>OX123187.2:3925507-5175507 GCA_944739405.2 Euclidia mi | reverse complement strand
GCTTTCTGACTTTGCCAAATCGGGCTATTCCCGTTATTTTTCCATTCCGCTGTCATGTAAGATCCCTTATCAGCCATATTTAAAACATTTGAATACAAACATTCTCTGTGGCCGTGGGACAACACTCCCGCGCTGCCGCCGGACACAGGCTAAAAATATCCGCAGTAAAAAAAAGCCACGGCATAGACCAGTCTTCCTGTGCTAATCGATGCCAATTATATGTGGGGTCGCCATCGTTAAGGACCGTTAAGGACAAGATTCCCTTTAAAAAATGCAGACTTATGCTACGCTTTGTAAAGATAGTATTGTTTTGCGACTCTTGAGGACTCTTTAAACGAACAAGCAAAGATATAGACTTTTAACTGACAAATTTATATTCTGTTTTTTTTTGCTATTTGTTATGCAAACTGTTCTGCACACGGGTCGCAGAACACATCTTCACAGAAAACTAGCCTTTGCCCACGACTCTGCCCGCGTAAATTATGAACCTAAATCTTCCGCAGGAAACACTCTATATATTTGTGAAAACCATACATCTCATCGCGTTCATACATACAGAAAGTAAAAATGGATTTCATTTTATAACATGTATAAGATTAAAAATGCTCGTTCAAATAATCCAAAGGCTTTTGACCTCTTTGAGCAGATGAGCAAGAGTGGCTTAAAAATATAAAAAACAAGAGTGCATTGCAATCTATCTTACAGTCTTAAGTTATAATTATGTCGTGGTGAATGCAGATATGAAATAGGAATAAAATGTTTTGTAATTCGTAAATAGCCCTTTATACCTATATTTTGTTACATGCTAGAAATCTACGCCAAACTGCCTTTATGTACCTAATTATTATACCTTACTCTATGAGAAAAAGGTCATGTAATTACGTGTTTCTTAATTTTTACGTTCTTTTGTAAGTCGGTTTTATAATTTGAGACCTAAAATTGGATACTTCAAGTAAAACAAAAAATGTTCTAACTAGGTACGACAAGTTTTAATTAGTTTTTGGTAATTAAATTATCTCAGACATTTTTATTAATTATTTCACATCATTTTGTAGAGCGTTTCTAGGTCGCCTCTCAGAGTAACTCAATTAACTAAAATACCGATGTAGAATCATTCTGCCAACCCCTTAGGGGATGATGCGTAACAAGACTATCCCGCCATATATCACAAAAATAGTTACCCTAAACCTAATGTACAAATATCTGGATGCAAAACCGATTAGTATTGCGGAACGGAGTACGGTCAAGTTGTCTCGCTCACGCGCGTGTAAAACAGGTAAGTGGGACGAGGACGGGCTACTTAACTATTCATAACCCTTGATTGTGCTGCCGTTAGCGCATCCATGACGTGCGGTGCAGTTTGCGCGGGTGTGTGCGCGTGTGTGTGTGACTACACACACATGGTGTGCGTGTGTGTGTGCGGTGCGGGCGCAGCGACAACGTAGCCTTGAATTCGTACATCGACTGCACTTGTACTCCGATAACAGTTCGGAAATATATAAGTAAATGATAAATTTATTTTCTAGTTGATATCATTTTTATTATTAAATGTAATACAGTTATATGTTCAGTTTCCAAAGGTAATGTAAAAAAAGTTTTTTAAGAAAAGTACATAATTACAAAACGATTGAAAATTTCGCAAATACGTCTTATAATTAAATAGAATTATTACATACATATAGTTTTAAATGTATGCCCATTATCTAACAAATGTTTTATCAATAAAAAATTTTGTTTAGTAACTAGGTCGATATTTAGGTATATACTATCGGCTTTTTTGCAAAAGGAAACTGCTGTTTCGGATGATTTCAGTTAGTAAAATAATTCAAGAATCTTATAAATAAAACATTTTATAATCCCAGTACATATATAACATTACCTACAGCAGTAATTTTGCCACTTTAACAATTATGGGTAAGTCATAAAATCAGTCGATAAGTGGGCACTAATAATAAATGTTCATAGTTAATACTTAATCACTGTCTATATTATTAATACTTCTCTCAGCGTTCGAAAAAAACATCCAGATACATAAGAATAACAAAAAAAAATTATGCAGGGGCTAATTTGATTATTCACGTTGACTCATTTTATTCAAGTAAATAAAATTAATTCAAAATAATTGTCCACTAGAAAAAATCAAATAAATATTCGCTTCTGCAAAGTTTCCGAACGCACTAAGATCTGCAACACCTCGGTCCCTTGCACGCGAATCTCGTTCCTCAACTAACGTCATCTCTTTCGCACTTAATACTTGATGTATATGTCTGTTTCACCGGCGCACGCGCATAATTGCCGCCGCAGGAAGCGCAGAGAGATTGATGATCTAAGCTGCATCGAGTCTTTTTTTTTATTTCTTGTTATTGCAAGTTCCGTTGGTTATTTTCATGGCCGTAACTCGGGCCTTTATAGGCCAAGTTCTAGATAAAAATATGGTTTATATTAGGTATGCGTTTGGCCTACAATTTCGAGTGTTATAGGTATTGATGTCATGCGTATACGTAATGAGCTGCTATGAATAATTCGCTGTTCGGAAACGTTTTGGTCACATTTTCCTGTTAAGTTTATAGCCCAGGTTATAACTGGATTTGCTAATGAGTGCTTAGTTGGTAGGTGTAAATATGAGGTTAGGTAAATTAATTAGTAAGGCATAGATCGAATGGTCTGTGTGGGCTGTTGTTTGTGTATCCAGGATCAGTTTGAAATGTGTCGGTGCCTATCAAACAATCCATCATCAGACTCTAGGAATAAGATAAAAGCAAAGTAAACCGTAAAATTCATAGAATATTTTAAAGTATCTCTAGAAATTCATTCAATTTAAGTTAGTTTCCTTGCAAAAGACAATTTCCCAAAGGCTTTAGTACCTAAATGTGTTGTGTTGTCGCAAGGCCGTGAGTGCCCGGGGCGGTCGCGTCTCAGAACCACGTCTATTACTAATACCATCCCAATTTACCTTTTGTCGCGCCACTACAAACGCTAGTGGGTTCGTCTGACCTACCAAATTTAGAGGTCGCCCATTACAATTGTAAATTTCCCTCACGTTCAACCGTGTCGCGAAGCCCTCTCCGACCTACATCTAGCATAAAAATAAACAGTATTTGAATATATCTTGAGATACTGTTTAATTCGGTGCGGGTTTTCCCGTTTGCTTAAAGTTTAATTTTTTCTAAAGCATTCGGCCTGTTGCGTTAGTCACATGTGTGCTAATGCCTATATAGGGCTATGGTTTGAAGTTCCAAGTCCGATTCCCAATTTAGACATACTGGTAAGTCCACCAGTTTGACGCCACTGTCTAACCCGTAGAACAAAGAGGCGACTACTGGTCTCCTTCCTCAATTTCCTCTTAATTCTTCAATAGCCCACAATAAGCAATTGATAACTGCAGGAGTCGCGTCTTTACCAAATACTTATAGGTACACTATGGACAGAAGTCTATCTTTGTTTCCCAGTTTCCTTTGTTTGCAAAATTTGGCGACAGCCTTCTAAGTTACGCTATAACGCTACAAAAGTGTGACATTACAATATCGTAGGCTTAGCCTTTTAAGCCACATTTAACAGAGAAAAGCGCCAGACATGACGCAATACAGCCTTTTCTTAACAAAATTGCCGAGATATTTCTCACTTGACACATTTGATTGGTTACAAATCAATTGTGTGTTCTAAAAAGGGTTGCTTTGTGTGATATTTCTTGTATATTTTCACTCCTTGAGTTGTCTAGTAGAACATTTTCTTCGTCACGCGTTCGTTTGTCAAGTGTATCTTGTCTCCTAGCCTTGTCTCTAAGTGACACTTGTATAACGGATCTCAATCGCGTAGTAAAAGATATGAAGATAGTGAAATACCTTCTATTTGCCCCAACGTTTAGACGTGTGTGCCATCACTTTCCATGGACGACTGGATGAAAAAGTTATCCCCTAATTTCAGTGATTAAATCTTATTACCTTCTTTTTTTGCCGAATCGCGCTCTCATTACGTTCTTCCCCAGACTACGCCTACCCAGATAAGTCCTATAGGTATACTCGTTAATTCTTATCAGGTATCAAAGAGCCATATTCTTTTTACTACCTGGCAAACCGAATCACTTAATCTTCTAAGTGGTATGAGAAAGTTCAAATGAGCCACCTAAGTCACATTTAAATTATTTCCAATAGGTGGCGAATCTAATTAGAAAATATTACTAATAAGAGTAATGGTCTTAGAGCTATATACATTTGTTTTATTCATCGTTTTCTATTTAAATTGATAGATGTTTCCTTTATATATGTCATATAATATGTGAATTGAATAAGCTTCTAGACTCTGTTTGTACTAGGCGGATCACACGCGTTGTCGTCTATATATAAATGAGGGAGGCTAGAATAACCAGTCACAAAAAATTAAGAAAAAATCTAACATCCTTTTTATTTTCTCACTTAACACATCGTAATACTGTTACTTCATCAACTTCTGTAATAATTATTCTCATTTCATTAGTATTTACTTCGCGCTATATTTGTACCTACCATTTTCTACCTGTATAAATCATTATTTCCACGAATCCAGATGCATTTAAACAGGATATAATTTAAATAAACACACTACCTGGTTTCCTTGTTGTGTATTTATAATTCTATTTGCCGCGAATAATCAGTTTGCGGAAGGAAGTTCCACAAATCTGGCTTTAAAACCATCGGACGTTAAACGTTCGTATGTACTTACATGTCTATCATTGGTATTATGACACATTGTAAAATCCCGCACACAGTTTAATATATAATTATATTATTTATAATATGCTATTAAAATTATCTCCTAAGTGCACAAATGACGTAGTTAATTATATGGTCACCTTTACTATAGAGAGGAAAACACACGAATTAAAATTACTAATTTTTTGTTCAGCTACTAAGCACGTGAATTACCAAAAAAAAGACTTAAAAATCACCAAAAAGCTAATAAAAAAACGTAAAACTAAAAAACCCTAACATAAATTTATGAATGTAATTCTATCTATGAAATGTTTATTCAATTCGAATACATTAAAAATACAAAATAACGACTTGAATCTATTAAAGCATGATAAGTAAATCTACCATGAAAGAAATATAGTAATGACATTTGTGTCAATTCTGTCAAGCCTTTCTTCTTAACATTTGTAAAGTAATTACAACTCTGCCAAGCCTTCTTCTTAGCAGTCGAAGTGATTATAGTAGTGGCGCTCAAATACGATTGCAAGATGGCAAACGTTATCGTACGGGTCGGGGGTCCGCTATCATATCACAGATCGCCGGTCAACGACCCGCCTTATATAATACATTATGTATTTGTGCTTTTATACTTCCTCTGTAGGCTGTTTTATACTGGAGTGGTAATAGATAAATAGGTCGGACGAAACTGTGAAAACTGTCACATAAAAAACCTGTGAAATTTTTATGCCCTTTTCAACTTTGGCTTCCCTCTTAGAAATTTAAGTCTGTATGTATTTCTGGGTTAAAAGCAATACTGGTTGTACTGCCTACGTTGAGCAGCTTCGCATCAGAACAAAAGTGTTTGTGATTCTAGTTCTATAATATTAATGCTATGTTTTGCTCTATGACGAACTTCTAATAAGACTGCCAGGTTTTCGACAGTATGAATAGATTTCACACAATTCCGAAATCTATTGGGAGTCATAATAGGGTAGTTTCCAGGGTCAAAATAATTACATTTTATTTAGTTTGTATTTTAGATTATAAAAAAATATTGGACACATATTTTTTCTTTTTTCGATTAAATAAAAAATAACAAAGATATAGCCCATTAAAGTTACGTGTGACGTCATCTAGTGCTAAAAAATGCAGCACGGCGTGACGTTATACGTAACTTTAATGAGCTATATCTTGGTCATTTTTGGTTTAATTTACAAATAAAAAAATACGTATCGCTTATTTTTGAATAATCTAAAGGACGGACTTATAAAAATTTTTTTGTCAACTAGCCTATTTACATACGTTTGCTCCCGTACGTACAAGACACAAATTCAAGTAAATTAAAGTCAAAATGTCATACAGACACGTGTCAAAGGTTGACAATAACATTATGTCACGATAATCCATATCTAAGTGCTAAATATTTACGAGAGTGGTGAATTTTTCCGTATTAATCAAGGTTATCAACGGTTTTATTTTTATACTCATGTGATAATAGTTCTCGAAATGACCAGATCAGTACACTTGTACTGAACTGCTTTTCGTGTGAGTGAGTGGCCAACTCTGGTGTCGGAGTTTTCAGACCGCCCAACGGCCTCCGACATGGCCTAACGATTCTTATCCTTAGACAAGAACCGGGACCGACAGCTTTACGTGCTCTCCGAAGCACGGTAGCGCTCAGATGTAAATGCCACGGTCACCCATCTAAGTGGCGACCTGTGCAAGCGTTGCTTAACTTTGCTGATCTGTTACGAACGGCAAGCCAAGTCTCGCTATGAGCGCTACCTGAAGTTATGATTTGTGTAATCCTATAAAAAAACAAAGTAGCTATTGGACTTTAAATGAAGACGTCCTAGGTTTGAATCTCAGTTACACAATTGCCAATTATTTTGGTTGGACAGGTAAAAGGCAAAACTGAGAATTTGTATTATTAAAATATAGCTAGTATTTAAAGCATAAAATACCTAGATCATATTTATGTATATATTTCTGCTTACCTACTGAACACCGATAGCTTCGTATGTGTTTAGGGATATATATAAACGCTATGAGCCATTTAAGGAGGTTTGTACATGTCAGTTTTGCGACAGCCAATGCTACCAGTAGACTATGATTCACTATTGTTCCACTGCAAAAGAGTTTGTCATTTTTTTCTGGTCTCGGGTTTGATATTCATATATTTCGTTTTTCCTATTCCTAGCACCAAATAAAATAAAAAATAAAATATAAAAAAATAAAAATAATTTATTGACAAAGAGATATAACATAAATAAAAAATAGAGTTACGTTATACCGTTTCCTGTAAATGTTTGGCTTTAATAAGTCTTTACCTATAGGTACATACTAGTATTGTGTGAAAGAGTGGTGTAACGTGTCAATCACGTAATAATATGAAAATAAAGGTGAAATACAGGAAAATAAAGGCAATTTACCCTGACGTTTTACCACAGGTTACAACAGCCGTGGCTACGAGTTGAACTAGCCCAGCCCAGATATCTGGTATATAGTGATAGTTTTCTGTTAACGTAAATTATCATATTCACACACATCATTTCTACCATTTCTTTCCTACCAATTACATATAATATGTATCTCAATCCAAAGGTTGCCTGGTAGAAATCGCTGTTAGTAATATGAACGCCCGCCCTTTGTACTATATTTAATAAAAGATTCCCTTTAAATTATCGTATTATTGTGCAATAAAATATAAAAAAGTAAGAATGCAACATGTCGTCTTTGCTATATTCACGCTTAAAATACACATGGCTAGCAGCGTGATAAGCCGTCCAATCGAATACCTATATATTTTCTTTTTTTTTAATTGGCTAAATGGCGCGATCATATACAGTTGACACTTATCATCTTTTAATTGTTGTGATGTGGGTACATATGTTTACAATAGTGATAACAGTTATCTGGTGCGATTTCTCTTAGAGAGAGTGTTATTAATACATACATTTGAAATATACGTTACAGATAAATTATGTAATATGTAACAATGTAGGACGGTTCTGAAAAGCGTCATGATAGATAATGTTTTAGAAATAGCTATAAGTAAAGCATTGGCTTAAAGAAAGGGTCTAGTTTCGATTCCAGTCGCTTATTTAGGCACATTTTTCATTCTTAGCTGAAGGGGCTTCGAGAATATCTTAATATATAAAATCCTTGCGTTACTGACTGACTGACAGACACGCTACAGCCGAAACTATTGGGCGCAAGAAGCTGAAATTTGGCATGTATGTTCCTTGGGGACCGTAGGGGTGTACTAAGAAAGGATTTCCCGAAATTCCCACGGGATCGGCCAAAACGGGTAAATTAAAAAAAAATGCAGGCGTAGCTGCTGGCGTCCTCTAGTTAGTTTATAAAGCAATTTACTGTTGTTATTTTAATGAAGAATATTTGTCACAGCAGACTATAAAAGAAACGTTCCACATATTTAACAAGTACATTTACCTACCGTTAAATTACGGCCCGGGAAAAAAACAGCGACAAACAACGCGATGGAGAATACACCTTACATTTATAAAAATGTTAAAAAGAAAACAGTTTACAGTAAAATGACGAACCTCATTTTGCATGCTGTCATGTATTTTTGTCTTGTAATGTAATTAATTATCTGTGCTGGAGGCATCGCCTGTTGGCACGTAACTTAGTTAGTCCGCAGGCAGCCGCGGCAAAGGAGACTAAATTGATGAAGCTGTCTGTACACTGCCTATGTCGCAACAGTTATATAAACTTGCCATGCTATAGAATATACTAAAGACTATATAGCTCACGATCAGATAGGCATACATCTTGTTTTAAGGTATTTACATCAGTGGTCATTCAGTGGCCATAGGTTGTATAAGCTATGCTGAAACCTCGGGGCAAATAGAAGATATTTTTTCCACTACATATCTTCACGCCTTTTATCCCCGAAGGGGTAGGCAGAGGTGTATTACACACGCAAAGTTTGCCAGTTATGTTTCGGTCCCAAAGTAATAGGGGGCGAGCCTATTGCCATCTACCGGGCACATCATTAAGCGAGCTATAATTAATTTATAATGCACACATAACTTCGAAAAGTCAGAGGTGTGTGCCAGAGGTACTTTTTTTTTGACTTACGGTGGAAACCAAACAATTTACGGGCTGACTCCCCAGGCTCTAGGGAGAGTGTGGTGACTCCCCGTCGAGAAGCGCCGGGACTACCCACTAAAACCACCATGGTGTTCCTCTATCCGATCCCATTGAATGGCGGGGTCACGGGATCTAAATTAGCATAACTGCCGCGACCCTGCCAGAGGTACCTGGGGATCGAACCCGAGAGCATCGTCTCAGCAGTCCGTTACGTACACCACTGGGCTATCGCCGCTTTTTATTTGCACTATTTTTGAATATTAACGCTATCGAGACTCGTTACATAAATATTTGTAATAGCATGGTTTTATATGAAAAAATAAACATTTTTGAGGCAAAATATTCATGTTTAAATCAGCAATATATCTATAGGTACGGAAAAATATCTTTATTGTTTTGAATCAGACTCTTTTATTGTGTCGACTCTTAAATTATTAAATTTGAAATCGAACCTTGCTCCTTATCATCGAATAGTTTTCTTTGCGATCACGTGCTAGAGCGAAAATATATTTATTATTCTCGTTTTGTGCTATGACAAGAATCTGATTCGTCGAAATAGCTATACCTAACCTGTTTCTTTCTCCGGATTATTTTGATCAACAGAATTAAACACACATAAAAATAGCTATGAAAAGCTCGTATTATTGTGAACATTGTCATTCAGGCGCATCTATAATTATGCCAGAATCATGCGTCACTTCCACGTTAGCCACAACTGTTCGCTTAGGACGAACGAGTGACATTGGCTCCAAAACTCACGAGTACCTACCCTATCTAATATCGCCCACTATAAACTGACACACGACCAGTATAACTGTACCCCTGATTAGTTCTACAACTGTTCAACAAGCGAAGATAAGCATAGCTCAAGCTACGCTAGCTCGGTCACTGTGTCACGTGGTCTGCGCGCGCGCAACATTATTTGTAAAGTCGGTCAATGCCCCGAGTGTTAGATAAAAAAACACACAATTTGTTTACGCGGTCGGTTACGCAAAACTACGCTGATTGTCCCTCGCGTTCCGGTTCGTGATAAATATTATAAATTGTTATTTAACTTGCCGATCTATGAAATAATGATTACTTGATTAGGTACAAGGCACGTAAAATATCTAACTAGGTAAGTCAATTAATAAACAATTAATCTATTTTAATAACAAGTAGGGTGGAAGGAATACTGTACAAAAAACTATAAGTGAGACATAATTAATATCACAAACGATATTAATTATCAATTTAATATTTCCACGTAAATTCATTATCAGAACGCAATCGGTCTGAGCGAGCCGGCGTCGGCGACGTCGCACCGCTAACGCCAATTAATCAACACGACTCAACAGTGAAAACCTGTTGGGTAACTCGGGAAATGAAGGAAAGCTCCGACGAAAGTGGAAAAAGCTTCGCGAATACACACACAGACGCACACGCGCACACAGACGCGGCGGCGCGAGTGAGCGTGTGTGTGTGAGCGCACACACACACGTGCGCGCCACTACGAAAACGAAAGTGTCCGAGCGGCGCCGAGCGCGGCCGAAGCGAGCTCACGAAGTCAGTGGAACTCATCGTCGAAACTGGGACATCAGTCCGTAATACGACGCGAACGCCGGCGGACGCGGCGCGCGGTTCATACACAACACATTACGCTCTATGACATAACTGCAAAACTGTGGGCTTGTGATTATGGTGTTTGGTGTTCATAATTAAATATGATGGCTGTGGAAGCGCGTCCGGCGAGCGCCGGCTTGGAGCCGCGCCGGTCGCCGGCAGCCGATCGTAGGGCGCTCAGCGCCGACAACGAGCCTCGCACTCTGGCCGCCAGGAAGGCTTACCCCGAAGAATCCGCGTCTCCCAAACGTGAGCCCGAGGAGGACGATGCGCCTCTAGACTTGACTGTTCGTAAAGAGATCTCTGTGTGCGACTTTGCGCGACATTCCGCCTTCGCGGACCCCGCGGACTACGTGAGGACCCAGCTGATCCTGAGGCAGTCGCAGGACTACCTGGCCTCGGGCCGGGACTCCGGCACTGAATCCGACGACTCCGCCGGCCGCCTCACGCCCGGCGACGACCTCGTCTCCGGCAAGGCATACAAAAAGTCACTCATGAAGAGATACAGTAAGTTTTTATCTCACTGATTACGATTTTTGTTATTGTCACTGACGCTTCAAATCAGTTGCAACTGAAGTAAATACTTCAGGCGTGCTGACATGTTGCCAACGATGTTATACCTGGATGATATAAAAATATGTCAAAACGTCGTGTACAATATTCATCAAAGAAAATCTAGAATACTTTTTTTAATATTTCACCACTTATTAAATCGTTCAACAGTAATTATATAACGGAGTATGATATGAAACATAAATAACAACATGTATATAAAAAGATTTTCTTTGAAACGTCAGTGTCAAAAGAAAGTACTACGTGCTACGTGCGTAGCGGCGTCTACATGCTACGGGCGGTGCTACGGCGGACATTTTACTTACAATTAAAACAATTACAATTATAATTTATGATTGGTAGCATTGTGTTGAATGTAAATATGTACTTAAGTGCACCATTAGTATTGTTGTGCGCCGTGACCTACCCCAACATGCAACGCGTAGGGGCGGCGCACACTTGTGCCTATATTTCCTTGTATTTGTTTTAATTATTAAATGTCTTATTGGATCGCTATACCGCAAACCCAACTGCGTTCAATTATGAAATGCGCCATATTTATGTTGCATTATTTCTGTCATCTTTTACAGTAGCGGCACGGAGTCAACGGCTATACGTTTAACATTCTAACTCTTATACATATAGTTGACTGTATGTTGACATCAAAAGTCCTAAAAAACACCCTATTAAGCTAAAGTCGCAATGCTATATTACATAATTTGAACACTACGTTATTATTCTAACAACAGTAGTTTGCCGAACTAATGGGTTCACCTAAACGGTGTTCCGTGAAAAGGTTATTCTGTGTACAATATATACTTTCAGGGCCCGAAGCCCTTTTAAACACGAATATGAGATATGGAGACATCATCTTTCCTCATAAATAAACAAGGATTCGGTAACATACACATTTATTTGATTTTGAGGGATTTCCTTGTGTCTGAATATAAATAAAATGTAATGTAATAATTCTTTGTTGTTGAATTAATTCATAGTCATATTTACTATAATGATAACTAGTACAATACTAAATAGACTATCAACCATGTCGATCTGTCGATCAACAAGTCTCAGTTAAGAATTTTGAACAACTAAGACTACGTCGTTCTTTCTTATTTTAACCACAAATTTTCCTCTATACAATACAGGTATATCAATTAGCAATATAACGTAAGTGCCAAAAAACTCTAAAGGGCAAACACAATTTATTCATATCCATAGAAATTGAAGCTCTTTCCCGTCATAAAGGCTCTTATTGCGGCACGTTTTAAACGCTATTGTACCTCCAAAACGCTTTGAAAAGGGTTTCTAAACAACTAAGTAGGTTGTTGCTTCCATTGAGATTTTAAATGAACAACCATATTTCAGGCTGAGATGTAAATTCGTCACTAAGGTTAGGGCCGGCGTCGTTTTTCACGTAACTATATACCGGAGGCTTGCTTCTTTTCCAGACGTTTTATTCATGTGTAACAATATCTCAGACATCTTTTTGTACGCATCAAGATATTCTCTACGTAAAACTGAAAGGACTAACTGTTCGTTTCGCAATTAGGTCGCTAGGTGTCATGTCTGACTGTCGCATATCTTAAATGCAAAGATCGTATTCATAATGATTGCATGAACAATTTTTGCATAATATTTTGCATAACATGAATCATACAACACTGCCTAATAAGTTACATTTAAAGAATCGGAAATAGGTTGTCAAATAAAACTCTACTTGTTGTTGTAAACGTTTTATAATTGCAATGATACAGTTCTGTTTTTACTGACTTATTTATTATGAATTTAACTTCTTTGAAGTAGCAAATAACATATATACAACAGAATAAAACTACTTATGCAACTAAACTATCCTAAACTAAACCAATTAAACTAAATAAATAAAAATAAAAAAAATAGAAACTACGCGGCGTCAAAAAATTCCTCCGCAACGCTGTCGGCTGGTAGCGTGCCCAGAAGGCTGGCAGCATTGCCACGTTGTATGGCAATGCTTATTCTCTCTGCAAAGTATAAACCAGCCCTCTGGTCACGGGAAGCGTCGATCAGCCTTTTAGCGATTTCTTTGTACAGAGCGCGTGCACTAGGCCCCCATGTTCCCAGAGTTTCGACCCCAAACGGCTCAAAAACGTAATTACCAGATAGGTTTGCGTATTTGCACCGTTTGAGGGTCTCCGCTGATGCAGCAGCAGCGCCAGCCGATCCAGCTGTGCTTGGAAGATGTGATGGCGCAAGGGTATCGACGCATGTCGCGTCCCATACCAGAGGCCTGCCCATCTTCCAAGGTAATAAGGACATACCGTCTGGTCTCTTCCCATCGTCGCGTACCAACCCATTCGGTTCAAGATGAGCTGGTACTCCGGCGGTGACAAGAGCTCGACGGATTATGTCGTTAATGTGGGCATGTCGGGAAACTTCTTTAATATTACGGCAATAAGATTATTCTTTAATACTATACCTACTTGATAACACTGCATGCAAAATACTTTTCGGCTTTAGGGAATATTCAGGTCTTAATTGTATATAATTTATTAACAGGAACCATCTATTAAGCGTTATATGACTCCATCCGCTTCTAAATATTGATGAGCACAAGGAAAACCAACTCTCTTAGAGAATATGATTGTCATTTTCCTTATCGTTATTATACTTTATCACACTTACGTACAGATTTAAGTCTGCCTACCCACACTTCGGAAGCTTGGTGGACGATGGCCTAACCCTTCCCGTAATAAGAAGCATGGCCAGTAGTATGACAGATAACAAAACTGGTGATGATACATATTTCACACATTTTGAAGACAACAATGCCCAATTTTTACACGTTCCAGTCAAAGCGATTGTTTTGATTTCAATCAACACCTTTTCAACTTGCAAGTGTATAGCTCTGCTTGCCTCATAGTAGGAGATGTCGTGAGTGCAGACAGACACAACGTTCATTCAGTGTACGCATTCTTCTCAACAATAGAGTATTGTGTATTTGTTTACTATAGCCACGGTCCGCGGTTTTAACCAATATTAAACGAAATTTTGATTACGACTTATATTTTACTTTAAAACAAGTTATTTGGGTTTTCGTTTAATTATTTTATATTATTAACTTTGTATGATGATTTCGTCCATTAATAGAACTTGTTTTTGTTGTATCTGAGCATATATTAGTTACAACAATAGATAATTTATTTACATACAGTTGAAATTACCATGAGTAGCTAAATAATAATTTCACTGAGGACAATATAATTTTTCGGCAAAACTTTTGTCGCATCCAAATCATTACAAATTCCAGAAGATTTTTGAATCGAATCTTAATATATAAAATCCTTGCGTTACTGACTGACTGACAGACACGCTACAGCCAAAACTACTGGGCGCAGGAAGCTAAAATTTGGCATGTTTGTTCCTTGGGGACCGTAGGGGTGCACTAAGAAGGGATTTCCCGAAATTCTCACGGGATCGGCCAAAACGGGTAAATTAAAAAAAGATGCAGGCGTAGCTGCTGGCGTCTTCTAGTAAATGTATATAAAGTCACACCAGAAGTTATTTTTATTGAATATATTGAATTATTATATTCGATCCATAACAAAAGGTTTATTCCGTACTTATCTAAGTAGCACACGGTTAATTTTAGTTCAGTGAATAATATAATCATTTAAAATAAAACAGCACATGATGCATGTAGGTACATTTGTGCAATATTGCAGTATTGCATTTGGATGTTTTCCGTGATCCGTCAATGACCTTTATGTATGTCATTGTATGCTATGTTATTGTCAAATGCATATAGCTGCATTGCAAAATTAATTGTTATGTATTGTTTGCCTTTATATACTCATATATGTTTGTATGTTTTACCTGTTTCATTGGCTATTTAGACGGGATTTCAGATAATTTCCGCGCCTCAATCAGATAATTTATTTCCTGACAGGAAATTTAAAATGAAGTCTGGGTTGTACGTCTAATTATATGATTCTACATTATATATAGGACTCTACAGTCTCGCTTCTTATGCCTCAAACATCTTTTTAAAGCCACAGATCTTAATCAGGTGCATATCAAATTAGAAATTGTCATTTCGTCTCAAAATTTGCTCGAAACAGCAGCGCGAAGAATACCTATCAACCATTGCGTACTGCATAAATATATAAAAACAATAGTTACAATAATTATAAAGTATAAATGAGCATTGTTATTGTAAAGTGCTCGTATGAAACTGGAGTCGTAACGCGATGCATACCATAGTCGGAAGCGCGGGCATCGAACCCGCTTACCGCGAACTGCGGTGATGAGCCAGCGATCCACGTGAATTGATGACACAAGCAGAAATGTGCCGTGCTCGATACACATTGTTTATACGGCGGTACTTCCCTTAAATGTGCAACAGTTTGCACAACGGGCCTTTAATACTTATATTAGCAGATTTTGATGTTTTCTGATGAGATTTAAGTGGGGCATAATATTTTATTTTTATTTTTATGGTAGCAGACGGCAAACGAGCAGACGGATCACCTGATGGTAAGCAGTTACCGCCGCCCATGGACACAAGCAACACCACAGGAGTCACAAGTGCGTTGCCGCCCCTTGGAGTTGGGAAAAGGGATAGGATGAGGAGTGGAATGAGGGAGAAGGAATAGGGGATAGGGCCTCCGGCACTCTCACTCACCGAACGAAACGCAACAGTTTAGGCACTGTTACTATACGTCGATTTTCTGTGAGAGGGTAGTACTTCCCCGGTCGAGCCGGCCCATTCATGCTGGAATCAGCAAGGCTCTACTACCTTGACCTACTACCTTTTCCATGGTACCACTGCTGAGCTAAGGACAGCTTAACATAGACTTTAAATAGAGAGTATCCGTTCTTGTATAAGTCGGATACTATACCTTGTTCATCTAGAGTATTAGGAAGAGAAAGATCACCCACTATTAATTTCCTGTGAAGCGACTATTGCCTAACCCGGAACTTTATCGATCAAACACGCAAGCAACTTTACCCCACGGACACATTGTGAGATTGTAGTCGTCTAGAAGTATTTATAGGCATCTACTATCTATGAATCTAGAACCAATCTAGTACAAAATCATATTTTTCTGTCAAATACTTGTAACATATAGGTGATTGCAAATATAAGACGTTCTATTAATACCTGCCACACATCTTCTGCGAAAGCATTTGATTATCTGGATGGAATTCCAGAAAACATCGCAATCGATATATTTTTCTATGTTGGCATTTCTATAGTACATATCTGCAAATAGATTGAGGACGAATACATTTATATATAACCTGTTTCCGTGGCATAAAATTAACAACAACATGTCATAACGTATCATCTAATCCTGACCGACAAAATTTGACATTCGGCCATTTACGGCAAGATTGGAAGTACACGTGAACGCACCTTACGATTAAACTTATAAAAAAACTGTGACCCAGCCTCTTCGCTACTTTCCCATGCATATTCAAAAAGAAAGGATGCACCAGGAAATGTAATCTGTGTGCATTTTATTAAACAGCTGTCAAATAATATTGGTGATCTGTGCCCTTCGAGGAGAAATGCGTGATACCTGCGCTTACGCAGGTCGGAAGTGAAAGGTGCGTAAAAAATCTTATTTTATACACGACCGACGCCGGATGCGCTTCCACACATAATATACGCAAACGTGACCCGACAGACACATCGATTTTATATATAAAGACATTATTACATATTAATGTCGTTATACCTCCGATGACAACAAGCCAACGAGAATTTGAATGCATTTGGTATAAACTGTTTGAATTTTCCTCTTTGCTGTCAACGCTGCGATTTGCAATCCAAGGATAGTTATTCCGAATTCAGGTGTATTTGTGCCTGTTATTTCTTTACTTGTATAATATCCTCATGGCTCAGGGATTATGAATAATCACTGAGTTATGTGACGTGTGTCACAAACGATTTATTAAATAATATTTCGCTCTTTCGCTTTATAATAGGTAATATTTCTAGTTATTAATATTCCATATCGCACAAAACTGTCGAACTTGCTTTACAGGTAGCGACACGCGGAGATCACAGAGGTCATTGTTCTTACACATATTAGCATATCTTACATATAAAAGAAACTTAATTATTATTGATATAGACAAACGTGTCTACATGTTGAAATACCTAAACAATATTATTACACCTAATCAAAACTGGCCAGCTACCTGTTCCCCGAAATTTCTAACAAAAGAAAAAAGAATAATTTGGAATTTTATTAATTCCTTCATCGATGTAAATTATACTAAATAGGTGTGAGCTATAAATGAAAACAGACTTTAAAATAATCGTATTTGAGTCTAAATTTAACAATAAACACAAAACTATATGACGTTTCGTTTTATTGTAAACAATAGAATGCCCCGAAAGGGTGAAGAAGGGTTGTTCTTTTTTTTTAATAGCTTCCTGCAACCTATTCGTCTCTTTCGCGCTTTGCTAGTTAGCCAAGTAAGATAGAGATGACGATAGCAAATCAAATTTCGGCTCGCGACTTGGTTTAAAAAAAATGCAGTTTTAGTATTCAAATGACGTGAACGCATCCGTCTGTAACTTCAAAAATAAATAAACGCATCGAATCCTCAGCGGCTATTGACAGAACAAAATGTTTTATAACTTCCTAACTAAACAAATGAGTTTTTTTACGCCTTCGAATTAGCACTTGTGAGCCGATATCGGCAGTCCAGTTGCCGGAATGTAAAGTTCGTAGTTAAACAAATATTTAGATAATATATTTCTTTACAAGCTAAAATAAAATGCGAACTTCTATCATATTAACTATATGCAGAGGGTATCGGGTTCGAATCCACGGCACGCCCAATGACTATTCGCAGTTAAGTGTGTAACCATACAGAAGTAATAAAAAGTTCTTATATCAGCAAGCGATCGCTGGCTGAATAAATTAGTGCCTTCGTCAATTTGGTGGAATAAATTAAGAACAACATCCTGAAGGTAGTGTATCGATACCAGTACATCGTTATCAGTTAAATCTTATCAGTTATGTATTTATGCGTGCAACGCTCTTTAAATCGGGCACATCTGTGCGTGGGGCGAGCGCGCACTTTTTGGCCGGCCTTCAACCGCGACGCAAGGCTATTGAGTTTCACAACACACACGAACAATCAGACACGGGCCTGTACCGCCACTGTTATTTGAGGCCCAGCTACTTTTATTTACAGTAAATGGTTACTGTATATCGAGTATATAAAAATATCGTTACTATTATTGCTTTATTGAGGTATGAAAAAGCAGGAGAGCTCTTAGACGTCTGCCAGACACAACTGACAAAAAAATAATACTTACCTACATACATAACGGTTTATAATAGAACCGCTACCGAGTATAACCGAGGCCTTATAATTACTTGTTTCGTAATCATGCCATTGAATCAACAACGCAGTCGATTCCAAATCAATAGGTAACCTATATTTAAATAAGAACCGATCACAACCGGAGGTAAAAACTCCGCTAATAGGGTAGTAGTGTCGTAAAAAAGCTGTGGTTTCCGTAACAGTACACCTCACCTTGCTCGCCTCATCTGTCACGAAAAAAGTTAACCCAATTTTTTAATAGTGCGTCAAAAAACATAGGTACCTGCCGGTAGCGGGTGTACACCCCTATAACTATAAAAAAAAACGACATGTAACTGTAAACTAAAACGACTCGCATTCGAATAATGAAGTGGTACGTTTTCGCGGTTTTTTTCAAACTTCGAACAAAAAAGCAGTTTTTTATCTGCAAAATTTACGGGCGCGTTCCGTTTTTGCAACGGTACCTTTACGCTCTTTGTCTATTATTGCGTTTGCAGATGTTTTTTGCATTGCAAATAATAGTTTTGCAGTTACAACTTCCTTAATAACCGTAACCTTTGTTCGTCTTTCTCTTCTTCGAAAACATCTCAACCCTATATTAAAAACAAACAAATTGTTTTCGCAACTATTGCCAAGGAGATAATGTCGCCGGCGGAAAAAAACTCTGTGTTTTATTTGTTTTGCGAATTTGAACATTGCAAACTAAAAATGTTGTTAGATAAACATCGTTCGAAATAAAACTTATCAGCATTATTTCCTGTAGCCATTAAAGTTTCCTGCTTAGCAGCTATATCTAAAACATACATGTTATGAAAATAGTCTAGATTATTTTAAACATACTGAAATAATTACGTATTATTTGTTACTACTGGCAACGATCGCTTTACCTCGTACTGAAATAACTAGCTATATAGCAGATAATAAACCATGTTTTGCGAAGATGAGTTTATTTTCATACTTACCACTTTTTATTATTCATGTTTTTGTACCTTGAAGGAGTCAAACCTACGCCATGGCATGTGTAACTGCTATCAACTAAACACAAAACCTACAGAACCTGTTATACTTGGTAAATCTTCATAATTACGTAAAAGGCTTTAGAAAATAGTATAACTACTTACCTAGTATGACATCCTCATATCTTTGACAAAACATCCGCACTTAGATAGATTCCAAATTAATTGTTTTATAATTATTTGGTTTTGCCACAGATAAATCGTAATTTTAAGATGTGTATTTCCCTGTAGGCTCAGTTTGTCATACATTTTTCGCGTCATTCTGATAGAATCAGTTTTGACGGTCTCTCGTGCCTGAAATACAAATAAAAGAAGTTGCACAGCTACCGTCTAGGATAGTAACATATTTCAGTATAAGCTTAGAAATAGCTACCAAACATACTGAGATTTTTTCGATTCATGAATCATAATCCCACTCTTCAACTCCAAGTCTATTCAGCTTACGAGCAAAATACTATCCGTCTGCAACTAAAGTAAAAATAGATGATCAAAAACCAGTTGCATCATTCCGCTTGCAAAACATACAAATACAAACATACTATACCTAATTAAATCACGTGTCCCGCGGTCACATTTCTCGGCTGAAGTGAAAAAAAGCGTGCAGCTTATCAGTCGTTATCAGAGCAAAGTTGAAGGATCAGTGTTCACACAAATCTGCCTGCAAGTTGGCGAACACGTTGGCAGTAGGCACACGTGTAAGAGCACGCGATCACGGAAATGATCTGCAGAATGTACACGAGATAAATTTCGTTTCTATTCAGTTTGGACGATGAAATAAAACATGTGTGAGTTTCTGCTAGAGTTGAAACGTCGTATGTGCGTGACGTATTACGTTAGATTTCCGGGTGAGTCGGAGTGTTATATATGTATGATTCTTGTAAGCATTAGTATCTGAAATGTAGCAAACGATTTTTCTGCTTTTCCATTGCCTATGAATGGCTCATCATTCTTCTAGCGTTATCCCAGTTTCAATCTGGGGTCCGCTTACTAGACTAACCGGATTTGGCTGAATATTAGCTTTTCCACAAAGCGACTGCCTGTCTGACCTCCGCAACCCGAATGGATAGCGATATTCCATGGTTTAGACTAGTGTCAGTTTATTTAGAAGGTACTGACGCCCTGTAACGACTGTCAAAGATCTTCATGACAACCGGGACCGACGGCTTAACGTGCTCTCCGAGGCACGGGGCAAGCGATAATTAACAATTCAATACGCACATAACTCCGAAAAATCATTGGTGCGCGCCGTGGATTCGAACCCGATACCCTCTGCATGGCAGTCTGTTGGTATATCCACTAGGCTATCGCTGCCTCACTAGGCTATGAATGGCTATGAGTACTTTAAGCCTTTCGACTGAAGAGAGGGTGTCTTTTACTCAGTAGGAAACCGTGATATAGATATTCTATATGAGGACAATCTCTTATAACTACAGCGGCCCTTTAACTTCTTATCCAGCAGAATCAAGGTTCTCTGTCTCACTCTTTTACTTTTTAATTCCTTTATGGGTTCTGTATATTACCCATGGTAGTAAAAACAATACATCTCATCTGTGGTGCTACAATTGTTTGAGTCAATGGTGGTGTGATGTCATTGCCGCGGGCTTCCTGTGCGCCCACGCATGCAGACAGACACACACACACGCCGCCTATAGGTATACAAACAGACACACGATATTTGTGTATATATTATATAACTATGTACACGAGCGCTCATTAGACGATCCGTCTGGTTTTTGCGATTTTTGTCAATGATCATAAATATGGCTTCGTAACTTGGTAGTGTCATCTAAACGATACAAAGCTTCATTGACGTTTTGAAGCCAGGTGTTATACTGTATACGAACTAAAACCTCTTCTGCCTGTACCTCATAATATTTATTAGCTTGATGTTTTTCATAGATAGAGTTCACTGCCCACCCCGCCTCGCAACTGTATCGCAAACATTCTATAAAAAGATTCTATTAGCACACGTCACACTAACAATAAGGAAGTGATACGTATGTGTGTGTGCTAAAAATATTACCTCTATCGCGAGTACACTCTACTTACTATGCTAACACTCGTTTCGTAAAGGTGACTTTTTAAACTCTGTGTTAGAGAGCATGCGTTTTAAACAGGTTATTTTTTTACTACCGACTCTATCATACTCTACATCCATACTAAAGCCTAATAGGTCGGCAGAATGTCAGAATATATAAATAATGCACACTCTAAGGGTTACAAGTTTTCCACAGGTAAAGCCAATGATATTAGATAACTACATTTCTCAGCGAAATGACGCGGTAACATTCCACTGAGTACTGCTGGAAATAGAACCTTTTTATTGGTGTTCTATTTTAATCATGCTTTCCTGCACGCTGGCTGGTGAACTTGAAAACCTCTATATTATTATTGTGCTTTCTATTAAAAAAATAACACTACCAACATTCTCTTTTCAAAAGTAAATTCAATATTCTAGAATTGCTATAGCACATTTAAAAATTTTCAGTCAGTATTTTTAAACGTTATTTAAATCAAGAATTCTAAAAAAAATATGTAATCCGATATAAAATTCGTCTCCATTTTTATTCTTGTAAATACAAGCCATAAAACGCATCAAAAGTAAAATCGTATATTGATTTGTAAATAGAAGACATTATTTTCTCATTTCTAAAACAGATTACACGTATATAAATCCCAATTAGGTAGCCCCGTCTAGATAGTTTGGGTACATGTAACCTTAGGGGCCTTGGTTTTTTATCAGCCAGTGTTTTTGCTCGCCAACCCCGGGGGAGGGGCGGGTCTGGGACAGCCAGACTAATATTATAAGTTCTTTCACTGGAACTAGACGTAGGGAATAATGTTTGTAGTTGGAGTACCTACAGGTTCGCAGCTTGCGCCCGCACTGCTGTGGAAGCGGTGCGATAGATATTTAATATAGTTATATAGCTTGACATATTGTACCACGTCATTGCCGTTCATAGATACTACATAACGCAATGCGTATTGAATTTTAACACTATTAAAACAACGGAAATCAAATCACTTAAGACAAAA
Organism: Euclidia mi; assembly: GCA_944739405.2. NCBI lineage: Eukaryota > Metazoa > Arthropoda > Insecta > Lepidoptera > Erebidae > Euclidia > Euclidia mi. The sequence continues at coordinate 5,153,189 of OX123187.2, read as the reverse complement.
AGAATCGGCGTTGGCAAAGTATACGTTTCGTACGGCTATTGAAACCGACTCAAAGAAAAAAGTCATCAATCAAGTTTGTTTATTTATTATTGTGTATATCTGTAAAAATAAGACGTTAAAATAACAGTTTATTTGATAATCCTCACATAACATTGTTTGTAACCGGGCTACGGCCACTACACCGTGCTGGCGACGTTCCAACGCACATTTTTTCGAACGCATTGAACAAAACGTGTTCAGTATATAATACAGGGTCTCGCATATCTATAGCTTGGGTTACAGCACGGGTCTTATGTAGAGTTTCTTGTTCGGAGAGAAACTGTGTGTTAGTAACAAGGTAGTCGGCTCTCATCGACTTACATTGTCAATATTTCGTTGAGTTACAGATGTTTTACAACTCAAATAGACGAATGATTCGACTGTCACTTATTAAAAATAAGACATACAAATATGATGACGTTTCTATCTTTTGCTTCAATAATCAGATGAACAAAATCGAGCAGACATATTAACATCTCAAAAAGATCTCTAGTTACCCTCAAAACGGCGCGTAATTGGCCTAAAATTAATTCTATAGAAGAGAACAGAAACAGGTCGAGTGCGTAGCCTGTTTCTCTGTAAAATTTGACACTGTAATCACTGGCCTATTAGCACTAAGTGACGTCATATTTCTCTGAATAGCTAACCGAAGTGAGGCGAGCTAGTTTCACCGCCGCCGTAATATGCCCTTACCATAATTACAAGCCATTGTTAACATATTAATTGACGATAAATATACGCACAATTTGCATATTATAATATATTATTATGGCGATTTATTTCGGTTCAGCGGTATCACGAACGATTTGCGCGTGAATATTCGATTATATGCGGTAATTTTCCTTTTTAGCTACCTTCAATTTAAATAATCCTATCATCATAAACAATACCCATTTTTAAATAAATCTCTATCTAATACTTTTAACGGAAAACATATCCATGTCTATGGATTATCAAATTCTTTTTACTAATAAACCCGGCAACCCAACTACATAGCTTAGACCTAAAACCACAGTGTACCCTGATTCCTTCATCTAATATATACCTAACATCCAACACCAAATTCACCTCAAAATGTCTCCAGTATGTATCTTCCCAAGTACCTACCAAAGCAGAGTACAATTCTAATGCATAATTCACGATACACGATCTAGCTCTAACACTTCATACACAGAATCTAGATGAGGCATTAACAAGTGCTGCCGACGCCTAAACAGTACAGAAAAAAAAACCTCAAAGTCAAACTTATTAATATTTATTGCGAGAAAATGTATTGTATCTTTATTTCATGTAACATAATATTACTATATCTATCTTCGAAAAAGTAAGCATTTACCTACCGTACACATTTTCTAACTTAAGCCAATTTGATTTCCTATGTAAGATTATAAAGTAAATAATCGTTCTAATACATACGATTATTATAAGTTAACTATAATTCGGAACAAATTGAGACTATATGTAATAATATATTATGTTTAAAATGCATCAATGATTATGAAAACAGGTCATTATAAATAAGTATGCATTATATAAGAAAATTATTGTAATACCTATCATGCGTAAATATGTTTCTCGCTAGGCAAACAGAAGCGTAGCGGGTTACTGCCATAATCATTAAACTTAGGAATTGAACCTCATTCCTATCGCAAATAAGGGAGGAAAATGCATTTGAACGTCTCTGAAACTAAGCAAAAAAAAATATTTCAACAGACTATAATAGGTATATTTTATACTTTTAATTCGGTGGTAAATGATAAGTATCTGTATTACCAAATAGCGTTCGTTCTTGTCCGTTTATTGGCATTCGTCGGCGGATATTACGCCATGCAACTGACATTTTATTGTACAGGAAATCAGGTGTGTTAGCTTTTAAAATGGTAATTATGTTGATGTTTTTACGCTTGACTCACGAATTAGACCCGCGAGATTACAAGAAGATATTTTAACAAATGAAAACATGTTTAATATCTTTAAAAAGCTATCCCATACCGCGTAGAACTTTTTAAACTTCTGTAATCGGAATCTCCGAAGGCCACAATTTTGTCCCAAACAGGTAATCAAACTGCAATACTACCAGTACTTGCATTTCAGTTTGTCGCAAGGTGGTCACTTAAAGCAATGCACATTTCGATAAAACACAGATATTAACGCAATCTTTAAAGCTCCTTCGCAATTAATACCTTCGTAAACGTGAAGCCTTTGAGTACTGTCACAATAAAAAAAACACGAACCATTCATTTGGGCACGTGGTGGTTAGTAATGGGAATATGGTCCTTATATCTTTGAAATAAGGGTGTTGTTGGCGGTAGATTGGTATGGTTCGCAGGGCATTTCGCGGCGTTTTTACAACACTTCACACATTGCGTCAGTGGGCCGCGGTTGTGCAATGTGCCGAACGCCGCCGCTGCGATGCTATACACCTTGAGCGCCCACGCCGCCGAAGTTTCAAAATATTTTTTATACGAACCTCGTTGTTGTTCCGCACTCGATCTAACTTCACTATTACAGACTATAGGCCTTAAAAGCTTGTTGCTCAAGCTTCACGACATGGGCTTTAGCCGTAGCTTCTCTATAATTCATTGATGCGTAAAACTGAAATCTAGATCCAAAGGAAACCAATTCTTTACCTGAATAACGAAAACTAGAGTACCAGTTTTCTTATCAATCGAATAGTCATAACTAACCAAGCTAACAAGAAAAACGAGGGCAAATTAAACCGCGCTAACTGAATTAGGTAGTGCCTACAACACCATTTAAAAAGCAACAAATGTTTACCAGTTACTATAGATAACCACAAGAATGTCTCACGTCACAGCAAACTGACTTTTTTCCTCAGTTTGGTATGTATACCCAGGTACTGAACTTCGTTATACATCCTCATGCATACCAGAATACGAAGGAATGAGTCACCCGACCGCCGGGTCTGACCGGGTTGATCTTCAAACATTCAAGGACTTTTCCGTCTCCTTACGACGATGTAGTCACCATGAAAGGCTTATTTACATACCAAACATAATAAACAATACGACGAGCCAATTTCTAGACAACCATTTTTATTATAAGCAACAAAAAAGGTCTAAATACTGAAGAGAGTTTATTTAAATTTAAAAATAAATTTTATGTGATATGGTTAATATTTATGTACCTTCATAGTAAAAAAAAATTCTTTTAAATGTCGAATGCGATTCAAAAATAGTACATTTCTTTATCGTCATTCTATTTCTAAACGTAATCTGTTTGCATAGGTCATTGCAACCAGATTAGTCATTGCGTTGGACCGTAAAAATAAATGTTTATCTAATCACCACGGAACTATCGTTATGTACCAATACTGTACAGTAAGAAAAGCAACTAAAATATTGTTCGATTGAGTTAATACGTACTCGCTTTAATTACTTCTTTAGGCGGTAATAAAATTTTAAATAAGTATTTTGTCCGCGTATAAATGTGACATTTATATTGATAGCGGCCGAAAAGCGTGTGTTTCCACGAAATAAAAAAGCCAGTAGACAATCACTGCAAACATCACGCTTGTTACGAAACACGCAAGTGTGTCAATGTCGCGAGCGTCGAACGGCAAGCGGCCGGCGAGCGGCGCGCGCGCACCGAACACACGCCGGCACACCACTCGGGACAAGTCATCGGGAAATACAAATAATTACAATAAAAACATTGTTTTTATTTCTTCTTTTCGGAATCAATTTATCGTGACTTGTGTAATCTGTTTCTAGAAAACATTATTCTACCAAAACCATCGTATGCGCCGACGTCCTTAACCGCCGTAATTTCTAGAATACACCCATATATCTGTCGGTCGAAACACGTTCAAGGCAAAATCTGGTGCAGATCACAAATACTACGTGTTGTAGTGAGTTTATAATATCAAAACAGGCAAAGGAAGCGTCCGTGCAGCCTAGCCAACAACAATGTGCTCGTGCTGTGGATGTTTGCAATATCTCCGTGTTTGTTTGTTTGTGCGGGGCTCCGGTGCGCGCGCTATGCCGGTATTCCGCAGTTTCCGGAGAACAACACCCGCCTCACTAATATACAACTTCAAAGACCTACACTCCCGTATTTCGACAGTTGACAACTCCGACCAGAAACCAGTTGTTACAGAGTAACGCCGAAATTAAGAATATGGGCTGTGTTGCGTAACTCGTGCGCGGACGACCTACAACCGCGCGCGCAAGTAAACAGGAAAATGACGCCGAAAAGCTGACACGGCCAAAACTTCTATATTTTTTCATTCATCATCATCATCTTATGTAGAAGAACACTGGCGAATCAACACTCTATTGTGGAAATGAATCAGTATTTAGTCACTGCCCAATAATTCTCTTTACGCGACATTAAATTGTGCCGGCAAATTTCATTTTATTTCGAGCTTTGACAAACAAGAAAATCCGCACACAGACGGTCATTCAGTCGAGCTTACGAGCTCCGAGAAAACTCACATTTAGTAGAAGTTAAAATTATCTCGTAGCTTACAATAATATGAGAACCACCGGAGAGAGTTTCTAAAATTAAAGCACTAACTTATCGTGGACAGGATAAAGTTTGCCACCCACTGGCTTGAATGGTGTGGACCACGCTAAATTGGAAATAGCGGCGGTCTAACGGTGGTAACGGTCAACTCGAAATAAACAACAAGGCTTTTGAGGAAATGCGGAGAACTAAATAAAGCTGTCACTGCTTTATATCAATTACAGTTTAACATGAGAAAAGTGCCGTGAATTTCTGAACCCTAGGAAAACTTTGTCGAACTTATGGAAATAGTTTATTTATATATATTTTTTACGTTAGACTGACAAACGATATAGTTTTGTCAATGTATAAAAATATACATGTCCTATTTATCGTATTGCTGGGTCAAAGTAACCTGTCATTGATCGAGCACTCAAAGTAATGTGTTAATGAATGCAAAATTAGAGTGTTGCAATAGAAAGGTTATAAGTTAGTTGCAGTGACGCACAATGAGGCAACTCTTTAGTTTCGCAGCCCGTACTACAAACGCCCACCTATAGTGATTAGCAAACGTTTCCGGTTATCAACACTTTACCGGTTTTCTTGCAACCGTTTTTGTGTCGTAAATTATGTCATCGGTTTACAAAACTGTGTTGAATTTTTGTTTAGTTTGTTTTAATTAGTCGTTGAATAGTTAGAAATTGTATTATAAATTATACCTCACGTACACACGTACACTAGTGACGTATGAACAAATTTATGAATTAAAACAAATTATAATTAGCTTGCGGTTTCCTCTTATCTGCCTAGAGGTGACGTTATAACACGGTTGTGCTGATTTAAAGTGATTTATTTGCGGTATTGCGTCACGAGCCTATTGTTATAAAACTTATTCACAGTTTAATGTCTATTATGTCAGAAGTACAATTATTTCAATGTAAAGTTCAGATGTAAGACGGTGTAGCTACCTACGCGGGCGCTCGCGCCGCTCACAGGTACCCCATTAATGGATCCGGTTCGAAATCATTTCCTCTACAATATCACGATCAAGCGATTACTTCATAGACTAATGTTTCACAACTTAAATGCAATTAAATCATACATCGCCAACCAATATTTTTGCTGGGCCCTTAGTAATCTGAGATGCTATTGATAAAGCTCGTATCCCTGAAAAACAATTCCATTAGTAAAATAATAAATTAATAACAGAGCGTAGTATTACGCACACACGCGCGGCGCGGGCGGCATGTGTGCACACGGTGCAGTTCTCGCCTAGACGAAGTATCTATGTGTTCGGTTACTATCGTAGTGCGGCGAGCGGGGAGGGGGGAGGCGCGGGCGGCGCAACCGGGTCAAGGGAGCTCCGATGCACCGTTCGCGTTAAATCTCACTTTCGCGCGCTGCACCACTAAACATGGCGGACATAGTGACGCGCAGTTTCGTTCTCGATGACACATTTACGGTTTTCCTTTTCACGTTTTTCTTCTCGTTCCGGCCGCCGTATTCAGGCCACTGAGATGTGTTGTAACGTTTTACACGTGTAATGTAATTGACGAAACAAACAAACTAACTTATATCTACAACGACCCAGTATCCTTGTCCCTATTTCTTATTTCCTACGTCGAGTATCGTACGTAATCGAGATAGTAAGCTTATCTGCCCGTAGTGGCATCTTATCAGGCCACTACTATAATGCAATACACCGTCGGATATGATAAACAACAGATTTTATTATTTGTTTTTAATTTGACATAATTTCGATAAGCGTTTAATTAAAAGAATTAAATGGCATCGATTTTACCGTAACCTATTAAATATACATTGCAGATGGAATTGAAATACTGCAAAGATGTAAATGATACATGGAAAACAGTCATCTAGATCCTTTACAAAGTAGGTAATCAAATCGTTCACGGCAAAGTTTCTACACATTTCTTTTCCAGCACCGTGCGCTGTTTGCATAGAGTAGAAATCCACATCTCTACTTTTAAACAGTAGAAATCTGGATTGATCGTGCGACAACATTACCGCACTGAGTAGCGCGAGTCAATAGCCGAATAATCATAGATAAAAAAACAAACAAATTATAAAGGCATGTTTACATCTAACGGCGACCGTGAATCGAATTAACGTCTGTCCGAGGTTGCACGTACACCAACCTGTTGTTTCCTCAGACAAGGTTGGCCTAAAAAAAACTATCGCAACGTACAAACTTTTGGGACATGACTAATGGACAATAGCTTGCGAAATGGAATCGTCTGTATTAACAGTATTGTACTACAATCAATAGCAAAATACATCTAGTGCTATTATTCTAGAGAACTCTCTGAAAATAGCTTTATAACTCGACCGATGAAGTATAAATAGACTGTGACGATTCGAAATATTTGTCCTTGTTCAAATATCTACATGAGAAAAAAAATATAAACAACATGTTTATTGCCATCGTAAACTTCCTAAAGCTTCACCAAGGAGGTGTAATAACGATGCTAAAACAGCTGGCTGGCAAGTCAATAGAAATAGGAGTAAAATGTCTCAGCACTAGTCGTTGGTTCGGTGAGCGGCGCGTAGGAAGCGCGGGCGCATCTCGCCCTTCGCGCCTGCTGACCCACTTAGACTCCATGCTATACACAAATATAAAGTGTAGTGATCATTTATCTCAGTGCCGCTATGCCGCCGTGTACTACGTTCCGCTGATAACTGCATGTTTGTTATTGATATCACGCTCTTGTTTAAAAAGGAACTTTTTATCGTAATACCTTTCCCTTAAACTATATTGACAGTTAAGTCATTTATGGTTTCATAAAAGAAATGCTCTTAAAATAAATCATCGGTTACGTTGCTGCTTTATCCTCTAACACTGATTAATAACTGTCGTTTGACAAGCAATTGTTCAAGGTGTTCTAAAACGGCGAGCGGAAATTATCGGTGCCAATCAAGCACATCGCTTATTTGGGCAACCCAATATCCCGCGGTCAGTTCTTTCCTTCGTGAGTCACGCATTTCTTATGTAACACAAAGCGAGTGCAGCATTCACATTTCGCGTAATATGAGGACAATAATTTTCATTGTCTCTTAGTATTTAAAAAAGAGCTTTTCCTTGCTGTACAGTGCTGGCCGAAATACAAACAATAAAAAACAAGCCAGTTTCCCGCCATCATTTGACGTTACTGCGAATTCACAGTAAAATTACAACTAAATCGAACCAAATCCTTACGGCATTCAACGCAAATATATTCCAAATGTAAAGAAACGAGTTTATAACAAGTTCGACACAATTTCTTTTAAAAAGACATTAATTAAAAAGACCACTGGAATATCGAAGCAGTTGGCGTGATATTTCGTTTTAAATGAAGGTTTTACCTAGCTAACTAAATGTAGTACACATAATTTTTTTTAATATAATGTAACTAATACTTAATCTTAATTTTTTCTCTCGTGCACGCAAAGTTACAGATAAAATATTTAATTTATTTTACGGATGTTAATCAATAGTTAGCTCGTGTATCTGAGACTAGTCCGTGTATTACAGTAGTTAGTTATTAAAGCCGGCAGATAAACGTGTTATCAGCATTAATCGCGACAGTTTCCATTTCGCGGCGCGCGACCGCCACTTTCTTACGTTTCCCGCGCGGGGAAAGTGCCCGCGCTTTTCCAGCGCCATCTTGGCAATACGCTTCCACGCGATGTCTATGCTATGCTCGATCAATTTATTTATACACAATATGATATTTTTATAATTACATTTTTAATCACAGCCAATTATGTGTAATATAAAAGTGAATATACTAGCGCAATTGTTTTAACATTCTTTGCACGATACAGCAAATTGTATTTCAATCAATAATTTTAGTTACAACCACAGATAAAAGATTAAAAAATATTTTCGCAATAGATAACCTATTGATAAACGTACATCAATAGTCTAAAGATTGAACAATTACAAGTGGTAGCGCGTACGTGCGCGTGCGCATCCGTGATCGGAAATTTAACGAGTCCATCAAGGATCTATGTATGTATGCTTGACAACAACGTATGTAATGAATTTTATTGTAAAACAGTCGATACAAATACCTTAAAAAAATCTTTGTATTTTCCTTCAAAACGAACTCATACATAAAAGGTACTCCTTAAGAAAATGATCTTCAATTGTATGCCTTTTATAACAGTTACTGACACATACAAGCTAACTTGCATTTCTTATAGATTATGTTATTGATATAATAGACTAATTAAAAACAAGGCAAAGTCCGTATATACTCTGAACTCCGCCCAAATCGTGTCGTTATGGAGGCAGTGGCAACGCCATGAAAAGCGATCTTATCATGAACTCCTACAACAGAATATTAATTAAAATACCTTCTTACTTTTCATAACGATGAAGCTTTTGATTGTTTACTTTTAAACATACTTTTATTTTTGTTATGCGGAAGTTTTGACATGTGTCGTCCCGGTGACAGATATTAATAGTGTACCTAATATTTACTTTAAGTATATTTTTAAATAGTGTTCATAATTCCGGGTTATGATTGCTATTCAGTGTTTCATAAAAGTTCGAAAAGTTTGGGTAAACCTGCATGATTTCTAAACCTCATTTTATATATTGGCAACACATCGAAGTTCTGAGTCATTAAAAAACTCATTATACAGCCATACACACGCACATGTGTGCAATCAACCACACAGACACATTGAGCAATATTTGCTACATGAATATATTACCAGCATTACTTGATCCCCCAAACTATCAACTTTCAAAGCGATCACGGGTCACTATTCTGGTACCATTCGCGTTGGAAATAGCATAGCTTCCCGGATGTTACTCTCTGACGTCAGACATCTCAGTAGAGATTTGCCGAACCAGATTGACAATCTCGAATTACCCTTATTGTCAGGTGCAAAAAGTTTGTATTTGTTTGGCAATGTACACAAGTAATAAATACCATCAATAAAATTGTGTTACTGGTGAGTAAGTACTTGTATACTACATATCGACGGTCCCTACGTACATAAGGTCAAGTCAAAAATCGAGGTTTACAGGAGAGCGTAATTTGTGTTCAACACGCCCTAGAAATAGTTCTATGACCAATAATAAATATTTTCTTTCTACAATATTTTAACAGTTTTAAGAGGTTTATAATGCTATTTACACAAATTTAATTTTTTTACGTTTTCTTGAAAAAACTGATAGATGACCGTTTCTACGCCGATAATAATGTCAGTCATGTCTATTACCTATACCTTTTTATACGCTGTCCGTGTGGTGACGGATTAAGAATACGGAATGTCACCACCCCATATCATCGTAAGAGCCGACAGAGGGAGCATATTATGCAGAGAACAGCACTGTAAGAGAAGGAAACTTGATACAAATCCTATACCAACCCCCTATACAAGACCGCATTCGCACCAAGTGGCACGCATTTTAAAACACCGTACAAAAAGATATGTAACAGATGTCCGTATCTACGACACATATTCGTTTTATTTATAGTACTTGTTCTCTTATACGATTAGTGAAACAAGGTAAATAAATAAAGTTAAAAAAAAATCGTATGTCAGTATGTGCGATGATCAAAAGTCAATGATGCAATAAAAAAAATATGCCATTTTCGACATGTCATTATATACGTAGGGACCGTCGATATAGGTACATACTACGTGAAAAGCAAAACCTAAGAATGCAACAAGACAATGCGGTAACTGTATTTATTATCATAAACGTAAAATAATTTCTATTCAATGTTTATTATGTGCATCAATAAATATATGGCATCGCCGAAACAGTTTGATCACACCAATCATGCGCGAGCCGCAATGTTGGAACATTTTCCTCAACAACTATATCTGTATTCAAAACAGAACAAGATATAAACGATTGGCGTATTATTTCGCATATAATCATGGGAGAAAAAAAAACAAACAAAATTATTTGAATAATATTTAATGTGCCATTCTACTACACTAGAGACGCCATTTATTGATTCTCTAGAAGAAAATAAAGCAAAAAATAATATACGTCTAAGTATTTAAAATGCACATTTCTATACAAAAGTAATCCAAATAGTCATCATTCATAATTTATTGTGCATATATTACCGCTGGTCACTCATAAATCGTCGCTGGTCGAATTCACACTGAGTGACGTCATCGAGTCACGTGTATTCGCTTTATTGTGCCAGCGAGCGGCCACTTCCCAACCGATGACCAATATTGGACCGACCAACCATATCTGTTTTACCGCATCAATCGCGGGAACTGACAGGACTATAAAACTCTTACGTACTGAGATATATTACTGTTTTTAGAGTACTCACTGTTTCCCGTAAAATATCAATAAAATATTTCACTTACTCGGCGAAAAATACACAGCAAACCCGAACTGTAAAATCACAAGAGTTTTATATTAAATTCATAAATTGCTCTTAAATTTGGAATTTCACACATTGCATTTTACACTATGGATTTAAAAAGTATATCGTAAAGCAAAGGCAGGACGGTGGTAAGCCTCTGTGAGCCAGAGTACTGGCAACACGCCATTGCTACTCTCGTTACGGTAATACCCTCCTAGGAAAGGCCAGGGGAAATCCGGATTGACTTATGAAGAGCTGCAAACTGCACATCTAAGAATATAAGAATCATAGAACTGAGGATTGCTGAGGATTGCTTCGTAAAATGTGTTTAATATTAAACATTACTTCATAGCGCGTTACTGGCATTGTTTATTAGTTTTATAAGCTCTTATTTAAGCGTGACTCGAAGTCCTACTTGGCAGTACCGCTGCGATATGTCTCCTAGCACGTCGGGATCGCGTGAAAGCCATTATCTCAGCAAAAACTAACCAAACAATTGGCATGCAGTGCAACGTGACGTGTTTCCCTCCAACGTCTGCATAAAACAATTATAATTTTAACAATTTTATTTTTACAACAACACAAAGAGTTTGCGCAAGCACCGAGCGAAGATTTCGTATATTTAAAAAAAAGCGACAGGAAATAATTAAAACCGACGATTTACGTTCATTTAAGAAATATGCGCTTTGAACTTGCGCGTTTGGGACACTTTACGAGAGGCGCATATTATTTTATCTGTCTGTCTAATGTTAAAATGATTAAAGAACGCTTAAAAAAGGTTTTACATTTCGGACGGGTTCGCCGTGAGCCGTACATCGTTTCAAAAGTTGCTGGAATTTTACCTATCTGGGAAATAACAAACAATATAGGTAGCTAAATGGAGATTTATTTATTAATGAGAACGTGAAACTGAAACCATGTACCGCCGTCTGAGCTCAGACGTCGAGTCTTCGAACAAAAACGAACTAATTTCAACAAATTAGTTGTCTAATCACTGAAGCCACAGGGACGCTCCTCTATGCATAAAGAGACGACACAGCGACGCTGTAATCCAACTGAAAACAACTTTTACTTTCTGCTGCGCTGAAATATTAACAAACTTGCATAAGTTATGCAGGGGCCGGGGTGGCCAGGTGAATGCACGGGGCGGCCACCCCCTTCCTGCAGCTCTATTATTTTGAGCTGGCGATACACGCGAAATATGGTCGGTATGTAGTGCGGTGCAACGTTCGCTTTAGCTCTCGCCGCTCTCTTTGTAGGAAGGAGCTTTTGACCCGCCGCGCGACGGATACATGGTAATACTAGCTTTTTATGATTAAATCTTTTCTAACCAGCGCTGTTTGTTTTTTAAATCATACGTACCTACATTTATATATAATAGTGCGACCGTGCATGTGAATATTGATTACTTGACGATATATGCGCAACAAACCTTTGATTTTATGTGAGACTATTTCCTATTCCCGGCGTGTTAGTCGGCCTAGATCAACGGGGGGTGTAACCCAAATTGTTATTTATTGACGAAAGCCTTTGTCTGAGGAAGCTACAGAGGTGGCGGCATATTGATTGCGTTATCGCTGTAAATTCAATAATATCTGCTATACATTCAATATATATTTTTATAGACTCACGCCTGTATCCCCGAAAGAGTAGGCAGAGGTGTAATATTACACCCACATTTCGCCATGAATTTTTAGGGCCCACGTAATAAGGGGCAAGCTTATTGCCGTTACCGGGCACATCATCAGACTCCGTGCTGCTACTGAGAATTTCCTAACGGAAAAACCCAATAACACTTTGCCCGACCCGGGAATCGAACCGGAGACTTCCCAAACCCACGCACAAATTTATGCCGCGAGACCAACGAGGTAGCATTAATCAATTGTATACTTAATATTGACTATACAAATGTGAGCTGTTTAATTTCCTCGATGAAATAAACGAATCATCCTCTGTGATAGTATAGTAAGTATATCTAACATATCACGTCGCCACATTTAGAATATTATAAAGAAACAAAACGAAACAGATTTTAAAAGCTTTTCTCTCAAAGTATAAAAAATACATCACACAAGTCCATCTGTGTGAAACAGAAAATATAAGAGCTCAACTTAAAAAAACTGCAATTAAAAAATATAAGAGAAATTCACTATACATTTTCCACCAATGGAAAGCGCTGTAAAGCTGTTGCCCTATTTTCTTTGTGATTAAATTGAATGTATTTTCATTTTCTTCTGAAAAACATCCAGCGAGTTCCTTGAACCTGTGAATCGAACGTCTAGTATGCATCGCCTTCCTTCCTCGTGCTGAATAATTCAAGATGTCGGCGTCCTCCGCTTGCACTACGAATCTCATATACACATAGAATAAGAACAACCCCAACGTCTAGGGAAACGTTCGAAGATACAACTAAATTGTATTAGATAAAAAGAGGAAAAAATTGTCATTATTTACGATATGTCTGACAACGACAGTTTTAAATTAATGTTATCGTTATGATAAGCAAGCGATATTTCTTGTGTTTTCGTCGCGAACCTTCCAAGTATTAGGTGTAAAAGTACCAGAATTTCACGTAGACACACCAAATGTATTCAGCTCGTATCTTGGGTACTAATACTGAGAGATGTGTACCTCCCAACGTCGGCGGGTGGCGTCTAATCCACTCTAGCTTTGTCCCCGTTCCTTCTGCAGTAACGTCGAACTATTTGCAATGCATCTGCTTTGAATTTCACTGGTAAACTGTAATAAAATGTATACATTCTCGAAAGAATACTTTTAAAATATACGGATAGTAGGTGGCATAACAGAATTAGTCATATAAATGTTACTTAAGGAGATTATGTTTCATATGTTAGTACTAAAACAACCTTACATCATTCTTAATCGTGTTGTTATTACTTGGAACTTAAGGCGCCCGACGTTGAAAGAACTGTTTATTCTTTTTATAGGGAAAATAGTGCAAGCATGTCTTGAATGGTTTGCTCGCTGTAATATTTTCCCCATAAATCTGCTTGCATGCAGGCTCGCGTGCCAGTCAACTACCATTTGCATAGTCTACTGATAACTGGTATCACACCACCAACGTCACATGTGGCTGTAAAAAGTTCAAAATCCGTCTAGACGTTTCGACCTGAAAAACGAAAGGGAAAGTGTACCCGTCCCGTTCTATGCGTCAAACCTGCGCAGTGTATTCTCGGGGGTAGAACGGGACAACAGGTGGGTAGTTGAATAATTTAGGGGGTGGGGGGGTCCAAGGTCGGCGCACGGAAGCGTCTGGCTAGGATGTACCCAGATTATATACAATGTATATCGATTTTGCGGTTATTTCCCTGGAACACGCTACCCGTGAAGTTTTCGCGTGTTCCTTAATGATCCAAAGTTGGATGTAACGGGATATTAAAGAATTTTCTTAAGTTACAAGTGGGTCGCGATCTTACTTCGCACTGGTTGTGAGGAGAATACGTCGTAGGCTGACTGGCGATCAGCTTTGCTTAGTCTCGCACGCACACTTTTGTGACTAATAACCATGAACTGTGTTCTCACTTTTAACTTGCATTGTTTTCCAAAGCTTATTAGACTTTAGGCCATTTATCTATATTCATCATCAGCCCTTAATACAGTCCCACTGCTGGGCACGGGCATCTTCTCACTATGATAAGGGTAAGCCCATAGTCCACCACGCTGGCCAAGTGCGAGTTGGCAGACTTCACATGTCTTTCGAGAACATTATGGAGAATTCTCAGACATGCAGGTTTCCTCACGATGTTTTTCTTCACCGATTTATTATCGATTATCTATAATAACTACAGAATAATAAAAATTCTTCCTAAAGACTACTTTCTGTTTGTCAAGATATCTAAATAGGTACGCTATAGTCTGGGACGACATCTAATTTGTTCAAAAGAATATGTAAAATAAAACATTAGGTAATTAACAAAAGTAATTAAGGAAACTAACTGAAAATCACTCAATACACTTTATGCCCCTAAAGAACTACAAATCAATGCGACATTTAATTCTCACGTGTAATCACTTAGTAATTCAATTAATTGGTAATTACCATCTTATTATCTATACGCCCGTTTCGGACTACATAGCTGTAATTACAAAAACCCAATATATTTCTGTTTAAATTCATTGCTACTTGGAAGTCGAGATAACTGGAATGATAATCCTAAAATTGGCACAAAAACGTGAGTTCTCTACATAATACATTTGTACTTACATAGGTACATAAATAATGTACTTGACAAAGGTTTAGCAGGCTACAGCTCGGTACCTGCAAACCGTCCCGGGTCTGTACAAACTTCACCTGAAGATTTTGATAGACGACTCTCGTCGACGTAGACACTTAAATCCTTTGCCGTCAAAACTGTCGATGTATCAAACTAACTTCCTTCAAAACCTCCGACATTTTTGAACTCTTGTAGTTTGAAAACAACCTTCTTTATTTACGTCTTAATTCTGATATCCACGTGTAAATAAAACTATAAATAAAATAATATAATGTTCCATATTTCTGTATACGAAAATGTCATTATCATTTGACATTACGAAAGTAATAATTAGATTAAGTGACCACTGTCTTAATCTAATTATTGTTTTAATAATGACATGATAATAAGTAGATTATTTTGACAAGATACATGTGTATATTTCATCCATATTGCACCGCTTACATTTTCACATCATCGAACAACTAAGACACATTGCTTGGCTTTTCATTGGTGCTTATCACGGAGGGTTATCATGGATGGACTTGGTCACTAATCATTATCATCTTATGTATAAAATTATTTGTATAGTCTTAGTTTAGTAAGGGGTAGGCAGAGGTGTAAATATTACCCCCACTTTTCGCCATGAATTTTTAGGTCCCACGTAATAGGGGGCGAGCCTATTACCGTTACCGGGCACATCACCAGACCTCGGGCTGCTACTGAGTATTAGGAAAAACCCAGTAATACTTTTGCCCGACCCACTCATTCTAGACCTCCGATCAGCAGCCGCGTACGCTATCCACTGGACCACGGAGGCAGTTTACTGGTCCTGTTTAATATATCACCACAGAGTATAACTACTGAAGCTAGACACAAGAAATTTGGATAGAGGGTTCATTTTATACCGTAGACTTCCATTATGGAAGGATCTTTTATACTCCACATCTAAAGGAAGCAAAATCAGGGCTAAAACATTTTCGAAAATTTGCTGATTTTGAAACAAGTATTTAATAGACACACCACAGCTAGTAATCTTTATTCAGTGTAGTCATCATCAGCCCTGGATATTAACTGCCCCACTGCTGGGCACGGGCCTCTTCTCACTATGAGAAGGGTAAGGCCATAGTCCACCACGCTGGCCTAGTGCGGGTTGGCAAACTTCACATGTCTTTAAAGAACATTTTGGAGAACTCTCAGACATGCAGGTTTCCTCACGATGTTTTCCTTCACCGTTTAGCAAGCGATAATTCACAATTTAAAAGAGAAACTATTCAGTGTAGTGTAGTGCTGTAATGCGTGGAATTACCGTGGTGATTTTTAAGCTAGCTCTTCATATATACGGGCCACAGCTTGTCCATAGTGAGTGTAGTGTAGTGGTGTAGTCGGTAGTCTGACCGAGGTGTTCTTGTTACAGTAGACGGCGAGTCCACCGGGCTGCCCCTGGCGCGCAGCTCGCTCAGCCGGGCGCTGCTGCTGCTAGCTCCGGGCCCCGGGCCTCGGCACCACCTTTACTCCACCCCTAACACTGGTGAGTATCGCTTTGAGGAAGGTGGAGACAGAGGACTGACAATCACTGCTTAAAACTCTACACCGACGTTTTGTTAGGTTCTTTGTCTTGTGACTCAAAGTTATGAGGCATACTAACCGTTCGTGCTGCTGCCTACGATACCCTAAAGGCACATAACGAATTCGAAAAATAGTAACATTTCATTCGAACCCAGTACAAAAACGTGAGTTCGCTACGTAAGACCTTAGTACTTACATAAGTACATAAATAATGTACTTGATAAATGTTTTGATAGGTTCTTTGTCTTATGGAGTATGTATACTAACTGTCCGTGCTACTACCTACGATGCCCTAAGGGCATATACCGAATTCGTAAAAAAGTTACATTTCATTCGAACCTAGTACTTCTAGGTGACTAATAAGCAAGATTTTGTGACATGAAAATAAGATTTTGAATATTCACAAAACAAAATGAACAATCACGAACGCAGGTAATAATTCTATCAACGTTTGCTTTAATTTTGTACACGCCAGAAGTTACAACGTGTAACGAAACCTTAGCAAAACTCGACAAAACAAGTCGGCAATTTGGAAAATTTGGCGTATTTCAACATTTCCTTGTGTCGGCCGTCGTACCTTCTACTTGCGTTATGTATTGACACAGGACGGAAATTAGAGCCTGCCGCACTCCACGTTAAATATGAACACTCGGACCAAAGGACGACACACTTACGAAGTTACCATGCCGAATATAACACTCATTAAAAAGGGAAAAGGCGAAAACATGAGCACTGTTTTAGCAACTTACTCGTGTGATGTCGAAAGAATTTTAACTTGAACAGTTCTCTGGCTCGGATTTTAAAAATCTATTTTCGCGTCAATATGTTTTAAGAACCTTTCAATTATTCTGTCATAAATTCCATTCGGATCAAATGCTTTGTGTATTATACGAGGCAAAGGAAGCAATCTTCGGTATAAATCTTATTAGCAATTAGCATGTTCATAACTTTACGATTTTTAGTTTCGCAAGCAAAGACATATATGCTTCATCATCAAGCTAGCCGATAATATTGATAAGAACATGTTAACGTAATAAATCCAATAATTCTTATACGAAAGATTAGAAATCTAAATCTTAAAGTTTGAGTAAAATAAATCGATTTGAAACAAATTTGATTGATTGTTTTCCTTTCCGGCAAATATGTCATTAATCATCCAGCTTTACGTCAAAACTAAAAGAAATGAATGTTACCTTTTGTAACTTATGTTGTGAGCTTGCTTTGAAATAAATATCTGTCGGACAATACAGCTCCGAGGCAATTTCCGGAGAGACTATCTGGTTTCACCATGTGGCAATCATATTTTCTCTTATGATTTTATTTAAATTGTAATTTATGTACTTTCCAGCAATATATTCGTTAGCTTTAGGGCTTAAGTATAGACATATACACACATTCCTAAAAATACAATTTTAGAATATAGTAAAAAAAGCAAGAAACTATTACGAATATGTACGATTCTTATAGTATGTAATTGTATAATCGCGGACTGCATATCATAGGGCTGTAAAATGTTTATACATCAATAATAGCTAATACACTCAGTCTTATCTACTCGAAGTATTAGATTAGCGAAAAGAAAAATAATAATCAATGCATTTTGACTTTAAAAATCACATCTCGAACGGGCTGTAAACGTAGGAAATGTGATTATTTAGTACAACAGGCTTAGCGGCGATTAAATACTTAATAGCGTTAAAAAAACTATAATGTTACGTGTTAATAAACGTTTTATGTCAATCGGATAAGAGTTTATGGGAATTCTCAGCATTTTCCTTTATAACTGGTTAGAAGTACTTACTATTTAAATATGATTACTTGTGTTTAGCACATTTTAAGTGCTATTGGACGATGCGACCACAGATCTCATCAAATCGTGTTCGTAATCCGTGTCGTGACGTCAGTGTACAGGAAAACAAAGGTTTCCTCTGAGCTAAATATAATAAAATTTATATTCTACTGTGTATCGTTTATAATGGAGATGTACGGTTATGTAATTTTATCGGATTTATCGCTAAGGGCTTGGTACATCGCATTCTCTATCAATACCCGGATATTTGGTTGCTTTCGAAAAATATTATTTCGGACCTTTCAAATTACTATCACACCCATAAACAATATTTTCTGGTGGCAGATATGTAGATGGTTATTCGAGTCAGAAAATACTGTATACCGTATACTCCATAAATATATCTGGCCACAAGACTGACTTTGTTCGTTATAAAACTTTGCCTTTTTCATAACTTCGTGCTATAAATATACATTTAATTTTTTCCCGAGTGTATGTCACAGTTGAGTAACGATTGCGATGACGTGGGGCATCTGAATGACGTCATTGAGTGCCACAATGCAACAGCGGACATAAATAATCAATACAAAATGTGTACATTGAAAATATTTTCCCTCTACATATGAAACGATAACCGTGAATTATTTTCTATGTTTAGTCTCTTGGGCTCTCAGTTTATTGTGTCTAGTGCTTGAATAAACCCCAGCCGTCAAGAACGTTTGCCCAGCCTTCTGTTAATGACTGGGTTCGCAAATTTGGGGAAATTCATTTAAATATTTGCTCAACATTACTTATGTACCACACACTGCTCAAGTATTCCGTTTAGGTCTGCGTACAGAGTTAGGCACGAAATCTGTGTTGAAAGTCTACACGAGTATGTCGACTACCAGGCGAACATAAAAGGGAGAATGTATAAACCTAAGTTGCACGCTCCATCTGCGATACATACATACTGTCAGCTCTTATATACTCCTGGGAGCCTAGTACATAGAGCTAGGTAAAACAGATTGCGGCAATATGAGCAAAACAGTTACAAAGAAGTTTCCGAGAAGCGGTAGTTGTCGAGGGCGTCATAACAAAACTTAGCGGCTGGCTATGAAAAATTCATAAAGAACAAAGAGGAAGTGTCGGGCCCGGCAATCGATAGCCGCGTCAGCTGATCCGCCCGCCCAATGTCACGACCGGCGGGCGAGACTACCGCCTTCGCCCGCACTGCCGCCGTCACCCCGACGACCGACGCACACTCGCGCGAGGCCTATAGCCACACTCTCCTACACCCGTCTACCGTCTACCACCGCCTATAGACACACACACACGCACGAAGGCTGTGTGGGTACCAGACGATATTAGTCATAATGTATTCGCCGACGTGACGCTCGTCCAGGGACGACCGTGCTCCACTTATTCGAATTTTTGAAATTGGGCCGACTTATATCCATTTATAACCTAACGGAAACTGCCTGTAATTGATATTGCCGTACTTATATCGGTGGCAGTTGCTAATAAAGTAACAGTACATAGATCATTCTAATTACTCCATTAATTTCTAATTGCTTTAGTCGGCGTGGCAAGGTGTCTGACATATTTGAAAGTAATTTTTCTTGTCTATCTAATTAGGTAATATTATTTATTTGAAATTGATGTCGATATGCTTAGATAGATGTATATACTTAGTTACTGGCTTTTGCTGCACTTTAAAACTTCCTTTTCACATTTATAACCAAACGATGAAACGTGGCCGTGCCAATAACGTTATGTCACTCTACACCCTTTCACGGTATTATGGTCAAATGTAAATAAATGTAATATTGCCCAACTTTCATTTTCAACCCCTGCAACATATCGCGCAGATGGCCAAATCTCATGGACATATTTGACCCAATGTGCACTTAACCCCCCAATGCGTGCGGGCGGATTGTACCCGAACAATAAATAACATTTACTCAAAGGGTTACAAAAGGATTGTAATTACGCAATGTGATGAATTTGATGGATTATGTCATGATTCGGTCACTTTCAGTTGCACAATGAGTAGTTTTGGTCGCAAATTGAATTTCGTATGCCGGTCGCGCCGGCTCTCGCGTTGGGGAGAAATGAATAATCGTTTCATTATATGAACGGCATTTACTTTCGTGGCATATCCAAACATATAATTACGCAGCTTGTTCTCTAACATATGGTTCGGTCATACGAGCCTCACGTAATAATAAAATCGCACAATCCTTAAATCGGTCGGCACGTCACAAAGCGCAACCCTTACAAAGCCGCCACCAGGTCACTGAGACCCATCTATCCAAACATGCAACATCCTAACCAAACAATTGAAGAGCGCAGATGGTTGCACACGTTGCGCCACTCACTGTCCACATTTTAAAAATGCCAAGTTTTTACGCAAAAATGGGTTACATTGCACCTTGCACTGCGAAATCGCATCGTCATCCATCACAATGGACGCTAATCTCGTGTTGCTGTCGCGTTTTGCCGTATAGCGTTATCTCTTTCTTCTTTTCAATTCGCCCCGGCGGCTTTCCGGAGCTATTGACACTTTGAAATTAGAATGTCACGCGTGGGTGCGCGAACGCAACCCATTGTCGGTATTAGTATTGTGTGTGGACTCGATTTGCAATCGGCGAATATTGTGAGGGTTAATTATAATGGCTTGCATGCGACAAAGGATGTTGTGCTATTGTCGTCATCTGCCTATATGCGCCCGGTCATAGAACCTCACGATTATGGTACAAGACAAGCTAAGTACTACAAATCTAAACTTAGTAATATGTGCAAAAGATAGTAGTTAATAATCAAACGTAATAAATACGCCATTCGTGATTTCGATATAATTATAATCCTCGCGAATCGCAGCCAATGAGATACTGGTATCATTTCCGCGGCAACATGTTCTAACAATATACGTATGTGCTGGATTATTGGCGAGCTACATAATGTGCTGGCCATTACTTGGCTACATAATATGGTGCGGTGACCAACGGGTTAAACGTACAGTGGCACCTCATTGTGGCGTTTCTAAGCTGAATTACCATCTTAAAGGAGACGTGTGACAATGGACGCCACAAAGGGCACACTAAGAGATACTCTGTATGATTCCAAGTTTTATTTCTAAGGGTGACGTTTGATAAATTTAGTTGTACGTGTATTAGGGAGATCAAAACGGGTTCGAATCTAGAGAAAAGCGAGCTCCGGTTGTTGCAAAAATTATAAACTATACTTAAAATAAATAAATGCTGGTGTTAATCATTAATAAGAAAAAAATGATGAAATAAAGAAAATCATCTAGGTAGGTATTTGAAAAAGAAAGCACTTACTTCTTTATTTTTATCGGTAATGTTATAAACGAGGTTACGATGATTTAGTGCATACTAAACAATAATTAATCAAATTGATTCTATTGTGTATGTAACCGTCCATAAATCCAGCGAGACTAGGGAAGTCCCGCGGCTCCACGTGTACACGTCACGTTACATAAGATCACCGCACAATGTATTCATATGCAAAAAAATTGCGAGATCTAAGACAGGGCCGGCGGATTATGGTCTAACGCGGCCCTGGACAAAGCACACGAAGAGGGCCCACTCTATAAAGATGGTACGATTAAGGAAGGGTCATCATTATGATATTTTCCTAATGGGACCGCATTCCGCACCGGCCGGTAGACCAGATTTCGGACAATCGCAACCCCCGGGTCTATAAGGCCCCGGTCATTATTTATAGTTAATTTATTATTATTTTGATACGAGAGATGAAAGGGTTGACACAATGGCGTTCCGTGTTCCATATATGGCCGTTGGTCAGTCCCGCGGGCCCTGTGGACGTGACAACCGGACGGTACGGGTGCCAAATACTCTTTGTTTAAGCTTGGGAACCGTCCACTGAGGTGCGGACGCGCATGTCATTGAATTCATTACCAAATGTTATATCATAAGCTTCAATATTACGCACTTCGCTAAAACATTCCGTCAACACCGAGTTAATTCGATGAATTACTTGTTTATGACCATTTAACATACACTACTAAACTCATGTAAGTAAGCATTATAGAATATGATCCTTTGCAAAACCAAAAATACCAAGACATGAATTATTTCAATCCAGAATTCGAGCCGTAAAAAGTACAACACAACAAAATAGTAACAATTGTTTATCCTATTTCGAGCGTTCTCGATTTAAATGGTCAAAGTGACCAGGGGCCTTCGCTTCCCAGTTCCCATGCATTGTAACATTGAAGGGTTAACAATGGACACAAAAGGGTGTGGACAGCCAGTCGCACACACCGGTCAAATGGTCACTTTATACCCGTCATAGTTTCAATGGACAAGGAAATATGAATAAACTGCTTTCTACTATTACCCGTTCGTTGATTATATTATTTAAATGCCGGACAACCGTTACCCGTCAAACTTAGGGCAACACATGAGAAAATTTGTCCCTTCGATCATATGGTCAGATTAAGCACTATTTCAATCAACTTTTTTTTCTATTCCATGCGAAGAAAGCTCGGTAAGAAAGGATTCTTAAAAATATTCCATTCATGTTACTAGAATGGTCCTTTAGACGGCCACTAAAATACGCCGACTTATAATTTACATAAATAATTAAATCAGCAGTTCCACTGCAAACTGGCTGTAACGGTCAACCTGAGTAAACATTATTCTTAATTTAAAAAATATATTATTCAAACATAACAATTACACGAAAACATACCAAATAACAAAAATTACAACCATAAATTATCCATTGTTCATTTCTGCATTTGCATTTGAGATGCTAAAAAAGCGACCCTTGCGCGCCGTAAACATTGAAATCTGCATAATTGTAAATTATCTAAAGACGGTGTTGCGACTATCCCAGTGCTGGACATTCCCACATAAAAAACATAGCGGGCAGGTGGACACAAGTGCATCTAACAGATTCGCCTTCTAACGGTTAATCTCATAAAGTGACCGTTGGGTCTCAAAGGACCCACCAGTAATCGCATTTGCAGGGTTGCAAGATGCAAATATATGCAGTTAGATGACCCTTGCTATAATACGATGAAGCTTCTGTATAATTATGTACCATCTCCTGTCGAGAATTGTTATTATGTTCATTATAATTAAAATACGCACTGCATCTGAAGATGATAGTTATTAAAATGGATTATTGGTGTTATGATTTTAAAAGCTGCCTAGGTAAGGTGAAGATTATATTGGAAAGCAAATAAATTATGACCAAAGAAATACTAGTCATGTGATGGATGGCTCTGTTTTAAGAAACCGTATTCTTGAATGATTAACCATTAGTGATATGAAGTATTTATGACTGTGTTTAGGACTTGCTTCAAATAACATAATAAACACTTATTTGCTACGTTTATAGTCAAAATAAATAGCAATGGGTAGGAGAAAGAGGTATTTTGACGCCTACGCCTCCAGTTTCCCCAGACATGCAAACAACCCTTACACTCAATCACAAAATAAATATGCTGCTAAAATTATAACCGATCACATTACTGTCACAGCATACCGATGGCATAAACTTATCGTTTTGTATTGTTATAGGTTCCCTACCCCCTTCGCCGGCGGACAGCGGCGTCTCGGACGTGGAGTCGTCATCATCAGGCGCGGGATCAGCAGAGGAACTGAAGGCGCGGCTCCAACCACCTCCCCCCGCGCCGTTCCACGCACCCTTCCTGCCCTTCTACCAGCACCATCAGATCGCCAACACGCTGCAGCATCATGCCACCGCACATCCACGACCACCAGGTAAGATCTATCATCTATTTATTCAGACTTTTCATACTAAAGAAATCTTTGGCGTAGTAAGTTGAAGTGTATTTTGCAAACTAAAAGCAATGCAGTAAATAAATATTCAATGACAACGCCTTCTGTTTTCCCGTAATTTTATTGGTCATTTCAAATTAATACGTGAAATATTTCTTTATTAGAATGTCTGTTTGTCCGATCATACAGGAAAATGTACGAAGGTACCTGAAACTGGTGAATATTCGATTTCGTAGGCGTTTTCTTACTTCATAATACGAACAGAACCGAATAAATGAACAGATATACCGAATCCTCAAATCGAACTCAACAAAAAATGGCGAACATTACAAAAACACAAACATCTCGACTCTGGTGTAGCCTAAAAAAATTTAAAACACTTGTTTATTAATAAAAATAGACGAATAGTGTAGTGGTCGACGTAGTGTTAACGAGGTTCTGTAGGTGACCTCGCGGTGAACGCCCCCCTCCCGGAAGGTCACCTTTCGCGATGCGCCCGCGCAGGGAATTCGGGGAAACCGCGACCAAGCAATCTTGACACTTGCATAAAAATTTCAATCGATGCTTGTACTAGCAATGTTTTATTATGATCGTTAGGTATATTTTCTATTTGTGTTTTATACTTTATGAGTAATATTTTTATGAAAAACGCGTAAACAACTCTTAGTTTCTGCAAATAGTGCAATAACGAGAACACGGGAATTATATATAGCTCTAAGCGTACAAATAAACTAACAATGTATTTCTCGGAATTTTGTCGTAGGAAATTCATTGAATAATATTACCGCAGGTTTGTTGACAACATTTGTTTATTTTAATTCAACGGACTTACCCATAATACATTTATTGAATACTGAAAATAGTGATAGTGGCCAAATTTGGCTATCAGTTAGTGAATCCCAAGCTTCACTGAATGAAATATCAATAACAAAATTAATTTCCTTCACAATTATTGTAGAGGAAAGAAACAAGTCGCGAGTTGTAATGAATTCAAATGCATTCAAAGCGATGACAAAGACAACTGCATCTGCGCAGACAATATGGCAGAGTAATTACTGCATGTCAATTAAAAATTACAATCCAGTACCTACATGAGCACACTGTTTATCAGACGTTATCAGCGAGAGACGCCGCGTGATATGTGTAGCAAGTAGGCTGGTTGTGACAAACGATCACGCCAGACGTTATCTAAATGTATGCGGTGGTGCACAGCTTTATCAGAGCGCTTCCGGGGGCGTGTTTACTGCACCCTGGCCCTCGGCCAACTGGCCTTCTTTATTTAAACACTATCGTTAAATGCACATATTATTTTTATGTTCCCCAATAACTCACTCTCACAATTGTTTCAATTCTTAAGAAAAACACACAAAATGCTTTTGTGCAACGGTCGTTATCGTTATTTTTTGTTAAAAAAACAAACCGATTAATTGCAAGTCGCTTCCACCTATACAGATGTCGTCACTTGATCCCTCGGATTTCCACATCAGAAACGCTGTTATTTTTTTAAATAACTACGCTTGGATACTGTATTCATTATGACACAAAAACATGGGAAGTACGGCTTAGTCATAGCTATTTGTTTTCGCGGATAACGTGTAACATTATCAAGCAATGTGGCAAAGTATGCCATCGACAACAGACCGAGTGACTTCCTCGTCGGAGAGCCGCGCGCCTGTTCCGAGAACTACGAATGTTTATAATCGATAGATGTGTAGATGCCGGTTTCCATGACACAAAAACGAAAGAAGCGAGTGACGGACGGAACCAGTTGGCATGGCGTTGCATCGGGCATTTATCGCGAGTTGGCGCTCCACGCCCGTCCTCAGCTATTTGACATTGCGCAAGGTCAGTGCTCCTAATATAAAGATGCAAAAAACTATACTACCGTCAAACCGTATGCGAAACGCGTCGCCGGCCACGACTGGCGGCGCATGCGAAGCGACCACTTTCGATTGTGGCGCATTTTAAAAATGCCTTGTAGGTACGCGACGAATTCCCCGACTAGCTCCCTTTGTCTTGAGAACGGATGTACCGAAACGTAGCTAGGCATATTATAATGAGCGATTCGTACGGCACGCTTAAACCATAACGATCGTCGAAATAACGAACTACGCGGAACTGAGCAATAAACGTTTTTAATTATATCACGTTTTACTAGCAATCGTGCGACACATTCCACGCAATACCTATTGGAAACGCAGAAGCTAACTAGCAATGAAAATAAGCAAAAAACTTATCTTATTAGACGCGTAGATAAGGACTGTTAAAATAAATAAACGTAATATCATTCACAGCTAAAGTTATTAACTCATAGTGAGCAACTGATTGTGCTTTATTTTATAGAACTGTCAACGTCCCAAGCTGTTTACATACGCGTGTAATGTTATGCTGCTGTAAAATTGTTTTAAGGATAAATATTATGAAAAACACGATGCAAAACCACATAAGAAAATCCTTATATACATACCTAACATTGACTAATTTGTTATTTACAATAAAACCGAGCACGATAACGGGACATGAATGAAACTCGGTTCTAAACCAGACTAAGGCGTCTAATTTTACCTTAAGCAACAAACATGATTCATTATAACAAGAACACATCCTTAAAATAACGCAACTAGCTTGTGATATGTTCCTTGTATTGCAAGGAAAATGAAATTTATTGCGGTAGTATGTGATGCCAGAACAGAGGTAGGTGTGAGCCGTAAATCGGCCATTGCTGTAACGCGGCACACACGAAATTTTGGTGTTGCAAACATGAATATTGGGCAAGAGCGGCGGTGCCGGCGCCATTGTCAGCCTCTGGCGAAACGAACGCGACCTTCCTACTTGGATTGGGCAGCAAACCTGATTGTGTGAGTATGTGGCCGCGTGTTCGATATACATCGACCACTTACAACAAATATATAACGCGCCTCGCAACCGGGACCTTATTTAACGTTACTTTCCATTACATAATCCTTGCTCCACTACAGACCAACTAAATATCCTAATTGCGCGTATCGTGTCAAGTGTCACAATCAAGCCTACGATTCAAAGCCTCAAATCTCTATAATAACTTTTGGTTATACCTGATTTTCAGCGCTTAATTAAGTAAACCTGTCGAGCATAGTAAAGATGCTTAAACTTTGATACAGCTAACTTAATTATAACAAAAGAAACCTTGAGTGGATGTTGCCAATTGCCAAATTGTGTTGATGTAGGTAGCACGAAACGGTTTTCGTATGCGTGCGAATATCGAGAGTTGATTTTTGAATGCGATTTGGTTGCTGCTTGCGTCACATTATGCGGGCGGCGTAGCGTACGCCTCGTATACAACTCGGCTAGAGCATGTATCCTTGTGCCATCAACACTGTGCATATTTGAGCGAGCGTTCTGGTGGTTTCATCCGAAATAGCAGCGGCTTCTAACTAAATTATTTAATCAGATATTAACTTTAATCTGGGACATGTCGTGGCCGCGCTATTAATCGACGTATCCGTCCGCCGCAGCGAGATCACGATCTACGGACAGTATATGATAATATATAACTCTTTATGCAATCATAAAAAAACTTAGTTTAATCAACAGTTTTATTATCGTAGTAGGTAAGGCCGATAAGTCAGCGTATTGGTTTCCACATACCAGTGCAATTGCCGATATGCGATCTCCGCTGGAGAACTATTAAATCGGACGATTCTTAATTAACGTGATGTTGTTGTTAATAGAGTTGCAGTGAGTCGCCGAGCTATTCAAACATTCAGTGCGCGGAGTAAACATAGAGATGTCAATGTGACATTTGCAAACGAAATGGAAATTAAAATGATGGCGGTGTGTATTGTGCAGCTCGTTGCATCGCGATAAGAGCGCGCGCGTGTGTGCGTGTGTGTGTGTGCGCGTCTAACGCGCGCGCTAGTGTGCGCGTGCGCGGGAGTGTGCGCGAGGTGATCGTCCCGATTCAAGGGCAGTGCAGCGCTAGCGCTCGCCTCGTATTAATAGTTGGCGACTATTTTCGCCTCGCCGACCGCTGGGGGGACCGGAACGTTATTATTGACATTCGCGAACTTCCAAAATGGTTTTACTAGCTTACATCACGCGACCACGCGGTGACACACGAGGAACAGACGACCACGTCGCGTTTACAACACGAGCCGCTCTACCTACCTATTCTAATACTTACTTCAGTTTTATGTTGTTACTCAGATTCAATTCTTGGACTACTTTTACCTTTCAGACAACGAAATATTAGGTATACTTAATACAATATTGAATCAACTATCAACACTATATCGGCTCGCTTTCTTTCGAGGAAATGTAAAAATAGTGTGTTAGCTCAGTAATCGCGCTTTGATCTCTCTGATTCATTCGCAAACGTGATAAGGAAGCCATTACTTCGACTCTAGACGTGCTAGCTTTCGTTAAATGAATCGGAATTAGTGGAACTCGTCAATTCATTTGCCACTTTATTTTTTGCACATATCTTTTCATTGATGAACGTTGTTCGCTAAGACTACAGTTGTTCGATTAACCAGCCGATCCTTTAATCATATTATTAAAGGCTGTCGTGATCCTTTCCCCAATTGGCTAGCAATTAGTCTCAATTCTCCTGCATTCGTGCTTGAGTCGCTCGTGACGTCATCGTATAAATCCTAACCAGCGGCGACGGGAGCGAATAACTCGGTTATGCGATCACAGCTGCAATTACTTCAATGCGCTTGCGGTTTACACCAATTCTAAATACAGAACAGGAGTTAGATCTAAAAAATGTGTTCTTTGTTTTGAATATGTGCGTGTACCGTCGCCGTATAAGGAAGACGCGTCGCACG
Organism: Euclidia mi; assembly: GCA_944739405.2. Lineage (NCBI taxonomy): Eukaryota > Metazoa > Arthropoda > Insecta > Lepidoptera > Erebidae > Euclidia > Euclidia mi. The sequence goes on along the minus strand of OX123187.2, from coordinate 5,124,173 downwards.
CCATCTGTCGTAGGTACGGAGCGGTTGCGCAACATCGGCGACCCAGTTGCGCCGCGGCCGCTGCCAAACGCGCCTCGACTCCTCTACAATTACATATTTCGGTGTCGCAACAGCGCGGTCGCATCCGAGTTGAACGGCCCGCGACCTTGAGTGTTGCGCAGCGCACGCGCCGCCGAAAGCGAAAGGAGCGACTTACGATCCCGGAATTCGCCATCACAAATCCCTTGTTAACGTCTTCGTGCGTACGTGACCTGGGCACTGTCGCATCGCCCTATTTTCCAGCCTAACCGCAGAATATCGGGCGATGGAAAGCAGTGATTCAGCCCGCTGAGGCCACAGACGCGACTAGTGCAGCACCGCAGCGTGCGTCACCTTCGCGTTCCGTTTCTCACGCGGCTTCCTGAGCGCACGTTTCGCAACGCATCTCGCGCGCCGTGTGGCGCAATCGCCGCCATCTTCCCGCTTCCGAAATACACGGTACGCGGAATAGCCGCGCGCGTCGAATCGTGAACTCGGAAAATCTGACACGACCCAATTCAGCGCGATGGAATCTCAGCGCTCCACTTGTCCGGAAACCTCGCACGCTTCTTTTACTATAGGTATATTAAAACAGGAGGGGGCGCCGTGTCCAGGCGGCCTACATACTCGCTTCGATGGTTTCCTGGCTGTTTAAAATTATCCGCTCGTCCCCGGCGGAGCGGCAAAAGGCTCGCCCTTCACGGACCACGGCCGCCCCCGCCGCCACTCTAAATAGCATAACTCCATAACCGGGTCGATCATGTGCCGCGTATAGCGGGTGTAGCGAGTGGATAGCGCGCGCTCGCACTCGCTATCCTTGTGTTTATGCGTTGCGAGCCTAACCGGGTCAGTGTTAGGTCGCATAGCGCTGCATAAATAGATGCGTCGCTCCCCGTTGCACCGCTCCTCCGAGTGGCCGATATCGAACGTTTCGCAATGTGTTTACGCGCGCCCGCGGTCCCGTGCCAAACTCACGGATTCCACGGAATAGTGGCGTTGCAAAACCGTAGCTTTCAGTTAATACCGCCGCGGCCGGTGTCAATGCTGGACCGGCGCCGTAACGCGGTCGCCACCGTGGGAATATGGGACGGTTAAATTTAGTCCGTGGACTCTTTTCTAAACACTGTGCTCGTAATCTCTGAGCATTTAGTTACGTATTAATTAATACAAGACGCCTTAGGCTCCGCGTTGCCAGTTACACAACTTACAACGCAGTACTTACTTCCTGATCGATAACTGTTGCGAATAATCAGTCGAACTTTTATCTATTGGCGAAACGCGTCTCAACAGAGCAACACGTGATGGAGATAACTGGGCTGACATAACGTCTCTTCTTTAGCTAGTAGTCGGGACCGCGGGTGCGGCCGTGTTGAGACGGGGCCGGCGCGGCGACGAGCACCATCCGTCCCTGCCGGTCAATTACTCGTAACAATGGTCTCGGAGCGACAATACAAATCAATAAATTAAGAGAAAAAAGTCGTTCCGGCCTGATTGGTCAGGAGTCAGGGTCGCGTTGAGCAACACGTTTGATGGAAATCAGCGGGGCCTTGACCGTCGTGTACGCCCCTCAACCCACCTTTTATGGCCATCGTCTTGACGACAAAATGTTTATAGCTCATAATTATACGATTGTATTTCGTAACAAACTATATTAGTGATTAGGATGACAAAACCGGAAACATTATTTCTCTGACGGTTGACGGCCAGTCGTTTCTTCATCTTGAGGGATTTGAGAACGTCACTAAATATATTTATTTAATAATTATTTTATTATTCAGTTAATAAATATTTTATTAACTGAATAATAAATAAAATAAATTGCTTCATCGTTCATTACATAAATATAAATGTAAACAACGTTCACTAAATCGGTCACTCGACTAAATATAGTCCATTAAAAGTATCAAGACTTGTAAAGCTTGCAAAAATGTGACAGGAGCGAGAAACTTATCATCTTACAAGAACGCGACTTATTTATCTTATAATAATATTGTTGTACAACATCACGCTTACATGTTATACGGCAACCTAGAACAGTGCAAAATGTTTCAATATGTATTCAGGCCATAACCACTACCGGATATACATCATAACCGGAAATCGATATTAGAGATGAGCGGAAGGCGAAAATTCGCACGCGTCACGCAACATGCGCAAAGGCTTATTAGTTTATATTACGTATTATAAAGTAATAACAAGATAATTACGTTAATATAGATTAAAACAATACAGGATTTGCCTATGACTGCTTCCGAGAAGTCTTATGATTTTAAAGGAAGTTATGGTTATTCCTATCGTAAAAATATTTATTAAACATAAGTGCATTTTGATAACTCTCAATATTTTTTCGGTACGTATCTTTTTTACAATAATTCGCCTTTGAATTCGAACCTGTGACTTTTTCGACATTTAGATTTCAAAACAAACTGACGTTGTTAGGGTCAAAAACCACAAAATCACATTACACACGGTACGTAATAGGTAAACTTTTTATGAGCCTTAAGCTCTTTTATATTGCATACATGGTTACATCAAGGGATCAAACGTGGCATCTTTTGGAGCCGAAATTCAACAGCTATTTCTTCCTTACCTTCAAAAGCTATTATTAATTTGTGACTCTACAAATTCTTGCAGCTCTACAATTGTTCAAGAAATAAATATTGAAGTAAGATACTTGTATTAGTCCTGTGTATCTTAGTATCAGTGTAGTTGTGTAAATAGCTACCTATTAAAAATACCTGTTACCTAGCAAAACATCTTAGCAAAATCGTGGGAAGTCCATTCAAGAGGTATGTTCTCTGAGCTACAGAATACTAAGGAAAACTTGTTATTATTTAATAAAAAAAGCTATGTTCTTTTTGGCCTCAACACTGTGGTTTTTAACTTGTTGAAAATTATTTAGATTAGGTCTTGAAGCTAAAATCGATTGTAAAATATATGAATTTAAAATTGTTGACAACGCTGACCCATGCAAAACACATACTTGACAATGTGTAGGTATGGCCCTGGTGCATCTGTGTGTATGATAGTAAACACACACAATAAATACATTTACATAATATTTACTTAACTATACATATGTGTATGAGTCAGCTCGGGAAGGAAACGGGCACAATAGTGAATAATACCTACCATATGTATCTAGAGTATGTAGGTACCTATCTGTTTTATGTACACTTGTGTGTTTTAAAAACACTGTTCACACTATGTCAATACTGTCATTGAATACTAATGACATTTCAAAGGCAATTAGACAAAGAGGCAGATAAATTTCCAATAAGAAAATAATATCCATGTATTAAAGATTCGTACTGGAAAACTTTTAAGAGACTTTTAGATGGAATCAATCGCAATCGATAAACAAAGAGTTTCGCTAGAATGATTGATCCAATATGGCGTCCTGTTGCAAGGAAGTGCAGGAATTTGCGAGACGCGTTAGAGGGCGCGCGGGTGTTGAAGCGGGGTGCGGGGGGCGCGGGCCGTGGGTGACCTTCGCGCGTTGATGCAATGTCGCCGTGTCATTGACCACGCTGCGCCGCGCGCAAACAGTTGCAGCTACGCGCCCCTCCCGCCCCCCTCTCTCCTCCTCACGCCCTCCCGCGCTCGCCACCCGCTCCCTGTCTCCTCCTCCCACACCCCCCTCTATCCAAGTAAGCGTGCACTGCAAACTTTTGCCGGTTTTACATTTTTCGTTTGCATTAAGATATTGGATACAATTTTTAAATGAGGAACAGGAAAATCCAATCTAAGGTTCTTAACCGCAACGTCAATGCTCGCAACTAAACACAAAAAAAAATTGGGCAAGTGCGAGTCGGACTCGCGCACAAAGGGTTCCGTACCATCATCTATAAAAGAAAATCACGTTCGTTGTATGTATACTTAAATACTTTATAAGTTTCTACCTGTTTATTAAGATCGAGTAACAAATTGCTTAAAAATTACGTTTGTTGTATGGGAGCCCCCCTTTATTATTTACTTTTTTTAAATTTAATTATTTATTTTGAAAGGTAATATACAACTACATATTCTGTAAAAATTTAAAGCGTCTACCTGTAACAGTTAGTAATTTTGAGCAAAATATACGAAAAAAAACACGTTTTTTGTATGGGACCCCCCCTTAATTTTTTTATTTTTTTTATTTTTAGTATTTGTTGTTATAGCGGCAACCGAAATACATAATTTGTGAAAATTTCAGCTATCTAGCTATCATGGTTTATGAGATACAGCCTGGTGACAGACAGACAGACAGACAGACAGACAGACAGACAGACAGACAGACAGACAGACAGACAGACGACGGAGGCTTAGTAATAGGGTTCCGTTTTTTACCTTTTAGGTACGGAACCCTAAAAAGGAAGGCGGTAGGGTTATCTTATTTGACAAAAGAATCGTAATCAATTTTGAAATGAGATTTCATAATAAATTGAAGATACAATCGTGAAAATCAACAAATTTGAACACTGAACAAAAAGGTAAACAACAAAAAGCTAATGGTCAATCTATACTAATATAATAAAGCGGAAGAGTTTGTTTGTTTGTTTGTTTGTTTGTTTATTTGTTTGTTTGTTTGTTTGTTTGAACGCGCTAATCTCAGGAACTACCGGTCGGATCTGAAAAATTCTTTTTGTATACGATAGCCCAGTTATTCCGGAAGGCTATAGGCTATATAACATAACGCTTCGACCCTTTGGGGCCGGGCAAAAGGCTAAAAAGGCTAAATCATAATGTCGGCTAATCTCAGGAACTAGCAGTCGGATTTTAAAAATTGTTATTGCCTATGATAGCCCAATTCTTCCGAAAGGCTATAGGCTATATAAAGTTACGCCACAACTTTAGGGGCCAGACAAAAATAATAAAGAGAATAAAGAGAAGGGGGAGGGCTGGGTCAAAGGCAAAAAAAGGCTAAACGAATAGGATACAATCTATATGGGTATCGTTTTCGAGATTTTCGGGACGCTGATTAATAATATAAAATTTATTTAGTGATCCAAGATGGCGGACGGGAAATCAAAGATGGCGGATGAGAAAATTTTAAATATCAATATGGGTATCGCCTTCGATATTTTAAGGGGTGGAGAATCGAAATACAACATCTATTTCGTGATCAAAGATAGCGGATGGGCAATCAAAGATGGCGGATGGGAAAATTTTAAAATATCAATATGGGTATCGTCTCCGATGTTTAAAGGGATGGGTAATCCAAATACAACATCTATTTCGTGATTCAAGATGGCGGATGGGAAATCAAAAATGGCGGATGGGAAAAATTTTAAAAATCAATATGGGTAACGTCTCTGATGATTTAAGGGATGGTGAATCCAAATACAACATCTATTTCGTGATCAAAGATGGCGGATAGGAAACCAAAGATGGCGGACGGGTTTTTTTTTTAAAGTCAATATGGGTATCGTCGCCGATATTTAAAGGCATGGGGAATCCAAATCCGACATCTATTTCGTGATCAAAGATGGAGGATGAGAAATCAAAGATGGCGGATGAGAAAGTTTTAAAAAATCAATATGGTTATCGTCTCCGATGTTTTAAGGGATGGCGAATCTAAATACAACATCTATTTCGTGATCAAAGATGGCGAATAGCAAAATCAAAGATGGCGGACGGGATTTTTTAAAGTCGATATGGGTATCGTCTCCGATATTTTAAGGAATGGGGAATTCAAAAACACCATCTATTTCGTGATCAAAGATGGCGGATGGGATTTTTTTTTTAAATCAATATTGGTATCGTCTCCGATGTGTGAAGGGATTGGGAATCCAAATACAACATCTATTTCGTGATTCAAGATGACGGATGGGAAATCAAAGATGGTGGATGGGAAAAATTTTAAAAATCAATATGGGTATCGTCTCTGATGATTTAAGGGATGGTGAATCCAAATACAACATCTATTTAGTGATCAAAGATGGCGGATAGGAAATCAAAGTTGGCGGACGGGATTTTTTTTTTAGTCGATATGGGTATCGTCTCCGATATTTTAAGGAATGGGGAATTCAATATTATATAATAATCTATGTTTATTTTTGCATCATCTATAGACCCTGGAATGATAAGAAATTAAGCGCTAAGTCAATGGTAACTTTGGAAAAGGGGCTTGGAAAAAGGGAATGAAATAAAAACTCTTAAAAAGGCGATACGGAGTTCGCTGGGTCAGCTAGTTTAAGTTATAAAAACAAATGAGAACGTCTGATCCTCCATCTAAAAAACGATCCTTGTGTTTTCTTAAATTCGTACAAGATTAAAAAACATACTTATGAATAAAAAATTTAATAGATGTCACACAGTATTCGTAAAAAATATAAATAAAACGCATAAATTATGCACAAATTCTTGCAGAGATTTAGAAATTTCGACGTGAAACATTATTTGGCTGCGCTCCATCTCGACGTAAAAACAATGATCATTCAACGCGTCAGCGAGTGACAGTCGAGGCGGAACGCGCCCTTACATTATATCAATATTAAAATAAAAAATGTTTTCACAGTTGCATGCGTTTACGTAAGCGCGGGGTGTACGAACTCTACGCCAGATCACCTTCGCCGTGTCCCAAACTATAGGTTGAGGTCGAACCAGCAATAATAGTTATCGATAGCATCGCGCAAACAAGATGAACGAATGAACGCTGACTTTTACATGCACGGTAACATCACTACTGCGCGGGAAAGTCGATAAAAGTCAAAAGTACGTTCTCAAATCGTTTCTATTGTTGCAACGGCGACACTTGTTTTGCGACAATGAAAAACGAGGCAGAAAACTCAAGGAGAAATATGAATTCATCGACAACAAAAATACAAGCTAATATTATGACATTATAATATGCTAAGTAGCCATTCATTATAATAAAAACAAAATGAACGTGGAAATAACAATACAAGCTAATCTATATTCAGTAAAGGTTAAGAACATTCGGTTAACGATGAGCAGCGAACAGCCGAAAGTCGCGTAGAATGTGTCAGCTGTAAGTGTCAACATGTCTTTACTGACCTTACACAATATCGGAGCTGCATTCGTATTAACCAGCCTAAATAAACAGATAGTTGAACCGAAGCATTGTGCACTGATAACCGCATCCGCCCGAACTCACACAAAAATACATATTAAACACGATAACACTATCTCACCTCTCAACTTACCACTTAAACATCCAACTATACTCAATTCCCGGTAAAAAAATGACATTGCGTAGAATAATAATGTCACAATTGGCGTATTACGCTGATAAAAGTTTAAATATTGTGTAATGGTACGATAGAGCTATCGAAAATTGAAAGTGGAGAAAGATATACAAAGGTTTATCATGCATGACCTGTTTGAGTTATAATCATTGTGTTAGAAAACTTCTCTATCTAATTTATTTAGCAATCGATTGTAATGTATTAGGTAATTGATTTTGGCTGTTTCTTATTGTTCATTCATACCATCAACAATAGAATTTTCTAGACGACACAACTTTTTTAATATTCTTGTTGGCTCTCAAAACTAAAAACATTTAGTATCGTCGGCCTGCGTAGGAGACAAAAATGCCACTTAGATAAGTAGGAACTTCCCATTTAGATAATGAACAGCAACTGGCGTGTATAACAAACGTTTATAAACGTAATGATCTGCCCAAATAGTATTAAAACACGGCAGACATATTTATTTTCATTATTGTATGCAATATTTTCTATTGCAAACGATCCACCATTCATGAACAAAGACAATATAGACTAATTGTTTTAAGATTGAGTACTCCCGGCAGTTTAGCAGCGCGTTAGAAACTTTGAACTTGAATGTTACGTCAATAAATAACATGGTGCACAAGAGACTGCATAACGTAGAGTCGGGCTCTACCGGGAATTTGGATACTGTACGCAAAAAGGGTTATCAAATTGTAATCTTAATTTACATCACACTCATATCGCAATGATCGAAACCCATTCAGCCTACACGTTAGTTTACACGTGGAACAGGCACATGCACTCGATATTGTCGATAAAAGTATTGCTAACTTTATACATTCAATTTACATTTTAATACATACAATTTTACTATATTAGTTTCAGTTTTTAATCTTGTCGATCATGTTATCCGGTAACAACGAAATGATTGTCCATATTTTAGTATACACGTGTGAAGTTATGCTGTAATGTACGGCTGCCATTAATTTGTACAGATGTTATATCGCAATGAATTCGCGGGAATTGTAGTGCGCATGTTCCGTGTTTATTTTACGATTTTAAACGTTATACTCTTCCGCCTTATGGCGCACACGATGTAAAAATAAATTACTCTGATTGAATATTCTAAAAGGCAGATTTGATAGTTTATTCATATTGTAATAACGATGAATATGTTATCAATAAATTTCGTAACATAGTTAGATTATGTACTTAACCCATTTGATAACAATAACTCCTAGTTCTTACATTAAGTAAACACGAATAACTATGACACATACATGAGTGTATCGTGTAGTGTGGCGTCAATATGTTGTGGTACAGTTGGTCAAACAAATTGTTTGCGGATCGGTACTCGCGCGCAGACGAAGGCTGTTTCGCAACGCGGCGTATGCGCGCATGTAACCTTAAATACCGCTGATAGTAACAATGACGTTACAATACAATCTCCCTATGTTGCTTTTTCTTTCATTTTTAAAAGCAACTCATTAATCTACCCACGATTTGTAGACCACAATATTTTTAAATTCGACGCATATTAGAAAGAAGATCACTTAATTAATTGACTGTCATCATCTGCGTACTATATTAATTGTATAGTCTTAACGAAGTTCAACCATCTAATAAAATAAAAATACGTTGTCCATGGCGTCTTGAATACGTACCTATAAATTAGCTAGACCGCAATAAAACGTATAGGACTGCATCCGATTTGATCGTTCGATTCAACGGCTACTCAATTATGCATGTGGCAACAGAGATGGCGGAATGAGCACTTCACTCGACTTGTGCAATAAAATTACTTTAATTGATGCTTTCTACTAAATTTATAGACGATTTGGCTTAATTAGAAAAAGATTAAACTTTTTAATTAACAAACACTTTTATGGGACTACGCCTGTATTCCTACGAAGTTTTAGATAGAACAGCATTACGGCCACTTGTGTATCTGTCTTAAGTTGCGCATGGTTGCCAGCTTGTTTATTGTATAATACAACATAATACTCTGTGCTGCTATTAAATTAGAATTTAGAACAATATGTTCGCCTACACATGGAACGTTGACAATCGTCAGTTAGGCCTGTTTAACCTGCCGTATCCGCAAATCAGTTCAAAAGTTCAACATTTAAATTACCTGACTCTGATTTAAATATAATTAAGTGCATAATCGATGGTGGGTGTTATCACAGCGATATTACACCGGTTACGCAAGGAAATGGTCGCGGCGGAACCGGTCGCACTCAAATATATGTAGGTATACAAGTGTCCCTCGCTGTGAACGACATTCGAATGCAAATCTTGAATTCCACGGCACATTACACGATGTGTGCCGGCAAATTGTAAATATATTGAATTGGGAAGAACAAGCCTCGCTTATGCAACAGAGCAAATTACAAACTATGCAGAACTACATCGACGAAATTGGACTGGCTCGGCGTGATATTGAAATTTCTGTGAAACCGTAACGCTGAAATTGCTCGTACGACCACGTCGTGACGTCCAATGTCGCCGCCTAGAGCCTACAGGCGGTATTCCATCTGAAATGAATCTGTTCCAACATTGTTTACAAGCGCGCGCCTGCTGTATCGATTGTTATTCCCGTGAGCCCATTGCAATTCAGAATACAATGATTGACATGTAACTGTTATGCAGTGGTGTAGTAAACATGTAAGTGGGGCTCATCTGGAGCGGCTGCAGCGGTGGCGGTTCCGCGGCCACGTGACCTCGGCGCAAGTGCCGCCCTCTAGCCGCGCTTATCGCGAGCCGTTACGTAAGGTGCAGCGTTGCCGCGCGTAGTGCGCTCGCCGCGCGCCGCCCGCGCAATGCTGACCTTACTTAACTCGACGCTAGTTCACCGCATGCGCGCGCACCACAATAGAACGTGCCAACTTTGAATCGCAAATATCACATAATTATGAAATATTGGTGGATGATGCACGCTATCGAAGCAATGTCACCTCAACGAAATCATTATCGACACCTTTGCCCCCAAAACAAAGAAACCGATCATAGCCATTCGCATAAAAACAGCAGATAATATTCACGTGAAAATTATCTGTGGAGATGAAAGTTGCAACACTGAGCGGAAAAGTTGCCATATAAAAATATTGCGAGATAAATGGCGCGTCAAAATCCCGTAGCAGCGAGGGCTCGGGAGCGGCGGGAGCGCAGTGGCAGTGCCATAGATTATACAGATATACTGGGGCAGTGCACAGGGATGGGGCTGCGCGTGTGTGTGTGAAGGTCAGGCGACGGCGTCATTTCCTGGTCATTGGCTGCCGCGCCGCATCCGACGCGCCGTCGCCGTCGGCGCCCGCGCCCCCGCACCCCCACTCCCGCCACCAATCTTAGACACACGCACGCTTTCCGGTCGCACAGGAAAACTATACCTACCATTGTGAGTGCACTACGAGAGGATATTACTTTGAATAAAAATGCAATTGGCTGCAATGAGCGCGCGGTTCAATCCACCCGCGATAAAACTATCGTTTCCGTCTGAATATTCATTGTTTGTCGCTGATACGTACGACTTTTGGCCACGTTCGCAGTTGCTTTGAGGAAATGTTCTCAGCCCGTATCTTATCTTCTAATACTTTTATCGCGGACGAAAATAGCAAATTTGCAAACTGATAAATCGTCATAGGTGTTTATATCGGTGCGTTGACGTCAGCGGAATGTAGAGCCCAGCTCTACCGATAGCGAACACTTCCTACTTACTTTTTAGAATTAGAAAATGGGACAGAATGAAGATTTTTCAGCAAAGCGTAATGGGAGCATGCTACTTTATTAACGTGTAATACATTAGAGACAAAGGATACTAGCGACTTAAATTCTGTTTAAGAAAAAACTAATGTCCGAGTGGTACACTAGTTCAACATAAATATAGTTTCCCACTTCCCCTAGCGGCGAATGTGGAACAAAAACTGGGAAAATCATCATAACAAGTAGTGAGGACGGCGAGGCATGCGGCGGGGCGCGGGTGTGCAGACCACTGGTGCAGTAAACATGGCGTGTTTGTATCGCAAGAGGTTTGTGGGGTAACCCATTTATCGCGAGCGCGGGATGCGCGCCCGCAACCGGTTCCCCCTCCCTCGCCACACATCAACCTAAACGTTCGCATACTCGCATCCGGGAACGAAACAATCCGTCTGCGACAGAAAGTCATTGCAATAAGCGCTCACTACCGGCAGGATAAGGTGCACTTTCAAATGAGCGGTGGCTCGAGAAATTTTCTTTTCGCACCGAAGGCCTGCTAACTAGCAAAGTGAAGATGACATTCTAAGACTGCAGCAGGCGTACAAGTCGCCGTAACCTTGATCTTGCAGCGCAACCAGTAGGATGCGTCCAGCGCATGCGCTATAAATAGACTCGTCGGCGCATAAAATGCGAGTTTTTTACTTACCGGCTTGTTAGCTTCCCATGAACGCGAGGGATTTTTATGAGATACGTGTTCATGGAACGTTCAATTATAAATAAAAAATTACCACGTTACCTACAACGTTAGTAATACCGCTATTTCGTGTTGTTCTACCAAATAAAGTTATTCATCAGGAAATTAAAGACAAAAGCGGCGAAATTGCCAATACGCTTTATCCATTTATACCTTTTCATTGTATGTATATTAGATTAGAAGATAAAAATATAATGGCGATGAGAATCCCGAAAATGTGGGTAGTAGTACCTCCGGCGACAGAACGTCTGCTCGTCGGAGTGATAACATCAACATTTGGGAATCGACAAGCGATATACATTTACTTTAGCATCCTAAATATACAAGAAATCTTACATACACAATATTATATTAATATGAATCTTTCTTTATAGAACAAATTGTTGTGAATGTAAAAAACACAATATTTTCGTAGATAATATTTATCGTCTGACGTTGCAATATTACTGCTTGAAACCGGTGTATTCTGGTTCGGCAGATAAGTTACCTGGTAGATAATGTATTTATCTGATGTGCCATGTGTATTTTTAAAGCTTTTTATTGAATTACTCTTAGTGTTATATCACTTATATCTGCTTTACAAACGTTATATCAACCCTATATAAAACCCACAGAGGCGTGTTTGTGGATGTGACTTTTTTTTAATTTCTTGCCTAAATGGTTTTTTTTGTATCGAATAACGAAGCACTTAAACCATTTCACCATTAGTACAATCTAACCTTATAATACAAACATTTCATTAGTCATTATAACATCTTTAAAACTTTATCGCAAATCCCAGTCGTTTCGCAATAATGTGTGATAAAAACAAGATTTTTAACAAAAACACGATGTTTTTCTTATAAAAAACCGCTAGGTATATATCCGAGACTTGTTGAGTGTCGGACACACGTGTCGCCGAGCAGGCTGGGGTCAATGACCGACAGATAAGCCGCGCGAAAATACATAGGTACCTACCAGTTAGATAATATTAGAAAATGTAGAGTCGCGCCAGTTCCTATACACACACGCACTGACGCACGTTATATATATGTACATATAAATAGGTATATATAAATACATATATTAGGTATGTATCACGATTTATCTTATGCGAGTTCCGAGTTTAAGCTACATGTGACTTAAATACAATACGTATTTAATTACAAATTGGAAATATAAATAGGAAACTACATTTAATTATGACATAAATTATCATTCAATAAATTATACTACAATAAACATTTTATACAATACCTATCAATTTGATTGCATATTTAAAAGGAGCAGACTCATTCGACCTCCAGACGTTCAATGTGGAAAAAACAATTACAATCAATGAAAAACATTAAAATAAACGACATTGTTTATGGTAAATTCTTATGTCAATTTGAAAACGTCTAACTCTACTGGGTATTTCCCTAAAAGTATACACGTGTAGCTTAGACGCATTTTATTTAATATTTATTTAAATATTAAAATTACTTCATAATAATTGACCACATTGCTTGTTATCACATTTTAATGTTATGCTCGACTTAGCGTAAAATACACTTCATCATAAGTCTTCGTTGTCTTTATCTGTGGTTACAGATTATACGAAACGTCATATTACTCATAAAACTATAACGTCTAGGCAAAACATAAATGTAATACTGGGCAATATAGAAAATAAGTAGGTTATAGTAAACTTGAATCAGTTACATCAACAGCGAACTCTTTTTAACTTTTGGAACACATAATTTGGTATAATTTACGCAACTTTTTTACGGCAACACTAAAATTCTTACTACTGAATAACTACCCATAAACACACGCGAAACTAGGCACCCGCTTCCTAGCTACAACAACTAGTAATACACTCTGCGTTACTCAGCAAAATATCGTAAATATAACAATTTGTAAAAATAGAAAAAATGTGAAATATGTATGCAATTTTTCATTTCACAAATAACTTATTATAAGAAAGAATAATGAGTTCACCGACGTAAACGAAATAGACCATAGATCATTATTTAAAACAAAACGATGTCGTTTGTCATAACAGCTGTAAAATAAAAAAATCGTACATGCATTACAGATGGAGACATTAGAAAGACTTTCATAGTTATTAGAATAAACTTATTAACTCAGACGCACAGACAGATGAATGTGTTATTTTACGTACTGCTAACTAAATCATTTCGCGCGAATTGGGGGTAATCGCACAACCAAAGAACTGTTTTATTGAGCTGGCCAGATGAATTTTATAGAATAATTCGAAGATTTTAGATTGAGGAAAAAAATATGCTTCATTTCTCTTCCCGAGAAATATTTACTTTGATGTTGTATAAGAATGTAGAGCGAATGACCTGCAGTAAATATAGCAAAACGTACTATGTTTGCTACAAGATTAATTCTAGAGATAGAGTTATCATTGTTGAACTAGACCTACGCTATGTTTCACCAATTTAGGTACTTAGGCTAGACACCACACTAATCCTAATTTTGTAGAGTCATGACTTCTACTCCCAAGTCAAACTACCATTGTAACGTACACCTTTACATATTCTAAACGATAAATTTTGACCCTGACTCTGATTAACAACAAGCATCTAATGATAGACTCCTGTCATGGCGTCAATAACTTTCTAAAAGGGGCCCTGTAAGCGTCTGTATTGAGTCATCTGTCCATCAACTGTTTGAAGCTCACGACAACAGATCGGAGCTTATTTTTCCAACGAGGAAAACGGCCCGGCGAGTGGGCCGGCGGCGACATTCGGGTCAAGGCGGCGATACCGGCGCTTTGACGCAATCCACGCTATCAGTGTTATCGACAACGCATTTACATTGTTTGGACGCGGGCGTGCAAACTGAGACGACACCGTGGAAATACTGATCTACAACCACACTAACACCTAAACTACTGAATTTTCTATTGCCGCTTTGGCACTCGTTTCCTGAAGTTCGTTCGCGTAAAAGCAAAATTCTAATTTAAATTATCATGTAATCGTTATAAGTATTACCATACTATTGACACACGCTATCGCACACCACAATATAATAGCTCGCGACACAACACGTCCATAAATCATCATAATGTGCTGTAATTGAATTTCGATAAGGAAAAAGTCATCATTTACACTTTCGATCGAGCTATCCACCGCCGCCATTATCGTGTTGCTCTATTGCAACAATTATGCTCCTTGTTTTAAATTTATTATTTCATAAATTATTCTTTTGACCACTTTTGATCTGCCTGAATTGCGGTTAATTCTCGTCATCAATCATTTTAGCTATGATTTAACCGTTATGTTTTTTAAAGCGGTCATTGTGGGTTTTCAATGTACCAGTGTGATGAAAAATAAACCAAATAGTTGTTATCAAAATATTAAAGTGAGTTTAGTTAGACAATAGTGTCCTAATCTCATGGGAATACCGACGTGTGGTGGTCCCACTATTGTTTAGCACATCGGTTTAGCTCCTAGCTGTTGCATAAACATTGATTAGTCTACCAAACACGTTCGTATAAATACTCTGTTCAGAGCATGTTGTCTATGGTTTACTGCTAGGGTCGAGCCAGTTTAAGGTACCTACCTGTTCTCTAGCCATAGAGCATAGATATTTATTAATAGAGGCGCATTTCTTATGGGCGCTCTGTAGACAAACTTTCTGTGACCCAAATTACCGCTTGGCGGCGTGGCAGTCGCGCTGTGACAGCTGTCTCTATGAGTGCAAGAGAGACGAACGTCCCTCCTGTGTATCTTAACTACGAGAGCAAGAGAGACGGAGACCGACGCCAGCGCGAACGGCGCCAACTACGTACTACACTGACAACCGCCAATTCGTCACTTGGAATCGGCATCATAAGAAATGCGCTTCTATTATGTAAATCTGTATTCATTGGTCTACCCTAGATAATGTTTGAGTGGGGTGTTGTGTCTGACAGTATGTTTGTTTTATGTTGCAGTGGGTGCAGTGAGCGAGCGCGACGCGTATGCGTACGGATACGGCGGAGGCGGCGGCGGCGCGCATCACTTCGCAGCGCCCGCGCCGCCGCCTCTGCCTCATGACGAGCTGCCCTACTCCGTGTTCGACTTCGGTGACTACCAGCGCCATCACCATCACAACAAGCTCAAGCCCAAGAAGAGGCCGCGCAACGACGCCCCTCCAACCCCCGGCGTCAAGCGCAAGTCGCGCGAGGGCTCCACCACCTACCTGTGGGAGTTCCTGCTCAAACTGCTGCAGGACCGCGAGTACTGCCCCCGCTTCATTAAGTGGACCAACCGCGAGAAGGGCGTGTTCAAGCTGGTGGACTCGAAGGCGGTGTCCCGGCTGTGGGGGCTGCACAAGAACAAGCCTGACATGAACTACGAGACCATGGGCCGCGCGCTGCGCTACTACTACCAGCGCGGCATCCTCGCCAAGGTGGACGGTCAACGCCTCGTCTACCAGTTCGTCGACGTGCCCAAGGACATCGTCGAGATCGACTGCTCGCTGGCGTAGACTGCTCCCCCACCACCCTCAGGGGAGCCAGTTCCCAGTGCCCAGTCCGAGTGACCAGTGCCCAGTGCCCAGTGGCCGGTGCCCAGTGCGCAGTGCGCAGAGTGACGGACTATCTCTACGCGCCACACGCCGCGTAGGGGACGCGTATTCATTTCGCTCTAACATTAATAGTTTTTTCACTAATAGTTACAATTCGTCTATTTTTCAAATCATCATGCATTACGTTTTTCAGATCGCTTCTATATAATGTTATTAATATAAATATTACTCTCAAATCGAACTAATATTAACTTATCATTGAATTTAATATTTATACAAAAATAGGAGAGACGAAAATTGATTGCTCAAATGTTATATAGGTACCTATTTTTAGGGGTATTTCAGAAGAGGAACACTAAATTTGCTAGATGTTATATGGAGACGGAGTGATTTTGTATAATGTTGAAACGAATTTTTAAATGTTTGTAAATGAAGTTTCTATATATTGCATGTTTATGTCGATCGAGCCCCCGGCGATCGCGACCCGACTGTACGCCAGAACTTCCTACCTCAAAACTAAGCAAAAGTAACAAATCATTCATATGAATATACAATTTACATTGTTCGAGACAGTTTACAATACGCAATAACTATATATAGTCTAGATAAGAGTTTATTATAAAGAAATATTTACGTAAAGTGTTTATATAACTACAAAAATATCCTATAGTATTATTATCCTCAGATGCTCTATTATATTCACTTCTTTGGTGCTTGTATCGCCATGCGCATATTTACACCTTGTTACTCCTGGTCTGGGCAACCTCACTGTTGGTTATGCTACTATGTATATTATATGAACATTTTGTAATTGTCTATATCTAGCTGTAATCTGTTTACTGGGGCGGGTGCGGCCATATCGCGCTCCTTGCGGTATCCCCCGCGATACATCGCGCGGTTTGGTCGCGCGTTCGCTCTCGCATAGTCTATCTATATTATTTTACATTTCAAAACCGAATTTGGAAATGATATTAAAGTGCAAACATTCGTTTTTAACATATAAAGATGTTTTGACGTGAAATACGCATGTACTGATGAACCTACTGCCAACTTTCTCATAGAAAAACTGACATAATGAATAGTTAAGGTATGATTTTGTGCGTTAATTGTGTTAATTATAATATATGTTTACTATAAGTGAGATGTTTAAGTGGACAAGTTCTAGTTTATTTCGTTTATTTAAAATTATATTAAGCATGTTAGGGGGCCCGCGCACAGAGCACGGACAGACACATATCACACGGAGACAATTATTTACTAGTTATATCATATTATATATTATTATATAGTATATAACACATGTTGCATCCTGTTTTCTCTGCATATCAGGCCGCTTGTATATTTTACTTTGTCGAACAGCGCTGTGGCCCCCACTTTTTGTTACCTGAATAAATATTATTAATAATTAATTACGATTTGTGGTCCAATGTTAATGAATCATAATACTTTTAACTAGATAGTTGTAAAAGAAAGATCGATTAAGATGTAGTCTAGTTGACATCGACATACGCATAGACAGATTCTCGATATTTCATACAATGCAAAGACAAGATCCTTCTATGTATACAATAAATAAATTTGTTATAATAGTAAATGTACGTAAGCGGAGGAATTGTTAGGAGGCGTATATATTATATTGTAAACGTTGGGCGCGCGCGCACTTCCGCCACTACTGTTAGTTTTCTTTTGAATAATTACACAATATTTTTGTAATAAAAATAAATGATATGAAGTGTTAGTGCGTATGTGGGCGGTAGTTAGTGTTTCCACCGCGGGGCGGCGTGCGTGCGCGGGCGCCGGGCGGTAGGCTAGGGAGGTACCAGGGTGCTAGGGAGGTACCAGGGTGCTATGAAGAGGGACCGACGGCAGCGCCACACTCGCACACAGTAGTCCTACACACTACAGTCCAACCGATACAGGTTTACTACTTATTTAATTAATGAACCAGTGCGTTAAGTCACTTATATAGGTCAAAGATCTCAGTATCCAAACTTCTTCGAACAAAACCAGTGGCCGTTTCATGTGATGAAAAGTAATACATATATAACATATATATTATAAACAAAATTGTGGAATTTTAATCGTATTTTTATATAGCTAGACGGAATTCTCAGTAAATTTTCTTTTCGGCACTACTTCTTATGCTTTTGTAAATATAACTGTAGGTATTAATTTATTTATTTTTGTGTGTAATGCGGGCGGTTGCGCGCATCTAATTCTTTCCTTTTTAGGAAATTTCGTTCTGTAGGTTACAAATTTTATTGTAATATATCTTTATGAATAAATAGTCGGTAATGTATGGACCATGGGATGGAAGGGGAACGCTCTCAGAATTTATAATTCGGCTAGTGTGTGATGCTATTCGACTTTGTGAGATATAGTTACCGGTTAGTGGGCAAAATGTTTGAGCAAGCATTTAAAATAATGCTCGGAGAGTTTAAATAATTTTAGTCGAATTGATGTTGTTGAATAAAAATCAAAGTTTCTAATTAATAATGTACTTAAATTTTCAATGTAAATTTTAACGGCACCTCGAAAAATTATTGTTAATGAAATTATTTTAAATTGAGCCTAGTCTTAGTATCATAATTTGATTTTAAATTAATTAACTTGGGGCGCCGTATTGGTCGTTGGCGCCGCGGCGTCGCCGGCGGTCGCCGTAGCGCGGCCGCTCGAGATTGCATGTCTAAATTATTGTAAATACAATTATATTTAAAGTAATAATCCAAGCGCACACCCTCACGACCCATGCGATAGTTATTGGTGTCGCTAGATAGGTGAATATGGAAATATTTTGCGAGGAAGCAATGAAAGGTTAGTGAATTCGGTGATAGAGAGGCAGAGGGCGCGGGCGGCGCGGCACACCACATACACATGTTTTATCATTCATTACTATTTCAATGTACGTATTCATGTTCGTCGATAAATTAATGTCCAATATTTGAATACGTAATTCATTCCGGAGAGAATGGTGTGTTACGAGTGTCGACAACGAGTTTTGTTTAGTGAACGTTCAAAGTTTAGTTCCAGCTACTCGCTGCAAGGTGGCGCTTTAATTTCGCTTTGATCAATTTTAACAAAATTACTTCACTATTCTGAGAGTTGCGTGCGTTACAGTGATTTTGCGTTATAATTGCTTTTAGGTTAATGCAGTTAAAGTCCGATATTTTAATTGTAATTTAGTTGTTAATTTTACAAAATACTGTATTTTCTGCCCCCTAGTTAAGTTATTTTTCTATGTATAGTTAGTTATAAGTGTAAATGAATTAGCACATAAATTTGATGCATGATGATAATGTTAATAAAATATCCACAATAAAATCATAAACTTGTTTCTGTTACAAACTTCCCTGAAAAGACTTTATGTACATTAAAACATAAAGGAAGATCACACGCAGAAACAAACACCTGAGGGTCTAGTACGAGTTTGCACTCGATCGTCACGGTGGACGATAGCCTAGTCGACGGGAACAATTTCCATACATTTTGTAAAAGCGCCCCTAACGGAGAGTAGCGATCGATAGAGTCCGCTAGGGGGCGCATTTAGAAATTGTATGGAAATTGTTCCCGTCGACTAGGCTATCGTCTACCGTGACGATCGAGTGCAAACTCGTCCTAGACCCTCTGTAAATTGCAGAGACTCTTCGGATGAGAGATGTGTCAGCTGCCGGCAGGATCGTGTGTGGCCAATCTTGATCATAGATATACGACAGGACTAAGTAAGTATACTTAAGTACCTAGATTAAAAGGATAAATTGAGACTCATCATTTGCTACATGGATATCTTCAGCACGCACAATGAAATAATTATATATAGCATACATACATACATACATGCCATATTTACACCAATCTACGTGTACGTAAAGGACTGCTGAGACGATGGTCTCGGGTTCGATCCCCAGGTACCTCGGGCACACACCTCTGACTTTTAGAAGTTATGTGTGTATTAAAAATTTTAATTATCGTTCGCTTAACAATGTGCCCGGTAGATGGTAATATGCTCGCCCCCTATTACATTGGGACCGAAACATAACTGGCGAAGTGTGGATGTGTATTACACCTCTGCCTACCCCTTCGGGTATAAAAGGCGTGAAGTTATGCTAAAAAAATATAATTTGATAATTGACTAGGCGATGGTCTGATGATCGTGAGGTATAAAATAGTACAGTTATTATAGCCAGCTTACTGGTGTAATAAGCAAGCTAGTACCAGCATGGAAGTTACTGATTTTCAAAGTCCAGACACTGGACTGGAAATCTCTATAAATTAAATTTCCTTATAAACTGTTAGAGTTATAATTACTTAGGTACTTGCAGCCCATAGAGGTACAAAGAAAGACATTATATCAAAATACGTGCAAATATGCTAACAGTACCGTTGCACTTGGGAGTGCCCCAGGGCAACATTTTCGTACCCAAACTGAACAGCTTTGGTAGGAAAATGCTGACAAAAGAACTTGTATAGACTGTAACAGTTGAAATTACTTACTTACAGTCCGCATAGATACAAACCGAAACAGTCTAACAAACGTGCAGTTTCGTGACACTTGGGGAGTGCCACAGGGCAGCATTTTCGTACTCCTACTGATTTAGTGTATACTGTAACGGTTAAAATTACTTACTTACAGTCCGCATTGATACAAATCGAAACAGTCTAACAAACGTGCTGAGATGCTTACAGTTTCGTGACACTTGGGGAGTGCCCCAGGGCAGCATTTTCGTACTCCTACTAATTTATTGTATACTGTAACAGTTAAAATTACTTTCTTACAGTCCGCATAGATACAAACCGAAACAGTCTAACAACGTGCTGATATGCTGACAGTTTCGTGACACTTGGGGAGTGCCCCAGGGCAGTATTTTCGTACTCCTACAAATTTATTGTATACTGTAACAGTTAAAATTACTTACTTACAGTCCGCATTGATACAAATCGAAACAGTCTAACAAACGGGCTGAGATGCTGACAGTTTCGTGACACTTGGGGAGTGCCCCAGGGCAGCATTTTCATACTCCTACTAATTTATTGTATACTGTAACAGTTAAAATTACTTTCTTACAGTCCGCATAGATACAAACCGAAACAGTCTAACAACGTGCTGAGATGCTGACAGTTTAGTGACACTTGGGGAGTGCCCCAGGGCAGCATTTTCGTACTCCTACTGATTTATTGTATACTGTAACAGTTAAAATTACTTACTTACTGTCCGTAGAGATCCAAACCGAGCCAATATATAAATTAACATGCAAAGACGCTGTTAGTTCCGTTATACTTAGGGAGTTCCCCAGGGCAGCATTTGCTTGTCCCAACTACTTTGTTTTACAAAATGTAACAGTTAAAATTACCTACTTATAGATGTGCTTATAGTCCGCATAGATACAAAGTGCGACAGTATAAATAAAACACGTGCAAAGATCCTGTCAGTTTCGTTACACCTGGGGAGTGCCCCAGGGCAGCATTTTCGTACCGCTACTGTTTTTTGTAGACTGTAACAGTTAAAATTACATACTTACAGTCCGTAAAGATACACACCGAGCCAGTATATTTAAAAATATGCAAAGATCCTGTTAGTACCGTTATACTTGGGGAGTGCCCCAGGGCAGCATTTTCGAGCCCCTACTGTTTTACTGTACAGACTGTAACAGTTAAAATTACTTACAGTTCGTAGAGATACAAAGCGAGGCAGTATATCAGAAACCATGCTAAGATCGAGTTGGTTACGTTGTACTTCAGGGTGCCCCAGAGCAGCATTTTCTTACTCCCACGGTTTTATTGTAGACGGTAACAGTTAAAATAACGTACATACATCCGTAGATATCCAAAGCGAGACAGTATATATAAAAAACGTGCAAAGACCCTGTGAGAGTGCCGTTACACTTGAGGAGTGCCCAAGGGCAGCATTTTCCTACCCCCACTGTTTTAATACTAAACGGTTAACCAAAATAATCATGATAAACTGAGCCTGGTTATACAACACTGAGTCGATTGAGGCAAGAATTGAATAATTTGGGTAATTTTAATACATTAAACCCTTGCGTTACAGACTGACTGACAGACACGCTACAGCCGAAACTATTGGGCGCAGGAAGCTGAAATTTGGCATGCATGTTCCTTGGGGACCGTAGGGGTGCACTAAGAAGGGATTTCCCGAAATTCCCACGGGATCGGCCAAAACGGGTAAATTTAAAAAAATGCAGGCGTAGCTGCTGGCGTCCTCTAGTGTTATTATAAAAACCAGCGAGAATTTAGAGAAATCATAATATGCTTAGAGTGTGCAGCGTATACTTTCTGCACATCATCGAGCAATAGAGACATAGGTATATTGTAGGTATAATTATGATCTTTAAGTATATGATGTTAGATGACGCTTCAAACTATGTAGACGTGTTATTAAGACCTGTGCCTATATATATAGCCACATCGCATGGCGACTCTATCGAGTATGAAAATTGGAAATCTCCCGACACTGATATAGGCTTAGCTGATACATTTAACATAAAGGAACAAAGAAAAGGCTATGGTGAAAATGCAGAGCAATTAAAGGGTGGTGAATGGTACACGAAACTATGTAATGTAACAATATAATTATGTAATAGAATAATCAAATATAAGTTTGAAATTCCCCTCTAAGCTAGAATGCCGCTGGTATGTCAACACATCAACACGCCAAGTTACAATCAACTTTATGGCGTTCATATGGCGTAAGAAATAAATATTAAAATGCAGCATTTTAATATACCTTGCTACTGAAATTGTTTAGCTTAACTTGTCATTGTGTGTACCGGTGTACCCTCATACTTCTTGTCAAGCCTAGACAAGTGATAAATAGCTTTAACTTAAACTTTCAAACTTTATTTTGAAACACACTCAAGAGGCTCCTTATTAAAAAAACAATTATCTTAGCCTTCAACATCGTGGCCGTAGCTAATTATGTATATCGCTAGGCTATCTGTCGTACGGCAGCGAAGACAATCCACAAGGCGATATCTTATGGACACAAGCTGGAAAGCAGTCGGACTGCGGTCCGCCTCCTTGTCTGGTAAGTAGGCGACATCTTACGGACACAAGCTGGCAAGCAGTCGGACTGTAGTCCTCCATAATTGGAGAAACACCACGTCATAACATAAAAGCAACCTGCTACCAAAATTTACTGTTTCTAGCTACAGTACTTAGTTTTGGCTCTGCGATGATATGCCAGTCAGGACAAGTAATTAATTCTACATGTATGATGATGATAATTCGTGCTTGTAACATAATTTTGGGGAGATGGGCCTCGTTAGCCTTGGTTGGCAACCTGTCTAGGTGAAGGAAAACTCCGAAATTAAACCAACTTTCAGGGAGCATACCCGACACAAAGTCCCGATTTACGGTGTGAACCGACCCGTGCCGAGGGACTCGTGGCCAGAGGGTAAGCTGGTCGCAAACGGAGGGTGCCTCTGTTGGTGGTCACAGAGCACATGTGATATTCCACCTTAAAGGGCTCTACGGGGATGGACATTTAAAATCCCTAAATCACGTGGGAACGCAAGGCGAACAATATATAATATTTCCTCACACGGCGGCGACGTGGTTTGCAACCCATCACGTCTCGTTTCCCGCGAGGGCGAAAAGCGGCCTACGGAAAGCCGATTTGCAACATGTGAATGTTGGTGGAGGAATGAACGACAAAGATGAAGTTTGTCAGATGATGGATGATAGAAAGATTGATGTTCTTTGTGTGAATGAAACAAAAAGAAAAGGGTGTGACACCACCAAGCATGGTGCATATACGGCGTATTGGTCTGGGGTAGATAGTACCACCAGAGCCTGCAAGGGAGTTGGTGTAATACTGTATGCGCGAATGAATGAGTGCTTAAAAGAGTTTGAATATGTAAATTCTAGGCTACTGTGGATGATAATGCAAGTAGGACTTACTCGTGTCTTTATTGTAGGGGTGTACGCCCCGGTCAATATAGTTACGGGTATGTCACAACAAGAACAAGACGAAAGGCAGGAGTTTTAGGAGAGTTTAAGAGAGATTTTGAGGAACTGTAAAGACAACGAAAGATTGATCTTGTTAGGGGATTTCAATGGATGGGTGGGAGTAAAGCGAGACGGATTTGAAAGGGTGTTAGGTACATTCGGTGATGAGAGTTTGGACGAAAATGGAAAAGCACTGCTTGAGGTTTGTTTGGAGTGGAGCCTTTGTGTGACAAACACCATGTATGATCACAAAAGTATACATATGTATACGCGGGAGGCGAACAATGTTAAAAGAAGTATGATTGATTTAGTGATAGTAGATGAACGATTGAGAAAGAATGTGTTCGATACAAGAGTGTATCGAGGGATCGGCATCCACACAGACCACTTCTTGGTGTTGAGCTGGATAAGTGGGCTCTTTAAAGGATGGCGGCACCGAGAGCATAATGAAAATAGGGTCTTGGAAAGAATAAAAATAGAAAATTTACAAGAGAAAGATGTGAAAGATGAGTATAAACGAAGATTGATAGCAAGATTTGAGAGGTTCGATAGCTTAAATGATATGTTAGAATTATGGCAGCCCTTTATAGAAGAGGTAGTATATGTAGCGTCTGAAGTACGTGGTGTGATCAAGAGAAGGAAAATACGAAAGGTTAAGAATAAATGATGGGACAAGGATGTACAATCAGCAGTGTCAGAGAAGAAGAAAGGTTGGTTAGATTGGCCAGAGCAAATGAAAGAATGGGAAAAGCAACGATAGTGTGGACATAGATGAAGCAAGAAATGAGTTTGTTAGGTCAAAAAGAATAGTGAAAGAAATGGTTAAAGGGAAAAAAGAGGAACATAAAGATGAGTTTGTTAGTAGATTAGCTGACGACTTCCAGAGGAACATTAAGTTTTTCTGGAAATCCGTTCGTGCAATTCAAGGAAGAACTCAATCCTCAGAATACACATCCATTTGAGATGAGAATGGAAAGATAGTAAATGGTGAATCGTGCGTGCTGAAGAGACGGAAAGAGTATTTTGAAAGTTTATTTGAAAGAACGGCGATAGAGACATCGATCGCTGAAATGAATGGTAATGATAGCAATGATAATGAAAACGTTATTGGCGTGGATGAGATCGTGAAGGCAATGGGAAGTATAAAAGTAGGTAAGGCTGCAGGATATGATAGAATTACAGACGAAATGCTGAAGGCTGGACAGGGCATCATAGTTGGTCATTTGCAGCGGCTATATAACTTGTGGTGGAGCACCGGCCGAGTACCTAATGACTGATGGGCCACAGCTGTAGTTGTGCCTCTTTATAAAGGAAAAGGCTCGCAACAAGACTGCAAAAACTATAGAGGCATTAGCCTTTGGCAAATTGCATGCAAAGGTACTGATTGAAAGAGTTATGAAAGTAACCGACAAGAAAATATGGGATGTACAAGCGGAATACCGAACGGGTATGGGATGTACGGATCAGGTTTTTTCCTTGCGAAGCATAGCCGAAAAGTTTTTGGCCAAAAGTCAAAAGGACTATTGCGCATTCGTGGATTTGGAAAAGATGATAAAGTGGTGAGGAATTAAATGTTGTCGGTGCTGTCAATGAACGTGGTGGACAGCAGCCTCATCCGAGCTCTGAAATCCCTTTATGGGGATTCTAGAGCTTGTGTGAGGATAAACGGGGCATACACTGACTGGTTTACCATCGAGAAAGGTGTTAGACAGGGATGTGTAGCGTCGCCGTGACTGTTTAACCTCTTCATGGACAGTTGTTTGCAAAATCTAAAACATAGTGACTGCGGATTAAGGATGAATGGGTTACTTGTCAAATGCCTCCTTTATGCTGATGATCAGGTAATACTTGCGTCTTCAGCGGAGGAATTGCAGGAGATGGTAACAATTATGCATGGTGCGTTAGAGAGGAAAGTAATGAAAGTGAATGTAAGTACATACATACATAGACTCACGCCTGTTTCCCCGAAGGGGTAGGCAGAGGCATATTAAACGCCCACTTTTCGCCAGTGTTTTGATTCCACGTAATAGGTGACGAGCCTATTGCCGCTTATTGGGACATTTTGTTTGCCAGAGCCTCGTCCGTTGATCGGCAGGTGCACCACTTGCAGGTGATGTTGGTTTGGGCCCTAAGTTCTTGGTGGGAACCAGTGGTGGCTCGTTCAAAGGAGCGCTGGAGCAGTGAACTCCCAAAATTATATAAACTTAGTATACAACTCATACAAACTTTTTCTATAAACATGCTCAATATTTTAATACACACCTATTCTCTTTTCTATAATGCATATCTACAAATAAGTATTTGACTAAACTGTTTATCATAATTGATATTAAACTACAGTTTACGGATTTTATCGCGTTATATTGGTTTCACTTGTTTTTACATTTAAACCGAATGATCTAGAAACTACATTTTTATTACTAGCCAACGTTTCGAATTCTTTACAGGATTCATGTTCACGGCAGACTGAGGTGGTATTTGTCTTATTTAAAAAACATCCTAATTTCAATAGGGAAGATGGTTGGAATGTTCCTCCAGCTTGGGACCCTGTTATCAGGCTAATGAAACCCAAGAAGGACAAAGTCACCAGAAGACATCAAGACACAGTGAGCACATTCTGCGTAGATAGTAACACCAATAGTTGAAAAATGTTCGGGTACTTTGAGATAACTTTTAAATTCAAGACAAAGACAAATACCACCTCAGTCTGCCGTGAACATGAATCCTGTAAAGAATTCGAAACGTTGGCTAGTAATAAAAATGTAGTTTCTAGATCATTCGGTTTAAATGTAAAAACAAGTGAAACCAATATAACGCGATAAAATCCGTAAACTGTAGTTTAATTTCAATGTGTAACATTCGCGTAAACCCAAGAAAATATTATGTTTATCATAATTTTGTCAACACTCTTGAAACATACATAGGTATTTTTGTTGAGTGGAGCGCTCATAACAGCGCTCTTCGTTGACGAAAGCTTAGTACAACGCTTCATACTGAAATGTAATGAGTGCGAAAGAGAGAGCGTTCTATGCGCTGGGCACGTGAGACAAAAGATTTGTATGAGAAATAAGGCAAATACGGAGCGGCGCTCCTGGCTAGCTTGACGAGGTGCGCATGCGCGAATATATTACCCGACTAAATGATATGACCATTTGTCACGAAGAAAAATTAAAACGTGTGCGCCGTTTTTTTTTAATAGTGTTTTGCCGGTATCATTTGAATGTAAACAAAAGCAAAACATTTCTCTGCAAGTGCGTTGGTAATTAGAAAAGGATTGGTGTTTAAAATATTGTTAATTGTATGTGTGATTGTGTGTATATGTTTAAGAAAGACAGTTAAATTGTGTTACTAATATGGAATATAACAGCGTAAACTTTATAAACGGATGGATGAAAGAAGAAATACGAAAGGAGTGTATTGTGCGAGAATGAATGTAGATATCGGTAGGCGGATGTACGCGATCAAATAGGTGACGTACAAAAAGAGGGCCAAAATAAAAGTACCCATAACCGACGCGCATGCATGATGAGGTTAATGAATATCGAGGAAGCGAAAGAGGTATGTTTAAACCGAAGCATGTGGCGTTCCATAGTCTCTGCCTACCTCAATGGAAGACAGGAGTGACAATATAGATAGATAGTTAGAACTTTATAAAAAACTGTGATAAAACTTTAGAAAACGACCAATATGATAAAACGCTTTGGTTATGTGGTTGCGAAAATGCGAAGGAAGTAAGAAGCGGTTTTGTTTTCCGTGTATTTTGTTTAGTGGCGCCGGAATTGAAACTGCGTGGACGGTTCAGGTAGGTATCGATGATTTAGCACATCTTACTATTAATTGTAAAAGCATTCACAAAATAAATTGTAAGCAGTTTCATCTTCTTTTTTAGTGAACACCCAATATAATCTTTCACGAGCCGCCTCTGGTGGGAACCCTATGCACCCATGATGTAAGTAAAACGAAAGTTATGGTTTTTGAAAAGGAGGAATGCATTTCGGCTTGTAATGTTTTGATCGATGGACAACGAGTGGAGCAAGTTAATGAATTTGTATACACACATATAACAACGTACCTATACGTTGTTTACGAGAGATGGTAAGAATGAAGAAGATATTAAAAAATTGGGCAAGTGCGAGTCGGACTCGCGCACGAAGGGTTCCGTACCATCATCTATAAAAGAAAATCACGTTCGTTGTATGTATACTTAAATACTTTATAGGTTTCTACCTGTTTATTAAGATCGAGTAACAAAATGCTTAAAAATTACGTTTGTTGTATGGGAGCCCCCCTTTATTACTTACTTTTTTTAATTTAATAATTTATTTTGAAAGGTAATATACAACTACATATTCTGTGAAAATTTAAAGCGTCTACCTGTTACAGTTAGTAATTTTGAGCAAAAAATACGAAAAAAAACACGTTTTTTGTATGGGATCCCCCCCCCCCCTTAATATTTTCATTTTTTTTATTTTTAGTATTTGTTGTTATAGCGGCAACCGAAATACATAATTTGTGTTTCTAGCTATCATGGTTTATGAGATACAGCCTGGTGACAGACAGACGGACATCTGGACAGACAGACAGACAGCGGAGGCTTAGTAATAGGGTTCCGTTTTTTACCTTTTAGGTACGGAACCCTAAAAAAGAAGACTTAATGCAGGTAATAGAGTGAATGGAGCTCTGAAGGCGTTTATGAACAGCTAAAACGTGTCCAAAAAGGCACGTTTTGCTGTGCATTGAGGGGTTTTAGTGCCTACCCTGATGTGCGGTAGTGAAAGTTGAGTATGGCAGAAGAGATTTGAAAGTAGAATAAATGCTGTAGGTATGTGTGGTGTATCTTTGACCGACAGAGTAAAGAATTGTGTGATAAGAGAGTGTTGTGGAGTAAAAGAAGATGTAGTGACAAGCATTGAGAAAGGAATGTTAAGATGCTTTGGACACATGGAGAGGATGGATGACGAAAGACTGACAAAGAAGATATATATAGATGAGGCAAGTGTGAATGGGACGGGACAAAGGGAAATACCTAAGCGGATGTTCTCTGACCAGATTGGAGACATCCTAAAAAAGGACAGGTCAGAAGTACCCTTAACAGAAGAGCATGCATGAGAAACTTGATGGGAGTGAATGAAGCAAGAGAGGTATGTCAGGATCGTTGCAAATGGCGTTCCGTAGTCTCTGCCTACCCCTCCGGGAAACAGGCGTGAGTCTATGTATGTATGTGTTACATAATTTAACAACTGCATACCACACTAGAAACACGTGTACCTACTATAAGTTAAAACGTGTAAAAATCTTGTCATCTAATTTTACAGAAGATTATATAGATTGGGTTATAATTATATCTCATTAGGTACTTAATACTTGATCCACACTTGATCTAAGTCATAAAGTCAATTTTAATATCCAAACGGCGTTATTAATTATTGACTTTAGCGGACTGCTTTGATGCACCATACATTGACTACTTTGAAGAACCGTGCTTGTACCCACAGAGTACCTTTGTATATACTTGTACCTTCTATTGGCTGTAACGATTTAATTTTATTCATCTTAGTGTCATGCACCTTGCAGTAAGCACCACAAAAAATGCAATACGGTAAGTCGTCAAACTAGTCTAGAATATCTTCCTTAGTAATAAGTAATTTTGGCACTGAGAACGCACTTTATTCTACTAGCTATGATTCGTCATAAACAATTTATCTGACGTGTTGTTGTCATGTCAGTTCTCAGTTGCTTTGACGTGTATTCACAGCTGTCAACTTGCATTTTGTTTTCCAATTTGCCAATAATGAGAAGGAAAAAATTGTAATTGCTATGTGAAAACCTTACTAAAACATACATTGATATATATGTTGACGTGAGAGACTAATATAATTAATCAAAATGGTTTTAATGACTATGATTGCGAGGGTTGTAGACGGCCTCCCTTTGGCCGCTACCATGCAAGAAGATGAGCAGGTAACAAATTTATTTATGGTGTAAATTATCCTAAAAGCTATTTATTTCCCACTTTTCACACGTAACACATTGGAGAAAGTTTGAATTAGTTCATTATTCCTCACCTATCCAGTGACCGTATGTGTTCATGCTCCAATGAGTTTATTCAAATTGTTTTATTTAATTTTTCCACTTTATTATTTTCAATTTTATAATTTATTTTGCTGTGGTGGTTCGCAGAGCGGCTGCAATATTCTGGAGTACCAAAATCAGGCTAAAATGCTGTTTAGAAAACTAGGCCCTCAGTCGCCGACGCGGTGTTCCATCGAAACTGGGCCCTATCTCTTCCAGTGAGTCCTACCGCTTGTTCTGTTTGAGTTTGTCCTTGTTTACCTATTTATGTTTTTCCATATCAAAGTTTAAAATCATTCTGATGCAATGCTTTAGTACTAGATATAGTACCTACTGTAAGTAACTACATGTTTTGTTCACTATGCTACTTGTAAATCAAAACAGAAGGTTTTTTATTATTGTTTCATTTTGCAATAATTGCTATTGTGATTTACAATGCCATAGTGTCCTAACAGAGATTTTAATGCTGCTTTTCTAACAATAATGTTACTAATATTGAGTATATTTAATATTTTTCAGCTATCTTATTGAACAAGAGATCTGCTACCTAGTGTTGTGTGAACGTAATTACAGCAAAAGACTAGCATTCAGCTATTTAGAAGAAATTGCTCAGGAGTTCTACCAGCAATACGGCAAAAGGGTGAGTCATTACTAGAAGCCCCGATTAGATATGGTAGAGTATGTTCTTACAGTACATCAAGAGAAAGTGCATAGAATTCTGTGATTTCGGTTTGCAATTTTCTATTATTTAACTGTGATGACTTGCAGTGTATAAATATGACTCACTATTAATCAATAAAAACAATGTGGTGCAAATATTCAAATAAATCTAAGTAATAAATAAGTATTCTTTATCAAAGACATATTGTTCCTGGTATCAAAAATTTATTATCAAAATCCAACCTTTGGTCCTACTGTTTACACACATCTTGATTATGCACAACTCTATAAATTATGCCTTTATCACTAAAGAATAATTTGTATTTGTGTGTTAGTCTTAGTCTTAGGTTAGCACTTTGACACGCTTTTACACGATTCTTGATTGACGAAGCCTTTATATAAATAGGGTCGCTCTCTATTACGTGGGGCTTATGGGCTATGGCCTTATTACCTGATATTCATTATGTGGTGAAATGTGGGTGTTGTGTAATATTAGACCTCTGCTTACCCCTGTGGGGATACAGGCGTGAGACTATGGGATGAGACAAAAAAAATAATGTTATTATAAGAAATGGCAGTGGAGTGTGGTGAGCTGATGTATGTGTACACTGCTTACAGGTGAACACAGTGACTCGTCCGTACACGTTCATCGAGTTCGACACCTGGATGCAGCGCGCGCGGCGGCAGTACGCGGAGGGGGGGGCGCGGGCGCGGCGCGCCGGCACCGCGGCGCAGCTGGGGGGGCAGCTCGGGGACGTGCAGCGCATCATGATGCAGAACATCGACGATGTGCTGCAGAGGGGCGCCATACTCTCCGGTAAGTACCACCTGTCTTAGTTTCTAGTAGCCAGTCTGCGGCACAAAACGGCCACGGATGGGGTAATGAAATTATAATATTACCAAAAAAAAAATTGGTATTACGTTAATTAATCCCTTAAACTTGGATGTTACCAAATGGGAAGTATATCCTTGCAAAGAAAACACATTTTCCATGAGTTTAATGAGTTAATTAATGACAGATTTCTTAACAATCATAAAAATAAACTGATAGGTACTAAAAACCGCCTCCTTTTTATTAAGACTTAATAAACTATGTGAGATGTCCAGATTAATCTCTGTTTATTGAATGTCATAGTTTTTTTAATTTGGTGTTACAATTTTAGTTATGATAGCAATACAATGAATATGGACTGTTTGAAGTTTATTCAGACACAAAAGAAATAAAAACATTTAGCAGATGGAATGGTGGGTGGAGAGAGTGTAGGAAAATATAAAAAACTACAAAATGACATCCAGAATTATATTTAAATATCAACATTTTACAATAATATAATCATGATATTTTGAGTAGTATATGTATGAACGAGAGTTTTGAGTAACATTTTTGTGGTAAAACTCTTAGCCAACTGACAAAATCACAAATATAGATAATACATAAATTCACAATTGAAGCTCTGAAATTTTCGAATATCACTATTAGTCATCAGTATGTTAATTATTCCACTACTTCTTCTTTCTCTTAGCGTTATCCCAGTTTCAATCTGGGGTCCGCTTTCTAGTCTAACCGGATTTGACTGAATATTAGCTTTTCCACGGAGCGACTGCCTGTCTGACCTCCGCAACCCGAACGGATAGCGATATTCCATGGTTTAGACTAGTGTCAGTTTTATTTAGAAGGTACTGACGCCCTGTAACGATTGTCAAAGATCTTCATGACAACCGGGACCGACGGCTTAACGTGCTCTCCGAGGCACGGGACAAGCGATAATTAACAATTCAATACGCACATAACTCCGAAAAGTCATT
The DNA here is from genome assembly GCA_944739405.2 of Euclidia mi. Classification (NCBI taxonomy): domain Eukaryota; kingdom Metazoa; phylum Arthropoda; class Insecta; order Lepidoptera; family Erebidae; genus Euclidia; species Euclidia mi. The sequence continues at coordinate 5,091,524 of OX123187.2, read as the reverse complement.
GGTGCGCGCCGTGGATTCGAACCCGATACCCTCTGCATGGCAGTCTATTGGTATACCCGCTCGGCTATCGCCGCCTCTGTTGGTATACCCACTCGGCTATCGCCACTAATTATTCCACTACTATGAATCTGATTACAACTATGTACATTCATCATCGTTATTTGCTGAAGACAATGAAATGTTTTGAAAGTTTTCTACTATGGCAACACATTGATTAGGTGTGGGTATATGGAGCAAGATTTCACAACCGCGATAAATATAGTTACTGTATTTCTTTACTATCATTATATAGTTATATACTAAGTACATTTATATTATGAAATATATTAGAACCTTGAAACATTTATTTCATAATAAATATAAGTAGTATAATTATAGTCATCGATTTGCTTCCCATACGCGCCGAATGTGTTTGATGATATACATACAATGTTTTTTAAATAGTATCACAAAATTCCTGTTGTGGATTTGATCCACATAACAATACTCAACCAACCAAGCACTCAATCGACCCCAACAAGCCATGACAACAATCAGTCAAAGGCAAAATATTTTTCATGTAGGTCATAATGTGACGCTTATGAACGTCAAGTTTTTTATAATTACTTAATGAATTTACATTTAGTACCTAGTTCGCAAAGCAGCGTAATAAGTGATATCATGAATAATTAATAATTAGTTAAGTAATTCTTTTTAATAATTTTTTTTTCATATATTTCCAGAACTGGACACAAAAACGCAAAACCTGTCGATGATGTCGCAAAAATACAAGAAAGACGCGACAATGCTCAACACCAAGTCGATGCTGGTGAAGGTAACGGCGGGCGCCGTCATTCTACTCGTGGTCGTGCTATACTTCTGGGTGCTCTAGTGTGCCAGCAATACTCTGCCACGGCAATGGCACTCTGCAATATCGCTGGCAGCCCTACAACTATGTGATGTGCCACCTTTTACTATTAGAATTTTACTCTTTAGTCATTGATATACAAATAACCCAAGGAACACAGTCAGTGTCCCAAAAAAATACCTGCACATAATTTTGGAATAGTACTTATCATTCCTTGCATGGCGCAGAAGTTAAATACCAAAATGTTTGGACGCAAATACAACTTTAAGACAAGTATTAGGTCGAATTTACAAAATAATATGATGATGACCCCATAACCATAACTAGTTTTGCACAACATGGACGATTCTGAACATCACTTTAGTTCGAGACTGTGCATCTTGGGTTTTTTGTATATTAATGATTAAACATAGTTTCCTTACTTTAATGTGTGTCAAGTCTTCCTTCCTTAAAAACAAACCTTACTTTATTACAAATTAGATGATTACTGTCCCCAACAGAGAAAACCTTGTGTTGATTATTTTGCAGCTAAATACTTTCCAGTGATATTGCAGAGTTGCAAACTGTTCCCAGCAATGTGATAGCTATCCTGTTATAGTAAAATTGCCTTTCGAAACTATAATAGTACACATTTGGGGATATTATTATGTAAGGAAGTGGTCATGTCAAGATTTCATATTTTCTATGTGGTTCAATACAGTTTTGTACTAGTAACATAGTGGTTGATTATAGAGATAAGTGCTGACACTGCATAACTATACTGTTTCAATGATTTGCAATCCCGCAATTTTATTTTTAAGATGTTTTCAGTAATTTTTTTGTCCATCTACCAGCTAGTTAAAAATTTATATTTGGGTTTCAATATTAGATTAATAATATAGTTAAAGAGTTGCTTCTTGAAACCCTATGAACAATAAACATTACTAAACTTAAAGCATTCCAAGCTATGTAATGTTTGCGATATATTGTACCAAAAATATAATATTTTTAATAACTAATCTGTAGTATTTAGACATGATATTTAAAAGTGTTAATAGATTTGATAAAAAAAGTAATATATATAGCTTGCAACTGTATGTAATCTTCGTGAAGCAGACTTACTCTATGCCCAATATTATTATTTTTTTATGTAAAAAGCGCATGAGTGCTTGGTGATGGAATGTTGTAAATTTTATCACATATTGTTAATTAAAGTATTTATTTAAGATTTAATAAATATGCATTCTTTTAACATTAATTTCATTTAACTCCATTTACCTTACCTGCTAATGAACATTGAACATCGTATTTAATACAACATCAATAAGGTATTCATAAAGATACATATATATAGGTATAATCAGGCCATCAATTCAAGTGAGATCTTCCAGGTCTTCTTGGTCTCGGCGAGTATATTTAGCTATATGCGTGGAGGATATACTGTTAAGGGTCTTTTTAAGTCGTATGGCATTTGATACAGACATCACCTGCAAGTAAATAATGATTACTGTATTATACCTCTGTACTTGCTTTTTTAGGGTTCCGTACCTAAAAGGTAAAAAACGAGACCCTAATACTAAGCCTCTGCTGTCTGTCACCAAGCTGTATCTCCTAAACCGTGGTAGCTAGAAAGCTACAATTTTCACAAATTATGTATTTCGGTTGCCGCTATAACAACAAATACTAAAAATAAAAAAAATATAGACACGAAAAGCCGAAATTAGGGCTCAGTGGCGTGCCATTGGAGAGGCCTATATCGAGCAGTGGACTATGGCATGCTGATGATGATGAGAGTCTCTTTCCTGTTATATGCTTAGCTATTGCAATTTTGGTCTTCATATCCAGTGTACATCTGGAGTCGTGTGTTATTTGGCCACCTAGATATTTGAAACTATTAACCCATTTAATGACAACATTGTTTATTTCAATGTTCTGCAAAGGAAAATTCGAAGTTGTAAAACATTCTGACTTGCGTGTGTTTATTTTTTGTGAGATACGCTAATAATCGGTACACTTTAAAACTAAAGGCTCGAGAATTTTTACGGAGCAAAATGGAAGAATAAATGCATATTGACTGTATTATTCACTTGCATCATTGACATTTTAGTACATATATATCGATCACTTATATATTATTATGTATATATTTATTTTATAATTATTGCAAGTAATTATTCATATATTATATATGTATTTGTACTTATATATACTTTATACATGTATACATATATGTATGTAAATATTTAAAATATATATATCTATAGTTTAAGTAGTAATTATGTAATATAGTAATTATTGTGTAAATAATTAAAATATAATAATCATGCACCTACCATCAATTATCTCTGCACCACCCTAGGTTGACTGGTAGAAAATGCCTAAGGCATTAAGTCCACCTATTGTACCACATTGTTTGTGTTGTGCAAAAAAGTTAAATAAAATAAAATAAAAAATACTCCAAATCACAAGGTTACAGTAAGAAAACAAGTTTCAGGAGCGTACAGTAAGAAACATGAACACCCGCAACACCAGAGGAGTGGTAAGTACTCTATCATGGGCCTTTGAGGGGCGGAAGCCCGTGCAGGTCAACTCATACATAACACCTCTGAACTGCACTGACTTCTACTCCCTACACCTGAGTCCGGTGCAGGGAGTGGCGAATGGCCTCAGGGGTAGCGCAGGTCGCGAAGATCCCCTTAGGCAAGGCTGGTGGACTATCCTTCCCGAGGTTGCCGCCCGTTCTTGGTCCAGTTCCTTCAGAAATGGATGCAACCAAAACCTCCAGCCGAAACACAGCAACATGCACTTTACACATGCACACACACACACACGTACACACATGCGCGCACACATCCACATCCAGGAACACATCTCTTCACCACGCCCCCGCGTGGTCGGGTGGGCGCGGGCTCGTAGTAAAAAGTCACGGGTAAGAGAAGTTGACCACCTGCGCTAGGACCTGCGCAGTCGAGCGCCGTACGCGGGGATGACGGAGTCCTGGGGGGTTGAGCCGAGCGGCGCTGGCGGTAATGTGACCGTGAGGCAACACGCCCTCTTTGGTCCCGATTTCACGCTAAACGGTAGCCCCCGCTGTGAGCCGCAGCGGGGGAAATGGCCACCGTGTCCCGTCAGAGGGCCACAGGCTAGGGACGTAGGGTCCACATCAGCAGTTGAAATTTATTTCGGCTGTTGATGTGGTAGGTGAAGGCTATACGGAGGGTGCAAGCGAGGGATGACGGCTAGAGTTGGTAACTCGGCTCAGGCCGTTAACCCGAGCGGGTGCCCGAAGTCGTGCTGTAAACCAGCCCCGCGTTCCTATATCCCTCTGGTAATCCTAACGTCCGGTATGACGTTCCCAAATGCGGGCTCCATGGAGGGTGGGAAGCCAGAGGGATGAAGTCTTATTTAAACTTGCATGGATACAGAAATCCCACTTATTACCCCAACCGCGACGGGGACTGCGAAAGCTGTTCCCGCCGCCACAACCATACAGATGGTCGACGCCGTGGCCCCGGCTGCAGGTGTCACACCATCCCCCAAGGACGTGACTTCAGCGCTGGCTAACGCTAGTACTGGTCCCGTCCTTACAATCGTCAGCCCATTTGAGATAAAGCGGGAAGACGACTCCTCCTTCGCGGGCTGGCAAGTGGTGAGTCACCACAAGGGCAAGGGTAAGGGCAAGACCACCGGTCCTGTTCGACACCCGCCCACCACACAACCGAGTGGCCCAGCTGCTACCAGCTCTGCGAAGAAGAAGAGGGCGAATAAAAACAAGAGGCAGCGCCTGGCAATAAGGCGTAAGGCTGCACAAACCGCTGCCGCCGCCGGTGCTGCCTCTACAAAAACAGCGGAGCAGGCCGCTGTCGCAGGTCCCAGTAATGTGACCAGCGCGCAGCCCGCGCTCAGCAGTGGGGGGTGCACGAAGGCCGGAGGCAGTACGGGGAAGCCGCCTGCCGCCAAGCGGCGGGCTGGCCACCCTGGACGGCATCCAGCCCCAGCACCACCGGGAAACACGGCAGGTAAAACTGCCGGAAACAAGGAAAGAGGTGAGGCCAAACGTGCACTCAACGAGACCAGCTCGCCTCGAGGGGAGCACAAGAAGCCCCGCCTCGACTCCTCCAGGACACAAGGTAAGTCCTACGCACAGGCCTCCAAGGCGTCCCTGGGCGTTGCAGTAACATGCAAACGCACAGGGAACTTGCCGAAGGAGTTCGTGGACCGGATACTCACGGAGATTCAAAGGAAGATCCTGAGTGACGCCTGGTCAACTAAAACCCCCAAACGCCCCGCTCCTGCGTTCACCGGGAAACCCATGTACGCGGACGGGGTCCTCAAACTCTGGTGCGCCGACGAGGCAACGCGTACCTGGCTGACGGAGGCGGTCTCTTTACTGGTCCCACCACCGGGCTTCGAACTGGAGGTTAGGGGCCAGGAAGAGGCCCCAAAGAGAGTGCGGTGCGGCATTGTCGTTCCCAACGAACAGGGAGTCTGGGACGACGTGCGCGACGTGGGTCGGGCTCTGGAGTTCCAGAACCCCTGGTTGGCGGTCGACAAATGGTCGCTGCTGCACTCGGAAAGACAGTCAGGTGGGTGCTTCCTGGTCGTGGGCGTCCCGGAGGAACAAGTCCCGGTCCTGGTGCAGAACGAGCGCCGCCTCGCGTTGGGGCTGGGTGCAGTCTACGTCCGGTTCCGGGACTCAACAGGCAAGTATGTCGATCATCCTCCGGAATGCGACAACTCCACACAACCACATCAAGCATCAGACACCCAGCCAGCGTGTTCCGCGGAACCCGGCCCGTCAGAGCCGGCCGCATCTGGCTTGGGGGCTGGCCCGTCAGCCGAGGGTAACTCGGAAGATGAGAGCCTGCTCCTGAGTCCGGTGCGGCGGGACGACGGGGTGGGGGCCGGCGACATCCTGGTGGGCCTAACGCAGCTGAAGGTCGGGGAGGAGGGGACATCACCCACAGATGAACCCTCTGCCTAGTGACGTCAGCTGCCTGCAAATCAACCTCCATCATAGCCAAACGGCCACTGCGCAACTGCGCAAATGGATGGAGGTCCAACATTCAGCCATCGTGCTCATCCAGGAACCTTGGATAAGGGGTGGCCTCATTAGAGGCCTCTCCAGCCTGGGAGGTAAGATTTACTCTTCTACTGACCACACACATCCAAGAACCTGTATACTTACAACTAAAAACATCAGAGCCCAAGCTTTAATGGAGTTCTGTTCCAGAGACATCACAGCGATACAAATTGAAATAATACAGCAGCCAAGGAGTATAGCGGTCGTTTTCGCATCGGTTTACATGCCCGAGGCTGAAGACCCGCCTCCGTTCGACCTCACGCGTCTGGTTAACCAGTGCGAGAGAACCAATACGGAGGTCGTAATAGGGACGGACTCCAATGCCCACCACCAAATGTGGGGCATGGACTGCAACAATAACAGAGGTAAGTCACTGGTTGAATACCTATTCACCACTAACCTTACCCTATTAAACACAGGTACGGAGCCCACCTTCGTCACAAAACGTAGTCAGACAATTATCGACTTAACTCTCGCAACAGAAGGAGCGGCTGAACGCATCAAGGGATGGCACGTCTCAAAGGAGGCATCATGCTCAGACCACAGATGGATCAGCTTCTCCATAAAAGTCGATATACAGCCCACACAGCCCCGCAGGAAACCCCACAACACGGACAAATCAAAGTATGTCCTATTACTTAGAGATAAACTTACCCTCACCGCTACGCCGACGGTACTGGGTGACACTGAACAGATCGACGAGCAGGTATGCACACTGACACAGTCGATGCTAGACAGCTACCATGCAGCTTGCCCGGAAACCACTCCGCCTTCAACCCCGGGGAAACAACCCTGGTGGGGCGCTGAGCTTGAACGCAAGCGCAAGAAGGTAAGAAAGGCTTTAAATAGGGCAATGAACACAAGCGCGGACGCTGATTGGGACGCTTACAAAGCGGCCAAATCAGACTACAGGAAATGCCTCAGATTCAGACGCACCATGGGATGGAGGAAATTCTGTGGGAGCATTGAATCCTGCCAACAAGCAAACCGGGTAAGGAAACTACTGGCTCAGCAACCAACAGTTGCACCAGGTACTCTCCGTAAACCGGATGACACATACACCACATCGGAGGAGGAGACAAGACGCGTCCTACTCGAAACACATTTCCCAGGCTGCGTCCTCACCCCGGTAATAACTTGGCACGATACACCAACAGTGGCGACCGAACACGAATGGAGACACGCAAACAACGTGGTCACAGAAGAAAAACTCCGATGGGCCATCGATAGCTTCCATCCCTTCAAAGCAGCCGGACTGGACGGCATCTTCCCAGGGTTACTACAATGGGGAGGTGAACCTGTCCTTAAAAGACTCCTGGCAATCATGAGGGCTAGCCTGGCCCTCAGATATGTACCGAAGAAATGGAGGGAAGTCAAACTAATCTTCATACCAAAACCAGGCAAAACAGACTATACCAATGCAAAGTCCTTCAGACCAATAAGCCTGACCTCCTTCATGCTTAAAGCCTTGGAAAGGCTTTGCGAGAGGGAACTAAGAAGTGGGGCTCTTAAGCACTTACCCCTACATGCCAACCAACATGCATACAGCTCAGGGAAATCGATGGAATCGGCCTTACATCAGGTCGTGAACCAGATAGAAGCTGCTATACAACAAAAAAGCATCTGCCTGGGCACCTTCATCGACATAGAAGGAGCCTTCGACAAGACAAACTTCTCCAGCATAAGCAACGCCCTATCCAGACATGGTGTGGATCAGATGCTCATACAGTGGATCCAAAACATGCTCAGCAAAAGGGTAGTGCGCCTACACGACGACACTCAGACAGCCTTGATAACTAAAGGGTGCCCGCAGGGAGGTGTACTCTCCCCGCTATTGTGGAACTTAGTCATCAATGAACTCATAGACAAACTCAATGCGAGAGACTTCTACACAATAGGTTATGCAGATGATCTAACCATACTCACCTCAGGTAAGGTAACCAGTACAGTGTACGACCTAACCCAACAAGCGCTACGCATAGTAGAGTGGTGGTGTAATGAGTACGAATTATCTGTAAACCCGACCAAGACCGAACTAGTTATGTTCACACACAAACGCGCGCTGGGCACTTACCGACTGCCCAAGTTATTTAACACAGAGCTTAAGCTGTCTACCGAGGTCAAGTACCTGGGTGTCACTCTCGACAGCAAATTGACATGGAACAGCCACATGGAAAATAAGCTCAACAAAGCAAGCATTGTCTTCTGGCAGTGCAAGAAGATGATAGGCAAACGCTGGGGCCTATCCCCCAAAATTGTCTTATGGCTCTATAAGACAATAATACGTCCGATGATAAGCTACGGCGCAGTAGTGTGGTGGCCTCGGACCAACCTAACAACGGCCGCCAACAAGCTTCAAAAGCTACAAAGACTTGCGTGCCTAGCGGCCACGGGCTGCATGAAAACTACACCTACAGCGGCACTCGAAGTGTTGCTGGACCTGCCCCCATTGCACCTGTTTATACAACAAGAAGCAACGATGTCGGCGGTCCGGCTAAGAGCTCTGAAGCTCTGGAAAGACACCAACACACCGCACACTAGCAACTTAAATACACTCTTTAAAGAAGTTCCTCTCACACAAGCCATTGGCGACCAAATACCGAAACAATTTGTGTTCGACAAGAAATACAAAATCCAACTGTACGAGGATCTACACGAAGGAGCGGTTAATCACAACGAGCTCACGATCTTCACAGATGGGTCTAAGACGGATACAGGTACGGGTTCAGGAGTATTCTCCGAGGACCTAAATATCAACATCGCAGCACCGCTGGGAGCCTACAACACGGTCTACCAGGCCGAATGTTTTGGCATAATCCTAGCTGCCACAGCAATCATGGCACGTGAGGTAAGGGAACGATCCATTAGGATCCTCTCAGATAGTAAGGCAGTCCTCTCAGCCCTCAAAAGCCATACTATCACCTCGGCGCTCACGCTTGAATGCCACCAGAAACTAACAGAGGTAGGTAAACAAAACAAATTAACACTGCAATGGATCAAGGGCCACAGTGGCTCTAGAGGGAATGACGCAGCCGACGTACTTGCCAGAAGAGGGGCCACTTTAGAGGTGGTGGGACCCGAGCCCATTATTCCCCTCCCTTCTGGATTTTATCGCAACCTGGTAAGAAATAGGACCAGGACCCAACACAACCAGTCCTGGATTGGTATTGAAACATGTAGGCAGGCCAAGGAGGCTCTTCCCGCAGTAGACGGTAAGATAGCTAAACAAATCCTCCGGCTGTCCAAACAACAACTGCGGACAGTCACGGCCGCCTACACAGGACACGGATTCCTTAATAAACACCTATTTACTATAGGTATCACCGACAGCCCGCTGTGCAGGGCCTGTATGGCAGCAGACGAGACGGCAGCCCACCTGCTCCTCGACTGCCCTGAGGTCGCACAGTACAGGCAGCAGTACCTGACAAGACACAGCACCCTGAGGGAAGCAGTGGGCCACATCAAGAGTCTGCTGGCCTTCCTCGAAGAGCTGGGGTGGCTGGAATGACGACACCATTCCCACCCGCACGCAAAATACACGCCAAGACGTGGAGTTGCGGAAACAGCCCGTGCCATCAAGTATCAAGTATCAAGTATGGGCCTTTGAGATGGGAAAGTCCAGTAAGTATTCTTACTCACTGAGAGAAACGCAACAGTATAAATAAATAAATGTATAGTTACTTTACGGAGGAAACTGTTCTTGTATCGACAAGAACAGTTTCCTTGTGGAATGGCCCATTAGAAAAAAGATACAGAGGTAGACCTCATGCAAGATGGCAGGATGACATCACCAGGACTGCAGGCTTGAGGTGGACAGAAGTAGCTCTTGATAGAGTTAAATGGGCTGCTTTGGAGTGGGCCTTCACCCAAGAAAGGGTTCTTGCGACTCAACAATAATGAAATCAAACTTTGATAGAATGCCTAACATGCAAGAAATAAAAGGCTTTATTATTATTTATTTACAGTGACTTTACGTTGATATTTTGTGAGAGGGTAGCACTATCGCGATGATGCTGACCCATTCATGCTGAAATCTGCGAGGATCTACTACCTATCAATATCAATTTATACTTATGGACACTGCTGGTCAGTGATTACCAAGACTTTCTTCAACACTGACAAATAGACGAGCATCTTATTAGTCAACTGTTAGTATTGTGCCTTATTGAAACTATTTTTCATTTATTAAGAAGTATTGTTTACTTAAGCCACCCTCAAGGTTCTCCCCACAGCCTGATCTTGGGCCTTTCCTAAGTGCGAGTTATCCTCAGCTAGCCAATGCCATTATAATTTCAAAACTAACCCAAAAAAGGTGAAATCCTTAATACCTTCTACTCTGTGCGTATGCGGGTGCATAGGGTTCCCACCAAAAACTTAGGGTCCCAAGCCAACCTCACCTGCAAGTGGTGCACCTGCCGATCAACGGACGAGGCTCTGGCAAACAAAATATCCCGATAAGCGGCAATAGGCTCGCCAACTATTACGTGGGATCAAAACACTGGCGAAAAGTAGGCCTTTAATATGCCTCTGCCTACCCCTTCGGGGAAACAGGCGTGAGTCTATGTATGTATGTATGTATGTATGTGTGCGTATCTGCGAGTACCTATGTGTCTCAAATGATATAATTAGGTATAGAAAAAGTTTCATTAAAAATGCTTACCTGCAATAACTTTGCAAATATTATAGGTCTGTTCCTCCACTGCAATGTGCCAAATATCTGCACAGGGTATGGTAGGATGGTACATTGAAGTGGTTGCTGCAGGTACACCACAGATACTTGGACAAAGAGTTCGGAGTCTGTCCCATCTATGTTAAACTGCAATCAGAAATACCAGATGATATAGGAATTTATTTTATATATTTTTTGTTTTCCAGGATATATACCATGTATCTTTGTTTTGGGTTATATTAAGTATAGATAAACTGACCATACTGGTTGTAGGTGGTAGTTTTGAATGGGACTGTCCCTTATTTCAGCCAGCAGTCCCGTTTTTATTGGTCAATCAACAATTTGCACAAGCTTTTTTTAACTACTTAACCAGGTAATATTACACAGGTGTTTGAAAATAGTTAAAAGTTTGATCTAAGCCGTATGTAGTGTAGCTATTATGAATGAAGAATGCACATCTTAGCCATCAGGTGTGAATTCCAGTAAAGCATTGAAGGGTTAAGGAGCTTTAGTCTCCCCCAAATACCTTCCCATGATATGAGGTTATAGTCTTTACCTTGATAAAACCCCCAGATCGTAGTATACCACTCTCAAACCAAAACCCTGGAGCAGCCTGAGAAACCCCTGGCTTTGAGTATGTTACATTATTTTAATTATTTCAAATGGTCTGCTGGTTTTATTTATTATAATATTTTTATAGCAGAACACTTGGTTAAAGTTTAGAAATGTGCTGCCTCGATAGACGAAAAGTGAGGATATTAGAGGGTTCTAGGGGGTCTTCTCATACCTATGCAACACGATTTTCTTGCCGGAAACGCCGTTTTATAAAAAAAACTACGACAAAATTCTTAATTTTTAGGTTAGGTTACTGTAGTAGCCACTTTTTTTTAGGTACTGTGTGTGTTTTGTACTGTGAACTGAGTCTGTCTCCGGGTGTGCTCCCGCCAAAAGCTCTCGGTCACCCCTGAGTGTCGCTACACCACACTCAACCTTCGCATCGCTACGGAGGTCGGCGACTCGCTTCGCTCGCCACCTCCCCCCTTCGCTCTGCTCGGCCTCGTGTGGCTTGCTCCACTCAGGACCTCCCTCAAGCTTCTGGCTCCCGCATTTATAAAAAACACTCTAGGGGTAGGGACCACAACACTACGTGGGGTCGGGGTGCCCCGTGTCGGTTCTGAGACTAAATCCTGTCTGCATAATAAGTCAAATTATAATTAATAAGGGTATATTTACCTTTCTTATATTTCCTTTTTCCAAATTTGCGTTAAAAAGTGTCCTACTACACTAACCTAACCTAAAAATTAAGAATTTTGGCGTATTTTTTTTTTTATAAAACGGCGTTTCCGGCAAGAAAATCGTGTTGCATAAGTATGAGAAGACCCCCTAATATCCTCACTTTTCGTCTATCGAGGCAGCACGTTTCTAAACCCAACCCGAACAGTCCGAACACTTCTATCAAAGAACTAAGAAGCGAAATTTTATTATAAATACTTACATCAGTCAAAAAGAACCGTCCATCTACACTTCGGAGAATACCGAGAGTTCTGCATTTTACCATAGAATCTGGTTGGTGTTCACATTTCGATCTAATATCCCTTAGATCCACATATGTGTAAAACTCATCCTGAAATAACAAATAATAATTATTGATTTAACAAAAGACAATGTAAACAATTTTATTTACATTATTTGTGAAATACTTGCATGTCGAGTTTCAGAACTAAAAGGTATTTCGGGATATGAATTGCTCTTTACCGCCATAGCCATTTGAAAACGAATAATGAATATTGGAAAATGTTGAAGCAATAGGTCTACGAGTTTTCACTGGTTTTCACCGATTTTTTATTCTGTAAAATCTCAAAGACTCTAATGATGTCATTTGTCACAGGTCATTGTCAAATCATAGTGTCAAATTGTCATTATCACAGATCTGTGAATAACATGGGTTGGACATACCTACGAAGTTAGCGTGCACACCTACGAAATGATGTGGCGAATAAAATGGCTGCCGTTGGGTTAGACCATAGAGATATAAAGGATAGAGTGGCAGAATAGTACCTAACTCAATACTGTGTCGTGTCCGTCGGTGCGAGAGAGAACGCTACAGGTTAAAGGCCCCCTGCATCTCTCTCTTACAGTACATGCACAACATCAACATTGCGCAATGGCGTGCTACCTGTAACTATTATATTATTAATATTAGAGAGAGATGCAGGGGGCCTTTAACCCTTTTTAAGGCATAGGGGATATTTTTCCCACCATGATTTTAATTTTTTTTAGTAACAAAACCTCATTCTTGCGGTACTTATTTTTACTTGAGCTATTTTTTTATTAACCTGTCATTATTTTGACGTAAAGAAATTGTAAACTATCAAGTATATTTTTCTTCGGTGGTTTGTTGAAGTTTGAAAAGTAGCAATTTTACGTATTCAATTTTCTAGTTAGGGCTATCTCTTGAATCTTTTTATTTCTGAGGCAAGTTTTATTTTTAGCATGTGTTATTATATTTTATCTGAAGGATTTTACGCAAATCTTTTTGCCTGGGTGTCTTGATATTTTATAATATTCGTTTGTTATGGTGGGAAACATATTCCCTATGCCTGTGGGTGGCTGTGGCTGTGTGCTGTGCCACTATGAATATTGCCATTTTTCACGGCTTTTCACATACAGTAGTCCTTGTTCCTATGAATAAAAGTTATTTTCTAATTATATTTGTTGTTTACGTAGACCACAGACTAACCAATAGTACATTAGACTAATTCAAGATCAGCTTTTCCATACTCGTAATGTTCTATACTGTCCTCCTACACAGGCAAAGGGGATATATTTACCACCATAGAAAAATTATAAAAAAATTAAAAATATATATTTATCATTTTCTACCCCCATATTATACCTAAATCCGTCAACAGTGAAGTTTTTCCACCGCAGGGTCACTATGCCCTATAAAGGGTTAATGTTGCGTTCTCTCTCCCACCGCTGGACACGAATAGGCCCCACTCTGCCACTCTATTCATAATATCTCTATGGTAAAGGCCCCCTGCATCTCTCTCTAACAGTACATGCACAACATCAACATTACGCAATGGCGTGCTACCTGTAACTATTATTTATATCAGTTTATCAGTAATCAATAGTTTAAAAATATATAAACTTTTTTGTCACTTCAAACTATCTTCGTGTATCAATAAAATCAACGTTTAAACTATTTATTACTAATAAACTAATATAAATAATAGTTACACCATTGCGAAATGTTGATGTTGTGCATGTACTGTTAGAGAGAGATGCAGGAGGCCTTTATTGTTGCGTTCTCTCTCCCACCGGCGGACACGAATTGGCCCCACTCTGCCAGTCTATTCTAATATCTCTATGGGTTAGACTCCAGAATACAGTGTGTCCCCGGATAAGGTGCACAAACGAAAATGGGTGAAACTAGACTACAATTTATCGATAAAAAAAGAGAGAAAAATTATTAAAATTAAATTGTATTTAATATTGTTTTTTTTATTTTTTTATTCTCTTTTTAAGACCTTTTGTGTTTGTAAAATTGTAACACTGCGTGGATTTTGTTCAAATAAAAACAATAATGATGCCAAAATATTAACACTGTATGGTAAATAAAAAAAAGTACATAAAAGCAGTCAATAGGGAGAAAAACATTTTTTTTTCATCAATTTTGAACATAAAAATGTTAAATTTTGAGTAAATGTTTATTTTTACCAAATAATGCCCCCTATAACAATTTATTTTTATTACCTGTGATTAATCCACATCTAATAACCTCTTCAACAAAAAAAAACAACTTTCTGTTTCTAATACATGCTTAGCTACGAGGCTTTAATTGAGGGGCCCGCTAACGCGCCGCTTACGTCATCGCTCAGGTAGATTTTTTTACATTGTGTTCAGCTATTCACTTTCGCGGAACAAGGAAAGGGTGCGGGAGGGGAGCGCGTTAGGGACTTTAAAACGTGTTTGACTCAGTGGGTCCGAAACGCTCGCAGTTAACACGTGTTGTTAGAGGTAAATAATACATTAATGTAGATTTAGAAAAAATATAGAAATTGATAATTGTAGTAAGTTAATTTAAATCTTTTGCCAAAGGAGTTGTCCCAAAATTGCCCACGTCCTACAACAAAGTGACATATTTAAAAAAAATATGTATCCCATATTTTATCGTTTTTTTGAGATATGTCACTTTGTTATAGGACGTGCGGCAATTTTGTATGGATTGTGGGACATCTTAGTTTATTCCATAATCCAAATGCGGGTGAACATGGTAAAGCGAAAAACGTCCCTTGTATCATGTAACATAATATTCTCTGGTAGCCAATATCGAACCTGTGTCGCTTTGAAAGTACCGGACATGAATGGCACCATACATACCGTACACACAGCTACACTGAAATACCATGAGGGAGTAAGCAAAATCATAATTGATTAATAAATTTGATTTATTTGTTTTTATCTGTATATATAAAATCCTTGCGTTACTGACTGCCTGACAGATAAGCTATAAGGTGCAGGAAGCTGAAATTTGGCATGTATGTTCTTTGGGGATCGCAGGAGTGCACTAGAAAGGAGTTTCTTGAAATTCCCACCGGATCAGACAGAAACAGTCAAATTGCTAGGAATTCTCGCATACAGTTGCTGTTCATGTTATCTGTTGGCAAAAAACATAATATAATTATTTTTAACTGCTTATTTTCTTCAAGATAGAGCAGGAAGCAGCGGTTTTGGGTTTTATGTAATCAGGGTTAAGTAAAGTAAGTTAGTCAAATATAGCTTTTCCTTTACTAGGTACAGACAAAATTGGTGGAATGTTTCATTTATTTCCGTTTACAGACACGAGATATTTTTAACATTATTATAGTTTAAGGAAGTATCTATACATTACGGATATATCGATAACCCATATCGACATTAACAGTAACATCACTACTAACCTCTTACGTGAATATGGAAAATTCCAAACTACGAAAATAACAACATTTAGGCCACAACGAAGCTAAAAACTGTTAAATTAACTATAAAAAGAACCTCTTGTAACAATATTTTGTACAAATACTAATAATCCTATTCAACAATATGAATCATGAATTGTTACTTACTTGTGAAGAGTACATTTGTGTTGATTATAGCTTTATCTTGAACTGCACAGTTCAAATCAACACTTAGGCATGATTTTACGATCCCTAGCAAAGCCTGAAGCACTGATTCATCTGGTTTTTAGACATATTTATGCACAAAAACAAAATTATTATGTTCGATACATAATTATTTGACAGCAGATGTACCACCAAACTTTGCGAATAATATGGCGACACTAGCACGATTGACATTTATAATAAAATATCGTTATGATGAATGTATTCAGTAAACTATAGCTGTCTCTTTTTTCTGACAGAGATATCCCTAAGACAAAACGAGACAATATTATGTTTGGTGGCTTTATGTCGATTTCTTATATATTTGTATAATGTTATTTTCCTATATGTACTATTTGCCCTCTCCATGTATATTCCTTACTCAAAGATTATTGATGAATGAACAGAACCACAGATCAACAGAACTGTTGACATTGACAGTTTGATATTCTTATCAATTTTGATATATTGTGTCGAGTTGTTTTGTTCATTTGTTGTTTCAATACGAATTACTGTTTATTACAATGTCTAGTCTCGTTGAATTGCGTCCGAATCGTCGACTCTTGGACTATGACTTCGAAGGCTATAAATTAAATTTGCAGGCTTTACCACATTACACTTACGATCTTCTCGCGCCGGTAGACAAGGTATATGCTGATGAGGTTCAGTACTCCTTCATTCACGCTAAACTATTCGCCCTGCATAACCACCTTGTGCTTGATTATTGGGACTACACATTGAATTATTACTATATCGATAAACAGCAACAAGTCCGACATGTTTCCTTCGAAAATACTAATAAGACGTTTCAAAGCGACGTGGTTTATGACGTACCAGCTCACGAAGAGAGACGATCCGGTCACTTCAACCTATGTTTAGCCTTTCCGTCTGTAAATCTGGCATTGGTCAGTGATGGCACTGGTTTTATACATATTATTGATACCGGTGCTCGCAATAGACCTTCAGCAAGATGTCGGCCATGGCAAACGCTGAAATCCAGTCTAGTCTTGGGTGAAGGAAACTATTTTATAATTGTAGATTCAAGACTTCAGGAGCATGATGGAGTTGAAATATTGCATTGCCTGCTTCAGTCTGTTGAGCAAAGTGAATCACATTTCAATTCTGTGCTCACATGGGTCACATTTACCCATGACAACCAAGACTGGAAGCAAACAAGTTTGAGACAAATCCAAGGCAAAGGCATAGTGCATTATGCAGCTATAGAACCTAGTTGTACTGCCTTATATATTGGTTCCGACCATTTATTTAAGTTTATTTCTGACTCTGAAAAGGAGGTTACAGAGCAGCCTGTAGATGTGCCCAGACAGATTAACTACACATGGCTTCAAACAACAGAAGATGTTACAATCACATTAAAATTAGAATCTAACTTTAAGAAACAGCTTTTACATGTAAGTGTTACTCCATTAGTAATAAAGGTTAGTTATGCGGGGAAAGCCTTTGTTGATGGAAAATTGAAGCAAAAGGTAGACAGTGAGCTTACTACTTGGAACATTCAGGACAATGGTCAAGTTGATATATTGCTGACTAAGTCTGACAGTATGCTGTGGGACCAGTTGTTAGAGGGTGGTGACCCAAATGGTGAGCAGATTATGGATCCCAGTCTCGTGGAAGAAGTACACAAGAGATTGGCACACTTATGTGCTGAGACAGAAGTCACTGTTGACCAGTCTGTGCCAGGATTCTCAACACAGGACTTGGAGGAATGTGATGCTGCTTCTGAAGAAGACACTGTGTTAGGTAACTACATTATTCTCATTGCATAAATAGTAATAAAGTTAATTTACTTCCATCATGATTTGTCTTAAGTTGGTCTTAAATAAGCATGTATTGCACCAAAAGTTATATTGTTTTGCTAACACATTATTATTCAAGTATATTTTCTTTTCCAGTGAGATTGGATGCTGCAACACACAAAATAACACACAGAGCTCCTCTAAGTGTCCATCAGTTTCTCTTCAGCGTCATCTTAGAAACACGAGAAGTACCTGCACTGGCATTACGTCACGATGTTGATGCATGTATCTGGCAGCCATATGCACAACTCGTCAACTCAGACACATGGCCCATAAAGCATCAAGGATCACTTAGTGCCTTCGGTTATGTTCAATCGTCAAAACAGAATCGTAAATTTGTCACCTGTCCACCTGATTTTTCCTACAGTGTTGTTTGTGAGGCTACAAAACATATTTTTATTTATCAAAGTGCTAATAATAGTGATTGTCAACTAAGAAAGAGAACTGGTGGTGCAATGAAGAATGTAAAGATAGGTCAACAGCATGTTTTTAATATTGACAAGTATGGAGAAGTGTTGGGCATCAATGCTACAAATGGATACCTATTTATCCTTACAGAAACAAAGTTAATAGCTATAGAAATACAGTGAAAATAAAAATTGTATTTTGCATGTTTTTATTTTTGTACATATTGATAAAATGTTAAGCCTACAGTGTCTTATACAGCAAAAAAATGCATATACACCATAACTAATAGTACTGTGTGTTTTTATTTTATTTATAAACAATTTTGTCAAACAATTCCTTAAGGATCTTATTCCTTAAGATTCTTCTCACCCCATTCTGGTTATCTGATTTGGCACCCATATGGTACAAAACATTTAATGATCTAAAAGTTGTCTATGTTGTAACTGCGTCATCTTCACTGTCAGGATCCAAGCTCTCCTCTGATGAGTATCCAGTAGTAAACAAAAGGTTCTTGGGCTTTTTCCTTCTTTCTGCCTTAATTTCTTTCTCAATTTCTAGTTTCTTTTCTTTGGCAATTTTCTCTGTCAGCAGCTGTCTTGGCCTCTTTCTAGGATAAGAACTATATTGATTACCTTGTGATTGGTTTTCTTGTTTTACTTCTGATTCTTGCTTTACCATGATATCACCATTTTGAGTGGTCCCATTGGTGATAGGGTTCTCTGTCTTTATGATTGCATGGCTAGGGACATCCTGTTTAGGTTCAGGCTTAGTTTCGTTCTCAAATTCATCTTCTGTGAATGAAGATAAATGAGTTAAGTGGAGGAAAAAAAGTACAAGGAATTCCTATGGATACTAATGTAACAAAGGACATTATATGAATACACAACAAAGTTACAAAAAGCTAACTTACCTGGTGTAACAATCTCAAAGTTGTAAGCATGATCTTTGAGCACAACAAACATTATTGGGAACTCAACTATACACTTTCCAGAGAGGTTTTCAGCCAGGGATTCAGTTGGGTCTAGCTCAAAGAATTTCTTAGCTGATCCTCTAACTTTTTCAGCTGTAAACCACAAATTATTAGTTTTTTATGTTAAATGTTATTGATAACTGCAAGTATTTTAAATTTAAGTATGTATGAAAGTACCTTTCATTAAAATCTTAACACCACTAAACCCTACAGATTTATAGTAAGATAAAGCTTTAGATCCTTCAAAAGGCAATGAATCAGGGTTTAAATACTTGTCTAACAGCTCTGAGAGTCTCTTGTGTTCAGGACATTTTTCGTCAACAAACTTTAGTGGATCTGTTTCAACATTTGGAAAGAACCACTCAACTCTCCAATGTATTATATTAGTTTTGTAATTATATCTTGTAGTGTTTGTCTTGTGCCTTGTAAAGTTTTGAGCAAGAAATTGTAGTGCTATCCCTCTCTGTCTTGCAGCCATCTTTAGTTTGTACAGATGCTGTTATAAAAAGAAAAGCCTCATGTCAGACATCATTTAACATTATATAAACAAACAATAAACTATTTTATCACCACATTACTCCAATAAAATTAGTAAAGTAACTTACAATTGGTAAGTCCTTATCTAGACGCGTATATTTCTTCTTTTCGTCTCTTTTTACTCCATACACAAATCGTGCACATTCTTCAAGTAATCTGTAGTCACTCAGCAGGTCTGTATCAGTGAAGTCTTTTACCCTTATAAACTTTGTTCGGTCTCTAATACCATCACATTCTAGTTCTTTTTTGTGTATTCTTACACAGTCTAGGCTACAAGTCTTAACTTCACATTTTGGACATGTGTATTTAGCCCTATTTGCTCCGCACACCTCACATTCACCCAATCTGTAAAAGGTTAGGATTGTAAATAATGCTTTTTGATACCGCTAAAAGAGATAAAATGTATTAATTACTTGCCTATTAGATTCAGTCTCGTGATCTGATTCACTGTCAGATGATGAAGACATTATTAAAATGAAAACTATGAGGTGAGCGATGAAAACTGCTGAGAATTAATAAAAACAAACCAAAATAATCATCAACCAAGTCGAACATTGGCAAATGTCATTTTCACGTGTGTTCATCAGTGACAGTTGACAGTTTGTCATGCGTTTTGTAATGAAAATCCAGTGAAAATCAATCATCTTATGCTACTGCTACACTACAGAGTACTTTTTACACAGATGTGAGAAGTATCAGATATAGCGTATTCGTCCAACTAAGTGTGGCACGTTGACAGCTATGTGTGCGTGACCTTTGGCGACTGGCACTGTACGGACACGCGCGTCTATGTGTGTGTAAAGTTGCCAGATTATGAATAATCTCCCAGTATTTTGCATTTAGTTATGTAATATTCATTTGCGGTTTTGAAGAATTTACCATGGATTTAATTAATGCTTTTATAAATACATTTCTTAAATGTAGGTGCCGAGTTAAGTTTTAACTACTTCGTAAATCTGTATATATAAAATCCTTGCGTTACTTACTGACTGACTGACAGACAAGCTACAGCCGAATCTACTCGGCGCATGAAGCTGAAATTTAGCATGTATGTTTCTATGTATGTTTCTTGAGAACCGTAGGGGTGCACTAAGACGGGATTTCTCGAAATTCCCACGGGATCAGGCAAAACGAGAAATACGAAAATATGTGCGTGCGAAGCCGCTGGCGTCGATTAGTTGAGAAATAAATAGTATGTATGTACACACGGCACCAAGTCAAGCTGAACAGTTGCTGTACGATTTTTATACTTATTCCCTACGCCATAAGTATGTATGTACACACGGCGCCAAGTCAAGCTAAACAGTTGCTGTAAGATTTTGATACTTATTCCCTACGCCATAAGTATGTATGTACACACGGCACCAAGTCGAGCTAAACAGTTGCTGACTGCTGTACGATTTTGATACTTATTCCCTACGCCATTAGTATGTATGTACGTACACAGGGCGCCAAGTTAAGCTAAACAGTTGCTGTACGATTTTGATACTTATTCTTTACGCCATAAGAACAGTGCAAAGGTCAAAGTTTATAAGCTTGACGATTAGTAGGGTGTACACGAATATTTGGATCGTTTGGGGATCGAACTCAAAACAATATTATGTAAGGTATATACTAATGGAAATTGAAATTCTATTACTATATTTATGAGAAAGAAGATAATTGTAAATAAATCTACAATATACTTTTATAATACGGTAATGTATTTTTCATAAACATGACAATCATTATCACATAATCAATTGACAAGTGCATTTTCCCTAATTCAGGCAGAACGGCGTCGACAAAAACTGGCAACACTTACATATTTCTTGCACAAATACGATTTTTTTCGAAATTAAATTAGGAAACAGTCAAATTACCAATAGTTACCCGTGAAAAGATATTCCATTTTCCTGTTTTTGTTTTTAGGAACAACTTTTACAGTGTTTAAGAACACAAGACGGCATTTTGAGAATTTAAAAGTTGACGTGATCGTGACGCGTGAACTGTACGATGCTTCGTAGCGCACTGAGACGAGTTTGTATTCGCTTTTCAATTTTGTATTTGCTTTAGTGGCCGCACGCAATTGTGCCGCGCGTTACATCTGATACTTCTCACATCTGTGACTTTTTATATATACTAGTTATGCTACACCTGCAAATTTTAACGCGTTAAACTCATACCCAATGCGAATTTTAACGCGTTATTGACCATTGCCATTAACGTTAACGCTAACGCAGGTGTAGCAGTAGCATAATTGAAAGTCACAGATATTAGATGAAGTGTATGGTAGAAATAAATAAAATAATAATTATTTTAGAATGGCAACTATAAAAACGTTCGGCTTATGTCAATTTTGTGAAATGTGATTCTGTCAAGTCTGTCAACTGTCATGAAGTCAATACAATACAGCAACAAGAAATTTGTAATCAAACAGCAATTCTAATTTTCTATTGTTCAGACTAAAATAATGGGCACTACTGAGTTACAAGGTGATGATTGGGATTTGCCATGTTCAGACGACGAGTTATCAAAAACTGGTATGACTATCGGTAAGAACTGGATGCCAGACCCGGCAGAGTTGGAAGAACTTTATAAAGCTTTAGATAAAAGTGGGACTTTGCCTTTGGAATGGAAATGCCCTGGGAGGCGTCCGCCATCCCCTGTCCCTGTAAGTAAGGAAAATCAGCCAGAGATACCAGTATCTCCTATTCGGGAAGAGAAATCAGACTTTGATTTTATGGATGAAGTAAATTCTTTGCGCTTACGAGTACGGAGAGAAGGCGAAGACACCTTAAGAGGCTCGGCAAAGAAGAAAACCACATCGTTTGATGGTATTTTGTCCAATATGATTCGGCATAAAAGAATAGAACAGATGGAAAAGCAAGCAAACACATCTCCTTCAACACCATCCAGTGGTAGTTGAGAAATGAAGTTTCTGGTGCGTCAGTGTGTTATAGACCATGTTGAATTGATAATAAGATGTTTCTGAAATGCTTGCTAAGATGTGTGGCAATAATAATAATAATAAAGTGTAATAGTTAGTATAAATGATTCTATAAGAAGACATATTTTTCCTATTGTAGTTCTACTTTTACTGATGTACAGTATTCTTTGTTTTGTGTCACATATGTAAAAGTTGTATAAAAGGTTAAAATAAAGCTAACAAAAGATTGAGTAATTTGTAAACCCTTCTCATAATGGGAAGAGGCCCGTGACCAGCAGTGGGACTGTATAAAGGGATGATAATGATGATGAGGATGAATTTGTAAACAGACTTAACAAAGATTGCGAGTCATACCTATAGACTTGGTAATAAACTTTTTGCTGTCTCCTAGAAAAATATGAATTTCATTTATATTCTGAGCTCTAACCAATTTCCAAATATTGCATCAGTTATTATTGCAATAAAATGAATAAAAGAAACGACCAATAAATGTCCTAATTGTCTATATTAATTTTATCTATATACACTTTACAATAGACTTAATTTATGCTGACAATTTGGCTGAGTCAGGTTCTATCAGCTGTAAGTTCTCTTCCAGCAACTTGTGGCAGATTTCTATGTTCTTGGAAATATGCTCCAAAGTCCAGTGCTTTCTGAGTAAGGCTAGCTCCAGATCAAATTTGCCCTGTCTGATGCACTGGACCGCTGTGCAGTAGGCTGAGGTCTTCAGCTGAACCCCCAGGTCATGGACTAGTGTCCATAAGTATTTATCATATTCGTTTACTGATTGTATCTCTGAAACAGCGAAAAATATTGTCAGTTAGGGTAGAGGCAATGAATGCATGATTAGATAAATAAAGACAAACTATGAATATGTACTTTTAAACTTTCAAGACTTGTACACATGGTAATATTATTTTCACATAATGATGCAACATAGACATGCTACATAAATATTTCTATAAAGACAAACTAATTTAGATGGATATTCACAGGCCTCACAACCTCCTCTATCATATATAAGGGCCTGGTCACGAGATCGGTCTAAGCGGCGAGCAGCGCGGCAGGGGCGATGTACATGGCGCGTTTACTCTAAGGCTGCCGCACGCTGCGTCACAGTAAACGCGCCATGTACATCAAAAACCCTCGCCGCTGCTGCCCGCCGCTGTAGGCCGTGACCGTAAGGGCCGTAAGGCATAAAGCATTGAAAATAATGTAAACTAATTACATATTACTTTTTTTTCTATATATTAAGCAAACAATATAAAAGACAATTACCCAAAGTAAAGTTAGGTGGTTCAAAATGTACACATTTAATTCCATACACAACGGGTAATTTGCTGTTGGCTGGCCTGATGAGCCCCTGTGATGCTAGGTCATAAGTAGTCTGGGATTCCATATGCAGGCCAGATAATCTGTAATTTAATGCACACAACATTACACAGTTTATTATTTGGCACATAAAAATATTGAAAATTCTATTTAGTATAACTAAAAGAACAAAATCCTGTAAGTTTTAGTTATGAGATTCTTCACACATTCAACCCTTCTTTTTTCAGTTTAGGTATCCCTTTTCACCACTCAATGGGTACTAGGTTGGGTTAGGCAGAAGAGGTGAGTGAGATTCCCCAAAAAACATTGGAGCCTACTGACTGACACTAATGCCATGTTCCACTAGTCCACTTCACAGGGAACCTGATGGATCACATATTATACAACTTGTTTCTTGTCAATGGGACCTTGGATTGGTATTCAGTTACACTACTATTCTATGGTTACATTATTGAAAATACTAACTCAAACATGGTCTTCTGATGTGCTGCTTGCATGTGTGCCACAACTCTGTCAATCTTCTCTCTGGTCACATGGCTGTATGTGGATCTTTCCACAGTCTTGCCATTCCAGAAGTATGTGTCTGTGGCTTTACCCAGCTGCCCATGCACTTTGAAGGCTCTGGTTGGTCTTGCCACATTTATATGATAGGTCAGCTTTGTACCTTCATTTAAACCTAGTACTGAAATAAAAAGCTTTTTATTTGGCTATTGTTTCTTACCAAATAGCAAATTTTGTAGTGACTGAAAATGTTCTTTAAAAATTTTGCTTTAATGCATAGACAGTCAGACAGTAATAAAAACTGTCATAAAATATCGTCATAGAAGTGTATATTCTTGTATGTTAAACATGAAAAGAAATTATAAAGAAAAAGTATATAACTCACAAAGTATGCCACTGCTAAATAATCCTAAATGAGTAGCAAAGCTACATCTGAAGTCTTCATTGATATACCTGGGGCCACATACAAGAGGATTGTCAGCATAGTTTGGTACTAATTTAACTTGCATTCGCTCATTTGTTGCTCCTATGATCTCTACCCTCTTCTCTATGGGTCTGTCTGGTAACACATTGAGATCTAGAAAGAAGATCAATATCTTTTTGTTAGTATATTGTTATTGTCTATAAAAATGAATGAATTTTATGCCCATTATAATGTTTCAAATAAAAATCTTTAAAAAAAGAGATTTCGAACGAAATTTTGTAAATATAATACAACTAACCTCTACAAAGATTGGTTTTGATTACATGTTGAACTTGTTTCACTGGTACGCATGCAGGTTTATAAACACATATTAGCCCATTTAGAGATCTGAAAGCCTCAGCGGCGTTCTTGAATTTCACCATTGCTATTAAATAAACGATGTAATATCCAATAAATTGTCCCCAAAGTAGTTTCAAATTATTTCAATAACAATTTGCTCTGTCAAAACAAACAAGTGACACTGACACACCACTGACATTTAGTCATCTACGGAGAAAGTTAATGAAACGCTATTTGTTGAGAAAGCCCTTCATCCTAGAAAGCTAGAAAGTATTACCGTAATAAATACCTAGTTAAAGTTAAGTATGGATATTCGAGGCAAATGAATTTGAAGACAGAGGAATAAAATTTATAAATACTTGATTTGTAGTGATTAAATGTAATTTATTATGCTCTAAAATATTATTTGATTGCTTATAAGCAGAAAATTAATGTAAAAGGTTGCGTGTTGCGTTGTGCAATTATTTCTAAACCATCTTCATAAATAGCTCAGTAATGTCAAATTATTGTTAGATAGAGACAGAAAGAATATATGAAAAAGAGAGCAATAAAACATCTTGCCATTGTAAAACAAATGGTAGTCAAAAGATTATTTTTATATTTATTTTATGATTGGTTTAGAATTAATCCAAAATACAGTATACGTTCAGCAATAGCTTGTTACTTTGCGTCTCAGATAGAGTAAAAATAGCCTTTGTGCTTGATCTGAGCTGTAGAGAAATAAAAGCAGATAACTCAGACGAGAATTGAAGTCTAATATATTTAAAATTCATCAGTTATTTGAATTCCTAAAAATAATAAGAAAGCGATATGTTTCTGATGAAGTCAGTTAAAAATTTTATATTTTACAACAAATTAATTAGTAGAAAGTAAATAAGTTATACTAGCAAGAAAATGGACCGACACGATGACGACAGATTTGTTTAGTCTGTGGTGTCGTGCAATGGCCGATTGATGAAGAGCAGAACAATTTGTTGGCTAATCGCGAGAGACTGCATCCGTGTACAGTTTTGGTTGTGTTCATTCTGAAATTATATCTTCTTTCACACATTATAAACTATAGCGCAAGTTTAGTGTTTATTTTTTACGATTTGTAAGTTGCGGAACTGAATATTTGTGTAGGTGTATGCATACCATCAAACTCTGTCGGTGTATTTCGTGTGAAACTTGTTGTTGGTAAGTGATACTTATCTGTAACTGTTCGGTTCATCTCAATATTGTAATATAGGACCCAATGGGCCCATCATGCGGACCCAACGGTCGTTTCAAGCTTGTTATTCGAGCGCGCCGTGGCATTGGCTGGCTGTCGCCACTTCGCCAGTGTAGAGTGGATGGGAATGTAGGTACTCGTTTTGTGCCAATTTATTGCGTGTATCGTTACTGTTTACTTCCTTACTTATTAGAGCTTTCTGTTTACAATACGCACAGTTGGAAAGTGTATAAAGACTAGAAAAATAACGTCATTATGAAGAAAATGTAGAAACTTGTGAGATGTGTGCTGTCTCGCTTTTGAAGTTTTGAATAAATTTCGTATCGTAACCGATACTCAAATTTATTTACCGTAGTGGGTCTAAGATCTGTAACAATTTTGTAAACAAATCATGCATGACATGAGTGCTTCAAGTGTGAGTGATGTAAAACAGCTGTCTTTCAATAATAAACTCCTGAGTTAAAAGTGGTCATCTAACATGTAATAGAATCTTAGAAAGTACAAGCCTATCTCTAACCAAACCATCAATCTAAATAATCCCATGTTCATATGACTGCCTAATCATAATTAATTTAACACCTAAAAGGGATGTCATCATAAGTCCAGTTTCTTATTAGAATAATTATTGAATATAGAAGGAGCGTTTTTTGCTTGTTAAGAACTATATTGGGTTTAATTATATCTATTGTAGCCTGAGCAATCCATTTTAGAGAAAATGTTGGCAAAAGGGCAAGATATTTGTCAAAATTAAGGTCTTGGAGTGAAGCCAAGGATATTAAGAATAAGATCCTTCAATAATATTATTGTTTATCACTGACTTATTGCACCAATACCTATGGAAAGGTAGTAATATTATAAGAAATGTGTATTTAGCCATCACACAACTATGCTTTTAAATAATCTAGCTTACAAAAATCGCCCTTTTAGTCACTTACAATTATAAGGAGACTGTCTGTAATTTAAAATATTTAAAAGATGCAGTCCTTGAACATAATTATAATATAATAATTTGAAAACAAATATTATCATTAAGTACCTAAATTCTTCAATTATTGCATATTAAAATTTGAGTAGCCAAACAGGGTTACTATTTATTTATTTTTGCATAATGGAGAAAAAAAAGAATCAATATAGGTAATTAATTATTATTTTATTTTGCTCCATTGTGATAAAACCTATGGAGCACCCTATACTCCATTTGGTTAGGTACTTAACTAAAGGTAAACAATCTTGATGTGACTTTTTATATTATCACATGTTAAACAAATAAACTTCTGCTTAAAATAATGGTTCAATTGATTTAGTAATCATTATTGTTGTATTTACCTTGATCTTTAGCAGCATTGTGATTTTAAACACTTTTTAGATAAAAAAGACACATCAAGATTGTTTACCTTTAGTTAAGTAAATGGAATATAGTTATCAAACATATATTGAACCATGACATGACTTATGCATTTAATAAACTGCTAACTTACAAAATCATCCTATACTGGCATTATAGGGAGTTTGTCTGTAATTTCAAATAACTAAGGATACAATCCTTAAACATAACCATAATAGGCAGAATCATTTCAAAACAAATATTATCATTAAATGCTCAGTTAAATCATTACCTAATAAAATTTGAATAACCACACAATAATGGCTATTAAATTGATTGAAATATATCTTTATTGGTTTTGCTGATAAAGAGTAACAAGTTAAATATTTTATCATAATGGAGAAAATAAAAAATAAATTCAATTCACATTATTTAATGGAAATTTTATAAGTTAATTGGTTTGTGGCTTGGTATGTCGTTAATTTGTGATATATTTGGTATTTTGTTGCATGGTTGCTTTAGTGATAGGTATTGCATACATATGCATGTGGTTCTGATACGTGAAACATTCACTTGCAAGAAAGGCGTGCGTGCGCCGGCGGACGGTGTGACGTCACCGCGACGCCTTCGCTACTTATCAGTCATGTTATTAACGCACAATAATCGGTGAAAATTATACAAAACTGTGCATAAATCGTACTTATTTGATAGTGAAAATGTTAATAAGAAAGTGGTTCGCAAAAATACGAACAAATCTAATTTGCTCCCCTGATCGCCCTGCATTGCACGCATTTGTCCGATTTTATTGTTTTACTATCTTTTTAGATGAATCATGATCGTCAATATGTGTACTCTTTCATAATGCTGTAAAACGTATTGGCGACGCTAAGATTCTAACTAGCGACTCTAGCGGAGAAATTTAGAAGTTGTCCATGTACGATTCTTTTACAGATCACTACTACTTTTGACACTTTTGACAGCTCTCAATACAATTACCTACCACAATAACCTCGAAGCAAAGTTGTGAGCTGTCAAAAGTGTCGTACCGCGACAACTTCCAAATATCGCCGCTAGAGGCGCGCGGATAATCTTTTTGATTACGTTTGTAGAAAAAATCTAACGATACGACTATGTTGCTTATAAGAGTTATAACACATTTAAATTAAAAAGATTGCATGTATTCATCTATTGGCACAGACGAAAATCGGTCGGTCTACGACTCCTCCCTCAGTAGAAGTACCTATACAGTATTAATACTCAGAAAAATTCAGCAGAACGCAGTACCGACTGCTAGAATTCTTATAATAAAATAATGTAACTTAAGTCGTACCGGCAATCAATAAACACATATCTATTTGAGACTTATCTTCATATATTTAAAGGCTTACATAGCAAAACATAAATGGGTATTCCGAAGATACAGTGCCGTGAATACAGCAAAATTACTTCCAAATAGGGATTAGTTCACTAAATCGCGAAATTTGTTATGATAAACGCGAGCTAAAGACGTTCTGTGTGTTCAAAGAGCGGCTGCGAATACCTGGTAACATCATCTTTGAACTCGCGAGCACATAACAAATACTCGCGCCTAATACCAGATGTTACACATTCTTGTATAAGCACACTCTTCGCTGCTTTGTCGTGTATACAAAACTTGCTGGCATTTGCCTAATAAGAAGGCAGATGCGTATGGCTACGATGAATAGACTGATACGTGAATGCAGGGTTGACATGATTTAAATCACTTGATTTAAATCGGTGATTTAAATCGCGATTAAAATCAAGTGATTATTTTATAAAAATCAATGATTTAAATCAATACTTTTTACTGCGACCATTTACCGCTACTAGTAGTAGTAGGGGTACTGATTGTTGGGTAGCAATACATCATATGAAAAAAAATTATAACTCAAGAAGAATATACATCATATGAAAAAAAATTATAACTCAAGAAGAATTGGATATAATCAAGGAACTGCTATGTACAGTTGCTTCTTCCGCCGGGGTCGAAATAATATTTTCGGTATTCAATTTAGTGCACAGCAAAATAAGAAATAGATTAGGCACCAAGAAGGCAACCAAATTAGTCTTGCTTTTGAAAAAACTAAACACTAATTAACTACTCTAATTTCCTTCCTTGTGCTTTAAAATTACTGTTTTTTAAAAAGTGATTTGATTTTGTGTGATAGGTATGTGATGTAATTAAAAAAATCTATATATTAAAAGAATTTGTGTTTTATAATACGAGTCGGCCAGCCCGTTCTACGCAACCGATTCGCATGATTTTTTTTTTTATATGAAAGCTCTCGCTGCATAGATTTGTCATCAAGCATTAGAAATTACCTAACTTGCACATTCATCAAGTTATATGCAAAAACAGTTTTCTCCCATACATTTTTTACGTTTTCGTAGTCGTAGTCAATGACTTTCTGCTTCTTTATATCTGGTTCTCATTGAGGTAGGCGTTTCGTTATAGGCCTAAAACACGCGCTGAAAAGAGCTCTTTTATTTGATGGTATGCTCATTTAAATTGGGTAAGTTTGAAGGAAGATAGGTGTGGACATTTAACTTATTTTTCAATATTTTACTATACATTTCTCAAGATTCCATTGCTTTCTCTCTACATGGACGGTTCTTAATTTAAAAATACTTTTATGGCATCTAATAAGTTGCTTGCGGTAACTGCCAGGAAAAACGTTACGACTCCTTAAGGTGACCTTGCCTTACTTTCATACGGGTGTGAGTGTGGTGGTGTGTAAGATTATACCCGATGTTGGTCAAATTATCACTATAGTGAATTATCGCTGATGGCAGGTAATATTCCCCGAATGTTACCAGTTAACCCTTAATGTTGGGTGAACTGTACTCTGATGTTAAGGAATTTTCCTTACGTTTTATGTTAGGAAAATTTTTGTGCTTTTAAATTACGGACTTTCTTCGAGCATCTTAATTTTTTTTATGTGGAACATATTACAGCGGTTCATAGTACTATTGTCATATAATTATATTATTACAAGTGGTAGTTATAGTAGAAATTATAGCTTTGGTAAGAATAGTAGTTTTGAGAGAAAAGGTAGGTACTTTTGACAGCACCGGCGGTTTTGGTAGAAACGGTGGTTTAAAAAAGTGGTAGATATGATAGTGTTAGTACGAATAGTAGTTTTGGTACAAATAGTAGTTTTGATAGGAATAGTATTTTCGGTAGGAATAGTAGTTTTTGTAGAAATGGTATTTTGGCATATATTGTAGTTTTGGTAGCAATGTTACTTACGATTGCTACCAAAGCTACCATTCCTACCAAAAGTAAAATTTTGACCAAAACTATAAACGTCATTATTACATTTCTAAATTATGATGGATTAATCACACCCATACACAAAACAAAATAAATCGTGCTTCTCACAGAAATATTTAGCTGGATAACAGAAATAAAACCTATTTTCTTAGTTATAAAAAAAAAGTTATTTATCTATATTTTTAATTTTGATAATAAAATATTGACAGATAAAGAAAAAAGTGAAGTTAGCGTAAGTTAGTTACTTAAGTTTCTGATTTAATAACGTATTTTTTGTGAGTAGTTGTGTTTTCAATTATAATGATGATTCTTGGAAGGAAATTGAAAAATGCTCAGAGAAAGTTTGAACAAAGAATCTTGGTCAATGACGGCCCTGTTGGCGATTTGGTACCGGATGGTCCTCCTACTGCTAAAAAAAAAACGGGTGGAAACGGATTCAGATTTGATTAATTCTACCATCAACAATTTTCAAGTGATTTCTGTTCTTGGTGACGGTAATTGCTTATTCCACGCAATTTCTTATTGTTTATATAGAAGTGAGAATAAACATTATGAAATTCGTTTGGCCACTGTTGATAACATTTTCAATAAGTGGGATGTATATAGTAACTTCACTTGGGGACGAAGCATATGGCCAGACCAAAATGCAACAGATTAAAAACGAGTGATGGGTGCCAATGGACAGTACGCAGGGCATGCTGAACTTCAGAGTGTAAATGAGCTATATCCCGAGTGTCAATTCAGAGTTCACCTGGAAAACAGTAAAACGATTACTGACTATGGTACTGGCGAAATTGTTCATAACTTGCTATTTTCTGGGTACCTGGACGAAGGACATTACAGTGTCCTAATGAAAATAATTGTAGGGCAGCACAGTCATATTGAAGAACTTTCTTTCGTTTATATTATACTTATATATCCCTATTGCGCGGCAAACCATTCAGTAATGCCAAGGTGGAAATTTCACGATACCTAAGGTGCAACGCAAAGCCAAGGTTGTGAGAAAAGAAGTTTTGTGATATATTATATTTTTGGTAAGAATATCATCTTTTTACTTATTAGATAAGGCTACAATGTACTCATCATACCAATATGTAAGAGCTCTTTTATAATATTAAAATATGCTGTGGAGCAGCACGGGTCCTCTAGTATATATTAAATTATATTGTGTTTTAGTTAATTAATATCGGACATCCACATTAAAAAGAGAACAGAATGTAAAAAAAACAAAAAATTCCGATTTAAATCAAATTAATCCGATTTAAATCAAATAAATCCGATTTATTTGTTTTTTTTTTTTAAATCATGTTTTTTACCAACCCTGCGCGAATGGTCCGAAGAATTACGTCCGTGAATATAAGTTCCATAAAAAATATCTAGAATCGAAAAGTATTTTTGCTGGCTCTTTGGTAATTTTTTTGAGTATGACTCAGTTTCGGAACGAGAATTGCTGTCTATTCAGTGTCGAAAATACTTTTACTATCTGGAAATTAGACACTTAATCAATTGGTAGGTATATGTGAATTTAATTTGCCATATCCTTTGATAATATAATCAACTGACTTTATATAAACACTAATGCGGTATTAACATTTTAGAAACCGGTCCTAGGTTATCACGTTCTTATGGTAGATTGTGCGTATGCTATAGACTAATAAATTCGCAAATAATTAGCAGTATCCGCGTTATATGCTAACAACATAACACCACTCCACCGACAGACGTTGATGTTTAGCACGCAATACGGTTTAAATCGCTCACTCGCCTAATAGCCGCTACTTTACATTCAAGAGACGAGCAATTTGCGCGTTAAGCCGGGTACTCATTAGCGAGCTGTAACCGTAACATGCGTGATACAGTACGAGGTTCTACGCTTGTTACAGTTTAGGCTCACGACGTCGCCGGAACGCTTTCACTGAGCGTACTCAATTTGAGAGCTGTAACTGTAACCAAACAGATACAGTAACGAGGTTCTAGTGTGTACGAGAAGACCACTGACAAGCCGGATCTGCGCAGTGTTGGTTTGTAGGTCCACGATATCGTACGAAGTGTCTCTCGCTTGTGCAGCATACATACTTTTAGATGTCTTACTCGATGATCATAAACGGCCACGAAGATGTTTGCATGCTTGCGCACTTTCATTCATTATACCTCCGATTATATCCCAGGCATCTTCTTTCAAATGTTTTTGTAATAATCTTTGTCCTTAGGGTTCCATAGTACACTGTGTTCCCTGTAGGCGTCTATCAGCGAAAGAAATTTATCCTCTGACCATTCACTCGGGACAGATACTCGAATAAGCTGGTTCGCAGCGGCTAGTGACCTGTCCTCTTGACGTCCACGAGCGCACTGCGAGCGCACTTTGATTCGCGGCAAAAACCGACAATCGTCGGCTCGCTGAGTCGCTCGTGTAGCGCTCGTTGCAGGCTCGTGAACCACGTACACACTATGTTTTTGGTAACAGTAGCGGTTACAGTTACGAGCAACGTTACGGGATCAAAAATGAGTACGTTGTAAACGTCGGCTCGTTCCAAACCGCACGCATACCGCTCGCGGCAGGTTAGCGAACCACGTACACACTATGCTTTTTGGTTACATTGCATGCAACGGTTACGGTTATAGCTCGCTAATGAGTACCCGGCTTTAGGCGGTCGCTAGGTATGTTAAAATGTTCGTACAAGGTTAATCCTCCTTTTCAAATATGTAGTACGTAATACTGTTGATTAGTATAGTATAACGATGCGCCGTGAACACTATGTGGGCTGGGTATCCCTCTCACTCGTGACGGTGATAGGACTCTACGTGCGAGTGCGATCGCCCTTCTGTTTATTTACGCCCGCATCCGATATTCTATCTATCGATAGATACTTTACAAAAGCTCCATGAGGAAACTTTCAAATATCTATATCTAGTTCTCAAATCCACCGATAGATTAAATATAGGAAGCGAGCGTTATGAGCAGAGCAAACAATTGTTTCATTGAATGTATCATTATTATTCTAGAGTCATGTTAGTCCCATTGTTTGACTCGGTTTGTATACTCTATAGTACCTATAAGAGGGTTCAGGCTTGAGTTACCATGGTCTTCAAATGCGGGTTCGCACGCCCATATACGTAGAAGTATGACAGAGTACTGACTTCCGTGGTTTAAGTAATTAAGCATATCCCATTTTAGGAATTGCAAATATCATCCACATATTCCACATACTTAGTTATATTTATGAGAGCGGATTACGAACTAATATTCGATTAGTATTCGTCAGTGAGTCTCAAGTTAGATTACCTAATTGCAGTCTAATCCAACCATATTACACAACGGAATGAAGTTGACACTTCCTGTCGATAGGATCTTTCACCGAGTCAGCGCTCTTCACTATGTGAGGAGGGTATTTTCTAATAACCGGTTTATGTTGACGCAGCATCTTAGCGCGCACGCTTGCCAATTTATTATACGATATACACACTCTTGTCCCAGCCACACCTCGTGTTCAATCTTCAATCTTATACAATATTCTCACAATTTCGTGTTCGGCACAGTGATGATATTTTGAACCGACTTGGTTTTGTTTAATCCTGCACAGCAGAACAGCTTTCATAGTCCTATGTCATCGTTCTCACACTGTTACAGTGAGAATATTTACTCGTACTACAGTACAACACGAATGAAAATAAAACATCATTTTATATCTAAACGTTTTCCGAGACGAGTTTTCTTTGAAGCAGGACAATGTTTTCTCAGAATGTGCGCGACCTCAGCTCGCCTCTACGTGACCATGTATCTCGGCTCGCATCTGCCGTTGGGAAAACTTCCTGCTTAAAATACCAATACAATCTCAATGGTTTTCCTTATTACTGGTTGAAAGTAAAATGTTACCTTATTTCGAAGAAATCGAACCCGCGCTACTGCTCGCGATAAACACTTGTTTTCTTTCATACACTGTGCGGGCAACTGACTTTTGCCGTGTTTAAAGCTATATTTCGCTAGAGGATAGTGTGCCACGTCATCATTTAATGTAATTCACGTGTGTTATGGAATTGTCAGATACTATGCGGCGGCCATTACACAATGTTATTTATTTGCGTCTTGATGTAAACTATTCAAATAATCACGTTTTCGGCGTTACACACCCATCAACAAAGAAAAGTAATTTCTAACTTTGACGAAGGCTTAAGTAGTCCTCGTGAAAGCCACTCGTCTTGAAAGCAGTTTAAATGTTGGTAAATTGCGGATTTCTACAAATCCCTGTCTCTTCTCGACGTGTAATAGTACTTAAGGGAGCTTTTAAACGAGTCAAACTGGGATTTAGTCTTTTAGTTTGTAGCTATCTATTACGCTCGGGTGGAGACGTTTTGAGCGACTATAAGCGACTT
Organism: Euclidia mi; assembly: GCA_944739405.2. NCBI lineage: Eukaryota > Metazoa > Arthropoda > Insecta > Lepidoptera > Erebidae > Euclidia > Euclidia mi. The sequence continues at coordinate 5,056,342 of OX123187.2, read as the reverse complement.
GGAGCCAACGGTCATCTTGAAGGTCAGCAACGTACGGGGAAATCGCGCCAGGGTCACGATGTTTCATCAGCTAAGGCCGCCGGCGGAGCGTGCTGCGCTCTGCCTACCTCTCATACAAATCAATCTAGCGTTGCGTTCCGATTTTGTAATTACTTATTTGGCTTTACAAACTATTGGTAAACTTAACGAGTGACTCAACTGCGGTAATGCCGCATACTAACACCATTACCAACGGTTTACAAAAGCATACGATTATAACTTTTGTTCAGTAATGGCCTTCGCAAATTGAAGAAGCATTAACAAACGTGAGACACTGAAAACCAACTCACTCATTACGTTTACTGTAGGCCTTAATACTTCCTTGTAAGCCTTCATTAGTATGGAGGTCGTGCTGAATATTCGGTATGGTGATTAGAGTCGGTGTATCGTCCGTATTGTCGGTGCGCAGTATAATGTCTAGTGCCATTTCGATAGCCTGTCCATCTCCAATATAGCGCTAACGAGCTCCGATTGTCTGTTTATTGTCGTTCATCAAACGCCGCCACTTGCTCGAACATTCTCGATAAATTGAGCATTTCTTCCTGAATGGTGCCGCGTCGCCTTGAAGTGTGATATACTCGCCACTTACAAGCCATTAACTGCTTTTAAAGTTTTTACTTGGTAGTAAATTACCTTATGATTGGATAAAGTGACCTTCATTGGCACACTGTGCTCGGTTACAAAGGCGTGGCCGAAATCTTTATGCTCACATATTGTATACGTTTTATGGTGGATTGTGGAGGAGTTTTACGAAGTCACGTTGTTGTCGACGAGCGACGAGACGTACTGCGATGATACCCCGATATGCCGACATTATACAACAAAGTCGGGTTATGAAAACGGATTTCCGGATTTGATCGATACTGGAACTAAATACATAGTGGCAAATAGTTTTATTACTGAATATTGTACTTTGTTGGTTAAAAGCAATTTACTTATCTAATAATGCTTTGCAAGGACGAAGCACTGTTACATTTGGCAGAGTATTATACGTCTATGTCATATTCTATCCTATCCTAAAGACTCGCAGACATTGACAACAATTTTTGATGTTTGATGTAATTAAAATCTTTAAGTTAAGGTCTAACGTCTGCAGTATGCCTGTATGAGCCGTAAACGCAATATTTGTAAACCCACTACAGAGATAACACAAGTCTTTGTCTTACGAAAACTTGTATGTATCTGCACAACAAGAGTTCACAGAGAATTTATACACATTAAACGATCAATCTTGCGCTTTGCAGTCAATGCAAAATACGGCCAATAAAAAACGTCAAGCAAGTTTTTTTGCGACTCGTTGAAGTGCTGGGAAGTTCGCGAGTGTTGTGCGCAAACATCACAAACAATACGACAAGTAACGATACGATGCCATTATACAGTTTTGCGTCAGTGGAGTCACGTTGCGCATCACGACTTTTTGTTTTAATAGTCGGATAGTGTCGCCAGTCGCGCTTGAGGAGTACGTCCTAAACGTTCGCTCGTAAAAAATAACATAAACTCGATTAACATATGGCTCATATTAAAACACATGTTATTATGTAATATGTATCGGAGTTATGTGGAACAAGTACGCCTTTGGTGATACTGATATTAAATACTTGGCGTAACAGAAATTCATACGCTAATTCTCTATGCTACAGGCGGATAAAATTTGCTTCTTGGTTTCTTTATCCACTTCAGAGCATAATTTTTGATCAGATGTATAAGTTAGAATTACAGACACGGTATAAAATATAAAATCTTTATGCTTTATATGAGCAAACAATACCATTGGTTCCACTGCCTCGTTGGTCTCGCGGCATAAATGTGCGCGTGGGATCGGGAGGTCCCGGGTTCGATTCCTGGGTCGGACAGTGTTATTGGGTTTTTCTGTTACGAAATTCTCAGTAGCACCACGGAGTCTGGAAATGTGCCCGGTACGGCAATAGGCTCGCCCCTTATTACGTGGTACTAAAGTAAATCTGGCGAAAAGTGGGTGTAGAAATACACCTCTGCCTACCCCTTCGGGGATAAAAGGCGTGACGATATGTATGTATGTATGTATGTATGAGCAAACAAAATATAAATTACAGTAAAGCACTGAAATCAAGAAATATTTCTGTAAATAAGGAGACCTATAGTAAAATTACTAAGCCTGTTATTCAGAGAGAGCTTTACTAATGATATACATATGTACTTGTTATGTAACGGGCTATCCAAGTATCTTCCGTATACATAAAATTCTCGCGTTACTGACTGACTAACAGACGACACACGCACACAGCCAAAACTATTGGGAGCATGAAGATGAAATTTGAGATGTACATATGTTCCATGGGGATCATAGCGGTGCACAAAGAAGCGATTTTCTGAAGGATCGGACAGAAAAGGTTAAGACATCCGCTAGAACACTACAATAAATGTATAGTTATTGGTATATTTGCAAAGTTCGGTAGTCCACGTCACGAAGTTCGCGCGTCTTGTGCGGCGAACGCGCATCGTCGTGACTGCCGCTGACCTCATGCCTCGCAGCAAAGTTGCCGTTAAATTATACACCGAACATCATTGTTTAACATGGCGTTAATGTGGGATTATTGTTCAGGAAGTTGATGCCTGCGGATGCGGTTTGCGAACGATGTTATAAGGACGATCACATCGTTTAGTCGGTTTTTGTGCTGGTGCTTTGAAAAATGTCTTGATGTTTGAGCCTGTGAATAAGCCCTCTTTGTATGACGTATCTACGTCTTCTTCCTGTTGTTGTTCATTCAGTGAAATTCAGCATTCTCACTGCGGCGACCCATAAGCACCCAAGTAGTCTATTGGCCGTATGTCCTTGCCCGTGGACGTATGCATATTTACCATTACAGAAAATTAAAATCGACTTGCGTAAATGTATGATCAAATCTACATTTATATCACAGTACGATCTAAACTAGAATCGAAATCACCTTACCCCTCTTAAAGTGTCACAGTTTCAAACAAGCTTATCTGCGCAATAAAAACAAACGCCAAGTAAGAACTCGATTAAAAACCACTTATGATAAGTGTAAAAAATGCCAGAAGCAATTGTTCGAGCACAAAACGTTATCGGAGGCCCATTAGGTATCGGCCGCTGACGGTCTCGGGGACCGGAGAAAACGAGCGCTTTGTACGTTGATAAGTGACAAGGCTGAACGAATCCGACCCTGTCCTCCTTGGGACCTATCTCACGACGAATATATTACCCAATCATGAATTAGCGAAATGTCAAATAACGTAAATATTAAAAATAATGTTACGCAAAAAAATGCAATATTAATGTTGCATTATGCGAGCTCATTTGAAAGTGTTTTTTTTTAATGAATAATTATTGATAATTTATCATTATTTCAATTATTCATGAAAAAATATTTGAACTTGCGCTACAATTTATTACTGTTTTATTCAATTTTTAAATAAAACATTTCGAATACAAGACAATACCGGCAGAAGATATGATTTGTCGGTATAATAATATGCTTATGCATAGTACCTGTATAAAAATTATCTGTCTGTATGTGTTGTGGTTACAACTGCGTTCATGCGTGTCATGGTGGTGTAAATGAATACGAAAACCATTTCCTGTTAGTTGATGTCGATAGTACCATGTCATGCGACTGTAATTTGGCGCTGTTTAATAATAAATATCCTGTAACCGCACTGATAACATTTAACAATAAAAATTGTAATGAAAATGTAAACTCGTTTACGGAAAAACGGTATCAGCCCAATATGGATGAATAATCCGAACCCGTTTTGTCAGCTTATTTACGTAGATGTAAAAATAAATACGTTAACTAAAATTATTTTTGTTAAGCATCGCCTTTAAAATTAATTGGAGCAAATACCGAATCGAAATAAACAATTCTATTAATTCGGTTTACTTAATTTTCACTGCGTATTACCTAATCTTTACGTGATGGAGCATTCATGTAAAACACATTAAAACGAACATTCGGCTACGATATCAGTAACAAGTACTATATTCGTCACACTAGCATTAATTAGTGGAACGTTTTGCTACAACTTGATCGGCACAGCGACAAAGAAACGAAAATATAGCATTGATTAAGCGTGTTATCGTAAAACAATGTGTGTATCTACGGCGCTCACTTGCTCAGTGCCTCCACGTCGTCGTCACTAGGCTGTATCGATTGTGCGACCACACTTGAGCAAACTGTGTGCAAAACACCATTGTGACGTGTGTAACCAGACACCGCCACATACCACCGTCGGCCACTTGTTGGACACTTTTTGACAACAATTGATCGAGTTGCAGCCATTGCAATGCCCCCGGCGATCCATTCAACCGGCGGTGTCATTCGAAACTGGCATTTCACGTGAGACATCATCACTTGTAATGATAACATTATTGTGTTACTGTTATATAAGCACTGTTGCTCGCCAATCGGGCGATCGATTTAATGATTTAACGCCAATGGAGAATTATATTGGTCTGTTTTAGTATTGCGTAGATTTATGAAGTTTATGGGAATTTCTTTCATTCGAGAATGTTAGAGCACGATATTTTATTGGGAGTGCTTGTTTGTTCAGCAAGTGTTATGCTATGGATTAAATTTTACTGCGATTTTACATTTTAACGATTCTTAAATACTTGTTTGCACCATGCAAAACATGCCTCATGAATGTGGCCTATTGTAGATGTAGCAGAAAGTAAGTCTAGTCAAAATTGTCAGCATGAAAACTGTTCCTACTTCTTGTTAGAACCAGTAATGCATGAACCTGTAATTGAACCAGGCTTCGATCGATGTGGATTGTGGAAACACAATGTCTGTCTTATCAGCCGAATGGACTCTTGAACTTTAATTCTAGGTATTATATACGTCATCAGTAGATGCATGAGCGAGGTATTATGTTCAATGATCTCATCCGTACGTAATCCCTGAAAATTCCACTTGATGTGACGTTTGAGAAAGTTGACGGCTTTGGTTTTCTCCTTTATTTTTTTATTGCAAATGTCACCTTTGTACCCTACTTCCTGTAGCGATCTGTCCAAACAAGAAGTGAACACAATAAGATCTTTACAAAGGCCTATCGCCATGTTGTAATTTGTGTCCGATCAGCACTTCCTTATTACTTCCATTTCATAGATACTACTACTTGATTTAAATATATGATAGATATTGTACTATATCGATTGCTGGATGCATGTATGTTCAGCGTTCGATATGGTGCGCTGGCTTGCTTCCAACTTCCAACGGATCCGCCATTTTGACTAAGTAGTATTTGGAACTGGAATTTCAGCTTTTAATACCTGAAGGTAGTATAGCAATCAATATTTTACCAAATAGGACTAGATCAATATTATCTCCTCTTTTAGCATATTGGCACGTTAAAAGGCAAATATTACTTTAGGACTTCTATTAGTATTAATATTATAAAGCTGTTTCTCAAAGAGATGTGAATTATAGTTTGTTTGACAATAACATGTAGTGACCTCATATTCTCACGGTGACTAACAGAGTCAGCTGATACATTATTATTAGCGCTAAAAGACATTCAGATTTATTTATAGTTACGTACCATTGCACGCAAATCGCCACTTTGTAATGGAAATGAATTCAAAGAACAAAATAGAAGATGTTGCTACAGTATTTAATTTTTGTCACGTTGCCAAACATATTTTTCGGTAAAAAAACAATATGAAAGAGAGGCTAGGAGTACGGAAGTGACAATGAAATGTGTGGAAACGTGTAAAACAAAGTGTTGGCCTTGGCAGTGCGCGGCAGACGCGGTGTCGCGCCGGTCAAAGTCAGTGCCAGGGTGGTCGCGGGTCCGAGCCCGTGCGTGACACGGTGCCAACAAACACGCACGCGCACTACTAATTAATAACAGTCATATTAATTTACACTCTTTATTACCGATAGTATTGAACCGGCAGTACGGCATTTTCTATTTCCAAACAGCAATCCCAATTCGCTTGCTTGTTCGTTTAGTTAAAACAAGCTTTTTCATGGGTGGTATTATGGTATAAAATCTGATATAGAAATCATGTCTCCCTATGAAAAAGTTTTTTATGGAAATTGTTGCATAACGATAGTGAAATTAATCGTGGTAGAAAGTTGTGACTATAACTGTTTATTATTTCATATTAATAAATAAATGTAAATTTATGGAAATCGCAATGAATTTATTCCAAACTATAAAATATATAAAATTTAATATAAATTCTAATCCATGTGGTAGAGCGATAGTAAAATATTAGCATTAACAGCCGGTAATTCCCACAGTAATTTTGGAGTACATTATCCTTACAACTAACATGTGTAAGTAATGAAGTCATTTCTGACGTTTAAGCATTCATTAACATGCAGATCTGCCAACACAAGGACAAACGCACGGTGATCTGAGACAATATATTGGAAAATTTAAAAAGGCAAAAGCGTCATGTCTTTCGTAGTTGCGAACCCAAAACCCAAAAGTGTGTATTGAACGGAAATTGAGTTAGAAACTTGTTGGGATTGTAGGGCTTGGGTTGACTACCTTCGAAGTTTATAAGTTGCCAAAGTTTACCCCGGATATATAGTGTCAAGTCGTATGTTAGTAGATGGGTGGCAATGTGTCGCCGTGGCCATTCATCAGCGTCACGTCGCGGCCGGCTGTCCCGCCGCCCTTGAGCCAACTGACACGGATTCCTCCGGCCGTCCGTCCGAATGAATGCGTGACCCACTAATACCTCTCACCGTATTCGTGTTACTATAAACATTTGCATTTTCCCATACTTATATACGTATGAACATATTAATCTGAATCAATCTGATACTCAACAGTCGGTTTATCGTATGATCGATGGAATAAAGACGAAGTGACAAAGATGGGTTGGATGTTTCTTGGTAAGCCTTTTAAGGCCTTCTACATGCCTAGCGTGTCCTTAAGAATTCGAATCAATTTCATAGAACAATATCGTTCAAAATGTGCCAATAGCTAATTTGTAAGCTATTAAGCATTTGTTTTTGGAAGTATTCTTTGTCCGTCCATCTAGTTGATGCACCACGCTAAAACCACACAATGTAATTTGGTAACGTAATCGAACCTTGATTTCATCAGCGATTAAAAAATTGTGCATATTGTGACACCTGGCGAGGTGTTACGTTACTGGACCGCATACTAAATCTGAGAACCTGGAAGAAAGCCGTCTCAGATGGTACGGACATGTCATGCGGCGTCCACCTGAACACATGACTTAAAAATTGCGAGTCGGACTCGCGCACGAAGGGTTCTGTACCATCATCTATAAAAGAAAATCACGTTCGTTGTATGTATACTTAAATACTTTATAAGTTTCTACCTGTTTATTAAGATCGAGTAACAAATTGCTTAAAAATTACGTTTGTTGTATGGGAGCCCCCCTTTATTATTTACTTTTTTTTAAATTTAATTATTTATTACAGCGGAGGCGTAGTTATAGGGTCCCGTTTTAGGTAATATACAACTACATATTCTGTAAATACGAAAAAAATACGAAAAAAAACACGTTTTTTGTATGGGACCCCCCTTAATATTTTCATTTTTTTTATTTTTAGTATTTGTTGTTATAGCGGCAACCGAAATACATAATTTGTGAAAATTTCAGCTCTCTAGCTATCATGGTTTATGAGATACAGCCTGGTGACAGACAGACGGACAGACAGACAGACAGACAGACAGCGGAGGCTTAGTAATAGGGTTCCGTTTTTTACCTTTTAGGTACGGAACCCTAAAAAGTACTGTCACTGTACCCATCACCATAACGACGAGGCAGACCCCGAAAAACATGGATAGGCACTGTAAAATATGACATGAAAAAATCCTGGCGACGAGTTACTAGGACAGCCGACCCCAAATAATGGGACAAGGCGAGGAAGAGAGAGTTGAATACGTAAATCAACAAGTGAAGTATAAATTATATTTTACGGGAAATTGTTGTTTACCTACCTACTTTAATTAGTTCGATAAACATTCCCACATTTAACCAGCACCAGTGCGATAACAGTTTACAGTTAGAAGGAAAATAAAAGAACAAGTTATTTACGCCAGTGCTATTGAAATGTAAGTATTTTAAAGTGATAAGTGTACTTTTTATTGGCTACCAAAGTACGAATTTTAATTGTGTATTTACCCAAAGTGTAGCGCAAGTATTATCGTGTATCGTGCTACATTTACCTGTCTCGGTCGATAAAATCGCCAAAAAGTGTTCAGTGTTTTTTATAGAATGTTGGTCGCAGATGCCAATACAATTTCACGGTGTGCAGATCTGCGCATGCAGCGGTCCGTTAGGCCGGCCCGGCGAGGCGCCGGCCCCAGTTGGGCCGACGCGGCTGACCCACAACTCTCGACCTCAATACGACTAGATCATATCGCTTATCCGCCGCTCCACCTATTCTAATATACATGCTGGTATAAGCATGTAAACTTTGTCTGTAATTAACTTTTAAACGGTAATTTCCTATACACACATAGAACCTTAATCATAACATTACCAGGGCTTCGTGTTTACTAAGACTATAATATTATAGTCTTAGTAAACAACTCCAATTATTGGAGAACGTTTTTTGTAGTTTTTATATACGAGTAAAGATATCTTTATAGCGAAAATCTCTATAACACCTAACAGAGTTCCCAATAACAGAATCTCATAATAGACGTCGACAGTTCCCCGAACTTTCTATAAGACAACAGTCTTAGTTGCAGAGATACGTTGACAGTTCCACGACAGTAGTAGCTCGACCTTGTCCCATTTGAGAGCGGCCTTAGCTTTGTAAATGGAAATGCGTCATTGTTTGGGAGAGCGCAGCTTGCATCGCCGATGACAACGGAACAAGATATAATATGTGCTCAAGGAAGTAACGTGCGCTATCCATTTCTTAGAAGCTCTTGAGAAGGAACTCTTATAGCTGCTATAGATAAAGTAGAGGCCAGGGACTTCGGCGTCGGAGAGAAAATAGCCTGCCTGCTTGACCATGTGTGATGTGCGTCATTGAAGCCATAATCACAAAGCTCTCATATGTTTTCAGAATATAAGACACATTTTATTTCATGTTACCATATTTTTGCATAGTAATTGTATTATTCAACTGTTGAGCAGACTATTCTCAAAGTTATAATATCTCCAGTTAGTAGGTATGCAAATTCGCTTTGAATATTTTATTTTCGGCATCTTTTTGTGTTAGAATGGTTGTAACGTGATGTCATTGTTCGAAGAATATGATTTGAGCGATCACGCCTAGAGTTCGGTGTTGGTAGGCCAGATAGACTAGTTCTTGTTTACTCGGATGGCTTGGCGGGTGGGGTCGATGAACCCGGGTTGTCACTCGAGACTCGAGCCCACCGCCTCTAGCTCTCGCCACAGTCTAGACTACGTGTTTTTGGACGTATGTTAAAGGATATTTTTCTACTATAAAAAATATGATATTTTGTGGAACCGAAGCTAGGTATGATTTCGTTGACACATTTCTGATTAATTGTATTAACGTTGCTAAATTTAACTCTAGTTATTTTTATAATATTTTCCTATGGTTAAATTAAAAAAGTCGACCTCAGATCTATGTTTTAATGACTCCTATATAAACTTTACGTATGGTTTCGAGCGCCGGTTCACTTTGATATTGATTTACATAGTTAAATCAATCAATGTCAGATCCAATCGACGTTTTTGCAACGGAGCCGGCGCGCGGCGTCAAGACATAAACTGTTCATTTGTGTTATCTATTATTCTTCTCTAATAAAAAGTTTGATTCGTAGGTAAGCTTGCAATAATTAAACAGAACTAGAAAAATATGGCATGAATGCATGTGCTGATGACAACATAATATGCGTCTATATACCGTAGGTACAGCTGCTCATATCGACTTTCTTTGTATGGAAAATAAAGTTGTATTAACGCAGGACATATTTTATACATAAAGATACTAGCGACTGCCACCAACAAAAGATCTCTTTAAGATTCAACAATGAAATGTTATTATAATAACAATGTCTTACGAACTGGAACGTAAATAACGTAACCTATTACTTAGTAACTATGGCACTGCATGCGTGCGTCGTGTTCACTCGCTGCCTACAACAAAAGGTTATGTCAAACATATAAAATACGACCATAAATAAAGAAATTATGTAAAGCTGAAAAGGTAAGTAGTAAGTTACTACTCCTTCATGCTAGAATTGGATTAGATATCGTTATAAGAATGATTATTATCAATAACTTTAGGTACTTAGTTTGCTTTCAAATATTTTATCCCTTCTAATATTTCGCGAGTTTGTAACGTAATAAAACGTTACAAACTCGCGAAATATTTCGAATTTCAGTATTATAAGACGTCTTTTGAGCGTATTATGGGCGGGTGGATAATAAGTGGAATCTTTTTGTGCCTCGTCGCGGTGAAATACATCTTAAGAGGCGGTAAGCTCTACTAAAGCTTTTTATGGAGAGCTACGAGTCTGAGATGCGTATAAAGACGAGTGGAAAGGTTTTTGTGAACCATATACATATAAGCGTGTGCTTGCGTTTTTTATCCCATTTACACTCAAGGTAATGTTCGGAGAACGTAACGTATGAATATCTAATCTATTCGCAAGAAAATGCTTCAAATATAAAAAGTTACACAGTATAAGCAAAACCATGATTCTATTGGTTTCCATTAGGTTCTTTAGTACTTTTCGTCTAATTTAAGTGCCTCCATCATTTAAAATCATTTATCAACTATACGTTTTTGCTCCAAGAGTATGTATTCATACAAAATGTATAAGAAATATTCCACCAACGTGATTCACGTGTCGGTCTGTTTCGTATCACATCAACTTATATCTTTATTGTTGTAGATATTAGTATTCGCTTTATCTAAATCGATACTAATATCAAATGGGTTTTCTCGTTATGTCTTTGCGTTGTTGTCACATGATGCCTTACGTATTGTTATATGTTTATCTAATTTAATGACATAGCTATTAAAAAAGGGATTTAATGTTATTAAATATTACACAACATGATAACATAATCTGAAAACGACAATAAATAAACAATGAAGCACCAATTACTTAGACATGAAAGATCTTAATGGCATCAGCTGTTAGTTGGAGAATTTCCGTTTAACAAAAAAAGTTATGCCTGAATATTTCAGTAGTGTATCTATACATATAAATACAATTGGAGTGTTTGTTTGTAATATTTAAATAACCGCTTTATACTAAATGCATATGGATGTATAACTATACAATTATACCGAAATTACATTTTTAACAATTTGTGTCTGTCTGTCTGTTTGTTCTCGCTAATCTCTGGAACGGCTGGACTGATTTTGACGGGTCGTTCACTGGCGGATAGCTGATGTACCAGGGAGTAACTTAGGCTATAAATTAACCGGGTACGCGAAGTAGTTCCCTCAGGACGTGGGTGAAACCACGGGCAACAGCTATGCTGCTTCTATCTTAGATACAAATCCGTTCATTTCTGTATCTACTCATCTAGTAAGACAAAGTATACTTTCAATTACAAAGTACTTTCAAATACTCAGTATTACTCCTTGACGCTACTCGTCCTATCCTAACTTGCGAAACTGAAGAAGAGTTCCTTAACATAATTTTCAGAACCTTACTCAAGCTATCAAAAGGCCATTTAGGTTTGGACCCATTTTACTGTAATTTCACCCCATAAACGAAAAAGATCTTGAGTTATAAGCTAGTATAATTATGACATTATAATCTATCGGTATGTGTGTAGTATGTGGCGTACTGCCAACGAGGCTGCTGGTATACTTTAAAATGTGCTGTTTTGTGAACATGAAAGTAGCGATGACAAATAGAGACTGAAATTGCCGTGTTTGTCACACTTTAAATATTTTACTTTAAATAAATTGGGATATTAATAAGCCATACATCGCTGGTGCTTAAAAAAAGAGATTAAACGGAATAAATGCGTAGCCACATTAGCTAAAATTTCTACTATTCTAAATGCTGTAGTCTGTATCTTTTCTGCATCATTATTTTCCACTCTTTTCTGCTAGTTTATTTTTATGGACAACATTTATTTCAGCTTTAGTTTTGCAAAGACAATTTTGAGTGTACATTTGTACTGTGTATAGCAAAATAGTTTTATTGGTTTCTTATCGCAATTTCCCTTTTCATGGCAGTGAAGCTCTCTTCTATTTGGCGATTACGTCTATATGGTCAGATATTAATATCATAGTTCAGGATTTGTCCGTGTGGTGACGGATTAAGAATACAGATTGTCACCACCCCATATCATCCCATGGGTGTCGTAAAAGCCGACAGAGGGAGCATATTATGCAGAGAACAGCACTGTAAGAGAAGGAAAACTTGATACAAACCCTATACCAACCTGTTTGGCCAGCGTGGTATAGTAGGCCAATTCCTCCTTCCAAAGGACCTCTCCTTTAGTCCCTCCTAGTCCAGCAGTGGACGGTTAAAGGCTGATGATGATGAGTTCAGGATTATCGCCTACGCAGCAGCCATGTTACCTTGGTCAGTAACCGTCTGAATTCCCTGCAAGAATTTAGTATGACTCGTGCTCAATGCAGGAACATGGGAGATGTTCTAAAGGTCCTTGTGTGAGACACTGACTAAGCAGTACAAAGCATAGGCATAATAATCAATTGTCTTATCATAGCAGTATATTATTTTATAAAAACATGGTACCCTTATAAACAATCTATTAGAATTCATTGCTATCTTTTCAATATCGACGTGGCTCCATTGTATGGAGGCATAAAACAAATAAATGATAAGTGTGTGTACACAAGGCTCAAGTGTTGATAAGTGGCGGGTATTGTGACGTCACTGCAGCTACCTACACGCAGGTACATGCAACATCTACACCTACGCTACTGTGCTGTACTTAATTGTTCGTATAGAGGTTTATAGAGCGTTTATTACTATCAGCAACCTAGCGTTATCCCGGAGGCATCAAAAGTCTTGGTAACCGGAGACCATATTCTACTACAACTAGATTTAATAGAATATTAGCTCTACAGAGCGATTGTCGTCTTACCTCCGCAGACCAAAGGAGCTCGAATATATGGTGCTCGTAGATCTTTGTAACATTAAAGAGCGGTGGCATTACGTGCTCTCTGAAGTTTAGCAAAATGTCAGTTTTTGATTTTTTGTCCCTCGGCGTATTTTCACGGCTGCCACTTAGCCACGAGCTTTCTTCAGTATCTTTTACAGTAGATATGTCATCAATAATGAAAGATACATATTTATACGGGTAGGTTACAGTAAAGTTTCTGCACATTCTATAGAACATGCAGTAACTTTTAGCCAAGTTACCACTTTAATTATTAATGATAAAGCAGCACACTTTTAAGTGTAATGTAAACCGCAATGATTTATATTAAACAAGTTTGCAATCAAGTGCTGTGAAATTAGTAAACCGCAACCTGACCAAAATAAACAGCAAACAATTGAAATTGTATAATCGTTCGCTCGCCCGTGACGGTAGCGTTTAAAGCAACCAATTAAAGATATTTATACTTATCGTAATTTATATTTGTAATTAGTAGTCAGAGTCTAAATTAACACTATAACTAAGTACATGACAATAATTATTTCTGATTCTTGATTAGAAACAATTATCTTCTCTCATAATATTTATTTATTTATGAAAAAAAAAAATTAAATATGGTACCTATTGTGAAAATTATTTTCTATATTTAGTTTTTATGACTGGTATATAAAAAATAACTATGGGTCACAGTGCGTCTAACGTTCCTTGACAGTACAAAAACTTGGTTTCGTTACGGTATAGGTACTGTACGTGTCCATGTCTTCAAATGATGTAGACCACTTTTTTAACATATTATTTTAAGTTTTTAGTATTTGTGATACTGAGGTAGCATGCAATAATAGTACCCTCTTCAGAAAAATAATATAAGGATGCTTGCGACATCATGCAGCTATCAATGTACAAAATCCGTTATGTACAAAATCCTATGCTCTCTTTTTCTCGATCTCCTCATCTGGTACACCTACACCTACATATAATTTACACAACACAGACGTTGAAAATATGAATTAGCTATGATATGCTCTTACGCTTTTGATGAAAATATTATATGTAATGTGGTTTACTAGGTAAACCAGGTAACGTCGCTGTGGCTCATTCGAATAATCTTAATATATAAAATCCTTGCGTTACTGACTGACTGACAGACACGCTACAGCCGAAACTATTGGGCGCAGGAAGCTGAAATTTGGCATGTATGTTCCTTGGGGACCGTAGGGGTGCACTAAGAAGGGATTTCCCGAAATTCCCACGGCATCGGCCAAAACGGGTAAATAAAAAAAAAATGCAGGCGTAGCTGCTGGCGTCCTCTAGTTAATCATACAGAAGTGGTCGAAATCTCTAACTTAATTTTTTGATTGTCCACTTGGCGAATTGTCATTAAAAGCAAACGGACACACTATTATTACCATTAAAAAGTCACAAGTCGATACCAGTAGTGATTAATTCACTTAAAATCTATTATCAGGAAGTAACAAATACAAGTATATACTGCAAATTGTATTATTATAATATTAACGTACGTGCAATCATAATTGATTGTCTGGTTTCACGGTTCATCATGCAGTCTACTGGTTTTGGTGTTGCATATATCCTCAAAACTAATGCCATTCATGGCTATTAACAGACTGAGGATGTGTAGTATCTTTTAAATACGTGTATTTCCGTCTGTTTTTGATAGTGACTAAATAGTGTGTAATTGCTTGTTCAAGCAATGCCTCGATTATAATTGCCTGTTTGAGACTCCTAGACTGACAGAATAAAATCGGGTCTGCGATGTTTCTTTTTCTGCCTAAGTTAGTTGCTGTTAAATGTTAAAAAAATATTGATAAGGTGCTTGTGTACTTGGAAACTTTCTTATGTAACATTCGATTAAGTTTGAATAATGAGCCTGTTATACTGGTCATCGTAACATATGCTGATTGTGGTGCTACGTTAATTAAATTTACATGAATTCCTGAATGCAAATATGGTGCATGATGCATTTAGATTTACCCGGTTGACATAATTTTATATGGATTTTTCCTTCACAACAGGATTTTAAGCAGATAGTAGATTTGTTTTACATGCATGTTATCAGCTTTATATACATATTTTAGCAAGAGGCGTAAAGATCACGATGTTACTGGTTTGACCACTTGACATTTTGACTGTTTACAGTTTTTATGTTAGGTGGACTTTTGGTTTAAATGTGTATCAGGGTTCAGAACTTCAGATCTTGGTGCATACTAGATTATTAATAAGTCATAAGATCTAGGAAGATTTAAGAAAGTAAAGTTACATGAAGCGATATATCCGTTTCCAATAGTAAAATAAGAATGCCAAGTTCACGAACTCTAAATAGAGAGAAATAAAACAGGGTACCTTTGCACTGCAGTGCGTCTTCATACTAACGTTAAGATTTTTTGCACTGTACTTCGTGCTTGGGTAGCCCTGTTCTATTTTTATTATTTACGTTGTATTGGTAATTTTATTTTACACAATTATAAATCAGAGTTCATATCATAATGTCAGCGGATACGGCGATGACTCGTGCACAATCAATTTTATCGCTGACAACGCCGCATTAGCCAAAGTTCAACTAGTAAGTGTAAAAATTTATATATTATTAGCTGCACAGTGCGGTCATCTCATGCCGCCTACATGAAAGTCCTGGTCGACCGCAGCCTCTCTCGGTCACAGATCATTTCCTCCGCGCTTTCTCTCGGAGCCTCACTGGTCATTACCATCTCACCGACTCGCGAGAAACTGTACACTAGTTTCTTAAAATTAGAATATAGTAAATTAATTTATCACCCACAGCATGTTGTGTAATCTGTCAGGTTTTTATGTGGCAAATACGCAGGGTGTGCAATAGCAATCAGGCAACAATACGAATGTGTAGGTGGTCGGTAAGCTTGGTTGAGTTCCCTCTTATACTTTCATTACTCCGCTGCAGAATAACACAGTAAGTACAGCATGCGCTGACAATATTATTTTCTCCATTACTGTTATATTCAATTGTATCATCCTCTTTTTAAACCTGGCGTTTTATAGCTGCCATGTTGCTTCTACATTGTTACTAACACTTCTACAATATACATCGGCGATACTGTTTCTTGAATCAACCACAAATGTCGTGCTTGGTAATCGTTGGATACCGAAAATTACGTAGCATACGATGCGACGCTTCAATACGGTCGATACAATATAGCTCAGAATACTTTTTATAGCTATGAAACATACGCAGTAGGTAAACATAGACTCT
The DNA here is from genome assembly GCA_944739405.2 of Euclidia mi. Classification (NCBI taxonomy): domain Eukaryota; kingdom Metazoa; phylum Arthropoda; class Insecta; order Lepidoptera; family Erebidae; genus Euclidia; species Euclidia mi. Next base: position 5,040,044 of record OX123187.2, on the reverse strand, counting down.
ATTGTTTCCTCTTCATACTAGTAATAGTATCATTCGTAAGCATTGGATATCTAAATTTACGTAGTGAGCAATTTGTTCGTGAATGTTTTCGCAGAGTTCAAAGCTCTTTCGACGTTGGTCGAATTGATCCCCAGCGGCTCGGAACCAATTTACTCTTAATGGATCTACACAGCTACATTATGGCTCAGTATTAGATACTTTAAATACATGTGAATTTTTCAATAATGATAGTAGCGTTTTGGCTATGCTATGATGATTTTTGGTATCGTTTTCGGCGTGGTCCGGTAGTTACTTAAGACGTTTTATTATCTTTTTATATCTTATTCTGTCAGTGACGGCGCTTCAGCATAATTATATTAGTTGGAGCTGTTTGTATTTGTGCAGATAAAACGTGAAATGTGGTACGCTAGGCACTTTGTTTTACGAGTTGCTCAAATAAAAGCTATGTAAGCCGCCAGCGGCTCTGGCAAATAAAAGGGACGCTCGTTACTTTTGCTTTATTCGCGATCTTCATTGATTTAGGACATTAAAAGTCGTCACCCTCTGTGCTCTATATTACACGAAATTAGAACACGACAATAAACTGAAATACGACCCAGCTGTAACACTGATAGGATTATTATTATAGGATAGGATACTAAATCGCTTCATCCAAAACAGATATAAACTATACTAATCCTACCCTCGTTCCCTCTACTGTTATCTGCGTAGCCAGGTTTAGCAGCAGTGTTCATAGAAGACTCCGAAGTTTTGACACTAGTTAAGTAACTCCCAGGGAGAACTTAACTATTTTGGAACCTTGGACGAATTTTAATCTACAGTTGGTTGGAGGAGATGCAAAAATATGTAATCCAATTCCTTCCTTTCAGCCTAAAAGTAGTACCTAAAGATGCGCAAATTTCAAGATTTGTCTATGACCTTTAGTAACATTCCTATTATCTACCATTAAATGAACAACATCAACCAACGAACAAGCCTATTTATTTAAAAATCTATTTTAATACGATTAAATGAATGGTTCTTTGTGTAAGAGAGACTGTCTATTCCATGGCGACCATCTATTATTTTGCACGCACTTAGTCATCCGATTCACAAAAACCTCTTACCGCCTGACTGGCTTCGAGATTGATGTAATTTTTTTACCGACCAATGAAACCAATTTGAGACCAAGAGTTTGCGTGATTATGCACCAACGTTTGGCTTCAGACGCTCGTGTTTTTGCTGGACTTTTTATTGTTGAAATAATTTTACGATGACGGTAATGTGATTGCTTCAGTTTTTATGCCATTGTTTCCTGATGTGCATATAATGTTCGGTTCTTAATTGAATAATTGAATCGCAGTACCTTTTTGCCTCGCTCTTTCTACTCCAAACATTATATGTTTTTCTATAAGCAACGTTAAAGACTGCTAACGCTAGCTAGGTGAAGAACCGGTCTATGTGTTGTAATATAGAGTCGAAACGCAATGTCGTGTGTGGCAAGCTCGATAAAATACGTGTTTTCTAACAAATGCACGGCCAGGTGTATCTTATTATTACTGACGGTTGGATTGATCGGCACCCTTCATTTTGTGAATGTATTAATAAGGGGTAAGTCGTGACCGGTGGTACCGTCTACTTGCAGCCTTGCGCACTCACCCGTAGTATTACTAGGCTATAAGGAAGAGCTCTATGAATGCGTACCAGATTTTTCTATCCCTTTCAAGTCATGCTGTCATCCTCGAGGTTCTCGCTCGCACTCACTATGGATACGGCGCTAGTTGGACTTGGTTGCTATTGGTGAAACTGTAATGTTGGGTGAGGGACTGAGGGTACGATTCACCCCTTGGTTTTATATGTCCTCCCCTTACCTGGTGAGGTTTGTTAGTAATGTAATCAACTGCACGCCACAACTCGATATACAGGTAGAACATGGATGCAAATTAGTATCGGTTTCGAGTTTCTACTAACTGTTGATTGCCGATTGACGCACAAAAAGGTTGTTATGTGCGTTGTGCTAATATAATTGACCGGTTGAATGTTATAAATAACTGCTAAAGCGTCGTACTAGCTACACGCTGCCATTCTTATTAATTCAGTCCTGATCATACAAATAATGGTAATGTAGAAAATAAATTACTGAGCTTCAAATTGTAATGCACCACCCGTGATCGACATTTTATTCATAAAATTGATATTGTAAAAGCATTTTATGTGAAATATATCTAAAATACATACATATTTTAAATAACTAACTTCAGTTCTGATGTAGGTATAGGCTTTATGCAAATAACGTCTCTGGATTGTTCAAATAAATAATAGCAGAATCGTGCTAGTAAGACGCAATGTTGACGATTGTACGTGAAGTAACTGTACAGAGACCTTACTCAAGGAATCTGTAGAGCTCACAATGACTCACTCTTCGGTCTAAATTTGTATTGGACGTATCGAAGTAAAGCGTGAATGTCAATATTGACATTTTGTTATACTATTTAAACAGCAATGGTAAACATGTGCCATATGACTTATATATACTTAAGAGGAAACCCGACGGGCAAGAGAATTGATAATTAGGTATTTGTAAAATCTATTGCTGTCGCGCAGCCTCAAGCCTACCCCCGCAGATCGCGATAGAGACAACGCTACTGCTGGACCAAAAATACCTATTAAATGTACACAAAATCAAAGTTTCGTATTCCCTTGATTCCTTCTCCAAAACTTCATCGATTTAACTAGTTTTTCATATCAAAATTAAAGAAAAGCTTTGGCCATGTTCCTATGTTTTCCTTTTTTTAAATAATCTAGCCAAATTTTTTTTTGATGTTTGAACACAGCGGAAAATCTGGCCAATTTTTGAGATATTTGAAGGTTCATATCTTTTTTAATATTTAATTTATGAGAAAAAGGAAAACTTAGGGACATGCCAATCGGGGCCATACATCTTTTGGAAAAACATAATTGCTCTACTGGCATTATCCAGGGAGAAAACAGGAAACTACGTTTGTATGGAAAAACGGCCGTCGTGTTTCCTCTTAAGTATAAAATCCAAGAAAACCTATTTAAGGCGTGTCATCGATCAAACGATGCGTGCTCAGCCTTTTTTTGCGTGGTGTCGGTACGGCACGGCGGAATCGATCAGGCTCGCACCGCGCGCTCCGCCGGGGATTGCGTCACGCCGCGCCGCTGTCAGGTGGATCGTCCATGATAATGAGCACATTGCCCATGTTTATTGCCTTGTTTTCACCCAACCGCCCGATGATCGCCAATGACGTCATGATATAAGCCAGCAGCCTCGTGTCAAGGTTGCACCTGCCAACTCTGGAACGAGATCAGACGCCAATCGAGCTCGGAAAATATGCCAATACGTCTCGAGGTTGTCGATGGAGGGAAAAAGTTACATTCACTAGTTTTGGCCAAAAAGACAACGTTGGACCGTGGAGAATTGATCTGTCGTCTGACAGTTTGATCGGTCACCCTAAACTGGAGACGTCGAGCGTGACCGACTGTCCGTCCGTTCGGACGAAATACGTCATGCAAACGTAAATGAAAAACATTGTACAATCTTGTGCCGACTTTATCTTGAGTGTTTTGTATTCTACTTCCATTTCTACTGCGTTCGATCCGAAGTACTTGGATTTCCGAACGCTCCAGTTCTCGCTTTCTGAATAAAAATAACTTTAGTATATTTCCCCACATGATAACCTTTTTCCTATATTGCCAACAAAGGATTATCTTGGAGTGGTCCTATATGTTCCTCATGTTGTAGTTACTTCTTATGACGTGATGCAGATGATTAAATTAGACATTGTAACAATGGGAAATCCGTAATAATTAAAAATTATGAGAAAATGAACATGGCGCATTAGCATTTAAACGTTTCCTGTGAGCTTACGTAGTGCGTAGCTTATTTGCGCTCAGTACCGGTCACGATAAACTGCCCGTTGTGTCAATATATTCATCATCATCATCATCAGCCTTTAACAGTCCACTGCTGGACTAGGCCTCTCCTTTTAAAGGAGGAATTGGCCTACTATACCACGCTGGCCAAACGGGTTGGTATAGGGTTTGTATCAAGTTTTCCTTCTCTTACAGTGCTGTTCTCTGTATAATATGCTCCCTCTGTAGGCTTTTACGACACCCATGGGATGGTATGGGGTGGTGACATTCCGTATTCTTAATCCGTCACCACACGGATTAATTCGGTCAATATATTCGGTAGGGGATTAACTGGCGTTTTTGGCGTGACAAGTATCTCATTAGGCGGTGTTTTAGGCGCCGGCGCACATTTATGTGTTATCTGTTCGTCACCGCGGCGCCGGCGACGCTCCACATATTTCACATGTATACGTACATGTGCGCAATTACACAAACAACCAGAATTACCTTCATCTATTAACACTAATCGACTTTGAACACTTTAGACTCCATTACCTGACTGTTAATTGATATCCAAAACAAACATGTTTTGGTTGCGAATGCCATCATTCTTGTGGAGCTGGCGAATGTTATAAATGTTATAATTGAGCAGCAGTAAACAGACATTTTAATGTGTACATGATAGAAGTATCGACGTGCCTCCGTAATGGTTGTGTGTTTATGGGTGTAGAGGCCCCGTAGGAGCGGCGCTGGTGCTTCAGAGCAAGGTTGTAGCAGCCTCGGTGCTTGTTGGCTTCCTGCCAGGTCCGCTGGCTACTGATACTACATGCTGACACATAGTTGCTGTTTTATATCCAGCTGTTACTGATGCTACTTTTATTACACCCTTACCTATAGATCGGTATGCGTAAACAAATTTGCCGATATCAATAAAGCTATTTCCTTTGCATATATTTTCGTTTTATAACATTTACATTATGCTACTTCACACGTCACAGTGATAAAAATCGCGAGGCACATGTCAGATAAAATGTTTTTGGTTTTTAATAATGCATTAGCGATAGTGATTACTTATCTATCAAAAAGTAAATATTTCTTTGTTTGATATGATTATTTATTTGATTTGTGTCACGAGGCGGACAACGAGGACGAACGTTTACAAGTTCAGAATACTTCGAGTATATTTTTCAACTCGTTACTTAAAACAAGGCGATCATCACTAAGACCTTAACATTCTTATTAATATTTGCTTAAAATATTAATTGGAAATTCCTTTCCTATACGTGAACATAGGGAAAAACCACCAGAAGGAAAACTGCTACATAAACCTGATACTAATTTTAGGTTTCGCAGAAGTCCAGATTTGATTGCACTAATTGAATTAGGTTTAAAATTAGTGCTTAAATGATGATACGTGTTAAATTGGTGTTGGCGTAGGTGTAGGTCGCGTGACCCGCGGCGGCGCGTGCGCAGCGGGTCAATGGGGGCGCGGGCCCACGCGAAGGTCGGAGACCAACCTTCATGAACCAATCAATTGCAATTATAGCAGATTTTACTCTGCATGCTCTTTAACGTTATTACTTATATCCTCAGAACTGATTTCTGTAGGTACGTGAGATTGAGCAATCGCTAATTTACGATCGAAATAATTTTCTTTAGTTGAGATCATGTATCTTGAATCTCGAGGTCGTCGAATGCACTGAAGTCCGAATCGTCTATCGGTGGAACATCTAGTGTACTTTAAAGTTATTATTTAGTTCTAGACAAACGTTTTGTACATACTGATTAGCATGACAATGCTCTGCTCAAAGTAATTACATATTGAGAGGCCTGCTAGTCATTTTCTGCTCATCATTATAGCTTACAACAAAGATTGCTTTGCGGACATTTTGGTAATGACATGCCGATTTTAGTGCTAAAATTGTACACGCAAATAAAAATAAACTACATAATCATCTAAATACAAAGTGATATCAATGTTTGGTCATTTCAAAAGATACGTAACACAATTTAAAGATGTGTTTTCCATATCATAGATGCCTACTACGCTAATAGAATTAATGAGATTTACCCACCGATGACCCTGGCCTCCCGAGCCACTTCATTGAGCCGATCCGTACGGGAAGTCCATGCTCAAATACCACTCGTATGATAATACTATTACGCCACTTATAAACAATATGTTACATAATAAGTATTTTTATCTCTATTTTTTGTAATGTTATCTTTAATATGGCGTATGTTTGTTTTAGGCAATGTAAGAGTTTCCCGTAGATGTGGGGTGGCTCGTCAGCGTTGGCAATGTTCCAGACTGAGAACGTTCAGACCTTTGCCAAACATGTGAGTAATACTTTTTATTTTCACTACTCGCACCATCTTCGGTTCCTGCCCGCCTAGTACTTAATTGGCCGCACTTTCAATGAAATTCGGAGAAAACTGTGATTTTGTTCAGTTATTCCTCGACCTTTGACCTTATTTGCCTGTAAATAAATTATTTTTTATTTGTCTGTGTTAAATCTATCGTGAGAGGACGTTGGTTGTTTGCTTCGTAAAATCAACCTTGTTATGCCCCATATAGCATTTGCTATAGAAAATTTAGCTATTTTATTGGACCATATATTCAAAGAAAATTGTGTTTTAGTCGTAAAATAAAGTCGTAGTCACGTGTTTCTTTCGTACATACAAAGAAATTGAAGAAAATCGACCTTTACATGTACTCACTACTTGTTTCTGCCTTTGATAACATATTCAGTGCATGCCTAGCGTCATACTTAACAGATAATGTCACAAAATCGTCTTATAAGATTACCGTAATCGCTGGTTTCCTTCATACATATAAATAGTATTATCTACAAGGATAGCTGGATTAGCTTTTAATTAGCCAGTGCTTTAGATATGAGTTGGCGCGATGTGGTGTCCTTGTGAGTTGGCACCGTCTGTCAGTAACGCGGGAGCTGCGGTCGTGCGCACACGTATTGTGTCTATACAGCGGTGTAGTGTCGACGCCAAGAACTATCTGTGTTGTGACGATCTCTGGAAATATCATTGACTTTACTGCTAGTGTTATAATTGTGATTTAAATGGAAACTAAGTCGATCTCCAATTAGACTTCTTCAGTACGTATTTTAATATTTTTAATGCGTTTTTTATCGTCACAAAAACTGATAGTGTTTATGTGTATTTAATGGCAAGTTCACGTTTTGGTTCGTGTACTAGTATTGTTGTGTGGTGTGTCGTAAGGTTTCGTTGTAGATAATCTTACAGATGTTGCACTCTGGATTAATTTATAAGGTTTCTATAAAACTACTCGTTTGTAAACACTCCGCGCTGTGTTGAATAAGAGAGCATCTGTTGAACGGACAAAGATTCGTGTTTTGATGAGATGACGGCTAAAGATGTTGGTTTTTATTCGTCATGTTACACGTGTTGATAAACGGACAGACAGATGTGATCATAACGTGGGACCGTACGACGTACACTCTCAATATGTAATGTATATCCATTAAATATTTTAAACAAACTTATCATAGCTGTCAAATAAAACATTCTGATTTCTTTTCTTAACAAATACTTCTTAATGTATAAATATCTAATATTAACTAAAATTTTATTGGTCTCTTGAGATGTAACTAATTCAAAGGAATTTATAGATCAGTTTTTCTAATAAGATTATTTGAATTCAAATATTTTCTGATGCTATTTCTTAAAAGTTTTTAAACGAGAAACATATTTTCATAAGACAAGCGGCGCGGCGGCGGTTTTTAACAAATCCAAGTAAAGACCAAATTCATTAATACATTACGTATTGTACAAGTTAAAATGCGTCCAAAGAGTTGTAATGCTGTGCCGTGGCCTTTGAAGGTCGGCTGCAACACTGCAATCGCGATTGCGATGAACGCCGCTCAAACAATTACGTTGCAATGTCTGTTGCGTTCGACGATATACATTATGTGTAAGTTGCCACAAATCAAATAAATTATATGTCCGTTTGTCGCAACCTAAACATCGTGGCGACCCAAAATATTATACCAAAGGAAACTGTCTTGGCTTAAATCGAGTGCAAAGTCGCCTTTTTCAGTAGGTGCGGATAAACGTCCCATTTTTGGCCAAATGAAAAACCAAAATAAAACCAAAACAATATAAAACCTCGCTTTTCATAAAACATATTCAGGGATAAAGAGATCTTCTATCCCACATACAATAACCGGTACTACTGCATACACGAACTTGTCAAATACATATAAGTAAAAACCTAATATTCAATAGTACGAAAACATGTTATTTTACAGAAGTGTCTATAAAATTACATTTTAAAATATACATCACCAATAAAACGCTTGCCAGATGTTAAAACCCATTGCATCGTTCTGAAATGTGTTTTTGCAATTCAAACATGGCTATTTGCATCATCTAGAATTATAATATGAAATATGATATACCTTCTTAATTTGTTGTTTTTTTTTAAATGCAACGTTTCTTCATCTTCGATTAATTATAATATTTTAATGATATTAAAATGATCGTCCAATCGCATTTTATCCAATACTTTCGCAACATTTTCTAACCGCAATTTTGTTACATCTTTCTTAATAATATCTACAAGATCAAAATTTATTGCTTTTTTATTAATGCGAATAATTTCTACTATGCGTGACTTTTGTCCTTGGTCAGAGGTCAAAGATTTTCAAGCTAATCGCAATTCTAACAAGACTGCCTCCGTGGTCCAGTGGATAGCGTATGCGACTGCTGATCGGAGGTCCCGGGTTCGATTCCTGGGTCAGGCAAAAGTGTTATTGGGTTTTTCGGAATACTCAGTAGCAGCCCGGAGTCTGGTGATGTGCCCGGTAACGGCAATAGGCTCGCCCCCTATTACGTGGGACCTAAAAATTCATAATGCAAAATGTGGCTGTAATATTTACACCTCTGCCTACCCCTTCGGGGATATAGGCGTGAGACTATAAATAAAAAATAAAAACAAAAATAACTTGGATTAGTAGTCTGAATAATTAATGATGAAACCTGAACGATCAATTTTTTAAGGCGAGGATAATCCAAAACACAGTGTTATCTATCTTGCTAAAACGTGTTTAATTTAAAATTACACAATATTTATATATTTAAAATCTGAAAGAAAAGTTATTTTACAACATACGATTATAGATATTTTATAAGATCAAAAAAGACATCCGAACCACAGAAAACTGTCTTTAATATTTAAGAGAATCATAATAATCAGGTAGACATATAGCACAAGATTGATGTGCTATCAAACTTTTAATTTCACTTATATTCGAAATCACCTATACACCTGGCAATCAATTTTGAGTCCTCAGTTGAGCAAACATTCACACTAATGCTACTGAAACTTCGATCAATATGATAATAAGTAGAAATACAGATAATTAATGCGATCACATCAGAATATATCCATATGTATTACGTAGCCGCGAACGAACAACTCTTTTCGCAATATTGAATTCGTCTCGTTGCACCAGATGTTGCGTATTAAACAGACGAATACATTTGTTATCGTTCTTCAATATGGTTTATTTTGCAGGTTTACGTCTCTTTCTGTGTTTAATATTATACTTTCCATCTTTACGGTCTGACTTTGGTTACTCAGCGGTCGTTGTTGAGTTGATAAGTCAAGATTACAACTACGAGTAACGTATGAAATGATGAAGATGATTATGGCTAATCGTGAGCTCTATATTCTACTCACGTTAGCAGGAGACAAAAGATAAACAGACCATAAAACAGGTTCTTTGTCTCCTTCACTAAACACTTGCCGCTCCTGTTATGACAGACTTTAACTACCAGAATTCATTTCCAATTAATACAATAAGTTTTGCGTTTACTGATTACGAATATAGTTTAATTGTATTTAAGGTAATTAATATTTGATTGTCTCTGTCTGATATTCAGATGGAGCATATTATGCAGAGAACAGCACTGTAAGAGAAGGAAAACTTGATACAAACCCTATACCAAGTTACCAACCCGTTTGGCCAGCGTGATATAGTAGGCCAATTCCTCCTTTCAATAGAGATGCCTAGTCCAGCAGTGTACTGTGGCTGATGATGATGATGATGTCTGATCTTCGTCTCTTCGTATCGTAAACTGTGAACGTGTTTTGTCTGACTTTAGATCTTCTGATTATTGAATCAATATGTTAGAAAAGATTCAGTGATATACTTGTAGATCTAATTTCATTTACCTATCTACGACCTAAATACGCATCTGAATAATGAGGCTAGAAAAATACTAGTGCGAAAGGTAATGGCTTGCGTTTGATGTACGGCTGAAGTAATGTGTTATATTCATTATATTTTCGGTTAGACAGCTCAGTAGAGTTGCTCAGTCGGAAACTGAGCTTGTCAGATGGTTATACACGCGTCCCTCGGTGCAGAGGATGTTAACGTTATTAATGAAACATTTGCTCCTTGAAGATGCTTTGAGTTTTTGATAAATGCTGAGGCTAGGTTGGGTTGAGGAAACTTGGAGTTTTCACCTTTTTATGATTCGAGATCGTAGTTAAAATTCGATGGCGTATTTAAATACGACCCCGACAAAAACATGATGACGATTTAATCGACATAGTTGAAAGTTATATAGATCATAGTCACAGCTTGGAAATTTTTGCCAGCTGTAATTTACAGCTCCAAACAGAATCCTCCAAACGACCGCAGACCCTCCAGTGCCTTAAATATTAAAGAAAACGCGCCCATCTTGGGTGTATTACGTGTAAATGACTTGTTTTATTCGTATCTTGCTTACGAAACTCCAAGATACTGCGCGACCTTGTACGCAGATAAAACTTCAACTATACTATTTTTTGCGTCGCCCAAAAAACGTCATTACATAAATTGCGCAACTGGAAATAGTCTGCTATCAGAGGCCAGATAGTAACTGACGGACGCGTCTAACCTTTTTTCTTGTTATCTTAATGTGCTGAGCCATCAATTGTCCGTTTCAGACTAATGACACCGGCAGCTATGCGAGCGGCGCTCGGGCACACATCGAACGACGGAGGACGCGACTGCGCTGATGCCAAAATAATCACTCCAACCCATTACCTCTCAACGTAGATAGTCGTTTTTATACATTTTACATTGTAATAGTTCATTTACACGTGCGTTGTACAACACACATGTGAAGTGAAGTGCTAGTGGTGTGCAGTGACTGTCGTGTGTCCGCGTGTGTAGTAGTGAGGTGCGAGTGTAGTGCGGGCTGGCGGCGCGGGGCCCGATGTTGGCGGAGTCATGGCCTTCATGACCAAGAAGAAGCGGTACAAGTTCGGGGTGCAGTGCTGCCTGGAGGAGCTCACCGAGGTGCCGTTCGTCTCCGCGGTGCTGTTCGCCAAGGTGCGCCTGCTCGACGGCGGCAACTTTCAGGAGCATTCTAGCAGGTCAGTCGTGGTTTACTATACACTTCTTAGAAGAAACATAATTCTGTGATCCTATCATATGTATGCTTTAGTATTCCTATAGACAACTCCGTAATCGATCAATGAAACGTCGATCAAACCCATAAAAAATTTGCAAAATTCTACGCCGAAGATAATAATATTATTTGAGACTTTGTGTCGCAGTGGTGTAATAAATAATCTCTTGTGTCTGACGTGGCCCGATAAAAAGCTCGCCATGGCCAGGACACCGATAAACTATCGACCTTTGGGGAGTGCCGACGCTTAATTCACGCCCACGATATTGCACTAGAATAGTTTTTATTTTTTACTCATATCGGGCTGTAGTCAGATCAACACTTTTTCATCTATTTTATTATTGGACCGTAGAGTTTACAGTCAATAATGTTTAACTACAAAGTTTAGAAGAGTAGATTTCCTATCGCCTGAAATTATGCCTAAAATATATTTAACAGCCAGTAGATTTAATTCTGTTGCAAATTGATCTTTTAATTGAATAATTGGCTCGTCATATAAGACTTAATTGGTGTCAAGTAGTGCAGAAGCGCTGATTACCGACGCCTACGACAGTAATTTTGACGATGTGTATAAATTATAGAATAAATTGCCCATCCTTTATCTTGTATACAATTTGGTATTTGTTTGAATTTAATGAGAAGAAAAGAAAGGCTCAGGCTACTTGTTAATAAATATTATATGAAAAGCTTGAATAATGAGGTGAATATATTATACTATTTGTCAAGAATTATTGATGAACGTCGCATATTTATTTATTGTTGACGGTACTAATTAATGCAAACTATTTTAATGTATAAAAGGGGAATACTTCGAAAGATATTCATTGACTATATCGTAGACAGCATGGCGACCTTTACGAGACAATCAAAACGACGAAACAAGAATTAGGAGAGAGTGGATTGTGATAAAAGTTAATTAAGGAAACTTAATGAATGTATTAAAGTGTGCTCTTTGCTTTCCGTAAATATCGCTCAGAAAGAGGCGAAACACGTGTCGAAACAAAGTCAGCATACAGCGGCATACTGTAAGCAAACCTTCCTGGAATCCATACCATTCCTCTATATTCATTATCCCCTTTTCATCAGAAGAGCTCGGTATTCGCAACATTTTTCTATTTGCGGTTTTGTAATCTGAGAGTGCGTGGTGGGTTCCTCTTTCTTTCCATTAGTATACAATGTAGTTCCGCCAAGTAACGCCTGATTCAATCAACTACTCTACAAATTTATACCTAGACTAGTCGACGCCAGCGGCTTCGCACGCAAATATTTTCGAATTTCCCGTTTTGCCCGATCCCGTGGGAATTTCGGGAAATTCCGTCTTAGTGCACCCCTACGGTCCCTAAGGAATGCTAAAATTCAGTTTCTTGCGCCGAGTAGTTTCGGCTGTAGCTTGTCTGTCAGTCTGTCAGTAACGCAAGGATTTTATATATAGTGATTGGTCAGATCTCTACTGAGTAACTATGGTTATATCACTTACTCGTCTGTGTTTATTTTTTCAACAGACTACTGCCAGCCTTTGATTACTACTGTTGAGTATTACGTTGTCATTAGCCAATCATTTTGCATCTAAGACCTAATTATATACAAATATTACGTATTTGTTTGTTACTCTTGTGCGGCGACTGTCGTGTGTGCGATTTGTCGCGGGTGCTGAAGTAGCGATCATCGCTTACGACATAATTGCGACATGTTACAAAATGTCGGACAATAGTGTTTATTCGTTTTGTTGATGCAAGCGCGCAGTTTGACGGGAGGCTACATAAATCATGTTGTTCGTTCAATCTGGTTCGACGTGCGTTGGCTTAGTGGACCGCGCCCCGGTTTTGCAATGTATTTGCTCCTTATTGCACTTTTCTTTTGAACTCACACATAAATTTATGTAACCTAGTAAGATCTAAAATCATTTCTTATTTCTTTTTATTTCGTCAGTCATAATTGGGTCTCGTAAAGTTGCAGATACTTTTCGACCTGTACTTTTTTGCCATAAGTAAAATCGCTTTCAAAAATCTGTTTAACGTCCAACCGATGTCCGATAGGTGTATATTAAACTCAAATAATTGAAAATTTAATCTACATTAAAGATGAGACATAAAAATTATCTCCGATAAAACGTAATCTGTTTTTAGTAAGAACTTCGTATTTCCTGCCCCAAAATAAGTCATCACAGACTGCCATGACATGTAAATTACCATTAACAAGTTTAGAATCCGATATCAATTATACGCATTTCGGCGAAGTTTTTTTCCTGGATTAATGTGAATTTTCAAACGTCCGTGGCGCAATTAAACCGCGAAGCACCATAGCCCGACGCCATTCGGCGTGAAATTAAAACGAGCACCGAACTTCGTTATCGTCGCGGCTCCCGGCCGGGTGCTGACCTCTAAGAAACGTTCAACTTTCGATATGTTATGACATAAACAGATAACACGTGTTATCTTTGAAGAAGTGGTACATGTGAATTTACAAATATTTGATGTTAAATGGTTTTTGATTGATAATGTTTAGTCATAAAGTGTAAGATGGTAACGCCTTATAATAACTTATAGATGATATACAGTATAGAAACCGATAAGGCGCTAATTGAAATACATTGATGACTTGATGTAAAATCAAAGAAGCTAACCTTACTAACTAATGTAAACAGTATTGAATATTTTCATACAATTTGTGATTTCAATTTCTTTTTATAATGAGTTGTAAGAATTGTAAATGTTTGTATTCGCATGATTCCATATTATAATGTTAATTGTTTGTAGTGACTTGACTGAAAGTCGCGCCCATAGATGAAAAGGTAAAAGGGAGTCGATTGGCCTGGTATGGACATGTCATGCGGAGAGATGATGTTTGTAGGTAAAAGAGTGATGAATATGCATGTAGAAGGACGAAAAGGGAGAGGACGGCCAAGGAAAAGATGGATGAACTGTGTGAGGATGGATATGAAAGAGAAAGGGGTAAACGATCGGATGACTGGTGACAGAGAAGTATGGAAGCGAAGGACATACTGCGCCGACCCCAAATAAATTGGGACCAGGGCAAGACAATGATGAGTGACTTGACGCAAGTATATTAAGAATATAATTAATAATTAATAATTTTAAGAAATAGAACAATATTGATGCAAAGTAGGTGCCAAGTAAATCTCGACCTTCGCTAAAAGTCAAGTTCAGCTTAACATTAATATGTAAAACACCCTGTTTACCTTCTGCGAGAAAATAACTCACCCTTTAACGGGGTCACTCTTTTATATTTACTCGCATAGCTCACGGGCTCACCCCTCTCCCGTCTGTGCTTTGTTAGATAGGGGGTTCTTTATTACAATCACTTCAGCATTATTCTTTTGAAATATGGGTCGTGCTCATGTGCGAGATGTTGTTTTTACTATGTGCATTTTATCATTCTAAATTTAGACATTCCGTGTCTACGGGTACTGAAAACAACTTCTTCTGCTTCGTTACTAGTGACCAAGAACAAGTCCTATCCTGACATGATTTCCTCATATAGCTACGAAATGTCTGTATATAGGATTAACTAAAATTGTATTATTAGTGCTGAACTGAACCTTGTCGTCTACGAAAGATGAAACATGTATATTTTGCTCAACGACAAGCTTTTGCAACCGTAAGCTATCATTCACAAAAGCATTCTTATATATGTACCTATACTTACCAAATTAATGACTAAAATTGTCATGATCACCTAACCTCAAAGGAGTCTAAAATATTCCCCGTGAGTCATAAAGTTTGACATACTTTACTGCATTACCTAAAGTTTACGGATTCTAAAGTTGTGTCCTCTCCCGGGACTCTTAACTTATCTATTACTTGGAAATTACACAACTAGCTGTCAAAAGTTTCTGCCTCCCCCAAAGCGGGTCAGATTCCTCATGTTATTAATTAAATATTTTAAACTGTCGTTCGCAGACAAAGTCGGGCTCGCCTGAAGTGCACCGTCACTGCGTATTGCAAACATCAATCTTGTGCTACTACCATTTAAATATGGCGACTCGGCGATTTACTAATTTCGAACGGCGATAATGATAGCCTGCTAGTGTGACAGGCAATTTTACTTATATTATACGAGTGCCTCAGGGTCTGCCTAGTCCGTGCAACTATTCCGTAATGATATGATCCGACATGCCCACGCGTTGCGAATCGTAATCGTTTCGACTACTCGCGTGCGCACCGCTCGCAATTAAACTGCTCTTTTACAAAATTGAAATTGATGATACTCGAAACATATTACGTCACTTTTGTTATTGAGCTACAAAAAATAACCTCTATTATTTTTAAGCTCTCATATTATATTTACTAGTGTCGTGTACACATTGTTGCAACTATAAAATTGCACCGTAAACGCGTATA
This sequence comes from Euclidia mi, assembly GCA_944739405.2. Lineage (NCBI taxonomy): Eukaryota > Metazoa > Arthropoda > Insecta > Lepidoptera > Erebidae > Euclidia > Euclidia mi. The sequence continues at coordinate 5,024,385 of OX123187.2, read as the reverse complement.
TTTTTTATACGGCTGCTGAGAAAAGTGGAAAATAATGTTCGCTCATTTTATATGTGAGTGTTCAGCGCAATATTTTTTTATGGACTGTCATTCCTTTTTTCATAGCACGTGTAATGATATGAGTATACTTAATGCATTCGTCAAGTTACGTAGATGGTTGAGAATGCATATGATATTTCTGTTGTAATAAGTACTTAGGTGTTGCAAGTACATAAATGCCGATAAAGGATTTGCTGTTAAACTGGTTTATATGGTAAAGATTTTCATGGACCTTTTCTCCAGATTCATTAATGCAAATGTGTATCAATTGAATGCATGCATAGGTATTCTTTGTATTCGGTGCCTGCAAAAGGTAATGTAACTCTGGACTAGCTGAAATCTGTTAGTACGTGTTTATGCGAACATTTACGTGTAAGTACTCTATAATTATGTAATTAAATCTCATGCGAGATTACTGTTAGATTTCTAACACACTAGCACCTCATGCAAAGCCTGCCAAATTCATGTTACTAGACGTCGAACTGCAGATACAATTATAGGTAAAACTAGTTGTGTACGTCTTGCGTGCAACATTTTGGTGTATATGTGTGTGTGAGGCCGGACGCCCTCTCGTTATCCAATCGTCCCGCTCGCGGCCGGACCCGCCAGCCACGATGTGCGACTGTGTCTCATGCACATTTAGCATCGGACAACACTTGATGCGCACAACTGCTTGCCAAGAGTGGCACATCCTACTTCGTGCCTGCACTCAAACTAATCACTCGCAATAATACTATAAACTATCGTGTAGTATAGTCTTGCAGATATTAATATTTATTTTATGCCGAGTTCATGAATCTCGGTTATCGCGGAGTTATAGTTATATAGGCTAGTTTTATCCTAATATAAAACTATATTTCCTACTGCGAAGTTTCATTAAAATCTGTTAAGAAATTTTTGCGTGATAGTAGTAGTCCTTGTCCCAGTCTTTCACTTTCTCAACTTAGACCTTTCTAAGCCACGTCCTTTAGTTGATCTCAATATTTTAGCTGCCCTGCTCTGCCATGTTGCTTTAACAATTACCCAAATAAAAGCGACAAAGACCAAAACAAACTCAGAATTAGCACCAGATAAAACACACATATATTTCGGCCATTACAGCACTTAACGTATTTATTCGTAATGGCCACTTGTGCTCAGCATTTAATAACAATTCCACCATTAGTGCAGTTTGTATCTTTGCCTTGATCAACAACATATTATTATCTTGCGTTTCATATCACAAGGCCGCGCTAACTTCGCCGAAATTGATTTGGCAGACTATTTCCTTGTGACGTATGTATGTTTATATATATCTGCATCGAGAACCTTCTCGCGCACTTACCATGTTGCCAACCAAAAATAAGTTTTAGTTACACAGTAGAGCGGTAAAATGTGACCCTTTTGATACCACACTTGTCGATATTAAATTGAATCTCACAAAAAGGTTCGTCCCGTCTGAAAGGATGATAAATAACGGGCATAATGTCCGGGATAGTGGATATCTATAATGTTGAAATAATATTCAATATTTCTTAGAGAGAAAAGTAAACTTGCTGTTGGAGTAAAATCCAAAATCCGATAAAGTAAATAATCTGTAGATGTATATGTGTACTTTTCAGTTTCGTAATAAAATGGTTATGATTATGACTCTGCTGTGGCCACGAAAATGGAAAGGCCAAGGCAAACAGATGCATGCGCGCATAAAATCCCGTTTTATATTACACTAAACCACAACCTAACCAACACCGACGACGTTAGCGGCGAAAAATTGTCTAAAATCCTTCAATGGATACTGTTTTCGAAACTATTCATAATAAAAGCTTTGGCAGGCACTCAACAAATTGGCTTGCATTGTATTAATATGTAATAAAAGTTATTCGTTTGAAAGTTTTAAAAGGCTTCCATTACCCAATTGCTCCACATAATATATCATTTATCATAACTGGGTGACTAGATTGCGGCTAAAATGGCTGAACAGACATCCTTTGTATTTCGTAATCGTGTCAGAGCTCGGCTTGTATCCATGCGCCATTCATGTGCGCATATGTGTAGATAAACGTGTGGTTTGTTGAGGCATAGATAACCACTGTCGACCACGTTCACATAGATCCTATATTGATTTCGTACAAACACTTCCTGGTTTTGTGCAGGGATGTGAAGAGCCTGTCTTTTGAACACGTCGTATATTGGATTCAGTGTTAACGTGTGTCGACATCGGAAATATGTAATACCAAGCGATCTTTAACACCTATCAGATCTGCGACTAGTGCTATCTTTATATTTTTTCCTACACCAATTATTATTAAATAGTGTTTACATGTTATATTATTCATAGACAAAAAAATAATGTGTCAGTCATCAATTCGTGCAATTTACAAACAGGGGTGTGTGTGAGAGCTGGTCATACCAATCAATATTGTTTATCGTGTTATTAGCGGAGTTGTTGAAATGTATTCTACTGCAGAGATCAAATTAAATGACGCATAGGATTACTTGGCAACAGAACGCCGTCTCGTGGCGCTTCAACATAACCCTGCTTCGTTGCCAAAATTGGTCCGACTTTCTTGTTATGGAAACTTTCCTACCTGTATTTTATTTTTGATTCAGGTATAACATTTGGCTGGCGTGTTGACGTTAGCTTTCGGTTTACAATATTACAATTTTGATAGAATAATACTGTATTTCATCTCGTTATGTCACAGTAACCTAGTACACAATCTTATCTGTTTCATCAGTCTCTTCGATTGATAACATGATTATCTTTTTCATATTGGATAAACAGTAGCGCGTATGCTCTATTGCCTGTATTAATTTGAATCGGGAAATGGTCTCAAATCCGTTGAGGTCAATGATAATGAGTGCCGTCCGCAATCAGGGTTCTCAGTTAATTATTATCTGTGCGAATGTAGGTCAAAACCAGAGCCGTTCGTTTGCCTCCGGCGCCAGGGTTGACAGATCCGAGTCGCGACTGACAATCGATAATACAATATCCGAATTTATGACGTGTCTTCCGATCTTGATCAGTTCATTAGTCACTCAATGTTTTATAAATTGTAATACGAAAAACATACATATAGTTCTCTTCTAAATCTGGAAATATCTATAACATAAAATTACTACAGCTTATCCAAAATATTTTTCGAGAAGGACCAATCATTATAATTTGAAGTTTAAGACATCTTGTTTTCTCAATTTAATCAAAAGTATTCTCGTTGGCGTCAAACTTAAAACTTTCCCTAACTTTGTCTTAAAAGGAAAATTACCAAAACCTTGTACCTACTAACTTTTCTTTCTGTAGCACGACAGTGGGAGCTTTCGGGTACGGCTTGCTTCCACTTTTATTAGATCTTGTCGTGGAATACTTAAAGTTTTTAGAGTGGGATGGAACTGTAGAGCATTTCGCTGGGTTAGATCATCATTTTCCTAGCGTTATCCCAGTTTCAACCTGGGGTCCGCTTACTATTCTAACCAGATTTGGCTGAATATTAGCTTTTCCACAGAGCGACTACCAGTCTGACCTCTGCAACCCAAATGGATAGCGATATTCTAGGGCAATCTAGGGTATAGATAGTATTCGCTATGTTAGATATGTTTATGTGTATCGTGTTTGGTGTCAGCCCTGTGGTGGAAGTGAGCAGTTATCGAGGGGGCCGTGGAATGCGGAGGCGTCCGATCAGCCGTCTCCGCCGAACAATTGACGGAGCCAATCTGCCGCCCGAGCGACCGCCGCCCGTCCTCCGTCGAGAACACCCGATACCGCACCTCAACTAGTTTCGATAGCGAAATTCTAATTAAACTTGGACGTTTCGAATTGATTGGTACATTAGGGAATTGTATATTGATTCCTACCTTTAATACTATTCGGATGATAAATTTTTGGAACTGGACATTTGACATAGATGAGGCTGTGGCATGTTGGTCGAATTTTTCTAACTTAACTCCGTCGCACCTGCTAGGTGTAAATTTTTAATATTCTGTTGAGGCGTGGTCTCAAAGTTTTACATAATTAAGCTCCACTTACCATCTAATGGCTTTTACATGCGGTAAACTCTAGAAAAAGCTTACCGTTGACATTAGCCCTTAGCGCCTATAAAAACCTCATCTTCGTATCTGTCATCTCTCCACGCGACCGCAACGGGAGCGCATTCGCGCGCTGTCAATGAGAATTGGTGCAGACACACACTCTCACCGCATCTCATTTCCTCGGCTCCACACCAATAAGATATAATGCACATAATAATATCCAGTGATACTGATACGCGACAGTGCGGTCTAATAATTTTCTTTTAATGGGGATATAAAGTAAGCCAATAAGTAGGCCAATTCCTCCTTTCAAAGGAGAGGCCTAGTCCAGCAGTGGACTGTTAAGGGCTGATGAAGAAGAAGGATATAAAGTAGTAACCGAGCGGCTCAAGATCGGTTGGTGTGGAGAACCTTGGGTGAGGCCTACGTCCAACAGTAGACGACTCAAGGGGACATGATGATGAAGGATATAAATTTGGTTTTCGGCAGTTTCATTTTGAGCGCCTTGAAGCCATTACCAACTAAACTGTCATCTTTCACCTACAGACATCTAAGTGTCTGTCTTTTTTAAAATCTCACTTTTTATAATAATTTGTAAGTGAGTGTAAATAGGTGATTAAGTTTTATTATCCAGTGCGTATATTTAGCGCGCGCATGTGATATTTGTCACAGTCTGCGGAGATAAGGACGCGAGACGGCTCGGCGGTCGAGTTGAATGACTTTCCGTTTTCACACCTACTTTTAACATTGACATCTAAACTAAAGCTATATTTACTATAGGATTCTGTCATAAAATGTACAGAAATAGTTTTATATTTATTTGAACAGCATGTCATTGAGTGTCTTATTGCTCTGTTCTCCTAGGGATCCCAGGTGATCATAATAATCATAATCATAATCATAATGACACGGTGAGTGAATAGATATCTCAGATTTTGAATATTTTTGTGGTGAACGTGATTATCGTCACCACTCAAGACTATTACAGAAGTAGTGCACGTCGATAGAATTGAGAAAACTATTAGGTAGAATAGAAAATTACATTTTTATTTAGTGGACTTTATTCAGTAAAAGTGTTAGTTCAATTTCTAGACATGGAAAGAAAAATAAACTGAGATGTACGGTAGTTGTGAGTTCGCCCTCTTAATGTCTTCGTACATCCTCTTTATTATTAACAAAGAATCCTCCTCCTAGCGTTATCCCAGTCTCAACCTGGGGTCCGCTTTCTAGTCTAACCGGATTTGGCGGAATATTAGCTTTTCCACGGAGCGACTGCCTGTCTGACCTCCGCAACCCGAAGGGATAGCGATATTCCATGGTTTAGGACTAGTGTCAATTTATTTTAGAGGTACTGACGCCCTATAACGACTGTCAAAGATCTTTATGACAGCCGGGACCGACAGCTTAACGTGCTCTCCGACGCACGAGACAAGCGATAATTGACAATTATTAACAAAGAATATAAAGTAATAACTCTGGTTGAAACTTTGCCCGCTTTATTACAGGATGCACATCTAAATTATAGAACGTTCAGGTTACCTTGTAAACAATACTTTGTACTTAACAGTTTGCATTGAGCTCAAGTGTGGCCGCGGAGCTCCGATTACAGTAGATGCCATAATGCGAGTGAACAACCGTTAGAAACTTGTCACAAAGTCATTGTTCGTGATCGATCGGAGAAATTCTTCACTTCTTGGAACTTTAGACTCTGTGCACACAACATCGGCCGATTTGATTGAAAAAGTCACATTAGTCTGCAAAGATTATGATATATGATCGAGCTGTGGTGAGGTAACGGTTGCATAATGCTGGTCACAATTTCCTGGATTTGGAGTAAAATGATTTAGTTCAGAATGAAGTCTGTAAGTGTGACGTAACAGTGACTCCCTTGCATCTATTGACGTGTCTGAAGAACACATATTTCTTTAGACACGGGTTCAGCATAAGTCTTGTGCTACCTTTTTACCTGACTACGGCAAAGCCAAAGGAGGGTGAACGGTATATAGAACCGTAACAAAACAACTAATAACGTGTGACTGCGGCTCTTATTTTTGTTCTGTTATTGTTTTTCCAGTAACCTTGTTTATTTAAGCATGCAAAAAATCTTGTTTCATACTTTTTCAGCGTCGATTTTTTTGTCGTAGTCGGGTTTTAGTTGTTTTACTTTTTATAAATTGACACAAACACTCCATGGAGTGCCGTTTGTTTTATTTTGATCACCGTCTCCCCGAACTGTGAGAACGCTTGTAGTTATTGCACTGGTGTTATTGTTTCGTTTCACACACAATTATGTAAGAGAAATATTTTTAATAGTTTAGCATTAATTAAGGTCCAATTGTAAGGGTGTATCAGTATGGTGGAGCATGCAGTAATAGTTCAGAAGCGTTTCGTGTAGACTCGCGCTTGCAACACGCGAAATACCTACCTACTTGTGTGAATTCGTCTTATAATAGGCGATGTTTATTTATATCACGCTCGCTATTGTTTACAATCGTTTGGCCGCCGACATTTTGTTTTTATTACTATCTTTTGTTGGTAACAAATGATCGTTTGTTCTGTTTTGTAATATGTTTGAAGGTAGGCGCTTCGTGCGTTGTGAACACCTGGTTAGTGTCTGCAACCTACACTTGTTAGCTCTTGAGAGCATATTTTAGAGTTATAATAATTCTTCTGAGTTTTGCACACGGATATGAGTTTATCCAGTAGCATTTTTTAGTTTCAATGTAAGTGCACTTTGCCTGATGTTTCATATACTTTCCAGCTGCCTTGACATATAAACCTGTAGCTGATCTAATTTTCTTATAGTAGCATATTATTTTAAAGTAGGCTTCTATTATCCGTATATTTGTGTCAAGTCTAAGCCATTTAGATAGTCACAGTTCACATAGGTATGTATTTTATTTATATCCGCTTACAGCCAATAAGCGACATGTGCATGTGTTTAATAAATCCTTACACGCAGGCTAAACCAGTCTACATGCAACATGTATCGGTACTAGTTAAGAACGTTCGCTGTTGGCGACACCTGAACCACTTTCCACCAAAACGCGTTCGTGGGCCGATATTAAGCGACGAACTATAGTTACGAGTATAATCATTTTCTAATGCAGAGTGCGCCATTTGCATCATTCAGATCGGAAGTCGTATGCTTTTATTCCAATTATTGATTTCTAACAGCAAATAAAGTTAATGACAGAAGAAATCTTTGTACACCAGTAGATATGTTCGAGTTGAAAGCTTGAGAACCTGTAGTGTTCATGTTATAAAATATACATGATAAGTCCTAAGATCCTTTAAACCTAAAAGGTTGCTCTTTGCCAAGACGTTGTCTGTACATAAACACGTGTTTGTTGTAAGTACCTCACATAATGGGGCGCCGGCGAACGTCAGCTCCTCAGGAAACTTTGATCAATGAAACCCACGTCTAACATAAATTTTACTCTGTTTACTTCGAGTCATTAAACAACTATGTATTAAAATTATAAACCGTTCCATACATCTAGTTTATCGCATCTTTGCTCCAGTTTCGGGGAAAGTTACTGCCGAACATTCTAAGAGGTGAGACGAAAGATTTTATTTTTAGTTCAATCGCGGCGTGGGCTCGCGTGCTGTGCTATCAATAGCCTGCGATTGATGAGACGATGGCATCGCGCTGGTGTAATTATCATTGATCGCCAACTTGGCCAAGGCGATGGTGCCCGCATTGCACCGGGGAGCAAGGTCGTCGAGTGGCCGCACGTCAGACAATACCCACATCTCAGCGTCACCATCACGCCATCGTGTACCAACGTCTTTATTCTATCAACAATACCCTCCACATAAGCCGCACCTATTGTGGGCCCACTCGATAACATCTGTATTAAAATAGTGAAGCGTCACGCGAGCGTGTAAACACCGCTGATATGACGATAATGACGGCTTTTATTATATACCTGATATAAATAGAACTATTAATTATTGACACTTGAAACTTTTCTTTGTAGGCGGTCGCTCATTAACCGACGTGTTCATGTCGCGCTAAATGTTGTGCAACGCGGGTGAAATCTGTGCGATGTCATTTTTGTAAATAAAAGTGATCTCACAGGTTATGCCGTCGCGTCGGCTACATAAATCTGTAGCTTTCAGTATTACGCTATATGTATTGTTCATACGGTCGCAGATGTTTGGTCATGACTATGTCTACGTACAAAAAGTAAGATTCATTCTCACAATGAGATTGTCGGACGAATTTCTTACTCTCGCTAACAAATATTCTAAATGTAGATTAATAAGATGTTAATGTCCTAATGTACCTACGATGATTCTAAACGTCGATATGTTCACGCTATCAACTGATCCAATGGAGAATAATATTCTCCTAGATATTTTGTGTGTGTTAGTTGATGGTTTTTGATATATTATTATGACAAAAGAAATGGTGAAAGACCATATCATCTTAGACAGCAACTTAATTCTCGAATATAATGAACCTTCCTATCTTTACCGTACACCTGGAACACCAATCAATAAACCATTATTCTCTGCAATACTACATTCTCTACAATAATTTCCGAAACAGATTTCGGGCATTATTGTAGAGAATTCTTTATACAAGCCAACCTGATAACAAGTAACAACCCAGTAACAGTCCTTAGTAACAAGAAAATAGGTCATTATTGTTTACAATTTTGTATTACAACCAACCTAATAACCAGTGAAAAAAATATGCGAAAGGTTTTATCTTCAAGTAAATATTTAGATAATGTATAATGAGCTGGAATGTCGCCAAGATCCAACGCTGAATGTTTATTTCCTAATTATCCGGCAGCGGAGAATCTCGTACAACAAATGTATGCAGAAAAGAGTAATAGGCCTCGTAGTTGCGCAGTACTTACGTAACAAGGCTGGTTTCCTAGTGTTCATGTGACCTTTCAGCAGTAATGTGAATGTGTCGTCATGTGATATCAATCTCTCGGAGTCGCCGCGGCACCGGCGCTGGTGCGTCGAATGGGTCAGAGGTGGAAACTCGTCTGGCACCATTGTCACTAGGTACCTACCATTAATCTATGTGTGTGTTACTGGCTGAAGGGAGCACGTTTGATTCTATTCCATAATTTCATATGAAAAGTTTTTTAATAACTGTGGACGAATTGTCATATGTAAAACGGCAAATGTGACTAGTGTAAGCCTTCTCACAATTCAGTTTAGCGTTGAGAAACGCCGAAATAAAAATTACCCCACGTCTTTTTATTCCACTGCTATTCCAAAATCTCGACTGTGACCTTACTTCCAAACTGTGTCTGTATATCAGGAAAATCTTAAGAAGAGCGATAATGAAACACGTGATATGTACTCTGTAACGAATACAAATGACAAGCGGGTATATTTCTAATAAGAGCTCGATACACGGTCCACGTGCGCTCTTTGTTCACGGTAATGGCCGCGTCGTCACTGACACGAACAAAATACGAGTCTTGTTCGTAATCATATGAACACAACACATACGCTCTTTTCCAATAGTAAGATTGCTGCTAAAGGTGTGCACAAACTGGAGTGAAGAACAGAAAACAATATAGAGCGGTCTTGTGAGGCTGTGTCGCTCCGTTAGATCTAGTTTCTTATGGCAAACTTAGCTAAGTAGTTTACAAAAATCCTTCTAAGAGTTAAAACGTAAAATGTGGATCATACCACTTTACGCACACACATACCTACGCATAAATATGGAAGATGAAATGCTCCAAGCCACACGCACCTTTATATTTTCATCTCAGCTACTTTTCTTCGACTTGATTAAGTTTATCCCTTTTCGTGATATTTTTTCTAGAATTTTCCTTCGTAAGCTCCAATCAGGGCCTTTTTCGCTAGAGAGGGTTCTCTGTTGTATTAAAATAATCCTGTTCTCTAACAGGATTAAATTGAAAGTATCAAGAGTCTCCAATTATTTTATTCAAGCGAGAGTTTCTGAAAATCATTTGTATTAGTCGCAAGTGCGCGATGAGATTGTTGACGAAGTGGAAGACAGGTAGTGTAATTATTTAAGTGGTTGCCATGGTACGGTGGCAAGTTTTCGCGGCGACGGAAGAAAGTCGTGTCGCATAGAGGCTCCATGCTTTCGCTGCACTTGTTACTAATTGCAAGCCTCCGTGTAAAGTGATTTCATTTGACGACACCAATAATTATATTATACCAAGGGGGTCTCTATTAAATTGTTTCTACAAATACATATAATGTAGATACAGTTAATATATTTTATATTTATATTATAATTAACTTGAAGATTGGAAAATGTTGAGCGCAGTTCGGCGATCAAATATTGTAGGAAATCTACGGAAAATGTTTGCTGGGTGAACAACTTCGAGAGCTGTTTTTCGGATTGGCTGTTCGGAGCTCATGTTTTAAACTGTTCTAGTGATTCAAGTAGTGGACAGGTTCCAAGAAAATTTTAGGTCATGTTGAATTGTCGAAATATCGAAAACATTTGTGATGCTTCGAGATGCTCATTATGACTAATTTTAGAAATAAGGTCGGTTTTGTAATGATTGGAGATATTCAGACAATCAGACAAGCTCTAAATCACACATATGTCGATATTTTTTATTGTGCTTAACTTTGTATGTTAACATAGACTTCCTTGAAGCACTGAAATGGTATTCGGCAAATATGTACATTACAACATACACTTTAACGAATGTATCCACAAAAACAACAGAACGCACTCAGTTGTGTGTTGTTTTTGCCGCTGCTGTTCTTAACTTTCTCCAGCTAATAATTTTGTAGGGGCTACTTATATTTGCACTAATTATTTTAATGTATTAATTTAATAAAAAAATCTGTATGTGAAGGTCAGCAACTCAAAACGGACGCTGTATGACTTTTTGCAAATATACAATTTGACTGCTACGTCGAAAGTCGCGGGTTCGATTCCCGCTCAAGTCAAACATTTGTGTGCATGAACATGGATGTTTGTCTTGGTATGGGTGTTTCTATGTATATTATGTATGTATTTACAAAAAAAAGTATATATGTATGTTTATCCATTATCTAGTAGCCCTAGTACAAGCTCTGCTTAGTTTGGAACTAGATGGTGTTATGTGAATGTGGTAGAATATTATTATTATTATAGGTATAATATTCAAATTGTATGCGTACACTATTAAAACACCTACTTTATGACTCCTTTTCTCTAAAAGAATTTGATTTTGGGGTATCCATGATTTAATTAAATCTCTTAGTTCAGTGGGAGGATTAATATGCTATCGTTGTGTCGATAATAAACTCACTACATCCGACGCGACGTTGACTTTTCAATGTTCTGTGCGGATCGCCGATTGCCCTTGTGCCCCGGGAAGCATCGTTCTGTGAACCAACGGTCATGAAGATCTTTCAAAGTAGTTATAGTTGATCAGTTTGTTTTTTTTAAATCTTTTATTAAATCCTTTGCGTTCCTAATGCTTTGACCGAGATAACGCTAAGATGATTATAATGATTAGCATTTTTACAATATCACAGTTCAATCGAATTACTCTCTCACAATTGTGCAACTATTAATCGCCTTGACAGAATAATAGAATAGAATAGAATATTTTTATTGTAAATCATGAGTATGCATCAAACAATATGTGCAAGGTTTTAAAATAACAGGTAGATCTGCATGTTTTGCCATTAATTAATGGCGTACAATAACAAACATGTTTTTTTGTCCAGAAAAACAAAACCGAAAATTTGTATTAGACTCTACACAACAAAAAAAAATACATGACAAGACAGTCCATCTTTGTTTCACTGTCTGAATAAAAAATAACCAACAAATATAGTTCTGCTTGACTCGCTAACCTAAATGCTTTCTAGTTTCCAGCGAGTTGGTTTGTTGACAGCACACCAATCATTTGTAATGGCGAAACGCGTAGATTGAGTGAAGTGCTCCCTCATTAGTCAGGTCGGTTCCAGTCCGAGGTAATTGCCGTAACCATTGCACTACATACTGACTATTACTGACTAATTAAATTCAATACAGGCTTTTCTGTGTGTAAGCTGTGACACAGTTTCCCTACGGCGGTTGTTTCCTTTATTCATATTTTGGCATGTTATTGTTAATTCTGTTTATAAATAAATACATTTAATACTAATATATCTGTTTATAAAATTGCTTAGGTATATTTCTGTTTGAACTTTAAACAATCGTGTGAATTGGAGAACTTTTTGACTTCCTATTATTTTTGTCGCTTCAATGTAACGCATCATACAAGCCAATGTATGATGTTAAATTATGATAGTTCGATATTAACAGAGTGTCTGTGTACTACCTATTGGTCTCCTAGTTGCGTCCTGTAATCTGAGGGTCTAGTCCGAGTTTGCACTCGATCGTCACGATCGACGACAGCTAGTCGACGGGAACAATTTCCATACATTTTCTAAATGCGCCCCCTAGCGGTCTCTATCGATCGCAACACTCCGTTAGGTGGCGCTTTTGGAAAATGTATGGAAATTGTTCCCGGCGACAATTCTATCGTCGATCGTGACGATCGAGTGCAAACTCGGACTAGACCCTCTGATCGTGTGGCGCTGTCGCCACGCGACCGCCGATGTGGTTTCTCTTTTGTCTTAAATATTATAATATGTACTTAAGTATTATCTGCATACGATAGCTAGTAGACCTATCAGCTATAAGATCAGAGATAGCTGTAAACTACTAGAGAGTAACTAAACATTTGTTCAACGATTATTACTGACGTTTACTATTTCTATAGAAAAAGCTATTGTCATGTTGTTGGTGTCATTTTGATATAACCCAAAAATGATGTTCTAAAATGTGTCCCCTGTATTTCAAGTAAAAGAAAAAGAAAATAATCTCTGCTCGAAAAACAAAACTATTATTTACCTTTATCAATAACATTGTCAGGTGCGTTGACACTAATCCAATACGTATTTATTAGGAGGCTTTGGGAGGATATATCTGTTTATAGGACACGGCGTGTATGCGGTTATCCCGGTTGTTCGTTGTCTATTTATTGTATCTTTGTGTCCGTGTCGACTCACTGTCTTATACCTATTTCGTGTTGTGTCGGATAGTCGTAAACGCGTGGGCCTCTCGATGAAAGATGTCGCTCTCTGCTTGTGATGGTACTGTTTATTTGTTATTTTAGTTTATAGTGCTAGTGATTGTAGCTATTTGGTTAGTGATTTGATTAAAAGTCTAAAGTAGATTTATGTATTTTCATCGACATAGCGGTAGGTTGTGTTCACGGTAACCTCGACGCCTATATTTTTATTTTATGTGGATCCAATATGTTTGTCCTGGCGTTGAGTGAGTGTCATCATATACCTCAAGTTTTGCAAGTTTCATATTAAATATACCAATGAGACACTGAAATTGATACAGTCAAAAATAACCTCCGCACTACACGTAGTGTTAATGTTATCGAGGAACAAACAGGCATAAGAACTTAATCAACAAACGGGTTTTGTCACAACATCCGTCGGTATAATTCATATGACAATAATGCTAATGTTATGTTTCTATATCACATACGATAATATATCTATTAGCTGGCTCGTGTGTGAATGTGCACTCATTAACGCTTATTAATTGATAATTAGCGTCGTTAAGTAACTCGCGGAGCACGCCTCTCTAGTGAAAAGTGAAACTTATTCTCTCCCCTCCATTGTCTCGAACGTGAACGATATTTACGTACGAAGAAGCCTCCGTTTTTAATTTATTTGGACCTGTTTAATGTTTATAATATAATTTAGGAGGGCCCTGCCATCTCATAGAATAACGATTCAGGACAATTTAATTTTATTTCTGAAGCCGTTGATAACTTTTGTTTTGGTCTCCTTTGGCTTATATTATTCGGGCATTTAAATTATTATATTGCCAGTTCGAATATTGTACTAATATATTACACTTATATTTACTTAGTACTTGTTTGTCGCTGACGTATTCGTTTCCGGTCGTATTCGGATATTACGTGTCCTCGTATCTCATAAATTCTTATATAAAATAACGAGTAGAACAGGTTTGCTCAGTACAGAGATATTCGCAATATCGACAAGGTACGGAACATGTCTCGTTAAAATTGGTTACTTTAAATTACTACCTATTTCTATATCCGTATATTGCTTGCTACTTCATTTATTACATTTTACAAGGCATTTTTCAAAATGTATATTGAAAATCATCAGGCATCTTTGGCTCTTAGGCACTTATTTCGTTAACAGTTTTTTTGTCTTAACGCTCTATTATGTATAATACAAAAGAGACACATGGTCTACTTAATAGTTAATTAAGATACCCATTTCGTCTTATGTTGTTTGTCCCGTCATTCGCTGGATGCAATTCTACTTGTTTGTAATTACACAGATTACCATATACACATGTTAGTACTCATTAAGATAAATTACCTTATTTACCTCATAGCCAACGACTAATTATACGTTTCGTTAAGTCACTGAGCAGCGGTAAATACTATAATAAAGCTGGCATTATATGGAACACGTATTAGAATTGAATGCCCTGATTGTGTACTTTCTATAGTCTTGTTGTCAAAGGGCAGATTTGCGAGTTATAACCTTGCACATAAGATACACGTGATCGAGCTTTAGTTATAGACTCACGCCTGTTTCCCGGAGGGGTAGGCAGAGACTACGGAACGCCATTTGCAACGATCCTGACATATCTCTCTTGCTTCATTCACTGCCATCGGATATTGCGTGTATGGATTTAACAATGTCTAGGGTCCCAAGTCAACCTCACCTGCAAGTGGTGCACCTGCCGATCAACGGACGAGGCTCTGGCAAACAAAATATCCCGATAAGCGGCAATAGGCTCGCCACCTATTACGTGGGATCAAAACACTGGCGAAAAGTGGGCGTTTAATATGCCTCTGCCTACCCCTTCGGGGAAACAGGCGTGAGTCTATGTATGTATGTATGTATTTAACAACTATCCATTAATTAAACCTGCACCACAACTGCTGGTGTAATTAATGCGGTAAATTATTACAATCCTTCTTGAAACGGCACTTAGTATTGTACCTTTATGTTACCTAAACGCGTTAGCGTTGGTGCTAATGCTAAAAAAGAATATCGTCTTAAAATAGCGTACTTGGAACTATACAGATTCATTTTCAACACCAACATCACAGTCTCGTTTCGACACGCGTGCGAATCGGTCAAGTCCTTATTTAATAAAATAAAATCGTATAAATTCTCGGAATCCTATTGTTATCGCGGCGGTCGCGGCGGGTCGGCCGGCCGACTACCTGCGCCAGGTGTGCGCTCGCCTTGTTTACGTAATATGGATGTTCGCGATATTCTAGGCGACGACGACATTGCGGAGGAAGACAATGCATCAACGTTGAGTACTGATGAAAGGGAAGGGTGTGTTGGTCAGATCAATGTTAATGGGAAGAGGAATATGAGGGAATCGGATGAAGAGTGGATTACCGTAGGGTCTAAAAAAGGAAAAATATCTAAATGGGAGATTACTTTGACATGCAATGAAAAGTTACCGAAGGCATTTGCTTTAGCAAAAATTTTAACACAGTACAACATAAACAAAATTGCCAAAGTTAAATACCTTAACTCATTTAAAATCCGACTACAGTTTGAGGATGAGGAGAGCTTGAACACACTCTGTGCATGTGAAGATCTTATCGCAAAGGGATGGCGGTTTCACAAAGATATGGAAGTTAGTCTATCATATGGAATTATAAGAGACGTTGAACTAGATTTGGAGGAAGAGAAGATATTACAAAGCATAAAATCTCCGGGATCAGCTGAACTCATTTCCGCAAAGCGACTGAACCGTCGAGATTACGAGAAACTTGGATGGACACCCTGTGAAGTAGTTAGGCTGTGTTTCAAGGGCTGTAATTTGCCGCCATATGTTTACGTGGATGCGCTCAAAATCAGTGTGGAACCATACATCTTCCCCGTTTCACAATGCTCTCGATGTTGGAGATTAGGCCATACAATTAAGACTTGTGCGTCTAATAAGACTATATGTCCCAAATGCAGCGGCTCCCATGCGAACTGTGAAACGAAGACCTTTAGATGCGTCAATTGTTCTGGACCACATATGGCGTTAGCAAAAACATGCCCTTCATATAAAAAGGAAAGACGGTTACGAGAACTAATGGCAGAGTTCAACTGTACGTACAAAAAGGCTCTGACTATGTATGTTGACCCTACGGAAGAATCTGCACCACCAAGGGTTGTCATAGACCAGACTGAGCTTCACGTAAACACTCCCATTTCTTCATTGAACGCAGCAGGAAGCTTCGCGACACCGATGGATACATTGAATGATGTACAGGAACGTGACAAACGCCCTACATATGCTCAAGTTATACGGAGACCTTCCAAACAGAAGCATACATCTAAGAAGAAGCCACGAACACACTACCCTGCGTCACGGGAAAATCATCTTACAGAAGAGTCGGATACGTCGCAGTCTGACGGTAATACGCAATCACACGGGCAAAATCAAGACCTGGAGTATGGTAAACATAAAACTACGTTTATGGAGTTGTTGTCGCGTATATACGAAGTAATATTACTTAAAAACATTGCATCGTTGGTTAAAGTTAAAACTATTTCTAAGTTATGTATTGATTGGGTATTACAATGGGTGATAGGAAATACGTCTGAAGCGCCGTGGTTGGAATTATTTAGGCAATTTCTTAATGGATAAAAGTAATATTAAGTTAAATGTGCTTCAATGGAATGCCCAAAGTCTTAGACCTAAATTAGTAGCTCTTACGCATTTATTAATTCAAGATAAATATCAAATAGCAATAGTTTCTGAGTCTTGGCTAGAACCTGACACTCCATTAAAAATAAGTAATTATAATATCTTTCGTCGGGAT
Source organism: Euclidia mi (assembly GCA_944739405.2). Classification (NCBI taxonomy): domain Eukaryota; kingdom Metazoa; phylum Arthropoda; class Insecta; order Lepidoptera; family Erebidae; genus Euclidia; species Euclidia mi. Next base: position 5,007,493 of record OX123187.2, on the reverse strand, counting down.
AGGGCTGACTCATATGGAGGAGTTGCCGTAGTAGTACACAAGTCCGTAAAAGCACAAATGGGTAGCTTTCAATCACAAAATTTAGGAATTGAGACCCTCCATATTCAAATTTTTAACCATCCTTTTTTAGAAAACCTAATAGCAGTATATTGCCCGCCGTCTGTTAGAACAAGTCAAGCCGATTGGAACTGTATGTTTGCGACCTTCGACAAAAAATCGATGATAATTGGAGACTTCAATGCTCACCACTCTAACTGGTCCAATAGGACGGACTACAGAGGAGTGCAAATTTTGGATTCAGTTGTAGACCATAATTATGTGGTTTTAAACAATGGTAGCTATACTCGGATAAAACTAGTAAACGGCATCTTACAGGAATCGTCACCTGATATATCCTTACTAACGTCAGATATTGCATTAAAATTTAACTGGGCAGTAATAAACGAAACTTTGGGTAGCGATCATTTGATGATTAGGCTATCTTCGGAATGTATTATGAATAATAACCTATTAACAAAGCGTAATTTCAAAAATGCGAACTGGCCCTCGTATAAAACATGTCTTCAAGAAATGTTTACTAACTTTCAACTTTCAGATGATCCTCAGAAAGCGTATGATACATTTCTTGATTACATATATTTGGCAACAGATATTCATATTCCGTTTATCAAAATATCACAAAATCCATCTTCTAAATTTGTCCCGAAATCTTATTGGACTGCTGATCTGTCTAAGGCAGTTGCAGTTAGAAGGTTAGCCTTATCTAAATTTCGGCGAAACCCAACTCCCAGAAACCTAAGTATTTTAAAAGAAAACATACGGCTAGCTCAAAAATTGATTCGTCAGGCTAAACGTGAAGAGTGGGTTCGATTTTGTGATTCAATAGACGAATCAACCTCAGCCGTGACCATGTGGCAGAAGATGAGATGGGTTAAGGGTTATAGATCACATAAACAATTTGTAGATTCTATAAGAGCCAACAAGCTATTAGTAAACATTACGCCTGACTACGTTTTACCTGATCAACCACAGTTTCTACTGCCTAACATACGCCTTGAGTCTAAAATCTCCATGCAGGAGCTAGTAAAATGTATTAAATCAAAGGATACATCTCCTGGATGTGATGATATCTCATATTCTATGATCCATCACCTTCCTAGTAATGCTAAAAATATTTTACTTCACATATTGACGTGACAACGTCTTATAAATTGGTTTGCCGGGTGACACTTCAAGAAACTGCGTTACGCTCCGCTCACGTTATGCGCTCACAATGAGAGCGAGTGAGAGGCACGCGTCCCGCCTAAGAGCGAGAGAGACAGACATAAAAAGTGAAAGGCACGCGTCTTTCATCCTTCTTCCTACTATACGAATGAATATTCACATTAAAATTATTTTACCACTCAAAGTCGTTGTCACGTAAAACTTTCGCCCGTATACCGACTTTACAGGCAACCAATTTTTTAATTTATTTTTTTCGCTGAGCTTTGTCCCAACACAATGGCGCAATATTAAAATTATCCCTATACCAAAACCAGGCAGGGAACCCAGCCTTGTATCGTCTTTAAGGCCTATCTCCTTAATTTCTTGTCTGTGCAAAATTTTTCACTCGATAATTAATAAAAGACTGGAATGGTATTTGGAAAATAATAATATGTTTTCTGATAATATGGTAGGCTTTAGGAAGAACAGAGGTTGTCTAGATAGCTTAAGTTGTTTGGTATCGCGTATTCAGAGCGGTTTCTCAAGGCGATTGCCTACTATTGGTTGTTTTATTGATATAGATAATGCGTATAATAACATTGACATTAAAACTTTACTTAAGATTCTACATGATTTAAAAGTTGGCTCAAAAATATGTCAATACCTATGGAATTTTTTGAAGGAAAGACACCTAATCATAGAAACAGAACATGGCTGTATCTCTAGAATGACTAGTCGTGGTTTGGCACAAGGAGATCCCATTTCCCCTTTATTATTTAATATTGCAACCATTAACGTTTGTAATTTGATTGAAAGAGACATTCATATATCGCAATACGCTGACGACTTCGTAATATATTACACATGTAGATCGATATCAGAAGGTACTAGGGTATTACAAAATTCACTAAATAAGTTAAATAAGCTTTTTATTAATTTAGGCTTAGATATTTCTCCTGATAAAAGTAAGATCTGTGTCTTTAAAACCAACTATTCGAACGCTATGGTTAATTTGAATGTTAACGGAGAACCTTTAGCATGCGTACCGTTTGTTAAATATTTAGGCGTATGGCTAGATGAACATTTAAGATGGACCAAAAATATTAACGAAGTCAGAGAAAGAACATTAAAGTATATTAATATATTTAAAGTCTTAGTCGGTCCTGGATGGGGCGTGCACCCCTGTCATCTAAGAAGATTGTACATTTCCCTCATTCGCAGTCGCCTAGATTATGCTAGCTTTTTATATGATAATAGTAGTAAAACTCACTGTACAAAACTAGATAGAGTGCAAAACCAATATATGCGCATAATAGGTGGGTTCATAAAAAGTACGCCTATTCATGTCATGGAATCGGAACTTTTATTACAACCTCTATTTGTCCGACGCACGTATCTAGCTGCCAAATTCTGGTTAAAATCCAAATCTTATGCTAGCAATAAAGTTATTGCAATATTAAATGATCTTTATAACGAGTGCCAAACCTCTTACTGGCGACGTAAGAAGAAGCCGCTCTTGGTAATAATACACGAACACCTCAAGTCAGAACCAATACATACAAGCACTCGACTTGAAATGTTTAGTTTAAATACCTGGATGAGTAATATAGATACATCTACTTTTCTAAGTACGCATATTGATAATCTAGATAGACCGAAGCGTCAATATGATTCCCAAAATCTTCTCTTAATGTGTAACCAGTTCTTATCCAACAAATATATAGGCTATTATAAAATATATACAGACGGCGCTAAAGATTTGCATGGTGTAGGTTCTGCATTCTTTGACATTCAAATGAATATTTATATGAAGTTTAAAATTAATAAATCTATATCGATTATGTTCGCGGAGCTTATTGCTATTGCCGAAGCTGTATCATATGTTAAAAGTATTCAAAATTGTTATAAAGCTGTAATATTGACTGATTCTATGAGTGCCATACAGCATTTGGAACTTTGTACTCGTAAGGCTAGGGGCATTCCATTGGCATACGACATTTTAAATGATTTATTTCACATGAACAACTCAAATAAATGTATAATTATTCAATGGGTGCCTTCCCACATTGGTATTATAGGTAACGTTACTGTGGATAGGCTTGCCAAGGAAGCTTCTGTGAGTGGGGTTAGTTTGGATTGTTTACCTTTTTATACTAACTTATTAGGTAATGTCAAAGCACATAGTTATGAATTATGGTCAGAATATTTTGATAAAAGATCGCTTACGAAGGGTATATGGTATAAAACTATACAGCCAACCTTACCTCGTATTCCATGGTGCAGCACAACCAATGTGGGCAGGCATGACATTGTGACTAGTTTTAGACTTCGTTCCGGACACATACCATTAAATAAATTTGCCTTCATGATGAGAAAGACCGAGTCTCCTAATTGTAATGAGTGCGGTAGTGTGGAGGACGTGTACCATATTCTCGTGGAATGTGTACGGAACGAAGCATTCAGACGACAAATATTCCTGTCGCAAAATGATTTGTTGATTTGTAATATTGGTTGGTGTAACAGTGCCTTGGCCTTTCCTCTATCGGATACGGCCAGGCTCCTGTACAAACTAGTACAAATAGGATGTAAGAATCGGGTGTGATTAAGTTAATCAATTAACTTGATGTCATTATAAATGTTTAATTTGTGGTTGGTTTTACGGGGCTTATATGTTCAAAAATGAACCTGCCCCTTTCATTAATAAAAAAAAAAAAAAAAAAAACACCAACATCATGCATAGCAATTACTGAGTAAAGTTGCTAACATTATTCAATATAACACGACAGCAAAACAACATATTTCATATGTTATATTCAAGGAAGCAAGTGTTTGATTAATTTGTAAAGAAAACACATCAAAACGTGTATGTACTTTACATAAACAAGCAATTTTCTCTACAATTTCTGTGGAATAATTCGCGCATTAATCAATGATTTGAAAAATTCAACAATCTTGATGTTTCCTTGCATATCGCCATTAATCTCGTGTACAAGGAAGTTGATATTGATACACAAGTGCAGAGCTGTACAACTACGTATAAACCGGCTGGTTGTAATGTATTAAATGGCGAACACATGTGGTTATGCGAAGTGTCGCTAATCGAGCCACGTGCCGCACTTCCTACTTCCGTGGAATAAGATCGATGTAATACATACATGGATATTGTTAGCGCAGGTAGGGGGTTAAAGTTGAAGAAACACGTCCTATGTTGGCCTATTTATGTGTATTGAAAGATACGTTTGTCTAATTTATTGATAAGCAGAGCGAATACTGCTAATGGGACCCTCTTGACACATCACACGTTAACGCGGGAACAGGAAATAGCAGGTTCACTGACACGACTAAAATATGTGTCAAGTACATTTTGTGCAGTTTTAATTTTGTATTTTTGGTATTTCTGATAGCAATATCATATTGCCTCCTATTTAAATGTCATCTTATCACTCTTCCGCTTGCATACCAAGCCGACAATTCAAACCTCAATTATATGGCAGGTCAATCAAAACCAATTAAATGCGGTAAACGAATGCCTTTAGATTCTGTGAAATGGCTGCATAAATTTTAATAAATTTCGGTAGATGTTTCGATGGATAAATTGGCGGATTGCAACAAGTTGTAACGAATCGGTATCGGCCGTCAGATTAGCGGTGATTACGAGGCGGCTTGTGCCAACTAACAAGGCGAGCGATCATCCGCACGCGGAAGGATAAAACTGAATAGTTGATTCCATTATTATGATGTAACGTTGCCGCGGAATGGCTCGCCAATCAAATGGAATATGTTATGTACCACAATCTACTTAACATTAAAATACATTTATCAGAATTTACCAGAAACATTGAGAGATAAAAAAATTGCAAGTAGCTAACTGCTAAATTAACAAGTGTCCGAAATATTAGGATGCCCATCATTACTTTTTAGTGGGCATTTTACCGGTGGTATTTCTGTAAATAATTACAGGAAACCCAATAATATACCTATCCAAAAGATAAAAATATTTTGTCCCTCAACATTATGCATTTTTGACTAATCTCTTCCTTTTTGTTGCAGGTACAAACATGCCGTCAATTAAAAGGAGTCTGAGTACGTACTTCATAGGCTAACTCATCATCACCATCATCAGCCAGTGCACTGCTGGAGTAGGCCTCTCCTTTGAAAGGAGGAATTGGCCTATTATATCACGCTGGCCAAACGGGTTGGTATAGGGTTTGCTTCTAGTTTTCCTTCTCTTACAGTGCTGTTCTCTGCAAAGTATGCTCCCTCTGTCGGCTCTTACAACGCCCATGGGATGATATGGGGTGGTGACATTCCGTATTCGTAATCCGTCACCACACGGACAGCGCTAACTATACCTGGCTAATAAAATATACAATAATGAACATTGTGCAAACGATTTCATTAGACGCCTTTATCTTTTTCGCACAGTAAAAGCAACGGCTGGTAGAAAAGGACGGCAAAATGTTTTAACTACCCGCCAATAAAATACCTACGTCAAAAAGGATCAGCGTCTGGCCGCTTTTGCATTAAGCTATCTGTAATAAGAAGCTTTGCATTAAGATTTAATCTCTGACAGATTAAGTGGAAAATCTTTGCAATGCACGTCTTCAGGCATGATCATGTCAAGCATGATTACAGAATTACGTCAGAGTATTCTCAAATGTTATGACAAAATAAATCCGGGTTTGGCAGCTATGTCTAGATTCTATTAAAATTAAGATATTGGCCAGTTACTGTTTGCTGTTACTAAAAAAAATGCCAAGTGTACTTAGTAACATTAGCTAAATAGCTATAAAATCATCAAAAACGTTTTAACTTGATGGCAAAAAATGGCATTAAACACTACTTTGTTGGAAGCATTGGCAATCTCGTACAGGGAATTGATGCCTTCAGCTTTACATGATGCCCTAGACATCAGGATCCCGCTATTTGCAACCTCATTTAATTGGCCATGTTTAATACTTTATACATAATAAATACACAGCATATATTTGTTGAAGTGGCACAATGAATTTGAACGTTATACCGTAGTGACAACAGCTCAGCTCAATCCTGAACAAACACTGCGAGCAAACATAATGACTGCCCAAATATATTAAGTTGTGGACGTACTTTCGAACACGACGCTGCGAAAACGAGACAACGATTAGGACTATGTTGAAAGCATATTTCATGAACATAATTTGTTAAGCAAGTAAGTTGAAAGGCATTCCTCATCATCAGCCCTTTATACTGTCCTACTGCTGGGCACGGGCCTCTTCCCATTATAAGAAGGGTAAAGCCATAGTCCACCACGCTGACCAAGTGCGGGTTGGCAGACTTCACATGTCTTTCGAGAACATTAAGAAGAACTGTCAGACATGCAGGTTTCCTCACGATGTTTTCCTTCGCCGTTTAGCAAGCGATAATTAACAATTTAATACGCACATAACTCCGAAAAGTCATCGGTGCGCGCCGTGGATTCGAACCCGGACCCTCTGCGTAGCAGTCTGTCTGTCTCTCCACTAGGCTATCGCTGCTTAAAGGCATTCCTGCACTGGAAATAATACCTGAATCACCGGAATACAAACATCGAAGCAATTTCCACAATGCTTCAGACCTGGATGCTCCTTTTATGCCATGATGCGGTCTCGTATATCTGTTTGAGATGTATGTGCTATGTACTCGTGCTCGTATACGTCCAGCGTAGGTTCCATGTTTCAACCGAAAACACGGCGCCCGTGCAGTGATGCGGTAACCACTTACCTACCACTACGTTAATTCTCTGAAGCGTGTGCAATTCGTGCACTAGTGAACAATGGCCTCGTCAGCACCGCCGCAGACTCGCCACGAACCGTATGCCATCGAGCTGCATAATCGATGCCTTTGAAACTGTGCCCGAAATTCGACAAACTCCCTACATCGAACGTACAAATTGAATCATTATTGAATACGTTTGTGGTGGTGGTTTGTGGCTATGGTTCTGCTATATGACAAGCGAGTCTGTTTAATGAGTAATGTCAATTAATGTATAGATACTATATGTAGGTGCACCTTAACAGACTTGCTTAAATCAAAATTAGCTCACCCCTTGATTAGAACAACTAACCAAATTGAAAGAATTCGACATGTTACATGTCTGTGCGAAAGTGTGTCCTACCTTCATATTAATTAACCCTATCAAATATGTACCTACCATACGAGAACATAACTAGGTAATACGATTATATATAACCGACAATTTAAATTAAAAGAGGATTTCGCACGCAAATGTCTGACCATTTCGTAGGTCGGCTCAAATTCACCCTCCCTGAACAAATCTCTTTGTGGTTCGGACAATGAGGGTAAATGCCCTGCTATTATATTCAAGCTGTAAACAAATGAGACCCAAACGTGGGCGTATTATGTTTGCTTCTAAAATTAGTTTCAGTGAACTGGACGATACCTTTTTATAGCTCAGTATAATTTGTCATAAAGCTTCTATTTACGTTAGGAGACCTTTATTATAAAAAATACGATAAAAAGTAATGTTACGAAGCAAATACGTCTGGTCTTACCTAGAATATATTTCCTTCTTTGAATTTCGTAAATGGATCAAATGACAAGATTCGCTTCTTCATCTAAACGATCTTCTCATCAGATTCACGAATCATCAGTCTATCGAAGAGCTCTATCTGTACCGGTGACCGGAGGTACATTCCCGCTTCTATCTGCCTTTGCTGGTATATCTACCTTTGCAAGTAGAACTCTCTAATAAATGGGCCTGTGTTTTTCTGACTTGTCGTCAGATCTCCGTTACGGCCCCTAGACAGGCGAGCGCGTAGCCGACAGCGATTTGCGGCGCTACACCGGTCCGACGGCATTCCGCCCGCGGCGCCGCCTGCCCCGTCGTAGCCCATGCGTGAACGAGCCACCACGCATGGCCCTAATGTGTGCTCAGCGACACGCTTGTACTGTCTTACGACTATCGTAGATAGTGACGAAATTGATTGCTTATATATTTGATAGATGGGTATGTAATTTTGCAGTATGTTCGACTCGTTGATACCAGAAGAAAGTTTGTGGTCCAAGATATGGTTCGAGTTAGTGGAAGTGTTGGCACATAATTTACTGAGAAAGCTTTTGGGTTCATTCTGGGATATCTTGTATGTAGAAATGAAATTATACATAAAGTTTAATATTTAATACAAAACTTTAAATTACTTCTATTATAGAACGTCGTGTGTATTTTTTTAATAATTTCGCCGCTGAATTGTAACATGTTATTAAACCAATGTTGGATATAGGGAAAATATTACCTTTTATGCACATCCAGCTCTCACATCAATCAACTCTACTTCGCAGTAGTACATAAATTAATAAGCTTTGAATAAAGCGAAGCCTCCAGTTATTATGCACTCCCGAATTATGGGTGCTTTTACAAATTTTATGCATGGCCATTTTTATTAACCAATTGTGCCAACAGGAATAACTGATGTCATTTTAAAAGCTCTTTTGTTTACCTTTGTTTTCGTTAATTTTTATGCTTTTGTCAGTTACAAATTATAAATAACTCGACTTTGTTATGGTTCAAACAAAGATAGGCCTTTCGGGCAGAATCGAGGACAGCTACACCTATATCGTAAGATTGTAACATATACTCCTGTTCCAATCCACGAACATATTTTTAGCCCTCGCCAATACTCAGAACTTCATGTACACACATCAACAAAGTCTAGGGATATCTTAATCCTAAATTATTTACGAGTTTATAGTTTAGAACCTTGTTAGTTTCCACAAAAAGTTTATATACAGATTAAAACCTCTTTTATTCTATTTTCAAAATTTGAACATGGAAAGAAAAAAAACAAAATAATAAACAAAATATGGCGGCAAATTTGCTAGTAATTCGTTACATTAAAGAAAGTTAAAACTGTTTTATTATAATTATTAATGAAAAGGGTTTTTAATTGTTTTTCTTTTTTAATTTAACGTGACGTACGAACTTTAAAAGTCATGTCACGTCGTCATTTGAGTCGAGATGAAATGTTACGAGCCGTGGGCATGTTAGAAAATGGTGCAATTCAACGCGTCGTTGCTGAGGCCCTACATACCAGTCAAAATGTGATATCAAGGTTGTGGTCACGTTATCGCAGTACTGGAGATGTGGCCGAACAGCACACAGGTAGATATCGTGTTACTACGCAGAGACAGGATCGATTTCTCCAAATGACCGCCAGAAGACAACCCAATATCACAGCGCTGCAACTAGTGCAAAGGCTCCAGGAGGACCACCAGCTGCTGGTAAGCGACCAAACCGTGCGAAGAAGGTTACATGAAGTTGATCTTCATGCTCGAAGACCATTGCGTGTTCCAGCATTGCGACGTGGCAATCGCGGTCGGCGGCTTTCGTGGGCTCGGGAGCATTTACCATGGAGTGACGAACAATGGTCTTTGGTGCTGTTCACCGATGAGTCCCGGTTTGGGTTTCACCCGGATTCACGAAGAACACGCGTTTGGAGAGCTCCAGGGAGAGTTAGCCGTCTACGGCACCCTCAGGAGGTCCACCCATACCAAGGCGGGACAATCATGGTGTGGGCAGGAATTCGTCTTGGCGGACGAACCCAACTCGTTTGGATCCAAGGCAGCATGACTGCACAAAAATACCACGAGGAGGTAGTAGAGCCCGTTATTGTCCCACACAGAACTCAAATAGGCCATGAATTTCTACTCATGCAGGATAATGCTCCTTGCCATACGGCGCGGCTGGTATCGACCGCTCTCCGAGAGCACGATATTCAAGTTTTGGATTGGCCTGCACAGTCGCCCGACTTAAATCCTATCGAGCATGCCTGGGACATGTTACAACGAAAAGCTTTGAGAGATTTTCCACCAAATTTGACGACTGAACAACAACTTTACGAACACTTGCAAAGGACATGGAACCTCATACCGCAGCAAGACATTGACAATTTAATTTTAAGTATTAACAATCGATGTCGATGTGTAATCAATGTAAGAGGTGGCAACACTGATTATTAATGATTAGATTTTACAAGATTTTTTCCATTTTTATTAAAATTAATAGTTTTTTAAGAAGAAATGTTTGTTGTTATCATACTAATTTTCCATGATGATTAAAAAAATTATTTTTTTTATTTAAAACAAAAAAAAACACGAAATGTTTTTTATTTTTATTAAAGACCTTAAAATAATCTATGATTCTTCTATTTACTGTATCAGAAAATTCTTCATAGATTTTTAGATATTTGATGAAATATAAAATATCCCTAGACTTTGTTGATGTGTGTATATCAAACATAGCATAACCTACTGACCTTACCGTAACATAATATATCTTGTACTGGTTATAATCAGCGCGGGTTGTTTACATTGCGTCTATTCGCAGAGTGTTTGTTAAACACGCCAGCATGCGTGCCCGGCAGGCGGGCGGTACTTGGTAGCGCCACACCGACTGCGCAATGCACGTCAACGCCTCGCTTTGAAGTTTGCAACACACATGTGCATATGTTTGCTGTGTTTATTTATGATATAAAAACAGTAATTCATCTAGTTTTTGTGGTGTTCCAGTGTCAGAGAATAGATGCACTTGTGATTTAGAAATAGGAACAGTTTTGTTACTATTTATTTATTTGAACTCTTTGTACTAGGACTTGACAATGATTGACATAAAACAGGCAGAGCAAAGAATTATAATGCCAGCTACATTTCTGATGCCTCTAAAGCCCTTGAAGTACCTATAAATAAGTATGTATTCATATTATTATTACGATTTATGTTATCAATATATTATTGAAAGTTGTATATCAATGATATCAGGTACATGTGCTTTAGATAATCCGTTTTTGATAATCTAATCTGATAATCAACATTAGCATCCGTTATTGTGTCATTGAGTCTATCACTTATCGCTGAATTCAATATTCGATCTATACATGGATTTGGGTGGCCAATTCTGCTAATAAATACAGTTTCGATATAATGTCAGTGTCATACTTACGTCACAAAAATCGTATTGTTCTATAATTGAATGAAATCGCAACGAGATCGTAAATTGAAACAAGTGTCAAAATATCTGTCAACGACAAACTGTTTATTTCAAATTATACTGGATAATGACATTAGGATATCAGAATACAGATTTTGAGTCCATTCAAAATATAATATCAATGTCATATAAAAATAGGAGAATTGGGCCACAGATATATGTTTGACATATTTTGTATCGAGCTTATGTCAAATATATATCGCATATCTAAAAAACATGGACAGATTGAATATTGAATTCAGCGATTAACTGATCGTAAAAATGCAATGTCATTAGTATCTCCACCGATCTCAATTAGCTAAGTCTAGTTTTATAATCAAAGCTATTATGTGTAATTCACAATTATAGCTCTTTCTAGTTTCTCTAATTAGTAATTGTAGAGGCCTTTCCTTATGGCCGGTGTTATTGCACCAGGAAAACTATAATACAATAGTCTAGAATAGTCTAGATAGATTTCTAATCCGCGTGTCAAAGTCAAAGTCAAAGTCATTTATTCATCTAGGTCACAAGGTGACGCTTATGAACGTCAAATTTTAATGTACATTACTTAATGCTTCTACATTTGTGTATAATCTTGGGTTGGATTAAGTGAACACGCGACTTATAACGAGTCTTGGTTTTCCTTTAATATTTAGCAGACATTGGACGCAAACGCACGCCCGAATCATGGTAACCATAAGTTTGTCACAGTTTGTCACCGACTGACGTAGTTATATTTCTATTTAATTAATATAATGCAATTTGTGCTCTCATCAAACTGCATGACGTAACTTTAACCAGATGAGTTTCTGTCTCTGAAATTAAGTCATTGCTTACTAGAATAAGGAGTAAAATATCGTGAGAAATATTAATTCATTATTTCTATTTAAAACTTCCTGCAAAATACATTGCACAAGGCGGACTTATTGCCTACTAGAGGACGCCAGCAGCTACGCCTGCATTTTTTTTTAAATTTACCCGTTTTAGCCGATCTCGTGGGAATTTCGGGAAATCCCTTCTTAGTGCACCCCTACGGTCCCCAAGGCACACACATGCCAAATTTCAGCTTCCTACGCCCAATAGTTTCGGCTGTAGCGTGTCTGTCAGTCAGTCAGTAACGCAAGGATTTTATATATTAAGAAGATAGGCATTTTCTCCCAGTCAACTTTTAGCTGGTGCAGAGATGAACATGGCAGGCGTGTACTTACATAAAGAGAGTAAAATATAATAGAATATCCGATATAATACATACTATAAATACATTAATTAAATACATTATCCTTCGTAGTATTTATGAACAATTTCTAAATCTTCTTTTACAAACTTTATTTGTGACTGAAAAAATGTATCGATTCAGGGTATTTCTTTTTTATTTGCTTTAAAGTTTTAAACTATTTTAGTTACATAGAGACGTATTGACTCTTGTGTACTTATATTTGACACTGAACTGCTCTTAAACGACTGGACAATTTTTTATCAAAGTAAGGGGTTTGCTTGAATCTTTGGGTGACTAAATTATTAAGTAGGTCCATGGGTCGACGTAGAAAATATAACGTTAGTAAAACCACGATCGTAAAATTAATAAAATTGTGTTGGACTTTGGCCTGATCCTTTTTATTGTGAAAAGTAATCCGTGCAAATAGGTAAGTCGTAAACCGTGGTTATATTATGTTTATGACTTTCCATCTCGTTACACGTGAACGTACGATATTTTCCAACGTCACGTAATTGCCAGTGAAGTGGCAGCGTGCGTACGAGTGGCAGACGTATCGCTATGACGCTAGATGGTTTGGCAACAAGCGACGTTGCCAACTTGCCATCGTTGCCACTAGCTTGCTTAATCAACGAAAACATTCTCGTGAACGGGAAGTTTGATGTTTGTCTTAACTCGAAGCTCTCTTTGATATGTTATTTATAATGATGGGTTTATTAACGTTGCGTAAGGTTATTTAAAAATAATACGTTTGTGAATTCAGATGATTTTTATTTGGCTCTGTAACCTATGTGTGAGACGCTTTAGATGAGTGAAGCCTCGCATACATCGTAGGCATTCTTCATGGCATTCAGCACAATTGATAGTGTATAGTTGTTGTCGTTTATTTCTGTGAAATGTACGTAGATTCCTTATTGCGAGGAGTGCTTGAAATTTAATCAAAAAGCAGTTAGTATGGAAGTTAATTGAAGTTTGTTCTGCAGAGGTGAGTATACTCACTCGAACTATTTTTGATCGACCATTAACGTACCTCTTACAACTTACCTACATATTTACAATATTGACTACAGTTAAGCCGTGTGGTTGACGGCATAGAATACAAGTGTCACCACCCCCTATCTTCCCGTGGGTGTCGTAAGAGGTGACTAAGGGATAACACGATGCAAATACCATCTTTGCGTAGAGACGGAAAACTCAACATCAAACCCTATACGATTGCCTCGTTGGTCTCGCGGCATAAATGTGCGCGTGGGATTGGGAGGTCCCGGGTTCGATTCCTGGGTCGGGCGACGATATGTATGTATGTATGTATGTATGACTACAGTTTATAGTTCATATCAAGACATACAAGCATTATTCTGTTATACCTATCGCCAAGAATATCCGGATGCAGTACCTAAATATTTCTTAAAGGTTTATTGTCAAGATCAAAAGAAGATTCAAGGTTACATATTTTGATAAAGACTATTTGATTATTTTTATGCAAATGCCGACGGGTTGGCAGCCGGGTTTGTATATAAATAGTTAGATATATTGCTTGTAGAGTGCGGACGAGTTATACCGGCTATAACTCAGGTAGTGGCCTTACGCAGTGGCTGAGGACGTGAACATATATCGCCGGATACGCTAACGATATTACAGCTATTACGTAATTATCTCGTATTCTAATGTATCGTGTGACCTTTAAAACAATGCTTGTATAATCATCGTATGTAAAGATGTTTAACGTGACGCAAAATTTATTTGATTAATCCAAATATAAATAACCGGATTTCGCTCGCATGAATTATATTATCACGGTAGTAGAACCTTGCTGATTTCAGCATGAATGGGCCGGCTCGACCAGGGAAGTACTACCCTCTCACAGAAAACCGACGTAAAGTAACAGTACCTAAACTGTTGCGTTTCGTTCGGTGAGTGAGAGTGCCGGCGGCCCTATCCCCTATTCCTTCTACCTCATCCTAATCCTTATCCTATCCCTTTTCCCAAGCCCAAGGGGCGCCAACGCACTTGTGACTCCTGTGGTGTTGCTTGTGTCCATGGGCGGCGGTAATTGCTTACCATCAGGCGTTCCGTCTGCTCGTTTGCCGCATATTATTATATATTATATAAAATATATATATCTAAACCTTCCTCAGGCATCAAACTATCTATAGGTGGAAACAGTATATAAATCCGTTCGATACCGTTTTAATTTTTTTTTAGTTTATCGATATAAACAGACTGGATGAACAGAGACTTCATCTATAATAAGTAGAACCTATAGGTTATGTGACACATACCCAAGTTCAAAGAACAGCCTGTGACAATAACCTTTTGTGCCTACAACATTAAACCCTCATAGATGACCTTTCCGGTACCTATCACTGACGTCATGGTGGACGTGGGTTAACCGCTAATGAACACGAGACGTCATAGTACTAGCCACCTAATTCTGTGTAAGCCACCCTGTGACACGAATAAATGATATATCGAATATTATGAACAAGTTTCGGCTGTTTAGGGTGAGGTTTCATTTTTTTGGAAGGTCATTGTTGTCTACAGGGAACATAATTAATATGGTATTATATTTGTGAATAGTTTAAAATTAATAAGAGTTATCCACCAAGCTGCCAGCTTTCAAAAGTCACAAAATTGGTGACAGTTGTAGCAAAATTATTCACATTGGCAGGTATATGTTTATAGATGTGAGTAATGGTTTAAGCTTTATTTAAGTCCTACGGCAGAAGCTTACACGCTACGTAGGGATAACCCTCGCACCGTCACAAATATTCACCGACTCACTGCGGTGAACGCAGCCGGAATAGTGACGTCACACACATGTGCTTCATCTGTACATAATATCCAGTATATCCTGGCCCGTTCATGTAAGGTCTACAAAACGAACAGCGGTCAGGTTATATTGGTGGATGGATGTTACCTGCAGTGTTTACCGCTTGCACCTTCACCTGGGAAATGCACGTAAACAACCGTCGTCAGTATTTTCGTTGCATCTCGCTTACGTCAGGGCTCGTGATTCCCGAAAGTGCGTCCGTATTGTTTGTGTTTTCGATCCGGTCATCATGTGCATCATGTGATGAATCAAAGGCCGATTGAGACAAAATCCCAATCGTAATTCAGATGGATAATGCGAAAGCCAATATTAGTCGAGCAACGAGAAAGATTCACTAAGAATGGTGGCTTGAAAACCTAGCAAAGTATTAAGACGCTATTATAGAATGCGTATCAATCGCAAAGAGTCAGTTTTCGCAGAAGATCACGTTCCTATGTTTCGATTTCCTGTTAGTAATAGAAGATTTCTTTAAAATTCATTTTAGAAATTGGTTTGATTTAGTGCAAACTTCTGTATGGTCCACATCCCCACTACATTACGACAATTGATAACGACGAATTTTGACGCTCGTGAAATCTCGGGGCAAGTTAAGGATACCGCAACGAACTTTATCAGAAGCTTCAAATTCAAATATTTTTATTTCAAGTTGGTTATTTACATATTTTTTTGAAACGTCACTGACTCTAGTAGCCGGTTCCAAAAAGGTAGGCCCAGGGAGAAGACTCCGGCAAGAAACTCCTCTGGACACTCTTTTAAAATATTTGGCTTATTGGAGGAAAACAATTTATCCACTTCAAAAAGTCAGCACTATCGTCTAGTAATTCTATTTTAAGCGATATTGTTACCCGTAAACAATACGTAGTAAACACTCGTGTCTTTATCCAATATTGGCTTGATCGGTCTACGCTGAGGTCAGATTGGATGTAAACATTGATTTGGCGTTGCACGGTGCCGGCGTGTCGCCGTCGTCACTGCGACGTCATAGACGCCCACATATCGAGTGTAGAAGGCACGTCTAGAAGTTAATCGAAGTCAATCTAGAATAGTGCCATTTGAGAGGCCTATATCCAGCCGTGGACTCTTGCAGGCTGATGATGATGATGATGAATCTAGAATATGTTTCGCTAGGTTTGTAATTGAATTTGCTTCTGCTACGCGTATATTTTTTTTTTTTCGCCAGATGGCGTTGTTCGGAACAACATCTCGCTAGTATCGTATCTTATTAATTATTACTTTTTAATTTATCCATCTACTGAAACAGTCTCAATCTAGTTTTAAAGTGATTGTAAACACGTAACTCATTAGTGATAGTGTGGGCAAAGTGTAACATTGTGTTAAAACAATTATAAAGTGCAAAATATGAACTAGCCAATATCATTAAACAGTGAATATTACTAATAATATACCCTCCAATAGTGCAATAAAAACAACATCACTTGACTCTTCTGCGCAGTAATAATGCAACTGAGTGAGTACAATATAAGGAAAAAAAGATATTCAAAACAATTTTTCAGTGTCCGTTTTTTCTCTATTATTTAAATTTTGTTGGAGTTCGGTTCGGTTTGAAGGCCCTCTGGTGGCGAGTAGCTTAACAGCGCCATCTATCTCTTGCGCTCTTAACTATCAACAAGCGTACCTTTCAATCAATTTAGTTTATCTACTCAACACAAGTTGGAGTATACCTGCGCTGGATGTAAACAACACATTGAAGACAATCTTATTTTGACATGTTCTAAATGTGCACACACGTATGATTTACAGTGCGCCAATATATCCAATACTCAGTTTATATCAATGGCACGTAGGGTGAAAAGCAGCTGGGTATGTCAAGAATGTCGTTGCAAAAAGCCTGCTCTTATAAATAATGACACTATAGCTAGTCCATCCATATTACTACGTACTGATAAGAACTTAAATATTCGCCCACAAGTGTCTAATTCTGAGGGCGAGTTTGAGGATGAGTCAGCGAATGTCACAGTACGAAGGAAAACGTCCCAATCTACATTCTCCATGAAGCCGAGTGAGTGTTCCCTAGTTGATATATTGGTGGAGCTGCGCGCATTCCGTGAAGAAAGTCTTAACAGACACCATATCCAAGATACAGGAATGAAGGAGTTATGTGAAAACATTAAATCTATAAAGTCTTCGATGAGCGACTTACATAGTAAATATACTATTCTTAGGAAGGATGTCGACCATTTATTGGCTGCTGTTGATAATACATCGAGCACACACGCTGCTACACAATTGCAGTGTGATGATAACTTGAAAAGGATCTCTGAACTGGAAATAAAAGATGTGTCACTTAGGCATGAATTGGAGCAGGCGTGACAAAGAATCGATTATATCGGGAAAAACATCGTTGACTTCCCAGTGAGCCGAACATCTGAGGAGACTACCAATAGCCAGCCAACTTACTTATGTTGTGAACAGCCAGATAATGACCTTTCAGTATCTCAGCAGCTGCATGGACACACTATACCGGCGTTCCCTTCTCTACTACCTTCTTCACAACAAATACAACAATCTCAGTCATCTGCCAACACTGAACGCTTGCAAAGTAACACATACAGGTCACGGCTGTTTACCGCTGGGAAACAACGTTTTCGTAGACAAGTAGTACATGCGACTGGTGATGAAGATCAGGACCTTAAGACATTGATCCCCACTAAATACATTCATGCATGGAATTTTCATCCCGACGTATCTGAGGAATGCATCCGCTCTTATGTGGTGAAAAAACATCCTAATATTGATATAACAGTCCAGAAGCCGAATCCTGAACATTCTCGACATAACTGTTTTATACTGTCTGTCCCAGCTCACCTTTTTGAGTATTATATGGCACCTAATAACTGGCCTAAAAACACGTCTTTACAGGAATGGTTTTCATACAAGGCAAAGAAAGGAAAAGCAGTAGAAAGATCGTTTTTTCGTGACTAAAACTAAGTGTATGGATATGATACTCTACCAGAATGTTCGCGGGTTAAAATCCAGACGCACAGGAATAAAAAATCAGCTGTTGACTTACCCTAGCAACCTTCTAGCTCTTACTGAAACTCGCCTCGACGGTAGCGTGTTTGACTCGGAACTATTTCCACTTGACTTCAAGGTATTACGATGTGATAGAGTTGGACGGGGCGGAGGCGGCGTACTTCTTGCAGCGAGACCCCCTTACTATATCTCACGCTTGATTGTAGAGACAGAGCAGGGCGACGAAATTGTTTGTGCATATGTGACTAGGGGCCGCGTACGTTTTATCTGCTGTGTTATTTACTTAGCACCAAATGTACCTGATGTTAGATATTATGCTATTTTCAACTGCATAAGAAAATTACTTAAAGATAACAGTAAGTTACCAACTGTAATAATAGGTGATTTTAACCTTCACTCGACGAGCTCTTCAGTTCGCACGGACTTTGAATTATTCCTTGCTGAATGTAATCTCTTACAGAAAAACAGTGTAATGAATGATCTTGGACGCATGTTAGATTTAGTATTGGTCAATGCAGTTGTGGTAGAAGTTTCGGTTTCGGTTTGCACTGGGTTGGTGCCTGATGAAGTACATCATAAACCTTTAGACATCACATTAGATATTAGCACACCATATCGCCACAACGAAAATAATCGTAGTCGTATAAATCCGCCCAGACTTACGTCTGAGTTAAATTTTCGTAAGGCTGATTTCTTAACACTCTACACTAGACTCACAAACATTAACTGGGATCCTATTTATTCATGTGTAAATGTTGATGATGCAGTAAATATTTTCTATAGCCTAATACGTACTACATTTTCAGAAACTGTCCCGTTCAAGAAAGTCGGTCCAAAACATTTCAGTTATCCAGAATGGTTTTCTTCTAATACGATAACTTTTAATAAACTTAAGAACGAATATCATAGGTTATACAAGCTATATAATAATCAATTATACTATGCTTTCTTTACATACTATAGACGCTTAGTGAAAAGTAACGTTAAAGCAGATTATTTATTGTACACAAATCGTATACAATCAAACATTGGGCGGGATCCTAAATCCTTCTGGGCATTTATAAAGAATAATCGTAAGAACAATGAACAGGAATTCGGCGATATGTCTTCCACGCAAGTCGTCGAGGCTTTTTCTAATTATTTTCGTAGTAATTTTCTACCGAACTTACCTAACTTAAACTTTGAAAAGGCAATTGAAAAAGCTTACTTATATCCGGATGTCACACAACATATAAACATCGAGTACATCCATGAAAACGATGTTCGTAAGGCCTTACTTCGACTGGCTCCTACATATACAAAGGGTCCAGATGATGTACCACAATTTTTGGTTAGGGATGGTTACAAAATATTCACTAAACCTTTACAGTTTATATTTAATCTATCGCTAAACACTAGTGTGTACCCTACTACCTGGAAGACATCTAAAGTCATTCCAGTACACAAAAGCGGAAATAAATCCGACATAAAAAACTACCGCCCGATAGCTATCCTCTCTGTATTCGGTAAGGTTTTGGAATCTATTTTAAATAAAAAGATCCACGATGAATTGCAGGGTTGGTTTGCGGAGGAGCAACATGGATTCTTGCCGAGACGTTCTACTACATCAAACCTACTTAACGTTGTTACTCTTCTGACCAAAAATATTAATGATAAGGTACAAGTAGACGTAGCCTATTTTGACTATCAGAAAGCATTTGATAGGGTTGATGGTGATGTGCTCTTAGAGAAATTGGCAAGGGCAGGTTTCTCTCGACCACTGTTAGCATACTTTACTAACTATCTATTTGATCGTAAACAGTACGTATCATATAATGATGCTAAGTCTTCGTTGTATCCTGTGACATCCGGTATAGGTCAGGGCAGCAGTTTAGGGCCGTTATTGTTTCTAATTTTTATCAATGACCTGCCAGAACATGTTGAACACTCCACAATACTAATGTTTGCGGATGATGTAAAACTCGCGCTACCAATACGTAATCCTACGGACACAGCCAAACTCCAACGTGACATCAACAGCTTATACAACTGGAGCACCAACAACAAACTTGGTCTAAACGTTAGCAAGTGTGCAGTTATGTCATATTCGAATGCAAAATCACCTATTTATAATACTTATACTCTTAATAATGACAGCCTTAATAGAGTATCAACTATACGAGACCTGGGAACGCACTTTGACACCCAGCTAACATTTAATTACCACATAACACAGACATGCAATACATCCTGCAGAAAACTTGGTTTTGTTATGCGTCAAATAAAATCTTTCACTGAAAGACAGGCTATAGTAGTATTGTTCAATGCGTATATTCGTAGCATTATGGAGACTAACAGTGTAATTTGGAATCCACACGAAAAAAAATACAGGTTAGTGCTCGAAAGAATCCAAAAAACATTTATACGCTACCTGTACCTTAAAATACATGGATATTACCCTTACATGTACCCCACCCCTTTTGTATTAGGAATGGTTTCTTACCAAACTTTAGAAGTGAGAAGAAATCTTGCCTTAGTAAAATATTTCATCCGTCTCATACGTGGGACACTCACCAACCCATCCCTACTATTGCATGTGTCGCTGAACGTCCCACCAAATTCCAGACACTCACTTCGTCCGCGTAACCGTCCTCTATTTCATATACCAACAAATATAACCATAACCCTGTTACATAGTCCTTTGTACTTGGCACTTAGCCATCTTAATAACTTATTGAAACTGGATGAGACTCTTGATTTGTTTAGCGACAGGGAACCGAGACTTCTAACTGCTACTATACGTTACTTGGAGGGTATTTCTACTCCAAGTACAATTTGTTACCAATAATTCTATTTTTATATGTTATTTATTTTACATTTTGTTTCTTTGTGGTATCCTTTAATTATATTTTTTATGTAAGTGTGTTGTACCTAAATTTATTTACTTTGCTCTTTTAACTATTATGCTATTTTAAGATACAATATGTAATTATTAGATTTACTATTATGTACTTGCCAATAACTTATACGTGTGGTGTTACTGTTAGTGTAAGTTGGTAATTATTAAATAAATAAATAAATAAATAAATAAATATTGTAGTCGTTTCGAACAGAGTTGAGTGTTGTGGGACCGATTCCCACACGAGAAATCACCTAGTGTGATACACGTATTGTTGTTTCTAGTCTGGAGGTACTTTTTGTCCGTTGCTTGAATTTTTGTAAAGTCCATCGCCATACAGGCTTTCAGACGCGCGATTAAATAGAAAACAACAATAAAATATGCTTCGCTCGGCTTAACAAAATCGCTCCTGAATTTTAAAGGAGAAAATACTACATACTACACAAGCTTAAAATTGTATTGTACGTATCCTAATTAGGCATCATGTTAAGCTGTTTTACGCATTCATGTACTTACATAATTTGTTATCGCTAAGCTTATTTCGGCAAAATAATAAGTATTAAAATCATTATCGGGGTTTTCCATCGAGAGCGTAATTAGAAACGTGGTCCACAATCCGCTGAAATAATGATCGGGGGAAACCAACGTGGATGGAATATTTATTTCCTCGAATATATCGAATTATGCCAGTGCTACTATATACTGCCGGCATAAATAAGACTAATAAAATTGTCATGCATGAGAGATATGCTTTTAGGCCTCCCTCATATTAGGCGTCAGCGTCAATGCAGCGACACCTCGGCGTCTACGCGGCGTCTACGCGGCGTCGACGCCGCGTAGACGCCGCGTTTTCTGCGACGGCATGTCACAACCACAGAAAACTAACAGAAGTAAAACTACATACAAAGTGCACTCGAGCAACGCACACATATACGTCGCTTACCGATATCTCAGTAAGGCCAGGTATAGCGCGAAATATAGGTGCCATCCGCTTCAGGTACGAGTCTTGTAATGGTTTTTGTGCAAACATAGAGCAACAAAGAACAACAAACTCTTATTAATTATCGCTTTTGAAGATAATTACCACCTATTTTTTTACAGATGTGTAGGGCCGGCTACTTTAAAGCTTGATCTAAATTTGTGAGGTCGTACCTCTTTTCCCTCGGCCACCATCTAGGAAAGAGTGCGGGCATGGATGATTTTTCTTATTCATCTGGTAAACAATTGATCACGCTAAGATATGGTTCAAGCATTTGTACTGCAAATTAAATTCTCTACAACTTTGGTTCTGACACTATTTGTCGTAAAACCATTACTTTTACCAAATCGCCTAGGAACATTCGGTTCGCCGAAACAAATCTAATAGAGCTTTAGAAGAACTATAGCAAAAAAAGGCAATTTGTTGGTAAATCATAATTGGCACTAGTTGATATTTCCAATTATTTTGCAGCGTCTTTCCCCAGAACATTCAGGTGCTGCAGAACATTGCAGTTTCCTTTACTTGGGCGGAACATCAACTTCAATAGCCCACAGAGTGCCGTTGTTTTAGAGTTTTGTCCATATTTTGGCAAACCCCTGATTTCATCATCGTTGCGATGAGTTAAAATAAAATTGACCTAATCTAGTCTTGGAGGCTGCGGGGTTGAGACCCCGAATTACTTGAGAGTAAGAGGTTCTTGTTTTGGTGATAGTAAAGATAAATTAAATAGATTTTAATGTTCCTGAGGACGAAAAAACTACAACACATTGAAAAGAAAATTTGTTACAAATTGCACTCGATTTTCGTTTGTAACTTTTTTATTTATTATTTTACGACTAAATACTACGGGGCCAAAGTTGTAGTAAATTTAATTTGCAACTCATCATGTGTTGAAATTTTTCTGTGCAGCAAATAGTTTGCCAGATATACTAGAAAACCCATTTGTACCACTGTTTACAAGATGGCGGCCGCAGGACGAAGGTTCTCTCCTTGGTATCTATGAAATAAAATTGCGTCCTCTGACAAATGAACGCTAAGCCCAAAAAGTGTATGTAACATTTCAATAGACTAATAGGCTGGCATTGAAAATATTTTTCTTTGCATCGGTTTTTTAGCAGTTTTATTCTCAATAGTCAATTAAAAAACTAGATACGAGTACCATTTCCGTAATAGTTATTCCGTATATACCAGATATGATAACACTCGCGCGACCGTCTACGTATAAGTTTAACTTCTGTTGGTTTTTTACATTGTGGTACAGCGGATGACCTCACTAGTGTTGCCAACAACTAAATCAGATTTCCATCTGATCTGAATACTAAAACTACCATAAACCACCAAGAAATATTGTTCTTAACTAGACACATGACATGAACACAGTTATGTGCACTAAGATTTTCTTACATTACATTTACGATCAGTTGCACACAAGTTATAAGTTCCCTTTTAAGTAACAATAAATCATTTTTAAATAAATCAATGTACAAGTTATTTCAAAACAAAGGCTACTTTGAATTTGTTTGTAATTATCACGTAGCAGTTTAAAGATATATTTTCATTGTGTGCGTCTGCTTGTTTATTTCTGCCACTTAAAATCACCAGTTTTAGCGGAAAATCTTCTAAGCTGGCAACACTGTAGCGTATGACGGGTTTGTGATTAGGGGTGTGCTAAACTGCTACATCTAAATATTATAGCATAACGTAATAATATTATTTTTTTATAGCAGGTTATGTTTGCAGCGCTAATATAATAGGTAAATGTTTATGCATATCCATATACTTTCAATAAAATAGAAATCAGTAGTGTTAATACGGATAATATTTAGATAAAAATATGTACCATTATATTCAAGAATATTAGGTGCGGTTATTTACGTAAGAAAGTACGGTTACATAACATGATTCCCGTTACGTTGGGTCTGCATCTTGCAAAAATTGCGATATTACCAGTACTATAATTTTGAAAAGTAGAGTCGGTATGAAAATTGAAAGCCGGTATAACAAAAGTATTGTTCAATTTCTGAAATAATTGTCTTGTTTAATCTATATAAGTCACATTGTTAACATAAGTTTTAGTGTTAGAAGGTGTATGTGCGTTTCATTATCAATAAAATATTTTATATTTCTGTTGACTTATAAAAATTGAAGATCTGAAACATCTGATAAGGTAGAGCCTATCTACACTAGACTTTAAACTGACTTATTGGCTTAGCAAAAGTTGTTCAGTCAAATGAGCATTTGCTGTAAACTTACAAAAATCGAAGATCTGGAACATCAGATGTGGAACTGCAAGTGCCCATCTTAACTATAACACACATCTATACACATAAATCAAATTGGAGTGTCTGTTTGTAATATTAAAATAACCGCTTTTTACTAAATGC
Source organism: Euclidia mi (assembly GCA_944739405.2). NCBI lineage: Eukaryota > Metazoa > Arthropoda > Insecta > Lepidoptera > Erebidae > Euclidia > Euclidia mi. The sequence continues at coordinate 4,983,006 of OX123187.2, read as the reverse complement.
ATATGGATGTATATACGGTACATATACCTAAATTATTTTCGAATTTACCACATTTAAAATACAAAATTTCTTCATCATTTACTTGTTTATTTACTTTAAAGTTAATAGGTACTAATGATATTATGAATGCTATCCCCAGCCAGCACTCTAGCACCATCTTAAAGACTGCTGCAAACAAATTTGTTTAGATGGCCATCTATCGCACGAGGGTTTACTGTTAGTAGTCTATCTTTATGCTATCTATAGTCATAGTGGCAATTAAGTCCTGTGTCAAAGGAATTGACTGTTAATGACTTTTATCATATTGTTGCTGTGAGATACTCGTAGTATTGCCAATTTAGCGACTTACGTGGCGACTTTCATTAAATAAAAACAATTTTAGGCTAGTGACAGATCTGTTAATATTGTTTTATGACACAATAGGTGCATACAACTGCGAAGTGGTAGCGCACGATGAATGCCCGCCTAGCGCACGCCGAGCGGCCGCTCAAGGAACACGCATACCCAGTGGCGTAGGAAGGGTGGGGCGGCGGGGGTGGTCCGCCCCGGGTGCCACCCTTTTTGGGGTGCCAGCCATCCAAAAAAAGGGGTGACACCCTTTAAAAACAATGTACAAAAATATAAAACAACATAGACTAGGTCAGCACTACGAGAGTTAGCCTGAAATTGTTAGGTATAGGCTAAAAAAAAAAAGGTCATCCGCGAACTTCCGCCCCGGTGGCACCCGGGGCGGAAGTTCGCGGATGACCATTTTTTAGCCAAGCCAGCTACGCCACTGCGCATACCCAAAGTGCCGGCGGCCTAAAAGCTCTGCTAAGTGACAATCCTATGTTTTTTGGCTTTACTTATATTCAAACAAAATAGCATAGCATCTTATTGGGCTTTATAAATAACAGATTATATGGTTATTGTAAAATAATATGTTACTTATCAAGTTATCCATGATAAAGCGAACATCTCTAGTGGTAAGCAGCCGGTCGCTCCAAGAACGCTCGGCTGTCGCGGCGTCGACGCCGCGTAGTCGCCGCGTATACGCCGGGGTGCCGCTGCGTAGACGCTGACGCCCAATGTGAGGGGGGCCTTAAACCGAATTAAATGAGGTATTTTTGTACTGTTGGTTTAGGAAAACACGTTCTTACTGATAATGATAAACCATCTATACATTTAAGGAAATTTACCCTACACTTAATCGGGTGTTATAGTTAACTCTTGTTTTGTAATGCGGATAATAGTTCCATGAAATACAAACAACATAACCTCACGTCACGTCTCAATCCTGACATATCTCTTTTGCTTCATTCACATCTTCCATTTAATATGTTATATTGTCTTGTAACCTGCTGAATATAGCATTAGCCAAAATAAAGAGAGTAGTAGCAAACTGTAACACCTAAAGAGGTGAGGTCATCGCCCCGCGGTGGCGCCGTGCGCCGCGAAGCCTCCGCACACGTACGGCTCTTGATAACGATGCGCGCCGTGCACAAGTGACTCTGAGCCTCACACACACGTACACACATGCATACACACGTGTAGTGTGCTTGTGTGCGCACTGTGTAATATACACATTAGCAATAACTGTCTCGGCCGTGACATTGAATATTATCCCAATAAAAACATCGCTCTCGTTTATTATTTATTTATTATTGTACAAGGAACTCGATACTGGTTTCTCTCTTTATGTAAAGCAGTGTTATTCTCAAGTTAATTAAACTAAGATGAAGACATGGAAATAGGATTCATGTGAACAGACCATCAATCATCATCAAATCTCGTTTTGACTCTGTCTACCAAACTGGTTCAAAGAACCTTACATACTATAAATTGACGAAAAAATTATGTATGTCCCAACACAATAATCTAATTATAAATTTGTACATGTCTGTTACCTTTAGGACATATTATATTATACGTACCTATAGTAGGTATGTATATGTAACATAAATATGAACATGTCTTGCATTGAGTTATATGCTTTAAACGAAAATTATTTTAAAACTCAGTTTGAAGATTGGACCAGAGATATTTCATTCAACATATTGATGACTTGTCGTCGATCATAATATTTATAATGTATCGTGTTGACGAGGTTAAGTACATGTTGAGAAGTCTCGCTGAATCAATCTTGTGTCGTTATCGAGTTGTATACGCGCACGTAATTACGATAAAGCTTTATTGACCTAAATTACGTTACATTTTAGATATAAAGCATATGTATATTATCGAGAGAGAGTGCGTAGTCATAATAAAATTGTGGTTGCAGCGCCCCATTTATTATTTATGAGCAGGCTGTAGAATACATAACGTGTTGGTAAAAATATAAATCCGTCGATTTAAGCGAAATTTGATGAAGCTAAACTAGCTGCGACCCAGCTTATCGATAGTAGCCATTTTTTTCGTCCAATTGTAGGCACTTGACGCAATACAATATCCCAACACTCCGAGGCAATGAGGCCGCTCACTCCGTACACGAATAAGTCTAATATATATTTTTTAAATTGTTGCTGATTAATAAATATATCTAAATATCACAAAATGTCTTCAGTTTCTATACAGAATAAAAAATATAAATAAACGTAATATTCATTCAGAAACATTATGAGAGTCAACGCCCAGAGCAATCTCGCATGCATCACATCTTGAAAAACATTAGAAAACTCAATTCAAATATAAAAAGTAAGTGGGCGTACATTCAAATAATAATACACATACATCACAAATAAATACACAGGCATAACAGTGGCATATCCTGAACACGACAGATTTACGGCTGGCTCGTACGCGATGGCACTTATAAAAACACATAGATGCATAATGTGGCGGATGCTGTCGAAAATAAACCGCCTAACGAATGGACGGACACGGGTAAACCCGGTGACACACATACGTTGTGCGATAAGCTGCAGATACTTTTTATCGTCGCCGTGTGACGACCATCGCTACTGAAAGCTTCATGTACTTATTCGAGCATTTAGCGTTGTTCTGTTATTGTGAATAGCTGCCAGTTCCTACCTACTAGAATTACTTTATCTGTTGTTTCAACCGAAGTTTGGCGCAGGAAGTTAACTTATTTCAGTTTAAATTAGGGAGTAATAAGTATTTTTTTAATTGTCTAAAATCTCTTTTATCGGTTCTTTCCTTTAAATTGGCTCTAGATCGGTCTGACGATATGTGGAGAACCTTGAAAGAGTCCTTAGTCCTTATCATCAGCTCAGCCTGAGTTCACTTCTGGGTAGGAGTGAACCCAGGGTGAGATGATGTTGAAAATGTTACTTATATATTCGTAAACATGATACAATTTTAATAAATTATATAATTTTTATAGCTCTGCATGAGAACGTGGAGACCAAACCTCAGCTTACAATTTTGTAAAGCTTTGATGTCGTCTGTACCATTTTTTAAAGTTAAGATTAATAAGGAACTGCTCCTCTATTAAGAAGTTATTAACTCTTAATAAAGCTGTTAACAACTTCCGTATTATTATGCCATCAAAGCGTTTACAAAAAAGTAAAAGAGTGGTATAAAACCACACACATTGGAATAAGAAATACACATCATGTAAGTTTATTTGAAAAGTAAGTTACTAAGTGATACCAAATAAGAACGCCTTGAATATTATCTGAGATTGCAACGTAAACATTATTTGGAATTTTGGTCGAAAATGGTTTCCATGCTCACTGCAGAATTAATGATATTGTAAAACTTCAACGTTTCATATTACGACGCTTTCATGAAATAGTTATAGGTACTTTGGTATCTATTGTTGTCGTAACGGCGTACCGGAATGTCTAAGTAAAAGGTATAAGTTCAATATTGCAATGGGGGTGTTATTCCCGTAAAGTTATTTCATCAGCTGATGTTGCTACGATAGACCACGAAGTCGGTCAAATACCAGCTGCATCATGTGTTAGGCTTTAGCTGTTCGTATTAGCGTGAAAAACCAATTGAAAATACAAAATGGCGATAGCTGATTTCGTGCTGAAAATTCGCATAGAGGTGACTATAATTTTTGCTCGTCGTAATCGCCATGTCATTCGAGGACGGAAACACGATAAAACGGTCCCATTACTTTAAAATACTATTCAACATACGATAGTTATTTATACCTACAAAACTAAACATAAAAATAAAGTCATAAGAATGATAGCGAAATATAACGAGCGGCCGGCTTCCGTCTATTATAAAAACATAATAGTGCGATTATGAGTGGGTAAGCCCTTGAGACGTGTTCCTCGCACGTGCTCGCTCCGTGCGTACGCGACTGTACTATGTGTCGTGTCGTGATGAATGGCTCGCATTGTGTCATGTGGATTTATGTAGCTATAGTATTAATGCGTAATATTTTGATTCGATCATGATGATAGCTGGCTAGCTGCTATGAAAGAGCAAACACTAGTTGTTTGTTCTTGTAAGGTTAAGTAGCTTATATACAAGATCCATATTTTAGATCGGGATTGTATTTTAATGTACATTTTCCTATAATTATATTCATAATCTTAAGGAAATTCAAATTTTAAGGAATTTTGGGAAACAAATATACAGTTACCTACTTAACTGTATTAGTCAATCAATAGTTTAGTTACCAAATAAATAGTTACCTATATCACTACTCAGAAAACATTTTGTAACCAAACAGTCAAATGCAATGTTTACATAATTATTATGTTGCAGCACTATTCTCGAAAGTGGCATAACTTTTTTTTCTATTTGTTTAGTAGCTATTCTAGGAACCTACTCTCTGTATTTAATTAGCTGTGGTCTCTGGTACAATGGACTGTAAATCAGTCCCAAAGACCGTGGCATATAAGACAGTCAACAACTGTCATAGATTTTAATGACAGCCGGTAACGACGACGGTCTCACAAATCGATAGATTCGTACGATCGCCATTTTGCCATGGGTTAATCACAATATACAATTCAATTGCTTTTGATGGTCCATGTTCACTATTCTCTTTGTAGCGCTTTCTTCTTGTAGCGCTCATAGCGAGACTTGGCTTGCCGTTCGTAACAGATCGGCAAAGTTAAGCAACGCTTGCACAGGTCGCCACCTGGATGGGTGACCGCGTGTGGCATTTACATCTGAGCGCTACCGTGCTTCGGAGGGCACGTAAAGCTGTCGGTCCCGGTTCTTGTCTCAGGATAAGGATCGTTAGGCCATGTCGGAGGCCTTCGGGCGGTCTAAAAAACTCCGACACCAGTGTTGGCCACACACTCACACGAAAAACAACAAACAACTATTCTCCTATCCTGCATATTATCGCGCCGATCTAAGAAACTTCCGAGTAGCCTTTCTAAGGAGTTATGTCATATCATAATATGATATCAGACACGAGACTGTTTACAAATAAACTCTTCGCCTACGCCAACTAACTTATTACTACGCTTTAGAAAACATGAAGGACTATAAACAGATTTCCTCTCGATGTTTATCTACGCTCGGAAAGCAGATAATCAACAACGTTTTTAAACTTAAATAACATCTTAAAATCAGACGGGCGCGGCGTGCTGAAAATTTTCACATGTTAAAAATAAAACCGCGGAAGCCGTTGCCCGTATTCTTAATTAATAAAAACTTTGTAGATTGACTGTGTCTGACGGTTATATATCGCACATGTTATCTGTTTACAACAGAGCGTCGCGTCACTTGTGTCTTGTTTCTTACATTTTGGTTGGCAGCCGACGTGTTATCAGACGTATGTCATAGTCATAGTAAATGGTGCGATGTCAAACGAGCGCGCGTATCGGCGCGTAACATCACAGTTTTGTTTTCACTTGAATGCTTGCCGACTGGCTATGACAGGTCCTGATATAAAGCAGAGAGGAGGGAGGTTTCGCCGCCGGCGGAACTCCGATGCGGTGTTGCGTTTGAATGGCGACGCGGAAATGAAGCCGCGGCGTAGACAGGTGCGACCACACGGCGCCCGAATTGTTCGAGTTAAATGAAAACCGATGCCCAGCGGTCGTTTATTAATTTGTGGAAATGGAGCGATGAACGCTACGGCCCATGTTGTTAGTTCATGAGCTTTTGTCGTTTATCATTATGTAGGTACATATATGTAGATAGCGGGCAGCTTTATAATTATCATGTTTATATTGACCTGCGCCATGTTATCTGTATTTTGGACGATTTCAAACACGTCACGTATAACTAAAATGATGTTCCGATTGAAAACATGTCAGGCACGAAATACGCGTATGAATGAAGCATGAACAAAGTTCCACATGTTACGACTCTTATTTTATTGACCGAAATATGTTGTTTCACACACCATGTAGAGGCATACGGGTAGGACGAGTATTTCACAAGTTCCATACCCGTCGTGTGCGGTGTTTACTCGCTCCATTTAACCACATGCCGCGATATCTGCGTTACGGCACCTATCTCACTAACTATAGTGAGATAGGTGCCGTAACGCAGATATAGAGCCACTAGACTGTGCACACCTACGCTGCGAAAATAGTTCTGTGAAATCAATGCCTGAGAAAGATAAGGGTTATGAAAAAATCTGAGAAGCGGCTTCGCTTTGTTTTGTCAGAGAACGGACAGGTTGTGGCAGCGTAACAGCAGATTAGCTTCTCGGGTTTCTGCGATGCACGTATCCTGAAGATGGCAGACTCTTTTACATAATTCAACACACCAAAAATATTATTTATTATTTATATCATATTTATATTAAATATTTAGCGTCATCATCATCAGCCCTTTATACTGTCCCACTGCTGGGCACGAGGCCTCTTCTCACTATGAGAAGGGTAAGGCCATAGTCCACCACGCTGGCCAAGTGCGGGTTGGCAGACTTCACATGTCTTTCGAGAACATTATGGAGAACTCTCAGACATGCAGGTTTCTTCTCGATGTTTTCCTTCACCGTTTAGCAAGCGATAACTAACAATTTAATTCGCACTTAACTCCGAAAAGTCATTGGTGCGTGCCGTGGATTCGAACCCGCCCGAGACCCTCTGCGTAGCAGTCTGTCGGTCTCTCCACTCAGCTATCGCTGTCTGCTCCACTCAGCTATTTAGCGTCATGCGTCTATCATAATCGCCGCATAATCATGAACAAACATTATTTTTTTGTGCTGGCAGGAAATACAAGAGCAAAAATGTGTAAATCTTTACTTCTATAAGCGAACTCAGTACCTAATTGTTGTTGATGTCCGGAATTTAAAAGGATTGTTGTTCAGCCCGTCCTCCACAAAACTGTGCTCAAAGTCTGATTGAACCAATTAACCCTAATGCGCCGCCGTTTCCACAATAAACGAGCAGCCATTGTGGTTCGACGCTCAAGAAAGAATCCCGGCGAATTGAGATTTATCACTTCCTGCAAAATTGTGAGACAAAGGTACTGCGCGGTGAGGTGATAAAGCCCAATTTTGCGTGAATGTTTAAAGGTTAATGAACTGACGATGGTAGTTGGTGCTGGCGATGTGAACGACCACTCGATCGACCTCAACACCAGCCGTCTGACTGTTGAACTTGAGACGCTGTTTTCTACATTGGCTTCCAGACATCCAGTTATTAATAAAGAGAAACACGTCGGGCGCTTAATGAGTACATGTTATTATTGATAAACAAGCTTAGTGAATTCTAAGCGTGTTTATTATTAAGTATGTAAATTTTATATAATTAAGCTGCTTATGAATTTTATTGTGCTATTTTATCTGTGTCACTTATCCGGGTGCTGGTAATTAAGCATCTACTTATACCTAGCAATGAATATTCGTGAGTACATTTTAATGTAATCGACCTAAATCAAAAGGTTTAGCTTATAAAATAAATAAACAAAACAACAAAAACAAAAAATATTTTATTTGTTTCTCCAAAACATTACATACATAATTATATTTTCTTACTAAGATTAACAGAAGGCGGTATGTGGAGAACAAATTAGGCAACTGCGTCAGCTATTGTTGCAACTACAACGCTGTAAATAGTTCTAGTAATCAAATAAATAAAACATTTGAACACGTTACAATCATTTTACAGTTCGGATTTTCCTCGAAATATTATAGTTAGCTGAAATATTATTGTTAGTCGTTAACAAAGCGTTATAAATCTAGCTTCTCTTTGTTGTCATTGTATTTGTAAAACTCATTGTGACACAACAACAAAACAATTCGTTTGCATCAATATCAATGATTGGGTAGTCTGTCTACATACTTATTAACTTAATTGTAAAAAAAAGAAATGTAATAAGTGTAAGCTAAATTGAGGATCTGACTCACGACCTTTTGTTTACGGGTCGGCACTTTTGTCTTATTCATACACTGTCTGATTACTGAGAGTCTCATAGGATTGGGTTTAGTATTCCCCAACCTAGCCCGTCCTCTCAAGAAAACCTTGTGATCTGTACAAGTTTGATAATAGAAGCGTCCTCAAGAATGCTCATTTCGTCATTCATCTGAGGAACGTTCGAGATGAATCGAAGCTCTGTCGACTTGTGCAAGTGGCACGCTGCTCGCTCATTGCGGCGGGTACCGACAAAGCTATCGGACAGTGTCCACTCGCTCAATTAGTTGTCGCCATTGTGTTACTCTGCGGCTCCAACTTATTGTACTCTCAGATAATCGACCGACCCGAATCGGCTATTGTTTACGTTCCGCTGAACAGAACAAATTGCCTTACGAACACTGCTAGGAAATAGGATGGCTCTTAAAGTTAATACACTATAAGTGTTTTCAGTTAAACAAGAATATTTCGAGAATGAAAATGGATAAGCTGTTTTCTAGCATCAAAATATCGTTATCAGTTGTTTCGCCGTAGTTAAATACTCCATCAAGCCCTAATGATCAATTTGGCGTTAGCGTGGAAGCCGGAGGTTGGAGGGTAGATTGCATTAAAGATGGCGTCCGGCTGTTCACCCCTCCCGCGTGCGGGTCTCGCGCCACAAGGTGACTCTTTAATGACGCCCAAACGCACCTTGATTACTTTAGTGCACTGCGCACCGATCTTAATCAACAATTTAGTCATGCATTTAAGAACGGTTATTTATGTCTTTGATGCGATATGTCTTTCTTTTTAAGAAGTTACTTACATCTGTGAGTAGTTTGTTTTGAATTAAAGAACAAATGAACTAAACACATAACATAGTTGCTACTCTTGTTCTACTCTGTTGTCTGCTCTATCTGTATGGCACATTTTTATTTGCGATTTGTACTATAATGATAATAAACTGCAGTATTGAACTATTAGCTGCTACACAAAATGAAAGGCATCATTCAAATATATTAAAATAAAGTATAGGTACGTTCATTATCTTTAGGTACCCCTCCATTCCCATCACTAAAATTATCTCATTAGTCATTTGACTTTTGACTGTTATCTATTATGTGCTATTACATAACCGTGGTAAACAAACAGCCCAGTTCCCGGCAGTCGCATTGATAGGCGACTCGATGTTTATGTTTACACATTCCTCCATTCACCTCTAACCCGTTGATTGACTCGTTCGCCAGTTGTTAACCCGTACGGCCCGTACGCGAGTTGCAGACATGGCACAACGCACGGTCAGGACTTCAGAAGTGTCACGACCAGCATGGTGCGTTCTACTTTGGCGCGACATCAGCCGCGGTTTAGCTCGTCATGTACATCGAATTCACTGCCGCTGCCGCCCGCCGCTGTAGGTCGTGAACGGACCGTAATCGATTCACCCCGCAATTGTTCCACCCGTTACGTCTCACTTCTTAAATAAATATCGCCAGTTACGTAAAGAATTATCTAATATAACACTGACCAGTAATCTTTATGATATAAGATAGATTGTGTCGTAGACCCGGTGACGCACTATTGCGTGTTCGATTGCTCATTTCAAGATAGATTAGTGTTATTGGCTGGTGGTAAAGATATCTATTTCTTTTAAATTATTTTCGCTCGTGTTTTTTTTTGCATGTAAGCATGCTTATATGTATTTATCATGTCGTGTCATTGATGTACAAAAAAATGTACATCAATGTGTCGTGTGGCAGGTTGATGCGTTTCTTCTAGTTATCCTCGTTAAGTCCATCTGTCGTCCCAAATGTCCATCGTCTTTTACGAAAACCTGAGCCATCACAAATCACATTATTTTTTTAAATTTTAGTACAAATGTAGCGTATTCAAGTACCCTTGTCAAAACCAGTCCAACATGCGTGTACATAAATGCAATTTCGCCAGCATATCTGATGTATCGAGATGAGCCAGATAAGCCAACAATGCGCTATAAAATACGTTTATTTGGTAGAAAGGCGTGCGGCCGGTCCTTTCACCTGCGTTCGGCTGAAAAGCGGCTCGTACGGCCTTGCGTGACCTTGGCGCTCGGCCAATCAGGTGCGAGCAGAGATGCGCCTGCGGCGGCGTACGCCATGCACTCTTGTGTACGTGGCCGCCTGCCGACCGTGCATCATGTGACGTGGACGTTCTGCAAATATTTTTCATGTAATAACCAACCAGATGATTTCACCAGGTGTGCAAGGAAAACATGTTTTTCTCCTATACAGTTCATTCACTAATGTTTGTTGAGGATTTTGAGATTTTTTGTTCCTCAGCAACATTCGTTACTTTAGTTTAATTTAGCTGGTGACTGCTAGCCACAAATTGACTCAATAAAACCCTTGCAATTTTGTAGTTCTGATAGTAGAATCGTGCTACAACACTTTTAAAGCGTTTGTTGTGTGTGCCACAGTGACAGATTTGTTTAACACACATACAAGATGATATAATAACAGTTGACGTACAGACGCACAAATTATTTACAATACGCGGACTCGTTCAGCGAGTGATCATTCATTTGCATCCATCAGCAGTGGGATCGCAGTGGTTTGTTATCAGACGAGAGTGTTGATTGTGACATGAATTATACAAACATTAGTACAATAATGTGAATCATAGAATCCCACGCCACGCTACAATATCTGTTGAATACGTTCTGTCATCTGCTATTTATAATTTTGTTTTAAACGTCCGCATAGCAGGGCTGTCGACTTTCAAAATTGAGCTCACTGCTTCTAGGAAATTGCAAACTGCGTCCAAGCATTGCGTCGCAAATATGGACATGACATTAAAACAGCTTTTCCTGTTACGGGGATGCAGAAATGATTGAATTTTAGTTCACTTTAACATTAATTTCCCAACATTTTATTTGTGCTAGGCTTCAAAACACCAGTTAACATTCCTTCCTTACTTTAACCGTATAATGGTGAGCTTTATGCTCAAAGTTGTGTATTATTCGTACAATCAGAACATGAAATAGTTGTAAAACTCCCACGTATAATTTCTATTTCAGTCTCTTTATATTTTGACTCACGCAAGGTTTTTGAACTTGTGGATAATTCGTGCTGTGATTTTGTTTGATTTATGATTCGTCAGCTGTTAACAACGATGGTCTTTTGTCGATGGATAAGTGTAAGCCTGAGTCATCTTTGCGTGAGCAATGTCTATTAAAATGATATTACTATTTTTAGCAGCACAAATATTATTTCTTGTTGATGGACTTAATAGTTCCAATATTATTGAATTAGGAAAGTGATTGTCTGATTATGTGATGGCTCACAACTGTAAATAATTTTTGTGTTATAGGTTGTATAGTAAACATTGATCTATGTAAGTATGTTTACAAATAAATTACTAGTGCTGCATAAAATAATAATATATAATTAATTGATACCAATCACATCATATCAAAATTATCTCTGGAAAACGATAATATGGTAATTATTTATAGGTTAACTAATTTTCCGTTTGAATACCTTATCATAAAGTATTTACATGTGTATTTAACTTTAAAATGTATTCTATTTAACATGACTTTCATTGATGTTGATGATATGGTAAAAATGATGTGAAGATTAAAAAATCCTAGCTAACTTTCTTGCTAAAACTTAGCTTGTTCCCTTTTCGACCGAATTTACAATAACTTTTAAAGCGAAGTACATCGAGATCTTGAAATATGACAACTTTCCGATCTACAACAATGTTGCACAAACGTAATAATGATGATACAGTGAATCAATAACTATTCACAATGATACAAAATAAATTAGTGGGTCTTAATCGCGTAAACTAACTTAATTAAGGTATAAATACCTATTTGGTTCCGACGTTTCGCTCGTCTTGCACCGAGCGTGGTCGCGGAGAGACTGATGAGAGCTCAGCGCCGTCTTGTGGAAGTGCGGGTTTCGGCACCTACCCTCACTTGATGGAATACAAGAAGAAGCAATGGATACAAGAAGAAGATACTCCGTCTGAAGAGGAAAGATCGTAGACCTGAAGTAAGCAGAGTGCCGGCGTACATGCCATATCTAAAGGGAGTGACGGACAAGGTTGGACCAGAACTCAAGAAATACTCCATCAAGACTGTATACAGTCCGCTCTCTAAGATTGCACACAATCTGCGTACCCCAAAGGATGTCATTCCTCTCCAAACACCTGGCGTCTACAAAGTCGATTGCAGCTGTGGTAGTTCATATATCGGGCAGACTAAGCGTACAATCGCTGAAAGAGTAAAGGAACATATCGCAGCTGTAAAAAACCGACAGATTAATAAGTCGGCGATAGCTGAGCATTTGTTGGAGTCTGGACCAAACCACTGGATAGAACCACATCAACCACAAGTCTTATCCACCGATCGTCACTATTACTCCAGGATAGTACGTGAAGCGGTAGAAATCAAGAAACATAACAATTTCATCCGGGAGGATGGATAAAGATTATCGGCTACTTGGAATCCAGCCATCAGCAAGTGTAGACACCGCTGCAGTGATAAATCTCAACAGTGTGTAGACGTCATTAGTGTAGTGTGTCGGAGTACCGACATTGCGAACTTAAATAAAGTCCAAGTGAGGGTAGGTGCCGAAACCCGCACTTCCACAAGACGGCGCTGAGCTCTCATCAGTCTCTCCGCGACCACGCTCGGTGCAAGACGAGCGAAACGTCGGAACCAAATAGGTATTTATACCGTAAATAAGTTAGTTTACGCGATTAAGACCCGCTAATTTATTTTGTATGATGTATACAAATCGCGAAAGTTTAAAATCGATTATTCACAATGAATCTTTAATCTTTCACTCGAGTAAGGGAACTAATAATGTGCTAGTTTGAGAAGTTGTCGTCCATTGGATCTTTATATGTGCCTATCAGATATATCTATTTATTCCTAACTTAAATAAATGCAAAAGCCAGGAAGAGAGATGTATATGACGATGACCCGGTAGCACTAAGCTACATTGCGTATGTATTACACGAGCCATTATTGTTCCCGACAGCTTACTCTTATGTAAGATTACATGCACGCCCCTCGTGACATATGAAGCCTTTCAACTTGGCGATACACAAACTATTTACTTAGCAGTCGTCATAGCAGTTGATGGCCAGATGCCTAAGTGCTTATGTCATTTATTACTGATAGGCAAAGTGCGAATTAGACTGAAGATAGAAGGCAAATAATGAATTGATTTAAGTTTAGTGTTGCTTAAGTTTTGTTGCGCAGTCCAATTTTCTTATCGTTTTAGCATTTCGATAGTTTAATATCATTCATTCATTCGTGGTGGCGCAGCGACCCAAGGTGAGTCTTGGCCTCTGACATGAGATCTCTCCATCTTTTCCTGTCGTAGATAGTTTAATTATTATCCAATGGAAACTATTGGCAAATGCTGAAAATACGACACAAAATCATGACCCGACAAGCTACAACCCTATTTAAACATTATCGTCCTTCACCTCCATCGCTTCATCAATGCAACGTGTATTAATTGTCAAGACAAGCACCGAACCCACATCCCGCGCCTACATGTTACCATGTACAGACAACTTGCCGCCAAATATTGGCACTAACAATTTAGCACTGCAAGAGTTACATCATCGTGTGTCATACGTTTGTTGTGTTTCGAGAAGATGAGTGATAGCCATCTTACATAGACAAATAATATCTTAGATCATTTTTTTTGTAGACTCACGCCTGTATCCCCGAAGGGGTAGGTAGAGGTGTACTATTACACCCACATTTCGCCATGAATTTTTAGGGCCCACGTAATAGGGAGCGAGCCTATTGCCGTTACTGGGCACATCACGCCGTGCTGCTGCTCGGGACCTCCGATCAGCAGTCGCATACGCTATCCTCTGGACCACGGAGGCAGTCTTAGATCATTTGCTTACAATTTTACTAGATGATGCCCGCGGTTACACCCGCGTTATTTAAGGCTACTGCTCCGCTCCCATGGCTCATGGCGTGATGTTATATAGTCTATAGCCTTCCTCGATAAATTACCTATCTAACACTGAAAGATTTTTTTAAATCGGGCTGGTAGTTCTTGAGATTAGCGCGTTCTACCAAACAAACTCTTCAGCTTTATATTTTAGTACTAGCTGACCCAGCGAACTCCGTATCGCCTTTTTAAGAGTTTACCTATATTTAATTGCCTTTTTTCCAAGGCCCTTTTCCAGAGTTACCATTGACTTAGCGCTTAATGTCTTATCATTTCAGAGTCTATAAATGATGAACAAACAAACATAGATTTTTATATAATATTGAATTCCCCATTCCTTAAAATATCGGAGACGATACTTCGAATTAACAAAAATCCCGTCCGCCATCTTTGATTTCCTATCCCCCATTTTTGATCACGAAATAGATGTTGTATTTGGATTCACCATCCTTTAAATCATCAGAGACGATACCCATATTGATTTTTAAAATTTTTCCCATCTGCCATCTTTGATTTCCTATCCGCCATCTTGAATCACGAAATAGATGTTGTATTTGGATTCCCCATCCCTTTAAACATCGGAGACGATACCCATATTGATTTAAAAAAACATCCCATCCGCCATCTTTGATCACGAAATAGATGGTTTTTGAATTCCCCATTCCTTAAAATGTCGGAGACGATACCCATATCCACCTTAAAAAAAAATCCCGTCCGCCATCTTTGTTTTCCTATCCGCCATCTTTGATCACGAAATAGATGTTTTATTTGGATTTTCCATCCCTTAAATCATCAGTGACGATACCCATATTGATTTTTTTTATTTTTCCCATCCGCCATTTTTGATTTCCCATCCGCCATCTTGAAACATGTTTCAAGATGGCGGATGGGAAATCAAAAATTTCGTCTATTTCGTGAAATAGATGTTGTATTTGGATTCCCCATCCCTTTAAACATCGGAGACGATACCAATATTGATTTTTTTTTATTTTCCCATCCGCCATCTTTGATTGCCCATCCGCCATCTTTGATCACGAAATAGATGTTGTATTTCGATTCTCCACCCCTTAAAATATCGAAGGCGATACCCATATTGATATTTAAAATTTTCTCATCCGCCATCTTTGATTGCCCGTCCGCCATCTTGGATCACTAAATAAATTTCATATTATTAATCAGCGTCCCGAAAATCTCGAAAACGATACCCATATAGATTGTATCCTATTCGTTTAGCCTTTTTTTTGCCTTTGACCCAACCCTCCCCCTTCTCGTTTGACCATTTTATTATTTTTGTCTGGCCCCTAAAAGTTGTGGCGTAATTTTATATAGCCTATAGCTTTTCGGAATAATTGGGCTATCATAGGCAATAACAATTTTTAAAATCCTGAGATTAGCCGATATTATGTTTTAGCCTTTTTAGCATTTTGCCCGGCCCCAAAGGGTCGAAGCGTTATGTTATATAGCCTATAGCCTTCCAGAATAACTGGGCTATCGTATACAAAAAGAATTTTTCAGATCCGACCGGTAGTTCCTGAGATTAGCGCGTTCAAACAAACAAACAAACAAACAAACAAACAAACTCTTATAATATTAGTATAGATAGTATAGATAAGATATAAGATTAGATGATGGAAGATTGTAATACGAATCGAACAAAATTGCGTGTCTACTACGTAACATCGGTAAATTGCTGTAGCCTTCGGGAAAATGCCATCCATCTCAAGCTACGTCTAGTACGTGAGATTGTTTTGATCTTGTAGGGTAACAGTCAACACTGCTGCCTTTGGAAGTGCAGATATGCGAAAGGCACTAGGTAAAGGTGGATCAAAAACACATGGACAAGATTGTGTATACAATGACCTCTCAAAATGTCCAATAGAATTCTTTAGAGGTCTTCAATGGATTTATTTACTGAGTATAAAACATACTACGAGTATTATACCTGTGCCAGTATCTAAGGACGGATCTAGAAAACCTGAGGCAGTATAATATGCATACAAACGATACTATTACAACGGTAATAGCAAGTAACATGTACCAGTAAGGTCCGGTTGAGTAACGCGAGTCAATAACACTAAGCCCTCGACTTCAATGTCAGGCCCTCCAATCTGATTACGTGCTTCCTTCGCACGGTACGATGCGTACTTACTATTTAAGTATTTACTTATTATATTTTAGTATGCGCATTCTTTCTTCATTCGAGATTTTTTTGTTTAAATTGACTTGAGGTTAATGTAAAGCCTTCATTTCCAGCTGTTGTGTTTAATCCCTGATTACCCATTGTTAAAATCACTTCGTTTTGAGTAACTAACCCGGAGAACTAACACATTCAAGTTCGGTCATAAACACTATAAAAGTTTTAGATAATGGCAACATATCCGCATCTGCACTATTCTAGTAAGGAAGTAATTCGATCGATACCATACAGCCTTATTGTACTATGACACAGCTATAAATACAGATTTTCAAACAAAGATTATTATCTACATATTATTATAGATTTGAGTATTACATTCATCAACTTGTTATTCAGGCTTGCAATGATAACAGGATAAATAATTAATTTGGAATTAACTTTTGGAAAGGGTTTTTTTTGTTTCATCGCCATGTGAATATTTTAAATCAAATGAAATAAGATCCAATTAACTAGATCTCGTTTAACGAGATTTTGACAAACCTTTTGACGCTAATCGCTAATTGAGTACTGTGTTAGGTTTATTTTTAATCCGTGAGTTTATCCAAAATAGATAACGATTTCATATTAAAACTGGAGCTTATTTTCAAAAGCAATCTGGTAAGCAAATATTAAATTTATGAATTTTTGTTGTCGAGTCATATAAAAGTAAAAAGAGGTAATTTCCCCTCGGCGTCTGTGGAGGAAATGAGACCTTGAACATCAAAGGTAGAGGTTATACGTGCTGAGAATGCCAACCGTACACAAACAGTAAATATATCTAGCCCGATTTTACTGAAATGTTCACCCTTACAAACATAAATTACTTTTGACCAAAATTATAAAGATTTGAGATTGCGGATTTTATGTATTTCTATTTTTGTAATATTGACGGAACTCTGATTAACCATTTCAAATTTCCATATCGGTCTAAGCTGTTTCCGAGTAATTTGGGGACATAAAAGTCGAGGAAAGATAAAAATATATAGTTCTTTTTATTCACTTATTAAACCTGTTTCGGGTAATGGAGTCCAAAAAAACGTTTTGTCCGCACAACGAATTACGTGTACGATCAGACGACTTTCGCATTGTAACAACGATACTTAAATTCAAAATATTCACATTTAAAAAGGGCCAGGAACTTTTATCCTCTGCCGGTAAAAAGTACTAGAGTTCCTAAACAAATAAGTGCAGCATTCTTCCCATAGTTGTTTGTCACAAATGAATGTTGATGTGGGCGGTGGCTCGGTGGCTCGCATCATTGTCCAGCCTCGCTCAAGGCCGTGACCTGTGCGCCCATCAAATCGTAACGGTCGTCGCGGACACAATGACTCCGGACCAAAATTACACCAGCCACACTGACACGCGTCACAGTGTAGTTATCTGTCTCCACATCAGCCCGAGCTCAAATACGTATTAGCAACAGTGAAAATATCACTTCAGCTTTCATAGAAAATTGAAAAAGGAAAATTTGAATTCATTATAATGTTCATTGTTTCTGGGATTATGCTAATTGTTATACTGTTTCTTTGCTCATCGCTTGAATTATTTATCATTGTATCTCTAATTTCGGTTCAGATCCATAACAAGACACTGATTCTGATTTTACCACTCTGATCAGGGATGTTTACATTTGGCTTGTAAAATCGTACAATAATTATTTATTTAAATTTATCTAAATATTAGTGCCTATTCAGAGGTGTTGAAATTGGCACTTCGTCAATTATCTTTACACATAAATAAAATTGGAGTGTCTGTTTGTAATATTAAAATAACCGCTTTTTACTAAATTCATATGGATGTATACACGTTACATATACCGAAATGTATTTTTTTACTATTTTTGTCTATCTGTCTGTCTGTCTGTTTGTTCTCGCTAATCTCTGTAACGGCTGGACCGATTTTGAGGGACTTTCACTGGCAGATAGCTGATGTACCAAGGAGTAATTAAGGCTATAAATTAACCGGGTACGCGAAGTAGTTCCCTCAGGACGCGGGTGAATCCGCGGGAAACAGCTAGTTTTAAATATTTTCTTAAGTAATGAGTGTAATGACTTATAACCAATTGTTTGATTGATTTGAATGCAAGCTTCTAATTTAGGATTACACCGGCTTGTTAAAATTACACGATAATATTAGCATATTAGCACGTATTATACCAATCTGTCAATAGAGAAATCATATGTTCCTAATATACAATACATAACTAATGTTAGGTCACGTGAAGCAACTTATTGCAAAAACACTTAACAGGAAAATGGTGTTTCGACATATTGGCAGATTCGTTTTCTGAGATTGTATTGAGAAAAATGTATTTAGCGATTCGCAGAACGTATTCAAGTAAACAGAAATATCAATGAAGCGTAATCTCCTTTGACATTAACTTTTGATAAAATTTTTATTAGCATTACCCTGGAAAGGCTCCAATAAATTACTTACGTAAATCGCTACTTTCTGGAGCTTTGCTTATCTTTGCTACTTAACCTTCTCCTTATCAAATATCATTGATGACAATTCTACAAAGTCTTTAAAAGGTTTTAGGCTTTGTACAATTACTCTCAAGGTTTCCAATAAAGAAGCACTGAAACGACTGTAATTACGGTATTATTTATATTCAACCGGTTCCTTTGGAAACTTTATATTTGGGGCAAACTTGTAAAGTAAAATTAGAGCAGAAAGTATTTCCAAGTAAAATATACGGATTCGAAGCAAGATTCTGATACTATTAATATACCGTTCTTTCAAATTATTCATTTTCTAAGAATTTGAAAAAGAAGGCTAACATTTCTGATATCGCTCGTCGACAGAATATAACGAGGCAAGGTTGAAATCTTGCACGCTTTCCATTCATTAATATTAAAGCAAGGATGAAGGCTTAATCAGGTCATCGATTCATTAAAAGCAGCTAGTAATAAGAATACTACACGATCGAAAAATATCAAGGTTTGCAAATGCCTTGATATTTTTTAATAACAAAACATGTTAATTAACTTAATGAGATTCTGTGAGCACATCTTGGTAATGTGGAATATGTAATTAAAATGTGCAGTGGTCCTTTTGACTGGCGTACTCAGACGAGCTTATTGTAGGCTACAAGCGTGTTCATCTGAACAAGTATAGACAGGCGTGTCTCGCGCGTCGGGCCTCAGCGACGTAAACACAATTAGCAGCTAGCAAACACTGCGCAACGTTGGTCCAATTGTTTTTACGCGTAGCTGAACTAATGGATCGTGTGTCTGTATTCAGACAACAGCGCCGTCTGCGCCTCCGTGCAATCAACTAGCGATCTTCATTAACATTCTAATTACTGCCTTCAATAGTATTACCGTTGATAACATCATCAACCCTTGTTCTCTTCTTGTCATCTAAATATAAATCCACTACCGCTCAACTGTCGGTTGGTTTCTGTTTGCGAGGCGTTTAAAGTCTACATCAGGTCATTTATGTTCGGAATGCGCTGAGTTATGTTTGCGGTTAACAACACATAACACCAATGATATGTCTTTGTGAATAATTGTATTGTGTTAATTCAATACTGTGGTTACTTGTGCTAAATACGGAGCGGATGATATTAGCTACTTAGTATGGGCACAGCGTCTATGTTCATTGAGTTTGGCGTCGGCGGCTGTTTGAATGAGCGGTTGTGGAAAGCGAAGCACAATAATTAGACAATTTGCAAGTGCGTATTGCGATGCGTGCTATCCGCAGGGGAAACTCTGCGCAAGGCTGTGTGAACAACCTGTTAATTAACTAAACTTGGGTGCTACAATTTACATAACTATTTATTTAAAGTTTTATGTACACTTTGCGTGTTAACATATTATTATACCATCTTATTAATGATTTTAGTCGACGTTCTGTTTTGACGTTCGAGATTCACTGTAATAACAAGTAATATATATTGCGATTTTTTTAAATGAACGTCCGATTTGAACATTTCGTTCAAATATTAACATAGTTTTTACAATAATTTCACATTGAGGTCATGCTTTCATCGTATTAAAATAATAATAATAATAATAATAATAATAATCTTTATTACGAACATATAACATCAACATATTACAGGTGAGACCCTGACCTCCAAACTAGTAAATAACTGTATCTTGAAGGTCAGTTCCTTCCCTTCACAATAATAAAGGTATTAAAGTATAATATGCCCATAATTTTAAAAAAAATTAAGTTACATCTAAAACAACTTATGTGTGTGTTTGTGTGTGTGTGTGTGTGTGTGTGTGTTTGTGTGTGTGTGAGTGTGTGTGTGTGTGTGGGTGTGTGTGTGTGTGTGTGTGTGTGTGTGTCATACTGCTATAACAAATAGAGCTTCAGTGCTTTCATAGTCCATGTGATTTAACCACGCCATAATTTTACTTTTGACTTCATTATTATTCAATGATTTGATGTTTTGTAAAGTGTCGATTATTTTATTGTACAGACGCGGTGCCTGAAAATTGTAATTTCGGTTAGCAAATTTTGTGTTAACTCTTGGCACTGGACAGCGCACTTTTCTCTTACTTGATTTAGGTAAGGTCGGAACAACCAGTCTGTGGTACCTGCGTAAAACTTCATATACATAAAGTTTACGAACGCTCATAACATTTGCCGAGTTATAGAGATCTTTAGTGGGATAGCGATAGGGAAATTTAAATGCGACTTTCAGCAATGATCTCTGTGCGCGCTCAAGTACCAGCATATGTGATTTACTAGCTCCACCCCAGGCACAGATGCCGTAGTTGATTATACTTTGACAGAGGGCAAGATATGTCTGTTCCAAGAGTTGTTTGCTGGCCATATCTCGCAAGTTTTTAAACACGACTATTAACTTTCTTGTCCTGGCTGCTAATGAATTCAAATGTGGTTCCCAGTTCACTTTATCATCTATTACGATTCCTAAATACTTAATAGTAGTTACTTTAGATAATGTGGGGCACGTACAGCTTGGACCGTTAACAAGATAAGGATTTCTGTTACATGGGTATGTGTGACTCTTTATTTTGAATGTAACCTTTGGGGCACCAGATTTTGTAATACTGAAGCATAGATATTTTGTTTTCTCAGCATTAAGGTTTAAGAGACTGTTTTCTAGCCACCGCGTTACAGTAAGTAGCCCTTTTTCAACAGTGGTCCTAATTAATTCCCATGTTGCATCATGAAATAGAATTACCGTATCATCTGCGAACATAATTAATTCAGCATTATCAATTTTAATGTTGCATAGATCGTTAAGGTAGATCAAAAATAGGCTTGGTCCGAGTGTACTCCCTTGGGGGACGCCGTATGGGATATCACTAGTATTGCTAACATCCTCTCCAATCCTAACGCTTTGTTTTCTTGCGGAAAGGTAGTTCTGGAACCACAGAAGCGGAATACCTCTTATTCCTACATTCTGAAGGCGTGAGATTAAAATTGGGATTGATACGGTATCGAAAGCCTTCTGTAGGTCCAGAAACACTCCCACACATTTTTCTCCTATATCCAAATGTGATGTAATGCTAGAAGTTAACCTAATCACAGCGTCAGAAGTAGATCGATTAGGTCTGAACCCAAATTGGTTGTCGGATAAAATGTTATTTATTTCTAAATATTTCATTAATCTCTTATTGACTAGTTTCTCTAATATTTTTGATAAAACCGATAGAAGTGATATAGGCCTATAATTATTAGGTAAACTACGCTCACCAGACTTGTAAATAGGTATCACTATTGCTTTCTTAAATGCCATAGGAAAGTCTCCACTGCTTAGGCTTAAATTACAAAGATGACAAATAGGAGAGCTAACTCGGAGGCATACTTGCTTTAATAGTGTAGTGGAAATTTTGTCCCAACCAGTAGCGCTACTTGTTTTAAGGTTACTTATAATATCTTTTATTTCTATTGGATCAGTTGGGGCAAATGACATTGAATTTACAGGCCCATTACATGTTAACGCTTCACTCGCGAGCGTGTGTTCACTGGTTTGTAGTTTACTTAAAGTGGCATTGGCAAGATCCTTACCGATAGAAGTAAAATAATTATTAATATGATTTAAAGAGTCAATAATCTTTTATAAAAACATTACACAAATAATATGCATTTGGATGACTGAACTATATAAAGTTCAGTAATTCTATTGTGCGACGTGTTAATAAGTGGATTCATCTAAAACATTTTACAGATTGTCACTCGTGTGTTAGATGATGTCTTATTTATTCATAAAATAATATTAATAAAACATCAATTCAAATATAATCAAGAACCACATTAGCACAATGACTAATAAGCAGATCAGTTGCCAGGATTTCCCATATTCCTTAGAACTTTATCAGTATAATAAAGACACGAATATAATCTGCCTTGTTGAACATATGAACACAATATTAAAAGACATTTCCCGTTCTTGTTTCAGGTATGGATAATCAAGTTGCTTGAAGTTTCCCGGCGTAGAACCGGGACAATGATTGTTTTGCAATAGAAGTAAGTATGTTGTACTGTAAATACTATTGGTGTACCATGTGTAAGTACTTTTAAATAAGACGCTTCCGCATAACCAAATATATATCGATTTGTTTAAAACGAAGCATTCATTGGAATTGTATGAAGTCATAGATCAAAATAAAACGGGCCTTAAAATATACATTCGTGGAAAGTGATGTTCATGACAGCACAGCTGGCAAGCTTGCAAGCATTACAGAATCAGACACTAAAATCACAAATGCAAATGTTTAAGAACGTCGGTATTTGGTTTTTCCGATTAGTCATCAAATGTTTGAAAAGGTCATTATGGATGTAAGCTACGCCTATTATAACATTTCGACTCATCTGAGAACAATGTTTGAAGATCGTGAATGTTTTGATACAATTCGGGAATCACCCGGTTGACGTAATTATTTGGCAGATCGCCTCGTTGCCGACGCATCGCCCCATCAGATACACATGAGACGGTGATATCAGAGCGCAGTCATCTCTTTACCTTGACGACGTCATCGTTGCCACCGCCGCGGAATACAATCATTGTAATTCTTTACGATTGTGCAATTAATTAAATCCTTGGTTGGTCAGGTTTATTGATTCCATGAATAAAGACTTTTTATAAGATTTTATTTGCCTAGACCACGTAGGTAGTTTCATTCAAGTCTTATAAACAGACTAGAGGACGCCAGCAGCTACGCCTGCAATTTTTTTTAAATTTACCCGTTTTGTCTGATCCCGTGGGAATTTCGGGAAATCCCTTCTTAGTGCACCCCTACGGTCCCCAAGAAACATACATGCCAAATTTCACATTCCTGAGCCCAATAGTTTCGGCTGTAGCGTGTCTGTCAGTCAGTCAGTATCGCAAGGATTTTATATATTAAGATACCTACTAATATCTATTTGTGAGAACATTTCAATCTACTCAATACATAATATTTGTCTAACACGGTCTAAGTGGTTCATTTCAAATGTATATTATAGAAACGGACGTGTAACAATTGTGCTGACTATAATTACATTGTTTGAAATGCAAACGTTTCTCCAACTGGTTTTATCTCCACTGCAACTGTCTGCCGACAAATGAAATATTCAGCCTTCATGACATTGTTTTATTTGCCATTTGTATTGTATTAGCTATAAGCGTTACCTATGGCTCCATTTTTGTTCCCGGCATTGTTGTTATGTAAACTAAGTAGTTTGTATAAATTGTGTGAGCCGCCCCGTGGATTGAGTTTCGTGCCTCTGTATTCTGTGTGTGTTGTTTCGTTTGTAATAATATCAAACATGTCGATTGATTGGTCGGGCCGCGTGATTGCATCGGAAGTGTTGGATTGTTGGCATTGCGCCACATCCTCGCTGACACTGACACCGGCACTCGGACACACTACACCGGGTGCATGTGCGAAACGTCGGTACTTATGTGCGAATGTAATTACGTGAGCGTCACTTGTGCGCCGCCGCTCGGCAACGCGACGTGTCGCCGCAAATTGAGTTAGTCCAACTCGTGTGCCCAACTTTGTTGTACTTCTGGCACACTCAATCATTGTTGCTCTCGTAAATATATTTTACTGCATCTCTTGTCCTCATAAACATTGCCTCATGCTCTACATTTGACGTGCTAACCTATTTAAATTTCAACAGAGTTACTGTTTTCAGATCGAGTAACTTACGGCTAAATTTAATTTCCCATAGTTACTGAGCGAAGTATATTTCTAGTGAAGTATCGGAATGTGCGTTAAGATTTAACCGCTTGCGTTCCCCTGGAAAGTATTGACTGAGCTATAAACCGTACGGTTTGGGAACGAGGCAGTTAATCATGATTTACTCGACCATTACTCCGCCACCAAGTACAATTTAATTTGGAGCGGTAATAAGGAAAGACTCGTTGCATCACAATACGCAATGCACACTGAAATATTTTAAAATTATTGTACGCTTGTATATTTTTACGTTTAGGAAGTTGAAATTACAACAAAGCAGGCGCCAAAACGGTTGAGAATGTTTCCAAACTAATGCATCTACGTCAAAACATAATTTACTGAGTGCTATAGAGAAATAACAGTTCACGTTCCTAAAGATTTGACCCAAATTGTCGCCAAACCAACAATGTATTAAGCTCAACTCATATATCCCGGGGCTGTCCCATCTCCCGTCACTGGGACAGAATTGCAGATCATACTTCATTGTTAAGAATTTCCTCAAAGGAAAACACAATTGTTATAAATATAGTAGATATTATGGCGTTAAGTTGCGGCGGTGTAAATAAATAATAAACATCATCAGTGGTGTTGCTAACCAGCGGTTGACAGTTATAATTGAATTATCGCGTTGAATTATCCTCATATATCTTTGTTACTAAATGCTTGCCCACCAGGTGTTTTGGGGAACTTTCTTTAACCTATGGACCAGCTTATGTCATGTTTGCTTATGTATTATTTCAGGCTCCATAAGGTCAAATAGACATTCGCACAATACTCAAATTGCATTGATTAGGTAAAAAGGTTTCGCCATAAGGCCGAATTAGAACAGAAACAGCTTCATAATTTGAGCACATTCCAGAAACACGTATAGGTCTATTCATGTAACCATCACGTTTATTGTATTGGCATACAATTTAGCTCAAATTGTACTGCGAAACATCTGGCAAATGAGCTTTCTCATTGGTTAAACACATTCCTTCATTATACGTAGTAGTACGGTACATGGATGCGTTGTATGGGCAATAAAGCAACACTGCCGCATCCTGCTAGCGCAACGTTTCCTCCGGGCTTCGGCCCTATTCCGCTGGCAGTACCGTTGATTCACTGACGATCCTACGTATCTACACACTAGTGTACATCACTGCGATGCTAATTTCACTTCAGTCTCAACAAGTATTTTTATTCGCGTTTCTGTTCGGTTTGATATAAAACATGGCTGAAGTTGTAACAGGTTCTGGTCAGGTCACCTTCGATGCGCAGACGTAACTTTCTTTCTTTTTGTCATCTTAATATGTATTCTTGTACTCGGTATACTCCTTATTGCCCGTTGTAAGGCTGCTTTTGTGTTTGAAAATTTGATGTAATTCGTATTTAACGTAGGTAGACAAAACTAAAATGGAACTGCGAATAATATTAGCATTAATTTAAGCAAAACAGCAAATTGAATATGATATATTCAATTCACGAAGTTTGTTATTAACAATTCAGCACACACGAATATAATTAATTAATTTATATTTGATACAGATGTACTGAATCGTAAATTACAAACTTCGTAAATATAATTTGCTTGATGTTTTCATGAAGTATGATGTCACATAGCCTATTAGGTTATGGTACAATAAAAAACTAACGATGTCTCATTTATCCATTTATGATAGTATGCCGAAGATGCGAGACCTCGGATATATATAGCGGGTTATAAATCTCTGTAATAGCATGATCCTCTATTACGTAAAAGCATAAATCAGCTATCAAAATGTAGAAGCAATACACATATATCTTTATCCATTCCTCACAATAAAGACTAAAAGACTGATACGCAGAGGGTATCGGATACAAATCCACTGCTCGTATCAATGACTGTCAAGTTATGCGCCTATGTTATCTCCAAAATGGTCTCGAAAGTCAGTGAAGACTGAGCGTGGTGAACTATGACTTACAACTACTCATATTGAGAGAAGAGGCACGTGCCCAGCCCAGCGGTAGGATAAATTATAAACAACCCTAATAATGAAGAAACTTGCATATACCTATTTACCAATGAAAGCCCACAGTACATGTCGAGTAAATACAGAGTAGTGTTAGGTCATGACTGCATGTAGTATCGTGCAGTTCTAAACGCGGCTAGTTTGTTGATGTAGTCGGCGGTGTTGTCGGGCCGCTGCCAACAGCCAGCACAGTTGTTTGCTTGTTTGACTCCGGCGATTACTCTGTTTGGAATGCTCCTGTTGATGGATTGCGTTCGTGTTGTCGGCACTCACGTAGAAAGGCTTACACACTGATCCCACACACCGCTTCTGATATTTTTGCACGCGAAACTGAATTTACTGTTTTCGAAGCTATAACAAATGTAAGTAGATCGGAATTGATTTATTTTGGCTGCCGTAAATGTATGCCATTTTTTATCGACGTCGAATTTCGCCAATTAAGTAATGGTTTTTGTGCTGTTTACGACGCAAAAATAGGTCAGTTCAAATGTACTCTATAAATTAGCTTCTAATCTAAAATGTAAAGGTGGTACCAATGCTTTTCATATATCCAAGTCCTCGTGGCAATACGAACGCAGAATCATGTGCCATTAATGTGACTCGTGTGCACCGGTTTCCAAAATTAATTGGAATACAGAAATAAGTCCATAATTCAGTTTGTTTGTGCACATGTAGCGTCGTTCCGAGCCGTTCACATTGATTGACATTCAATTATGTGGCTCTGCGCAACTGCGAGCATGACGATGCCTAAACGTGAGCGCACGTATGCATGCATGCGGCCTCGCGATCTGCCGCACATGTAACTTATGTAGATACCCTTTTCAATGGCAATACAACAGCAGAACACTCGAGATATCAACGTTTGATGTTTCTTGCTCAGCAGCAAATCAATGTATAATTGTAAATATGGATAGAGCTTCTGCCGAAGATAAACTTTTGTTATATTAATTCGGAGATATCCCTTTCGCTGAAGAACTGCCTCTTTCCTAATTCGCCCACACAGTAACTATTGTATGAAGACACGATTTCGATATGCCTTATTAACAAACTGTTACGTTATCTTAATATATAAAATCCTCGCGTTACTGACTGACTGACAGACACGCTACAGCCGAAACTATTGGTCGCAGGAAGCTGATGAAATTTGCATGTATGTTCCTTGGGGACCGTAGGGGTGCACTAAGAAGGTGTTTCCCAAAATTCCCACGGGATCGGCCAAAACGGGTAAATTAAAAAAAAATGCAGGCGTAGCTGCTGGCGTCCTCTAGTTTGTTATAATTCTATTGCTATAGAATTTACAAAACTCCAACAGTACAATGAAGTTCAATGAACACACAGACTTGGAGCCATTATCGGTGAATCACATATATTTCTGTGGCATGCGGGTATTAGCCCGCAGCATTCAGTTCAGAATTGATAAGTCGAATGGCCACTTAAATAAGAGGGCTTCGGCTTTATCCATATCACGTCTTACCTCGTTTCAATAGACGTTTGGTGCATTAATTAGCCTGCTTCAAAGTCAGATCCCTGCAGCACTAGAAGAGCACCAATCAGTATCTCCTGCACTACTCAAATTGGAGAATAATTTCGTCGCAAACTGCAATGAGGACTTTGAGGAGATGAGGATGTTTCTGGTCGTTCCCGTTCAAAGTGTAGAATGTTATTCCTCAGTAATCAATACATTTAGACGGTACGTTTTCGTTTTATTATTTAAATCGCATCTAAATGTGAAGTATGTTGTAATTGGTGGTACGGTGGGCGGCGATAACGTCACTTGCAGAATGGTGGCGGCGATGCGCGTTGATGTGCAGACAACGCGTGACTCACGTGAGTCACGGGGGGCGTTGCCGGCCGGTATCTAAACAATACCGACAGGCACTGTCATGGTTGCATCACAATTATTGCCGATAATTAGGTCGACATTATTTCGGTACACTTTTTGACTAATGACATCATCATCCCCTTAGCGTTATCCCAGTTTCAATCTGGGGTCCGCTTCCTAGTCTAACCGGATTTGGCTGAATATTAGCTGTTCCACAGAGCGACTGCCTATCTGACCTCTGCAATCCGAAGGGATAGCGATATTCCATGGTTTAGACTAGTGTTAGTTTATTTAGAAGGTACTGACGCCCTGTAACGACTGTCAAAGATCTTCATGACAACCGGGACCGACGGCTTAACGTGCTCTCCGAGGCACGGGACAAGCGATAATGAACAATTCAATACGCACATAACTCCGAAAAGTCATTGGTGCGCGCCGTGGATTCGAACCCGATAACCTCTGCATGGTAGTCTGTTGGTATTTCCACTAGGCTATCTCTACCTTACTAGGCTATCGCTGCCTTTTTAATGACAAAGGCATAATTTCCAATTAAAAGCAAATCAATAGACATTGTTTCAGAAGTAAATGTGCTAGTTTGGTAAATATTTTATGACAAAGTAAATACGTCAAAGTTTTCAAGTAGTAAGTTTTAATGCGGCTCTATTTTTGTCCTTCTGCTACTGAAATAAACTTGTTATAGCAAGTAATTTAACTGCTGCCAGCTACTAAGGAAGTTGATTTTTATTTATTTAATTATTTACTAGATTTACGAACTTTTCACGGTTGATTGGTAGTACCTATTAGAATTTCTAATTGTACGTTTACGTATTGTATTAAAATCCTGTAATTGCCAATATTAGTTATATGCTACGTTTGCGTTAGTACACGCAATAAAAATAAATTGCTTGCAATTAAATTCTAACCAGTCTGAAGTTTAAACAGTGCAGTCATCGCTGAAGAGTCTTACAGATGAATCTACGATAAAAATAACCTCTAGTGTCAACAACAGTTTGTACTGGAATCATTTTAATTATTGTTTACCGTTGGCTATTTGAACTATGTTCGTCGTTCTGCGGAAAAACAAACAAAAATATTAAAATCTATTTATAAATCTTAACATAACTGCAGATTATCTTTAACAAACATTTAAAGTACTTTTAAGACAGGATTATGTAGTAAATCATAATATTGATATCTTTATGCGTGGTGGGTGGCAAATTACTACAATAATGTTGTTTACTCATCAGACTTAATGCATAAGCTAGGTGCGAACCTGTGGGTTTTCGTCAATGGGACGCGTAGGATTCAAATAGACAAACGCTGAGCCTTTCTCTTGATAGGCTTTTATGACTGATCAGTCTTATGCCAAACTTCGCACTAACTTCATAAGACAACCGATGTATCAAGTATCCTGTCTGCCAAATAACATTGAGAACATAACATAACTTCACGCCTTTGTCCCCGAAGGGGTACCTTTGCAGAGTTGTATCACACACCCACACTTCGTCACTTATGTTTCGGACATTTAAGAGCCTGTCTGCCTATCTTTAGATCATAGTAAACTTATATTCTCTTTTTTTTTTCTAACCTATACTGTCCCATTGTTGGGCAAAGGTCTCCCCTACACTTCTCCAAAGCTCCCTGTCGCCAGCTATTTCTGTCCATGTTTTTGAGAATGCATTTAGCTCACCTCGCCAACGCTTCCTGGGTCTACCCCGACCACGACGTCCCTGCGGTGTCCACCACGTGGCGATATGTGCCCATTTCTCGTGATGCATTCTGCAAACATGACCTGCCCAATCCCATTTTAATTTTGCGGCCTCCTTGCCAACATCGCTGCGTATGGCTGTGTTACGGATTCGGTCTCTTATTTTAATCCCCAATACGCTCCTTTCAATATTATTGTACTTTGTAAATAACCGAGCTATGAAAAGTTTCTGAGAACAAAGACAGCATTCTCGAAGAGATACTCCGCACAGTATTTCATTTGCTTCTATATTCCTGTATTTATAAAGGACAGCGATAGGGTTAACATATGGCATTATTATACTTGTAAATAGTCGACCCAACATAAATCCCGAGGGTACATTTGGACCCGTATATCAAACCTCTATTGACTCAAAGGTCGTTCGTTCTAATATTAGCACTAGTTTGCCAGAAATTAATTGTGTGAAACGCCATTGTTATTTATACATGGATATGACCTACGGCGCCTGCTTTATTAGCCATTTAATTAGAGCTAACCGAATTGTGTTTACTTAGGATAGACACAGCCACTTTGGTTTCCAGAAATTCTATTACTAGGTGCTAACCGCACGTTAATTAATAAATGACACCTGAACAATAGGGTAGTTTCCAGGGTCAAAATAATTACATTTTATTTAGTCCGTATTTTAGATTATAAAAAAATATTGCACACGTATTTTTTCTTTTTTCGATTAAATAAAAAATAACAAAGATATAGCCCTTTAAAGTTACGTGTGACGTCATCTAGTGCGAAAAAATGCAGCACGGCGTTATACGTAACTTTAATGAGCTATATCTTGGTCATTTTTGGTTCAATTTACAAATAAAAAAATACGTATCGCTTATTTTTGAATAATCTAAAGGACGGACTTATAATTTTTTTTTTGTCAACTAGCCTATTATTCTCTACACGTGCTCTAAGTAAGTCAAAGGAAATTGATACTTATATTATTGGAAACTTAACGTTACGCTACGTATGAAATGATAAAACATCCGTGAATACAATTACAATGAACAATAAACCAAGCACACATTAGCATACAAATATCGCAGCACTGCCAGGTTCGGCAAGCAGTAGGAAACACTGGAGTTATTCCAGCCGCCATATATCGTCCACGGCGGCTAAGCCTCCGGATTTATCCCCACGGTTTATTACGACGGTTTGTAGTTTTATGGGAGCCAGTTAACAAAAGTTCAATTAAGACGGGTTGCCATCGCTGAAATATACCTTTTTATTGGGTGTTTAAATTATGGGACAAGCTTTGCGGCGCAGTGATTGCTTTAATGACAGCATCTGTGTAAGGTGTTAAGTTTGATAAGCGAGCCATCAAATTTATATGAGACATTTATCAGTGGTAAGTAAACCTGTGTGCTTTACCTTTAGTAAAGCACACAGGTTTTTTTATTGCTCTTGGTAGCACCGGACATTATCATGATACAAAACTCAATCTGTAAAGATCAACAGAATTCTTAAGAAAATAATTAAGTATAAAGTCATGATAGCGTGCGTCAATCAAGAGAATTCTTAAGAAAAGAATTATAAAGCCGTGATAGCGTGCGTCAAGCGTAGACATTAGCATCCTCTCACCAGTACGTAAATATTGTCCTTGGCTGAGCATTATCCGTGAATGATGCTAATCTCCTTAGCCAAGGCGAGGCGAGGATGGGATGAACAAAAGCTGTTTGTATTGCAAAATTTAAATCCACCGCCTTGGTGTAAAATTGTTCTGGTTAGATTGTACGAAAGCTAGAATTATTGAGGGCATTTTTTTATTTGTAAAGCGGACACCGAAAACCCGCTCTGGTCCGAGACAGCGAAAGTTATGTACATCTTTCAGTGGTATATGCTCAGAAGCGTTTCAAAATACACGCACGCGCCTCCTCTTTGTTAAATACCTGATGATTATATTACCGTTTTTAGACATGCATATGTCATACTGTTTTATTTGTACGCAATGTTATTATATTATTAATAACTCGCGTGGGAATATCACAAGGAAATACTATTATTGTTTTATTATACGTAGAGTCACGTAATATGTTATTGTTATTTGTTTTTTGCCTTTTGTTCATTATTATAATAATTATGGCTTGCAAATGCTTAGTATTTTTGGTAAATTTTACCTAAGCTTAATACTAACATCAAGAAATAATTAAAGCCGACGACCGTGAGACCAACACCGATAACATTAGTAATTTACTCTTATCTCAATTAGACCAGGAATAACGAACCATTTCTCCAAGAACAGTTTCTGGAGAACGTATTCTGTTTGTACTATTCAGAATATTTGTGCCCGAAATAAAATATGTATCTTTGCATCACTGCGCTTTCCATGCCATTCGGCGAAACAGGCCAAGTGGATTACGCCTTAATAGCGAATATTGCGACCTACGTGGCAAGAGACCCACTTGAAAAAGACGCAGTAAATAGGTACTTGAAAGCATAGGTATAAGCCATAGTCGAGAATATTCGAGCCTAGGTCCTCGAGTGCTTCCTGGAAATGCTATCTTACTCTTTAAGTAACTTTATTTGAAGGGGCGCTGGTGACAGCGTATTATCTGGAGAGCCACTTGTCTGCGAGGTACGCTCGATGAGATTGTGCAAACGGTACTGTTACCCGACACCTACCACTTTAGGTACAGGATATTAAAGGTATGATAGTGCCACACTATTTTCGTAACCTACCTTACGCGTTGAGTTAGATATTTAGGTTAATAACTGCTATATAGAATGGGAAGTGTTTCAATTCTCATCGCCGTTATATTATTTGTGCATTTTTAAGAGTTTACGTTGTCATTAATAATAATAGTCGTTCAGGAACTGCCAAAAGCTCTTCAGTCCAATAGTTACGGTGCTGATTTCGTGATCACGAACGTTCCTGCTGCTTTACCAATAATGCATTAAAAGGACACCAAATTCCATTAACCCGGCGGGAGTGTGGTGACAAAATATTTCATCGAGTATGTGGCGGGGTATGACATGCCCGTAAATTAAACTACCTGTATATGATTATGATAATAAAATTTAAATGAAATTTTAATTTTATTTATTAAAACACAATCTCTTTACTTATATTTTAATGAAAAACTTAGTCATATCAATATATTTTAATAGTTTTTAATACCAAAGTTAAGGCACTAATTTTTGGTTAAAAATCAAAACAGTCTTTCATAAGAGGCATCAATTCTTTTAACTAAAATAATATTACCAAAATAAACAAAATAAAAACTCTTAAAAACATAAAGAAGATGAGATCTAGAATAAAAAACCTTTAAAAACTATAGTTATCATTGAGAACTAGATTCACAATAAGCACAATCTTTATAGGAAAAAATTGCGTGTTCAAGGCAAATGGCCTTTCCACAGCATACACATACGTGCCAGACCAGCAATGTACAATAAGCCAATACGTGCACCAAGTTCGGTAAATGTTGTTTCTTTCATGTAATATAAGGTTTTGGGTTCTTTGCAACTTGCCTGTCATCTCAAGATCTCTTCATTTGTGTGTATCAATATAGCATTCTTCATTTCTGCGGTAAAGAAAGCTTTCCAACAATCAACTTCAGTTTTTACATTTTTAGCTAATCTTTTCACTCCAGGGTGTTCACGGATTATATTTTCAGACCGCGTTCTTATATTAGTACTTGGCAATTGCTTGTACCGTATTTGAACATCTTTAGATGTAATGAGATGCATGACCTTGAGTAGATGGACGACGAGTTCTGAGAATTGAAAGAGGGACATCATCGTCGGAATCTTGAACACTACCACTCTCAAAATTTTGCCCGTTCCGTATCGGATTCTATATTGTGTTCACTGCAATAATCAGACACAGCCGACGAGCTCGATTCATCTGAAGAATTTTCTAATATGTCAAATAACATAGACGTAAGTCTATTTTCCCTACAATTTTCACCCATGTTTGTCAAAAGCCTAAAAAAGATAAGAAATATTAAAATTAAATGTAAATAATGTTATGATTAAATGCATACGTAAACTATGTGGCGGGGTGTCACTTACCCCACGCACGTATACTCGCATGTATCTCGATTGCCGGCTGACGCCACACTGCGATCACGCCAATGTCCCCCCCTGCATTACCTCAGCTCCAGCTATTCGAAACCGCTACCACGTAACTTACAATAGTAAAAATGTACGCCGGTAAAAAGAATTGGTGGGGTATGCTACACCCCACCACACTCCCGCCGGGTTAAAG
Organism: Euclidia mi; assembly: GCA_944739405.2. NCBI lineage: Eukaryota > Metazoa > Arthropoda > Insecta > Lepidoptera > Erebidae > Euclidia > Euclidia mi. The sequence continues at coordinate 4,948,731 of OX123187.2, read as the reverse complement.
ATCATCGTTACAAACGTAACCCACAGCTAAGAGGTAAATTTTAAGCAAATACAAATCTGAGGTGCGTAGTTTTGATTCAGTTTCAGTATCTGAAATTGGTCTTGCTTTATCTTTAGAGATCAGCGCGCATTAGAATTCGCTATCATAACTAAGATAGCGCATGTACCGCTTCAATTGTGACAATGTGTGATCTGGTTGTGTCCAGTGCGGGGCAGTGCGTGTGTGGTGACCGCCACCTACCGCCACCCGACACCGCGCCATCTGCCGGCCTTGCTCTGATTACGTACGTGATCAAACGATCACCCAGACGAGAGTGACGCGACGGGAATGCGTTAGCTATTGTTGTAACTGGTACATTGGTGGAGGTTGGAATGTTTTTTTAAATTTATGTTTGCATAAATCGATAAGGAAAGTTTAGGAAAGACAAATTTTGTGTTCTATAATTGATTTGTTAATGACTTCGCCTGTGTGTGCCATTTAAATTGCAACGTCAAAATTTTGTAAGTGCTAAATAAGTAAGGTGTTTCTACATCAGCTAAGAGAAAGCGGGTGCTACATTTGGATATTAATAATATATTAGGATTATATATAATCACAATAAAAGCAGCCAATCGCGCCCTTTACGAAAATATAACATATGATGTCCTCGCCTTTATAGGAAGCAACTTCCGACGCTGCCAACGTAGGCTTTCTTTATTCGACGCCAAACTGTCTTGAACATTCAGTTCATTATGCATAATTTTAGTATACATTATGCAATGTGCAGTTATTGTGCAGTATTTAAAATTCTGTGGTTGCTGTGGAACCACCATTGTTCCGCATCAATACGCACAATTGCCTGACTATTTATATTCACGTGCCTTAATTAATAAAGGCCAAGCATTCGTCTTCACAACAATATACTCGTCGGTGAAGCTATCCATCACAGAGCAACCGCAAGAATGCCAACTGCCAGATGTTTACGATGGCTTTAAATCCGTACATTGTAGCGCAACTGCGTCATAAATCTGGTACTAAGCTGGTGCTGTGGCACTAGGCGATGAAGTTTGATGAAAATGCGTCGATTAATGAATAAATTACGAACATACACAGTGCATATTGTTAGGACGACAAACTTGTAGATATTATTTTCATATCAATAAATGTTTGCAATTGTTGTTTGATTGTCAAAGCTGTCGACGTAGGTAGTTGAATAATAATAATCATCATCATCATCATCCTCTTAGCGTTATCCCAGTTTCAATCTGGGGTCCGCTTACTAGTCTAACCGGATTTGGCTGAATATTAGCTTTTCCACAGAGCGACTGCCTGTCTGACCTCTGCAACCCCAAGGGATAGCGATATTCCATGGTTTAGACTAGTGTCAGTTTATTTTGAAGGTACTGACGCCCTGTAACGACTGTCAAAGATCTTCATGACAACCGGGACCGACAGCTTAACGTGCTCTCCGAGGCACGGGACAAGCGATAATTAACAATTCAATACGCACATAACTCCGAAAAGTCATTGGTCGCCTAGGATTCGAACCCGATACCCTCTGCATGACAGTCTGTTGGTATCTCCACTCGGCTATCGCTGAATAATAAATAATCGTACAGTAGAAATAATTTGGGGCTGTTCTTATTTACTGGTATAAACAAGCAACATGCAACAAGAACGGGCGAACGATGCTATTACATAAATCACCTACAATTGAGTCGTCTCGATCGAATAAATCGATTGTTTCTCGATTATCATCGAATAAAGAGCACAATCGAATAATCTAATTACGTTTCATATCAATCGCGATCCCTACCGTAATCCCCGCCCGTATGGGCTCACGAGTGTGGCTCGTAAAGCAGCAGAATGGGGCCGCGAGCGAGCCTGCTGTTGCAATACCCGCTGCACATCGTTTCGTCTTTATGTGCCACGGCTTTATACCCGACGCATTCAACAGCCGCCCTTTCATCAAATTCATTTCCGCTGCATCAGAGCGTTATTTCACTTCTTGACATGATTATGCTATTAGCGCAGGATTAATACACCTCCTTGAAGAATCTAAAGTTAAACCAAATTTGACGGAATATTAGCTCCCTTTTGTCAATTTAATAGATTTCGCCCGTGGCTCCGCTTGCGTGAATTACACACCTACATAAATCCCCTCAGGAATTACACCATCTACCTAATGGTGAATAATAATAATTAAATATATTTATTTCCGTGTGGTGACGGATTAAGAATACGGAATGTCACCACCCCAAATCATCCCATGGGTGTCGTAAGAGCCGACAGAGGGAGCATATTATGCAGAGAACAGCACTGTAAGAGAAGGAAAACTTGATACAAACTCTATACCAACCCGTTTGGCCAGTGTGGTATAGTAGGCCAATTCCTCCTTTCAAAGAAGAGAACTGGTCCAGCAGTGGACTTTTAAAGGGTGTGATGATGATATTAATTTAACGTTTGAGTTAATCGCGTTCATACAAACAAGATGGAAGAGGGACTTAATATAAATATGTCAAGTTATTAACCTGCATCTGCCGTCCAGGACATTCAATCGAGAACCTACATAAATACATAATATGAAGTAGGTTTTGTAACAGGCAAGAATTTGATGCTTGTTATGTGGCGAACTGGCTACATAGTTTTGGCAAACGAGCGTTTAAGTGGAAGATTGGCGAAAATTAACGGTGGGTGTGTGAACCGAACAGTTGAAATTGTTGGACTACGTTCTGGTGCGCGCTCGAGTTTCATCTAGATTCGAACTGACGCTAAAGCTTAGTATAGAACCACGTCTTTTTCTAAAAAACACTTTTAGGTATGTACTTCATGTCCAGGCTCAGAAACAATCTATTTGCGTGCTAGCTTACATATAAACAGCTGATTGTAAGCTAGCTCTTTGAGAACCAACAAATTTTCAACAGCTTTTTTACCTACTACCGATGTGAGGACTAAATCCTTCCATAGTAGGCACCTACGACATAAAGGGAATCATGTATGTTTCCAGTTTGGTGTTCTGCGATGATTTGCCAGCAAGGAAAAGTGATACTATAACATTATGTGATGATACCGTCAATATATGAATATACTCGATACAGAATATTACACAAAAGAAAGGGCAGTATCATGAATTCACGCACAATTACAATCTAACTGCGTACGCGCACTAATTGCCTGTTCTATGCATGCACATTAGCGCGCACTCCACCGCATAATGACAACTCTTCGTCGTTTATTATAAACCATTTCCACCATTATGAAATGTAGTTTCACTCGTTTATTGCCCGTAATTAATATTTATTGTCCAAATATTGCCCACTTGCTATTAATGTTCTGTTGGTTTATTAATTCCTTATTGCTCGAATCAGGCTGTGACGACTGCACGTTCTAGAAGACGTATTAAGCTTACGAAAGAATTGATTACCATGTTGTCGATTGCGTATATTGTAATAATTCGTTAATTATGTTTTTATGGTTAAATTACATAATTGTAATTTGTCAAATGGGTCAATATACTATTCATAAACACAAATACATTAGCAGTATACTAAAATTATGTATGTATACGTAAGGCATAATAAGGACTGAGATTGTTGTGTTGGTAGTGGTAAAAGTCATACTAAGATTCCGATGAGAGATATAGCGATTTGATCACTTTGACCAAAATCCTCAACAGTAAGTTAATATTATTTACTATGCCAATCCAACTGGATAATATCTTATCTAATACTAATATATAAAGCTGAAGAGTATGTTTGTTTGTATGGTTGAACGCGCTAATCTCAGGCACTACTGGTCCGATTTGAAAAATTCTTTCAGTGTTAGATAGCCCATATATCGAGGCAGCTAAAGGCTATATAACATCACGCGATGAGCGACGGAACCGGAGCGGTAGCCTTAAATAACGCAGGTGAAACCGCGGGCATCCTCTAGTAGGCTATAAACAGCGTGCTCCTCTTCTTGATTTATCTTGTACTAGAGGCGCCATTTGAAATACTTCTAATTAGTTCTAATATTACTTAGCCTCTGTAGTTAACTGGCCTCTATCGCTCCATTTACTTAAGTAAAAACTATCCAAGGCCCTCCAGAGACATTTTTAATGAACGATCGCATGAGTCACGTCGAGGATGGTTGAGCACAGTCACGCTCGGCACGCAGACAACACGAATAGTCACAGCTACCGAGTGCATTACCATTCCGCCATTTGTTAATAAGTGCATAACAGCTATCGTTATGAAACGCGGGCACAACAAACTCGCTCTTCACTGTTCATATGTTTACTTGTGAAATGGAAAGCTAATCGGTGTGTTGTGAAACTGAGTGTGCTGCAATATGACAATCATTATTTTAGCTTCAGTTGATGGCATTATTGTAACTATTTGTTTAAATCGCGGCGGTTTAAGTGGGCATCTGGGACACGCTTCTGTTGCGCCGTAGGACAGATCACGGCGGCGACGGCTTTATAAAATTGAGATTCAGGGAGACATGAATATTTCGTTCATCAGATTTACAGATCAAATTGATAACCTCCTTTATTGAATCGCTTAATAGGCTACGTCGTAGGTCAAAATATCCAAAATTTTTTTTGAGAAAGCATGTTTTCTTCAAATTAAAATCCTATCAAGCGAAAATCTTCCAATCGTGTATCTGTCTAAGAAGTTACTAGATAAAGACCCAAATTTTCACTTATATAGTGTGTCTTTAAGAAAAAAGGGCATACATTTTCGAGTTAGCGCCTTAAAATAGAGACTTTAGGTATGAGTAAGACTTGCAAAACCGCAGCAAGTTTAGTATTACTTCGGCAACTCCACACACGTTCACTCATGATAAGCGATGTTTCGCACGTGTGACTTTATAATGAAGCTCAAAAGTAATTAAACGATTATAAAGTAACTATAAACCGCAAGGTCTTAAACTGTGATTTGAATTTAATTATTCATTATTTACTATGACCTGTAATTACTCACCCCAGTGGCTTTCATTAAAAGGCGCTCTGGAGTGCTCATTCACTGACCGCAGGAATTTAATGAGATTCACCGCTTCTAAATAAATAGTAAATTCAGAATACCTACCGCGGAGTTATGAGGTTGTGGTCAAACGAAAACAGGCCACAGTCGTACAAGGCAAATTGATTTGTGGCTGACTTTCAGCGGGTGACAGCTGTTTGGTCTCGAGACGTACTGGCAATAACAACTAATGTGTAGGTACATTGATCATATCACATCGACAGTCTGAATTTACAGACAAGTCTGTTCTTTGTGTCCGTAATTTTCCTAGTAAGGCCAGTGCCGTAAAAATAAAAAAAAATACGGCTATATTTTTTATCAGTTTTGGCATTTAAAGTCTCAGTGCAGTAATACTGCCATATTATAAACATTTCATCGTGTGTATAATCATGCCGTGCCCATGTCTACTTTAATTGCACTATACCGTTGGTAACTACCTTAATGCAATGATATCAGGAGACATCGCACAGCAAATAATTTGCCTCTACTCGTCTAATACAAACATCGCCTATCAAGTAATGACTTAGCTTCGAGGTTTGAGGTACATCGCAGGTCCGTGGCCGTCGGCCGTGACGGCTGACTTAGCCGTAACACTGCTAGGGCCGAACCGAGGACCGTGAACATATCAGATATGTATCGCGCGATAATGCACCATGAACTGAGATCAAACGTACCATTGTTTGTGTGATACACTCTCTAGATCATACATACATACATACATAGACTCACGCCTGTTTCCCCGAGGGGGTAGGCAGAGGCATATTAAACGCCCACTTTTCGCCAGTGTTTTGATCCCACGTAATAGGTGGCGAGCCTATTGCCGCTTATCGGGATATTTTGTTTGCCAGAGCCTCGTCCGTTGATCGGCAGGAGCACCACTTGCAGGTGAGGTTGGCTTGGGACCCTAAGTTCTTGGTGGGAACCCTATGCACCCTAGATCATGATCATCTAGACCATGTGCCTGCAAATAGCTGCTGTAGTTCTCTTTATGGACAATTATTTTACTTTAGTAATTATACAAGTTTCGAGACTATTTAACATGCTCTATCTTGTTTTATGAGTGTCAGAACTCGGTCTTTATTCTTCAATGCTTCTGAACCGAGCTACGCATGAGATACTTACCGTAGTAGGCATGTGTAGAATACTTTAGGATATTTGAGCATGCTAACATGCTCTTTAGCTTATGCAGACTAAGTCATGTAGGTATGTGTTGTATTCAGATTTTATATTATAAAGGTAAATAAGTAAATAATACTACTTTGTCTATTTACGCGAATGTTCTACGTTAGAATTTACATACATACATAGACTCATGCCTGTTTCCCCGAAGTGGGAGGCAGAGGCATATTAAACGCCCACTTTTCGCCAGTGTTTTGATCCCACGTAATAGGTGGCGAGCCTATTGCCGCTTATCGGGATATTTTGTTTGCCAGAGCCTCGTCCGACGTCCTTGATCGGCAGGTGCACCACTTGCAGGTGAGGTTGGCTTGGGACCATAAGTTCTTGGTGGGAACCCTATGCACCGTTTAACTTCCATAAAAGTATTGTATCATAGTTTATTCACCTCTATCCATATATTCAAACAAAAAACATAACTTTATAATTATTTTGTATTTATTTTTAAATCTATTTTTGTGTTGGCTTTGCTTTTAATAATTATAAGGTATGAATATTACATTTATTTTTAACGAGTACGACTACACATTAGCGTTCATCAGCGTGACTACTATTTAAATAATGAATTGTTTTTATTCACGTTGGTCCATCATTAAAATTACAGCGCTTGTTAAAATCTTTGAAGCAAATATCCTTAACCTTGAGATACGTATCGAGGCGTTAATTAAACTAAGTAAATTATGAACAATGTTGTCGGTGCCACATTAATTGCCCCCGACGTTACATACGCGTATGGCACAGGGTTAACACACAAAAAATGCTTAGAAAACTGTGAAACAAAAAGCAATATTGCTATTAAAAGAGCGGTAAAAAACGAGCTATTGGGTGCTTGTACATCATTACTGGTGGCGTGATTTAAGTTGCTGTTTTATGCAAAACTTTTTGCATGATGCACGTGTAAAAATGCCTGCCATTTTATTGATCATTTTTGCCTTGAGTATCATCTCACCGCGTCCGCTAGCAATCAGACAAACAGTTGTAGTACTGCCGGTACAAGCCTAAATAGTCGTCCATTACATAACAATCTGGTACGTTTGGTAACCCTGAACACATTACGTAGACAGTGGTTCATTGTCCACTTAGTGGAAGCGGCGATATTAATCACGATAAGAGTAAAAAGCGACCGTTGGTGGCCCCACAGCGTTCTAGGAACTACCTCGTAAATATGGACCAACAACGGCCTCGGGTACTTGCTGCTTTGAAACTCAGAATACACGACATTATTTTCATAGAGTAATACTACTATCATCATCATCAGCCTTTAACAGTCCACTGCTGGACTAGGCCTCTCCTTTGGAAGGAGGAATTGGCCTACTATACCACGCTGGCCAAACGGGTTGGTATAGGGTTTGTATCAAGTTTTCCTTCTCTTACAGTGCTGTTTTCTGCATAATATGCTCCCTCTGTCGGCTCTTACGACACCCATGGGATGATATGGGGTGGTGACATTTCGTATTCTTAATCCATCACCACACGGATTTACTACGTTCTATGTATACTACTATGTTCCATAGAATATAACTGTATATTTAACCCATATATCAGTAGATAAACTAATGTCGCATGTTGCAAGTAAATGTCCATTAACATACCTGGAGCAGTTCCAAAGTTTGCTCACCTATTACTGAACAAATATTGTGCTTTATGTCGAATACCGTAAAAGTAATTTAAAAATTCTGTCGTGACGTAAACATGACAGCTAGCTTATATGGCAAAGGACAGTTGCATGAGACGAACACGAACACTAAAACCTGTATGCGTTATCCGTGCAGCAAATGTCAGATCTCCTGATTGCTTGCCTCCATTACCTGTACAAGACAAAGTACTTGAAAGATCTTACCGTGAATCTGAGGCACCAGAAAAGGTTCGCATTATCCTAACGAGATCTTGGAGCCAAACGATTGTGTCAGGAGCCACGCTCGGTATAAAAGCCGCCCCTAATTTTAAAACGCCATGTTCTTTATTCCTCTCAGCTTTGTTCTTCGCCACGATAAAATCTCACAGTGCAGTTGAAGGGCAAAGCTCCCGAAACGTTAAAGAAATAAAATTCTCATTATCTTAACTACGGGTCGAGGTGTATTATCAGAAGGGCCATTAGTGAGCGGAAGTGGCGTCGTCCGGCACGCGACTCCACGCGACCAAACATTCTCTACCATTTAGCGCACCAGAATTGGAACACTGAGTCGAATGTGGGACATGGCGAGCTGCCCCTCCAATATCGGTACGTATATGTCGCACAAACTTCGAGTGTGTACCGTTACAAGTGCGACTAATCGAGCCGTGGCTAGATGTGACCGGTTTTTATTTTACTGGGTTTTATTTTGGTCTGTTGCTATTTATTAATAGTCGCGTCTTCTAGCGACCAATCGCGCCGGAATAGCCAGACTTATTTATGTATATTTATGCTGAAACTCTATTAAGTGCGATGCGTATTCTATTCGCGTTGATATTAGTCTCGTAAATAGTCTGTTAGACTGCGTGTGAAGTCGCAATGTCAAAAGGCAGTACTCTAGTTAGGGCATGTGAGCACGATAAATTGTAAAGAGCTTTTTGTATGAACCAGGCAGCCTCATTTACTGGTGGGATAGTTCCCAGGCATATGAACACTATGCCTCTATGTGACCAGTGAGGAGAGTTAGTGATTGATAGCGATATACTTACTAATTATATGTATATTATTATTAAACATCGTTATCAAGCGGGTAAAAATGGTGGCAGTGCGGTAGTGCACGACAATAGGGTTGTCATACGTATGCGTCACGTAGGTGCACACATTTAATAAGCTTTATCGATTATGTTATATCGTACAATACCTTTATTTAATTAAAATATATTATAGTTTTAAATGTTTTTTTAAAAGTATAGCTATATAGTATTGTATTTTTTTCGTATTGTAATAACTTTTTCACTAATTACTCTTAACTACTTCAATGTAATTTGAAAGTTAAAGCGAAATTATTTTCAAAAATATTAAATTATTATTTCGCAGTCGTCATATATTGGATCAAATTTTTACAAGCATCTATGTTAAAAATATGTTTTAATCTATTCTTTACTTTCATATTTTTGTTGTAATGTTAAAAAGTGTCAACATATTTTTAAAATTGGCAACACTAACATTAAGTAAAAAAAATAACAATATAAACTTTTCAAATTATGTATTTCACAAGTTTAAAATAAATACGTCTTTGTTATGTCAAATGAAGTCGAAAGGTCATTTTCTTACTTAAAATGGTTTTTTTTCCAGCAGACATCTTAAACTAACAAAAAGCAGAATAAATAAGTTGTTGGTTATTTATTCCAAGACCTAAAGATCTTCAAGGAATATTTTAACAAAATATATTCAATAAAAAGTAATTGTAAAATATTTATGTGTTTTATATCAAAATTATTTCTAACGAAAAACCTACATTAATTATTTTGTATTGACTTAGTTACGAGTGATTATTAAAATATAATTTAATTTTGATATTTTAATAAGATACACAAGGACAAATTGAAATTTAGATTCTTAATTACATAAAGAAATCAAGTAATAACATTAAACTATTATTAAAAAAAAATGTGCATGCTATATGGGTACGCGCGGCAACCCTAGCGTCGAATGCCACGACCTTGACCCGCTGGATAACGATGTATAATTATTATACAGTACAGATTAGAAACAGTAGCTATAGGGATTGCTCAGATGGATATTATTTTAGCTTGCGGTGTTGTTATTAAAATAGTATAATATTGTACGTGGGTATAATTAATGTGGGTGTAATATTACACCTCTGCCTACCCCTTTGGGGATACAGGCGTGAGCCTATAAAAAAATAATATATAAATTGTACGTAACCGGCAAACAAAGCCCAAGTTCAGCCAAATGTCTGAGATTTTTGAGTCTTTGTTCGACGTTGGCAATTTAAGTGATGGCAGTCCTCCAAGCAACTCTTTCAAAATGGCGTTTTGAAGCGAGTTGCAGACAGAACAACTTAAGCGAATGTGCCAACTACTCGTGCACTGTAAAGCACTTTTATCGAGATTACTATCACGTCGTTGTCATTTCGTTTACTTTTACTTAACTTACGATAACTGGAAATGCAACATTTCATAATATGGATATTTAGAAATAGAATTTGTATTTCAAAGGCTATTTGGCTGTATAAAAGTATACATATAAATATTTATGTAGGTATGTAAATGTATAGTATGTAACAGCTGCGATAGCCTAGTGGTGTACGCAAGGGTCTCGGGTTCGATCCCCAGGTACCCCGGGCACACACCTCTGACTTTTCGAAGTTATGTGTGTGTTAAAAATGTTAATTATCGCTCGCTAATAATGTGCCCGGTAGATGGCAATAGGTTCGCCCCCTATTACATTGGAACCTAAACATAACTGGTGAAATGTGGGTGTGTATACACTTCTGCCTACCCCTTCGGTGATAAAAGGAGTGAAGTTATGTTATTATGTTATGTTATGATGTAGTTATGCTATTGTGTGTACCTACACTATTGCAAAATCACTAGAGATTTTCTTTTCAAATAAGTTGGCAAAGCAAGGGTGCAGAAAGCTTAACAGACGGGACTGATATGTTAGACCGGAATAGTTTGAAAAGTTTGCCGAGGAGTTTTCCATGCTACTTGTACTTTGACTACAGTTGAACTTGAGCGACTAGAGTAGTGCCATCCTCACAGAAAATGAACGAAAGAACATCAAACCAAAATAACTATAACCTTGTACCTTACTACGTAGTTTACTTACCCTACCTACTATAACGTCGTTAGTAAAATCGATATTAATTTAGGGCATATTAGGCTGAACGCATCGCCGTGGTGTGCGTGATACAAGTAATTTACTCCACATACAAATAATTCATTATGTATTTGATAAACAACACGTGGGCCATGATTACTGTACTAGATAACTGTAGTATTTACATTTATTTTTGTCCTTTATCTAAGTAAGTACTGTTAGGAACTATCAATTGCCACTTGTGTTGGTTGTTGTAGTTTATATGGGTCGAAAAACAATTATTGTAATAGATATGTATTCAAATAGTATTGCCTTAGATTAGAAGTGGGGCTACAGAAATTTGTAGGTTAATTAATTGTTGTATTCGATGTCTAATTCACTCAAACGCGATATCTAGGTTACATTTGGTCAGCTGTGTTTCGAAGACTCTCGTATAAGGAGGGCTTGTTAATAAACGTCTGCCGAATATCTTTCTAGAAATAAATAGTATCTACCTATATGTAAACCTTGTCCGACCCGGAATAAAACCTCAGACAGCCGGATTGGTTCTAATAACAGAGGCCCAATTCTCGTATTTTTATATGACTTTGATATTATATTTTGAATTGACTCAGAAGCGGTATTCTGATAACCTAATGTCATTATCGTATAATTTGTAATAAACAGTTCGTCGTTGACACTTATTTTGAGACTTGTTTCAATTTACGATCTCGTTACGATTTCAAATACGTTTTTTGTGACGTAAGTATGACACTGACATCATATCGAAACTGTATTTATTTAGGAGAATTGGGCCCCCCAAGCTAGAACCATGCAACATACAGACAGTTTTAGCGTATATTTTTTTATTTACGAGTAGGTACGTAATATAACTAGGTGCTCCCGTCTCTACAAGTTTATCCTCCCCGGCTCATAGCAAAACATGTAAAGTAATAACAGTTTAAAAGGCATTAGCAGTAAAGTGCATACACTGCACTGGAGTACAGCCTCCTCACACCCCTCTCCCTTCCTCCCAGTACCCCCGCGCCACAGAACCCGTCTGCGTTATGATCCGCTTTATGTAGCTGTCGTGAGCGTCTTGCCGTTATCCTGACGCGAATGACGCTTTTATTTCCATACTAAAAGATCTTAACTGTTGCGGCAATAATAAGACGCGAAAGGTCAGTGATAAGGCACCAACTAAGTCCTAACATTATTTTATATTGCCGACTATCTCGAAGACAGCGCGCTTTAAGTTTCGGTATAACTGCGTCGCACGTTATCGTCGGTTTGGATGTAGGTGAAATAGGTAATATCTGGCAAATCTTTATTATAATCTGTAAACAACATACGTAAGATCCCGATCTTCAAAACTTAAACAAAGTTGAGCGCGACTATTATGATATTGTATTCGTGATAACGCCATTTGATTTTTGCAACGTGGTTGCTCTATTCCTAGGGTTTGTTTTTCTTTATAGAGATAGAATTTGTGTCTAATGAAATCTGGTGGCATTTAATTTCAATTTATTAGGGCTTGACCATTAAAGGTCATGACCTCACAATTATTATTTATAATTTTTTTATAGTCTCACGCCTGTATCGCCGAAGGGGTAGGCAGTGGTGTAAATATTACACCCACATTTCGCCATGAATTTTTAGGTCCCACGTAATAGGGGGCGAACCTATTGCCATAACCGGGCACATCACCAGACTCCGGGCTGCTACTGAGTATTCGGCAAATCCCAGTAACACTTGCCCGACCCGGGCATCGAACCCGGGACCTCCGATCAGCAGTCGCATACGCTATCCACTGGACCACGGAGGCAGTCCACAATTATTAATAGTTCTATTAGTTGTCTGTTATTGAGTTAAAATACGGGTTATTTGATTAGACTCTTAAGAAACTGATATCAAAGGAAATATTTTATCTTGCTTATATTTAGAAGATGAATTTAATGTCATAAGTAAACTTTATCATCATCATCATCATCCACAGCCCGACTGTGTCCACTGTTGAACATAGGCCTCTCTTTGTTCTTGCAATTGCCCTCGATCTTATGGTAATCTCGTCCAGGTTCGGCCCTAAGTAAACTTACATAATAATAATTATGTAAACTTACATCATATGTAAAGTACGAGTTAAATTGATTTTAATTGTGTGTATGTTTTTATTACCTTACTTTAAGGCATTTGGAAGGATTTATTCATGTTCCCGTTAGTTCCTAACTTCCTCATAGCTAGTGTGTAGTACGGGCGGCTATCGCCAGTACCGTACGATAAACGACTTCCCTTCATTACGGGATCAGCGCTGACTTATCTCTACAACAGGATTCTGGGCGGCCGTATCATTGCCTACGTATTACATAACCTACTGCTAGTAAACCGTCAATTAAAATATAACGCTAGTTGTTAGGATACGAGATCACTAGGTACTTTAATTATTAACTTAACCCAACATTTTATTAGGTACAAAATGTTAAGTAAACTCTATAGAACACACCATAAGTTAATTCTTCTTTTTTTGGTAATGTTACAAAAGTCCATTTAGTTTTCCGATTCCGTCTGTTATTTCAGCAAGTTAGCTGACGCAATTCATCTGTACCGTTGATGAGTTCCCAGCCCCCTGTACGTAATTTACATATATCATAAGCCATAGGCTGGCCGAGCTTTAGCCCGGTGTAATTACAAACAGACTGAACTAAGCTCGCTAAATTAAACAAAGCTACCTCGGACGGCTGGACTATAACAAGTTTAAATGAGTCTTAGCCTAGAACCCATTAGGATCTGGATGCAAATAATAACAATTAATTGTTTTGAAATGATAAAACGATTCCATGATGTCTTTACTATTAGTATTGAGAGTTCGCAGGATGTATTCACATGTCGATTTTCAGGCTTTTCTATAATGAAAATTTCTACAGCAGTTGAAAATCTGTCATTCTGCTTTCTTAGAAGCATTGTGCCAGTCCACCGGGCATACAATCATGGGGGAAGGAGGAACCCAAAACGCTTTTTTTATATTTTGAATGGTCCAAACGTAAAGAGAAATTTAAATCCATTCTGTATGGATTACGGCTCTACCAATTTAAGACATTATAATAGGTATAGAAATCATCTAATAAAAGCACCGGTTATCCTGAGGGTCCAAATCGACGATTAGGTGAGGTCATAACCGTTGCTAAGCAATTGCTTAATCGCGTCGGACGGCCGCTATCTTATTGTAATAAAAGTTAATACGATATACATGCTCCCAGTGCTCTCACAACACTCGACCCTATTAAGCAAATGATTGATGCTTAGAGTTACGGGAGCCTGTTGAGCTCACTATTATAGTAAAGCTGTGAAAGATGTGATAATAGTGTAAAGGAACTCATAATTCCATTTTATTTTTCATAAACATTAGCGCATGACTTCGTTTATGGCCTTCCCGATGTTGTGCATGACTTGCGCGTTCTTTAGCACCGGGTAAAAAATATGGCGCGATACATACATAGTATTTTTACACACTGTTTGTTTATATATGACCATGCACCGGTAGTTTTAATGAGTAAACCAGAATGCGACACGTGTATGTGACTTCCGCGTGGCGACTGCATCGGCGTCGGGCCGATTCCGCCGCAGTGTTTGGTTGGACCCAGGCTCGTTATAAATATTTATGTGTGGACCTGTCTGTCGGCGTGTTGACGGAAGTATAATGTTTGAAATTTTGTATTTAATGTTCTAGAGTTATGTAATATTGTCGGGCAAACAGGTCAAATTGTAGCGCGTCTGTTTGCTTTAGGCAAAATCGGTGGCTGCTTACAGCTGCTCGTTCCTAAGAAACATGAGGAATCTTCGGTTCTGGCTGTCCCTGTTACGGAGAATCAGTACCTCAAACGCCTAAAACTTAATTAAAACATAGACTATTGCCCTTTGAACTTCAGATACCAGACGTCGATGAGAAATGTTAAGATTCTATCGACACTGGTCAGACCAGAAATAATTGCTCGAAAATGGAAGAAAAATGTTAACACTTCTTTGATAATGAACTATTAATACTTAAACATCTATTCATCATCATCATAATCCACTGATATGAAATACTTTGGAAAATGATCATTTGACGTTCGAAAACCTGAATTAGATTCTATCAATGTGTGTTATCTCGCCTGAAATTGTGCATTATTTTGAGCCTGTACAGTGTACGTGTCCGTACATGGCGCTGAACTGGTTACCTTTGGGTCAAATGTAGCTGTATGCGTACTGCTTACTTAATCTTGCATCTCATGGAACATTTGCTGTATGATTATGATGTGATATCTAACAGTATGTTATGTTTGTTGCAGGGAGGAGGTGCGGAACCACGCGGTGCGGTGGAACGCGCAGTTCTCGTTCGTGTGTAAGATGTGCGCCAACGCGAGCACGGGCGTGCTCGAGCCCGCGCTCATGAGGGTCTCCGTGCGCAAGGAGTGCAAGGGTAACTACTACCTATACAATATACATATAAGTAGACTCACTTAGTGGTATAGAGCAGCGCCGAGGTCAGATTTAGGTTCGAACGAAATATTTTTTAGTGGCCTCGTAAATGTGTCACCGAATAAACCGTACTCCACTTACTGCGCTAGGCTTTGGGGCCCTGAGGAGGTGCTAAAGCCTAGAGTCCCTACAGCGACTGCCGCTATATAAGTGAACCGACTCTGGTAAACAGATACTACAGATGCAAACCATACAAGACACACAGAGGACGTCACTAATTTTATTAGTCTAGGTCAGGTGTCTGTAAACTGCGGCTCCCGAGCCACATGCGGCTCTTTGCATGTGCAGCTGCGGCTCTTTATAACTTGTTGCCTCAACCATACACAAATATTATTTATGTATGGATGAGGCAAAAAAAGAACACGAAATTTATTTACTTCATTGCCAATTCCTAATACGATATCACGATAATATCAGTGGTGAAAAAAACTATTTCAGCACAATATTAAAAAAGTTTTACGCAAGTACAGTTTATTGACGGCGTGAAAAATGTTTGTGGCTCTTTAAAATCTTTTAAATGTTGTTATTTGTCATTTTTGGCTCTTCACACTCAAAAGGTTGCCGACCACTGGTCTAGGTGAAATATGTGGAGCTTTTAAAAACCCACCACTATTTCCACTAGCCTGCTGAAACGACTTCTGCTTAGTCCGCTTAATGCAACTTGGTTAAGTAGTCATCAACATATCGCGTTTGCCGCCATCATTAGCTACTTTTACTTTAACTGAATTTCGTACCACAAGAACAAAGTAAAGTAAATAACTCAAACTTTCTACTGTGCTACAAGATAATTATTACGCTTTAAATGTCAACCTTCCAACTTTAACAATAATCTTATGAAATTGAAGCTGTACAATAAACCTACCGACTTAATCCACATTTCTGTCAAAACTTCGCCCGTCAATTACAAGCACGAGGTCGCCGTCTTTACGACACCAGTTAACCAGCTCTCCTGCACAATTTCTCCTCGGCACACATGAGATATTGCTGAAAACCTCATTAAATTACAGCGGCGCGCGACAATTATACTAATCAACGTAGCACGTACTCACCGTTACCAACTTAACCTTTGTTTAATGACTCACTCTTATCTTGAGTCGTAGCTTACAGCCCCATTAGCTGACAAAAATACACACGTTTGCATAAATGATTTTATTTCAAACGGTGGCCCTTCTACTGGTTCAAATATTTTCGTATAAAGTTAAACGTTGAGTTATTCAGCATTCAGCGCTCGTTTGTGTACGGCGGCAACTTTGCAGTCGGACGCGCGATTCAAAGCCATCAGCTTTGAAACGGAGCAAATATTCTTAAACTATGCTGGGTCGGTCCACCCTCGCCCGGCCGGGCCACCCCGGCCCCTTCGTAATGCAGTCACAGCGCCCCACTTGAGAGTTCCTCCAACAAATTATAAAAGAGATGTTATTCGTAGATGCTCGTTTTTCGCCCGAATTTAACTTTTATAAAATCTTTACTTTGAAGCTCAGGAATATACCTATTTTGTTGTATTTGCATGTCTTTCTTTTTGAGTGATTTTATTATTTAATGTTTTTGTATACTGTGCATTAGGTATCCTTTTAATAAATATTGGATTAATAAATTATAAGATCACATAAAGTCGACTATTTTATATCGCCAACGAGAGAGACTTCACGATCATAAGTAGTCTTTGAAAGGTCTTCGCCATTACTAATTTTCGTCTAGTTTATTTTCATCAATGTACTTATCACTTTGTCTGTATCCCCAGGCGGCAGGTCATACCAGAAGCTGGGCTTCTGTGACGTGAACCTGGCAGAGCTGGCGGGCGCGGGCGAGACGACGCGCCGCTGCCTGCTCGAGGGCTACGACCTGCGCCGCCGCCAGGACAACTCCGTGCTGCGGCTGCGCATCAAGATGAACATGATCTCCGGCGACCCGCTCTTTAAAGTGTACGTACAGCATTGTAATGACGTCAACCACTCAAACAGCCACATGGTAAGAGATTATCCTGGACTACTATCACGGAAGCAGTTCTAAGGAAACGCGTTCTATACAACGAAAAAAAGGAGGGCGTTAAAGCTGTCGTTTTCAGAAAGAAATGGAATAAAAGACACTTCCTTGATGAAACCATGCATAATTGCATACTCAAAGTGCTTATGTTATATTATTATTTATAGTTTGTTTGGAGTTGTGTCCCCCATTGTTATATGACTGCAGCCTCTAAGCCACCACTTCAACCACCAGTCCATATCACTAGTGTGTGGCGCGTACACGCCGAGAGTATAAACATTAGTATATCGTATATGTATCGTGTTACAGTCCCGAGCGCAAGCAGGAGGTGGCGGACGGCATCGCGGCGGGCGACAGCGGCTCGGAGACAGCCGGAGGCGCGGCGCCCGACGATGACTGTGCCTCCTCCACCGCTAGCTCCGGCTTCGGATCCCTCACCAAGAAGAAGAATTATGGTACGACAAAATACTAATCTCCTAGCCCGCAAATTCGGGAACATGTGGCCAACATTCGATGCGTTATAACCGCAGCAAGATTGGTAAAGCTATGGGAGGAGATGGTATCGCATAGCATAATATGGGTCTGCAATCTCCTTTTCCGCCCAGGGACCATAAAGTGCTAACAGTGCCGTTCGTTACCCTTTTTTTTGTGTCGGGTTGGAAAATCCTCATAGAGTCTCTACGCCCTGGGGGGGGAGGATGAAGAGGACTGTCAGACTCTTACTGACTAAAAACCAACCCGTGCTCCTCATGTACCCATGTGTCGGAGGGTAGGGTTTCACCGAAGCATTCCTCGCTACCCCCCGACGGGTATTGGCCAGCCAGATGGTCAGGCGGGCCCCGAACGAAACCCCCTTGGCGGCGGATGAAGGTGTTGGGCTCCGCCGCCAAAACACCCAGCGGCCGCAGAGGATAGGGAGGACGGCAACGCAACACCGCATCTCCTCTTCCTCTGCGGCCCCACCGCGACGCAACGATGGTGCGCCCCTATTTGGTCGCGGGAGATAGGGCGCGCGGCAACGCAATACCGACACGCCTCTCCTCTCGCGACCGCACCCGACTGCGAGGGACAGACAGAACTGTCCCCGTTCGTTACCCTAACCCAGAAAATACCCAGTTGGGTCAACCCAGAAAATTTGCAGGGAGTAATGAAGTGCGTCCCTAAATGAGCCCACGCCAAAAGTATTACACGTAATTACCTCAAGTTTGTTAAGCTTGAAGTCGATTACATTTGTCAATCTAACTTAGTTTGAAAATATTTGACGGGAAAACTGATTCCTGATTAGCTAATCGAATATGTATTAGAAACCATAACTAAGATGCTAGATGCACTGATATTGTACCCTTAATACCTTATCATCTCTGGAGCCAGAGGCTAGCCTAGATTTGACGAAATATTCGTTTTTCTTTTAACGTTTTAACTCTGCAATTTGTAGGCATAGTGATACTCCATAGTTATCTATTAGGTATTTACCACAAATGTTCATATTGTCATGTTGTGTTTTTCAGAGGGCGGTATGTCCCAAACACTAACGGGTGGTCTGAGCCTCACGCTGGTTCCCTCGTGCGAGCTGCCCTCGCCCGACGGCGATGACTCGCCGCTCGGCACCTCGGCGCCCGACCACCCTGGTAAGTCTACAGAATAAGCAGGAAAACTGAAATGTTTCTTGACGCCCTAAAAGTAATTCAAGATATTATTATGCTGAACTTATCAACACACAATGATTGAATAAATTCGGCAACCAGCATAAATTGGAGTAGAGTAACTACAGAAGTTCTTAATTAAATGTCTATCAATTAACCTGCCTATTGCGGTTTATTGTTGCGATTAGCGAGAAAGAGAGAGATAAATGAATAAGAGAGAAAGTCAGTAATCAGCATCAGTCAATTACTGACTGACAGACAAAACACAACTGACACTACTGAAATTTGGCATGTAGGGGAGTTGTAGAGGAGCTCTAAGAGAGGAATTTTGGCAACTTCCACCATAATGAGGTTCCACGCGGACGAAGACTATCGTTTTGATAATTAAATAAAGTGTACTTTAGTACATCTCGTTCTGACTTAGATACTGATGTGTAATACTGTATGGTTGCAGGTCTGACGCTGGGCAACGTTGGCAACGTGGGCGCGGCGGCGGTGACGTCATGCGCGTCGTGCCTGCAGCAGCAGCAGCACACGCACTCGCGCAACTCCTCCAACACCTCCGGCGACATGAGCAGCAAGGTCAGCACACAACCCTCACTCCACCTCTAATGCCTGTGCATACAACTGTGTAACTCTGTATCCACTAGTGGCAGCCACGGTTCGAGCGCCTTTTTCGACTCGCCACAGAGCAAAAAGCTGCCTCTAATGGACACACATTTTATGAGGTTCAAGCTATACATGCATTCACATATAGAGGCATATTGATTTCAGCATGAATGGGCCGGCTCGACCGGGGAAGTACTACCCTCTCACAGAAAATCGACGTAAAGTAACAGTACCTAAACTTTTGCGTTTCGTTCGGTGAGTGAGAGTGCCCTATCCACTATTCCTTCTCCCTCATCCCACTCCTCATCCCATCCCTTTTCCCAACCCCAAGGGGCGGCAACGCATTTGTGACTCCTGTGGTGTTGCTTGTCTCCATGGGCGGCGGTGATTGCTTAGATACCATCAGGCGATCCGTCTGCTCGTTTGCCGCCTCATCATCCTCTTAGCGTTATCCCAGCTTCAATCTGGGGTCCGCTTTCTAGTCTAACCGGATTTGGCTGAATATTAGCTTTTCCACGGAGCGACTGCCTGTCTGACCTCCGCAACCCAAAGGGATAGCGATATTCCATGGTTTAGACTAGTGTCAGTTTATTGAGAAGGTACTGACGCCCTGTAACGACTGTCAAAGATCTTCATGAACACCGGGACCGACGGCTTAACGTGCTCTCCGAGGCACGGGACAAGCGATAATTAACAATTCAATACGCACATAACTCCGAAAAGTCATTGGTGCGCGCCGTGGATTCGAACCCGATACCCTCTGCATGACAGTCTGTTGGTATATCCATTAGGCTATCGCTGCCTCGTTTGCCGCCTATTACAATAAAAAAAAAGTCAGTCTGGTTACGTCTTCATTAAACAACGGTGTTGATATTTGTGATAGGCTCATCCGAACGCTCTTGAGGATGCCTATATATCCCTTATCCTTTTTATCAGAATAGTTCGGTATTGCCAACCTTTTTCTATTGCACTAGTTGGCGTGTTCAATACTATGTTTCGTCATGGGTTCTTCTTTCTTTCTATTTGTGTATTATAGGGGTCCCTTTAGACCTCTAGACATTCATTGTATAAGTATGAGGCAATTAATGTTTAGACCTGAAAAGGGTTTGCTGTGTAACCTAAAGCTAATAGCAGTCAAATAAGTATGAGTTAAACAAGTAGTTCGTCATAGTATGTTTGTGTTGCAGGCGTCCGGGTACGGCAGCTCGTCGGCGGCGTCGGCGCACTCGCGACAGAGCTCCGAGGGGGACTCGGCCGGGGACTCCTCGCGCCCCCACCATAACAGGTACGTACTCAGGCGTCGCTCGTCCGGTGTGGACCCCGCCTAACCTGGCCCGGTGGCGGCTAGCCTATGTAGACACCCCATTGTGTTGTCCTGTGTTTGTTCCTACACTTCTTGTCTTAGGGTACTTCGTTTAATCATAAGATGATACCCCGGTGAAATGTGTGTTAAGATATCTTTACAGTTTGAGCCGACGGCAAATGTATAGGTTTAAGTTACGTCCAACAAATGTTTGTGCATGAGGGAGGCGCGCACACACACATACACACAGAGTCATGACGTCCCCGGCGCCCTGTACAGAGCCGTGGCCATGCTTCGTGATCATTAACAGTGTACGCACGGTCACTAACATGTTATTTGTTCCGCTACCCTTTTTATTTATTTGCTTTATTTATTAATTTATTTTTTTATGTTTTTTTTTTCTCTCAACCCCCGCACCCCGCCGCACGCAGTGTACGCTTAGAGCGGACCACGACCACCACCACCACATTGTACGTCCCCTCCCAGAACTGCAAGCACTCGGGGCGCACGCTCGCCAAGCTGATGCTGGAGAAGACCGTGGTGAGCGAGAGCTCCGACGTGTTCCTCACGCCCAACACCACGCTCACCGGCCCGCCCGACGTCATCCCTAGGCACATGATACACTCTCCCGCACTAGAGGAATACAAGACGCCCGACGCCACGCTCATCACCGAGAACGGACACGACAACTCGTTCGCGATGCCCACCTACTTCGACAAGAAGAGGAAAGTGGCCGCCACCATCATCAGCGCCGCCGTCGAGCCGCTCACCAACTTCCAGATCTTCAAGCAGAAGTCGCTCAACACCATCCCCGCGCTGCTCGACAAGAACAAGAAGAACGAGGAGCTGTTCAACAACTTCCCGTTCCTGACGCCGCTCGCGCACAGGAAGAACTCGCTCGTCTCCAACGCGAACAGACTGTCGGGCTGCATAGAGGACGAGTTCTACTGCATACCGTCGGACCCCGAGCACGACCTCGGCTCGTGCGAGCGCGTTGACATCCGCCACCGGTTCAGGAGCCTCTCCAACCAGGCGCTCAGCGACGAGAAGATCGTCACGTCGACGCCCAAGACTGAGTTCACAGAGGAGATGTGCGGGGAGAAGCTAGGTCGCGGGCGGCGGGTGGACGCGGCCACCACGCTGCGGCACAGCTACACCGACCACGTGAGGTGAGTGACGCGCGCCCTCCCGGTCCCACCTCCCTGCGTGACTCCGTCCCTGTAACGTTGGAAGCGTACTAAACTCGGTTGCGGGTGAGGTGTCGGCTGGTTCTATCATTTCTGTTTCTTCCTCCTCTGTCCTCCTAACTGTGTATGTTCTACTGTGTGCCGTGGCTCTTCCATGTCAGATAATACAAGGTAGCGTGTAAGTCGGGGCTGTAGCGAGCGATGTGACAGTATGTGTGGGGTGTGTGGCAGAAGGGGCGGCGGCGAGTGCGGCGCGTGTGGGGCACTGCGTGACGTCACCACGAGCGCGGCGGGAGGGGGAGCGGCGGCGGCGGGGGGCGCGGGCTCGCTGCCGCGCCGCCCCAGCTCGGCGCTGTCAGTCACACACACGTACTCGCGCGCGACGCGCACGCCCCACGCGCGCTAGCGCCCTCTCTCTCGCACTCACACAAAGGCACGCGCGTCTGTCGGTGACAGAGAGGCGCGTGCGCCGTGCGTGTCGCGCGTGCTACATGTTGTCTCGTGTCGATGTATTGTCAAAATATCGTCCATGTATTGTGTAGCTTTATGTCAACTTATTTTTAGATGTTGTCATGAATAGATATTTGAAATGTTTTAGAATTACGATATATTTTAATAAAAATTTTAATTCATATTTTATATTTTAGAAATTGTACTTGATGTATTTTTATTATATACAGTTAAATATTTTTATGTAAACGATTTTTAAATTACTCCGATAGTAGGTTGCATGTCTATTTTCGCTCTTTTTTCTATCCTGTATGCTTCGTATGACGCTTGGAATGCATGCCACAACGATGGACATAACATTAACATTGCATGAAGTATGGTTACCAGTTTTATACAGTACGCTTTTTTAAACTTTTTTAATTATTCTGGCTCCGAAATAGTGCGTGAGGCTTGTGTAATATTGGTTTTTGTCAGTGCCCACTACGATGACAAGCACTGTTCGACATTTTTATATAACGTTTTATTATTATATTTATACGCATACGACTTAACTTGATTTCCTATTTTTTGTGGGATATAAACGTCTTCGACGACATAAAAAATGTTTCGGTGATTTATCAAATATTTTTACACCTACCCACAAATAAAATACAAATATTTTTGTATCTTATTAATTTAATTTATTGTATTGATTTGGGTTATGATTAGGGGCACAAACGGATCACCAACTACAGTCAGTGTGTCAGTCGCGTAAGCATAAGTGGTCATTCCCAAGTAGCACAGAAGTGCTGAATAGTAGCTGAATCACTGTTCACAATGAAATCTTCAGCTGAATAAACCTGCTGAATAAGAGCGTTAGAGGCGCCTACTCAGCTGATATAACTCTGATTTGGGCACAAATTAATCAGCTGTTAGCTGAATAATGTAGCTGGTTGCACTATATCAGCGTTATTTGAGCATTATTAATGGTAACAGTCACCCCAAGAACTGAATAATGACAGATTATCAGGGTATGTGTTACCTTTTATACACCACAAGGGCTGAATAATAGAGTGCTTGTTACCTATTTTTCAGCACATAATATATTCCAGGATGTTAGTAACTCTTTTATGGTGCTGACAATTCACAAGTGGCAAAATTGTGAATAATTTTCATCCTACTACTTAAGTATTATTTTGATATGTTTTGTGCGAACCATTTTGTAAAGTGTTTGTGGGAAATAGGCAAAGTTTATCGCTAAGTAAAACTTTGTTTTTCCTCCATGTGCATGAAATTCGAATGGGAAAGAGAGTTTATTGTCAAATACTATATAATTATAGACGAATATTTTCACGCGCTCCCAAAATATCACTGTTTACTTGAAAATTATAGTATAAAATACGTTGATGATACTATTATAAAAAAATAATTATTTTTATTTTTCCTTAATACTTTGACAATAAGCTGTTTACGTATAAAATCATTACATTTTCTATTCAAATTCTGCTGTTATTTTCGTTGAATAAACAAAAACAAATTGTTATTATATTGTATACTAGGTTAGAATCTAAAAAAATGGCAGACAAGCAGTGTGTACCGTATTAATCACAATCAAACGGCATGAGCTGCTTAAATATCCACTCGTGGTACATGAATCAGTAACGAGCTGTTACGAGTGGTTCTTGTGTTACACAAGTCAGCGACAGATTCATGTAAAGCTTGATAGTGGGTAACATGTACGCAAATAACTGTAGGTAATCATCAGTGAACCGATAAACTCTGCAGGAATTTTAGGGATCCGCGAATTAAGCTTCATCATCATCACATTATCCTTTATTTTTTAGATTAGTGTATGTTAATCATGTACCTAGTAAATATCAAAGTTTACTCGACCAAAGTAGACATGATTAAGTAAAAAAAATTCAAGCTCAGGCTTTTAAACAGTGTGGTCATTGTGAAATGAAAATCTTAGGTAGGTAAGGTTATTAGGTATGTACCTTACCTAAGTTTTACATTTCACAATGATCACAAATATATTAGATCACATACATAATATTTATAAACGTACCTACTAAATGTGTATATATAAACTCCTTGCGTTACTGACTGACTGACAGACAAGCTACAGCCAAAACTATTGGGCGCAGGAAGCTGAAATTTGCCATGTATGTTCCTTGGGGATCGTAGGTATGCACTAAGAAGGGATTTCCTGAAATTCCCACGGGATCGGGCAGAAACAGGTAAATTAAAAAAAATTGCGTGCGTAGCTGCGAGCGTCCTCTAGTAAATAAATAGCTGCGGTAGCTCGGTCTCAACTCAACATTCATTTTTCTCGGGTATCTCCAACCAACTACCGTATTTCACAATATTTTTTAACATACGAAAATGTTACCGTGTATGCTACCTCCTAGTTAGATAAAATAGTAGTCCACTGATTAGCTTTAATTTGCCCTTTGCACATTAATAAACGTCAGGTCAGGAACAACTAGGTTTCTAAAATTGTTATTTTTGTGATTTTATTGGGATGTGATATTTTCTTAAATGAAAAGGATGTACCTACATAAATAATAAATAAAAGTCCAAAATAATCAGTACCTCAAGTTTTTTATTTTCTTACATTGTATGTTTTAATTGAATATATTTCTTACATTGTATGTATTACTTATATTATTGTATATGTTATTATTATACTGTCGTACTATGTATGAGAAACGATTGCATGTGGCAGAGATTAGAATGTTACGATAGATGTGTGGAGTGACAAGAATGGACTGAATTAGGCATGATTACATTAGAGGTAGTATGAAAGTGGCACCCATAGATGAAAAGGTAAAAGGGAGTCGATTGGCCTGGTATAGGTTTAGGTTTAAAGACATTTATTCTCATAAAGACAAAAGTCACTTACATGAGAACATGTTTACAATAAAAAGACAAAACATTCATTGCCGCACGTTATTAAAAAAATAGAGAAGGTACTTACTTAAATAAATTATTAAAGGTACAATCATACATACACAAAACATTTGCAGACCAATTAGTTATCTACACAAAAACACACATTACCAAAACAGTTCGCATTAAAAAAAATAAGATGCTCAAATCGATACTTTTGTAATAATATACTGTGCCAATCGTTTTTTAAATATGTTGAAAGATTCAATATTTTTTATATCGGAGGGTATCTTGTTATAATGGCGCGCACCGTCATAAGTCATTGCGTTTTGGCCGTATTTTGTTCGAATTCTAGGCAGGACTATGAGACTCGCGCGTCGCGTGCAGGGTATGGACATGTTATGCGGAGAGATGAGATGTATGTAGGTAAAAAAGTGATGAATATGCATATAGAAGGTCAAAAAGGGAGAGGACGGCCGAGGAAAAGATGGATGGACTGTGTGAGGATGGATATGAAAGAGAAAGGGGTAAACGATCGATTGACTGGTGACAGAGAAGTATATATTTGTTTTTTTTTATCATAATTACTAAATACACTGTCACTGTCTGAACTTGCAGAATAGTTAGATCTATCTGCCCATCTTTATTCATTGTCATTTCTGCACAATACGTTACCTACCACTATCTTATAACATTCGATGTATACTTGAAGAGTTATGTCCATCTAAATCTGCACATGCTTTTACACCAACATTTTCGAATACGGAACCCGCCCATTCTAAAATTTCATTCACACTTGGATCATTATTCACAAAACGTGTAGCCTATTCAATGTTCACTGTATCATTTGTATTTCTGTTCAGAATCGCCACATATTCTGCATTAATTTTTCGGCGTATTCCGCCAGTCATTTTTTTATATTTCCACATATCACAATATCTTAAACGACGCGATTAGCTACGAAGCGCTGAATAAAGAAGTCTTCAAGGTCTTATTTAACGGCACTAGTCGATTAATTGGCAGCGATAGTACAAGTATTCAGCTCTCACTGAGATTATGGGTAAGATGTGAGTTCATGTGAGCTAATATAGAGCACTTTGCTTTAACTTAGCATCTTATAATGTTCACTCATAGTGATCATGTAGGCTTTATAAGAGCTATTATATGATTGCGTGTAACAAGCTGATTAACATTACACAATTTCCACTGTGTGCAGCAAAAGGCATTATATCTTTGTTATTTGGAGCCACAGAATAACTGATTACATTATAGTAGCTCACGTGATCTTTCTTAAAATGCAAGTGGTCTAAGGGTACAGATGTGGTCTTCAATTCAGAATATAGCTTAGTTAAAGTCCACAAAAATCCTTTAAATTGCTTAAAGACGTATAATACTGAACTGTTACCTAAATTAACGCTGCTAGCGTTACAGCGTGATCTCCGTGATGCATAATAACGTTCTTATTCAGGTGAAAGCTCACTTTTCACCTATTGCAGGTCGAGTGTACTGTAATAACTCTTCATAAGTGCTAAAGTTACCGATGTTACCTCTTGTGACATCTTATAATGCAGTTTTGTGCTACTTGGGTTGGCCGCCACTAGCAAGGGTTGCGTGGACACTACCTGTGGCGCGTCGCGGACACTCGAGTGGTGAGTGGCCGCGGCACGTTACGGCAACACTCTTGCTATTTGTACGGGGTTAGATGGGATTAAAACATATCTGCACACATTTCTACATAGCTAAGAAAAGTTTCTAAGGCGACTCCATACCAAACGTTTTAAAAAATTACGTATATATCGTAGCCATATCGTCGCGGCGCGTTTGAGCATCATATATTTAAACGATTCGTTATCATTTATGATGAGCGTTGGTCAGATACCAAGGCACAGCATGAAATGGCCAAAGGATAATTAGTCTTTTCATGATTTGCGACCATTTAAAGAAATGCGAGATCATTTCATGAAGTAGTCAATTTTACAAAGTGGCCACGACATATACAACTAGTCGCCAGCCACCGGTGGCTGTGGTCGGTAGTCTGTTTGCGCGCAGCCTTATAATGGGAATTCTATGAATTAAACAAGGTGTAAGGTAACCGCTGCCAAAAACACATATAAGTGGCTCCAAGAAACTGTTATCGTTTTGGACGCTCAGCGGTTTCCACACCACCTCTGACTAATGTATTTAAGAAATCGATATTCGTTCGGTAACGATATAACCTTGGTTAGAAAGTAGAAAGAGGGAATCGTATGCGCATGAAGCTAACGGCATCCTACGTGAGCGACTCAACGCGAACGCGGTCCAACGCGAATTCTATGCGATGCGGTATGACGCGGCGACTCTGTCCTACGTGCGCGCGAATTGTCCTACACTATAACCCCGTCGCATACAGTTCGCGCCAAAATATCAAGCCAATTGATCACGTTCGGTTCAATTCGTGCCGCGCCGCATCGCAGACGTGCGTCACGTGCATTTGGTCACGTAAACCACTTCAATGGGTTTCGACTGATTATTGTTTCCGCGCCGCGACTAGACCGCTCACGTAGGACGCGGCTGCGTTGGAGTCGACGACGATCGATTTGTAATTTGTGAGCAAAATGTCAGTTTGTTACAATGTTGCGTCATCGCATTCTCGACAGGAATCCGTCGTCAGGCTCCCTAACGGCGTCGGCGTCGGAGGGCGGCTCCTTAGAGAGGGCGCGCGCCGCACACGAGCGACGCAAGAGGGCCGCGCTACTCCCGCACGCGCCCGCCGCGCCGCCCGCACCCCCCGCGCCGCCGCCGCCCAGTGACGACGCGCAGGTACACTCACTCACTCATGCATACACACACAAGAGGGCCGCGCTGATATAACAACATAACACATAATGTGGTACATTGCAGCACGTGGTGTCGAGTCGGGTGGGCAACACGCGCGTGAACCCCGACCACCTGATCGACGAGCTGCTCGCCGCCACCGACCTCAAGCAGGCCGTCGAGGACTCCGCTGAGAGTAAGTACACTCATACATCAGCTCACCTTATACATGATGATTTTAGGTAATGGCAAAGGCAAAATTCGGTTCGGTCAAATTTAAGACTGTCTGAAGAAATGGATTCACAAACCATTTGGATTTTGTGATGAACACATAATTATTTGTACATTTTTATTCCTCCAAAGTCATTCGAGACTAAGGAGACTTCCTTAGTGTCGAATGAAATAATGATCAAGCTCATAATACCAAGTGCTATTTTCTTTCCGCAGCGTCAGGTCTTCAGCTGTATATAACGCGCGACGGCACGGCGGAGCTGGGCACGCGACAGAGACAGCAGCAACTCGCACGCCGCGACTACCAGCGCGTCGTGCTGCACCCACACGACAACAGGTACACACACACACACTCACTCATAGTCACACACACACAGAGAGAGAGAGAGAAAAGGAGAAAGAGACACACACACTCGTACTCCACGAAAATATCGAGCGAATTGATGTATCGCGCGTTAAGTACGACTTCGTGGTCACGTATAAAGTCGGGTCAGCATACTTGCGCCACCTAAATATTGATCCGGCTCGAAGGACCGAGTTTGGGGATGGGGCGAAATAAAGATAAACTAAGATAAAGGATGCTCTCTCACCGTCACGACACGTGACGCTTCGCTCATCACTATGTATAGTTGTGGTAACTATGTATTTTTATTAGTCAGTGAAGAAATCTAATGAGGTTCCTGTGTGTTGCAGGTAGCCTACAGCGTTAGAGGACGACGCGAGTGCGGGCGACGCGTGACGTCACGCGCGAGTGTCGTGTGCGGACAGTATTACGTGTGCGTGCGTGCGTGTGTGCGTGCACGCGCTGTGCTAGCCTATGTGCGGCCGCGGCCCAGAGCAATGCATATATATTTATTGTTTTATCTAATATAAATTATGCCATAATTGTTTTACGATTCGTAATTTAATGTTTATTATTATTCGGTAGCAGTTCTACGAGATGGTTGTGTTCGTGCAATCCGACAAGTTTTGTATGATTTACATTATTTTTATTTCTTTTTAATGTAAGTAGGAATCTTTTCAATTTTATGACGACCTACTCGACGACTGATTGTTCCTATATTTTGCGTAGCGTCTGTGCTTCCTCCACTTTGTTATCTAACGAACGTGCGGCGTGTCGCTCCTAGTGTCGCGTGTGGCTCCAAGTGTCGCGTGTCGCTACACGTGTCGCGTGTCGCACTGCGGCGCGACACTCGAGTGCTCACTACTGGTGCTAAGTGCTGAGTCAGCGCGCTAACTTTTATTGATGTACTGATAATTATTATTATTATTGATTAGAGACTCGTCACCCAATAAGTGGATCATGTAATCGAACAGTACTTCCAAATCCCTCCATATTATATTTTCATTGTGAATTTTGTATAAATTATTTAGTTGTGGTGCCAAACGTTGCGTCAGCGGGCGCTCGTGTGGGGGGGGGGCAGATAGTGACCGATAGTGCGAGGAGGTTCATCTAAGTCATTCCTTTGCGTAGCTTGTGCGCGAGGCTTGCGCCGACCTCGGGCCGTGTGTGTCGCGCCGTCCGCCCCGACTAGCGACTGCTATACTTAACAACCTGATTATATCATGACAATACTTATTTTCCTTAGATTTGTTTAATAATTAACAATGACGGGTCCCGGACAGCGCGCCGCAGGCGGCCCCCTCGCTCACCGCTGTCTCCGGCGACACATGGTCGTGTCGGCGACAGCGACGAGCGAGTGGTAATAGAAATTCCGATAAGTGCGCATCCATGGTGATGTGCCGCTGTGTGCTGCAGCGTGCGCTTGTGAGCGGCTTGCGACAGCTCGCACGTGCGACGCCTGCGTGCGACATGTCGCAGCTTGCGGCATGCCCACCTGCGACATGTCGTAGCTTGCGGCTTGACTCGTGCTAGCAGCCGCTCGCCGCTCGTAGATAATCGCGACACGCGTTGTTATTGTATAATATTCTATAAAGCCTGTACAGTATTTGAATAAAGGACGTGTCTAGAGCTACTATTTGTTTGATTTCATAATTTCCTACCTTTTATTATCAGCCTTGTTTCTAACCTGTCATTGCTGGGCACATGACTCTTCTTTTGAGAAGGTTACCTTCCGATGTTTTGCTCTACCGTTTAGCAAGTATAATAGTAATATACTAGTGTTTTGTTTACTTATCTTATGAGTTTGCACAGAATCACCTATGCAATGAAATCTAAAAGAGAATCCTTGGATTGGCCAGTCGAAGGTTTATAGGCGTTATGAGGCACCAGTACTTGTAGAAGTTATTTATGAGCTGGGACTGAGCTCGCCGAGGCACTGATCAAACTATTTTTTTTAATTTTATCATGACAAGTCAGTGGTGTGAGCCATGGAGTAGAACTCGAGATCCTCTGAGTCAGTCTTTTAGATGTAATCTTGCATGAGAATATAAAGGAATTAAGAATGTTTACTGGATACAATCTGAGACGAAGTCACGACAATACTGTGATACGCGGAAAAATAAAATCTAGACACATATCAGTGACTTACTCACTTAAACTCACTCATCCATCGTTACATTATCATCTCTGCTACATGCAAGTGTTGCTCATCCGTCTTCTGGCCCAACACTCAGCGCCATACGATACGAAAGGCTTTGTACATGCGGCCCTTCAATATAGTTACTTCTCAATATCGCTACAAAATTACCACGCCTACAAAACTTAATTTGCTGTCACACAGCTCCTATCCCTCTCCTTTACAACAATGACATTCCCATGGAGGGTTGGTGCCCAAGAGTCACAAACCTATTACAATATGACCAGACCAGATGTACTTTATAAACAAAGTTTTAAAATATGAGAAACACTGAAAACTTACCAATACCAGCAATTTCACCAGCATTGATACATTATACCGGTAGATGAAAAATTATTATTTGACTCTAATTCACAAATAAATAACAATAAAAAAATATTTTGTATTAAATTTTCAGAATCAATAATCAAAATTTCCCGCGCGCGGTGTTCTGAATTCAAAGCTTTTTCGACAATGCAATGCAAATAATACAATTATGTTATTTTTTCCTACGGATATCAATTTTGTGTGTGTCGTGTCGATTTTACTCTTTTTCAGAAATTTAATGATGACAAGCTAAAAAAATACATTATGCATTATACGTCTAATATGTGTATGTAAATATTTATTTGGAAAATAAAGATATGTTGAGGTAAAGTTATTGTCGAATTGAAAATCTATTTGGCAGAATAGGATAAAGCAACAGAAAAAAAAATCTCTTTCCAGTTTGAAGGTAGAGTAATACTGTATACGTATACATTTCGTCGTCGTCGTAAAAAGGTAGTCGTATTAGCTCCTAGACTCGCAACAAGAATGTCTGCCTCACAGAAAGCGTTGTGTCACGTAGAGATCAAATCGTTGCAACCGCTTAACTTCTATCTGTAACTGAAAGCACCAGGATAGTCTTTAAAAGTAGTTTATATAAATTAACAGATTTTAAATCGTCAGAATGCTTCCATCAAAATTATTCTGAGGCAGCTGAGGGCTGAGACCAACAAACAGAGTAGGTAAGAGCAGAGTAGGTATCCTGCGAGTCCTGGGACTGCTGTAAGCACATAATTTGCTACTAATTTGTCACTTTGCTGAAAATGCTTCTGGTTATCGTTATATAAGCGGTATCTCGGTTGCATGGGTTACATCCAAAACCTTTGCCCGAGCTCCGCTCACTCACAAATCTAACCAGATTTAACAGAATATAAGCTTTTCCACAAAGCAACTGCCGTCTGACCTCCGCAACCCGAAGGATTAGTTATATTCCATGGTTTAAACCAGTGTCAGTTCATTCACTCCCCGTAACGACTGCCACAGATCTTCATGACAGCTAGATCGACGGTGCTTTCGAGGCACGGTGCAAGCGATAATTAGCAATTGAATTTACACATAACTTCGAAAAGTCAGCGGTGCACGCCTTCGATTATTCGACGAATGCGGCATGGCACTCTGTTGGTATATCTACTCAGTTATCGCTGATTATAAATAATAAATAACAATATAGCTTAGCCGTGTGGTGTCCGGCGGAGTAGAATAGCCCTCCCTCTCTCCTACCGAGGTGTCGTAAAAGGCGACTAAGGTATTTCGACGGACGCATTGTCATCAAAATAAAATAAATATTGACGTCTTTAACCATAGAGAAGGAAAACTTGAAACAAACCCGGCAGTCTGCCCCGCCGTTAGGGACTGACTGTTAAACTCCAAACAAAATATACAGTCAAATTATAACCGACGTGATCATGGCTGTGGGTAATATTACTGTAAGTGTACCCCAGGGGGATACCGGCGGAGCCGGAGAATCCCCTCCTCGTCCTGTATTTGCACGACGAGGCTGCTCCTCGTATTCTGGGGGGAGCAACCTTACAGCTGTAGGCGGCGACGATATTCGCCATACGTCACGCCAAAACCATCCTAATCCTATGCGGAATTGTTCTCGTCGGGGCGGAAAGTGGGCAACGGAATGCCGATTTGCGACTTTAAATGTTAGAGGAGGAATGAATGAGAAGATGGATGATGTTTACGAAGTAATGAATGAAAGAAAACTAGATGTTTTGTGTGTGAATGAGACAAAGCGTAAGGGGAATGATATGCTGACGCGCGGCCCGTTCACAGAGATATGGTCGGGGGTTACCGATGAAGAACATGGCAGTAAAGGCGTCGGTATAATTCTTTCAGAGCGAATGGCAGAATGTATGCGTGAGTATGAGTGCGTAAGTCCGCGTCTTATCTGGGTCCGGATGAAAGTAGGCCTGACACCTCTTTTTTTGGTAGGTGTATACGCTCCGGACTCTTCCTATAGTAAGGCAGTAAGAGAGGAATTTTGGGCACAAATGAGAGAAGTCGTGTTATTGCGTAAGGGGAATGAACGTATTGTCATGCTTGGAGATTTTAATGCAAGGGTGGGAGTGAAACGTGATGGGTATGAAAGTGTACTAGGGAAGTTTGGAGATAAGAGTGTCAATGACAACGGCGTGTACTTGTTAGATGTATGTGTGGAGATGGATCTGTCTGTGATGAATACATGGTTCCAGCATAAAATGGTACATATGTACACGTGGCAAAAGAAGGAAGGAAATGTTGTGTTAAGAAGCATGATAGACTTTGTGATAGTTGATGAAAGAATGAGAAGGAAAGTAGTGGATACCAGAGCTTATCGCGGACCTGATGTTGGCACAGACCACTATTTGATTATCAGTAAAATAAGTGGTCTTTTTAAACGCTGGCGGCACCGAGATAAAGGTTCCACTACAGAATTAGAACGTATAAAAGTGGAAAGATTGAAAGATAAGGGTATGAAAGATATGTACAAAAAGCAATTGAGCGAACGGATGGACAAAAGTTGGAATCTTGTAAATAAGGAAAGTGTGAGTGAGGTATGGTCGGTATTTAAAACCAACATTGTGAAATGTGCTGAAGAAGTATGCGGTTTGAGTAAAAGAAGAAGTAAGAAATGCGAGAAAGCTGACTGGTGGGATGATGAAACTAGAAGAATGGTTGAGGAAAAGAAAAAAGCATGGCTGGATATCCTAGCAATAGAGGCGACGAATAGAGCTAGTGGTGGTATGAATGAAGATAGTGTTAAAGAAATGAAGGACAAGTATAGATGTGTGAAAACTAGAGTCAAAGAATGTATAGAGAGGAAGAAGAATGAGAAAAAGGAGAAGTATGAGGAACAATTCGGCGCATGTTTCCGAGAGAATATAAAACTCTTTTGGAAACTCGTGAAAGAAGCGCGAGGTAAAAATATGAGTACATCAATGAAAGTGATTAGGAATGAAAGAGGTGAAGCCATGAATGAAGAAAGAAAGATACTAGAGCGCTGGAAGAATTATTTTGAGAGTTTATTTGAGAAAGATATGTGTGAAATAGAGAAAGAAGAAACTATAGATATGTTTGTGAGCCCGACTGATGAAATTGGCATGGATGAAATTATGAAAGCGTTAAAAGGTATGAGGTTAGGAAAGTCTGCTGGATGTGATAGAGTGACGACTGAGATGTTGAAGGCTGGCGACGGACTCATAATTAACCTGCTGCATCGCCTTTTTAATCTATGCTGGAAACAGGGCCAAGTTCCAGATGACTGGACGAAGGCAGTGCTTGTTCCAATTTATAAAGGCAAAGGTTCGCAGCAGGAATGTCAAAATTATCGCGGGATCAGCCTTCTTAGTGTTGTTGGAAAAATGTATGCCAGAATTTTTGATGATGTCAGATTGACAGAGTAGTAAATGTGACTAATGACAAGATATGGGATGTGCAAGCGGGATTTCGGAAGGGAATGGGATGTACGGATCATGTCTTTTCCTTGCGCTGCGTCACCGAAAAATGTCTGGCAAAAAACCAGAAGGTGTATTGCGCGTTCATAGACTTGGAAAAGGCTTATGATAGGGTGAATAGAAAGGAATTATGGAAGGTGTTATCCATGTATGGGTTAGACAACTTTATAATAAGGGCTCTGAAATCCCTGTATAGGGGTTCTAGAGCCTGTGTCCGAATCAATGGTGCCTATTCGGACTGGTTTGACATCTCCCAAGGTGTCAGACAAGGGTGTGCAGCCTCGCCCTGGTTGTTCAACGTATTCATGGATAGCTGCATGAATGATATGAGAGAAACTGAATGCGGGATCGATGTGGTAGGAGTGCGTGTTAAGTGCCTCTTATATGCCGATGATCAAGTCATTCTTGCATCATCGGCGAATGAGTTGCAAGACATGATGGACTGCATGAATAAGAGCTTTAAAGCGAAAGGTATGAAAGTTAATGCACGAAAGACGAAAGTGATGGTGTTTGAAAAAGATGAAAGTGTGACTGAGTGTAATATTACGATTGGAGGTGAAATTGTAGAGCAAGTAAAGGAATTTGTATATTTGGGTAGCGTATTTACAAGGGACGGAAGATGTGAGGGAGACATTGAAAGGAGAGTGACTGCGGGAAATCGTGTAAATGGAGCACTGTGGGCGTTTATGAACGGACAGACGGTGCCAAAAGAGGCACGATTGGCGGTTCACAATGGAGTGCTTGTCCCCACGTTGATGTATGGAAGTGAGAGCTGGGTTTGGCAGAAAAAGCATGAAAGTAGAATTAACGCAGTTGAGATGCGATCACTGCGTAGTATGTGTGGGGTAAGACTGATTGATAGAATTCCGAATGCAACTATACGAAAGAGCAGTGGACTGAAAGAAGATGTGGTGACAAGGATTGAGAAAGGAATGCTTAGGTGGTTTGGACACGTGGAGCGAATGAGTGAAGAAAGAATGACGAATCAGATATATAAGGCAAATGTGTGTGGGCAAGTCGGTCGCGGCAGACCTCGGCGGACATTCTTCGACCAAATTGGAGACATCCTAAGAAACGGAAAGGTCCGAAGTACCCGCAACCGGCGAGCATGTATGAAAAGAGTAATGAGTGTAGAGGAAGCGCGTGAGGTTTGTAAGGATAGGAGCAAGTGGCGTTCTGTTGTCTCTGCCTACCCCGACGGGAAAAAGGCGTGAGTATATGTATGTATGTATGTGTAAATAACAATAACAACTATAACATTTGTTGAGATTTTTTATTTTTATTTACATAGGTACATTCACCGCGTATACACGCAGCCTCAAAGCCATGGGCATTATAATCAATCTTTTAGATCAATGGATAATGATAATTGTTGTCTTTTTTTAATAACAAAAAAAATTATGTTCTTGGCAACGTGGCAACCAAACATCACGATCCATTGATAGTTGAGGTTGAGCGACCTAGTCCCAATCTGGTTTGGTATGGTAGCACGGGCTATTTCGGCAACTCCACATCCTGGCGTGTAGGTATTTTGCGTACGGGTGGCATAAGTAAAGCATGTCATTGCATTGCATGTCACTCGAGCCACCCCAGCTCTTCGAGGAAGGCCAGCAGACTCTTGATGTGGCACACTAGTCTGCTTCTCTCGGGGTGCTTTATCTGGTCAGGTACTGCTGCCTATACTGTGAGACCTCAGGACAGTCGAGGAGAAGGTGAGCTGCTGTCTCGTCTGCTGCCATACAGGCCCTGCACAGCAGGCTGTGGTAAATAGGTGCTTATTGAAGGATCCGGCAGGACTTGTTTAGCCATCGAATCTTACCGTCTGCTGCAGGGAGAGCCTGCTTGGCATTATATATGTCAATAACAAACCAGAACTGGTTGTGCTGGGTCCTAGTTCTTTGTCTTCCAAGCTGCGAAAATACCAGAGGGGAGAGGGGTTACGGGTCCCACGACTACCGTAGCCCCTCTTCTGGTAAGTTCGCCGGCTGGGTCATTGCCTCTTGAGCCATTGCAGTATTAATTTATTCAGTTTACCAACCTCTGTTAGTTTTTGGTGGCTTCCGAGTTTGAGTGCCGAGGTGATGGCTTTTGAGGGCTGAGAGGACAGCCATACTAGCTGAGAGGATCTCGGCCTTGACGGGATTAACCTGCTCTACTAGGCACATCATTTTGCAAAGTCAACGATGCGCGTCGTCGGATTTAAACCCTTAACCTCTGCATATTACCTAGTCTCTAGGTGGAAACCTAGAGACTAATATGCAGAGGTTAAGGGTCCACAAAACTATCGCGGCCTTGTATTATGATATCTTCTTTCGCCTTCCCTGTTCCCATACTACTTGGGTTCGGCGCCAAATGTTTTTCTCTTCCATTCTCCCCTATCAGATGCCATCTGGACATTCACTCCCTTTTCATTCATGTCATCCTTCACACAATCATCTTGTCTTTGGTCTCCCTCTTGCTTTATGTCCCTCAACTCTTATATTTAGGTACTTAGGTACCTAGTACTTAGGTACTAGAAAAGTGATGATTGAACATTATATTATGATATACCTAATTGTAAGAAATATGTGTCTTTTGCAGTAGTCAGTAGGTGAGCCTTATAAAAGATTGCGGTATTTACTCCAGTGCTAGTTATTTACTCCCGTCGTAAAAAAGCTTTATATTCGAGCTTGGTTGAATATTTATTTTTAATTTTTCTCTGTAAAATTTAATAATGTTCAGGAGGATGACAGAATTTTTGGCAAATAACTATCAGAGCGCCGACGTTATAAGATTCTATTAGAATTCTAAATCGCCAAAATACTATTTGGGGTCAGCGCACACCGAACTGCAAAATGCTCGCGCATGGTCGAGCAAACTTTTGTTTGCTCGACCATGCAGGCGGCATGCTCGCCCTTCCATGAGCAAGCTCCGTTGAAAATGCTCTGGTTTGCCAGACGGGCGTATATGACCAGTTTGATGCCAAAATCCTACGTTGGCAGATGTGTTCAAAATGGTTGATTGGAATTTAGTAATTATTGCCCTTTTGGCAGAGGCAGCGATAGCCGAGTGGATATACCAGCAGACTGCCATGCAGAGGGTATCAGGTTCGAATCCACGGCACGCACCAATGACTTTTCGGAGTTATGTGCGTATTGAATTGTTAATTATCGCTTGTCCCGTGCCTCGGAGAGCACGTTAAGCCTTCGGTCCCGGTTGTCATGAAGATCTTTGACAGTCGTTACAGGGCGTCAGTACCTTCTAAATAAACTGACACTAGTCTAAACCATGGAATATCGCTATCCCTTGGGGTTGCGGAGGTCAGACAGGCAGTCGCTCCGTGGAAAAGCTAATATTCAGCCAAATCCGGTTAGACTAGAAAGCGGACCCCAGACTGAAACTGGGATAACGCTAAGAGAAAGAAGATTGCCCTTTTGGCAGAGGGAGAGGAAGATGAAGAATATCTAAATAAAATAAGACGTCATAAAATGAGAAGAACAGTGTGGGTAGAAGAAACGTGGCGGGAAAGATTGACCTTAGGCGAATATTATTTATAGTGTAAGAATTTACCATTAAGAGGTGTTCACTTTTATGATTATTATAAGTTAAACTACGAAAAAATTGAAATTTTAGTTAATTTACTCGATATATTGTACAAACATTCAAAACGCTGCACCAAACTGATCAACTTTTCTTCATCCATGATTTCCAATTGATGCCGGCCGCGCCATAAGTAGTAAAGGCACGTCCACACAGTCGTGACAGTCTTCTTGCTGTGTTAGAACGCATACTCGAACATTTACTTGCAAGATCGAGCATGGTCGAGCATCAAGTTTGGATGTGTATTCAATTTTGAAATGTATGGAATTATCATAAGATTATTTTTCAATGTTTTCATAAAATGCTCTGCTCTTGGTGTGCGCTGACGCTTTACTTACTCCTTACATCCCTATCCTGAATTCATCAAAACTTGTCTTTATGGAGCAGTCTTTAATATTCTATGGCTTTAGTTTGTTTCTATTATATCTGTGAATTGTATTTATGAACTGCTACGATTTGCGAGCATGATCAAAAGTAGTGCAGTAGAAGGTAATAAAACAACATAGTTATATAATGTCTGTTTATTGAGTAATGCCAATAGGCTGTGGTGCTGTACACGGGCGCAGTCGCGCGGTAAGCTATGTACAATACAATACGGGAGCTACGGCACATGCGCTCACCTTACAGCGTGAGCGACACGTACAGTGTGTGGTGCCGGGTTCGATACCTGGCTAGGTGCTAACGACCGAGTGAACATGAACGATAGGCAGTGACGGTGTTACACAGTTGGTTATT
This sequence comes from Euclidia mi, assembly GCA_944739405.2. Classification (NCBI taxonomy): domain Eukaryota; kingdom Metazoa; phylum Arthropoda; class Insecta; order Lepidoptera; family Erebidae; genus Euclidia; species Euclidia mi. Next base: position 4,909,671 of record OX123187.2, on the reverse strand, counting down.
GCTTCAAAGATAAAATACATTTGCTACTTATAAATACTAAGTCTGTGTTAAATTGCAAGAAATCGAATATTTCATATTCACCTCAGTCGACAATACAGAAATTCGTATATTATTATGTAATTCGAATAATACAAAATGTACAATAATCCGATAAAGGGATAGAACACCTAGTTTACAATAAATTTAATACATTTAACGGACGGCCCAATACATAAACGCTAACTTTAGAACACTTTACATGTTTCAAAAATACACAATATAAAAAGAACATAATATAATATAACGTAAATATTTCAAACAAATAAAATTATCACAAAAATGGAATTATTAAGTCGCTTAACACGTTTCGTTAAATTAACAGTTTACAAACAACACAACGAAACCAAAGTAGGTACGGAGTTGAGCACTGAGAGTGGCGGCGCCACCGTCGGGCGTCGCTACATACATGGTACACTTATGCTACAGAATGTACTTACGTCTAGAGGGTACGTGGCGTCTCGCTCTACAGCTCATAATATACAGACTTGTGGTTAAGGCACGGACGGCTCTCCGCCGCCCGCCGCACTCGCCTCGGCGCACCCTGGCTTATCTACTGTACAATACATAATATATCTCATACGTTTAACATATCGTTAACTTGCAACTAGTGTTCATGAAACGGAAGCTGCCTATGTGTCCGCGCGCCGCCGGGGTACTTGTGTGTCGGCGGTACCAGCACACCTCGCGGTACCGTGTGGCTAGTGGGGGGTGTGCGGCGCGCAGCAGCACGGGGAGGGGGGTGGTTGGTGGCGCGCGAGTGCGGGGGCGCTTGCGCGGACGACGCTCGTCTTCACTATCATGTAATTTAGAATATTCACGCTTTCTTGTTTATCGTATGTATACACTTATATCTATAAAAACAAGCCGGAGCGGCAGACTGCAGACGTGTAAGCAATCGGTCAATAAGTACGTCGTCCCGTGGTGATTGGTTTCGTAATACTAAGTACGTTAAAATGATTGCATGCTATCACAGTGTATAATTTCATCAATATGACTACAGACTACACGCTCACACCGCTGCCAGCCTGCCGGCCCGACTTCGACACCGCGCCGACTCCGCTTGCATATAACTCCTTGCTGTCATATAGTGACTAAGCAATGTTCTTTTCAGGTAATACCATATTTCTTTTCATCGCATCTGATCTCTGAGTGAGTGTGTACATAAGTCAGTACATTATCACAGAGGCGATGTGTCTGTTTACGGAAGGAAACTGTTGGTATGTGTGGTGGTGTACAGGTACGTATTGAGAGCGCGCAGAGTGTCACGGTGTCAGCCTTACTCTAGGGATGTTACGACTAAGCCTCGCGCCCAGCGCCGCCCGTCTGATCGTCGCGACGCTGGCCACGCAATAATAAATACATCTTAACTATCTACACAATGTGAATACAATACGTGGACAGTCGATCTAGATACAGTTACAAATATTTCAGACACCATTCAATAATACTGGAATGATTAAAGTATAAGATTTAACTACATAATATATTCGTGTTTTCCCTTTCAATGAATTAAAACACTACCTACCTATAAATTCCAAATTCTTCAATATATCAGGCACTGCGTCACGACTTGTCTTATTATTTCATTAACTTTAAAATATTTGATAAAAGTCGGTCTAAAACTCGAGTCCGACGTTGCATCAACACTTCATATCAAAATAGATGAGCTCTTATTCTACAATATAATAATATTTAGTCTGTATGTATAAATTTGTCATTTTTATAAAAAATGTACATCAGTTGAACGCGAGGAACCGCGAGGGCGCCACTCTCGCCGGAGATCGCATTAAGTACATAAACTATATGAAAAGTTACCCCTATATAAAAACCCGTACAATAGGAGCTCGCTTTTATATAAACTACAATAATTCGTGGTCGTTGCTTGATCTCGTGGCAGAGTGGCGTATAGTTGCGTGTCCCCACATTCGTACAATCTGTATAATAATAATTATATTAAGTTGACAGTCGACCACTCCCGGCAGAAGCGCCGCTGCAACTTTCCACTCGCCACACACAAACACACACAACAATTAAAATAGTCACGTACACATCAAAGTCACGCACAAAAGGACACGCTAGCGAACACACGACGAGTTTCTTTATTTCTTGTAATATCTCAAATTTTGTTCGATTTCTTCTACATATCGCTGGTTCTGAAACAAATAATAAAATCACATATTAATGAGTGGAAAAACGAATTCTACATTGTTCGCGTAAATAATATTTACAACTGTTACAAGTATTCCTGTATGATTAACATTTGCGGTTTACAACGGGGTTTACGTCAATGTCTATATTCATTGAGTAGTTTGCCATTTACAGGGAGAATGCGTCAAGGAAATATTAGTAGGTATTATAGAAGAATAGTAAACAATTTATTAGAACAACATACGTAGGCTGTAGGCTGGCCCGTAGCGTATTCGTTTTGAAATGATATTATTATTATGTATAATTCAATCTGTGATGAGGCTCCTATTTATTATTACGTCAAGTGCCGATGGGCAAAGTAAACGGGAAAATACCCAGAAGAAGAAGTCCAATAAGTTGGTCAGATGAAAACAGCTCCACAAATAATTCTACTGTCTACAGCGCCATCCACATCACCGATGATGGGACAAAATGGCGCACAGTCTAGGAATTCTATGAGAAAGTGATTAGTAGAGGTTCAGCATTGAGGAAAAGCAACTCAAGGAGGAGGAAGGTTACATACACAGAAGAATAACAGAAGAATTGAATATTGTACTGCCAGCTTAACTTCCCGAGTGCTTCTGGAACACCCGTCTTTTCGAGCGGTTTTCGGCAAGCACTGAGCGGTTTGTCAATGTCACAGCGGGCAACCATGTCCCAAAAAAAAACAGAGAAGTGAATAATGAGATTCTAGTAAGCGGCACGAGCTGTGAAAATAATTTAATTGAGAGCTGTGATTGTTGGAATAAAGATCAAAATTGAGCAAACTTGCATAGTTTAGCGCGGTTTGCAGTACTCGCCGCTGCCGTAGCCTTGGGCGAAGGGCGTGGGTCGTGGGTCGTGGGTCATGGGGCGTCGGGCGTGGGTCATGGACCGTGGGGCGTGGGTCGTGAATCGTGGGGAGTGGGTTGAGGGGAGTAGGCCGTGGGGCGTGGGTCGTGTGGCGTGGGGCGTGGGCGGGTAGGTGCAGTAGCAGTGGTAGGTATATAGTGTACATACGTGTGGTGGGCTATATGAGGCGCTCCTCGGGCGGCGGCTTGAGCGCGTGCGGCAGCTTCTCAGCGCGCGGGTTGCAGTACTCCTGGCCCGAGGGCGAGTAGGTGCAGTAGCAGTGGTAGGTATATAGTGTACATACGTGTGGTGGGCTATATGAGGCGCTCCTCGGGCGGCGGCTTGAGCGCGTGCGGCAGCTTCTCAGCGCGCGGGTTGCAGTACTCCTGGCCCGAGGGCGAGTAGGTGCAGTAGCAGTGGTAGGTATATAGTGTACATACGTGTGGTGGGCTATATGAGGCGCTCCTCGGGCGGCGGCTTGAGCGCGTGCGGCAGCTTCTCAGCGCGCGGGTTGCAGTACTCCTGGCCCGAGGGCGAGTAGGTGCAGTAGCAGTGGTAGGTATATAGTGTACATACGTGTGGTGGGCTATATGAGGCGCTCCTCGGGCGGCGGCTTGAGCGCGTGCGGCAGCTTCTCAGCGCGCGGGTTGCAGTACTCCTGGCCCGAGGGCGAGTAGGTGCAGTAGCAGTGGTAGGTATATAGTGTACATACGTGTGGTGGGCTATATGAGGCGCTCCTCGGGCGGCGGCTTGAGCGCGTGCGGCAGCTTCTCAGCGCGCGGGTTGCAGTACTCCTGGCCCGAGGGCGAGTAGGTGCAGTAGCAGTGGTAGGTATATAGTGTACATACGTGTGGTGGGCTATATGAGGCGCTCCTCGGGCGGCGGCTTGAGCGCGTGCGGCAGCTTCTCAGCGCGCGGGTTGCAGTACTCCTGGCCCGAGGGCGAGTAGGTGCAGTAGCAGTGGTAGGTATATAGTGTACATACGTGTGGTGGGCTATATGAGGCGCTCCTCGGGCGGCGGCTTGAGCGCGTGCGGCAGCTTCTCAGCGCGCGGGTTGCAGTACTCCTGGCCCGAGGGCGAGTAGGTGCAGTAGCAGTGGTAGGTATATAGTGTACATACGTGTGGTGGGCTATATGAGGCGCTCCTCGGGCGGCGGCTTGAGCGCGTGCGGCAGCTTCTCAGCGCGCGGGTTGCAGTACTCCTGGCCCGAGGGCGAGTAGGTGCAGTAGCAGTGGTAGGTATATAGTGTACATACGTGTGGTGGGCTATATGAGGCGCTCCTCGGGCGGCGGCTTGAGCGCGTGCGGCAGCTTCTCAGCGCGCGGGTTGCAGTACTCCTGGCCCGAGGGCGAGTAGGTGCAGTAGCAGTGGTAGGTATATAGTGTACATACGTGTGGTGGGCTATATGAGGCGCTCCTCGGGCGGCGGCTTGAGCGCGTGCGGCAGCTTCTCAGCGCGCGGGTTGCAGTACTCCTGGCCCGAGGGCGAGTAGGTGCAGTAGCAGTGGTAGGTATATAGTGTACATACGTGTGGTGGGCTATATGAGGCGCTCCTCGGGCGGCGGCTTGAGCGCGTGCGGCAGCTTCTCAGCGCGCGGGTTGCAGTACTCCTGGCCCGAGGGCGAGTAGGTGCAGTAGCAGTGGTAGGTATATAGTGTACATACGTGTGGTGGGCTATATGAGGCGCTCCTCGGGCGGCGGCTTGAGCGCGTGCGGCAGCTTCTCAGCGCGCGGGTTGCAGTACTCCTGGCCCGAGGGCGAGTAGGTGCAGTAGCAGTGGTAGGTATATAGTGTACATACGTGTGGTGGGCTATATGAGGCGCTCCTCGGGCGGCGGCTTGAGCGCGTGCGGCAGCTTCTCAGCGCGCGGGTTGCAGTACTCCTGGCCCGAGGGCGAGTAGGTGCAGTAGCAGTGGTAGGTATATAGTGTACATACGTGTGGTGGGCTATATGAGGCGCTCCTCGGGCGGCGGCTTGAGCGCGTGCGGCAGCTTCTCAGCGCGCGGGTTGCAGTACTCCTGGCCCGAGGGCGAGTAGGTGCAGTAGCAGTGGTAGGTATATAGTGTACATACGTGTGGTGGGCTATATGAGGCGCTCCTCGGGCGGCGGCTTGAGCGCGTGCGGCAGCTTCTCAGCGCGCGGGTTGCAGTACTCCTGGCCCGAGGGCGAGTAGGTGCAGTAGCAGTGGTAGGTATATAGTGTACATACGTGTGGTGGGCTATATGAGGCGCTCCTCGGGCGGCGGCTTGAGCGCGTGCGGCAGCTTCTCAGCGCGCGGGTTGCAGTACTCCTGGCCCGAGGGCGAGTAGGTGCAGTAGCAGTGGTAGGTATATAGTGTACATACGTGTGGTGGGCTATATGAGGCGCTCCTCGGGCGGCGGCTTGAGCGCGTGCGGCAGCTTCTCAGCGCGCGGGTTGCAGTACTCCTGGCCCGAGGGCGAGTAGGTGCAGTAGCAGTGGTAGGTATATAGTGTACATACGTGTGGTGGGCTATATGAGGCGCTCCTCGGGCGGCGGCTTGAGCGCGTGCGGCAGCTTCTCAGCGCGCGGGTTGCAGTACTCCTGGCCCGAGGGCGAGTAGGTGCAGTAGCAGTGGTAGGTATATAGTGTACATACGTGTGGTGGGCTATATGAGGCGCTCCTCGGGCGGCGGCTTGAGCGCGTGCGGCAGCTTCTCAGCGCGCGGGTTGCAGTACTCCTGGCCCGAGGGCGAGTAGGTGCAGTAGCAGTGGTAGGTATATAGTGTACATACGTGTGGTGGGCTATATGAGGCGCTCCTCGGGCGGCGGCTTGAGCGCGTGCGGCAGCTTCTCAGCGCGCGGGTTGCAGTACTCCTGGCCCGAGGGCGAGTAGGTGCAGTAGCAGTGGTAGGTATATAGTGTACATACGTGTGGTGGGCTATATGAGGCGCTCCTCGGGCGGCGGCTTGAGCGCGTGCGGCAGCTTCTCAGCGCGCGGGTTGCAGTACTCCTGGCCCGAGGGCGAGTAGGTGCAGTAGCAGTGGTAGGTATATAGTGTACATACGTGTGGTGGGCTATATGAGGCGCTCCTCGGGCGGCGGCTTGAGCGCGTGCGGCAGCTTCTCAGCGCGCGGGTTGCAGTACTCCTGGCCCGAGGGCGAGTAGGTGCAGTAGCAGTGGTAGGTATATAGTGTACATACGTGTGGTGGGCTATATGAGGCGCTCCTCGGGCGGCGGCTTGAGCGCGTGCGGCAGCTTCTCAGCGCGCGGGTTGCAGTACTCCTGGCCCGAGGGCGAGTAGGTGCAGTAGCAGTGGTAGGTATATAGTGTACATACGTGTGGTGGGCTATATGAGGCGCTCCTCGGGCGGCGGCTTGAGCGCGTGCGGCAGCTTCTCAGCGCGCGGGTTGCAGTACTCCTGGCCCGAGGGCGAGTAGGTGCAGTAGCAGTGGTAGGTATATAGTGTACATACGTGTGGTGGGCTATATGAGGCGCTCCTCGGGCGGCGGCTTGAGCGCGTGCGGCAGCTTCTCAGCGCGCGGGTTGCAGTACTCCTGGCCCGAGGGCGAGTAGGTGCAGTAGCAGTGGTAGGTATATAGTGTACATACGTGTGGTGGGCTATATGAGGCGCTCCTCGGGCGGCGGCTTGAGCGCGTGCGGCAGCTTCTCAGCGCGCGGGTTGCAGTACTCCTGGCCCGAGGGCGAGTAGGTGCAGTAGCAGTGGTAGGTATATAGTGTACATACGTGTGGTGGGCTATATGAGGCGCTCCTCGGGCGGCGGCTTGAGCGCGTGCGGCAGCTTCTCAGCGCGCGGGTTGCAGTACTCCTGGCCCGAGGGCGAGTAGGTGCAGTAGCAGTGGTAGGTATATAGTGTACATACGTGTGGTGGGCTATATGAGGCGCTCCTCGGGCGGCGGCTTGAGCGCGTGCGGCAGCTTCTCAGCGCGCGGGTTGCAGTACTCCTGGCCCGAGGGCGAGTAGGTGCAGTAGCAGTGGTAGGTATATAGTGTACATACGTGTGGTGGGCTATATGAGGCGCTCCTCGGGCGGCGGCTTGAGCGCGTGCGGCAGCTTCTCAGCGCGCGGGTTGCAGTACTCCTGGCCCGAGGGCGAGTAGGTGCAGTAGCAGTGGTAGGTATATAGTGTACATACGTGTGGTGGGCTATATGAGGCGCTCCTCGGGCGGCGGCTTGAGCGCGTGCGGCAGCTTCTCAGCGCGCGGGTTGCAGTACTCCTGGCCCGAGGGCGAGTAGGTGCAGTAGCAGTGGTAGGTATATAGTGTACATACGTGTGGTGGGCTATATGAGGCGCTCCTCGGGCGGCGGCTTGAGCGCGTGCGGCAGCTTCTCAGCGCGCGGGTTGCAGTACTCCTGGCCCGAGGGCGAGTAGGTGCAGTAGCAGTGGTAGGTATATAGTGTACATACGTGTGGTGGGCTATATGAGGCGCTCCTCGGGCGGCGGCTTGAGCGCGTGCGGCAGCTTCTCAGCGCGCGGGTTGCAGTACTCCTGGCCCGAGGGCGAGTAGGTGCAGTAGCAGTGGTAGGTATATAGTGTACATACGTGTGGTGGGCTATATGAGGCGCTCCTCGGGCGGCGGCTTGAGCGCGTGCGGCAGCTTCTCAGCGCGCGGGTTGCAGTACTCCTGGCCCGAGGGCGAGTAGGTGCAGTAGCAGTGGTAGGTATATAGTGTACATACGTGTGGTGGGCTATATGAGGCGCTCCTCGGGCGGCGGCTTGAGCGCGTGCGGCAGCTTCTCAGCGCGCGGGTTGCAGTACTCCTGGCCCGAGGGCGAGTAGGTGCAGTAGCAGTGGTAGGTATATAGTGTACATACGTGTGGTGGGCTATATGAGGCGCTCCTCGGGCGGCGGCTTGAGCGCGTGCGGCAGCTTCTCAGCGCGCGGGTTGCAGTACTCCTGGCCCGAGGGCGAGTAGGTGCAGTAGCAGTGGTAGGTATATAGTGTACATACGTGTGGTGGGCTATATGAGGCGCTCCTCGGGCGGCGGCTTGAGCGCGTGCGGCAGCTTCTCAGCGCGCGGGTTGCAGTACTCCTGGCCCGAGGGCGAGTAGGTGCAGTAGCAGTGGTAGGTATATAGTGTACATACGTGTGGTGGGCTATATGAGGCGCTCCTCGGGCGGCGGCTTGAGCGCGTGCGGCAGCTTCTCAGCGCGCGGGTTGCAGTACTCCTGGCCCGAGGGCGAGTAGGTGCAGTAGCAGTGGTAGGTATATAGTGTACATACGTGTGGTGGGCTATATGAGGCGCTCCTCGGGCGGCGGCTTGAGCGCGTGCGGCAGCTTCTCAGCGCGCGGGTTGCAGTACTCCTGGCCCGAGGGCGAGTAGGTGCAGTAGCAGTGGTAGGTATATAGTGTACATACGTGTGGTGGGCTATATGAGGCGCTCCTCGGGCGGCGGCTTGAGCGCGTGCGGCAGCTTCTCAGCGCGCGGGTTGCAGTACTCCTGGCCCGAGGGCGAGTAGGTGCAGTAGCAGTGGTAGGTATATAGTGTACATACGTGTGGTGGGCTATATGAGGCGCTCCTCGGGCGGCGGCTTGAGCGCGTGCGGCAGCTTCTCAGCGCGCGAGTTGCAGTACTCCTGGCCCGAGGGCGAGTAGGTGCAGTAGCAGTGGTAGGTGTATAGTGTACATACGTGTGGTGGGCTATATGAGGCGCTCCTCGGGCGGCGGCTTGAGCGCGTGCGGCAGCTTCTCAGCGCGCGAGTTGCAGTACTCCTGGCCCGAGGGCGAGTAGGTGCAGTAGCAGTGGTAGGTGTATAGTGTACATACGTGTGGTGGGCTATATGAGGCGCTCCTCGGGCGGCGGCTTGAGCGCGTGCGGCAGCTTCTCAGCGCGCGGGTTGCAGTACTCCTGGCCCGAGGGCGAGTAGGTGCAGTAGCAGTGGTAGGTATATAGTGTACATACGTGTGGTGGGCTATATGAGGCGCTCCTCGGGCGGCGGCTTGAGCGCGTGCGGCAGCTTCTCAGCGCGCGGGTTGCAGTACTCCTGGCCCGAGGGCGAGTAGGTGCAGTAGCAGTGGTAGGTATATAGTGTACATACGTGTGGTGGGCTATATGAGGCGCTCCTCGGGCGGCGGCTTGAGCGCGTGCGGCAGCTTCTCAGCGCGCGGGTTGCAGTACTCCTGGCCCGAGGGCGAGTAGGTGCAGTAGCAGTGGTAGGTATATAGTGTACATACGTGTGGTGGGCTATATGAGGCGCTCCTCGGGCGGCGGCTTGAGCGCGTGCGGCAGCTTCTCAGCGCGCGGGTTGCAGTACTCCTGGCCCGAGGGCGAGTAGGTGCAGTAGCAGTGGTAGGTATATAGTGTACATACGTGTGGTGGGCTATATGAGGCGCTCCTCGGGCGGCGGCTTGAGCGCGTGCGGCAGCTTCTCAGCGCGCGGGTTGCAGTACTCCTGGCCCGAGGGCGAGTAGGTGCAGTAGCAGTGGTAGGTATATAGTGTACATACGTGTGGTGGGCTATATGAGGCGCTCCTCGGGCGGCGGCTTGAGCGCGTGCGGCAGCTTCTCAGCGCGCGGGTTGCAGTACTCCTGGCCCGAGGGCGAGTAGGTGCAGTAGCAGTGGTAGGTATATAGTGTACATACGTGTGGTGGGCTATATGAGGCGCTCCTCGGGCGGCGGCTTGAGCGCGTGCGGCAGCTTCTCAGCGCGCGGGTTGCAGTACTCCTGGCCCGAGGGCGAGTAGGTGCAGTAGCAGTGGTAGGTATATAGTGTACATACGTGTGGTGGGCTATATGAGGCGCTCCTCGGGCGGCGGCTTGAGCGCGTGCGGCAGCTTCTCAGCGCGCGGGTTGCAGTACTCCTGGCCCGAGGGCGAGTAGGTGCAGTAGCAGTGGTAGGTATATAGTGTACATACGTGTGGTGGGCTATATGAGGCGCTCCTCAGCCAGCGCGCGGGTTGCAGTACTCCTGGCCCGAGGGCGAGTAGGTGCAGTAGCAGTGGTAGGTATATAGTGTACATACGTGTTTCTGGATGGGGTTGAGATAAAGATAAACTAGGATAAAAGATTAAAAGATAACTGTATTTTAGTACTATAAAAAAGGTGAATTAAAACTAATAGGATGAGAATGAGTCGCGCTCGGTATGATGACAAATTGCGTACTAAATTAATATACCAGGTAATAAATGATCGAGCGGTTCCTCGCGTTTGCGCAAGTATGCTGACTCGACTTTATACCTGACCTATTGTACGGTGATTGACCCGTACATGCTCCCGGGGGAGAGATGAGGTTAGTAGATCTTAAGATAAATGGAGGTGAAAGTAATTCTAGGATGAAGACAATGTAGTTAGACATTAAATATTAAATTATTACATGTCATTGGGTTAGTATAAAATTAATATAGATTGAGCTCAAAAGGTAAAAGATTAGGATAGTTCACAAAGAATCATAACGCAAGTCTGGCACAGAGAACACGCGAAACACTGGCGAGGAAGCTCTATCTTCCTTTTGCAAGCACTCACTAGATTGCACTACTAGTTTGGGATCACGTTTCACTGGTTTACTAAAATGCCCTTTTTCCCTAGCCTCACACACATTCACAACACGTTCCGTAACGTAGCTAGGGGTCGGCAGTGCGACAGCTGTGGTTGTTGCGGGCGCTACCGGCGGCGCCGTCTCCACGGTAGTCGCTGCGCCAGTTGCTTGTTGGGTTCTGTGCCTCCACTTTAGGATAAGGGTTTGAAGGTCTTGTTGTAAGTTCGGCCCTCTGCACATAAGATCGTTGAGACTGTATCCGCTAGAAGTTTTTGCAGAGGCGTTAAAAACAACACGCAGTTTCGTAGTCGATGACTCAGCTCGCTGAACACAATGGTGCGACAGGTAACAGTTCGTTTTTACGTCAGTATGTGACGTAACGGGGATCATATGACCGAGCTCAATGTACTCCGATATAAACAATTTATAGTCACGTGCCAAATCGGGTTGCTTTTTCAACTTCTTCTCTATTTGAAAAAATTGTGCCATAGATTTTGTTCTAGACTTGCCTAATTTAGCCTCAAAATTTTCTTTAAAAGGTAGTTTGACAACGTAGCTGCCATCCTCACGTCTAGAGGTTGTAGATTGAAACAAGTCAATGCATTTTTGGTCTTCTTCGGATATTGCTAGGGGTTCGTGAATATCCTCCATCTCCCAAAACTGCTGAATATCTATATATCTATATATCTATATATAAATATAGGGTTGGGGTTTGAGACTTAGAAGGTGCTACAAAAGTAGGAGGTTTCAACTCAGTAGGGGTATGCGGCCTACTAGGCTTGTAGTTTTCGATAGCAGTTTTAATATTACTATACTTCTGCTTAAGCAAATCGTATTGATTTGTACTAAAATACGAATGGGATTGATCACCAAAAGATAAAAGATTCATGTGATTGTTGTGAAACTCTGTAAAGTATTGTTCTAGAGTATCCAATCTACGACGTAAATAGTCTGACGTCTTTCTATCCGCTGCATCTTTCTTGAAGTTAGCGTAGAGCCTATCTACGGCTTCAATGAGTTGCTGTTGAGTAGCTAAAATGTCTTCCATTTTCGCCATTATTAAGATTATAAAAGAGACCTTACTTGAGATATAAGACTCCTCCGGGATAACAGGTGATGCAGCTACTTTCTTCTTACCAGGGCTGCCAGAATATACGTAGGGTAACCTTGCGCTTCTGGGATAACGCGAAGCAAGCACGAGGTGAGGTGATGTGGCGCACTGTCTTGCGCCGGGGTCAGATGATACGACAGTGGCACCTTTCCGGGATGCCGCGGTCAATCAGGATCAACGAGATGTGAACTAAGTACACACACGCGGTTACACGTACACGAACTGTAGTCCAAAGTGCGGTTCTTACGTTTCGCGAGACACGTACCTACACAGCACAGTTTACAAGCACACGCGTAAGGGTCCCGACGTAACGCAACCTTGTCGAAGGACCAATGTTTCTGGATGGGGTTGAGATAAAGATAAACTAGGATAAAAGATTAAAAGATAACTGTATTTTAGTACTATAAAAAAGGTGAATTAAAACTAATAGGATGAGAATGAGTCGCGCTCGGTATGATGACAAATTGCGTACTAAATTAATATACCAGGTAATAAATGATCGAGCGGTTCCTCGCGTTTGCGCAAGTATGCTGACTCGACTTTATACCTGACCTATTGTACGGTGATTGACCCGTACAATACGTGTGGTGGGCTATATGAGGCGCTCCTCGGGCGGCGGCTTGAGCGCGTGCGGCAGCTTCTCAGCGCGCGGGTTGCAGTACTCCTGGCCCGAGGGCGAGTAGGTGCAGTAGCAGTGGTAGGTATATAGTGTACATACGTGTGGTGGGCTATATGAGGCGCTCCTCGGGCGGCGGCTTGAGCGCGTGCGGCAGCTTCTCAGCGCGCGGGTTGCAGTACTCCTGGCCCGAGGGCGAGTAGGTGCAGTAGCAGTGGTAGGTGTATAGTGTACATACGTACGTGTGGTGGGCTATATGAGGCGCTCCTCGGGCGGCGGCTTGAGCGCGTGCGGCAGCTTCTCAGCGCGCGAGTTGCAGTACTCCTGGCCCGAGGGCGAGTAGGTGCAGTAGCAGTGGTAGGTGTATAGTGTACATACGTGTGGTGGGCTATATGAGGCGCTCCTCGGGCGGCGGCTTGAGCGCGTGCGGCAGCTTCTCAGCGCGCGAGTTGCAGTACTCCTGGCCCGAGGGCGAGTAGGTGCAGTAGCAGTGGTAGGTGTATAGTGTACATACGTGTGGTGGGCTATATGAGGCGCTCCTCGGGCGGCGGCTTGAGCGCGTGCGGCAGCTTCTCAGCGCGCGGGTTGCAGTACTCCTGGCCCGAGGGCGAGTAGGTGCAGTAGCAGTGGTAGGTATATAGTGTACATACGTGTGGTGGGCTATATGAGGCGCTCCTCGGGCGGCGGCTTGAGCGCGTGCGGCAGCTTCTCAGCGCGCGGGTTGCAGTACTCCTGGCCCGAGGGCGAGTAGGTGCAGTAGCAGTGGTAGGTATATAGTGTACATACGTGTGGTGGGCTATATGAGGCGCTCCTCGGGCGGCGGCTTGAGCGCGTGCGGCAGCTTCTCAGCGCGCGGGTTGCAGTACTCCTGGCCCGAGGGCGAGTAGGTGCAGTAGCAGTGGTAGGTATATAGTGTACATACGTGTGGTGGGCTATATGAGGCGCTCCTCGGGCGGCGGCTTGAGCGCGTGCGGCAGCTTCTCAGCGCGCGGGTTGCAGTACTCCTGGCCCGAGGGCGAGTAGGTGCAGTAGCAGTGGTAGGTATATAGTGTACATACGTGTGGTGGGCTATATGAGGCGCTCCTCGGGCGGCGGCTTGAGCGCGTGCGGCAGCTTCTCAGCGCGCGGGTTGCAGTACTCCTGGCCCGAGGGCGAGTAGGTGCAGTAGCAGTGGTAGGTATATAGTGTACATACGTGTGGTGGGCTATATGAGGCGCTCCTCGGGCGGCGGCTTGAGCGCGTGCGGCAGCTTCTCAGCGCGCGGGTTGCAGTACTCCTGGCCCGAGGGCGAGTAGGTGCAGTAGCAGTGGTAGGTATATAGTGTACATACGTGTGGTGGGCTATATGAGGCGCTCCTCGGGCGGCGGCTTGAGCGCGTGCGGCAGCTTCTCAGCGCGCGGGTTGCAGTACTCCTGGCCCGAGGGCGAGTAGGTGCAGTAGCAGTGGTAGGTATATAGTGTACATACGTGTGGTGGGCTATATGAGGCGCTCCTCGGGCGGCGGCTTGAGCGCGTGCGGCAGCTTCTCAGCGCGCGGGTTGCAGTACTCCTGGCCCGAGGGCGAGTAGGTGCAGTAGCAGTGGTAGGTATATAGTGTACATACGTGTGGTGGGCTATATGAGGCGCTCCTCGGGCGGCGGCTTGAGCGCGTGCGGCAGCTTCTCAGCGCGCGGGTTGCAGTACTCCTGGCCCGAGGGCGAGTAGGTGCAGTAGCAGTGGTAGGTATATAGTGTACATACGTGTGGTGGGCTATATGAGGCGCTCCTCGGGCGGCGGCTTGAGCGCGTGCGGCAGCTTCTCAGCGCGCGGGTTGCAGTACTCCTGGCCCGAGGGCGAGTAGGTGCAGTAGCAGTGGTAGGTATATAGTGTACATACGTGTGGTGGGCTATATGAGGCGCTCCTCGGGCGGCGGCTTGAGCGCGTGCGGCAGCTTCTCAGCGCGCGGGTTGCAGTACTCCTGGCCCGAGGGCGAGTAGGTGCAGTAGCAGTGGTAGGTATATAGTGTACATACGTGTGGTGGGCTATATGAGGCGCTCCTCGGGCGGCGGCTTGAGCGCGTGCGGCAGCTTCTCAGCGCGCGGGTTGCAGTACTCCTGGCCCGAGGGCGAGTAGGTGCAGTAGCAGTGGTAGGTATATAGTGTACATACGTGTGGTGGGCTATATGAGGCGCTCCTCGGGCGGCGGCTTGAGCGCGTGCGGCAGCTTCTCAGCGCGCGGGTTGCAGTACTCCTGGCCCGAGGGCGAGTAGGTGCAGTAGCAGTGGTAGGTATATAGTGTACATACGTGTGGTGGGCTATATGAGGCGCTCCTCGGGCGGCGGCTTGAGCGCGTGCGGCAGCTTCTCAGCGCGCGGGTTGCAGTACTCCTGGCCCGAGGGCGAGTAGGTGCAGTAGCAGTGGTAGGTATATAGTGTACATACGTGTGGTGGGCTATATGAGGCGCTCCTCGGGCGGCGGCTTGAGCGCGTGCGGCAGCTTCTCAGCGCGCGGGTTGCAGTACTCCTGGCCCGAGGGCGAGTAGGTGCAGTAGCAGTGGTAGGTATATAGTGTACATACGTGTGGTGGGCTATATGAGGCGCTCCTCGGGCGGCGGCTTGAGCGCGTGCGGCAGCTTCTCAGCGCGCGGGTTGCAGTACTCCTGGCCCGAGGGCGAGTAGGTGCAGTAGCAGTGGTAGGTATATAGTGTACATACGTGTGGTGGGCTATATGAGGCGCTCCTCGGGCGGCGGCTTGAGCGCGTGCGGCAGCTTCTCAGCGCGCGGGTTGCAGTACTCCTGGCCCGAGGGCGAGTAGGTGCAGTAGCAGTGGTAGGTATATAGTGTACATACGTGTGGTGGGCTATATGAGGCGCTCCTCGGGCGGCGGCTTGAGCGCGTGCGGCAGCTTCTCAGCGCGCGGGTTGCAGTACTCCTGGCCCGAGGGCGAGTAGGTGCAGTAGCAGTGGTAGGTATATAGTGTACATACGTGTGGTGGGCTATATGAGGCGCTCCTCGGGCGGCGGCTTGAGCGCGTGCGGCAGCTTCTCAGCGCGCGGGTTGCAGTACTCCTGGCCCGAGGGCGAGTAGGTGCAGTAGCAGTGGTAGGTATATAGTGTACATACGTGTGGTGGGCTATATGAGGCGCTCCTCGGGCGGCGGCTTGAGCGCGTGCGGCAGCTTCTCAGCGCGCGGGTTGCAGTACTCCTGGCCCGAGGGCGAGTAGGTGCAGTAGCAGTGGTAGGTATATAGTGTACATACGTGTGGTGGGCTATATGAGGCGCTCCTCGGGCGGCGGCTTGAGCGCGTGCGGCAGCTTCTCAGCGCGCGGGTTGCAGTACTCCTGGCCCGAGGGCGAGTAGGTGCAGTAGCAGTGGTAGGTATATAGTGTACATACGTGTGGTGGGCTATATGAGGCGCTCCTCGGGCGGCGGCTTGAGCGCGTGCGGCAGCTTCTCAGCGCGCGGGTTGCAGTACTCCTGGCCCGAGGGCGAGTAGGTGCAGTAGCAGTGGTAGGTATATAGTGTACATACGTGTGGTGGGCTATATGAGGCGCTCCTCGGGCGGCGGCTTGAGCGCGTGCGGCAGCTTCTCAGCGCGCGGGTTGCAGTACTCCTGGCCCGAGGGCGAGTAGGTGCAGTAGCAGTGGTAGGTATATAGTGTACATACGTGTGGTGGGCTATATGAGGCGCTCCTCGGGCGGCGGCTTGAGCGCGTGCGGCAGCTTCTCAGCGCGCGGGTTGCAGTACTCCTGGCCCGAGGGCGAGTAGGTGCAGTAGCAGTGGTAGGTATATAGTGTACATACGTGTGGTGGGCTATATGAGGCGCTCCTCGGGCGGCGGCTTGAGCGCGTGCGGCAGCTTCTCAGCGCGCGGGTTGCAGTACTCCTGGCCCGAGGGCGAGTAGGTGCAGTAGCAGTGGTAGGTATATAGTGTACATACGTGTGGTGGGCTATATGAGGCGCTCCTCGGGCGGCGGCTTGAGCGCGTGCGGCAGCTTCTCAGCGCGCGGGTTGCAGTACTCCTGGCCCGAGGGCGAGTAGGTGCAGTAGCAGTGGTAGGTATATAGTGTACATACGTGTGGTGGGCTATATGAGGCGCTCCTCGGGCGGCGGCTTGAGCGCGTGCGGCAGCTTCTCAGCGCGCGGGTTGCAGTACTCCTGGCCCGAGGGCGAGTAGGTGCAGTAGCAGTGGTAGGTATATAGTGTACATACGTGTGGTGGGCTATATGAGGCGCTCCTCGGGCGGCGGCTTGAGCGCGTGCGGCAGCTTCTCAGCGCGCGGGTTGCAGTACTCCTGGCCCGAGGGCGAGTAGGTGCAGTAGCAGTGGTAGGTATATAGTGTACATACGTGTGGTGGGCTATATGAGGCGCTCCTCGGGCGGCGGCTTGAGCGCGTGCGGCAGCTTCTCAGCGCGCGGGTTGCAGTACTCCTGGCCCGAGGGCGAGTAGGTGCAGTAGCAGTGGTAGGTATATAGTGTACATACGTGTGGTGGGCTATATGAGGCGCTCCTCGGGCGGCGGCTTGAGCGCGTGCGGCAGCTTCTCAGCGCGCGGGTTGCAGTACTCCTGGCCCGAGGGCGAGTAGGTGCAGTAGCAGTGGTAGGTATATAGTGTACATACGTGTGGTGGGCTATATGAGGCGCTCCTCGGGCGGCGGCTTGAGCGCGTGCGGCAGCTTCTCAGCGCGCGGGTTGCAGTACTCCTGGCCCGAGGGCGAGGTAGGTGCAGTAGCAGTGGTAGGTATATAGTGTACATACGTGTGGTGGGCTATATGAGGCGCTCCTCGGGCGGCGGCTTGAGCGCGTGCGGCAGCTTCTCAGCGCGCGGGTTGCAGTACTCCTGGCCCGAGGGCGAGTAGGTGCAGTAGCAGTGGTAGGTATATAGTGTACATACGTGTGGGTGGGCTATATGAGGCGCTCCTCGGGCGGCGGCTTGAGCGCGTGCGGCAGCTTCTCAGCGCGCGGGTTGCAGTACTCCTGGCCCGAGGGCGAGTAGGTGCAGTAGCAGTGGTAGGTATATAGTGTACATACGTGTGGTGGGCTATATGGAGGCGCTCCTCGGGCGGCGGCTTGAGCGCGTGCGGCAGCTTCTCAGCGCGCGGGTTGCAGTACTCCTGGCCCGAGGGCGAGTAGGTGCAGTAGCAGTGGTAGGTATATAGTGTACATACGTGTGGTGGGCTATATGAGGCGCTCCTCGGGCGGCGGCTTGAGCGCGTGCGGCAGCTTCTCAGCGCGCGGGTTGCAGTACTCCTGGCCCGAGGGCGAGTAGGTGCAGTAGCAGTGGTAGGTATATAGTGTACATACGTGTGGTGGGCTATATGAGGCGCTCCTCGGGCGGCGGCTTGAGCGCGTGCGGCAGCTTCTCAGCGCGCGGGTTGCAGTACTCCTGGCCCGAGGGCGAGTAGGTGCAGTAGCAGTGGTAGGTATATAGTGTACATACGTGTGGTGGGCTATATGAGGCGCTCCTCGGGCGGCGGCTTGAGCGCGTGCGGCAGCTTCTCAGCGCGCGGGTTGCAGTACTCCTGGCCCGAGGGCGAGTAGGTGCAGTAGCAGTGGTAGGTATATAGTGTACATACGTGTGGTGGGCTATATGAGGCGCTCCTCGGGCGGCGGCTTGAGCGCGTGCGGCAGCTTCTCAGCGCGCGGGTTGCAGTACTCCTGGCCCGAGGGCGAGTAGGTGCAGTAGCAGTGGTAGGTATATAGTGTACATACGTGTGGTGGGCTATATGAGGCGCTCCTCGGGCGGCGGCTTGAGCGCGTGCGGCAGCTTCTCAGCGCGCGGGTTGCAGTACTCCTGGCCCGAGGGCGAGTAGGTGCAGTAGCAGTGGTAGGTATATAGTGTACATACGTGTGGTGGGCTATATGAGGCGCTCCTCGGGCGGCGGCTTGAGCGCGTGCGGCAGCTTCTCAGCGCGCGGGTTGCAGTACTCCTGGCCCGAGGGCGAGTAGGTGCAGTAGCAGTGGTAGGTATATAGTGTACATACGTGTGGTGGGCTATATGAGGCGCTCCTCGGGCGGCGGCTTGAGCGCGTGCGGCAGCTTCTCAGCGCGCGGGTTGCAGTACTCCTG
Source organism: Euclidia mi (assembly GCA_944739405.2). Taxonomy (NCBI): domain Eukaryota; kingdom Metazoa; phylum Arthropoda; class Insecta; order Lepidoptera; family Erebidae; genus Euclidia; species Euclidia mi. Next base: position 4,891,393 of record OX123187.2, on the reverse strand, counting down.
GCCCGAGGGCGAGTAGGTGCAGTAGCAGTGGTAGGTATATAGTGTACATACGTGTGGTGGGCTATATGAGGCGCTCCTCGGGCGGCGGCTTGAGCGCGTGCGGCAGCTTCTCAGCGCGCGGGTTGCAGTACTCCTGGCCCGAGGGCGAGTAGGTGCAGTAGCAGTGGTAGGTATATAGTGTACATACGTGTGGTGGGCTATATGAGGCGCTCCTCGGGCGGCGGCTTGAGCGCGTGCGGCAGCTTCTCAGCGCGCGGGTTGCAGTACTCCTGGCCCGAGGGCGAGTAGGTGCAGTAGCAGTGGTAGGTATATAGTGTACATACGTGTGGTGGGCTATATGAGGCGCTCCTCGGGCGGCGGCTTGAGCGCGTGCGGCAGCTTCTCAGCGCGCGGGTTGCAGTACTCCTGGCCCGAGGGCGAGTAGGTGCAGTAGCAGTGGTAGGTATATAGTGTACATACGTGTGGTGGGCTATATGAGGCGCTCCTCGGGCGGCGGCTTGAGCGCGTGCGGCAGCTTCTCAGCGCGCGGGTTGCAGTACTCCTGGCCCGAGGGCGAGTAGGTGCAGTAGCAGTGGTAGGTATATAGTGTACATACGTGTGGTGGGCTATATGAGGCGCTCCTCGGGCGGCGGCTTGAGCGCGTGCGGCAGCTTCTCAGCGCGCGGGTTGCAGTACTCCTGGCCCGAGGGCGAGTAGGTGCAGTAGCAGTGGTAGGTATATAGTGTACATACGTGTGGTGGGCTATATGAGGCGCTCCTCGGGCGGCGGCTTGAGCGCGTGCGGCAGCTTCTCAGCGCGCGGGTTGCAGTACTCCTGGCCCGAGGGCGAGTAGGTGCAGTAGCAGTGGTAGGTATATAGTGTACATACGTGTGGTGGGCTATATGAGGCGCTCCTCGGGCGGCGGCTTGAGCGCGTGCGGCAGCTTCTCAGCGCGCGGGTTGCAGTACTCCTGGCCCGAGGGCGAGTAGGTGCAGTAGCAGTGGTAGGTATATAGTGTACATACGTGTGGTGGGCTATATGAGGCGCTCCTCGGGCGGCGGCTTGAGCGCGTGCGGCAGCTTCTCAGCGCGCGGGTTGCAGTACTCCTTGCCCGAGGGCGAGTAGGTGCAGTAGCAGTGGTAGGTATATAGTGTACATACGTGTGGTGGGCTATATGAGGCGCTCCTCGGGCGGCGGCTTGAGCGCGTGCGGCAGCTTCTCAGCGCGCGGGTTGCAGTACTCCTGGCCCGAGGGCGAGTAGGTGCAGTAGCAGTGGTAGGTATATAGTGTACATACGTGTGGTGGGCTATATGAGGCGCTCCTCGGGCGGCGGCTTGAGCGCGTGCGGCAGCTTCTCAGCGCGCGGGTTGCAGTACTCCTGGCCCGAGGGCGAGTAGGTGCAGTAGCAGTGGTAGGTATATAGTGTACATACGTGTGGTGGGCTATATGAGGCGCTCCTCGGGCGGCGGCTTGAGCGCGTGCGGCAGCTTCTCAGCGCGCGGGTTGCAGTACTCCTGGCCCGAGGGCGAGTAGGTGCAGTAGCAGTGGTAGGTATATAGTGTACATACGTGTGGTGGGCTATATGAGGCGCTCCTCGGGCGGCGGCTTGAGCGCGTGCGGCAGCTTCTCAGCGCGCGGGTTGCAGTACTCCTGGCCCGAGGGCGAGTAGGTGCAGTAGCAGTGGTAGGTATATAGTGTACATACGTGTGGTGGGCTATATGAGGCGCTCCTCGGGCGGCGGCTTGAGCGCGTGCGGCAGCTTCTCAGCGCGCGGGTTGCAGTACTCCTGGCCCGAGGGCGAGTAGGTGCAGTAGCAGTGGTAGGTATATAGTGTACATACGTGTGGTGGGCTATATGAGGCGCTCCTCGGGCGGCGGCTTGAGCGCGTGCGGCAGCTTCTCAGCGCGCGGGTTGCAGTACTCCTGGCCCGAGGGCGAGTAGGTGCAGTAGCAGTGGTAGGTATATAGTGTACATACGTGTGGTGGGCTATATGAGGCGCTCCTCGGGCGGCGGCTTGAGCGCGTGCGGCAGCTTCTCAGCGCGCGGGTTGCAGTACTCCTGGCCCGAGGGCGAGTAGGTGCAGTAGCAGTGGTAGGTATATAGTGTACATACGTGTGGTGGGCTATATGAGGCGCTCCTCGGGCGGCGGCTTGAGCGCGTGCGGCAGCTTCTCAGCGCGCGGGTTGCAGTACTCCTGGCCCGAGGGCGAGTAGGTGCAGTAGCAGTGGTAGGTATATAGTGTACATACGTGTGGTGGGCTATATGAGGCGCTCCTCGGGCGGCGGCTTGAGCGCGTGCGGCAGCTTCTCAGCGCGCGGGTTGCAGTACTCCTGGCCCGAGGGCGAGTAGGTGCAGTAGCAGTGGTAGGTATATAGTGTACATACGTGTGGTGGGCTATATGAGGCGCTCCTCGGGCGGCGGCTTGAGCGCGTGCGGCAGCTTCTCAGCGCGCGGGTTGCAGTACTCCTGGCCCGAGGGCGAGTAGGTGCAGTAGCAGTGGTAGGTATATAGTGTACATACGTGTGGTGGGCTATATGAGGCGCTCCTCGGGCGGCGGCTTGAGCGCGTGCGGCAGCTTCTCAGCGCGCGGGTTGCAGTACTCCTGGCCCGAGGGCGAGTAGGTGCAGTAGCAGTGGTAGGTATATAGTGTACATACGTGTGGTGGGCTATATGAGGCGCTCCTCGGGCGGCGGCTTGAGCGCGTGCGGCAGCTTCTCAGCGCGCGGGTTGCAGTACTCCTGGCCCGAGGGCGAGTAGGTGCAGTAGCAGTGGTAGGTATATAGTGTACATACGTGTGGTGGGCTATATGAGGCGCTCCTCGGGCGGCGGCTTGAGCGCGTGCGGCAGCTTCTCAGCGCGCGGGTTGCAGTACTCCTGGCCCGAGGGCGAGTAGGTGCAGTAGCAGTGGTAGGTATATAGTGTACATACGTGTGGTGGGCTATATGAGGCGCTCCTCGGGCGGCGGCTTGAGCGCGTGCGGCAGCTTCTCAGCGCGCGGGTTGCAGTACTCCTGGCCCGAGGGCGAGTAGGTGCAGTAGCAGTGGTAGGTATATAGTGTACATACGTGTGGTGGGCTATATGAGGCGCTCCTCGGGCGGCGGCTTGAGCGCGTGCGGCAGCTTCTCAGCGCGCGGGTTGCAGTACTCCTGGCCCGAGGGCGAGTAGGTGCAGTAGCAGTGGTAGGTATATAGTGTACATACGTGTGGTGGGCTATATGAGGCGCTCCTCGGGCGGCGGCTTGAGCGCGTGCGGCAGCTTCTCAGCGCGCGGGTTGCAGTACTCCTGGCCCGAGGGCGAGTAGGTGCAGTAGCAGTGGTAGGTATATAGTGTACATACGTGTGGTGGGCTATATGAGGCGCTCCTCGGGCGGCGGCTTGAGCGCGTGCGGCAGCTTCTCAGCGCGCGGGTTGCAGTACTCCTGGCCCGAGGGCGAGTAGGTGCAGTAGCAGTGGTAGGTATATAGTGTACATACGTGTGGTGGGCTATATGAGGCGCTCCTCGGGCGGCGGCTTGAGCGCGTGCGGCAGCTTCTCAGCGCGCGGGTTGCAGTACTCCTGGCCCGAGGGCGAGTAGGTGCAGTAGCAGTGGTAGGTATATAGTGTACATACGTGTGGTGGGCTATATGAGGCGCTCCTCGGGCGGCGGCTTGAGCGCGTGCGGCAGCTTCTCAGCGCGCGGGTTGCAGTACTCCTGGCCCGAGGGCGAGTAGGTGCAGTAGCAGTGGTAGGTATATAGTGTACATACGTGTGGTGGGCTATATGAGGCGCTCCTCGGGCGGCGGCTTGAGCGCGTGCGGCAGCTTCTCAGCGCGCGGGTTGCAGTACTCCTGGCCCGAGGGCGAGTAGGTGCAGTAGCAGTGGTAGGTATATAGTGTACATACGTGTGGTGGGCTATATGAGGCGCTCCTCGGGCGGCGGCTTGAGCGCGTGCGGCAGCTTCTCAGCGCGCGGGTTGCAGTACTCCTGGCCCGAGGGCGAGTAGGTGCAGTAGCAGTGGTAGGTATATAGTGTACATACGTGTGGTGGGCTATATGAGGCGCTCCTCGGGCGGCGGCTTGAGCGCGTGCGGCAGCTTCTCAGCGCGCGGGTTGCAGTACTCCTGGCCCGAGGGCGAGTAGGTGCAGTAGCAGTGGTAGGTATATAGTGTACATACGTGTGGTGGGCTATATGAGGCGCTCCTCGGGCGGCGGCTTGAGCGCGTGCGGCAGCTTCTCAGCGCGCGGGTTGCAGTACTCCTGGCCCGAGGGCGAGTAGGTGCAGTAGCAGTGGTAGGTATATAGTGTACATACGTGTGGTGGGCTATATGAGGCGCTCCTCGGGCGGCGGCTTGAGCGCGTGCGGCAGCTTCTCAGCGCGCGGGTTGCAGTACTCCTGGCCCGAGGGCGAGTAGGTGCAGTAGCAGTGGTAGGTATATAGTGTACATACGTGTGGTGGGCTATATGAGGCGCTCCTCGGGCGGCGGCTTGAGCGCGTGCGGCAGCTTCTCAGCGCGCGGGTTGCAGTACTCCTGGCCCGAGGGCGAGTAGGTGCAGTAGCAGTGGTAGGTATATAGTGTACATACGTGTGGTGGGCTATATGAGGCGCTCCTCGGGCGGCGGCTTGAGCGCGTGCGGCAGCTTCTCAGCGCGCGGGTTGCAGTACTCCTGGCCCGAGGGCGAGTAGGTGCAGTAGCAGTGGTAGGTATATAGTGTACATACGTGTGGTGGGCTATATGAGGCGCTCCTCGGGCGGCGGCTTGAGCGCGTGCGGCAGCTTCTCAGCGCGCGGGTTGCAGTACTCCTGGCCCGAGGGCGAGTAGGTGCAGTAGCAGTGGTAGGTATATAGTGTACATACGTGTGGTGGGCTATATGAGGCGCTCCTCGGGCGGCGGCTTGAGCGCGTGCGGCAGCTTCTCAGCGCGCGGGTTGCAGTACTCCTGGCCCGAGGGCGAGTAGGTGCAGTAGCAGTGGTAGGTATATAGTGTACATACGTGTGGTGGGCTATATGAGGCGCTCCTCGGGCGGCGGCTTGAGCGCGTGCGGCAGCTTCTCAGCGCGCGGGTTGCAGTACTCCTGGCCCGAGGGCGAGTAGGTGCAGTAGCAGTGGTAGGTATATAGTGTACATACGTGTGGTGGGCTATATGAGGCGCTCCTCGGGCGGCGGCTTGAGCGCGTGCGGCAGCTTCTCAGCGCGCGGGTTGCAGTACTCCTGGCCCGAGGGCGAGTAGGTGCAGTAGCAGTGGTAGGTATATAGTGTACATACGTGTGGTGGGCTATATGAGGCGCTCCTCGGGCGGCGGCTTGAGCGCGTGCGGCAGCTTCTCAGCGCGCGGGTTGCAGTACTCCTGGCCCGAGGGCGAGTAGGTGCAGTAGCAGTGGTAGGTATATAGTGTACATACGTGTGGTGGGCTATATGAGGCGCTCCTCGGGCGGCGGCTTGAGCGCGTGCGGCAGCTTCTCAGCGCGCGGGTTGCAGTACTCCTGGCCCGAGGGCGAGTAGGTGCAGTAGCAGTGGTAGGTATATAGTGTACATACGTGTGGTGGGCTATATGAGGCGCTCCTCGGGCGGCGGCTTGAGCGCGTGCGGCAGCTTCTCAGCGCGCGGGTTGCAGTACTCCTGGCCCGAGGGCGAGTAGGTGCAGTAGCAGTGGTAGGTATATAGTGTACATACGTGTGGTGGGCTATATGAGGCGCTCCTCGGGCGGCGGCTTGAGCGCGTGCGGCAGCTTCTCAGCGCGCGGGTTGCAGTACTCCTGGCCCGAGGGCGAGTAGGTGCAGTAGCAGTGGTAGGTATATAGTGTACATACGTGTGGTGGGCTATATGAGGCGCTCCTCGGGCGGCGGCTTGAGCGCGTGCGGCAGCTTCTCAGCGCGCGGGTTGCAGTACTCCTGGCCCGAGGGCGAGTAGGTGCAGTAGCAGTGGTAGGTATATAGTGTACATACGTGTGGTGGGCTATATGAGGCGCTCCTCGGGCGGCGGCTTGAGCGCGTGCGGCAGCTTCTCAGCGCGCGGGTTGCAGTACTCCTGGCCCGAGGGCGAGTAGGTGCAGTAGCAGTGGTAGGTATATAGTGTACATACGTGTGGTGGGCTATATGAGGCGCTCCTCGGGCGGCGGCTTGAGCGCGTGCGGCAGCTTCTCAGCGCGCGGGTTGCAGTACTCCTGGCCCGAGGGCGAGTAGGTGCAGTAGCAGTGGTAGGTATATAGTGTACATACGTGTGGTGGGCTATATGAGGCGCTCCTCGGGCGGCGGCTTGAGCGCGTGCGGCAGCTTCTCAGCGCGCGGGTTGCAGTACTCCTGGCCCGAGGGCGAGTAGGTGCAGTAGCAGTGGTAGGTATATAGTGTACATACGTGTGGTGGGCTATATGAGGCGCTCCTCGGGCGGCGGCTTGAGCGCGTGCGGCAGCTTCTCAGCGCGCGGGTTGCAGTACTCCTGGCCCGAGGGCGAGTAGGTGCAGTAGCAGTGGTAGGTATATAGTGTACATACGTGTGGTGGGCTATATGAGGCGCTCCTCGGGCGGCGGCTTGAGCGCGTGCGGCAGCTTCTCAGCGCGCGGGTTGCAGTACTCCTGGCCCGAGGGCGAGTAGGTGCAGTAGCAGTGGTAGGTATATAGTGTACATACGTGTGGTGGGCTATATGAGGCGCTCCTCGGGCGGCGGCTTGAGCGCGTGCGGCAGCTTCTCAGCGCGCGGGTTGCAGTACTCCTGGCCCGAGGGCGAGTAGGTGCAGTAGCAGTGGTAGGTATATAGTGTACATACGTGTGGTGGGCTATATGAGGCGCTCCTCGGGCGGCGGCTTGAGCGCGTGCGGCAGCTTCTCAGCGCGCGGGTTGCAGTACTCCTGGCCCGAGGGCGAGTAGGTGCAGTAGCAGTGGTAGGTATATAGTGTACATACGTGTGGTGGGCTATATGAGGCGCTCCTCGGGCGGCGGCTTGAGCGCGTGCGGCAGCTTCTCAGCGCGCGGGTTGCAGTACTCCTGGCCCGAGGGCGAGTAGGTGCAGTAGCAGTGGTAGGTATATAGTGTACATACGTGTGGTGGGCTATATGAGGCGCTCCTCGGGCGGCGGCTTGAGCGCGTGCGGCAGCTTCTCAGCGCGCGGGTTGCAGTACTCCTGGCCCGAGGGCGAGTAGGTGCAGTAGCAGTGGTAGGTATATAGTGTACATACGTGTGGTGGGCTATATGAGGCGCTCCTCGGGCGGCGGCTTGAGCGCGTGCGGCAGCTTCTCAGCGCGCGGGTTGCAGTACTCCTGGCCCGAGGGCGAGTAGGTGCCGCGCGTGGCCCGCTTGCGTCGCGCCTGTGCCCCCAGGGCCCCGAGCGCGGCGCCCGCCAGCGCCAGCCCCACGAGCGCCGCGCCCACGCCGATCAGCACCGCCGACGAACTGTCGCCGCCAGACTCTGAACCCGCTGCCACCACCTGCAACACACATTATTTAATAACAAATGAGTATAGTCTTATCGAACAACTGTGCTCGATATAATTGACCAATGCGGTGCCAATCATGGCTTACGGAGCTGAGACGTGAAATATGACGATGAAGTTAGTCTACAGACTTCATATCACTCGACGAGCTATGGAAAGGTCAATCAATGCATGATCGATGTAAAAATTTGTAACCTATGCATGAAATGTAGTATTTAGATCAATGGTGCGTACCTGTTGCGAGCAGTTCTTGCCGCCCCATCCGTCGATACAGTGGCACACGTAGTCAGTACTAGCAGCGCATCGCTGCTCACATCTTGCGGCGTGCAGGCAGGGCCCGGTGCGGTTGGAGTCGGGCTCAGGGGTGAAGCACGGGTCCTTGAGGCGGCACTCGAGCCCGCAGAAGCCCGCGGCGCACAGGCACGTGTAGGACCCGTTCAGGTTGAGGCAGTCGCCGGGCCCGCACGACACCAGCCCCGACGCGCACTCGTCCACGTCCACCTCGCAGCGCGCACCCGTCCATCCTGACACACAAAACACATACCGATTTTATTATATAACTAGCTGACCCGACAAACGTTGTTTTGCAAAATTTTTTTTTTTTTGAAATATAGATGTTGGCATATTCTCATAGATACCGGATAAGCACAAAAAATGTCATCAAAATCGGTCAAGCCGTTTCGGAGGAGTATGGGAACGAAAACTGTGACACGAGAATTTTATATATTAGATACTTTACTTATATGAATATTATGCAAGGCCGAGTTCTACACTTCAATTCCCTTTATTATTAATGAAACCTATTCCAAGAAGCATAAGTGTGACCAAATCTTCGTTATAGGACCAACTCTATAGATATGATGTGTCAATAAACTATACAATTGTGACTAAGGTGCGAGACAGTAATATTAGTCACTGTAACTCAGCACATTTAGTGAAGATTCATCTCGTATACAACTTCCGTTAGTTAAATAGGTAACGTAAACATATTTTACTGAAACATGAAATCAGCCTCATTGTAACAATGCCTGCAGAATAAACTTGTGACATTACTCACGTTCGCTTGACCAGCATTAGAAATGAGTCAAAAGGATCAGCACTATGCTAATAACTTTTAATACAATGTCACATAAAAAGAAAAAACATATTATACCTCGTATTTTCGTCTTAACTGTTGAATTTAACTGAACTACAGCTTTTCACACGTTGCGATTATAAAGTCCGAGAGCTGGTGAAAACTTTTGGGTATGTTTTTAAGACACTACGAGAAATTTGGGATTCAGTTGGGCTGAAGGGTAGGGCTTCCTACTAGCCCTCCATTAAATGATGATTTTTTAAATGATGGAGGTAGGTGATAGCTGATAGTTCTTAATTATAATAACCGCTTGCCGGCGCATCACCCCAAATGGGTGGAAGACATTTTTGACCGTTGACAGCTCTTCACCCCAAATGGGGTGATAGTGCTGGTCGTCATAATATTGCTTAATCCCTATAATCCTCTGTGTTTTGAATCGGTTTTCTCTTTTCTATTTAAACTATCGAGAATATCTGCCTTAAAAAATTGCAACACTGGCCGTCAAAAGTTTGTCTGTGGTTAAAAAATAATTTCTCAAAGTCAGTCTCAGTGAATTCGCGACGTCACACATTTTGCTGTTACAGAAAAAAAAAATTTTTGCTAACGGGTGAGTATTTTTGAGTAAATTACTGATTTTTTGGTTAATTATAATATAGGTAATGTGTGTGCAACGGGGTTTTACCCAGAGGTAAGTATATTTCAATTTCTGTGTGATTTTCGGTGCCGTGTAAGTCGCAACGGACTTTTGTTTTCCTTCAATCAATCCCATGTATTTCTGTATTGAATAGACCTATGCATTAATATTTAACGCATAAGTTCCTCTATGAATGTAGTTTTCAGATAGTAAGTATATTTTTAAGTTTCGTGAAACTGTATAGTCGTAATAATTTATTTAATTCTGTTAAAAAATTTTCACCGTCGGCAAAATATTTTGTGCCAGTTTTATGCCTGTAAATAAATATTTTTTTACTATGACGTGTAATTGTATTTTTTTTTTGTATGAAGATAGAACCCTACCACCAATAAAAGCCATAAAATATATATGCTATCGATTTACTTTTCGAAATAATATTTTTTAAAGTTCACATAATGTTTATTTTCAACCATAGTCAATGTTTACCATTTATTATAATAAATTAGAGACGAAATATCAACAAACACTTAACACGACCCGAAAGGGCCATTCATAAGCTCTAACAAAAATATAACTTGAGATTACGCCCGTCGCCAACGAGTAAACAAAAAATGTTTTGTTGAGTGCGGCCATCTGGCGCGTGGTGTTACGTCATCGCGTGAGCCGCCGGGCGTTCGGGAATTCCGATGTTCTAGCGCCGGCAAGCGGATAATGTTTTTGAGGCATTTTGAATTTTTTGTACTCCGTAACGTCAGTCGTATATACGCGCCCCACCCTTTCTTCTATCGACTCTGTCGTGAACGCAACGTTTCATGAGCAACATTTTGAACGGCTCTACACTCACAAGGCCATAAGTGTCTTTTTGTAAATGGTTACTCATCACGTCATCACCAACACGACGAAGGTAATGTAGTTTAACATCAGAGAATCGGCTGTTCACATCGATTTTCTTTGGATACAATATTATTTAACCAAATCATGGTAGTTGCGTGTTGGCAGAGCCGCTATCGCGGTATAATTGTTCATCGCGATAACGTTATCAGTAAACAATGTTAAGGCTAACTGTTCGCATGCACCACTAGGAGCCAGCTATTTGTATACGTCTTGTGACGATGTCATCTAGTTCCTGGTGAACTAGACATCCTTATCTACACCTCAAGGCTACTGTTTCTCGTTACGGTAGTCATGAAATAAGCCCGGTGATAAGGCACCCTGTAAGAGGTGTTCTTAAGACATCCTTAGGCGATTAAGGCTCTTTTTCTAAGGATGCTAATGGTAAGGGTGGCTTTCTGGCAAACTTTGGTGTGGGTCAGTTTCTATTACTAAAAACTAATATTGTGTCGGGTCTAGTTAGACCAGTTAGTAGATGCCGAGCTTCAAGCCGAGAACTCTTTAATCATTAATGCAACAAGGATAGGGCTAGCAATGCAAAATCGATCATTTTGTGTGAGACGACACGATCTCAATACACAATCATGATGTCCATATGACTACTTCAAGTTCTTTTGCACTGAATATTGTTTTGTTTGTTAATTTGTGTTACAGCACAGAACATTGCTTCATGTCGTAATTGTCGTACACGATGCTCTACTCACATCGCGTTGACATGTTAGGACCTTGTACAAATCAATCGTAATGTAAAAGTAACTAACACCTTGTAAGATTCAAGGCTTGAAAATTAGTTTAATAAAATTTGGCATCGGTGCACCTATATGCTGTGTTTCTATTTGATTTCGTAGAATTCACGCGATTCAGAAATAATACAATAGCGGACCCAAATAACACCCGGACTCGTGCTCTTTTTGGTAATTTCGGGAAATAATATTTTTTTTGAAACCAGAAAGGATGGATGACGAAAGACTGACAAAGAAGATATATAAGGCAAGTGTGAATGGGACAGGACGAAGGGGAAGACCTAGGCAGACGTTCTCTGATCAGATTGGAGACATCCTAAAAAAAGGACAGGTCAGAAGTACCCTAAACAGAAGAGCATGCATGAGAAACTTAATGGGAGTGAATGAAGCAAGAGAGGTATGTCAGAATCGTTGCAAATGGCGTTCTGTAGTCTCTGCCTACCCTTCCGGGAAACAGGCGTGAGTCTATGTATGTATGTATGAAACTAGTCAATTTGAGAAGATGGTCGTTTTGGGAAAGTAGCCAATTTGGTCAAGTTATCAGAACCGAACTTAAAGGCTCAAAAGTATTTATAAATCACGTCCATTTAATCCCATATCCAGACCACACCCACAGAACCCGCACGGTTGTTGTCAGCAGGCATACAAATAGTTGTGGTTTCAAACTACTACGTCACCAGAACAATGAAGTTGTAAGTTCATTACTCATCATTTCGGAAACACTAACTAGGTGCTGTCTTCTTTTGTACAAAATGATTAGACAATATATTATTTCTTTTTTATTTATCATACAATATTATTTAGCCGGTCTTAGTCGCAATAATTTACTTATTTAAAGGCATAAATACCTGTGTTATTCTCCTACGTTTCTACCGGCTTGCAACGGTTGTGGTCGCGGAGGGACTCTTTTTTATTTATTTATTTATTGGTTTACCAGTAGTTATACAAACTAGAACATAGTATCTTAATCTAAGTGCACAATTCGTGTAGGTAAACACCACATGCATATTATAATTAAATGTAGGTATCTTAAAAAATAACTATTGATAAAAGTTATCCTAACAGTGAGGAAACAATAAAATTGTTAGAAAACTTACATGATAGCAATTAGTAGGTGGTTAATCAATAGTAAGATTATGGACTTGGTTCCTAAATCATTCGTGAAACAGGCGAATTGGAGCCAAAAACTGACTTGCGAAATGGAGAATGTAGGAGCATAAATGGTTTCCTGGGATATTTGTGAGGGATATTAAATTTAAATTTTGATAGCAGTTCTGGGCAATCAATGTTGTTGTGCAATAAAATAATAATTTAAACAAGACTTCTACTTATTTTCCTTCATTCACTCGACAACATTGCAGCCTTGTAGTAATCGATGTTAAACTTTAGTTAACGCGATTGATATAGGTACGTTCAATAAATTTGTATGATCAATAACGTTGTATTTGTTATCATTGCAAGAGTGATGAACTGACGAGTGAATAGTCAAAGTCAAAAACCATAAATTCAATAAGAAACGGAACAACATTCAAAAGTGTGTTGTCTGAAAGCAGATATTTCCGGGTATAAGGTATTTTTACCAAAGCAGATTAGTTTTTGCTAATAACGTCAATAAAAATCTTAAAAAATCCAATGCAACAATTCTGTAGTTTTATTATTTGAATAGTTTTTCTATAGCAATGAGAAGACTAGGGAAATATAGCGAGGACATTTTTTGCTCGTTAACCGAAAATAACAAGCGATGTCGTAGAGGTCGAACGATATTGTTTCGATGCGAGGCAACTGTGTGCACAGCTGCATCTCAACTTGTTAAATACTAATTAACAAAGTTTCATCTCTACATAATAAGTCTTTTTTGGAGAAATTTCATCTCAATTTGACTATATATATATTCGTATGTATCCTTAATACTTAATTTCGAAGCCTACTGGAACTGCTTCGATTGAAGTATGTATGTTAAGTACTTATTTTCGAAGCCCACGTGAACTGTCCCGATTGAACCGCGGTAAACCACTGATGTGTCACAACCGCGTCAGCTTTTGTAGAAAACTTCGAGTTCCGTCTAAGCTGCCCTTGACTAAACGGTCAAAGGAACGAAAGACTAACTAACTGGAAGATCTAACAACGCATCATTACATATATTATCCTTCATGGTCGGTCTGTATGTAACGCCTGCCCGATAGGCTTTAGGTATAAGACTGTCACAGGATAAACCTCCCGAGTGACATATCGGTACAGGAAAACCGACAGTAATTAGCTGTTCGACTTGTAGAATATCGCACACGAAGGTTAAATACTTTTTTAACATAATATAATAAGCTATTCAATTGGTGCTAAAATAATAAAATTTCTAATAAATTCTGCGTGAAGTCATTATATAGCCATAAATCGAGAGCCTCGTCACTGAAAGGAACTTACAGTTGAACATAAAGGTATATTATATAATTTACCTATCAGGCTATCACCACTTAGAGTCACCTACAACTATTCACATTGAGAATATAAATTCTAGCTGGACCTACTTCTGATACACACATCATCAGCCTTTAACAGTCCACTGCTGGACTAGGCCTTTCCTTTGAAAGGAGGAATTGGCCTACTATACCACGCTGGCCAAACGGGTTGGTATAGGGTTTGTATCAAGTTTTCCTTCTCTTACAGTGCTGTTCTCTGCATAATATGCTCCCTCTGTTGGCTCTTACGACACCCACGGGATGATATGGGGTGGTGACATTCCGTATTCTTAATCCGTCACCACACGGACAACTTCTGATATAGGCAGCGACATCCGAAACTTATTAGTTATTAAATTGTTAATTATCGCTTGCTAATCGGTGAAAGAAAACATCGTGAGGAAACCTGCATGTCTGAGAGTTCTCAACAATGTTCTCGAAAGACATGTGAAGTCTGCCAACCATCACTTGGCCAGCGTGGTGGACTTTGGCCATACCCTTCTCATAGTGAAAAGAGGCCCCTGATGATTATACAACTTAAATATCCGTAGGAATTGCCGCCAATATACAGGTAATGTCTAGTTCATTTTGATACAGATCTATTAGGAAAATTACGTGGTTAGTCGATTTACGCGGTGGTGATAAATGTCATGTTTGCAAACTGTCATAACAAATACACCGTTACAGCTTACAGCCTGCTCGATTCGGTTCCGTAAGTAGTAAACATTAGCAAGTCGTCGTACACTTACACCATGGTCACTTTTATTTTCAGTGTCCTACATAGAGGCCATCGTAAATAACACGCCAATCAATGGCAACGTAACCGATAAGGAAAGTAAAATGTGTTTGTTACACAATTACCTATTAGCAGTAGGATCACGAGTCGCATCATCATCATCAACACATCATCACAACACAGACACTATCCACATCATCACTCACTAATATTAATTAATAATGATTAATATCGGAGCACACACGGTAAACTGGAGATGTTCGCGCCAACCTCGCGCGCGCGCAGTGTCGCGGCCAGTGATTCACAAAGTGTGATGACGCGGTTGTCCCACAGCCGATACTTCAAATTGACGATTATAAGGACAAACCTATTGTATTATTAATTAATATTGGATGCGATTCGTTAGCATCCCACACGAGTGCGTGACTGAGAGCACTATTGTCATCTCTGTCAACTATTTGCATTGCGCCATGTGCACAATATTTACTGTACATATATTACACCTTGTCAATTTAATATGTTTTCTTAGCACTTGTGTCAGTCTGGGTGCTATTTTTATTAAACAATTAGCTTGGTAGCTTATCTAGACGATAACATGTTAACACACTCGATGGCATGTGCGACGAATCTAACCATGTATATCAAGTTTATTATTAAATTAAAGCAGTATAAGTTTATTAAAAAGTCTAGATCAAAAGAGTGTTCATATCTTAATTTTTCACAATCCCATTTCATTCCAACGACTTCGTAAGAGGTGACTAAGGAAGAGACACGTCCTTAGCAAATAGTATCATTGCGTTCACATCCTTTACTAACCCGTCTGACTAATAGATATAGTATAGGTCAAATACTCCTTGCAATGCATTTTGTGACGTAAATTTATTAAAGAGACCTATGTCCAGCAGTGGAGTGCCAATGTGCTAAATGATGATGATAATCACATGACTATAAGTCATTCCACTGCTCAACTGTGCAAATACTATGAGTAGGTATAATAGTATTCAGTCTCTGATGTCACTAGCATCTCTTACGAGATCACTACAAATCTTTAATAGATTTTATGCATTTGGTTCACCTTTTGGTGGTTGTGTATTTTATGCATTACTTACACAATTGAAAGATATTACTTAATACAGTTACAAGTTTCTAACTTAATATTTTAAATAAATTATTAAAATTTTGGTAAGCACACCCAAATTTAAATGAATTGGTTTTTACCAGGCGTCTTGATATTTGAAAACACTATTTGAATTAATAAGAAAAAAAAATACATATGTTTTAATTGACTTCAATTCCGATAAACGACATCATACAATAAACGAAGCAATTACTCAAATGGAATTACACCTGTGAAAACACTATGTTCTTTTCTTAATAATGTTGTTAAATTGGCTGCTTAATATTTGTATAAGGTAGAAATTCGCATCAAAAGGCCAAGAAGAGATCAGTCATAAAAGTCAAATACATTATGAAAGAATCTATACACTTTTAAATTGACGTAACCTGGTCAATAATTGGCAAGCGACTGATATGATTTCCTCATGGAAAATATTTTACGCAAGCATATGGTTGTCGCGACTTATGGTCTTAACTGTGACGACACCGGGAATGTCCCTTAATAAATAAACAGATAGCTAAGGAGCTATCTGTTTATTTAATAATTGTATGTTACAAGTCAGGTGTTTCGTCACAAAGTTTGCGAGCCGTTGTCCTGTTATCAGCGGCGTTATCACCGAGGAGATTGTGCGATCGCGCGCACACGATAACGCGCGCATGTGTGCGTCACACACACACACACACACACACGTAATGACACATGAACGTATGTTGGTGATGCGGTATGTGGATCGCGGCCCAAATCAAACAAATATTGGACCACTTCGATTTAACGTGACATATATTTTGGTTAGTTTGATGGCGGCATGTTGTATGTATCTTTGGTAATCGGTACGTAGACATAGTATCCTCAAATCTTCTGACATTTGTCTAACCGTATAATACCGCGCTATTCAGATGGGTGACAACAAAAGTCAGACGGCGGCTTGACTTCCAAAGTTATATGCTAACCGTGCCGATTATAAAAAAAAAGGCGGAAAAATTGGCCAAGTGCGAGCCGGACTCGCGCACGAAGGGTTCCGTACCATCATCTATGCAAGAAAATCACGTTTGTTGTATGTTCACTTCAATGTTTTTAAGTGACTATCGGTTTATTAAGATCGAAAAAAAAATGCTTAAAAATTACGCTTGTAGTATGAGAGCCCCTTTAATATTTACTTTATTTTATTTAATTATTTATTTTGAAAAGTAACACTTATACAACTTCATAGTCTTGGAAAATTTTAAGCGTCTACCTGTTACCGTTAGTAATATTGAGCAAAAATACGAAAAAAAAACACGTTTATTGTATGGGACCCTTATTTTTTTTTTATTTTTAGTATTTGTTGTTATAGCGGCAACGTAAATACATAATTTTTGAAAATTTCAGCTTTCTAACTATCACGGTTTATGAGATACAGCCTGGTAACAGACAGACAGCGAAGGCTTTGTAATAGGGTCCCGTTTTTTACCTTTTAGGTACGGGACCCTAAAAACGAATTTCTGTTGTCTCTTGAGGGGATCGAACCCACAACGCTCGGCGCAGTGAAAAACGGCGAGGTGGCCGCTTGAACAATTACGTTATCCTTGCAGTCGATTCGTTAGATATCAGAAAATTGTACAGCGCAAATAGTACGATGAACAAAATTATATATCAGGAAGTAGATATAACTTCTGGAATATGAACAAATTAATACGTCAGGTTTATGTAAAGTATGTGTAAGTGACAAAGGATTGAATTGTTTAGCGCGAGTGACGTCATCAGCTGACTGACTCACCGGTAAAGACGTATAGCTACACAGTACATACTGTGCGATACACTACTGACTTTTATTATGCGGTTTTATTACCACCTATTCTAGTAGTCTACTTATTTATCATGAAGGTTTTGTAGTTGTTCTAGCTATTGCCCGCGGTTTCATCCGCGCTATGGATTTGAGCAGCGACACCTATTAAGTTCTTCAGCTTCCGTTTCGCTAAATTTGTTCTAAGCTAGCGTCTGTAATTTTGATATATAAAATTCTTGCGTTACTTACTGACTGACAGACACGCTACAGCCGAAACTATTGGGCGCAGGAAGCTGAAATTTGGCATGTCTGTTCCTTCGGGACCGTAGGGGTGCACTAAGAAGGGATTTTCCGAAATTCCCAAGGGATCGGCCAAAACGGGTAAATTAAAAAAAATGCAGGCGTAGCTGCTGGCGTCCTCTAGTATACTTATAAACGATCAGATGACTATTAGTTGATTTACCGTGACGATTTCCTAATAGGGAAAAGTTGATGACACTACAATTTAAATATTTGCAACAGCATAAATGGTGTTATTTTATTCACAAATTATTCAACAGCATTGCCACCTACTATGATTATAATCTCAAAAAATAATTGTATTCGGATAGTACAGTTATGAAAGTGATAAAAGATAATTATTTTCCATTCGTTGTTCCTACAATTACAGTTTATCATAAAGTTAATTACAGGATAACAAAAATATGAATTGTAATTATTATCACCCAGGGGAAGTTACATTTACATAGTTATAAAGCTGAAGAGTTTGTTGGAACGCGCTAATCTCAGGAAATACTGATGCTATTACTGATGAATAATTATTATTGTTTTGGATAGCTCATTTATCGAGGAAGGCTATAATATAATGCTACATACAATCCTTCAAGGTACTGAGTAGTAGCCGTAAATAACGCGGGTTTAGTGGCAGGTTTAATCAGTTTTTAATAAATATGAACTCTCATAGTAGATTGAGCGTATAACAAAATATATTTGTTTCATTGACGTAGTAAAAATGTTGACTATTGCTCGAGTTTCTGAAGTATTAAAGCACGTGAAATTTAAGTCTTGTACGATGAACGTAAGTATACTTCAGAAAATGGATTTTTGAGAGATCTAACGACCTGGTCACGGTGACGCGACATCGCGTCGGCTCGGCGGCCGCGGAGCGCGTTCGCGGCGGAGTAAAGCGCGTCATGTACATACATCGAAAT
Organism: Euclidia mi; assembly: GCA_944739405.2. Lineage (NCBI taxonomy): Eukaryota > Metazoa > Arthropoda > Insecta > Lepidoptera > Erebidae > Euclidia > Euclidia mi. The sequence continues at coordinate 4,873,389 of OX123187.2, read as the reverse complement.
CGCTGCCGTTGCCACCCGCCGGTATATGTCGTGACCGGGCCGTAAGTCTGTTGTTGGTTGTAAGTAAGTGGGTGAGCAGTAGTTACCGGTGTTGTCGCAGTCGCAGAGGAAGCTCCCCTTGGCGTCCTGGCAGCGGCCGCCGTGCAGGCACGCGGCGCCGCCCGCCTCCGCGCACTCGTCACGTTCCGTCTCACAGAGGCGACCGCCGAAGCCCGCCTCGCACACGCACGACGCCGTCTGCACACGTAATATCACGTCAATATTTGGCAACACTCCATAAGTGCCACAATCCACAAACATAAGTGTAAAGTGTACGGCATGACTTGCTAGAGCTTGTCGCTTTTCAAAGCGGTCGAAGGAAGTGGCAAGCGCTTGCGACGTATTAACACCTCCGCACGCTTTACTTTATATTTGAATAAAAATAATGTCAATCGAAACGCAATAGCCGGTACACTTTTCAGTGTCAGTATCTGCCATGTTTCTGTTTGGAGCAGATATGCGCATCAAAGCGTCTATAAAGACTTGGATCTTGTGGACATAACTAGCTAGTCTCGTACAAACTTGGTACTACACATGTCGCCACTAGTGTTGCTCACCTGGTTACTCTTGTCACACCTGCCGTGCACGCAGGGCGTGAGGTCGCAGAAGGCGAGCTCGCAGTACACGCCCTCGAAGCCCTCGTGGCACTGGCACGTGAAGTTGTTGCCCGTCGGAGGATCTATAGACAAACACGTCGGTATAATAATGTGGATGTGCATTTGTAATTAATTACATAGGAATAAAGTTGATCGTCCATTTTTATTTTCTTATTAGCATTAAAAGTTATAATTATTACGCAATAATAAAACCTGTTCAGAAACAGAAGAAAAAGTATTTTCAATGAACAGCGTATTGGTGGCAGATTATTGGTGGCACACTATTTAAAACGCGTTTGACAGCTAAAATTAAATCGTCTGCATGTTAGAAATAACATTGGTCCAACAATACTCCCTTGAAGCAGTTAATACATCCACAGTGCTAACAGCGACCTATGTTTACTCACGCTTTCAATGTAGTTAATTTTTAAGGTTAGTTTCACAAGGTTAATTATTGTATACGTTTATTTTACGTCCCAAGCTGTTGTCATTGGGATTTATCGAGAATACCTTGAGGTCTACTCAATCAAAGGCCTGATAATGTTATGTTGAAATTATCTGTATTTTATGACGTGTAGCAATGTATTCTAAGAGAGGCAGTGATATCCTAGTGGATATGCCAACAGAGCGAACTGCAATACAGAGGATAACGGGTTCGAATCCACGGCGCCAATGACTTTTCGAAGTTATCGTTAGTCGCTCCGTAGAAAAGTTAATATTCAGCCAAATCCAGTTAGACTAGTATGCGGACTCCAGGTTGAAACTGGGATAATTCTAGGAGGATGATGATAGCAATGTATAGTTCATCATCAGCCCTGTATATAAACTGTCCCACTGCTGACACGGGCCTCTTCTCACTATGATACATACATACATACATAGTCTCACGCCCCCGAAGAGGTAGGCAGAGGTACCTATATTGCTACACCCACTTTTCACCAGATTTATTTTAGTCCCGTAATAGGGGGCGAGCCTATTGCCGTACCGGACACATTACCAGACTCCGAGCTGCTACTGAGAATTTCCTAACGGAAAATCCCAATAACACTTTGCCCGACCCGGGGATCGAACCCGAGACCTCCCAATCTCACGCACACATTTATGCCGCGAGACCAAAGAGGCAGTACCTATCGTCACTATGATACAAAAAAAACAACAAATCCCTCACCAGGTGGCGTGTCTTGGCACGCGCGCGCGTGTTCCCCGCAGGGCGCGTGCACACAGGAGCGGTCGCGCGGCGTGGCGCACGTGGGCCCGCGCCACGCGCCTGTGCACGCGCACGAGAACCCGCCCGCGCCGTCCGTGCACGTGCCGCCGTGCAGGCACGGACCCGACAGGCACTCGTCGATGTCGTGCGAGCACCTGCGCACACCAACGATAAGGCTGATTTACACCGACATAATTTTACAATTTAACATACATAACGAATCACGCCTATTTCCCCGAAGGGGTAGGCAAAGGCATATTAAACGCCCACTTTTCGCCAGTGTTTTGATCCCACGTAATAGGTGGCGAGCCCATTGCCGCTTATCGGGATATTTAGTTTGCCAGAGCCTCGTCCGTTGATCGGCAGATGCCCCACTTGCAGGTGAGGTTGGCTTGGGACCCTAAATTCTTGGTGGGAACCCTATGCACCGTTTAACGAAACAAATAAATTCATATATATGTAGATCAACTGATCAAATCGAGTATTTTACGCTTGTGGCGGATTTCAACCATCTCAAACTTGCGTCATAAAATTATCCTCGCATTAATGATCTTACTAGTGAACGCTACTCACAAATCTCCAGAAAATCCGATCGGACAGATGCAGGTGTAGGACGCGACTCCATCCTTGCACGTGGCTCCGTTCTGACACTGGTTCGTCGCGCACTCATCTACGTCCACCTATAGAAGATCGTTTTATTTGTCAAAGATTTTTACAAACACATGATAATTTATTTTAAACATAATTGTTTTAGGATCAGAAAGTTGTGTGTTCAAATCACGTCTGTGTCACCGACTGAGTGTAGGGTTATGTGAAGATATTGTATGTGTAAAGAGACAAAAGAAATAATTCGTAATAGAAAAATTTATGCTCGACTGGCCAGTTGATAAATATAAATTACACTGCATAATTACGCCCTAACTGTATGAGTGCGGGTAGACGGCTGCTACGTCTCGCTTCCACAATAATGCGCCTTGTGTACAGGGTGTAAAAAGACCCTTAACGAAAACTGAAATCCCATGTTGTACCAATCACTACGAACATTTTTTACTTCGGCACCATACCTGGGAAATTACTAGTTCAGGAGATATTGAGGCTCAAAGTTAGTATGAAATTTTTCTAATTAGGTACAAAATCGATGCATTTATCCCGCCAATATGTTCTTTAGATGCCCTATGACCCCAAGGATAAGTAGATATTTCGGGGATTGCACGCGCGCGCTTTTAATTGCGGTTTAAAAATGTGAAAACATAAAAAAAAAATCGTTTCCCAGGTATTATTTTTGGTTAGTATGACTTGGCATGATGTCCACAACGAGTAGACTTCGGCTTGGTGATGGGTCTTGTGACACCCTGCATAATTTGTAGCGTCAGCAGCTGCTACAATTGTCTTGACAACTTAGGAAAAGTGTATTAGTATGCAGTGTATACTTGTATGTCCATGTGCGTTCGATGTCTGTGCTTACCTGTGTGTTCGATTAGTTTGCGTGTGTGTACGTGCGTGTGCATACGTGCGTGTGTGTATATGCACGTGTATACACCATGCGTACCTGGCAGTAGTCCCCGTCGTAGCCGGGCGGGCAGGCGCAGTCGTAGGAGGAGCGCACGTCGGCGCAGTGACCGCCGTTAGCGCAGTCACTCTCCAGGCACAGCACGCAGCCCACCCCCGTGGTGGCACCGAATGGCCGGCCAGACCTGCACACCAAAACGGGGAAATTTATCAATGGAGCAGTTTACTACTACTACTACTCGCATAGTACACGAGTCGGTCATAGTCTTAGTTATGCATTTACCAATTATTATGTATTTTTGTGGACAGTTTTGAGACAGTTTTGGGACTTAGTGTTTTTATTTTTACCTACACAAATATGACCAGTAACTGTAATGTAAAAGTAGATACTTAGTGCTCCGTTAAAAAATAGTGGTGTATAAGATAATAAGGAGTGGAGTATACTTGAGCGCGTAGTGTGGCTGCGCGGCGAGCAGCGCGGCGGTGTTGCCCACGAACAGCTGCTCCTCCGTGAAGAACGGCAGCAGCAGCCCGCCCACGTGCACCGCGCCCATGCACCCCTACACACACACACACACACATACAAACAATTATACATTCAATTAAAAATACTCTAGAAACTTGTGATTATTCTTCTTCTTCCCGAGTCGATGGTACAGACATATAGTATGTGGCCATAGGGCCACATACTGAGCTGTACATTGCTTTCAACGGCACAGTCGATGATGGCTCAGCATAGATTGGCCTTCAAACATTTGTTACACAGACATTTAGAACACTCCAGCAGGTGATAGAATAAGACTGCCTTTTTATCCCACATCCCGTTTCTCTCCTCCTATTCGTTTTCCTGTGATATAAATAAGACGACAACGCATTTGAGTGTCATCTAGACTTTCCTTACTTCTTTCCGTGACCGAAGCTGGTGTAACCCATGCCGTAATGTCGCTCGAGATAATCATAAGGTATTTCACCTTTTATATTTTTTAAATAATAATTTCATTGAAAACACAGCATAAAATGTAACTAACTCTCGTTAATTACCTTGAAATATTCGCCGGACAGGTCGTCTCCGGTAACTTCCTCGCCTTCAGAATATTCCCACACGTTTGCATCGGTCGAACTCTCCATCTGCGAAACATAACATCAAATTTTATAATGAGTCGTCTAAATTGTCTAAAATGTTGATATAACGATATTATACCGAGCACACACTAGAAAGTAGCACTGACCATTCTGGGAGCACAAATATTTATTATAGCTATTTAATGAAAAGTGAAACTGTAGCAGACAGACTTCAAATGATATCATGACGATTTATACAGTTTCAGTTTTCCGCAGAACTCCTGACGTAAAGTCCGTCATATTGCTTCGTTACCCTGACAGAGTAGAGTAGTAATGTGGGTCAAAAGTCTCAAGTGATATGTACCGTGGCCGCGTGGCCGTAGCTGGATTGCGTGTGGCGTTTTTAACGTGCTTCGTCACGGCCCAGCCATAGCTTACAGCGGCGGCGGTAGCGTCGAGCGATTTCATAATTCATTGATTAATTTGCGAATATGGGTATACATTTGCAGATCTTAATAATAAATACATAGTTCTATTACCATATACCACCAATTAGGCATGCAAACACAGAAATAGTTAACTATTACGTATTATAATATTAAAAACAACATAAATTATTACAGTTTAACGTGAAAATATACAATGTCAAACAAGTGTCCAAAATGTCATATTTCGATGTATATTGCGCGTTTACTCTGAGGCGACATCGTTAGCTGCGGCGTAGCAAAATGCGTCATGTACATCGAAAAGGCTCGACTCTGCCGCCGCCGCTGTAGCCTTTGGCCGGGCCGTCAAGTGATAGGTTCCGTGGCCGTAGCTGGATTAGGTGTGGTGTTGGATGCGCGTGGCGTTGTTAACGTGTTTCGTCACCCTACTAGATTAGTGTTAAGGTGTATCTCAAGGGTTGTGTGTTACATACCGTGGGTGTGGCGGGCGCGGCCGTGGTGGTAGGAGGTCGCGTGTCGCGCGTGGTGCCGCCCAGGTGTATGCGGCCCTCCGTGACCAGCGCCTGCCACGCGCGCGCGTCGAACGGCGCCGCCAGCACCACTTCCTCCTGACCCGGCGGCTCGATGAACGCGCCTGCCACACAACAGTTAAATAATAGATATTTATGAAATCCGTGCGGGACAAAGTGCCGCCCGTCTTGCTCCTGTGCACACACACAACAAATTAAGTAATTCATAAAATTTCACTGAGGACAAAAACCCATCCACAAATTACGTAACTCATAGATGCATAATAGACCTCATAGAGAGTCAGTGAAACGTGACACTGTATGTACGTGTGATTGACCACTTTTAAAAAGTTTTCTTTCACACGCTATCACAGGGCGAAGGGGAAAACCTAGGCGGACGTTCTTTGACCAGATTAAAAACATCCTAAAAGATCAGAACTACCCTAAACAAAAGAGCATGCATGAGAAACTTGATCGGAGTGAATGAAGCAAGATAATAAATATGTCAGGATCTTTGCAAATGGCGTTCCGTAGTTTCTCTTCCTACCCCTCCTGGAAACAGGCGTGAGTCTATGTATGTATGTTATGAAATGATTAGTCTCGGTGGTCACTGCAGCGCCACTTGCTCCTCGAACCTAATTAGTGTAGGGCTGTGTGTACCTCTGAGTGTGTCGCGGGAGAAAGTGAACCGCACGGTGGTCCAGCGCAGGTGCGAGTGCGCGGCCCGCAGGCGGCGCAGCGAGGGCAGGCTGGCGGCGCCGAGGCGCCACTGCAGCGCCACCTGCTCCTTGAACACGCCCACCGTGAACCACGCCGGGCCCGACGCACCAGCGCCCCCCGCCGCCACGCTTGTACTTTCTGCGTGGAACAGCGTGCCGCCCGTCTTGCTCCTGCGTACGAACAACAAACTACGTTATTCATAAAAGGTCATAGAAGAGGGTAGAGAGTCTATGAAACGTGGCAGTCAAATTACAATCAGCAAAGTTGGTGGTCGACCACTTTTAAATTACGTCACTCTCAGAAGGAGGTAGGGAGTCTGTGAAACGTAGTACCACAGAATAGATAGTACTAACGTACAGAAGGATCACTTCTCAAATCAATTTATTGGAATTGCGACTCTTGCGACTAAGCAACAAAGTGCAATTCGGCTCGCATAAGCACTCAGTGCCTAACGCAATAATCATAATCACCCAACCGTTCCCGCTCTTTCTATACTAATATAATAAAGCGGAAGAGTTTGTTTGTTTGTTTGAACGCGCTAATCTCAGAAACTACCGGTTGGAGCTGAAAAAATCTTTTTGTATACGATAACCCAGTTATTCCGGAAGGCTATAGGCTATATAACATAACGCATCGACCCTTTAGGACCGGGCAAAAGGCTAAAAGATAACGTCGGCTAATCTCAGGAACTAGCAGTCGGATTTTAAAAATTGTTATTGCCTATGATAGCCCAATTATACCGAAAGGCTATAGGCTATATAAAATTACGCCACAACTTTTAGGGGCCAGACAAAAATAGTAAAATGGTTAAACGAGAAGAGGGAGGGTTGGGTCAAAGGCAAAAAAAGGCTAAACGAATAGGATACAATCTATATGGGTATCGTTTTCGAGATTTTCGGGACGCTGAGTAATAATATGAAATTTATTTAGTGATCATAGATGGCGGATGGGAAATCAAAGATGGCGGATGGGAAAATTAAAAAAAAATCAATATTGGTATCGTCTGCGATGTTAAAAGGGATGGTGAATCCAAATACAACATCTGTTTCGTGATTCAAGATGGTGGATGGGAAATCAAAGATGGCGGATGGGAAAAAATTTAAAAATCAATATGGGTATCGTCTTTGATGATTTAAGGGATGGAGAATCCAAATACAACATCTATTTCGTGATCAAAGATGGCGGATAGGAAATGAAGATGGCGAACGGGATTTTTTTTAAAGTCGATATGGGTATCGTCTCTGATATTTTAAGGAATGGGGAATTCAAAAACACCATCTATTTCGTAATCAAAGATAGCGGATGGGATTTAAAAAAAAAAACAATATGGGTATCGTCTCCGATGTTTAAAGGGATGGGGAATCCAAATACAACATCTATTTCGTGATTCAAGATGGCGGATGGGAAATCAAAGATGGTGGATGGGAAAAATTTAAAAAATCAATATGGGTATAGTCTCTGATGATTTAAGGGATGGTGAATCCAAATACGATATTTCGTGATCAAAGATGGCAGCTAGGAAATCAAAGACGGCGGACGGGATTTTTTTTAAGTCAATATATATTTTTTTATGTAATAATAGGCGGCAAACGAGCAGACGGATCGCCTGCTGGTAAGCAATTACCGCCGCCCATGCACACAAGCAACACCACAGGAGTCACAAGTGCGTTGCCGCCCCTTGGGGTTGGGAAAAGGGACAGGAGGAGGAATGGGATGAAGGAGAAGGAATAGGGGATGGGCCTCCGGCACTCTCACTCACCGAACGAAACACAACAGTTTGGATACTGTTACTTTACGTCGATTTTCTGTGAGAGGGTAGTACTTCCCCGGTCGAGCCGGCCCATTCATGCTGAAATCAGCAAGGCTCTACTACCTCGGAAATGATATGGGTATCGTCTCCGATATTTTAAGGAATGGCGTATTCAATATTATATAAAAATCTATGTAGTAGTCTATAATTGATGAACTACATCAATTATAGACTATGAAATGATAAGAGATTAAGCGCTAAGTCAATGGTAACTTCGAAAAAGGGGCTTGGAAAAAAGGGGATTAAATAAAAACTCTTAAAAAGGCGACACGGAGTTCGCTGGGTCAGCTAGTTCTAACATATAACGCTGTCGCTGTCTGGCGCGGAGTGGCGTGCTAGGGTTGTCGACTTGCCGCTGCTACTATAATATTTATTCATCGTCTATCTACCTACTTGATCACGTACCTAATAATAAATAATTAAGTATCCTATAAGTATCCTATCCCACTATTTGATCTCGTAGAACAAAAACCACAAAAATTCTGGTCGTTTACATTTTCACTGTACTAATTCTTAGTTATTTCCTAAACGCGTGGACCGATTTACATGATTCAAACAGATAAAAAGGTTTTTGAACTAGATCTTTAATTTGACACCATAATCGTTGGGATATCCCAACAAACAAAAAATCAAATTTTCAAGTTGCTCTCGTAAAATAAATCAAACTTTCAAGTTGCTTTCGATACACATCCGTTAAATGAGCAATACTTTGCATCAGACTTGTGGTGATACATTTTTGTAGTTAAAGGCGCTTATATAATTTGAACAATGTTCGAACACGGCGCGTGAGAATACGGAGCGGTCGCACTCTTTGCGTGACTTCTAATGTGAGCGGTGCGCGGCAACCCTCTAATCCACCCATGTAGTCATGGTCGACGGAGGTACTTGTAAGTTCGTACCTAAAACAGGCCTCCTTCACTCGGCCGTGCCTTTTTTTTTTGGTGTCGGGTTGGAAAATCCTCATGGAGTCCCTCCGCCCTGGGGGAAGGGCGAAGGGGACTGTCAGACTCTTACTGACTAAAAACCAACCCGTGTTCCTCACGTACCCGTGTGTCGGAGGATCGGGTATCGCTGAAGCATGCCTCGCTACCCCCCTACGGGTATTGGCCCGCTAGATGGTCAGGCGGGCCCCGAACAAAACCCCCTTGGCGGCGGATGAAGGTGTTGGGCTCCGCCGCCAAAACACTCAGCGGCCGCAGAGGATAGGGAGGACGGCAACGCAACACCGCATCTCCTCTTCTTCTGCGGCCCCACCGCGACGCAACGATGGTGCGCTCCCATTTGGTCGCGGGAGATAGGGCGCGCGGCAACGCAACACCGACACGCCTCTCCTCCCACGACCGCACCCGACTGCGAGGGATAGTAGAACTGTCCCTCGCACCCGCCCCTTTGGACGCATCCTGCGCAGGCCTCCGTCAAGCCCACGCGGAGCGTTCCCTCCTGGATCCCTCTTAGTTTCACCGCGGGTGACCAATCCACGGCTACTAAGCCCCCCCACCACGACAAGGTGGAGATCCCACGGGGGGGCACTCGGCCGTACCTACAGCGATAAGTGCCTACACTTTCGCGAGGCTTCCAAGCTCGCGTCCGACGCGTCGCGCAAGGGTTGTCGACTTGAAAATTTGATTTTATTTTTTTCGAGAGCAACTTGAAAATTTTATTTTTTGTTTGTTGAGATATCCCAACGATTATGGTGTCAAATTAAAGATTTAGTTCAAAAACCATTTTATCTGCTTGAATCATGTAAATCGGTCCACGCGTTTAGGAAATAACTAAGAATTAGTATAGTGAAAATGTAAACGACCAGATTTTTTGTGGTTTTTGTTCTACGAGCTCAAATAGTTGGATAGGATACTTATAGGATGATTATTTATTATTAGGTACGTGGTCAAGTAGGTAGATAGACGATGAATAAATATTATAGTAGCAGCGGCAATTCGACAACCCTAGCGCGACAGCTAGCGCGTCACTCCGCGCCAGACAACGACAGCGTTATATGTTAGAAAAGAGCGGGAACGGTTAGGTGAATATCGCATTAGGCACCGAGTGCTTATGCGAACTGAATTGCACTTTGTTGCTTAGTAGCAAGAGTCGCAATTTCAATGAATTGGTTTGAGAAGTGGTGCTTCTGTACGTAAGTACTGTTTATTCTGTGCCTAAAATGCGAAGTGCGCCAGGCCTGGTGGTACTAAAATTACAATCAGCAAAGTTGGTGGTCGACCAGTTTTAAATTACATCACTCACAGAAGGAGGTAGGGAGTCTGTAAAACGAGGCACTAAAATTACAATCAGCAAAGTTGGTGGTCGACCACTTTTTAAATTACGTCACTCACAGAAGGAGATAGGGAGTCTGTGAAACGTAACACTAAAATTACAATCAGCAAAGTTGGTGGTCGACCACTTTTAAATTACGTCACTCACAGAAGGAGGTAGGGAGTCTGTGAAACGTAACACTAAAATTACAATCAGCAAAGTTGGTGGTCGACCACTTTTTAAATTACGTCACTCACAGAAGGAGCTAGGGAGTCTGTGAAACGTAACACTAAAATTACAATCAGCAAAGTTGGTGGTCGACCACTTTCAAATTACATCACTCACAGAAGGAGGTAGGGAGTCTGTGAAACGTGACACTAAAATTACAATCAGCAAAGCTAAAGCAAACACACTAATACAAAATCCCGCCGCATTGTGCGTTTGACCAATATAATACTTTTAAGGATATCCGGCGCCAGGAACTTCGAATATTTGTTGGTGGTACGTCAGTTAAGTGTGCACTAGTATCTGTAGGTGATGGTGGGTGTGACGTCACCTGTAGGTGATGGTGAGCGTCTCCGGCAGCTGCTGGTCGACGTGCGCGGCGAGCGGCAGCGTGGCGGGCCGCGCCGGCAGTCGCAGTTCGTACGTCAACGTCGTGTTCACGCCGTCGAACGTCGCGTTCGACACGCACTCGTATCTGCAACACACACACTATTACAATCAAATGCTCCCTAAAGTCCATGGATGGACCTCTGACAGTGACTGCTTCAAGGGTTAGATATTGAGAGACCATACAAATTTTAGGATTCATTCACAGAGGCGTTGCGCGTTGCGTGCCGCTTTGCGTCTCACGGCGCCGAGAACGTTTTTCTGTTTACGGTGAGGCGGCGCGTGACGGGGGACTTGTACTTAACATAGTAATGAATGGCAGTGCCAGCTCTTGCGCCCGCGGCGATTCCTGAAGCGTGTAGCAAAGCACGCGGCCTAATTACCGCGGTACCTAATTTTAGGTCAGCAGGAGGTAGGAGCGCACGTGTCGCACTTACAACATGAACATCGCCGGCTCCCTGAGCGCGCGGCGTGAGCGAGACTAGCCTAAATATTATACCGGGTCGTGCCTGGTTAACTGCTGGTCACTATTCCATTACGACGGTCACTACGTATGCGTTGTGCCAATGCCAAATAAAAGCGGCAGAAGGTTTACTGCGGGCATAGTTTCATCGAGAAAAAACGCTCCATTAAAAATAAACGCGCGTAAAATGGCTTCTCTGTAAACCTACTCATACAATGCCATAATTATATTTGATTTCAGTGCGGGCCGCCTCACCCATCGCCACACGCGACACCCCGCGTCTCCGTAAATAAGGCCTTAAAAATATTGCTCGCGATCAGTAATAAACTCAACAATCTTATTTGCGAATTAAAACTAATAACTTGTCACTGTATTGATATATGTACCTAAGTATACACCACTATTTTTTTATTAGTACAAAAAATTTAACGGGGCACTAAGTATCTTTAACTAGTCATATTTATGTAGTTAAAAAATAAAAACACTAAGTCCCAAAACTGTCTCAAAACTGTCCACAAAAATACGTAATAATTAGTAAATGCATAACTAAGACTATGACCGACCCGCGTACTATTAGTAGTAACAGTAGTAAACTGCTCCATTGATAAATTACCCTCTGTCCCTCTGCGCCCGCGCCGCGCCCCGATGCGACAAACAATCTTGAATTGCTAGCGGTAGTGAACGCATCCATTTTTTCGCTGCAACAGTTAATTGTTTGTCTACGTTTGCCCGATGCGATGGCTTATCAGTTCATATCAAGGGAGAATGTAGCTATGCTTCGTGCGTACTTTTTGAGTAGAGGAATCGCGAGTGCAGCTGTGTACCCATGGACATCATTTTGTGAGCGTACAAAAGTGAGCCGGTTAGTGTCGAACAATTAAAACAGCGCATATTGGACGCTTTTGGCGAAGTGAATTCTCTCGTTAAAAAACAGTTTAATAAAACGTGCCCGTCTGTGTATTGACAATGGTGGTGGACATTTCGAAGGACAATGGAAATACTTGTAAGTTTAGTAAATAATACCTACTTAAGTAAATAATAATTTGATGCGGGCGGCTCAAAATCGGTCTGTGTGGAGAACCTTGAGGGAGGCCTATGTCCAGCAGTGGTCGTCTCTAGGCTGACATGATGATGATAAAATAATATTTGTAAATAGCAGATGATTGATATAAGAGAAAGTGAATGCGGGATCGATATGGTAGGATTGCGTGCTAAGTGCCTCTTGTACGCCGATGATCAAGTCATTCTTGCGTCCTCGGCGAAAGAGTTGCAGCAAATGATAGACTGCATGAACGAGAGCTTTAAAGCGAAGGGTATGAAATTAAATGCAAGAAAGACGAAAGTGATGGTGTTTGAGAAGGATGAAAGTGTGACTGAGTGTAATATTGCGATTGAAGATGAGCATGTTGAACAAGTTGAACGATGATGATGTTTACAAGAGATGGAAGATGTGAAGGAGATATTGAAAGGAGAGTGACTGCGGGAAATTATGTGAATGGAGCGCTGCACGCCTTTATGAACGGTCAGACTGTGCCGAAAGAGGCGCGACTGGCGGTTCATAATGGTGTACTTGTGCCCACGCTGATGTATGGTAGTGAGTGTTGGGTATGGCAGAAAAAGCATGAAAGCAGAATTAACGCAGTTGAGATGCGATCACTGCGTAGTATGTATGGGGTGAGACTGATTGATAGAATTCCGAATGCAGTAATACGAGAGCGATGTGGCCTGAAAGAAGATGTTGTGACAAGAATTGAGAAAGGAATGCTGAGATGGTTTGGACACGTGGAGCGAATGAGTGATATGAGGCAAACGTGTATGGGCAAGCCGGTCGCGGCCGACCTCGTAGGACATTCGTCGACCAAGTTGGTGACGTTCTGAAAAACGGCAAGGTCCGAAGCACCCGGAACCGGCGAGCATGTATGAAAAGAGTAATGAATGTAGAGGAAGCGCGTGAGGTTTGTAAGGATAGAAGCAAGTGGCGTTCCGTTGTCTCTGCCTACCCCGACGGGAAAAAGGCGTGAGTATATGTATGTATGTATGTATTTGATCATATCTGTGACTTGTCTATCAACAGGCAAGATACCAGAGAATATTATACATACCCGGCGTCCAAGTTACGACAGTGTGAGTTGAGCGGACATCCCTGCAGCTGACAGAACTCCACCTCGGCGCACTGTTTGCCTTTGTAGCCGCGGGGACATTGACATCTGCGAATAAGAACAACATGTTGATATGTTTTAAAATTTAAAGACTTTGGAAAAATCCGTCATCCATTTTGAATAAAATTTGTATTTAACAATGTCTGAACCGTTGACATGCACAATGAGTTGGTGGTCGACCATTTTCAAAAAGTTTCCTTTGGTAAGCCAAAGGATACTGCTTATAGAGTTGATGTCTTGCTGAACGATTCTAGCCTTTATGGTGATCGAGCGATGAGTTTGCTCATTGTACATCACTAGCACAACAAGCATGTATTTTAAAAGATTATTAAAATTTGTATCACTGCTGGACACACTTCACACTGTGAGAAGCATAAGATTAAAAGTAAACCAAGCTATTCAAGTGCGGATTGAGAGACTTTTTATGTCTTTCGAGAATATTTTGTACGGCTCTTAGACATGCAGGTTTCCGTACGATGTTTTCCTTCACAGATTAGCGAAGCGATAATTAATAATTAAATACGCACATAACTTCAAAAAGTTTGTGGTTAGCGCCGTTGTTTTGGGTCTCGTCTCTACGTAAAAGTCTGTTAGTCTTTCCACCAGGCTATCGCTGCTTGAAATAGTCACGGCGCCTGCCGCCTAGTATAGTGTTGTGTAAGAGAATGTGTATGTTAGGCCGACTATTCACGGTGCGTGAGATCGCGGTCGGGCACGCAACGCACCTCTGAAGTCACATCGTGGGTAGGCTTATTTTGAAATGGGTGTCTGTTCGCAAAACCACGCACCTTGGTAAGTGCGCCTCTATGTAGTAGTGTGTTGGTCTGTCCACTTGGCTATCGCTGATGGATACAGTCCCAGCGCTTGTCGCCTAGTATAATGTTGTGCAAGTGTATGTTAGTACGTGTGTTACGTGGCGGGTACTCACACGTAGTCGTTCCACGTGTTGGTGCAAGTGGCGTTGTGCTGGCACGGAGCCTTAGCACACACGTCGTCGGACACTATGCCGCGCAGCACGCCGGTGGGGTCCAGCGTCACGTCCCCGAAGGCCGGCGGCAGCTGCAGCCCCTCCACACGCAGCGGGAAGAACTCCACCACGCTCACGTTCACGCCGTTCGAGATCTGGCAAGCGAAAAAAAATATGATAACAAAAATATAATTTGTACTACTTTTTTTGTAAATGCCTAGACTTTACAAATATACAACTTCACCAATTACGCGTCACACAAAAGCGTTTCGTGTGGTGATCGAGCTCAAATATTATATCTTAATACCAAGCGGCAAAATGGCCGTCCACGTGTCAATCGGTATCCGTAAATTCATCTGGGTTACTTCTATGCCAACTGTGCAGGCGAATTCAATAGGTTAAAGTTATCAAGCAATTAAATGTGACCTATTGCTTGAGTGTGGACCTGTGGACTGTGCAGTCAATTTCTAAATCTTTATTATTGGATGACTGAATGTGACTGCTTCCTTTTATGTTGAACCCTTATTTCTAGGTACCTGCACGTCCTGTATGATGCCTTTGAAGTAAGCGGAGTCGTCGGCGACGCTAGGGGGCGCGTCGGTGGCGGGCGCCGGGGACGCTGTCAGCGCCGCGGACTCGGGGGGAGCTGGGACCACGGGGGGCGGGGGACCGCCTAGGTACAGCACCTGTGGATACAGACACTGAATTAGCTAACTTTTTTTTTTTTATTGTATAAAATACCTAAACGATATTTTACTTATATTACAATCTAGCCTTGAAGCTAATGAGTAATTTTAATTTAACCTAAATTGATACATAACATTATTATCTAAGAATTGTCCAATAACATAATTTCTTAGTTTACGTTAAGGCGAAGACACTTTGTTCATGTGTTCTTTTTCATAATGCACTTATCACTACACTCTTATTTTAACGTCACTATACTATACTAACTCAAATGGTTTTGTCCGTTTCAGTCTTCTCACTAATTCAGTGTTATCGAGGAGCTGAATCGCCTCGACATTCACGTGATGATGAAGACGCCGTTCGTGTGCATCTGCATATTTCTGTATAACTTTATCGACGTAGTCCATATTGAGGTCCCGATGGAGATCGTTATTGCGAATATACCAGGGCGCATTGACAATATCCCTCAGCACTTTATTCTGGAATCTTTGGATGATTTGCCGATTGCTCTTACTGGCACACCCCCATAGCTGGATGCCGTATGTCCACACTGGCATGAGTATTTGCTTATATAATAGAATTTCATTATATACTGACAATGAAGAATGTCGACCCATCAGCCAGTACATTTTTTTATACCGTATACCAAGCTCTTCTCTTTTCTTTTTGACATGTGCTTTCCAGCGTAGCTTTGTGTCAAGTGTCATACCAAGATACTTGGCAGTGTTCGCGTATGATATCGGTTGACCGTTTATGGTTACAGGATGGTACTGGCCTTTTTTGTTGGTGAAGTCAATATGAGTCGACTTGCTTTCATTAAGTTTGATTCGCCATTTCTTTGTCCAATTTAATACTTCATTGACAGCTACCTGAACATTTTCAACGGCTTCTTCATGGGTTTTTCCTATTGCCATGATAGCAGTGTCATCCGCAAAGGTCGCTATGAAATTATTATTAGTAACTGGGATATCACAGGTATACAGTAGGTATAGGACCGGCCCTAAGACACTACCTTGTAGCACACCAGCTTTTATTGGCCTTATTTCAGAGTAAGCATCTTCTTGTCTTATTCGAAAGACTCGGTCTAAAATATATGACTCGAGAATATCCGAAAATTGTTGTGGCAGCATCATTTTTAACTTATATATTAGGCCCTCATGCCAGACTTTGTCAAATGCTTGAGCAACGTCGAGAAATACCGTGGAACACACTTTTTTTTCCTCTAGTGTTTTTTCAATTATGTTGGTTATTCGGTGCACTTGATCGATCGTAGAGTGCTTTTCTCTAAAGCCAAATTGGTGGTTCGGTAAAAGATTGCTATTTTCTATGACTGGTGTGAGTCTCTTCAATAGTAGCTTCTCAAATAATTTAGACATTACTGGAAGCAAACCCGCTTTGTCATATTGTTCAGCAATCTTTTATCTTGAGGACACCTAGTCTGGTGCCATTTTCTTCTCTGCGTACTTTTATCCGCTATGAGTTTCCGTATCTCGGCAGGATAAACAGGCCATTTCATTTTCCTTAATTTACTGGGAGTGTTATTCCACGATGCCTGTTGTATATTATCTATAAATATTTTTACTTCTAAATCTAGTTGCTCTGCAGTTTTAAGCGGAACTCAAGTCTATTCTATTTTCTAGATCTATTCTAAAACTTTCCCAATCTGTGTGATTATTAACTAGAGTCGGACTATTCTCTTTGTAAAGAATCTTTTCACTTAGTGTCAAGACTATAGGAGTATGATCCGAGTTCATATCATAACTCTCATCTATTATACAGTAATTTGTACATATGTTCTTGCATACGAAGAAGTCTATAAGGTCAGGAATTTTATGAGGGTCAGTAGGCCAGTATGTTGGTTTTCCTGTAGAGACTACTTCACATTTTATTTCCCGTACAGCACTTAGCAATTCTTTGCCTTTAGTAGTAGTAAGCCTGGAGCCCTAGTGTTTATTTTTTGCATTTAAGTCCCCTCCCAAAATGAATTTACGTCCAAAACGCTCAAGAAAGCTCACATATTCATATTTTTGGATGTTGTGTCGTGGTGGAGAATACAACGCGGCTATAGTAAAGGGATATGAATTACCTTTCACTCTAATTGCCACTGCTTGTATTTCTTGTGTTTCGTATTTAATATCCTCACAATGAGAAATATTTTCCTTCACTATTATGGCGCTGCCTCCCCTGGCACAATTGTTAGGATGTAGTGCATGATAAACTTTGTATCCTTGTAGTCTGATGTAAGATTGTTTCGTGAAGTGAGTTTCTGAAATCAGGCACACGTCAATGTTTTCTTTGTTTAAGACTACTTGAAGCTCAGGTTGATGTTTAAGTAGTCCATTAGCATTCCATGCCATAATTTTGAGCACTTTATTCATTTTTGGGATTTCTTTTTAGAGGCTACTTTGCCACCAATCTCTAATTTTTTCAAGCGACTGTCAAAAGCCGACATTAATTTAATAATTTCATCCAGTTTACCGTCCACATCACTGCGTGGCGTCACCGGCGTCTTCGCTATAGTAACGATGGTTTGATTTGTTTCCGCAGCCGCTTGAGCGTAGGTGCGTCGTTGGTCACCACTGGTATGAGTTGGGCGGTGGTTAACTTGCTGACGTTTCGCGTCAGACGTCTTCTTGATAGTATTATTTTTAAGTTTTTGCATCTCCTTGGCTACTACACATCCTCTGTAGTTGGCTGGATGCGCTTCACCACAATGCATTTTGGCTTCTCGGTAGCTGGTCTTTTGCATTCATGAGTAAGGTGCTTACCTGTGCACTTCACACACCTCGGCTCTTTGGAGCAATACTTTTGTGTATGCCCATACGCCTGGCACCTTTTGCATTGAGGAACAAGACGTGAGGTTTTTATGGGATGTATCTCCACTTTACATCCTAATATAGATTTAATGTTATAAATTTTATTTATGTCCTCATCGTTCTTGAATGTTAACATAAACATATTTAAGGGGCTTTTATTCCTCCAACTCAATTTGTTGGCCGCATCCTCTATTCCGTAACCTTTCTTTTGCAAATCGTCTATAATTCTATCTGGCTCGCATGTATAATGCAGATTTTTAGCCCTAACCCTTATTGGTCTCTCTTGTTTGTTCTCATAAGAGTGCCATGAGTAGTCAGTCTCGGATAGCACCTTTGAAAGGCACTTATACGATACCTCATTAAGTGTATTAATTTTTACGGACTTACCATGGTTCATGATTTTTGTCGTGAATGTTTCAGCTGACTGTTTACCGGATAGCATGTCGAAGAGGGCTTGATAGTTTTCAACGCCATCAACGATTATTGGTGGAGGAGATGGAACCTTTTTCGATTTCGGGTTTGTGGTTTGGCTGTTTTCAGTCTCACAAGTTTGTGCTGTTTGAGTGGGTGAGTTGCTCATTTTTCTTTTTTTGTTTCTTTTAGCCTTAACTCGTATCCACTCAGTTTCTTTCGCTAGTTCTTCTTCATCCGTGATGTACTCATTGGGTTCAGAAGAACTTTGCTTAGGAGTAGCCTCGATATTGCTTTCAGGCACTTCTTTTGGCTGTGTGAGATTACTCACTTGTTTCTGCAGTTCGTGTATCTGAGTCTGCATTTTCTGAATTATATGCTTTAGATTTTCATTTTCAGACTTCTCTGCCATAAAAGCTTTATACAGAAAATGTTCTGTTTTTAACTGAATTGTACTTTGTGTAGCCATATTTGTAGCGAGTTGATAACTTCGCCTTAACAAATTATACGAATTTGGTCAGTCAGCACAATACGTGTGCGTCATCGCGACGAACGCTCGGCCGACGCGCGAGGTTTGCTGCGTCTGCACTTAACACTATTAATTAGAACACGCGGCGACGCGACTGATCGCAATGATAATCGATTGCGAATGATATTGAGTACCAAGAAGATATTACACTGTCAGTAAATGAAAATAATGTTCGCACACGTATCGTAACCATGTGCGAATTAATCGTAATCGTGTATTTTGTTAAGGTACTGCTAAGTAAAAGATAAGTGTAAAGATAACAGGTCCAAAAAGAAAATACACAATTGCAACAAATGAAAATAGATACAAATACAGTTCTGTCAAAAATAATTTTCCTTTCTAATGAACGTCCAATTTATAAGTTCACTATATAATGCTATACCAAAACCGAATTGACATTTTAATATGTTAAGTATGAATACTGCGCTCTAAAACTAAAGTTATAGACATGGAAAAATGGCTGGCAGCCTCAATTGAACTGGGCGGGCCATGTCAGCCGTATGCACGACGGTCGTTGGGCAAAAATCTCGACACTATGGGTGCCACAAGATGGACGACGTCGCCGAGGCCTTTTCGAAAAAGATGACCTGGACAGCTACAAGAGGTGGCTGGAGATTGCTTGCGACAAGCAAATATGAAAAGATTTGTGTGGGGTCTTTGCACAGGAGAAGGACAGCGTAGGCTTTTTAAAAAGAACTGTGAATAAATACATGTTTGTGTATGTGTATGTACCTGCGCGTCGATCTGCTTGGCGGCGGAGATGGACTTGCGGAAGTACTCGGTGCCGTTGAGCTTGACCTGCACGAGCGTGGCGTTGCGCACCACCTGCACGAGCGTGAGGTGCCCCTCGTCCAGCCGCGACCCGCCGCTCACCGTGTAGTTCTCCGGCGTCTGGTTGAAGCGCAGGTGCAGCAGTAACTCGCCGTTTTCCAAAGATGCGCCCACTTGCGTCTCGTCTAGAGAGCCGTATCTACGCGACAACAACAATATGTATTTGTAAATAATAAACAAATGTAACATCGCGACAAGATTATAGCGCGCGTACGCCGCTCACGCAAAGTCGAAGCGTCGTCCCCGCTACCTCGCGACGCCGGCAGTCGGCCCACCTCGCTCAAACCAATACGTCTCGCGCGCGCCCGCCGCCGTACCTAAAACTCTATCGTACTGTACTGTGCTGTCTATTATATAGTTGACTGTATATGAAAAGACATTATACCGTGTTTGCTGCAATCACCATGCCTCATTTACCTCGCCCCTAGCAACTGCATCCTTTACACAAATGGAATATTGAAAAGACGGCGATAGTCCAATTGAGATACACTGGGCTATCGCTGTTATCCTTTATTCTAAATTTGGGGTATTGAGTTCAAAGCTATGGCGTGCACCATTTTCGTAGTGATGAGCGTATTAAATTGTAAACTATCCTTTAGCCGTCAGTCATAAAGATCTTTGACAGCCGCTATGGGCTGCCTTTGAATATAATGAGATTGGTCTTTACTCTAGAATATCGTTGTCCTCATGGACTGAGAAGGTCAGGGAACAGTTGTTCTCTGGAAAACTTTAAATTCTGTTGTAAATCTGGTGAGAATCGTTAGTGATATCGGGCTCCGAGACGTAATCTCTTGAATGCGATGATAATGTTAGTGTAAACACACTATGCCGAACTTACGCGACCGAAGTTCGGCATGATTACACCTGCAATGCTATTTGAATTACTGACGACACACTATACCGAAATAACGTCACGTTATGGTGTATAGCGTAACTTCAGTCGGGCGTAACCGCGTAAGTTCGGCGGCAACTTTTCTATTAGTAGAGCACACATTATACGCGACCGAAGTTCGGTTCGATTGCCGACGAAGATACTAGTAGTAGAGCACACATTATACGCGACCGAAGTTCGGTTCGATTGCTGACGAAGATACTACACAAAGTTGCGCAAAGGAATTTCGGTCGCGTAAGTTCGGCGTTTATGGTGTGTCATATCAACCGAATACGTCGGAACGTAAATTCGGCCGCGGAACTCCGGTCGCGTAAGTTCGGCGTAGTGTGTTTAGACACTTAGAGGTACCTGGGTATAGATCCGAGGTAGAAGATCTGTCCGGTGGGCTTGCGCGTCCTTATGAACATGGACACGTCGAGTACGGCGCGCACGGCTCGCCGGGCTGACTCCGACACCAGCACGCGCACCACTGAGTGGGGCGTCGCTGACTCCTGCGAACAACACCACATATTAACAATAGCTCTACTGATGCACGGGTTGTGTAGTGACATAAGCTCATAGCACACTTATTTCCTCGGAAATCCATCAGACAGGCGTCAACTAAAGTGAACCAGCAGTTCTAATACGTTGACTCGATCACATGGCTATGGCTAGACGAAGCTCTTACTGATCGCTGGTCCCTAGGTGGTAGGTAGGTAGGTGCAGATGTTGGGTGTCACCTGTCCGAAGGTGGCGGCGGTGTAGTTGTACTGGCAGGTGTCGCCGAGGTGCGGGCGCGGGCACGTGCACACGAAGCTGGTCCACGCGTCCAGGCACGCGCCGCCCGAGCGGCAGGGGTTGGGCTCGCACTGGGCGCGCCTCGGGCACGAGGCTCGCACGCCTCGCAGTACGGCCCGCGGCGCCGCGCCCCCGCCCTCCGCCTCGCCCGAGGCGCTGTCGGACTCGCCCGACGCCGGAGCCTCCGTCGTCGTCTCCGCACCCGTAGCGTTCGAGTCTTCGGGCAGCACCTGCCGCACAAGTATCAGCAATTGAGAGATGCTCTCGAGTCGATGATTTGCGAAAACTACAACAGGCGCGACCCAGTGCAACAATCTTTGTAGCTACACACTTCAAACACTTGTTTAAAACATTGCTGAGGCAGGCCTTCAAGAAATAAATCACCCATCCAACAGTGCAGATCTCTATTTTATTTACTTTAGCTGGTATTTATTTCCTCTTTTTAAAATTAGTCAGGGTTTTGACATTGCCAGACGCGTGCAAAAATATAGTAACAAATGCGTTTGAAGTCACTTGAAATTTTAATAGGGTAAATTTTAATGGATTTAGCAATGACGAAAAAATTAAGAAAAAATACGTTGAAACTTCAAAAACCTCGGGAATAGCTACTAGAACTGTTAAAAGATTCAATATCCAACAAGCAGTAGCAACTCACCCATTGTCCATTAACGACGACATCCTGGAAGCATCCCACGAAGAAGTTGGGTCCGTGCGTGAGCGTGGCGTACGAGGAGCCGGCCGTGCCGAGCCGTGTGGACGGGAACGATGTCACCGACGAGTTGGACGCCTCGTTCTGGCTGATGGGGTAGATGGTCTGCTCCTCGTTGGCCGCCAGCACCAGGTGCGAAGAGTTTATCGTCACGAACACCTTCTGCCAGTTACTATCATTCAAATTGGATCCAATAAATACTCCTTCCCATTTATTCAGCAAACTGGAGTGCAAGTTCAGTCGCCCGTTGGACAATTCTAGGAAGAAGTAGGTAAGCCCGCGCCCCATGGCTAGGAGACCGTTGCCGAGGGTCGTCTTGAACCGGAACGATATGTCGTATCCGACCTCGCGGGACGTGTTCACTTCGGCGTAGCTGCTCTTCTCCAGGGACATTGTTGTGATCTAAGATTGGAAAATTTATTTTTTTAGCAAAGTGCAATTCTTTATTTTTACTATACAGGGTCATGCCAAGTCATACTAATCAAAAATAATACCTGGGAAACGATTATTTTTGATTATACTGTTTTTATAAGTCGCAATGTAAAGCGCGCGCGTGCAATGTTCAAGATACTTAACTATCCATAGGTGCGAAGGACATCAATAGAACAAATTGGCGCGAGAAATGCATCGACTTTGTGCCTAAGTAGAAAATTTGTATATAGGCTTTGAGCCTCAATATCTGCTGAACCAGTAATTTCCCAGGTATGATGCCGAAGTAAAAAATGTTTGCAGTGACGGGTACAATACGGGATTTCATTTTTCGTTAAGGTTTTTTTTACACCTGTATACTGATTTAGTTTGGTACCTTCTCGCAGGTGGTGCCGTAGTGTCCCGGGGTGCAGGAGCAGTTGAACCGGTGCTCGGTCTCGTCCAGCAGCCAGGGGTAGCAGGTGCCGTTGTTGCGGCAGGGCGCGTCGCGGCAGCCCTGCAGCACC
The DNA here is from genome assembly GCA_944739405.2 of Euclidia mi. Lineage (NCBI taxonomy): Eukaryota > Metazoa > Arthropoda > Insecta > Lepidoptera > Erebidae > Euclidia > Euclidia mi. Next base: position 4,850,450 of record OX123187.2, on the reverse strand, counting down.
ACGGAGCAGTTCTGGCCGCCCCAGCCCGCCGCGCACTGGCAGTAGTACGTCGCGCGCCCGTCGATGCACTGCCCGTGCGCGCAGGGAGTATACCTGCCAACCAGACACGACAAGTAGTCTACTTTGTTCACCCATGTGAACAAAGTGGAATAAACCATTATATCCGGTCTAGAGCAGCATTTTACCCAAATTATAAGTCGCAAGGTCGCAACCCACTGGTGGGTCGCGATCAAATATTGAGTAAGTCTTGTGTACGGCGATGCCGATTCTAATCATGATAAATAACAGCTTTACCGCTATTTGTCATAATGGAAATTGAGCATTTTACCGATGTTTAAGGCCCTCCTTTTTTCTAAGACAGCTAAGAGGTGGGTCGCTATATTGGAGTTTTTGTTTGATGAGTTGGAGTTCATAAAACTTTGGAAGGCTAGAGTGCATAAACCAGCTGGTGTGTGAGGGAGAGAGCGTTACCTGGCGCACTCGTCAATCTCGTTCTCGCAGTGCTGGCCCTCGTAGCCCGCGAAGCAGTCGCACGTGTAGCCGCCGATGCCGTCGATGCACTTGCCGAACTCGCACAGCGACGATTGACACTCGTCGATGTTCGTCTCGCACCGGGACCCATTCGTGCCGTGCACGCACACGCACTCGAAACTAACACACAGACATATACTTTAATATTAGTACACTATACATAGCACTAAAAGCCGTGTAAACTGTTTTAAAAGAAAGTTGAATATGAGACAGAAGATTGTGGATGACTTAGGGCCTGTTTCACGACTGTCGAGTAAGTTCCGATTAAATTACTTGGCATATAAATGCATACACGTTCTAATTTTGAATTTACTTCAAAGATAAGGCTTACTTATAGGTGGTGAAACAGGGCCTTAGTGATAGTAAGAGCCGCGAAAAACGTATCGTATCGAAATTAATAATTACTATTGAGTTATACTTATACTAAATCAGATAGACACAATACGAGTACTATTTAAAAAGGGCTATTGACGAATAATTGGTAGGTAGTAACATATTAATCTAAAATAGTAGTCGTGGCGTGCCATATAAAAGACCTACATCCAACAGTAGACTATGGCGGCTTGGTGATGATGATGATGAGAGGTAATACAACTCACCCAGCAGCATTTTCAAAGGAGAACGGCTGATAGAAGAAGTCCGGCAGCAGCATATGTGGCTGGGGCCCGACCTGCACGCGCGCGGCACCTTCGGGCAGGTACAGGCTGGCGTTGGAGCGCTCCAGGCACACGCCGCCGAACTTGCACGGCTCGCCCTCGCACTCGCTTATGTCCACCTCGCAGTTCTTACCTATGGACAGAAGAAGACAAGTAAAACAGAGGACTTTATGGAGAAGAACTTTATTAAGTTCTTATCTAAAAACAGAAAGATATGGGTACCTAACAAACGTGTACGTATACGCACAGGATACGTATACGTACACATGTTCGTAAAGTGTGTATGAGAATGGTGGAGCAGTACCGTTACTGATTGTCTGTCAGACAACGTACAGCCGAAAGAAAATATTGACAGCAAGAAACTGAAATTTGGCATGTAAATTCCATAAGGAATGAAGGCGAGCACGTAGGGAAAATTTTTGGAAATTGAAAAGGAGTAAGTATCATGTCCTACGCCGGTGAAGCCGCGGGCAGTGTAGTAAATTATTTATAATTGGACCACTTTTGCGCTCTCCCAGGGTCTACGCCCTAGGCCTGGTGTGTAGGTGAGACTACTGACCGGTGTACGCTGGGTAGCAGGCGCAATGATAGTCGTTGATGTCGTCGACGCAGGTGCCGCCGTGGCGGCAGGGCGCGGGCGCGCACTCGTCGATGTTGAGGGCGCAGTCCTCACCCGTGTACCCCGTGCCGCCGCACTCGCACGTGTAGCTGTTCAGCCCGTCCACGCAGCGTCCGCCGTGCAGGCATGGCTGCGACTACACACAAGAACACCTTTATTACCATGATCTTGCACATAGGACGCAAGAGCACACTCATATCTACCCTTTCACGCAAGAACAGGACCGCATTCAAATTACTAGAGGCTCAAAATATTTTGCAAGATATACGAGTACTACTTTCTCCGATCCGAGCATCGAAATCCTGACTCCTCGGTCGTCAGATAAATGCATGCGACTAACGCGGCAGTAATCAGCCATTAAATCCATAACATTAGAAATAAATGCATTGTTTTACCCTGATTACTATAATATTGCTGAAGGCCATAGTAACGTTAACTACTACGGCAAATCGAAAATCACAAGCATATTAGTTTTACTTTAAATAACTACGTATAATCACAAAAACATACATTAATCTTGTAATTTACCAGAACCTGATAAAAGGGTATTTTTAAAGTGACTATGTTGCCACTACAATTACGTATTTTATTAACATAAAGCAAATACAAAGCTGTACATCATCTTATTTTACATAAAACGATGATGTTCAAATTATATCACAATAAAACAAACGCATAGACGATTGCATAAACCCGAGTAAATCAGTGAATCAGTCAAATCGGTGAGGCGAGTATAATCGTTGCCGTGACCTTATCGAATCGACTTACCTGACAGTCGTCAATGTCCGTCTCGCAATTAGGCCCCGTGAGTCCGTCCTGGCACACACACGAGTAGCTGGCGATGCCGTCCACGCACGTCGAGCCCGCCGCGCACGGGTTCGTCTCACACTCGTTGATGTTGATCGAACAGTCCTTGCCTAACAAGACATCTCCGTTAGACACGAATACCTAACAATTAATTGAATAATATTAACTTAATTGGCCACTGACCTTCGAACCCCTCCATACAAGTACACTCGTAGTTATTCTCTAAGTTCTGACAGGTGCCCTCGTTCTTGCACGGCGACGATAAGCACTCGTCGATATCCTGCTCGCAGTTATCGCCCGTATACCCTACATGTAGATAAATCAGTTAATATGCTAATTCGAGTTGCAAATCACAGCAAGAACATAAATCACGTTGAACGTACCGGGCCGGCAATAGCACTCGTACGAGCCGGGAACATTTACGCAAACTCCGTGGTGACACATTTTAGGCCTCATTGCACACTCGTCAATGTCCAGTTCACACAGACGACCTAAAAATGTTAATTACTTAATTAGATAATTATTTTTCAACACATAATTAACAAATACACAAAGAATACATCTCCTACCTGTAATAAAAAAGAGTAATAAAAATATTTGAAGTGACATAATATTATGACAAAAGCTCGAACATTTACATATGAGAACAAGTAATATAAATCACGTGTAATAAGTATACATAATATCTCAGAAATTAAATTAGTCACATAGTACACAGTTTTAACAGAGTTTGTTCAGGTGTATTGACCAACAGCACCATCACGCGAAACTAATATCGTATCAGTACTCCTACAGACGTGAATTCATTACAACTTAATGCAGTAGATGTTTTTTATTTCAAGCAGTAATAATATTCATTAGTATAGTACAGATATATATTAATTATATTTATTTTAACTACAAGTTCTTCTTTATAGAAATAATAAAATTAACTCATAATATGTCAGCAATATATTATAAACGGAATCGATTGCTTTCGAAAATATTCGGTTTATAAATCCCATCACTAGCATTAACAAAACGTCAAAGTTGTCAAAGTCGTAATGTCAATTCAGTAAACGTCAAAATATTCTACGGAGTTTACCAAGTGACCTATTTCGTGTTATAAATCAATAAAATATCACAAATTTGTGAATTAATACCATTGTATAAATGTGACCATTTACACAAATGGTATTCAATAAGAGGAAACTTCTGTGTGAGTCATCGCAATGTTATATTCAATGCGCGAAGTTTTGAGGTTATGTCGGAAACAAATAGCTCTTCAAAATAAATGTTTTTACCAAGTTCGTAGTACTTCTAGCATTGTTACTAAACAAAATGAGAATAAACACAATAATAGCAAGGACTTCGAAGTATTGTTAGAGAAATATAAGGATAAAATCAAATTCAACTCTTATTTAGAGCACGAGAAATTAGAGAAGGGTTACTACAAGTATTACATTAAAACTCAAAAACAGGCAAAGAGTGCATTAGAAAATGAGTATAAAGAGAAAAGCCTGCCGCCGCTGCCGATTGCTCTACGATACTACGTTGACGAAGAGCGACTGCTGCAAGAAGAAAGTGTTCCCATTGAAGAACCTAACAAAGAGTTGCAATTACCGTTCGGGACTACTACAAAGGTAGAATACGATGGTAGTGTGACTAATGTACATGAAACAGACAATCAAACACCTACAAATGAAAGCGAAGAATTTGATCGCTCTAACATAGACAAGTGGATGACAAATTATGAACACTTTGATGACAGTAAGATAACATCGGACACAGAATCTGATGATGAGTCCGAGCATGATTGGTCGAGGTATTATGGAACTCCAGATCCTACGGCAAATGTGAGCAGAGTGCCTTGTGGGGGATGTGGTGCACTGCTCCACTGCAGTGACCCTGCCATACCAGGCTACTTGCCCAGTGAGATATTCAAGAACAGAACCATTGTGGACTTAAAGACTACTGAATGTCAGAGATGTCATTTTCTAAAAGAATATAATATTGCACTGGATGTTAGTGTGGACCCTGAGGAATATGAAAAGCTTCTGCAGTCTATAAAGTAAGTTGAGTGAGGTTTCTTTCTACATATGTTTAATTAGATAGCTAGCTCATTTGATTGACATAATTTCCACTTGTGCATAATTTCATCGTCTTTGCCTGAGTGGGCAGTCATTTGGCATACATATTTCTAAAAGAATATAATATACATATTTTATTTTTATTATGTTGCCTATTCTACAGTTCTTGTACAGTCAACAGCAAAAGTAGATGATCAAAATCAGAAATCAAATATTAATGAACGGAGTTCGCGTCAGAACTATGTGGCGTCAAAGTAAATCAAAAGTATGTGATTGTAAATTATACCAATCATTTGCTACTAGTACAGCTGCCATATATTCGTGATCAGTAAAATTCATCAATATTGTATTCGAAATGCAAATTTATATTATTGTACATGACATCCGAATTACAGATTGACATTAAAGAGTTTCGATACTTGGATTTTTGCACTATTCCAACAGAACTCTTCAGAGAGGTTGGACTTATAAGGTTATATTTCTTTGGAACTCTTGCTAACAGTGTGACAAAAGCGCGAAGTAAATATAAATAATGCACTTAAGATAAAATTATCAATCTACCTTCCGGTTTTTATACATACCTATAGAAAAACTATTTGTCACAAACACAGAAAAAGTACAACATAAAAAAAGAAACAAAACGCAAGGCATAGCATTAGCACAGTGTAATAATATCTTTATACTGTGGCATTAGTCTGTGACAGATAGATACACTGTGTACTGTGACAGTTATAATTTTGTATCGCATCAGCTACTTTTGAACATTGACATAAATGCACAAACATGCAAAGATAGTAATATTTATTGAATTATGGTTTTGTATCACATCAGTTACTTTTGAACATTGACATAAATGCACAAACATGCAAATATAGTAATATTTATTGAATTATGGTTTTGTATCACATCAGTTACTTTTGAACATTGACATAAATGCACAAACATGCAAATATAGTAATATTTATTGAATTATGGTTTTGTATCACATCAGTTACTTTTGAACATTGACATAAATGCACAAACATGCAAATATAGTAATATTTATTGAATTATGGTTTTGTATCACATCAGTTACTTTTGAACATTGACATAAATGCACAAACATGCAAATATAGTAATATTTATTGAATTATGGTTTTGTATCACATCAGTTACTTTTGAACATTTGACAGAAGTTACAAAAAAGAAAATACATGAGAGATGAAATTTGGTAAAATTATATTGAATATACAAAGACTGCCTCTGTGGACCAGTGACTGCCTCCGTGGTCCGGTGGATAGCGTATGCGTCTGCTGATCGGAAGTCTCGGGTTAGATTCCCGGGTCGGGCAAGAGTGTTACTGGGTTTTTTCCAAACTCTCAGTAGCAGCGCGGAGTCTGGTGATGTGCCCGGTAGCAATTCATCTGCTTTTCCGTAAAACATAACAAATTAAATTACTGGGGTACTTCAAAAATAAGTATGAATAAATTATTTGCCTCATGATTACGTGGCCTCAGTTTCATCATTTATATTTGATTTTAACTGTTCACTAGTTTTGAAATTTTTCTTCACTTCTTAGTTCTGATGCGAATTGAGTTTATAACTTTTGGAGTCAAAACTGATCACGAATTTATGGCAGCTGTACTAGTAGTTAATTATTGGTATAATTTACAATCACATACTTTTGAATCACTTCGACGCCACACAGTTCTGACGCGAACTCCGTTCATTAGTATTGAATTTCTGATTTTGATCATCTACTTTTGCTGTTGACTGTACAGTTTAATATGTATGCCAGGATACCCAACACATTACCCAATGGAATAGCTATTGTGTGACCTTGGATATCAGATGTGTGAATGCATTATTGAACAACAACCTCTGCATTACAATGTATGTGACTAAATATATTTTAGCACCTTTCCCATTGAAAATATTTGTCCAAAACAAATATAAGAAAACACTCACACTGGTACTTTTATAATCAAGTTTAATTTTAATATATAAAATCCTTGCGTTACTTACTGACTGACAGACACGCTACAGCCGAAACTATTGGACGCAGGAAGCTGAAATTTGGCATGTATGTTCCGTGGGGACCTTAGGAGTGTACTAAGAAGGGATTTCTCGAATTTCCCAGGGGATCAGCCAAAACAGGTAAATTAAAAAAAATTGCAAGTGTAGATGCTGGCGTCGTCTAGTTAAAATATATGGTCTGATATATTTATGCTATTGTGACGCAAATTAGGAGAGGCATAGGTCCAGTAGTGGACTTCAAAAGACTGAATGATAGTAATATATTTAATGTAAAAAAAAAGTATTTTGTTGTTAACCCAATACAAACTTTATGTGTAATAATGTACATTGAATAGAAATTCAGCTTTAAGTAATACCAGCTTGTAAATGTAAAAGTAATACACAGTCATAATAATAATTTTAACATAATTATTTTCAGAAATGTGAAATCATTAGTGCTGTTGATGGTGGATTTGCTGGACTTTCCATGTTCTATTTGGCCGGGCATTGTGGATATCATTGGCACTGACAGACCCATCATAGTGGTTGGCAATAAGGTAACATCATTATAAGTATTGTCCTGCCATGTTATTATTCATGTACCCTTATACTTTTTACATTATTTTCTTTCTTGTTTTAGGTGGATTTACTTCCTGGCGATAGTGTTGGTTACTTGAAGCGTATAAAAGAAAGCTTAACAACAGAGTTGAACAAAACTCGACTAGGTGAAGCCAATATAAAATATGTTTCCCTAATATCTGCTAAGACTGGCTATGGTGTGGAGAACCTCATCTCCGCGTTGTTCAAGCTGTGGCTCTACAAGGGCGACGTGTTCCTCGTCGGCTGCACCAACGTCGGCAAGAGCTCTCTGTTCAATGCTCTCCTACAGTCAGACTACTGCAAAGTGCATGCTGTTGACATCATCAAGAGAGCAACAGTGAGCAGATGGCCTGGTACTACACTTAATTTGCTTAAATTCCCTATCAACAGACCCTCAGGATGGAAGATATATGAGAGAACACGAAGACTCATGTCAGAAAGAAAACTTATGAAGATAGAAAAGGAAATAAGAAATGCTCAACTGCAAGGAAAAGAACCAATTGAAGCACCTGCTCTGATAGGACACATTGGTAGATCTTTTACAGACAGCATTGAAACTGATGAAACTGGCAGCCAGAAACTAACTGTGTTTGATGAGAGACACAAGTTGTTTGCACACAGCAGATGGTTGTACGACACGCCGGGCGTCATCCACCCGGACCAAGTGCTGTCGCTACTGAGCACTGAGGAATTACTTCTGACCATCCCGAAGAAAATGATAAGGCCTCAAAGTTATTACTTAAAGAAAGGGCAGACTATATTTATCGGTGGTTTGGCGCGACTCGACTTTGTTGATTGTGAGCTGCCATGTCGCTTCACAGTGTTTTGTTCCGACAGTTTACCAATTACAGTGACACAGACTGAGGACGCTGATGAAATCTACAAGAAGTTTTTGGGCACTGATTTATTTGCAGCTCCTGGCGGTGGAGAGGAAAGATTGAAAAATTGGCCCGGATTAAAAAAATGTGAGGAATTATTCGAATTCACTGGACAAGGACCGAAGCTTTGTTGCGGCGATGTGGTGCTGTCCTCAGTGGCGTGGGTAGGAGTGACGGCTAAAGTAGATACCGTGTGTACTGTTCAGGCGTGGACTCCAGAGGCCAGAGGCATCTACAAGAGGTACCCATCCGTTCTGCCGTACTCTATCAACCTGAAAGGCAAACGTATTCGCGACACGCCCGCCTACATGATAGGGAAAGTATTCTCAGATAAAGCATAGATTTAACAATTTTTCAAAGACTTAGTAAATATTAAGATACAAAATCCATCTTTGTTTTATTTCTAACCAACTTGAGCTCTAGAGTTTGTCGTTGTGCTATAGTAAGTTTTATCTAATACAAAGAATTTATATCAGCAATCGCAATAAGTACTAGATTTAAAAATCAATGAGCATAGTGTAAGTGAGTAAGGTCAATATTGAGTACCTACAAAAGGATAGAGAAGTGAGTGTGGCACTGACCGTTAAAGCCGGGCGGGCACTGGCAGTGGAAGAGGTCCCGCTCGAGCGCGAGGCAGGTGCCGTTCTGGCACGGCGCCGACGCGCACACGGAGTTGGGCGCGGCGGGGGCGCAGCGCCAGGCCCCCCCCGCCCCCGGCCCCGCCTCCACGCACTCGTGGTGCGGCGGGCAGGCGCCGGCGCCGGCGGCGCGGCAGTCGGCCGGCAGCTCGCACGCGGCGCCGCCCCAGCCGCCGCGACACTCGCACTCGTCGCGCTCCGGCACACACACACCGCCGTTGGCGCAGCCGCGCACGGAGCACCCGTCGGGGGCCGGCGCCGCCGCCGCCGCCGCCGGCACGTCGCAGCGCGCGCCCGACCACCCCGCCTCACACTCGCACCTGAACCCTGTCGCCTACACACACCACACTAAATCACTACCACCGAACACGTTCAACAAAATTTTGCAGCAGTTGTTGTAGCAAAAACTGGCTCGGAAACAGCACTGACTTTCTCCTATGACTACTGTGAAATACCTTAGCTCAGTGCGAAATTGTAAAATTTTAACTGCAATAAATATTACTACATTACTGTTGCAGTTGTGTGCGATGTGAAATATAATAAACTCTACCGGCCTTATTACAAAAGACGGTTTAAGGCTAATTATTACAAAAAGAGGTTTATCGTAAAACTATGGATCACTAACTATGGAACACAACATACGATATAAACCTAAACCATCGCGACCCCTAGTTTATTACGATAAACCAATGTTGCTACTATCACTAATGACAAATATTTTGTTTATATTGTAACTGTTTTCGGTGAAATAGCTTGCTGAAATCGTCATAGATATGATTGACTCAGTCGTTATCGAAGATATTAAAGATTTGGAGCTATTTAGGTAAAATAGATTCACAAAAACTTTTGCAATGAAAATTGTCGACATGTCTGAACCTGCCTTTTTTTTGTTTTTGTAATTCCATCGTAGCAGTACTTCAACAAAATATTTTAATAGATAATTTAAATAGAAGTTTCATGTCTTTGCAAACTAAACTTTGATGTAGCGTAAGTACTTTCGCGAGGGTGAACTCCGTTTCATTCTTGCGCTCTTAACAGTTGTTTAGGTGACATTACAAAATATAAGCCTCGAAAAAAAATTGGCACCAAGGGAGTAGTTATTATTAATATTTATTGTAAATAATCAAATTTCTAGGGCTTTTGTACCCTCTATAATTATGATGCCTAATCATTATCAATTAAAGTAAACATATTTTATTATAAAAATACGAAACGTAAAGAGTGAATGATGTCATGATGAACGAATAAGAATGTTTTTATCTGTGGTTGATATTTTGAGCTAAGTTTATAACGTGGTATCATAAAAGCCGAGGCTCAAATATGTTTTGTAATAAGAATAAGTTTACACCATTGCTCAGCTATAAAACTTGGCCTTTATAGTGCTGGTTCAAGCTAAGGTTTATTAAGTTTTTTGTAATAAGGCCGTACGGGTTTTTCAAGTGAAACACACACAAAAAGAAATTTTACCATACACGTGCTGGAGCATACCTACTTGAAATACATGTATAAATAAGTATAAATGTGATTCTAAATAAACGCCTACATAAAAAATAATAGTTTGTTGCATCTTTATAACTACAAATATGAGTGAAAAACTTAAGCTTAAGAATTAAACAAAAAAGGTAATGACGGTAAGCACAAACAGCAAGCGGGTACTCACCAGGTCCTGGCAGGTCTTGGCGTGCAGGCAGGGCCCGGCGGCGCAGCGCTCGGCCGCCTTCAGGTCCGACAGAGCCTTACCCGCCGCCTGCTCGCAGTACAGCCCTACACGCCACATGCATACACGTCAGCACACAACATACACGTACACGGACACATGCATCACGGATAACCTCATCGTTCTCTTGGAAATAATGCAAATCAACGCTAACACAATAACGGTTTATATTTAAACAGAAAGCATGTCACGGATGGGTAGTATGATGCATGGAATCACAACATAAAACAGTAACAGTACTTTTAAACAATGGTCTAACAATCAGACGCTAATCAAACAAGTACAGGACTTACAGGCGACTAGATCTAAGCATCGACAGTATGCTCTAACAGCCAGAAGAACAAGATAGAGCAAGCTGCGATGAACTTTCTAATGAATATAGTGTAATATGACGTCATGAGTGAGTGAGTGAGTGAATGAATGGTGTACCTTTGTATCCGGGCGCGCAGGTACAGTTGAAGTGGTCTTGTGCGAGCGTGCAGGTGGCGCCGTTCTGACACACGCCCACCTCACACACTGACTCCAGCGTCGTGCAGTTGGGTGATACCCCCGGGGCACCTGTTACCGGATTTAGAATAGGGTTGTTTCCAACTAGTCAAATCAAGCACTTTTAATGAAATGTCAAAACGACCTTTGCTACGGCTTTTGTATGAAATAAGACCTAATGACGTCATAGTTTTTTTGCTGTCAAGTAGAAAGTAGAATACTTATTGTCAAAAAAATTACGATAAAAAATGTTAAATAAAGTTTTAACATTAATTGATGAATAAAACTACTATTATTTTCACATGTTTCACTAGATAAAAATACTGATATAATTTATTTCACTTTTAAGAAACTTCCCTATTATTGGGCGTTATATAAATTAATTAAAAACGACATAGGCAGGCGAAACGAATATTAGAAGTAATAAAAAAGAAAAAAGCGAATTTAGGTCTTTTAACCGTAATAAAGCGTAATAATTTGTAATTGTTTTTTTTTGTAATATTGAACGATACATACCATAGTATCCGATGTCGCAGACGCACATGACTTGTTTGGCGATTACTCCCGTTACTACCATCTGGTTTGGTAAACCTGATAAGCACAAAACGTGGCGTCAAAAGTGGCCAGTCTTGGCAATTGTATTAAAAATATTATATGTGGATATATGCAACAAAGTAAAATTAAGGACTAAGGGCACATGAAAGGTGCCTAAAAAGTATATCTGATAGTGTGATCTTTAAGGATATGTGGTTCTATCACAAAGTGTATAGAATGGGTTGCTACCCCATTGCTATTTTAAAGTATCTTGGTTCAAAAAGAAGTAACAGAATATCAATTACTGTTATGTGATTTATAGGATATGGAATTATTTTTAAAATTTTTGTATACTTTATATAAAATTATTGCAATATCACTAAGCCCAAAATATTGATAAGAAGCTGAAATTTGACATGTATGTTTCTTGGGATTGCTCGAAATTTCTATAGGATCGGGAAGAAAAAGTTAAATTACAATTGAATGTGCAGGCTTGGGTGTCACAAGACCAAGCCGATTAATTCGTTTTGGACATCATGCAAAGTAATACCAGAGACGAGTAAGAATATAGACTTACAAAGTCGAACAAAAAAATGTGATTCGATAATTCGTTAACATAAATGACGAAAGATGTCGCTACGCGTATCGAATCGAAAAATAATTAGGGCCAGATGACGCGTGACGTCACTTGTACCCCCGCTTAATGGTACATAACATCACTAGATGGCGTTATATTCAATTTACTTGTCTTAAATTTATTAACGTGGACGAAAAACGACAACGTAGGTAGCCGTTGTGCAATGTGCAAGGTCATTCGAGAGTTGAGGCCCTCAAGGGTGCTCAACCTACCTACTACGGTACTATCAATAATGCTACCGTTCAACTCTTTAATCAATTTTAATTTTCGAATTATGTGCGTGGTTTAAGTACTTTAAGGTCTAAATTTGCAATGAAATGTTGCACTATATTTTGCTGGTCTGATAACAAAGCTGGCAGATGGCCTCGTAAGCCCACCGAGCTTGGGGTCGATTGATTTGTTTTGAGGAGCACTTCACACTTAGATGATATCCTTGGTCTGATGATGAAGCTGGAAGGTGGCCACGGTATCTCTGTGATAAAACGACATAAACCGACCGAATTTGCCCTCGATTAATTTGTCTTGAGGAGCACTTTACACCTAGATGATATCCAGGGTCTGATGATGAAGCTTGGAGGTGGCCACGGCATCTCTGTAATAAAACGACATAACCCGACCGAGTTTGGGCTTGATTGATTTGTCTTGAGGAGCACTTTACACCTAGATGATATCCAAGGTCTGATGATGAAGCTGGGAGGTGGCCACGACATCTCTGTAATAAAACGACATAACCCGACCGAGTTTGGGCTTGATTGATTTGTCTTGAGGAGCACTTTACACCTAGATGATATCCAGGGTCTGATGATGAAGCTGGAGGTGGCCACAGCATCTCTGTAATAAAACGACATAACCCGACCGAGTTTGGGCTTGATTGATTTGTCTTGAGGAGCACTTTACACCTAGATGATATCCAGGGTCTGATGATGAAGCTGGGAGGTGGCCACGGCATCTCTGTAATAAAACGACATAACCCGACCGAGTTTGGGCTTGATTGATTTGTCTTGAGGAGCACTTTACACCTAGATGATATCCAGGGTCTGATGATGAAGCTGGAGGTGGCCACAGCATCTCTGTTATAAAACGACATACTTAAGCCCACCAAGTTTGGGGTGGATTAATTTGTCTTGGGGAGCTCTTTAGGTAAGTACACCTAGATGATATTCGGGGTCTGATGATGAAGCTGGAGGTGGCTACGGCATCTTTGTAATAAAACGATGTAACCCTACCGAGTTTACCCTAGACGGCCGGTTGGCGTAGCGGGAGTGTAAGCGACGCACGGCTACGTCAAAGGTCGCGGGTTCGATTCCCGCTCAAGTCAAACATTTGTGTGCATGAATATGGATATTTGTCTTGATCTGGGTGTTTCTATGTATAACATATAAGTATGTATTTACAAAAAAAAGTATAACTATAGATATGTATGGTTATCCATTATCTAGTACCCATAGTAGGGTCATTTCGCCTGTTCGCATCCATTTAGTGCAGTTGACAAAGGACAATGGGCGGTTTTGGGCGGTCGGCGGCCATCAATGAATTTAATATCAAATGAAAGTATTAATAATTAGGAACATCTTTTATATGGGCGTTACGCTGTATTCCATTTAGGAAAAGAAATATTTGAATGTCAATATAACCTAATTGTATAGATAAAAGTTTTGTGACACGGTAACACATCATCAATATACCTAATTATGTAATAAAGTATCGCACGTGATCTTTCGTGTGAAGATAGCTCGGCGTTATAAGGCTGAGCACCTAGTACAGGGCGTGTAAAATATTGAAGTATACCGAGAGCAACAAATAAGACGTCTTAGCAAATATATTGAAGAGAAAGAAGTGTGGTTGTTACCCGTTCGAATACAGTCAAGGCACGTAAGACCTAGGACTTATTTATCATCGTCCTAGCGTTATCCCGGTTGCATCCGAGACTTACGCCTTGAAGCTCGACGTCCACTTACTAGTCCAAACAGACATGACAGAATATCGGCTTTTCCACAGAAGGATCACTGCCGTCTGACCTCCGTAACCCAAAGGTATAGCGATATTTCTATAGCTTAGACCAGTATCAGTTTATTTGAGGCAACCGTATTGACTTTCAAAGATCTTCATTAAAGCCAAGACCGACGGTATATTCTGCTCTCCGAGGCATGGGGCAAGCGATAATTAACTATTTAATACGTAAGTAAGATCTGGGACTTATTATTCATAGATTATTCCGAGTTATAGGCGCACGGTCAAATGCTGCGCACATAATTATTATGTGCGTAGTATGGTATATTATATACTTATATGGCTGGGTAAGAAATCAACCCGAAGAGTTGCGATTAGCAGCAGCAGAATTAACTGGGATTATAGAGGATGAATGAGAGTAACTAGGCTACACAAGGCTTAAAATCATACTTAATTCTTTTTTTAAACCATTATGTTCTTTCATAACTTTATCTACATACAATAATTAATTATGCATTATAATAGCTTATTATTTATTGATGATATTATGTTAGTTATATACAGGGTGTAACAAGACCCTTAACGAAAACTGAAATCCTATGTTGTACCAATCAGTACGAACATTTTTTGCTTGGGCACTATACCTGGGAAATTACTGGTTCAGGAGATATTGAGGCTCAAAGTTAATATGGAATTTTTCTAATTAGGTACAAAATCGATGCATTAACCCCCTCATATTTTCTTTAGATGCCCTATAACCCATGAATATGTAGGTATTTCGATAATTGCACGCGCGCGCTTTTAATTGCAGTTAAAAAAATGAGAAAACTCAAACAATATCGTTTCCCAGCTATTATTTTTGGTTAGTATCACTTGGCATGATGTCCACAACGAGTAGACTTTGGCTTGGTGATGGGTCTTGTGACACTCTGTACCCTTATAACCAAATAAAGATTTTATGTTTATAACAAATTGTATGGTAACTGTATTATATATGTAGGTATATTATTTAACATTAGTTACATCTAAATAGTAAAATGCACCTACCACTTTCATCTCTGTACCACCTTAAGGTTGACAGGTAGAGAATGCCATATGGCATTAGGTATGTCCACCGATGTACACTATGTTTGTGCATAAATGATTAAATAAAATAAATAAATAAACTGTGCTTACATTAGTAAGCACAGTTACCACACAATTTGATACAATAATATGTGATATATTATAAAATGACAATCTAAATAAGTTGTTTCACTTTCTTTAACACTTTCGTTAGCATGAGTAGTAAGTAAAACGATTAAATTTTGTAATAGTTTAAAAATATATAAACATTTTTGTCACTTCAAACTATCTTCGTGTATCAATAAAAATAACTTTGAAACTATTGATTACTAATAAACTGATTTAAATAATAGTTACAGGTAGCACGCCACTGCGTAATGTTGATGTTGTGCATGTATTGTTAGAGAGAGATGCAGGTGGCCTTTAATGTTGCGTTCTCTCTCCCACCGGCGGACACGAATAGGCCCCACTCTGCCACTCTATTCTTAATATCTCTATGCTCTTATACGTTAAGGTATTGGCGGTACTGACTTTTCATTTTATTAGTGTGTTAGTATACTTATTTTCGAGCATTTTTAAAGGGAGGTCCGTAAATGGACGCGAATTGGGCGATGGACGCGAACAGGCGAAATGACCCTACAAGCTCAAAGCTCTGCTTAGTTACTCAAAGACTATTAAGCATACTTTTATTGAATTGTTTTATTTTTTTGTTTTCTGCTATTTTGTTAACTGTAAAATAACTTGGTACATTTAAAATAGTTTTACTACATACATTATTATTGTCAGTGCTATGCATACCGTAATTGTCATATTATATCAGATACAATGCCTTTTAAGTGTTTACATTAACTGTATAAATATATATGATGTGGTTGTGCTAATAAATAAATTAATTAATTAATTAATTAGGGACTAGATGGTGTTGTGTGAATGTGGTAGAATATTAGGTATATTATAAATTATAGTTTGGGCTCGATTGAATTTTCTTGAGGAACACTTTACACCTAGGTGATAATAATTATGACACTACGATACTACCTATAGCGGTACCGGGTTCGATTCTAGGTATAGTTGCTTTTTGCATTTTCTCATACAAAGTACCTAGTTAATAAATAATATGGTCTCACTCATGGTATGAGTTCGTGCGGGCGTCCTTGAGGCATACATAAAACTAGTTCGTAGATGGTTGTTTACGAATTGTTACTAAATAAGTGTATCTACCTATAAAACCCGTAACGTACCCATCCCATCTAAATAGGTAATTTTATTTTGGTTTAAGCGTCATCTAGTGAAAATTCAATGTAAACCGTTGTACATTACCTTTCGTGTTTTTACTACGCCATCTATTAGTACACATTCAAAAGTGATAAAATATGCACGTAAAATGAAATAGATAAATTAGCTTATTATGAGCAATATTACCAATTCTAAAAAATACTTAAACAATTTCAATGGCCGTTAATGAAAAAATAATGATATTTTTATGACTTGTCTGGCTGTAATTAACGTCGCGTGCTATTTGATCAGCGCCCTCTGGATATAGCTCGCGATTTGAGCTTTTTCCGAGGCACATTTTTTTGTTCGACTTTGGCAGTCTATATTCTTACTCGTCTCTGGTAATACTTAGCAAAAAGAATACCTGGGACACAAAGTTTTTTTTTTGATATTTTTTTTAAATTGTAATTAAAAGTGCGCGCGTGCAGTGCTTGAAATATCTATTTTATCCGAGGGTGCATATGACATCTAGAGAACAAATTAGCGGGGTAAATGCATGATTTATTCCACTTACATATTTTATGACTACACAACTGTATACACAACATATTTTATGTAGGTGGTAAAATTCCACAAGCCGGATAAAAGAAGTCGTCTTTTTTCCACCTGGGTGAATCAATTCCTAGGTGAACAAAGTACTTTATGTATGTCGACTTATTTCACTTGGGGTGTAAGGGCTAGGTAGGTGAAATAATGCCGAGGTGAAATGAGGACACTAAGATGTCCATTTTGTTCACCCAGTTGTACAAAGTGGAAACCAAATAATGCATCTATTTTTTTCGTAATTAGAAGAAAAAAAAAATGGTGACATTGAGCATCAATATCGCTTGAATCAGTAATTTTCTGGGTATTGCGCCGAAGTAAAAATATATTTTTTTTATAGTAATAGGCGGCAAACGAGCAGACGGATCGCCTGATGGTAAAACATTACCGCCGCCCATGGACACAAGCAACACCACAGGAGTCACAAGTGTGTTACCGCCCCTTGGGGTCGGGAAAAGGGAATGGATGAGGAGGGATGAGGGAGAAGAAAAGGGGATAGGGCCTTCGGCACTCTCAATCACCGAACGAAACGCAACAGTTTAGGTACTGTTACTTTACGTCGATTTTCTGTGAGAGGGTAGTATTTCCCCGGTCGAGCCGGTCCATTCATGCTAAAATCAGCAAGGTTTTACTACCAGCAAAATCGTATTGATTGTTACAACATTGGATTTCAGTTTTCGTTAAGGTCTTTTTACACGCCATATATAAGGGAACGATGCAAGTGGGAGCACGCTGGGAGGGTGATGATGATGATAATGGTGTAGTCGCTACTCACAGTGCGACCTCGGCGGACACACGACGTCGGCGCAGGCGGGTTGAGGCGCGGTGGGGGGTGCGGGGCTGGGCGCGGGCGCCGGCGGTGCGGGGGGCGCGGGCGGCGGGGTGGGCGAGAGCGGCGCGGCGCAGAGCGGCGGGGCCCAGCCGCGCGCGCACACGCAGCGGAACCCCGCGCCGCCGCTCTCCTCCACGCACGCGCCGCCCGCGCCGCACGGGCCCGACGCGCACGCCGACATCTGCACACACAAATACAAGCGTCACTGCTTACTCCCTAACTCGTCTACATATCCACCATCACAAACTTCCACCGTGTCATCACACTAACACCTTCACATAGGAAAAGATATATAAAATGACATCTTCCAAAAACGCTTAAAGTAATCCTTTAAAACAATCGTTTTCATTAGACGATGTTAAAACAAATTATTATTAAAAACACGTTAATCGACTTTCAATATCAACCATCATCACTAAAAGTACAATTTACTTAAAGCCGAGGCATCAAAACGCGCACGCGTCGACGTGCACGTATACGTACACGTTCTTCAGTGTCACGTGCACGTTGCGTGATACATCGTTTGCAAATAAATTCATGTACAATTCAAAATAGCGAGAACCGATAACTGTTGGAGCAAAGATATTCTAGAATAACGGATATAATAGCAGAGGTAGACCTCCCGCATGATAGACCGACGATCTTGTTGGGATCCAAGCAACGACAACCCAACCTACTAGACACCAGACGTAAGGTAAACACTTTCTGACAACACGTTAGACTTACATCTTACATAAGACCAATCCCAACATGTGATGAATTATGACGTACCGCAAATTTGAACCAGCCAATTATGATGCATATTTGTGGCCCTCCCTTGCCCCGCATACCTCATCGCTTTGACAGAATTGTTTGTTTGTTTGTAGAAATGAAAACATTAGGTGTCTAGTAGGCTGAGTTGTCGTTGGGTCCAAGTGACACAAGATCGATATAATATGTAAAAAGCCTTGAGAGTATGTCCAGCTATAAATGTCGTTTGACTAATGTAATAATGACAATTAAACAACAAAACTTACGCTATGACACCTCTCGCCGGTGTACCCCGGGTGACAAGCGCATACGAAGCTGCCGTACGTGTCGTAACAAAGTCCGTGACCGCAGATGTTTCTGTCTTCTTCACACTCGTTCACGTTCATCTCACACCGAGCGCCTGTGTAGCCTGCACAAAATCATAACACACTTCAAATTACATTCACAAAAAAGATTATTATACATATTTTAAACAAGGTTTCAGTTGTAGTCCGTCAGACCACAATCCCCCGGATTAACCAAATATAATCTCCCAACCTGGTATGAGAATCCACTCTCTAGTTGGACATCACACCTTATTCCTCCGTGGTGCGTTGGCATTCTTATACTATAATGGTAATAGCTCTACCAAACTGCTGTTGCGGTCATATATTACATATTTCGATGTTCCAGCGATGAAAGAACAAAACTCACTACTTTTCGATAAGACAAATCAAATAAAATAGAATATAACTAACCACTCAGTGAAGTGGGGCAAAGCAAAGTTAGGTGTTTTATAATTAATTTCACCATTGTTAAGTATTCTTTTGGTCTGGCAAGACTCAACTTCGATCCTGTCAGTTCAAGGTATCTGGCAGCCAGTCTTAAGCTGAAGCACATGAGCAAAAATTACCGTGAGTTTGATTACACGTTCTTTTTCCTGATTCTACACGCTTGCTTTGCAAACTTAGCAGTAAATGTAGAATCTTTATGATTGTTCTTTTAATTTGAAGTTCATAAGCGTCGCACCGGTCGTCGTAGCAGAGGTATGTCTCCCGCGAGTTGGACTGACGACTTTGTTGTGATCGCGGGCAGCGGATGGATGCCGTCGGCTCAAGACCAGCAGTAGACGTCACTAGGCTGACATGACACGTTGTATCGGATAATGCAGTATATTTACCAGTTCCCGAGCAGTCGCAGGTGAAGTTGTTGACGGCGTCCTGGCAGCGGCCGCCGTTGAGGCACGCGCCCGCTGCCGCCGCACACTCGTCCACGTCCGTCTCGCAGTTGCGGCCCGTGTACCCTACACACACACGCACACACACACCACGCACTTAGCGCTACACACTAGCCAACAGGGACAGATCCACAGAGAGGTGACAGCGCAGCAAAAGGCAATTGACTATTTAGGAGCAGCGCAAACGACACACATTCTTTGACGACTTTAACTTTTTCCTCTGTGAAAATAGAAATATGCATACGACGTGCAAATGGGTATATTTTTGTGAAAGTAGAGTAGTAAAAGTGTATCATCTTCGCTACATCTTAATGTTTCCCTCTCGGATCCGTCACTGCTACACATAGCACTAAAAAAACATCTACTTCTTACAATACGTTCCATAAAGGCACACGAAAAAATCATAATGATAACTTAGGTAAGTTTACTAAAACTATAGTGATCATGATGTATATAGAATATGAATGAATGAACTGAATGATATCTAGAAAAATTACTTTTTTAAGTGATCAGTGCAATATATATTACAATAAGTAGTAGTTGCATAATATAACGTCTATTTTATAAGTAAGTAATTGCATAATATAACATGCAAATTATAAGTAAGTGTTACCAGGAGGACAAGCGCAGATGTATGTGTCAGAGCCGGGCGGCACGGTGCAGCTGCCGTTGTTGACGCAGGGGCCCGCCACGCACAGCGGGTCCAGAGACACCTCCAGCTCGCAGAATTGACCTACAGGAACAATAATAATGAAAAGACAATGTTTGTTACCGGTAGACGTATTAATTCGATTAAAAAAAATTACGTTCATAAGCGTCACCTTGTGACCTAGATGAATAAACGATTTTGACTTTGACGACATTCCACACTAAAGAGGTTGATTTTCAGGGGGTCTAGTCCAGTAGTTTTGATTTAGTTGCAAGTCGTTTAGTCTAACGACTCGCAACTGATCAATTCCTTTAGTAATGCAACCCCAAGCAGTTTCGTCTAACCTTTACTATATTTTAGGGAGGCTTTTTAGAAATGTTGGGTTATTGTGCCTGTCAAAAAACGACTCGCAACTCGCCCAAACTTGGAGTAAGGATGATTAAATTCCAATATATTCAATAACAATAATGTTATCAGAAGTACTATTAAATTGCCCAATTAAAGCGTTAACATGTTAATTTATTATATCTACGTAACGGATATTAACGCGTATCATCCGTGTAATTTGGTACGTTTTACGCATAAACGTATCAAATTTGTACAGTTGATTGTCTACAAAACGATACACTACACATTTTAATTAGAAAATATTAAACTATACAATTATTAAAGTAACTTGTTACATATTCGACCTTGAATTATTCATCAACTTCTATCAGTGTATATGAACGTGCATATGCGTACACGAATACGTGCACGTCTACGCGCACATACTCAATATTGTAAGGCTTCAACTACAACCAGTTGTTAATGAAACAGATGCGTAAGCATAGACGGTGTATATCATGAGTAGACACACGCAATTAGTTCTGGCACGGCTCGTCCGCTACACGTACACGTATACGTACCGTGATAGTGCGGCGGACAGTCGCACGTGTAGTCGCCGCGCGAGTCCTCGACGCAGCGCGCTCGGACGCGCACGGCTCGTCCGCTACACGTACACGTATACGTACCGTGATAGTGCGGCGGACAGTCGCACGTGTAGTCGCCGCGCGAGTCCTCGACGCAGCGCGCTCGGACGCGCACGGCTCGCCCTCTACACGTACACGTATACGTACCGTGATAGTGCGGCGGACAGTCGCACGTGTAGTCGCCGCGCGAGTCCTCGACGCAGCGCGCTCGGACGCGCACGGCTCGCCCTCTACACGTACACGTATACGTACCGTGATAGTGCGGCGGACAGTCGCACGTGTAGTCGCCGCGCGAGTCCTCGACGCAGCGCGCTCGGACGCGCACGGCTCGCCCTCTACACGTACACGTATACGTACCGTGATAGTGCGGCGGACAGTCGCACGTGTAGTCGCCGCGCGAGTCCTCGACGCAGCGCGCGCCGTGCTGGCACGGCTCGGACGCGCACGGCTCGTCCGCTACACGTACACGTATACGTACCGTGATAGTGCGGCGGACAGTCGCACGTGTAGTCGCCGCGCGAGTCCTCGACGCAGCGCGCTCGGACGCGCACGGCTCGCCCTCTACACGTACACGTATACGTACCGTGATAGTGCGGCGGACAGTCGCACGTGTAGTCGCCGCGCGAGTCCTCGACGCAGCGCGCTCGGACGCGCACGGCTCGCCCTCTACACGTACACGTATACGTACCGTGATAGTGCGGCGGACAGTCGCACGTGTAGTCGCCGCGCGAGTCCTCGACGCAGCGCGCGCCGTGCTGGCACGGCTCGGACGCGCACGGCTCGTCCGCTACACGTACACGTATACGTACCGTGATAGTGCGGCGGACAGTCGCACGTGTAGTCGCCGCGCGAGTCCTCGACGCAGCGCGCGCCATGCTGGCACGGCTCGGACGCGCACGGCTCGCCCGCTACACGTACACGTATACGTACCGTGATAGTGCGGCGGACAGTCGCACGTGTAGTCGCCGCGCGAGTCCTCGACGCAGCGCGCGCCGTGCTGGCACGGCTCGGACGCGCACGGCTCGCCCGCTACACGTACACGTATACGTACCGTGATAGTGCGGCGGACAGTCGCACGTGTAGTCGCCGCGCGAGTCCTCGACGCAGCGCGCGCCGTGCTGGCACGGCTCGGACGCGCACGGCTCGTCCGCTACACGTACACGTATACGTACCGTGATAGTGCGGCGGACAGTCGCACGTGTAGTCGCCGCGCGAGTCCTCGACGCAGCGCGCGCCGTGCTGGCACGGCTCGGACGCGCACGGCTCGTCCGCTACACGTACACGTATACGTACCGTGATAGTGCGGCGGACAGTCGCACGTGTAGTCGCCGCGCGAGTCCTCGACGCAGCGCGCTCGGACGCGCACGGCTCGCCCGCTACACGTACACGTATACGTACCGTGATAGTGCGGCGGACAGTCGCACGTGTAGTCGCCGCGCGAGTCCTCGACGCAGCGCGCGCCGTGCTGGCACGGCTCGGACGCGCACGGCTCGTCCGCTACACGTACACGTATACGTACCGTGATAGTGCGGCGGACAGTCGCACGTGTAGTCGCCGCGCGAGTCCTCGACGCAGCGCGCGCCGTGCTGGCACGGCTCGTCCGCTACACGTACACGTATACGTACCGTGATAGTGCGGCGGACAGTCGCACGTGTAGTCGCCGCGCGAGTCCTCGACGCAGCGCGCTCGGACGCGCACGGCTCGCCCGCTACACGTACACGTATACGTACCGTGATAGTGCGGCGGACAGTCGCACGTGTAGTCGCCGCGCGAGTCCTCGACGCAGCGCGCGCCGTGCTGGCACGGCTCGGACGCGCACGGCTCGTCCGCTACACGTACACGTATACGTACCGTGATAGTGCGGCGGACAGTCGCACGTGTAGTCGCCGCGCGAGTCCTCGACACAGCGCGCGCCGTGCTGGCACGGCTCGGACGCGCACGGCTCGCCCGCTACACGTACACGTATACGTACCGTGATAGTGCGGCGGACAGTCGCACGTGTAGTCGCCGCGCGAGTCCTCGACGCAGCGCGCTCGGACGCGCACGGCTCGCCCGCTACACGTACACGTATACGTACCGTGATAGTGCGGCGGACAGTCGCACGTGTAGTCGCCGCGCGAGTCCTCGACGCAGCGCGCGCCGTGCTGGCACGGCTCGGACGCGCACGGCTCGTCCGCTACACGTACACGTATACGTACCGTGATAGTGCGGCGGACAGTCGCACGTGTAGTCGCCGCGCGAGTCCTCGACACAGCGCGCGCCGTGCTGGCACGGCTCGGACGCGCACGGCTCGCCCGCGTCCACCTCGCAGTTGTTGCCAGTGTAGCGCGCTGTGCAGTGACACTCGTATCTACGAACAAACACACATGCATCACTATTTCTGAATAGACAATAAGGAACACAACAATCAAACATCACAGCCCGGCATTCAATTCGCGCGAAAATATCAGAACAACGAATCGTGTTCACCTCAACTCGCGCCGCGCCCGCATCGCATGTCACGTGCATTTGGTCACGTAGGCCACGTTAATCAAAGTACCTATCGACTGTTTGTTGCTTCTGCGCTGCGCCGTGCTGCTTCGCGTTCTTATTCAGACCGCTCACATAGGACGCCGCGTTAGCGATTTTAGCGAGTGTGCTGAGATTATATCGCGGTATGGCGGCTCTCTTGTGTCTCTTGTCTCAAGGGAGCCGCGCTCAGGAGTAAACACACAACTCACGCAAGCGAAGGCGTTCTGTGCTTTATCTCTTCAACTCGACGCGGAACCGTTAGCAAGCAGTTCGCCTCATTCCGGCTACTGATTCGTTGGCCACAAACAAACCAGATCAAAATTGGCGAATTAATAGCTGGTTTGTGTTTGGTCATTGTGAGAACTCGTAGCAGGATATGCCAAAAAACTTGTGCCCTAACAGAAGCATAATCACTGAAGACATAAGATATTTACAACATGCCATAGAAATATGGTTTTCATAATCATATTTCTATACAGGTGGTAGCTGTATAAGGCAACAAAACAATTAATAATATATTGAACTCGTCGCCACACCTCATAACAATGACTTGTCCTTAGCAGGCGTGGCAGGATTACGCCACGAACATATCTAATCGCAACACATTCCTCCACAGGTGACTCTGAGTAATGAAAACTTTGCGATGGCTACAGAAAGCCATCAACAATAAACTGTTTATCTTGGACAGAACTATGACGCGTCTATTTTGTTGAGTTCTAATGTTTATACCATGGATATCTTTTAAAAAACGCTGTCAGTAATGTAACTTTTACCTGAACAAGTAAGTACATTATTATCTAATATTTAGTTACAACAATGTTTTTGTGTGTAGTCAATTTACAAGTATTCTTTGTATAGTGCAGACCTCTAAAGGGATGATAGTACTCGTTATTGTGATGCTCGTCATTGATGAGCTTATGCTATGGGAAATTTCCGAAATCGCTGAAAGAAAATCATTTGTTCCACACATTTTGTCGAGGTTAAAATTCGATTTAGTAATTGAAGATCTGATATTGTTGGCGTATTATCCACAGGGGAATTACCTGTCATGTCGCCATATGCATGTGCCGTATTTAGTAATGAAACAGTTCATGTTTTTGGGGTATTATTTGTCAAGGTTTATATAATTGATTTTAAACTTTGGCGATTTGTATACATCGTACAATTTTATATAATTATTACCTGTCGTGTCGCGATATACATGTGCCGTGTCGCATGCAGGGCTCGTTGTAGCAGTGGTCCTTCGGCGGGATGCGCAGCACGTCCTTTCTGTCGATACCTGACATCACAACAATCATCTATTAATATGCGCACTCCATATTACCGCCCACTATGGCACTCGTTATCAACGGAATAAGGAAGCTATATACTATTCATAATCCATTTGATTTTTATAAACATTATCCTGCTGAGGTGTAAGTAATTGATTAGGTATTAATTATTTTCCTCTTTTGTGGCTTTATTTCTGATTATTTTAAATTATTGTTAATTAATTATTATGTGGTTTCTAATCAATAGTCACAAGCTGCTGGCTGTGTGAACATATTATTATCCTGTTAACAGTAAACATGGAAATACCTATTTGTGTTCTTTTTCTGTGCAGGTAAATTTTTGTACAAGTAGTCAACGTTGACGTAGTTCTTGATTACTCACTTGCGACATGAGTATATCAGATGTGAAATATTTACATAGCAAGGAGTTAGAAACTTTCGCACTTCTAGAAAGCATAAGCTAAGCACTCGCTGTGTTGAAGTAGCACGCTAGGCAGGTATTAGTGGCACGAGCTCATGACTTTGTTCATCTTATGTCCCATTAAGAAGAGGGCATTTACAGTCGACAGGGATGAAATGTTAGGGGCAGGAATGGATGGATAGACTGGGACGTGGGAATGGATATGGAACAGAAAGGGGTAATGATCATCCGATCATCCGACAGGCGACAGAGAAAGAAGTATGGAAGCCAAGAATATACTTTCATTATCATCATCATGAGCCATGTATATAAACTGTCCCACTGCTGGGCACGGGCCTCTTCTCACTATGAGAAGGGTAAGGCCAAAGTCCACCACGCTGGCCCAGTGCGGGTTGGCGGACTTCACATGTCTTTCGAAAACATTATGGAGAACCCTCAGACATGCAGGTTTCCTCACGATGTTTTCTTTCACCGTTTAGCAAGCGATAATTAACAATTTAATACGCACATAACTCCGAAAAGTCATTGGTGCGTGCTGTGCGAAATATTACACGGGCCCTAAATTTAGTTGGACCAGGGCAAGAGGGTGAAAAGAAACTCACAGTCGTCAGTGGTGAGTGGGCAGTGTCCAAACTGCACGTTGCGTATCTGCGCGCCGGCGACGTGGAACTCGAGCTGTGGGCCTTCTAGGATGCAGCCGCTGAACACGCCGCCCACCACGAGGACCGCGCCGCCCGACTCCAGCGCGCCTGGAGACAGCAGCTCCGGGTTCCATGTCACGTTCGATATCACCTGCACACGGAAAATCGAGCTTTACAGACAAGTATTTGTCACGTTCGATAGGTAGGTATCACTCACTAAAGGTAAAGGTCGAGCTGTACTTAATAATGGTATTTATCAGGTTCGATATGACCTGGCACACGGGAAATAAGGGTGTAAGTTGAGCTCTACTAACTACAGGTATTTGTGACATTCGAGTTCACCTGCACAGAACACCATATACCCTGTTCACCTGACACATGCAGGAAGTCGAGTTTTACAAACTAAAAGTATTTGTTTGGTAATGTGTCAGATCATTATTAAAACCAATCCTTTAGAATTTTCTACTTTATCCAAATAAAAATAATATTTATTTATCAGGAAACGCACAGATATAAAAAATACTCATAGATGATTAAATTAAAGGCTATGGGTTTCCAATTGATTGGAATGAACACCAGTCTTGAAGAACGTCACGACGGAAGTCGCTGTGTGGAAACGGTTATATTCTGTCAAATCTGATAAGGCTAGAAAGTGGAAAGCGGGTCCCATGGTGAGTCTTGGAAACAACTGGGGATCACGCTAGGACGATAATGATGATGATGATGACAAATGACGAGCCGACTTTATTTCCTTTGACAAGCCTTTGTTTTTTATCTGATACAAGTTAATTCTGGTGCCACCACAGCCTTTAAACTGTGTTAACACTTAGGCGACATCTCGATCACAATGCCAGTATGTGGACGAGCGAAATGTCGGTCGACATTGTCGCGGGACAGTCGCACGTAAATGTCCTGCGACTGTTCGCGATAAGTCGCGCGACTTTGTCCCCTAGTGAATACATGGCTTTAGGGTTGAGCTACTACGCGTCAGCACGCCGCGAAATCGATCGTGCTGACGCGTTCCCTCTCTCTTTCTCGCTCTAGTAAATGACGGTCCTAAGTGACAGAAAAAGATAGAAGCATAGGAAAGTGCGATACGGTGCTGATGGGTGTAGCTCAACCCTAAGCCATCGTAATAGATAAATAACTTATTGCCGTCTACAAAATACAAAACAAACTTCATGTTTGCGACCCACGCATTGAACCTATCATCTCTCGAGTTATCGTAAACTTATAACATTCATAATTAAGCATTAGGCATTCTAAATTAATAGCCGTGTCAAACAGCAATGCGAATATTTTTCATGTTGAAATCGTGACCTAAAATGTTGGTGGAGTGTGTACCTAACGGCGGAACGTGATCAAATAGTGATGTAACTCGAGTTTATGTTTAAACACGTGACATTGCCTGCATTCATCGCACAAATATACAATCGATTATTTATTTTGGCTTCAGTATTTTTGTTTAATGCATTGCCAAATTTGACTGGACGGCAAACAAGTTTTCAGTAGGTAGTAGGTTTGATGGTAAGCAGTTACTGTGACCAAAGCTGCGTTACGGTATCTATAAAGAGAAGGTGCTGCTGTTTGCGTGTGGATTTCAACACTGAGGCTTCTTACAGAGCTTTGTCACATAACAAACGCAACGCAGGCACAAGATTGGATAACTCCGATATTGTTTAGTATGAGATGAAAGAGAGTTCCTAGTTAGTCTGCCCTTGGCCCTTTTATGGTCAAATGCTAATATGCTTTGGGCCACCAGCATCCTAACCTATCATTGCGAACGATGCATCGAATTGGATGTCACGGCTGGTTAAAATGTAAGTTCGAAGTCACTATTTACAATATAATAATTATGAACTTTCAATATAAAGCTTGTCGTACAATGGCTCGATCAAAGATTCTTTGAACAACTTGCTACGCTGTATGTGAAACAATATCGGTTACGTAACTAATTGGCGTCATCTGTATCAACATGAAACATATTAATTCAGTGATTTGTGTCTTCAGCTGCGCGTCATATATGCACGTGGAGAAATAACACAACACACAATGGCTGTATGGCAGTGTGGCGGTATGAGTGATCGTAGTAGTGTTACACACTCCGCCAGGTCGTATTAATGTCAGGGTTTGATAAATAACATGTTTCAACCCAGTACGTCAAACACATGTGTACGCGCACATTGGCAATGGAGCGGGTTTTTCAAACAGACGCAATATTGCGAGCCTGATTAGATAAAATATATGTATACCTATAGCAATGTATCATCCAATAGTTTTAACACCATAGCTTTTTATTTTCGGCACTAAGTAACTCAACACAGCCGCGGAAAGCAGCTAGGTAAATTACCAACACATACATACATACATATCGTCACGCCTTTTATCCCTGAAGGGGTAGGCAGAGGTGTATTTCTACACCCACTTTTCGCCAGATATACCTACTTTAGTCCCACGTAATAAGGGGCGACCCTATTGACGTACCGGGCACATTTCCAGACTCCGTGCTGCTACTGAGAATTTCGTGACAGAAAAACCCAATAACACTGCCCGACCCAGGAATTGAACCCGGGACCTCCCGATCCCAGGCGCACATTTATGCCGTGAGACCAACGAGGAAGTCGTATAGGGTTTGATGTCGAGTTTTCCGTCTCTACGCAAAGATGGTATTTGCATCGTGTTATCCCTTAGTCGCCTCTTACGACACACACGGGAAAATAGGGGGTGGTGACACTTGTATTCTATGCCGTCAACAACACGGCAAAACACACATTACCAACACAATGTCCGGAATTGGGAAAATGGCGTATCAATCCTCGCTTTGAGTAACAGTGACGTTTGTGTATGTACATACCTGCGTGTCCTTGTCGACCTCGAGCAGCAGCGAGGGCGGGTTGGGCCTGTAGCGCAGCGCGACCCAGTGCCAGCGGTTGTCGAGCGTCTCCTTGGCCAGCCCCACCTCGCGCGGCGGCTGGCTGGGTCGCGCCCACTGCACCACCACCTGCTCGAACAGCGCGCTCACCCGCAGCGTGTACCCCTCGAAGCGCTGAGAGAACAACTCGCCACCTACAACACCACAACAAACATCTCACGTAAAGTACAAGTCCGAGATGTGCTCCAGATCGCAAACTGCAGCCACAGACTGCAAGCGACACCACTAGTTTTATTGAATCTCTATAAAATCGATTCTAACTGCGACCGCAGGCAATACTACAGTGAACAGCCGCTAGCCGCATTGTCGCCTGCGGTTGCAGTCTGCAGTCCAAATCGGACCTGTACCTTTACAAGGATCTCAAAAACAAATGCATCCGCTATTTGGTTAGATATTTACATATTAGTCTCTAAAGCTTTCTCTGATTAGCATCACAAAAGTGCCACTTTCTTTCGAGCCTAAGAGCTTATGTACACTAATTAAAATGGCACTTAATATGTAATGGGTAGTGGGTAAGTACGCCGTTACAAGAAGACTGTCCGGCTTCGTTCATATATAGCCAGGATCTTACAGAATAACATAATGTTTAGGGGAAGTTTCCGAAGTTTAAGCTGTATTTTTGTCTTCTAGGTATAACAGTTTCAGTTATGTGAAAGTTATAATGAAAATCTTGCATGCTCAACTGCCTGTTTTTCGTGTCACATTAAATAATTATTAATTGAAATATATAAATCTTATTGAAACATCGTAACTATAGTGTATATTGTATTAGGTTACTGGGCACCGTCGTCGATTTCGTATAAGGAAGAGAGCAGAAAACAAGGGGACATCCACTTAAACCAAAATAAACTCACGAGCGAACCATTAAAAACGAACACGTTACAGAGATTATATCAGTCGGAAACCATTAAGTTAGCTGTAAACAAACCACGCTGCACAAGCCCGGTGAATGGCACACCAACAGTTTAATGTTCAGGATAAACCTTACTTTTCATTGCATGACACCGTTATAAATATTCCGCTGCATACTTATTAAAGCCACAACATCCCTTAAATTTTCATACGAAAATAGCAACAGTACCTAGCTAGGTAAAACATGTCGTCTACGGCCAGTGCTCACGGAGACAAGATAGAAATCTGTCGAGTCCCGAATGTTCTGTGGTGTGTGCCCTCTCACCTGCCAGTTGCCCGCACATCATAATTATAACGGTGTATGACCCGCGATATGAAAACATCTCTGATGACATTATATGAATGGAAAATGATACTAACGGTATTTCGAGATGTGCGTACATTATGGCCGAAGTATACACGCTCCCTTTGGCAGCGTTTATGGGCTGTGTGAATACAGTACTGTGTTTTGGTAAGCTCTTATGTAAGGCTACTTCTTGATGGCGCCATTAAGCACCTGTATTCTGTATTGCATCGCATTTTATATAAATGATTCACAAAATGACGAATATACAACAAATATTTTGTATCAAGGACAGTTTACATTGATAAATTTATTAGGATCTTAATAATCGACTTTATCGTCTGCTTTCATAGCTGGTACTTCCGACCAAACAAGGATCGAAGCCGGAATTGCTACTAATAACGAGTATTCTTTGGTCCTATTACCTGGCGGTGTTACTGTGTGTGATTAGCATTTAGTGGATACGGTGGACGCTACCTGGTGCGAGTAGGATCAACAAATACATTATCCGAATGACCAATGAATGTTCCTAATTAGTTTCTGAATAGCATGGCCTGTTTTTTGTCATATAAGCGTAATTGACGATAACCTCGAGTCGAACGACGTATGGGAACTAAGTTACGAACAAAAACTTATAAACGACGGTTAAGAGCGCTGTATTTAATATTAACTAATCGTAACAGCATAATAACCTAGATACTAAAAATTCTTTAACAATGGAGGACATACTTTATATAAGTTTTATTGTTATAAAGCCTATTGGCGGTCACTGACGTTCAGTTTTAAGTTAAAAAGTAGTTATTATTTAAGTATTGTCAAGAGCACTCCTGTATCTTGTATTGCATTCGCTGATATCACTTTGTGAATTTTCGATATTATTAGCTCGGGTGCAATATAACGCCAAAGAAGTCGCACGTTCATAAATCGATTTGTCATTGGCTGGCAAGTTACAACCAGGTGCTAATTGGAATATATTTTAGATATTTACCGTAAATCAAATTCCAAAAGGTCATAAATTGCATTAAAACTTTTTCAAGCACTCGAAAGACATCCACCGTATCCACCTTTCAATAGCAATCTAGCTTAACTAT
The DNA here is from genome assembly GCA_944739405.2 of Euclidia mi. Classification (NCBI taxonomy): domain Eukaryota; kingdom Metazoa; phylum Arthropoda; class Insecta; order Lepidoptera; family Erebidae; genus Euclidia; species Euclidia mi. The sequence goes on along the minus strand of OX123187.2, from coordinate 4,818,970 downwards.
AGTACGAGGGTCAAACTGAAAGTTCTTAGAAAATCAAAAACTGATTACATTAGCCAGTTATTAGTTTTATTATATCTTTTCAAAATATTGTCCATTGACGTCAATACACCGCTGCATGCGATGGAACCACTTGGAAAAGCACTTTGCCCACTCGTCCTTAGGGGTCTCTTCAATGGCATCGCGATACGCAGCCACCGCTTCTTCAGCATTCATAAACCGCTTTCCTTTAAGTTTTTCTTTAATTTTTGGAAATAAATAAAAATCACAAGGCGCGAGGTCGGGGCTATACGGCGGGTGACCCAGTAATTCAACGTTTGATGTCGCCAAATAGTCGATCGTTCGCTTGGCGGTGTGCGACGAGGCGTTGTCGTGGTGAAGGAGGATCCTACTGCGAGGTCGTTTCTCTCGAACTTTTTCCAAGACAAGTGGCAAACAATTGGTAGTGTACCATTCTGCAGAAACTGTTTTTTGATCCTCTAACACAATTGTTGCGAAATGACCTATCCTTCCAAAGAACGAGGCCACCATTTTTTTTCCCGCACTTCGATCTCTCTTCACTTTAGTTGGCAACTCCTCGAAAGGAAACACCCACTGAGCAGATTGTCTTTTGGTTTCAGGATCATAACAGTAAATCCAGCTTTCGTCACCTGTTAGTATGTCGAACACAGCATTTGAGTCACCTCCGTTAAATCTTTCAATCATTTTACGGCACCAATCCACACGATGGAGTTTTTGAGCCTTAGTCAAATTATGAGGTATCCACCGGGCGCAAAGCTTCCTGACCGCTAAATGTTCGTGGAGGATTTTGTGCACTTGACTCATACCGATGCCTAAGCTTGTTCGAATCTGCTGATAGGTCACTCTTTTGTCAGTCTCTATCATACGCCGCACAACACAGATGTTATTTTCAGTCGTCGCCGTAGAAGGCCGTCCCTCACGTACATCATCAGTGAGATTAGTGCGACCACGTTTAAACTCATTAAACCAGTTGTAAACAGTCGCACGAGATGGGGCTTCATCGTGAAAGGCCAATCGTAGTCTATCATAACTTTCTTGTTGACTTAAATGACATCGAAAGTCATAAAAAATCATTGCACGAAAATTTTCTCGTGTTAAATTCATGTTGACGTGACACAGACAATTTTCAATTTGCCGCCAAATCGTAAAACAAATAACAAATGAATGAAATATATACTCAGTAATATTGGCAAAGAGTTCTATTTTCAAATTTTAGAATATTTTTTTTATTATATTGTTTATAAGTGGCCAGTTCTAAGAACTTTCAGTTTGACCCTCGTATGAGATGATATGCAGTACCTAACTCGTCACACGATGAGTTCCCCATGTCAGCTAGATGGATGAATCATGATGATTGAAATGATGATACACAACATGAACATAAACACTAACAATGCTTATTATCAACATTATACACTCATGTGTGTAACACGAGGCGGTGCTGGTATGCTAGTATTAAGCTTTGTTTGTATACAACAACTTAGTATAGTAGTTACACATTGTAGTAAACACTAAATTCTTTGTCAATATCATCGCCTAAAGTCACACATTTTTACTTAAAAATATCTTAATTTCATTCCATATCGGAGAAATCATCGGTAATACCCGCGCAATATCTAAGCAACGATACCTATGAGGTGATTTTCCTCAATTTTGGAGTCGACTAAACCTAATCGTATACTGCCAAATTACAGATACCTACATATACCTAACAGATTGAACAAATAAATCATCTCCGTAAAAAACATGACAAAAAATTACGAACTGAATGGATACGAACCAATCTTAGTACGTTGTGTAGTGTAGATAAAAAGTATCCATTGAGTATCACCGATCCATATGTGTCGGTTGATTTATGTACCTTTCTCTCAGTCACAATAATATTACAGCAACGTTTAAGCGTACACAGTATAAACCGGTCGTGTGTAGCCGTGTAGGCGAGCCCGCGCGCGCGTGCGTGTTCTCTGTGACGTAACTGTCGCTCACGCACCGGTCAGTGTACACCACATAGTGTCACTCACACGAAGCAAGCATTAGGTATCACTTGGGATCCTCCAGTATATTCGGGCGAACCCCAATTTGCATGTTGATGTGTGCTCATATTACAACTACCTAAATCTTATTTCGGAGAACGACTTGAGGACGTGGCCTTGAATTATAATCCGATGAGCGCATTGTTTAATTTTTTTTAAATAAATTCTACAGTATGACGAATTTTATGTTCTATTCGAGCTGTCGATGTATTAAATGATATGATCGAGTGTGCACATCTCATCGGCTGAAGAACAAATGCATGGTCAGCGTAGCTAATCTCTGATTCTGCGAATCGTGAAGCATGCAGCAATGCACTCTGTAATGCGTGCACTTCGCGTAATAACCGGCAAAAACGCGCAACCATCGGCGACTGTAATGACTTGTGGAGATTTTGATTGATGCCAATCGTCCTCCATCGAGTGGTTTTTGCTGTGAGAATTACTTGACTTTTTAAATATTGTACGCAGCAAATGATGTCCATTTCTTTTGGACAAAACACAAGACGAGTATCTTGGGAATAAACAAGTTTCCGAACTTTGATAAATTGCCTCGAAAAGTTATGTAAGCATCAAATAAAAACTTCTCAGCAAGAAAATTGTCCAAAAAATAATGAGGTTCAGTTAACTTACCGACGCATGTTCGGAAGCTGAGTCCGACGAGTTGTTTGAGAGAGATGGGTCGCGCGAGGCGTATGTAGGAGCTGCCGTTGAAGTAGGCTTCGGGACGGTCGGAGGGGCCGAGAGGGCCGGCGGCGCTCGCGCTTGACCACAGCGCGCACGTCGCCAGCAACACCCAGCAGACTGCAACAACAAGGGACAAACTTGTTAATATTAAAGCCGAAATAAAAGTTCAAGTAAACTTTGACGATTGACAGTTGCAACCGCACAAAGTTGTTCTTTGGCTCTAGAGATGACTACGGGTCTATTGGGGCTTTCATTCCTTTAATCTGTTGCTGAATATAGTTTGGTAAGACATAAAATCTAGATAGGTACTGCAAATCTCAATAGCAACGATCACTAATCTATATTGCAATACAATATAATTAAGTTTAGCAACATGGTGGTCGAGCTCGAAACACTGGCGATCAATGATCGTAATGAAGTAGTTACATGGCGCGAGCTGTTTGTTCATACATGTACAGTGTACTCGTATGTAGTCGGCAGGCTCTGTACTCTGTAGTTGGATAAAGCACGGCGTGGGTTATGCAAACAGTTCGATGCCGGAATAAACGGCGCGGTGCAGCCTGTATGCATAGGTAGAGCCTCCACGAACCAGGTCACTACCGCCGCAACTCGGGAGCAACCAGCGGGGAGTCACTTAATTGTATTTTTAGTGGCATCTCACTACACACAATAAAACCCGGTTTCATTTTGCCACACATCTTTATTCAACACACAAATAAACGAAGTATACCAACCAGACCATTATTTCTACTGTGGGAACAGGTTGCAAGATGCAACCAGTGTATAATACAACATTGCCAAGATTTTCGAGATACTAAAGTAATGAGAAATGCTTGAGACTAGTACTTTATTAAACTTTATGAACCCATCGCTATTAGCATTAAACATCCAAATGCACCTAAATATAAAACAGCACACAATAATTATCTTGTTAATTACAATAACAAAACTAGGTATAAAATAATTAAGCTGCTTCTCTGGCCGCGACGGGCAACTTTTTCGACACACTCTAAAACCCAGAAAAAGTCACCTAGTTACCGCGCACGCCGGCCCTCGGCTCACTTACATAAAACATTAAGCCTCGATAGGCTTAGTGGCACAAGCAGGGCTTACATAAGCGAATTCAAATAAGTTGAACTGTATCATCGTGTCACCACGCACCACTTGCAGCGATCGACTATTTAAACGGATTACTGCAGCCTTTCACTGATCTATGTACAGTTGCGATCTTTAACCCATCACGTCGCTGGACGTGATTGCGAACATTTCCGTAACTAACAAACAAAATAAGAAACCTATAGAGGCGCAGTACAGCATCTTAGACGATGAAATATGACGTTGAGTCATCATCATGTCAGCCTAGAGACGTCGTCGTGACGTTGAGTACTCTGACTATATGTTGTTCCCAGCAGCGTAGTAAAAAAGAAGAAATATGACCACTTTACTGAATTTAGAACGGAAATTAAGGCTAAGAGTGCATGCGCATACCTTACTAGAGCACTAAAAGAAATGTTAAGTATTCGATTAGGTTCACAAGTGGTACCTATTAAGATATTAAACATTTGGTGACACTTTCAGGGCCTTAAAGTGTTCACATGCGTAAAAAAAGGATCTCTGGCAACTTATCGATTTTGTAAATGAGTTAAAATGTTGAGACGACTCGCAAGATAAAGAATATCGGGGCAAAAAGAGAGGTAAACCTATACTAATTCAATTATTTTTCTGTTGTTGGTGTTGAGTTGAGGATGACTATGAGAATTCTGATTTTACACTACAGCCAGCAGAATTTCGTGGCAATACGAAGTCTAAACAAAGGACTGACATAGTTTTGGTCGCTATTATCCAAATGAAGTCATCGTCTGCGACTAGCGTAAATTCAAGGGTATCAACATAGAAACCTGTTCCAAAGTTCTAGGCCTATCAAGTGACAGTTAATCTTAGAATCTGATATCATCATTACTTTAGTGATTCATTCATACAAAAACGTATTTAACCATATCACGCTAATGCTCATAATTTGCACTAGCTCAAAGTGAGAGCGGTCGACATTCACCAGGGTGCACTGTTTAATTGTTCATGTATGCAAGAGCCCGGCAACGCCCATCGGAAGAAACTGTGTTACTTTCATTGTAATACGATTTAATCCCTACATCATATATAGATACTGGTCGCTACATTACATACAAGTAATATTTGATAGCTCTGACCTCGATGTACCAATATTCAGTCCAAACCATTCGATAAAATACATTTACATTGATATTGAGGTATTTCAATTCATGTGTCATTATCAGAATCCGAAAGTTGAATATAATCATTTACAGTTTATATTTTGTATATTACCTCAAAACTGGTCAAGTCCAAAGATATGTTGCAAACGTGTTTCATACTGAATATAACACATTAGTGCAGTTATTGTATGCACACACTAAATTCTATTTTGTGAAAACGTCATTTCGCATGCAACTGTATTCGCTCTAGAAAAATACATTTCAGACTTCTTACAAAACAACAATTCATTGTAAATCGTGTTTTCAACCGAGCAATTACTATTTAAACCATTGTGGAAGTTATTTCTACTGTTTATTTCACCATTTATGACTGTCTTTTCATTGCTAATTTACAATGGCAATGGATGGAAGAGAACGCTTTCCGAACTTTCCACAGCTTCATCGGAACTAAAACATTCCCATAACAACAATAAGTATAAAGAGAAGAAACCATATGAATCACGCAGTAAAAGTTGTATCCAGATAGTCCAATGCCACCGCTCAGTTCTTTGACCGTTATTGCCGTCTCATGAATACATCAATCCAATTAGTCGACACATGAGGCAACGTACCGACAGCACACTACGCCACGAAAAATGCAATATACACCGCATTTTACAACGAAAATTAAGCAAACTAAAATCCACTGCAATACGTAGTACATTAATTGAGCATGACGGAATGCCCTATTACTTGTCTACCTTCACCAAACAACCATTCTACAAAAGAAAACGCACATATTTGTTACAAAACATATGTACATATCAAACCCGCTCTCTGCAATTGTAAATTAAATCTTATACTAATAAATAAAGCTGAAGAGTTTGTTTGTTTGGTTGAACGCGCTAATCTCAGGAACTACTGGTCCGATTTGAAAAATTCCTTCAGTGTTAGATAGCCCATTTATCGAGGAAGGCTATAGGATATATAACATCACGCTATGCGCGGCGGGAGCAGAGCAGTAGCCTTAAATAACGCGAGTCTAACCGCAGGCATCCTCTAGTTGATACATAATTTTAAAGAATCAGACAAGTGACGGAATGTCAATTTAATAAAAAATTGTCTAATTAAAGGTTCACTAGGCTATAAAAATAATACGCACATATTGGTTTTACTGAGGTTGGTCGTTCCTAATACCAGGTCACGGCTGACGCCCAGGGGTAGGCTGTTTATAGACATGGCATCTCATATGCATTTGCGTTAGTAAGCAACTATGTACTACTTAATTAAACGAGATTTACATGACGACAGTTTCTAGAAGCAAGCTCTATGATGACTGTATCTTGCTGTGGATATTTGCTTCAATAAAATACCCTTGTGAAAATCTTAGGTACTTAACAATTTTCAACAGCAAACATACATGAAAATACTGTTAATTAATCGTTTAATTATGATTTAAGTAAATCATCATGTCATCATCAGCCATTAACAGTTCACTGCTGGAAGGAGGAATTGGCCTACTATACCACGCTGGCCAAACGGATTGGTATAGGGTATGCATCAAGTTTTCCTTCTTTTGCAGTGCTGTTCTCTGCATAATATGGTCCCTCTGTCGGCTCTTACGACACCCATGGGATGATATGGAGTGGAGACATTCCGTATTCTTAATCAAAGTAAGATAAATGTCCTTGTCCTTGCATGATAAAATTTTGCTTCAAAGGTAGACAAAAGTCACGCCTTTTGGTGGTAAAACAAAGCCACGGTAATCCTACTAATATTATAAATGTGAAAGTTTGTGAAGATGGATGGATGGATGGATGGATGGATGGATGGATGTTTGTTACTCTTTCACGCAAAAACTACTGTACGGATTTGGATGAAACTTTACAATAATATAGTTCATACATCAGAATAACACATAGGCTACGATTTATAAAGATTTTGTATAATGTTGCCATAATATAAGGAAAAGTATAAACTAAGTCGGCAAAAATCCTGAGCTCTGAAAGCTATTAATTGGAATTTTACCCCCTTCCTGATGACAGATTGATCTGATATTTGGCATACACTCATATTTTCATTAAGATAAAAGATAATATTTAAATGATTGTAATTTCAAGATGGCCGCCGATACAAAATGGCGGATCATATTATCTACTTCACAACAACCTCAATAAGGGTATCAAATGAAAAGGCTTGATTGGTAGAATAGAGTTCACTATGAAAAATCCAAGATGGCCGCCGTCACAAAATGGCGGATTACTTATTTTCCACAAATACCTCAATATGGGTATCGAATAAAAGGGCTTGATTGGTAGAATAGGGTTCACTATGAAAAATCCAAGATGGCTGCCGCCACAAAATGGTGGATTACATATTTTCCACAAATACCTCAATATGGGTATCAAATGAAAGGGCCTGATTGGTAGAATAGAGCTTACTATGAAAAATCCAAGATGGCCGCCGCCACAAAATGGCGGATTACCTATTTTCCACAAATACCTCAATTCAATATGGGTATCAAATGAAAGGGCTTGATTCCCTTTCATTTGATACCCATATTGAATTGAGGTAGATGGCTGTCGCCGTAAAATGGCGGATTACATATTTGCCACAAATACCTCAATATGGGTATCGAATGAAAGGGCTTGATTGGTAGAATAGAGCTTACTATGAAAAATCCAAGATGGCTGTCGCCGCAAAATGGCGTATTACGTATTTTTCACAAATACCTCAATATGGGTATCGAATGAAAGGGCTTGATTGGTAGAATAGGGTTCACTATAAAACATCCAAGATGGCTGCCGCCACAAAATGGCGGATTACATATTTTCCACAAATACTTCAATATGGGCATCAAATGAAAGGGCTTTATTGATAGAATAGAACTTACTATGAAAAATCCAAGATGGCCGCCGCCACAAAATGGCGGCTTACCTATTTTCCACAAATACGGGTATCGAATGACAGGGCTTGATTGGTAGAAAAGGGCTCACTATGAAAATAGAATTAAAGTATCAACTAACAACAAAACTAAAAACTTGAAAATAAAATTAACTAAAAAAAATATTTTGGGCGTAGCGTATCCAGAGTAAACATTACGATAGAAATTTCACTTGCCCAACGATTTTATATTTGTCTGATCAATACCCCAGATTGATGAGAAGATTGGTGCGATCTGGTAGCTAGAACTTACCGAATTACTTTTTAACTTTTAGTACATAATCTAACTACTTGCATCATTTTTTATTGTAATAAAACAGTATAACATCAAAAAAAAAAATATATATATATGTTTTTTACAATGCTCATTCTAGAGTAGTTATCAAATTGTTTTCAAAATTGATAGATTTATTTCCTTCAGTATTTAATGTAGATTAACTTTGTCTTTTACAGTAAGTAGTTTTGACGAATAGTTAAAAGTTATCACGATATATCTGACCTAAGCGCAGCGTCATTAAAAGCGCTTTCTATGAGTTAGTGCGCTTAAGCACAGCGAGGCGGAGGGACGGTCTGATTGTCTGATATGTACTTTGTGGTACCTAATGCTTTCAGATTTTATTTTTGCTGCTGTTATATTTAGTAGGTATATAAGCTCTTCATAACTTCAAAAATATAGGTACACACATACTAATCTTTACCTGAAGTTCAACGATTATGAAAACAAAAATAATTTTTCAGTATTATCTGTTTATATGTATGCTATACGGCTAATCTACAGAGCCGTTTGTGATGAAATTTGACATGGATACTGGATAATCTGAAACCCGGGGAAGTACATAGGCCACTCTTTATTAAAATATAATGCTGGCGAAGCCGCGGGCGAAAGCTAGTAATATCTAACAGTATTGTAACTCCATACAAACGCACGAAACTCGAGTTATACCTACGCGCCGCGAGCAGAGTACCCATTAGACTGGGCGGACTGTGCCTACAGTACCCGCAGCCGCTATCGTGCCGCAGCTCGCATACGGCGCGTCTGGTAGGTATACGAGGGTCAAACTGAAAGTTCTTAGAACTGGCCACTTATAAACAATATAATAAAAAAAATATTCTAAAATTTGAAAATAGAACTCTTTGCCAATATTACTGAGTATATATTTCATTCATTTGTCATTTGTTTTACGATTTGGCGGCAAATTGAAAATTGTCTGTGTCACGTCAACATGAATTTAACACGAGAAAATTTTCGTGCAATGATTTTTTATGACTTTCGATGTCATTTAAGTCAACAAGAAAGTTATGATAGACTACGATTGGCCTTTCACGATGAAGCCCCATCTCGTGCGACTGTTTACAACTGGTTTAATGAGTTTAAACGTGGTCGCACTAATCTCACTGATGATGTACGTGAGGGACGGCCTTCTACGGCGACGACTGAAAATAACATCTGTGTTGTGCGGCGTATGATAGAGACTGACAAAAGAGTGACCTATCAGCAGATTCGGACAAGCTTAGGCATCGGTATGAGTCAAGTGCACAAAATCCTCCACGAACATTTAGCGGTCAGGAAGCTTTGCGCCCGGTGGATACCTCATAATTTGACTAAGGCTCAAAAACTCCATCGTGTGGATTGGTGCCGTAAAATGATTGAAAGATTTAACGGAGGTGACTCAAATGCTGTGTTCGACATACTAACAGGTGACGAAAGCTGGATTTACTGTTATGATCCTGAAACCAAAAGACAATCTGCTCAGTGGGTGTTTCCTTTCGAGGAGTTGCCAACTAAAGTGAAGAGAGATCGAAGTGCGGGAAAAAAAATGGTGGCCTCGTTCTTTGGAAGGATAGGTCATTTCGCAACAATTGTGTTAGAGGATCAAAAAACAGTTTCTGCAGAATGGTACACTACCAATTGTTTGCCACTTGTCTTGGAAAAAGTTCGAGAGAAACGACCTCGCAGTAGGATCCTCCTTCACCACGACAACGCCTCGTCGCACACCGCCAAGCGAACGATCGACTATTTGGCGACATCAAACGTTGAATTACTGGGTCACCCGCCGTATAGCCCCGACCTCGCGCCTTGTGATTTTTATTTATTTCCAAAAATTAAAGAAAAACTTAAAGGAAAGCGGTTTATGAATGCTGAAGAAGCAGTGGCTGCGTATCGCGATGCCATTGAAGAGACCCCTAAGGACGAGTGGGCAAAGTGCTTTTCCCAGTGGTTCCATCGCATGCAGCGGTGTATTGACGTCAATGGACAATATTTTGAAAAGATATAATAAAACTAATAACTGGCTAATGTAATCAGTTTTTGATTTTCTAAGAACTTTCAGTTTGACCCTCGTATAACTCACGAAGACGGCCGAGTTACAATACTGTTAGATTATATTACCGTGACAAAGCAGGCCTTAATAAATCGACCTGAAATCTGTCAATTAACAAACATTCATGTGGTGCTGGACTTGCATGTTAGTAACAAGACTATAGGTGCGTACTCTCGATGTATAGTGAGCTGTGGACGGCAGAGCGCAAGCGGCACGCGCTCTCCACATAATCGAGTTACAATCGATTCGTCACGAGATCGACCGGCACCGGCCACCAGTCATGACGCGCGGCTATTTCATTAGCCGCCCCACAATCCACCCAGATTGAACATTAAGCACTTATGGGAAAATCTCCACTGGAAGTAGGTTTAGAAGCCAACGACTTCATCGCTTTCTCAGACTTCAAAAGTAAAAATGCAACACAAGTGGGTCTCGGACATTGCATTTGTCAGATATATACCGTAAGTCCGATGTTTATGGGCTTTCGAATGATCCTGTACTGCGATGTATCGATATGTATTCAAATGAGGTCCCATCTTGATAATGCGTGCGGACGCGACGCGACAGGCTACTCAAGAATATTAATCCATATGAGGTTATTTAAATACAAGTAAGTATACAGGTAAACGGTGAAGTAAAAAAATCGTGAGGAAACCTGCATGTCTGAGAGTTCTCCATAATGTTTTCGAAAGACATGTGAAGTCTGCCAAACCGCACTTGGCCAGCGTGGTGGACTATGGCCTTACCCTTCTCATAGTGGGAAGAGGCCCGTGCCCAGCAGAGGGACAGTATAAAGGGCTGATGATGATACAGGTACAATATCTTAATATATAAAATCCTTGCGTTACTGACTGACTGACAGACACGCTACAGCCGAAACTATTGGGCGCAGGAAGCTGAAATTTGGCATGTATGTTCCTTGGGGACCGTAGGCGTGCACTAAGATGGGATTTCCCGAAATACCCACGGGATCGGCCAAAACGGGTAAATTTAAAAAAAAAACCAGGCGTAGCTGCTGGCGTCCTCTAGTAGGGTGATAAAATTGACCAAGAGTCTAGGTCCCAGATAATTGGTTACTGGTTGCGATGATCGGGTGCCATTTGCAGTTTGCGTGAGTTTGGCTTCATTACAGTCATAATGGCTGTGTGAGCGCATCTAATGCACAAATGTACGACACAGATTAATTGACCTGGTTCCTTATCGTCTCGGCTAAATTGAAAGTAAATTCACTAAAACGACTCATTTAATGGTAACTACGAATGCATTTCAACACGCGCTATGCGCTGCTCATGTAACATAAACACTGAACAAGCGCATGTTTTAATAGTCCACAACACGATATGAAAACATTAAATAGGTATTGCATAGATGTACGCTGCGAATATTGGTATATACTTCATTGTGTGGTCCAGATACAGTTTCGATAAAGCAATAAACAGTGCAAAATACATATGTGCAGTTGGAATTAACATACACTGCATACACTGGTATCAAGTTTTCTAATTCAACTGTAATCTTTAGTAATCTTTATTCAATAATAATGTTTACATTTCAGTGGATGGATACAGTAGGTCTGGATAATCTTATACTCTTCTTTCTCTTTCTCTTAACGTTATCCCAGTTTCAATCTGGGGTCAGCTTACTAGTCTAACCGGATTTGGCTGAATATTAGCTTTTCCACAGAGCGACCGCCTGTCTGACCTCCGGAACCCGAAGGGATAGCGATATTCCATGGTTTAGACTAGTGTCAGTTTATTTAGAAGGTACTGACGCGCTGTAACGACTGTCAAAGATCTTCATGACAACTGGGACCGACGGCTTAACGTGCTCTCCGAGGCACGGGACAAGCGATAATTAACAATTCAATACGCACTTAACTCCGAAAAGTCATTGGTGCGCGCCGTGGATTCGAACCCGATACCCTCTGCATGGCAGTCTGTTGGTATATCCACCCGGCTATGCCTGCCTGTCTGGATAATCTTATACTATAATACTTTATAATCTAATAAACAATAAATATTATAAATACTTGAGGCATATAGATTCAAAAGCAGCTAAGTGACTTCATATCGAAATAGCAGGAAATGAAAAAAACGTTTTAGTAGGTATTTTTACATTTGTAATGACTTTGGATGTAGGGCTTGTGATGTATAATAATAATAGGTTTTGGTTGTCTTTTTCTATGGTTGCTATCTAATAAGCTTAAAAATATCAAAAAATCGTATCACTTAGCTGTTTTTTAATATGATAAAGGGCACTTAGCTGTATTTGATCCTAAATTCAATTTTTGAATGTTTTTTAAGGGCCTTAACCGGGTTTGTTTCTTGTTATTAATTTATGAAGAGATGATACTAAAAGAACACTAGATGGCTCCATACTTAGTTCATTTTTTGAAAATGTGGCACTTAGCTGCTTTTGATTCTATATGCCTCACTTAACATATTATACTTGAATTAGAAAAAAAATTTCTAGCAATATAATTGAAAACTCTATATTTGGAAATTGATACTTGTTAAGTGTATAGTAGAGTACAAAGTAGATGCACCTCAAACATCATTACTACATAAGGTATCTAGTTTCACCTACATTAGAACCGTTACATAAGGCTTCATTATATTCTATCATAGTGCACGGAAATTGGAACAATGTTTTGTAACATCATCTGTACCTATATTATTATTCTCGGTATACTATTATTCATACATTTGATACATTACACGTTCGAATGCTAATATGGACTCGTTGGTGGTGGATGAAGTATCGAGATAGCCCGTCGAAAGTACACTCGTAAACAAAACGAATTCAAGCGCATTAGAAATGAACAATAGCTTTACTTACTGAATTTGAGTAGATTAAATTCAGAGTATAACGAGAAGATGATACCAAGAACTTAAACTGAAAAGACGTCACAAATTAAGATAATTTCGTTTTTTGGCGCCAGGGGCGCATGTGAACAAGCGCATGTCATAACAGCGTTAAAGAAACAAGTCGTGAACGCGGCAGTAAATCCAGGAGCTTCCTCGGATTTCGTAAAAGTATATATTACTAGAAGACGCCAGCAGCTACGCCTGCATTATTTTTTAAATTTACCCGTTTTGGCCAATCTCGTGGGAATTTCGGGAAATCCCTTCTTAGTGCACCCTACGGTCCCCAAGGCACATACATGCCAAATTTCAGCTTTCTGCGCCCAATAGTTTCGGCTGTAGCGTATCTGTCAGTCAGTCAGTAACGCAAGGATTTTAATAAAGATTATAACATACTCGGGTAGTAAAGTAAATTGCAAGTTAAGTCTAAAGCAAGCTCAGATGCAGAAGGTGTAAAAGACTTTGAAGCTTCATTGAAAATTGAAGAAGTATTTACATCAAAGCCACAACAACAACAAAAAAAATTATTCAGTTTTAAATATAAAAGTATGATTAAATTTAATGGCATCACGCCACGCATCGAAAGTCACTCAGTAACAACTAGATGTTGCCATTAATAAAGTGCATTGCGCAACAGACGCGCACAGCGCGCACGCGCAGCGGATATGCGCGTCTGAAGACACGCCGAGCAACTATCGTAACAAAGACGATTCGAAGACGAAGCGAAAATAGTCAACACAAAAACAATAGCATATAGTCAAGTTGCATATTTACAAATGCATGTTGCTTGCATTTGTACTTATGGATATCTAGTTTTCTCACTCATTAAGAGATTGCGACAAGTAAAGTGTGTCTAGCCTACACAGTACACGAGTATAAAACATTTTAATCATGCATAGAGTCAACGAGTTGAGTATTAATGGCACACACAATATGTTTGCGAAACGATTTGCTAGTATTCAAAGTTTATGCGCCACACCATAACTTATGATTAGTTATGATGCATTCAGCAACATGTCCGTATAATGACCATTTATTTGCCTGTAGATGTTAAATAAACACATTTATAGAGGTTCAATGGCGTATAATTGGCACAAACTACCGCATCGTCGGCCTCGACTGACAAGCTCCGGCGGAAGAAACTCACGCGCCCTGTGATTTTGTGCTCGTTACCAAATTATCATACAATGTACGAATTACAGCCGTCAGAATTGAACCTTGGTGTCGTCAGACATCCTGAAGGCTTATTACTTATTTTGTAATCTCATTCCGGATCCAATTTAGCTCTACCAAAAAATCTGTTCTGAAAGCAGGTCTCCCACAAACATACCTGCTTGCTACATTGCAACCTCAAAGTACAGTTATTAAGAGGAAACACCACGGCCGTTTCTCTATACAAACGTAGTCTCCTGTTTTCTCCCTGGATAATGCTAGTAGAGCAATTATTTTTTTCCAAAAGATGTATGGCCCTGATTGGCATGTCCCTATGTTTTCCTTTTTATCATAAATTAAATATTAAAAAAGATATGAACCTTCAAATATCTCAAAAATTGGCCAGATTTTTCGCTGTGTTCAAACATCCAAAAAACAAATTTGGCTAGATTATTTAAAAAAAGGAAAACATAGGAACACGGCCAAAGCCTTTCTTTAATTTAATATGAAAAACTAGTTAAATCGATGAAGTTTTGGAGAAGGAATCAGGGGAATACGAAGCGTTGATTTTGTGTACATTTAATAGGTATATTTGGTCCAGCAGTTTGTCTCTAGCGCGCTCTGCGGGGGGAGGCTTGAGGCTGCGCGACAGCAATAGATTTTACAAATACCTATTTTTCAATTCTCTCGCCCGTAGTGTTTCCTGTTAAAATTTTCGAGATCTGTCAGCGACGCCGCTGGTTTTTTTTTTTTGGAAGGAAACACTTTTGTGTGTGAAGATAATAAAAGAAAATACAGTTACATACAGCGTGGTCTACGGGTTCCCCAAAATGTCGCAACATACGTAATTTTGCCCACCCAAATTAATACTGAAACCAGAATACGCTGCTGTCGACACCTGAGCGAGGAGGTTGCTTTACTCAAGATATTGTTATCAGATAAATCACCATGTGCCAGTTCGTGGCACTTGGGCAAAAACGTTAGTATTATACTAATCCACGTAACGGACAAACAATGCGTGGGCGTCGAGGCTAATCTTGCCACACTGTACCACTACCTGAGATTCACATCGCATACGCACGCCAAACTACACCCTATTCTCAACCACCAGGGTGCACTTTAGTGTGCCAGCGTTTTGAACAATAGGCAGTTAGCGTGTGACTTCAATGGCCATCCGTAACTGCTAATGCTAACTATATGTATATATGTGTTTACTTTGAATTTAAAACGTGATGCCAGATAATATTGTTATATGTATTCGTTCTGTTGAACCATTTCAAAATAGGGGTATGTGTACGCGCGAGATGCAGCAAGCTAAACCAATTTGATGCGGCTACAACAACATTTGCAAACCACGACAAAATTGGAGGATTTTACTTCCTCATTTGAAGAACGATATGTTAGAATTTTGTACTACCTAACTGGATAACCATACAAAAACAACAGCCAAACCTTGAAGATAGAGTATGAGGGAGCAGCCAAATTTTTTCTGAAATAGGAAAATTACGCATTTTTCAAGGTTTGGCTCTTGTTTTTGTATCCCTCGCTTAGTGTTGCGATTGCAAGTCAGAGAGCATACTCAATGATGAATGATTCGTTAACGGTTAAGTGATTGTTTCGATGATTAATATTACAAACGTGATCAAACGTATATTTGCTACAACTGCGAAATAAAAGAGAACAGTGTCAAGGTGCGAGAGGAGCGTGTCATTACTGTAGTTTACACCCCGCGACAGAATTACGCAGACGAGACACATTTTACTCACGCTGGTGAGCTGTGAGACATTTCTGTCATTTAACAACACAGCTAGACATCGATCAGCAATGCATAACACACCATCAACAACGTGGGGCGCGCGCGCGTTTATCAAATATCGATGCGTGCGCGCATAGCGGCGCGGTGACGTCACGCACAGGTAACCACCCAACAGTGACTCATCGAGTCATAGGCCTGCGCTTCCCGGGAATCAACCTTCAAGGAATCACTCAAAAGACCCGATGAGTCAACTTGTAAAAGTTACTTTCATTCATTAAGTTTTACTACATGGGTCTACTTTTCGACACTTCCCAGAACCGGCTGCCATAAAGAAACCGTTGTATTTCAACTGTGTACAACAACAAACATGTTCCAGTTTGTTAATTCTTTGCATTTTGGACGTTTCGTACGTGACGTAAATATGGCGGGCTATTCTTAATTCGTAACAGTTTCACGAGCAACATTGTGCACTAGATACAAAACAAAGAACTTTCTACTTGACATGGTACGTTTAGGAGTTATCCAGTGGTTTTCGTAACGAATTATAGTAAGCGGTTGACATAACGGCCTTCAGGTCGGGCGCACAGTCGCTCACCAGCCGCCGCTGATAACCGACGCACTGTGGATAATTACATCGAACACTCAGATGGAAAGTCCATGATAATGGCACAGATACAACAGAAACCGTGTGCTCGCCGCCTTTTTATGGAAATATCATAGCTTCATAACCATAGAGAAACGGAGTAATTCATGTTAATGGGAGTTAGATGAAAGTGATACGAATTAAAACAGTCTCAATGGGCATTGAAAGCCTGACGAATATTCTAAAAATGTGTTATGTTTAAGTGTTATATCTAAAAGCAAATCACACGGTAATAGTGTTTCCAATTCGGCCAGTCGTCCTTGAATGAATATTGATAAACCAAACGCTTGGTAACTTTTACTACAGAACAAACACAAGTCACACACGTGCTCGCACATACGATTAAATCGACCAAAACATCTGGCGATGTAAACATCAGGCACTGCATTTTAATTACTGATGCGTAGATACTTTAGAAACTTCATAAATATTTGCTGTTTACAAAACTATCCTTAAATTTTGATTTTGCAGCAGATGCTTTTGAAAATAATAAATTGCAATTATTTATTAGTACAATGAGATATAGCACCATATAGTATCCTATTGTCATCCTTAGATATATTGCAAGTATGCATGTCAAAAGTATTATTAAATTGTTAATTATCGCTTGCTAAACGGTGAAGGAAAACATCGTGAGGAAACCTGCATGTCTGAGAGTTCTCCATAATGTTCTCGAAAGACTTGACAAGACGCACTTGGGCAGCGTGGTGGACTATGGCCTTACCCTTCTCATAGTGAGAAGAGGCCGGTGCCAAGCAGTGGGACAGTTTATATACAGGGCTGATAATGATGATGATGATGATGTCAAAAGTAACTACAGGTTTGAGAGAAACCAACGCGGTTGTAGAAAGAATCGACGCATAACGCAGCATGGTACTTGATTTCGTCTGTAATCTAATTGACAAACGCCTTCCTCGATAGAGAAGTCCCTGCATTACGAAAATATAGTTTTAAAGAGAAAACGCCAGTTTTCAGCAAAGCTCTATGAAGTTTGTTCCAATTCTTTCATCAGAATCAACACGTAACCGGCGTGACACGCGGACACGCACAGCTCAGCTTATCAGACCCCATGGCAAGTGCGTGAGAAAGTTCGTGCAATCCCAACACAATCTTAAGCGGTACACTTAACGGCATACGCATTATGTCAAGATTAGTTTTTGTACCCCTAAGCTAACTTAAGAACAAAAAATATAATGGCCGTTACCCGTAGCTTATGATGTCGGCTTTTTGCCGACTCTACAAAAAATATTACCTAGTTGACGTAGTAGAAACCTAATTAAGATTGGGTATTTTAACAATTGACCAATAAAGTAGAGTTGTTTTATCGATTCTTTTTCATAAGATAGCGCTTATATTTGCAATTAATAAAAGTCAGTTAAATAAAATTAAAAGACCCGAAGGTCGATTAAAAGCTTTCTGATAGAAACCTTATGTTCTCAGTAAAATCCATCACACTCGTTTTCAGCCACATAGCACCTAAAACACCATCTGGTTGGTGTCCTGTGTATGCGATATTAAGAAGGAACTAGATGACTTCCTCCAAATAACTTCTGCTTGTTCAGGAACCAAAAGTGTAACTGAACTCGTCCAACTATAGTTACATTTAGCTACGTAACTGTTCCTTCAAAGAGACAAGACAGGTAGGTGCGTATCTTGATAGTTATACTTATGATAACTTGAAGCCATTATACAATGGAGATCCTACGACAATGTAGCAGTGAGTGGGTTCACATAACGGCGGTGGTGCCGCGGTGCCGTTGTTGACAGGCGTCACACTCCGCCGCCCAGCTGGCGCGCCTCGTGAGGAGCCCACGCACAGCTCTGGACAAAAACACTCCGCGTACCCAACACGACATGTTCGTGTGCAGGTTATGTAAGAAACGTGAGAGAACAAAACGCATGCATTTTCTTATGCTTCAATCTAACATCACTATCTTTAATTTAGTCGGTAAGGATACTTTTTTGCCATCGTGTGTTGAATATTGGTACATGATACACGTAGAGAAAACAACAAACAGACCAGGCCTGTGGCCCTTCTCAAAACTATGACAGTTAAATCTAAGTGATATATCAGCATGTACATATTTTCAATCCGCATACAGCGTTACCTAGTCTACAACTAGAAATATTATGAAATAACATGACACCAGAGCGATCATATCAAACGGCTCACCAGTAACATGGCGTCTTACTTCCAAACAAAAAGTGCCAAGCGGTGGTTTACTCGTGACCGTGTTATCAACTTATCACACTGTATGGTAACACGACGGCGTGCGGCGTAGCGTACAGGGAGGCAATTAAGCCGAAGCCCGAGTAATTAACTCGTACGGTAAGATTAATATTAATGCGCACACGCACCGAATCACAGCCGTCGTGAAGGAGAGTGCATCGCGTGACCAAGCCGCGGTACAAAGTGGCAGTTGACATGAACGCCACGATTCTGAATATTGTTATTTAGCATACACGTGCCGCGTTTTGGTACAAATAGTTATGTGAAAGCATTAAAAAGAGGGAAAATATTACGAATTAAGAAAGTACAATTGGAACTGAAGTCATGAAAAAGAAAATACACCTATGGGGGGCTACCTAGTGCGCGCAATGCTAGACATCATAATGCTGCTTGAAATGAACCAAATAGTATTTTGATGATAAAATATAACGCTTAATATCATGTGATAGGTGCAAGATTTCTTTACGAACCTCGTCATCTTATAACTTTTCAATCTAGAAATTTTGGACATCGTCGTCCTAGCGTTATCCCAGTAGCAGCCCGGAGTTCCCTTCCCGTCGCAACCCAAAGGGATGGCGATATTCTACATAGTTTAGAAAAGTTTCACGGTAGTAGAGCCTTGCTGATTTCAGCATGAATGGGCCGGCTCGACCGGGGAAGTACTACCCTCTCACATAAAATCGTCGTAAAGTAACAGTACCTAAACTGTTGCGTTTCGTTCGGTACTCCTTCTCCCTCATCCCACTTCTCATCCTATCCCTTTTCCCAACCCCAAGGGGCGGCAACGCACTTGTGACTCCTGTGGTGTTACTTTTGTCCATGGGTGGCGGTAATTTCTTATCATCAAGCGATCCGTCTGCTCGTTTGCCGCCTATTACTATAAAAAAAACAAGTGTCGGTTTACACAGAGGTACTGACTCCATGTATAATTTTTATAATTATTATACTCCTCGAGTCCCAAAAACTACTTCGCAATGTGGTAACAAAGACAGCTAGTAGACGATTAAAACAATTTTCACTAAATTACGGTCTCATTATTACAATTAATAAAATTGAAACGTACCATTGTCAAAAAATTAAGCGTTAATTAATGATAATTTACTTCGTTAATGAAACGTGGCGCTTTAATTCAATCTCAGTTGGAACGAGTAGTGACAGCAAATTAATGTGGTGAATATCTTTGATAATTGCGACACGTCATGTGATATAAGATCTATCGCAGCTTGTACCTAATGTGTTTTTATATGACACTTGAGATGGACGAAATGTATGCGCTTGGATAATATTGCAGTTCAGGGTATGTTGCCCATTATCTAATGTTGCAACTGAGTACGTGCTACGACCGTGCCATGGCGCGTGTGCCTCTCAACTTGATGGGAAAAGTATTTTCACAGATGCTATAAGTCAATCCAAATAAACACAAACGAGCGGGTCAAAGACAAATCTTCACGTGTGTATGGGTGTAGCATCATCACAATCAGCCTTCCGTAGTGCACTGCCGGTTATTAGCCTCTCCGACAGTTTGCCATGGTTCTTGGTGTTACTATAAGCTCTTGTAAGAGAAAATACCGCCTTTTGGCTATCGTAAAAATATCATACAAATCAAATATGCATAACTGGCTAATGTGGCAATAACACGTGTTTGTCACAACACGCCCATGCTCGGGGAGGCGTCGACATGGTCGGTGACGTCACCGCCGCGGACACATTAGTTCGGCTATTGACTGTGACAACGATACGCTTGCCGATAAGATTGCGATGCCGGCCAAATAACGCGAAACACATCGCCGATTGACTTTGTATTGACAACCTGACAGATCTAAATGCATAATATTTTCTTTGTGATGCATGCGGTATTTTGCTTAACAGAAAAGTGGATTATGTTTTGGACATAACAGACATAGTTGGTGAGATAAGCAGCACACACATCAAACAATCCACACCCATTGCCGGTACATGACGAATATATGAACCACATTTTTCCAATGTTGTACTATAAGTAGCATTTGACACGTCCTATTGACCAAACAAATTGGCCATTAAATATACAGGATACTGTTATAAGTGTTCACAGATCACTTTTGGCTGGGCACGTCCCTTCGAGGCAAACGGAGGAGGTGGTTGTGAGTCACGGCCTCACGGCGCGGGAAGTAAGCTCCGTTACTGCGATGTTATCCGTTTGTATTGCTTTGTATGTTGTGTGAGCGCACGCCGCACTTACAGGCACGTACACTGGCCACCGGTAACCATGTGAATATTCTTTATGAACATCATCAAGGTTGGCTGGTAGAGAATGCCTCTGGCATTAAGCCCGCCTTTGTGCATTACTTTTTTTGTAATTGTGCAAGAAGTTTAAAATAAATAAATAAAGCCAGTATCAATTTCTAGGCAACAAGACCAAGGGCTGCACTAAACCTGCCCTCGGTGCTTGATGCATCTGAATCTTAATGACATCCTTGTGCATGTACAGTCACCGGCACAACCCCGGCCGTCCCCGAGGTGTGCGACCAATGTGCATTGCCACAAGCCATTCCATTTCAACAGGCGGCAAAATTATGGACACATAATGGAAAATATTTATGCACGTGCACTAACGACTGTGCATTTTATCTTTATCTGATGAGAAAATTATAATTAAATAATAATTATCCGTAATTAATACTATATGAATATTGATCAGTAATATACACTCATAAATTAAATTAAATAACCAAAGTTAATATTAAACGTTCTAAGAATTTACATGTTACCTATGAAGAGAGTTCTAACACAAATTAAAATAATAATTATAATGTTAATTTTCGTCCGAGATTCAATCAAAATAAGAAGGAAGGAAAATAAGAAAAATTCAAACGGAATATTATGAAAATGTAGTGATTTTGGTAGATTACTTAAGTATATTTAATTTTTGATTACTTAAATATTTATATTATTTATTAAAAATTAAACACTAGTTCAAATAGCAAAATACCGACATTGGAATTTGCGAGATTTTGAATTACGTATAAATTTAATCTTGGGTTATGATTTTTTGATAACGTTATTACTACCTACTGTTTTAATCAAAGTTTACGCAACCATAATTTACATACCTACATAACAAAACTGCAAAAGTTCTACTTCTACCAATTACTTATACCAGTTATAAGTACAAGGTAAGTCTCCATCTCTGTACCGGCGCTTTTTTACCCGACTGCGCGATGCAAAGGAGGGTAATGTGTTTATCAGTCTATGTATGTATGTATGTTTGTTTCTATGTGGCGTTCTAGAGACCAAATGCGTAGGCCGATTTTGATGATTCTTACGTCAATCGATTCGTCTTAACCTTGCGAGTGTCACTAAAGACATGACAGTAATCAAAAATCCCCACAGCGACAACCATACGCCATATTGTCAAAATGAAAAAAAAAAAGACGATGAACTATGTCATGTGGGGTGTCGTTGAATAGATATAATCATCTTTAGGTTCCTTTTATCATTTTTCATTTTAAATTATAGTTTAGGATATATAACGATTTAAATTTGTTTAACAAAACAATCATTCTCGCTAATGTTGTTACTTATTGATTTAAGTTTTTACTTCAAGTATAAACGATAAACAAACAAAAAAAAAACAGTGAATAACTAAAAAGTATAAAATAAAAAAAAATATTTAAAGAAAAACAAAAAACCCGGCTGTGTAAAAAATAATTTAAAAAAAATAACTTAAATAAAAACTAAAAAGAAAGAAACAAGGCCAGTAGTTTAGAATTCTAATGCAGAACAGAACGACTCACAGTCGGGGCCCCTTGGGAACATGTGATTGGTAAAATTTGAATGGGCCCCGACTGTGAGTCGTTCTGTTCTGCATTAGAATTCTAAACTACTGGCCTTGTTTCTTTCTTTTTAGTTTTTATTTAAGTTATTTTTTTTTAATAATTTTTTACACAGTCGGGTTTTTTGTTTTTCTTTAAATATTTTTTTTTTGTAAATGGTCGTTATAGTGAGCACAGTATGTTTGTTTATCTGCGCATTATGCGAAACTTACAAAGCGGAGTTTGATGAGCCATTCGCATATAATCATCAAGGTCACAAAGCCGGTATGTGTGAGACATACAAATATTTTACGATCATCAGTGCCATTGAACCATTCATAAACTAACTTATAACCAACTTAGTCAGCATTCACACCACCTATTTTTAAGTTTAAGCAGAGAGCTAATGATTTGATTGAAAACCTAATGTTTGGGATTAAATATTAATTCAATTTTATATCTTATTCCAGACGACTTTTGGGTGGATAAGAAATTGAAGCGGAAAACAAAGTACTTAACTAAATAATGATGAAATCTTCATGAATTTTCAAATGCGAAATATGTGAAGAACGGATGAAAGAGGTCATTCAAATTTTACTTTTCCATTTCAGTTCATTGTCTGTTTTGTTAACTGTTCTCCGTTACAAACAAATACACAATTACTCATACATATCAATACTGTTATGACAAGTGTTTGACCAAGTTGCTAAAGATTTATTTGACAAGTACATATATACATAAAATAAATACTATAATATATTATGCTATCTGTTTCAAAGCTGTCAAAAAAGAAATGACGGCACAAAAAAATATTGAAATGTTAATAGAAGTTATTAAAATAATTATAGTCCGTTGAATGATGATGAAACTATAGATTTTTGACAGCAATCATAAAAAAAGATTGTTCATTATTAAAAAATATGACATTTACAAAAGCAATTCTAAGTGATATAGGTAACATTTAGAAGATAAAGTTCAGTTCATTATCATAAGTTTATTTAACGAATATTTTACTAATGCTTTTGTTGAGTTTCATATTAAAAAAAAATTAAATATGTTTTGAACATTAATATGTATTAAAATATATAAAAGTGATATATATATTTTAATACATATTAATGTTCAAAACAGTGATATATATGTATATCAACGTTAATAAATGTAATGTGATAATGTCAGCCAAGAACAAATGCTCTATAAATCTTAGCGCACACCTGACAGCTGTTGTTTATAATACTTAATAAAATTTCACTCATTTTGCTAATAGTAGCGTACATCTTGAGGGCGCCACTTGCACTGTTATGTTATTCATTAAGTTTTCCGAATGAAAATGCAAACGACATGTAAAGCTATCTGATAATTAACTCTTCACTAACAATAAAATACCTTGGTCCTCGTGAAGAATTATCCTAAAAAAGGCTTCTTCTTTTTATTACTTTTGGGTTTCAAACTCACTTGAATCACAATTTTCCACTAAAAAGCTTCATTATAATGAATTACTTTAATAAGATAAGAAGATGCTAATGCGTTTTATAAAATATAAGAGCAGACTTGCAAAACGTATGGCAACCCCGAAATGGCGGTAGTATAAAGTAGGTAGTAAAAAGATTATAAAAAGCGTAAAATCGTCTCATAGAACAAGGTGCGCGCGTGACATAATTGCATCGAGACGTACGTCAGCGCGCGATAATTAAAACCATATCGGTATCAGACGGTTAATTAATTGTACACATACTTCTGTGAACTGAAACTATATACAGTGACTCTTGCTTTGTTACAAATATTAAGTTACGTTAGCCGTGTGGTTGACGGCATAGAATACAAATGTCACCACCCCCTATCTTCCCGTGGGTGTCGTAAGAGGCGACTAAGGGATAACACGATGCAAATACCATCTTTGCGTAGAGACGGAAATTTCGACAACAAACCCTATACGACTGCCTCGTTGGTCTCGCGGCATAAATGTGCGCGTGGGATTTGGAGGTCCCGGGTTCGATTCCTGGGTCGGGCAGTGTTATTGGATTTTCCTGTCACGAAATTCTCAGTAGCAGCACGGAGTCTGGAAATGTGCCCGGTACGGCAATAGGCTCGCCCCGTGGGACTAAAGTATATCTGGCGAAAAGTGGGTGTAGAAATACACCTGCCTACCTCTTCGGGTTTATAGGCGTGAGACTGTGTATGTATTCAGTTACGTCGTTATGAAGAAGGCTCGGCACTTTGAACACCCATATGAAGTTAATGGTATACTTGCCTAGTATACCCAATATTGTTCGCTTAGCTTTGCTTCTTCTGTCTGTCCCTATGTATGCTTAAGTCTTAAAAACTACGCATCGGATTTTAATGTGTTTTTTTTAATAGACAGAATGATTCAAGAGGAATGTTTATGTATAATTGGCGAAGCCGCTGGCGACGTCTAGTCAACTATTAATTAATAACATTACAAGTACGGTTTATTCTCAATTTAACTGTAATGCCTTAGTATTAAATAATAAATTACAAACTTTCAAACAAGTAATTGTGAGAGGCTTTCATACAAAGAGTTACTTCGCCATTGTACACGTAGATTAATAACAAAATTACCATTTGTTATAATTCGAACACGTAACAAGAGTTCACACCGACCATGGATCTGTGTCATCGGAGAATGCTTGTAGTAGCTGTACCACGCGATACGTTCCCAAGATACTTGCACAAGTATACAATATAACAAAAACACTATATTTACTGTTACCTCACTAAAAACTTAAGTGCTGAAAACGCAAGCCACTTGTAAAGATCAACGGTACGGTGTTACAGATTACCGGCTAAGCTCGGTCGAATTTCAAACACTTGAAAGCATCTGGGTAAAAGTATCAAGTGTTAGGGATATCGGCACTTGTATGGCTGCATGGGATTAACAAAAAATAAAGCTTTTAGGATAAAAAGTATCATTGCCCCAGTCGATAACGATAGTGGCTATCTACAAACGCGTTGTATGAATATCTTTGAAAATCCTTGGAAATGTTTAAGTATTTTAAATATGTAAATACAGCAGTATTGCAAGTAGGTACCTAACTACTGATTTATTTTCTGTAATACATAATTATGACATTTCTATTAGTTCACTTTTAGATACTTATGTTGCAGAATCTAGGCAATCCGTCTTTATTCTGCATATTGCATACTATACTCGGATAAAATATCACATAGAGTCGAATCACCTATAAGTACATTATTTATCATTATGATTGGACCTCAGCCGGCGCTCTAATGTTAGACGTTTCCTGAATTTACGTCAGATTATAATTATAACATTGGCGTAAAGTGAGCGTTTAATATGCCTCTGCCTAACCCCTTTGGGGAAACAGGCGTGAGTCTATGTTATAATTATTTAAAGAATTTTCTACAACCGCAAAGGTTACGTATAAAGTTTGATGTACAGCCAGAAGCGTGGCAAGGTCTTAGGCATTGACATCGCCATAAAGATGCAAGCGTAGTTAATGGCTTAGATAAAAGTGCTTGAGCCAGGGTCAGGTTAGATCCAAGTACCTATACGTTACATGGATAAGTTGCCGTCGCGAACGTAAATAGGTACTTTAAGACAGGAGCTTGTCCTTCGAGGTACAGTGTTCATCGTTAATTAACTGCATAAATTATGTTATCACAGATTATAATCACTCTATATACAGACACAATATAATCACAGATTATAACCAAGACGAGGTGATATTACGCGCCAGTGTGAAGATACCATTAGTGTTGTGTGTCGAAGTACCGACAGTTCCGAACATATAAAAGTTAATAATTGTGAAGACCAAGTGAGGGTAGGTTCCAAAACCCGCACTTCTCGGAGGCAGCGCTGACGAACATCAGTCATCCCGTGACCACGGCTGGTGTAACCCATGCCGAAACGTCGGGACAAATAGAAAGGTATTTCATCTTTCTTTTAGTTTATTAACAAGATTCAGACCCGTTACATAATTTTTAATATATAATCACTCTATCGGGCACTACCACATTTGAATAGTCAGTTAATTGGCAAATCTAGACTCACGTCATATCTATATTTGATCTCAGGATCTAAGGACTGGGATATTGAAAATTTAATGGTATAGAATGAGCCGCGATGCTTTGAAACAATACAATATATTAAGAAGTTTGAGGTCTCGAAGAATGACATTCAGCATAACAATGAAACGAATAATTTCCGAAGACAATACCCGTACATACAAAGTAAATAACAAAAGTAACAGACAGATAGAAAAGTAAACTAATAAAAAGTACCGTTTTGTGAGTCGCGAAACGACTGAGAGAAACTGAAATATGATAAAACAATGGAACCAACGCGTACACTGGGGTGTGAAACAGTTAAAAGACTAAGGGTTGAGCTACATCTGTCAGCACGGAATCGCATTTGTTCCGCCTGTGCTTCAGCACGCTATAGCGTGCTGACGCATGCTGCAGCACTCTATATCGTGCGATCGTATTTGTGTGCTGCGGAATGTGAACGCACGCGTCAGCGTGCTATAGCGTGCTGAAGCATTCCACCGCGTTCTTTTGACATTTATTTTGGTCACAGTATAGTTTCAAGTTCGAAATTGATAGCACAGCTGAAGTGAGAGCAGTAGTAATAGCGTGCATTTTGCAAGAAATTCAAAATAACATGAGTAAAAAGAAAAGAATTCGAAAAATCTATACGAATCGGCACCAGCACGCGGCAACACACCGCCGCGCGCACCAGCGTGCGTCAGCGCGCGTTCGCACGCGATCGGCGGCGAAAGGATGCTATAGCATGC
Organism: Euclidia mi; assembly: GCA_944739405.2. Taxonomy (NCBI): domain Eukaryota; kingdom Metazoa; phylum Arthropoda; class Insecta; order Lepidoptera; family Erebidae; genus Euclidia; species Euclidia mi. Next base: position 4,791,547 of record OX123187.2, on the reverse strand, counting down.
TATAGCGCGCGTAAGCATTCTGACGCGCGCGTCAGCGTTCCGTCGCCTCTCAGCATGCTATCGCATTTCTTCCGTGTTGCCGATCGCATTTTCGATTCCGCGGCGTGCTGAAGCGTTCCCTCTCTCTTTCTCGCTCTAGTAAATGACGGTCCTGTCACAAGTGACAGAAAAGGATAGAAGCATAGGAAAGTGCGATGCGGTGCTGATAGGTGTAGCTCAACCCTTAAAAGGCACGGACATGTGCATGCTAATGTCGACTTCTATACGTCTATTTGGTGAGTAATCTTTGTTTTCTGATCGATAACTCAGGTGGAAACAATCATCATTTTCTGTCAAGCGGTTGATTGTAATAATATCGTATTTTCTTTTAGGAGAAAGGGTTTCTTCACAACTTATAATCTTGTACTAACCTAATTGTTGAGGAGCCTCATCCCTGCGCCTAACGTGGGTTCAGTCCACAATTACTATATGTTTCATAAATCTTATCTTATACTAATATAAAGCTGAAGAGTTTGTTTGTTTGTTTGGTTGAATGCGCTAATCTCAGGAACTACTGGTCCGATTTGAAGAATTCTTTCAAGGCTATAGGCTATATAACATCACGCTATGAGCGATGGGAGCAGAGCAGTAGCCTTAAATAACGCGGGTGTAACCGCGGGCATCCTCTAGTTAATAATATGTACCATATGTTTGTAAAGTCTTCAGCAAGAGCAGATGTACTATTAAGAAGAGATTATTTTAAATAAAAAGATAACATTTGATGGATCGAATGAGATTTACGTGACGCTCAACACTGTCCGAGAGCGTGAATCATTGTGTCGCGCAGTTAACACGCCGTGAAAATATTGTCAGCTAGATTTGCTACGAGTCACGTTGCTTCTTAAATAAACATTTATATTTTCCTGTCTTCACAAATAGATTGTGTAATGATAAAGATAGAACTGCCCCTCATCATAGAAATTGCATACCTATATTTTGACAGGTTTACCTACAGAAACAGACAGACGGTATCGACACCTGTCATACGGGTTAGAACTATTTATTTTATAAAGTAAGTAAATGTTTCTTTTTTATGTTAATAGGCGGCAAACGAGCAGACGGATTGCCTGATGGTAAGCAATTACCGCCGCCCATGGACACAAGCAACACCACAAGAGTCACAAATGCGTTGCCGCCCCTTGGGATTGGGAAAAGGGATAGGATGAGGAGTGGGATGAGGGAGAAGGAATAGGGGATAGGGCCTCCGGCACTCTCACTCACCGAACGAAACGCAACAGTTTAGGTACTGTTACTTTACGTCGATTTTCTGTGAGAGGCTAGTATTCATGCTGAAGTCAGCAAGGCTCTACTACCTTCAAATGTAACAAACAATGCCTATAAGGCAATACTTATGAACATCAAGCGAATAAATAACATTATCGTTCTATACTACAGAATCTAACAATATGGGAGCCTTACCATAACAAATAAAACCGGTTTTAATTTATGTAGATCTAACAGATAACATTACATTGATTGCACAAGGGTGCGGACTGCGGTGGCTATCACATGCGTCATACTTTTGAAAGGGTATTAGCAATAGTGACTAACCAAGTAACCACTCTTCGCTGTGGCCAAAATATACTTAATAAACTTTTACTAAAAGCCATTGTGCAAGAGTTGCGACTCAACGACAAACTGGAGACCTTTAAGTAGTGGCGGTCTCGCGTAGGTGTCCGACATATTGGATTTAAATGCATGACTAATTCTTAATACTTTTAGCTTAAAACGGCCTTGACCTCACCAAAATAACGTCTATAGTTGCTATATTTTCATTACATGACGTAGAATAGGTATACAGTATACACATGTACGCCCACAGACGATAAGGAGTGACCGTATACTAATATCGATGTTTTAGATTGATTAAACTCAGTGGTTAACCTTATAATGTTAACTTTTTTCATCCACCAAGCACGGATGTACGATTCGGTGAACTATTGAAAATGACCTACTTAGTTGCCAACTTATACAAGAGAAGCAAAACCAAAATTGGAGACGAGCACGACAATAACGGAACATTTCCAAAAAAAAGGTAATAATCTGCTTGTCTCCGAAGACCGCGTGGGTACAGCATCTTAACAACGGTTTATAGAATCAGATCAAAAGAGAAAAAAATTACACAAATTCTTTAGTCTCTTTATCACAATGGATATTTCCAATCAAATTGTTGTGGAGAGAATGTTGCGACATAGTAAACAAGCAAAATTATGCTTACAAGCATAAAAACCTCTTAAAATTAACAATCACTAGAAACGAAATAAATCATTATTAATGGATTATATAGCGATTTGATAGTTTACACGGTTTACAGTCACAGAGTATTTCTGATACATCAACGAATTGACAAGAAGACTCGTCTGTCTTGCTGCAAGCCCAAATTCTGGAAGGCAATTGAAATGTCGGGTAATAACGAAGACTGTAATTATAGCTCTTACTATTTATAATAAAACAGCTGTGAGACCAAAAGACATGGAGTCTATGAACAGTAGTAAGTGATGGTCCTTCAATTACCGGGCACTCCTCCAGTAAATATGTCCCGTCCCGATGCATAACTTATAGCTTGCCACAGTCGCCGCCTTGCCTCCAAGGTTTGTTAAGAAGCACTAGTATTTTATTTAGATTTATATTATGCTAGTTACCGATGATATGCCATGTTTAGTGGATTTACGGGACCAACCGATCACGACGTGGGCGAATTATTATTTATCAACCACTATATATTTTTCCATTGAAGGACCGTTAGGCTTTCCAGATTAATAGAGTGACTACCTAATTCTAAATCATTTAGCGAAACGAGCCATCTGCTTGTTCGATAAATAAGTGGTTCATCGGCTAGATTTCTTGTTGCATAGATTTGCCTTTTATTTTAGCAACCATTTGAGTAGGCGCGTTTGTTCAAGTTCAACGGGAAGTCGACAAACTCGAAGATTTCCGATGCATTGAGAAAGTAACATAAAATCCTTGCAATTTGTTTACAGATAATTTATAAACTATCATAAACTATCAGACATGTATCAATTAAACAAACAGGAAATTACACAAACAACTGTACGCATGTGTGTCACTCTCACTGCGTAAACGCAACAAATTCAACTTGAGCACGTATTGCTTGCTGCAAACAATTGTACGTATGTGTGCGTGTGTTGTTGTTGGATCCGTACCAACATATAAGTATAATTAAATAGTTGTTGACGTTGCACTTTGTGGCAATTAAACCTGCATAATAACATACAAAACAACACGCGTTTATTGTTCAGTGTGAAGAATATCGCAGTCCTAAGTTAAATAACTTGAAAATATATCATCAAAAATCTTCTTTAAGTGTATTAGAAATTAGAAACAACAACTTTTGTATATGATAGCTCGGACCAAGGAATTAAGTGCTTTTCGGCACAAAGAGAGAGCTAGAAATTCAATATTCCGTATCAACCACCGCGCTCCAACATAGCCATCTCACACATACTTACTATAACGAAACCTTCGGCAATAAATGCCACGCAGTATGGCAATAAAGTAATCAAACATTTCAACTAACTAAAAACTGGGTAAGTTGGTGACGTCAACACTCACAACAGCCACAATCGCAGTGGCCAGGTGTCCGTTTGTGCCTGTGCCAGCCGCGCTGTGGCTTTGCTTTCAACTTTTACATTCACACAAACGTTGTGCGGTGACTCAGATTGAGGCTGTATTATGTTTCTAGCTGTAGTTTGTAGGTGTATATAGACAGGTAAGAAATGCGTCCAGCTACTGAGGTATGCCTGCTAACTAGAGCTTGACTAGAACCAGCAGCTGCTCAGTTAGTAGGCTGTTCAATGACCCTTAAGGCAACGTCCGCGCTAACAATCCCTCTTTGTCTAGCAAGTTTAATTAGAATCAACCGTACCGTTAAAATATGTAATCACTTTTCTATGTTATACAGGCAAACTGAAAACTGGATTTCGTTTCCTTTATCTTTTAGCAAGCAAGATATAAAAGGAAAGTAGACAACACACTTTCGCATTTGTAAAATCAGTAAATTATAAAAATCGAGAGAAACACGCGAGCCAAATTTCAAATTAGTTGAATTCATGTTCGTTAAAAGATTTCGTGATGTAGCCAACAATAAACGAATCATTTGATTCACCTGTTTCAGTTGTGCTTAAATTGTAAATCGCAGACATTGTCCATGTTCAACCAAAAAAATCAATACTTAATTGTTGCCAATAGCAATTCGTGTGGCTCCCTCGAGATGCTGACCTGAATTCGTCCTTTCCGTCGAACTCATTATGAATTACAATGACGAATATTTGATGCACCCTTAAGGGCTGGCGCAAGGTGACCGAGACTTCCACGTTGGACGACGTCCAATAAAAATGGGCGCACGTGTGTGGGTAAATAATTGATACAGAGAGCAACATTGTCCTCAGTCCGCTGAGATGCGAGGTATTGTCGGCGAGTGAATAGCAACTTGTCACCTCGACTCGACCTTACCGTTCGTGAGACTGAATGTTTCTCTACCTTCTAAATACACCGCTGTGATTCATTCGCTTATAATGCCTCTGTGACATGCCTACTAGTAATTATAATTATCTACAACATTCCTATTTACACCAATGTATGGAACTTGGTTCCATTTGCATCAAAATCAGTTGTAATAGATAGCCTATTACTCATGACGTATTTTCCAAAAATATCGAAATATTGCCTCGTTGGTCTCGCGGCACAAATGTGCGCGTGGGATTGGGAGGTCTCGGGTTCGATTCCCGGGTCGGGCAAAGTGTTATTGGGTTTTTCCATTTGGAAATTCTCAGTAACAGCACGGAGTCTGGTAATGTGCCCGGTACGGCAATAGGCTCGCCCCCTATTACGTGGGACCGAAAAATTCATGGCGAAATATGGGTGTAATATTACACCTCTGCCTACCCCTTCGGGGATACAGGCGTAAGTCTATAAATAAATAAAAGTAAAGAAATGACACTGTTGTTCGTTCCATTATTTTATACCGAACGCTCCTACACTATTTGTACAAGAAACTGAATAAAATCAAATATATCTTTCAACTATAGCAACAGACATCGTAAGATAAATTAGAACTAGCACCTTTTATAAAAGCATGTACCGAAGTTTTTAAATCATCATTCGGATGCTACCAAAGAGATTGAATAATGATGCTACAAAATGCTTGAGAAGGAAAACATTGACAATATAATTTTTAGAAAAGGGACAATTCATTAGTCGCTGTTGTCGTCTGACAAGATAGACGACCATCTTTGTGGCGCTATTATCTTTATATTTACCACAACGGAATATTGATCACCTGTGCTGTCATCACCTGAAGGCATATCGAATACAGTTATGTACAATAAACATTTCTGTAGGCTGAATTGCCAAACATAGATCACTGTCCAACCCTGGTGGTCTTATACAACTGGTAATATTATGAACTATGTTCTGAGTATATCCTAACTTAGCTCCGCAGTTATAACAAATTGATAGCCTCCATTAACTGCTGGTCTCCATAAATTGCATTCATCGTTCACTACTAAATGGTTTTGGTTTCGAATTATTGCGATTCACCTAGGGCCATTTCTATATTTCGTGTATTGCTCGTACGCGGGTATTAAATATGAATCATTTTTAATACTGTAGTCAAATCTCAAATTATCAAAATTGTAAATAAGAATCAGAATTGGAAAACCCATCAGACCTCGAGTGACGAATCGTTTCTCGTTATTTTTATTTTATTTATAAATTGGTAAGAGGTAACATAAATAAATCTAAAGGTCATAATATCCTGTTCTTATAAAAAATAGTGTTGTCGAAAGAACAATGTTACGCATCGAATTGTGTTAATAGCTAATAGACAATTGTAGTAACGTTTATAACACGTTATTGATCGTGTCGACATGTTTCAAACATATTCGCGTGCTCTAGACGGCTCGTTTGAATAAAATAGTGTGTGCGCGGTGTTGCGACACCGATTGCGGGTTCAATGCTCCGACGACGCCATATCGGGTTAAATTATAACAGGACTCACCATCTACCTGGAAATGTTTTATGAATACGTAATAATTATGAAATTGAGAAGCTGGTGACAAATGAACAAAGGTTATTTACTTAATATTCGTCGAGAGGGACGAGTATTAATTTTATAAGATCGTATCGTCATCGTAGAGAGGAGGTAGCGACAGCCGAGTGGATATACCAACAGACTGCCATGCGGAGGGTATCAGGTTCGAATCCACGGCGCGCACCAATGACTTTTCGGAGTTATGTGCGTATTGAATGGTTAATTATCGCTTGTCCCGTGCCTCGGAGAGCACGTTAATCCGTCGGTCCCGGTTGTCATGAAGAGCTTTGACAGTCGTTACAGGGCGTCAGTACCTTCTAAATAAACTGACACTAGTCTAAACCATGGAATATCGCTATACCTTCGGGTTGCGGAGGTCAGACAGGCAGTCGCTCCGTGGAAAAGCTAATATTCAGCCAAATACGGGGGGCTATTCAGAATCTTTCGATATCTCATTTGACATTCGATTCCGTTAATTTTCGAACGAGCTGCCTCATTTTTTGTCAAAACTATCGCATTTCCTATTAATTTTATGCATTCAGTATGAAGTAAATTAATAAATAAACCGAATTCAATGAATATTTGTTCAAAATATCTCTGATAGGGGGCTAAAAGACGAGGACAATAATTTGACATATCGTACGATTACTTGTCGTGACATTCTGAATCAGCCTGCGGGTTAGACTAGAAAGCGGACCCCAGACTGAAACTGGGATAACGCTAAGAGAAAGGAAAGGTATCGTCATCGTAGCTACTATCGGAAGGCCTGCAGGGCATAAACTGACACAAAACTTCAATTTGAGACAGTTCTAATCGATTTAAAATCTCACTGAAACTCATATAACGATTGATTCAATTTAATTACTTACAAGTCAATTGATACATTTCGAGTTTCTAGTAATCAATCTGCAACCAGCCAATAGCCGTATCAAATTTTCTAGCGAATACTTTGAGAATTTGAAATGAAACCTTATGGTGAATATTTTAAAATAATGTTGGTACAATGATTAAATATCGTATCGTTCTGTAATTGTGTACTTATTATGGATCCAGTTTTATGCAAATATGTAAGTACTTACATACATACTTAATAAATATAGAATTTCTGACTTAGCATACAATTTATCAGAGTTAACAAGTAAGTAATGAAACTTAAGAGATATTCCGCCCATAAGAAAAGTTATTATCACTTACAAAAAATAAACTCGTTCAGCATAACTTAAGACAGCGTACAACACCGGGTCGCTATAGCAACGGCGAATTGGCAACAAGTAAAACAACAGCTACAAACTCGGGAAGGTGTGTCGGGTCGCGGGGCGTCACGCGTGGTCGCGCGCCACCGAGGCCCCGATCCACCGAGGCCCCGAGCCACCATGCACCGCGTGCACCTGCCACCTGCCGGCCCTGCCGCGCCCTACGCGCCGCCGTGCACCCGACGATACTACCGATACTTATCGACAGGTTAATGGGACACTACATTACGTTCGCGTCACACTTTAAATGTTTACGTTTCTAATACCAACATCTAGAAAGTATCAGTAACCTCTTCTATCACAATGGAGTAAGTATACTTAAGATATTTATATTTTTAAGATTAATTGAAAACAACACCGTTAGATACAATCGTGCGAAGAATAACAGTTTTCAAGGGTGGTACTATTAGAAAGTACAATATTGCTGAGTTGCGCAGACAAGGTAAAGGAGACATAATTATAAGCATTATCTTTTACAATTAATGTACGTTCTAAAGTTTTAGCACAAGCAAGTGTGAAAAGCTGAAGGTTAATAAACTATGTCACCTATTTGTACAGCCTCAGATTATGCGCGGCGTGCATGATCACAAAAAGTGGTATAAAATATTTAGTATTGCATGCCTACGGCATTATTATCCCATGCATCTTTATACAGTTTATTGTCATGCCGTGCAAATAACATCTTTGCTCTTAATTCTTAAAGTAATCAGCATTATACCAATTTTTCGCGATGTCAACCAAGACATATTTCCAATAGCCCTCAAAGAAATGCTATGCTGCTTGTGATAAATGCTTGGCAAAACCGCTGCTTTTATGCAAAATAAAGCTTCAAGATTCAACTAAATCTATGGCGGTTGTAATAAAACTTTAATCTAATAAGTCATAAGTATTTATTTCTTAACAATATACATTGTGTCGAAATTATTTGTTACACTAGATACATTAACAATAAAGTACACACATTCAACCGTACACTACATAATAATTATTACAAAGAATCTCAATATAAAAAGATATATACATATAAACACATTAGAATATTCCATTAATGTCAATAGTTAAATATATTACTGATATAAAATTAATTCAATGTCAATGAGGTTAATTTTAAAATACATTATTATGTCTGCCGTTTGTCATTTATAAACTCTTCAATGCTATAATAGCCTTTCCCCAATAAATACGTCTTTAATTTATTTTTAAATATGTTTGCACTATATATACTTTTGAATTCTGTGGGTAGCTTATTATATAATGACACTGATTGTGCTCTAGTGCTGTGTTGAACTACATTGAGTTTTGGCTGTATTGTTGAGGCTAGATCCTTTCTACGAGTGTTTTGTCTAATTTTTCTTTGCTCATTAGTTTCTACATTGTTGAGATTCTTAACAAAGTTAGTTAACAGAACCAAAATATAGAGACACGGCACTGTTAGAATTTTGAGATTTATAAAGTGTTCTCTGCACGAATCTGTTTGTTTAAGACGAAGGATTGTTCTAATGGCTCTTTTCTGCATGACAAAAGTAGAGTTTATATTGTATTTATAACTATTTCCCCAAAATAAAATGCTATATCTGAGTTTAGATTCAACTAAAACAAAGTATATCATCCTAAGTTGAGGTATTGTAAGTTGTTCCCTTAGACTTCTAATGGCGTAGCACGCAGAACTTGCAGACTTAGTTACGGCTTGTGTCTCTTGCTTCCATTTTAACCAAGCATCTATAATAACACCCAAGAATTTGATGTTATCTACCACTTCTACTTTATTACCGGTAGACGATACTTCTATACTGGCATCATTCCTTACAGTGGATTTGAATAATACACATTTTGTTTTGTTTGCGTTTAGTTTAAGATTATTTATGCTAAACCATTGTTCAAAAACTTTTAAAATTGCGTTAATCTTATATTCTAAATCAGATATAATCCAGAAGTCTCGACCATTCATGTCAATGAATGTCATAATGAAGCAACGACCCTAGTTATTTCTTCATTATTTTAAGTAACAATCTATCGTTATCAAGTCGCAGCCAAAACAGAGTTCTGTTCTCACTCCGTACCTGCGTATTTCAACCTATATGAATAGTGCAACATGAAACTAGTGTGTATTGAAACGGTATGATCGGCACTTATGCACCGGGCGTGTGACGTCTGCAGGCGAGCGGATCGATACGCGCAGCGGGCGCCGGGCGCACCCTGCACCGCGCGGCACACTAATTACCCCCGGTGCACGCCCGCCATACGCCGCCCGAGCCGGCCCGTAATGTGATCGTTCTGCACTGTTCTGCTTTATCAAACCAAATACAGACGAGACTCCAGCCCCCCACTTCTACATAGATACACATGTAGCTGCTTGTAAATCAATGTGTCTGTTAATAATTTCTCATATTGGAGAGCACTTGAGAGTCAGAGATGACGGAGAAGCAAATGTCCGCAATTTTTTTGTTACCTGCATGCGCAAGCTACATAACATTCTATTCACACGTGTTTTATTTGTTAGAGGTACGGGCAATATGTAATTTTGTTATTAATTACCCAACTTGGCAGAAGATAGAGACGCATGGAAGATTGTAAAGCAGAGCTTAGCCAGCAGTGAGACAAAATAGGTAAAAAAAAAACTAATAGGCCAAGCATTGATATCTATACATTATGACGAAGTATATGATTGCCACATAAATTATAGTTGCCAATAATAATGTTTGTTTTTCTTTCTTTTTTTATGGTAATAGGCGGCAAACGAGCAGACGGATCGCCTGATGGTAAGCAATTACCGCCGCCCATGGACACAAGCAACACTACAGGAGTTACAAATGCGTTGCCGCCCCTTGGGGTTGGGAAAAGGGATAGGATGAGGAGTGGGATGAGGGAGAAGGAATAGGGGATAGGGCCTCCGGTACTCTCACTCAGCGAACGAAATGCAACAGTTTACTTCGGTGAGTGAGAGTACCGGAGTACTTGGTACTGGAGGACAAGGTACTGTTACATTACGATTTTCTGTGAGTGGGTAATACTTCCCCGGTTGAGCCGGCCCATTCGTGCTGCAATCAACAAGGCTCTACTACCTTAAAAATTAATTCACTACCTTTGTATATGCAAGTCAGAAGAAGACATAAAAATTACTGCCGTGGTCAAATCGAGACATTATTGTGTCTGATTGTATGAAGTGATTCGCGCTTCGTCCGTTTTGTTATGTTTATTATACACGCAAAAAATTACGCTCGCTTTCAAATAAATTGCGACGATTGTATTGTTACTAATATAGCAATAAAAGAAGCGTGTTTAAACGAAAATACAGGCGTGAAAGTAGTTTCTTGCCTAAAGAAATTTCCTTAAATGCGATGAAATTGAGTTTAAGCTTTAAAAATCACGCAATGCTGGTAGGAGATAAAAATCAAAGATAATATGTATGCCTCAGACGTCTTTTATTTTTGGTACAAGGTGGAAAATTCCTTCGAATCTTAGAGAACCGTATGTGGTGTTACCACTAAAACCCACGCCGACTGCCGACCAAAAGTGCCCTACGGGGGAGAAGACAGTACAGGAGCCAATCCAGTCTTATGCGTATGACTTAGACGTACGACTTACAAATACCAGATAGATGCAATTGTCAATTCGCATCTGGTTTAGCAAAACATCATCTAGCGAGAAGGACGTCGCAGAGACCTCACGCCCTCACGGTCACTGTCTGTATGTATCTCATGTTTAATAATTTATAACCATGCATAATAACCGGATATATTATAACAAACCTACTCGAACTAATCGCAGCAAACTATGATATTCCGTAAACAAGCACGCCATGTTTTTTAAAAGACTTTATGACGAATCACAAGGAAATATGTTGAAGGACTAAATAGCTAGTGAATTACTAAGTAAAACGTAATTAGTACTAAACAATGAGGTTTTCTCTGTAAGCGTGCCAACCTTCGCAGAAGGACAAGGCAGCGATGCGTGGGGATTGGCTTGACGCTTACTTTTACTCGATTAAAAACATTTCTTAGGAGGCTGCGTTTTATATGTGCAACTGTGCATGTTGTTATCCATTCCATATAATTTAGAAAAAGAAGCAGAAATAGCCTAGTGGAGAGACCGACAGACTGCTACGCAGAGGGACACTCTGGGGTTTCGAGGGGTTCGAATCCAAGGCGCGCACCGATGACTTTTCGGAGTTATGTGCGTATTAAATTGTTAATTATTATCGCTTGCTAAACGGTGAAGGAAAACATCGAGAGGATACCTACATGTCTGAGAGTTCTCCATAATGTTCTCTAAAGACATGTAAAGTCTGCCAACCCGCACTTGGCCAGCGTGGTGGACTATGGCCTATGGCCCAGCAGTGGGACAGTATAAAGGGCTGTTGATAATGATAATTTAGAAAATGTTGTATACCACCAGTTTTCAATGCAATTGTTGCAAAAGATTAAATATTATTAGTACCTAATGACTGTTAATAAGCGCAACTTTATCGGATTGGTCCAAAATATTTGCACGGTAAATATTGCCTGCAACCGTAGAGAATCGCGAAATACGAAAATATGTAACGTCTAGTGGTTTAGTGGAACAGGGACATCATAGTGAGCTCATAACGGCATTGTTTCAGCAACGTGAATATAATACCAATGAAATTCCATTATTCTGATTGTTATCTTTTACAGAATTTTCGTTTGGTAGTTCAATTGGTCTTTGTCGAGATCTAGCTAACCAGCTGCGTCGCACCAGTTCTTATTATACTCGTTACTCTCATCACTACATAGTATAAAACAAAGTGTGTCTTCTGCCTGTTTGTCCCTATGTATGCATCTTAAATTTTAATGCGGTTTTTTTAATGGATAGAATGATTAATGGATGAGGAAGGTTTATAAATATGTATAATTTTATCCGTCTAGTTTGGTAATATCCTTCTCAAAGTTCAATTGAAACCCATAACAGATCCAGTTATTACAAATTAATTTAGCATGTTATTTGGCTAGTGAGCATTGATTTCTATTAAAATCAATGCTCTAATTTACATGCCAGAATTATCTTTATAAAACTGAACTAGGAACATAAACGTGTACAAATATTATCACGTTCAGTTAGGCCCGAGCTTTTGTCGCTTAGTTCCCAGCCAAGTGGGCAGCAGGTAAAAGGACAATAACCTGATATATTGTGCACAAGGTCAGCTCGCTCATCTCATTGTTGGATGCTGCAGAAAGCGCCGTTAGTTTCGCACGTGTTCCGCCGCCGCCGGCAGCTTTCCTTCATTAACGGTACCGCCGCTGTTTAGATGTACGACTGTACGTACCCACTGTAAGCATTTGTAACGCTTTACCGGAAAATTTACATAAACGGCCAACTTCCCAAGTTTTACTGTTATTTGTGTTCTTTTAATTGGCAATTGCTGAAGTGGCCGTTTCGCCAATTGATTTGCGCGGCATGTACGGTGTTTTAAATCCTCGCACGGAACGGTAGACAATACCCTTAGCTTTCTTTTATCATTTGAGATGCAAGCGGTAAACGGGATAATCCTCATAAGATAGTTGATCCCTGTAAGCAAGAATTTAAAACCACTACCTACTTAATATATAGGGTGCATAGGGTTCCCACCAAGAACTTAGGGTCCCAAGCCAACCTCACCTGCAAGTGGTGCACCTGCCGATCAACGGACGAGGCTCTGGCAAACAAAATGTCGCCACCTATTACGTGGGATCAAAACACTGGCGAAAAGTGGGCGTTTAATATGCCTCTGCCTACCCCTTCGGGGAAACAGGCGTGAGTCTATGTATGTATGTATGTACCTACTTAATACCAAATCTAATATGATATCGGTGTAGGTGTGTGATCTGTGTTTTGTAACATTGCACCGATTGGTTTACAATGTAAATCTGTCGCCATGTTAACTTAATATAAACATTGAAAATGTAAATGATTCACTCAATAGTTACGTTCGCTATACATTATTAATATTAATGCGTATTATTACGGAATGTTTAAATGACTTCTACGACTAACTACGCTGCCAAGAAGTTGATGATTCATCGACTCGGCCCACTGTGCAGATTAGTTGATTACAGATTAAAAGATAAAGCTACTGCGAGCTTTGGTATATATAACTACTACTTGATTACATTGTTTGAAATCCTGATAACGAAATCATTAATTTACTCAAGTATACAACAGCCATTGACATTTTAGTACATATATATCGATGACAACAGCCAACAGGCGGTTCGAAAGAACATTAAAACCAGTTGGAATAGCCAATAGTTACTACATCCTTTTGCTTTTCATGTTTATATTTCTTCTAAGGCTGTAAATGCTGTAATATCATACTCAACGCGAAAATACTAATAGCCTTATCTCCAAATCTTTTTCTTGGGCATGATATGTGGCGAGTACTGCTCTTGTAAGTTTTTGTGTTGCAAGTGTCAACGTCTGCATTAACAGACAGCTTAATATTTAGGGAATAAGCACCGCCAATGCCACAGCATCGACGCCAGCATCTTAGCAAGACCCACAACGGAGATGTGTTTCGACAAGCTTTGCCTAATGCAATCGTTTGTGCTAGCATTCAAAAGCACATTATAAGTACCGCTTCTAGCCATTACTGTCACGTCACAACGTATCTACGACTTTCATGGAAAGCTAGTTAATTCTCAGCTTGGCTATCAACACGCAATTGAACTGCTTCATGTACGTTACCATTACTGTACGTATTACGTATACGTGTAAACGAAATTGCCGAAACAATATGAAAGCTGCGGTACTTTCCTCGAGTGAAACATGTTACCATACGCCACTCGAACAATCGTGTGAGCCTGCTTTCCTTCAGAGTCTGAGAGCGCTTGCGCACAAACTACAGTTTCCCCGACACTCACTTTATTACTCATGAGTTTGACTAAGCTACTGCTTATCATTAAAACTAATGCGTGGTACTCAAAGACTCAAGAAATCTATAGGATTTTCTGGTTCTAGTTAAATACGCTCGGCAGCGATCTTACCAACCGAAAATGGCTATGCCGAGCTATAGAACTGCTTAGTTTGCTTTTCAAAGGATCTCTAGTTGATCCTCGAGTCTTACTGGTTATAACGAAACTTTGTGTATTAGGAAGAATGTTTCGGCTAAGTATAATGTGATAGTTGTGATACTCTTCAAGACTTGTCGATAGGCATGTAAGGGTGCTCTACCTTCGATCTATTGTTAGCAGTCTACAAGCTCTTATGAAATAAAAACACACCTGTTACGTGCGACGTAACTGTGCAAAATAGAAACGTGGTTGCGAAACTACTCTAGTTCATCATTTAGGAGTACACAGAAATGATATTACGATAAAGAGATGTGTCGTACAGATAATAAACAAACTTCTTTGTTAGACTTATGTATATGAGGAAGTAGTCGAAAATGTATGCAGTCACTGAGTATGGCATAGATTGTTTCCGTTACTTTAAAACAGCATAGAGCTTGCAATGAGCATATTCAAGCATACCTACTCTCTCTCAAGTTTTATTCTTGTAAAAAATTAAGATTCTAGAGGACTAGACGTCGCCAGCAGCTTCGCGCGCGTCAATTATACATATAAACCTTCCTCTTGAATCATTCTACATATCTATTAAAAAAACCGCATTAAAATGCGTTGCGTAGTTAGGGGGAACAGACAGACAGAAAACAGACTTTGTTTTAAATTATGTAGTGATATTAGATCTGTTTTGGAGCCACCAATAACTTGGCTGTTTTACTGAATGAATACCGATGCGTTGATTACTGCGGATCTAACAACGAAACTATCATTTGAACAATCCGCTACAAATTGGATCCGTAGACTTTCGACACACCGCGGGATGATACGTGTTAATTATACCGTAGTCTAGGTTCGTTCGCTATTCACATTATCATTGGGTATTAGGCACATAAAAATCGAATTTGCAATTAAGTTACTGCTGCACAAGAGCCTTATTATACCTGTCGCCTGTCGGTGAAGCCGAGAATAGCAGAAAACTGTTGACTAGTTGACTACAGATTATTATTTTCTGTGGAGCGGAAATCTTTCGACCGTCGTACTATTTTAGGTCGAAGCGCATCGCATTGTACCCTACCTTATTAGATGTTTTTTATTGCCTTTACCTTCATTTTAAAGTCTCCCATGGAATAGTCTGTAAGAGCGGCCAGAATTCGCTAAAACAGCAAGTATAGATCTTTCCATGACTTCATTAAATCGCAGTAATGTTGAAAGTTGTGAAACATTACCAAATTTAAACAATGGCCATTGTTGGAAGTGTTTTACATAACAGCAGAGTTAATTTATTGAATTAATTAGTCTCAATCATATTGCAAGTAGCCAATCGTTAACAAGGACGTCGGAAAACCAGGATGCAAGACAAGCGTTAAAATGGAGACACACCTGTTTTCTTATGTGCAAGTACCTAAATAATAATAAGAACCTTGCCGTATTTTGGAGAGCAAGATGATAATGATAGAAGAAACAATAGTTTTTGGTCTTGAATGGCTTGATTGTCTTTTGTTCAAGAAAACTGCACGCGCGCAAATAAGATCGCGCGCGATCGTAGAATTATATGTTCCATTTGCATGAGGTGAATTGAGTTTAATGACATTTTTATTAGTTAACTGAACTAACAGATTGATGCATGTATCTGAAATTATTTGATGTTTTATGAAGGATTTTCCGTAAAAACATAGTGCTATATTTTTCAACCAGGTGACATATACAGTAACTGCAGCTTGGACTAAAAATTTGATGACTTTCATCTCTTTATCTATGGGGTATTAAAGTCTACATATTATTATTCCTTTGTACATGTGATAATATCTTAACAGAAACCAACAACATCAATCACTGCATAGCACCTCAACAAGTAATCTCAAGAGATACTCATTCATGTGACCACAGACATGTTTTTCACAACATTGTATGTAAAACAACATAATGACATGCATACAAGTGACAAGCGACAAGCATGTGTGAATATGCAGGCATTTCATTTTTCAGTCAAGGCTATTTGTTTTTATTCAAATACCTACACTAGTTTTTACAAGGCCATAGATAAACCAGTCAGGTATTCCATTCATTGACACAAGTTTTACATTTGCCACATAGTTCTGCAACTAATTAAGCACAGCTGCAAATTATACAAGTATTAGTTAATTGTAGGGTTTATTACCTGATCACTATCATTATAGAATTGATGGTGCTTATAACCATACAGATTAGTAAATCATCTAGATTTAAGTTTTGAATAGTTATGACACTATTGTAAAAACAAATAATGTCTTTAATTAAATAGAGAATCGCAAAGCAAAGCCTTTTGTCACTATATTTGATACTATGAAGGTTGAATGAGTTTCTCTGTACTTGACAATTACTTTTATTTTTATGAATTTCCACTCAATTGATATTAACTAAGGCAGTTTTCCTATGCTATAAGGTTTGAGAAATCTGATTAGTTATAATCAAAGTTTTTAAATAGTTTAATTAAATAAGTACTGATTTGAAACTTAATCTTATGAAATATAATTATACATATTTATCAAATAGATTTACTTACTTAATGAGTAACAATAACAAAAGTGTAAAATATGAGGTGTACCCCAAGGAAGTGCACTGGGTGATATTTAACAGAATATGTACAATATCATGATACTGGTCACTTTTTTATTTTACCAAATACAAATAAGTTATTGCCACTTAAGCTTTCACTTATTTAAAAAAAATACACCAGAAGCAGTATCTTTAATATCTGTAAATATGAAATGGCAACAATGATCACAATATTTGGAGACAATAATAAATAAACAGTCTATATTACTTTATTTTAGACACTGCTTATAACCTTGTGGCTAGAGCTGCGCTCGCATGCACATAATAATTGTTTTGGTATCTATAGCAACATTAGATACTAATGGAAACATTATTTTAAGGCGTGTATAAGGTGTTAAATTCATGGCGACATGTGAGTGTAATCTTACACCTCTGCCTACCCCTTCGGGAATACAGGTGTAAGTATTTAAAAAAAAAATTAAGGAGCGCCTTGCATCGCCCACCAAAACTAACACAATATCGAGTCTAATATTTGAGTGACGAACGCTATGACGTCTCCTCTAAAGCCTTATAATTTTAAAGCCTTTCACAAGCAACTCGAGACAGAATACTAATAGTGTTTCTACAAATATTTATGATTGTGTTTAGAATAAAATTGACGACGAATTTTACACAAATGCGGTTTTTTTCATTACATAGTGATAAGTGCAAAAGAGTTAAAACCCACCTGCCAGTTTTGCAGCGCTGTGTCGCCTCCAAACAACGTCCACCTTCATTATGTCGAAATAACAAAACACACAAAAACTATTCACCTACACTAAATTAACAATACCAATTAACTAATTCATATTTCACTTGTTTGACAAACTAAACGTTAATCAAATTAAAACAAAACCATACGATTTTAACATAAAGCTTTTGATGTCACGAAAATAAAAACATAAAAAGAAACATCACCACAGAACATTACTAATTGACTTTGACTGATGGTTTTTCGACATTTCCGAACGACGGCGACGAAAGAAAATATGAAATGAAATGGTAGCTTGGTAGTTTTTTTATCGTGACTTTTTATTAAACTAAGTGGCCCAAGAATGTAAGAAAATATATAAAACAATGAAAAACCATGCTATTTTCTTTCATTGACAGCTAAACATTTTCCTAATTATTAATGGTGTTGATTTAATGTAATTTACAGCTTGCTATTTTAGAATTCTTCTATAAAGTTGTAACCCTAGGGTAATTGCCCAAGGAGCAATGTAATTGCCAGATCTCACAGAGTTGCCAGTGTTTGATATTTATTGTAATAAAAAATGTAAGGCAAAATATTACTACTATTCATTATGGTTAAATTATTCAGTATATTTTATATTATGTAGGTCCACAATATTATTTTCAATTTTTGTAGTCTAGTCAAAGTTTTTTTTCTTTTTCGCTTTATCCGTAGAAGATTAGCCATGTTTGACCTCTATAAGTCAGGGAAAATATGGTCATTGAATAGTTAAAATATTTAAAATACAAAATCTTCTATAATCATTTATCTGGATTTCAAACAAGATAAATAGGCACCAAAAAATATTATATCTAAAGTTTTGTAAGATACAAATCAGCAACATAAAAATGACATTAAAAGGTAAATGTTGCTATTTTTTCATAAAAAATGGCAGCCTTCATGTCGTAAGCTTTTCTTTTCTTTTCTACAAATGAAAAGTTTTTATCAGCAACTTATGGAGGAATTATAATGCTATTTAAAGTGATCCAGATGGTTAATAGATTTTCTGAAACAATTATATAGCTGTTAATGCCGTGAGTCATGTACTTCATACTGGCCGTGAGTACTACGTGGAGTACGTGGTTATGATTCTTTTTGTAGTTGTAGATTTGCTTCAATTAATTTTCGTGTACTTATTTGTGTTGGTCTCTGCCCATTTGTAATAGGCATCGTATATTCGAGTCTTTACTGTATGATGTTTTTGTTTTAGGTGGCGTAAACATCGGGCAACATATTATGCAAATGTTGAACGGATCGAACGCTAGCGAGAGTAGTTCATTGTCAACAGTGAATAAAGATAACATGAGCGCCGGGAGTGTAACGTTGGACCGTGAGCTGGCGAGCACGCGCCGACTGCTGTGGGGCGACCAAGTCAAAGACGACGTGTTTCGGCGTTGGGCGCAGGGCTTCCAGTTCAGTCCTGATGAACCCAGTGCCCTCATCCAGCTAGAGGGAGGCCCCTGTGCAGCTATAGCGCCCGTCCAGGGCTTCCTACTTAAAATACTGTTATCGGAGACTCCAGGACACAGTTTTCATGACTTAACATCAGAGAAGTGCAATTCTCTACTGGTTAGGGCTGTGTGTACAATTTTAAGTCAGTGTCTAGCGCCTAAGTACAATGTTGCTGTGTACCGGAAGAGTGATCCAGAAGCAGAGACCAGCAGTGGCAATAATGTGGAGGGACACTCCAATACAGTGTATGATACTATAGAACAATTCCACCGGCGAATTGAAGTTCATCCTTTTCAGACTTTATCTGAAGTAGAAGCCTTCTACACTAGGAACATTAGAATACTGAAGGACAAGTATGGTGTTCTACTTCTGTTGTATAGTGTTATTCTCAGCAAGGGGGTCTCCGTAGTGGAAGCAGAGCTTGCTGAATTATCAGACCCACTTATACATTCAACTTATGGTTATGGTTCACAAGGACTCATTAATTTAATGCTTACTGGAAGAGCCGTGGCACATGTTTGGGATCATGATCAAGTTGTGGGAGGACTGAGGTTGCGTGGAATTGAGAGGCAAAATGATATTGGCTTCCTTACAATCATGGAACACATGCAATATTGCACAGTTGGTTCCTTTTACAAAAATCCCAAGCACCCAGTGTGGGTCCTAGCTTCAGATACTCATCTCACAGTGTTGTTCTCACTTGAGCGACGATTAGCAGCACCAGAGACAGTTGGTGAGTCTGCTGAAAGAATTTTCCGCTCCTTTGACCCTGAGGGCAATAATTTTATTCCATCGGCTGCATTACAAGATGTTTTATGTGCAGCAGACCTTGTGAGTGAACCTGAGTATGTAGAGTTAATGAGGCGGAAATTAGATTCTGAAAACTTGGGTATTATACTTTTTAGTGCATTCATGGATGAATTTTTCCCGGGATGCGAGCGTGGCGCTCCCGACACCTTCACGATTCACCACTACAATGGCTTGCTACGCAGCAATCCAGGAGGCCGGGTGATGTACCGCACGGGTCGAGCGGCTCTCCTCGAGTGCCCCATGCGGGCCACCAGCACCGATGCCATGTTGACGTGCCTGCAGACAAAGTGGCCCAGCATCGATGTAGTGTGGGATGACGGGCAGTCGCCCTCGCTCAACTAGCATGAGCTACCACCTGTTGACCCCTTGCTCGGAACTCGTACTGTGACTCAGTGAGGAATGCGTCAAAAGTACCTTTAGATATGTTTAAATATGTCGCTGAAAATTCCATTACTTTATTGTATTAACTTATGTATAAAAAAATTGTATTGGATGGATTGCGTTGAGGCTCCAAACGGATGATTCTCGCACTGATATAGACAGCTATTTTGCATAAATTTGTTGTCCTCGAGATGGTCAGTCCATCTGTGCTAATAGTGTGACACCAGTATGAGCTTGTTATGCTTGGCCTGAGAGTCGACACTTATTACTAATATTATTGGGAATTTGTTGTGAGAATAGCTCCAAGCTACTTGTGTATATGAGTGATCTGATAAATTAAGCAATAAGCTTTATGAGAGAGTATAAAACTTAATGTAAAATATAATTTTACTGTACTCTAGTTTGTGTTAAAGGATTAGTTCTGTTTATTATGGTTTGGACCGGGTACTGATTTCAAATCTATTTTCGTATTCAGATTAGTTGTGACGATCATTGCTCTAGGTCATGTTCTAATTGCCCACATGTGGCGGGCGATGCCAACAAACAAATGGCTAAGTAACACTGAGCTGCTTTGAGCTGTTGCTGCTTGCTGTCTGCACAGCTTACATGTGACACTTGCACCTTTATAACATATAGAATGCTTTGTTTGCAAACATTGTGTTAGTCTATAATTTACTATTGATATAACAACACTAGACCTGTATTGATAAACTAGACTTATTGTGAAACACATTTAACATTTTGGTGGAGAGCTAGCAAATATCTTGACAATATTGTATTATACTGTAATATACATACATTACTTATATAATGCCCACTTTTAACATTTGTCTGTCATTCTGAAGTGTTTTCAGTATTTTTATATAACTAGGTACTTCTGGACGCTTTCAGTCTTAAGTGTATTGAATTGTTATTGAATCAATTTAATATGTACCTGATGTGTGTCAAGACTTGTAAGATATGGAAGCAAGCTAAATGTTGGTTGAATGTATTAGAGTTTTTATTTATGTGGACCAACAGGACTGATGTTGCATGGGACTCTTCTGGGAAGGATTCTATTGTTGATCTATGTTGATTGATTTTTGAATTGATTCATACATTTTGTATACATTATTTTATTCTATGATTTATATTGTGACTAAAATTTTAACTACACTTGTTAGAAATATACAAGACATGAAGCAAACTGACTTGTATTGTTTGACAATAATGTTGTGAACATGGCGGCCCCACACCCTAGCTTGTCTCTGCCGCTGTTGGACCCTGTTGGTGGCTACCTTAACAACTTGTCATCACTTGCTATGAGAGTCAAGGACCACCTGTAACTTTGTTTCCTGTGTAGTGACTACTATAATTGTATTTTCTCAGATTCATGTAAAATAGCTGTGCACATTAGTGTCGCATTATAAAGAGTATATTGAAAGATATTTTCAGTTAGTCATAAATAGTGTAACATGCTTTTTTAATTACAATATGTGGGTTTTATTTTGTTTATGAATTTTTCACTTTCTTTTGCCCTTTATGAATCGTAACAAGTTGCAAGGGGTAAGGCTTATAGTGTAAGTTAGCAGACTTACGGCCATTTTCAATATTCGATCTATACATGGATTTTGAGATTCGAGATTCGTGTTTGACATATTTTGTATGGAGCTTAAGTCAAAAACGAATCTAAAATCTACAGATCTATTTATAGTACGAATATTGAATTTCGTAGTTATTATGTCTTTCAAAAACATATGGAGACCTCACAAACATTCATGTTTCTCCAGGATTTTCGATAAATCTACGCCCTTTTCATAAGTCTACGCACTAATGAACTCTTAAACATTTATTTTTTATGTAATAGGCCGCAAACGAGCCGATGTAAGCGATTACCAATGCTATGAAACTCTCACTCAACGAACCAAACGCAGCAGCATGGCTAGATACCTACTGTTACTTTACGTTCATATTCTCTGATAGGGGTAGTGGGTAGTACTTTCATCGATCGAGCCGGACATTCAGAGTTCATTTTTTTAGGAATAAATCCGATGTCGCAAGGACTTTACAAACATTTACCAACGGGCAGTAACGACAATTTGTGGGTGAATAAATTGGTGTCTCGTGTGGGAATCGAACACACGGCACTCGGGGCATAACTCGACGGCGGCGGCGAGGCGAGCGTTTGAACAACGAACCCATTCCGTGCAAGCTACACTCGTAAGTGTCGAACAGTGACACTAAAATGGGCTTGCGCAGGAAGACCCGGCTAGGCGTGGTGGCAGGTGGAGTAGAACCGTAACAGAATGGTGGCAAGGATGGGGATAAGGAGCGTCTGCCGTCCCTTAGCCGATGATATTGCATTGGGACTGACATTATTGCAAACATGGGCTAAATTAGCACAAGCTAGTTGGAAATGGCAAGAACAAGAGAGGCCTATGGGCGGCAGTGAACATTTTCGGGCTGCGGGGCCCACATCTTAAAGCTCTTTTCGTATAGCCTTAGTCTTCCTCGTTGAATGGCTTATGCAACACAAATATTTTTCATTCGAACCAGTAGTTCCTGAGATTAGCGTGGTGAATTTAACAAACTCTTCAGCTTTCTATTATTTATTACTAACTAGTTTCTCACTTTCTCTCCAGTCCTAGTCATCGGTTTGTCACCTCGATTAAGCGAGTAGTTTGCTGGCTTCTTACAGCAGCGATGTATTGGAGCCCTTTGTTCCAGTCTCCTTTTAATATTGTTGCGGAAAACTACCCTAGACATCTACCCTACGATAATTAATTTGCATAAACCAACATGGCCGTAGCTAGGGGCCCCCCGGCCCGTAGGTAGGGCATTGCCCCATTATGGGGCAATGCCCTACCTTGAAATCACAATGCCCTACCTTAAAAATACCAAAATTTTGAAGAACGTGCTTCGGAGCAGATCAATTTCAATATTTTTTTTACTTCCGCCCTACCTGTAACTGTAACCAATGCTGCCCTACCTTAAATTCGACTCTAGCTACATCCCTGTAAACCAATGACATGCTCATTAAGAACTGGTAGAATACCTACTTAGCTACATACATTATAGTGTAAACCTACTTATGGTAGGAACTGTGGAAGATTTGCACCGGTCCAACTTGAAGTAAGTACATCTTGCAAAAGCCTGCTATGAACTTAATCGTACCTAGTCATAATCAAGGTTAGAAAATCGCTCGGTATTTTTGGCGCAATATGCAAAGAACTCACATTGTACATAGGAGCACAGTTCCTATGGGCGCCCTGAAGACAAACTTTCTACGACCCAAATTGCCGCTTGGCGGCGTGGCAGTCATTCCCCCAATATAATTCACAAGAGAGACGGATGTTCCCCCAGTGTATACGTGTGGAAAGAGAGACTGAGAAATGACGCCAGCGCCGCCAACTATATACGAACTAAACTGGGGGCATACCCCACTTGGAATCGGCACATATATGTACTTAATCTGCGGTTCTATGTAAATCTGAGTTGTTTTGTATAGATAAACGCCTTAATTTTAACATACCTACTTACCTATAGGTAGATACCAAGTACCAACTGTGTTGCGAGTAGGTAACGTAAAATCGGCATATCAAAAACTCAAGAGGTCCTGAACATTTTCTTCTCCTACGGTACTACAACTTTACCCAACACTTACCGTTACCGTGCTTCTGAGGGCGCGTAATACGCGGTACCGGTTCGTCAGGACGAGAATCGTTAGACCAAGCCGGAGGCTTTTGGGTGGTCTGAGAACTCCAACTCCGACACCAGAGCTGTACACACACTCACACGTAATAGAAGGTGAACCAAAAAGCCTACATACCTAACTAAGTAGCCTACTTACATTAAACTTTAAGCAACAAATGGTCCAAATGCTTAGCAAACATGTGATATTTATTTGACTGCGTGGATGGCGTAGTAGTTTCGGACGGCCTCGACGATTAGCGCTGCCCTGAATACTGTAAGTTCGAATCCCACGCGAGACAACACTGAGTGACCTATCTGAGTGTCTCGCTGTGTGAGAGGATGCCGGTCTGGGGTTCGATCCCCAGGTACCCCAGGCACATACCTCGGACTTTTCGAAAGTAGGTATCGCTCGTTTAAAAATATGCCCGCTAGATGGCAATAGGTTCACCCCCTATTGGGACCGAAACATAACTGGTGAAAAATGGGTGTATTATACAACTCTGCATATCCCTTCGGGGATAAAGGCATGAAGCTATGACGCTGTCCCACCCGCTCTGCCGTCATGTTACATAGCAATACTGCTTCACAGTAAGTTGGCGGCGTTCTAGACTTCTTGCACAAGAACATGGCTTGTATCAATTTCTGGAGCTGCCAAAGCGTTCAGAGCCGTGTCTTCGACAACGTCTCGATAGGCACCACAATACCAATAGCTGGTGATTATTTGCAGAACACGGCAACAGCAATCAGTGTACCGTTTTAATCAAAGAGATTGGATATATAATACATAGAGGTAGCCCTAGTACTGAAAAATTGAACACAGTCAACTGACGTGTAAGATACAATTTAGACAATTTAATGCCATCAAATTAGTCCATTCCAAGGAGCGGTCCATTCACAGTTATTTTACCTCTGACAGATGTCGGTGTTTTTTTTCTTTATGTTGGAATTGTACTCTGTGATGACAGGAATGTAAAATAGGGTTACCCGTGCATAACATTTTACCCAATATTAGTGGAAATGCTTCAAAAATTCAAATGCTTGAAGCTCATGGCCGCAACGTGGTTAGATTACCGCCATACCACTGCGAGCTAAACGCAATTGAACTTATGTGGAGTCTCATTAAAATGCGAGTCACAAGCAAAAATTTAGGACAAGAGGCAACCAACATTGTGAATTTAGCTGAAGAAGCTTTTCAATCTATCACTGCAGAAGATTGACAAAAACAATGCAAACATGAGCGCCACATTGAAGACAAGCTTCGTGAAACAGATGGGTCTACGGATGCTGAAATGGACAGGTTCATAATAGAATTAAATTCTGAGTCTGATACAGAATATGACAGCAGTTACGAATCATCATAACATTTCCAGTCCACATGGATCATTCTTATAGACTCACGCCTGTTTCCATGCTGGGGTAGGCAGAGGTGTAATATTACACCCGCATCATTCTTATTCAAAATAAATATGAAACTTAAATTTGCAGTTTTTGTATTTGATAATTAGAACCTCACGTTGGCGTAATTATGATGCGTTTACCTTTATATTAAATAAACCACATTTTTATTATAACTACTTATCTTCATAGGAAATTAGTTATTTCGTAAGAAAATAAATGTACATGCATATAGCCATGCCTATATCAAGAGGTTTTGTTACAAACATTACTTCCAAATATTTAATACCATCGCTTAGGCAATAAAAAAAATAAGTACATTTTTAGCAATAATGTATATTTAAAATGGGAGTATTATATACCAAATATAGCAACACAACGCCCAGGTTGGCCAATCTAACAGCTAGAGGTAAAATAACTGTGAACGGACTAGTGATTCATCTTTTATGACAGTTCTATCATGATTTTGAATTTAGCCGTATAATATTTATATCGACTTTTCAAGTGTTGTAAGAAATCTTATCGATATGTCTATCCACCGTATATTTTTATCTCGTTATTTTTTAGATTCTTTGTGCACTTGATAAAGATTTATAAAATAAGTGGATTGCTGCAGTATGTCGTGGAGAAAATTGGGTGCCTAGAAAGCACCATAGAATTTGTTCCAAGCATTTTACTGCGGAATGTTTTTATAGTAATGACAGATGGCGCAGACTAACTAATTAAATAAAATTAAATTAGTTAGTCTGCGGTTATTAAAAGAAAATTCTGTGCCAGCATTACTCCTCCATTCTAAACGTATCAGTGTGAGTGTTTAAATAATTACTTGCTTTTACTTTTATTAGGGTAGCAGCGCCAAACAGGAGTCGGATCTTGGGCTCCATTCGATGTTTCGACCAAAGGAATAATTTAATTTTAATATTTTCTACAATTTTATTATCAGTGCATAGGGTTCCCACCTAGCACGTAGGGTCCCAAGCCAACCTCACCTGCAAGTGGTGTACCTGCTTATCAACGGATGAGGCTCTGGCAAACAAAACATTAGGCTCGCCACCTATTACGTGGGATCAAAAGTCTG
This sequence comes from Euclidia mi, assembly GCA_944739405.2. Classification (NCBI taxonomy): domain Eukaryota; kingdom Metazoa; phylum Arthropoda; class Insecta; order Lepidoptera; family Erebidae; genus Euclidia; species Euclidia mi. The sequence goes on along the minus strand of OX123187.2, from coordinate 4,765,110 downwards.
GCAAAAGTAGTGTAGTAAAAAGTGGGCGTTTAATATGCCTCTGTCTACCCCTTCGGGGAAACAGGCGTGAGCCTATGTATGTATGTTATAAACAATATTCAGCCAGCTACCTGCAGTTACACTGTTGCCACGAAAAGCCACGACACGCTAAGCGACAAGCGATTTCGATGTTTATTTGTGCAGTTTAGTTCTGCACTGAGGTGACAGCGCCGGCGGCAGAATAGAGAGCGGCATGAACATTGAAATCGCTTATCGCTCAGCGTGTTGCGGCCGTTCGTGGCCAGGCTGTTAGACGACATCCACTCATTTCATAGTTTTACTATATTCTTACTAATACCTATTATAAATGTAAGTGAATTTATTTATTTGTTAAGCTTTCACATTTTGACTACTCAATCGATCATAAAAAGTTCAATGCACGTTGCTGGGAGTAATGGGAGTACAGAAAAAGGTGTAAGGTACTTTTTATCAATCGGCTTTGGCCTATAAATCAAGCTTCAGGTATCATCAGTGATTGCTAGGGTGGCAAACACAAAGGGTATGCTTATTTATTTTAATATACTGCTTTGCATTAAAACGTGGCTTTTTTCTTTCTTTAGTGTACGCGTGCGCCTTCCATAAATGAGACATCTTCTGTTTCTCCGACAACCAGCACTAAAGCGCCTACGTTAGTTACAATTTCTCCGCCAGTAGGTACAGAAGCGATGAAAATCGTGTGCGCTAAACACTAACGTACAATAGAAAAACTACAAAAAGAAGTTTTTCACCTTGAGCAGCTTGTTAAAAGACGTTTGTTAAAAATTAATTACCTATTTAAGACAACGTTCTAAACGTCTGATGAAAAAGAACAGTGCTATGAATTCACGTATATGTCGGCGATACGCCAGGGTTATCGTGTCCAGTCCAGACTCCATTATAATAAAAAGACTCACGTAATATTACTTGGTTTATTTTCAGACGATTTCTAGCACAGAATTGAATTAAAATGTGACCTACAATCCTTTTTATAAACTAACCGTCATTACACTTAATGTTAACAACTGCCACTTCCTTTTCAACATATAATTGAAATTACTGTACAATTAATTCTCAAAAATCAACATTAATATTGTTATGAATATTGCACAACACCATATGATTTATTTTATACGAATAACAAATCTATTGTAATAATCAAACGCTGCTTTACAACATTCGCAACAGATGGTGATGGGATGCTATCAACAGGATGTAAATATAAGCGCAGGTTATTTATTACCGTTAACATAAAAGTATCAGAATAATGTTATTTAATACTAATTGATTTTACTTTGAATGTTTCTGGAGTTATCTTAATTATTAAGCGATAAATTAAATACCCAATATTTATAAAACAGTGAAGCAGTCAATACAGTCTCTAATATTCTAAAGTAGTGAAGTTCTCAGTTCTGTGTTCACAAATAGTTATTTAAATATCAATCTTAAATATTATTAACATTTTCGTAACAATATAATCATTATATAATTATTAATTTGCGCCCAACACGATGCAAATACCATCTTTGCGTATAGACGGAAAACTCGACATCAAACCCTATACGACTGCCTCGTTGGTCTCGCGGCATAAATGTGCGCGTGGGGTCGGGAGGTCCCGGGTTCGATTCCTGGGTCGGGCAGTGTTATTGGGTTTTTCTGTCACGAAAATCTCAGTAGCAGCACGGAGTCTGGAAATGTGCCCGGTACGGCAATAGGCTGGCCCCTTATTACGTGGGACTAAAGTATATCTGGCGAAAAGTGGGTGTAGAAATACACCTCTGCCTACCCCTTCGGGGATAAAAGGCGTGACGTTATGTATGTATGTATGTAACTAGCGTTCTGACTGCTGTGGACACAAACTTACGGAATGTATAACATGTACATACTTACTTTTACAAGTCTGTTTGATTTTGAACCTATATTATTGAAACTTGGATCGATATCGATAGCGGATTTGCTCAATCACTAAAAAATTAAAAAGTTACGAAATTTGTGTTCAAATTGTCTTTAGCCCTAACCACAGACTAGTAAGACGATACTACGTATCAGACGGGAATCTCAGAACAACCAATCACTAGATGGTATTTTGATATTTGACATCTGTTTTTTTTTATCGTTCGTCAGTCTGTTGGGGCAAAGGCACTTTACTATTATGCCACAAATTTCCACGCTACGGAATTTTTGCACATATAAGCGGGAAATTTAAAAATTATCAATTCACTGTACCTGGTAGCCAGTAGTGATATTCCTTTATTTCATAACATATTATATTCATGCAGCCGTGCTTGCGCACCGCTGCATGTATATACGGGGGATATACAAGTTGCCTTTATTACTCATTATTAAGGTAGAATTTAAATAAAAACGACAGTTTATTTATCATTTATTTTTATTTTTACATTTCTTTTTATATTTATTAAACGCTTTCATTTGCATATATGGCATACTTTTGTTGGTCAAACGTTTAATATCAATGCCCTTCAAAATCCTGTTTATTATATTGCACCAGTTACAGACTGATAATATTATAGTAGTTGACACAAAATAATCAAGTAGCGCTTCTTTGTGCTGTTGGCAGTGAAGGAAATCAAATGAATACTTGGATTTGATTTCAGACTTTATTTCTTTGATTATATTATTGGAATTTGGCTTGGAATCCAAATATTCATTTGTCTCCTTCATCACAACTGAAAAATGCCTCACAACATACTCTGAGGGATAGGATAACTTGTGCATGTTCTTAAACCCTTTATATTCTCTATGAGAAATCCATTTGTGGATTGATGTTTGATGAGCCTGTGTTAAATCTTGTTTACATTGTGTACAGGGTATTTTTTTAAAACATTTTCGCACTACCCATCCCGCAGTATATGCACTAGAGTGTACACTAAGCCGTTCTTTACGAGCTTCTACCTGAATATTTTCTGTCTCTTCAGGAGATACTAAACTTGTACCACTTGTCACAGGCATATCATCTTTTATTTCTTGGGTGGCTTCAAATAATTTTGTAAGTTGTATAATTTGATCTCCTGAAGTTTTCTCACAATTATATGTTTCTGAATGAAAATTTATAAATCTGGTGATTAATAACGAACGAAATATATTTTTAAAGGCATGACAGTTAGGGTCATTATTCCTAAAGCTATATGCTCGCATTTGACCAAAAAAGTTTTCTATAGGGTCCGAATTTAAATAACGTGGACGCATTAATTTATATCCCTTTTCTTGAAAGAAATGCCATAACCTGAGCATGCTTTTTAAAGTAGTAATAAAGTTTTTCTGGGAGGGCACTATTATTTCTTTGCCCTTATTGTTAATAAATCGCATCTGCTCCAATTTTTTTATGGCATTTCTCCAAAAAGCGACATGCTGCGACGTCTTTGTAACCGCTTGTCTCAATGGCTTCCCTCTGGTCTTGCTGCTCAGTGCCGCTCCATTGCACGAGTCGAAAAGATCATCGAAGAATGCCACTGTTTCCGCTGTATTTTGTAATGTTGAGCTTACTACTCGTCCATCAACATAGTGAGCTGTAAAATAAAACAAATCTGATGTCAAGTACATTATAATTTTTCTAATGTAATTAAATTAAAAAAAAAAAATAATATGTTATAATAAGTATATTTATTATTTTTATATTTAAAAGTACTTATGCATATTATATTAAATAGTACAATACGTTAAGTAATTATCTAATCTTTAAATGATTATTTGTTATTTTATAATATTCATTATTTGTATATTATTTAATCTTTATAAAAATATTTAGTAATGATAAATGTATAAAGTGAAGTAAAGACTTGACGTTTGGAACTCTTGATTTCCATGTTTCCAATAAACATAATGTTAGAACATGGCTCGGCATAACTTAATTAAAGCCTCGTTTTACTAGTACTCTTTGTAATTCTGTAATCCGGTATAAATTACTACCAATCATAAGATGCGTCTGTTGGGGAGGGTCATTGGGTCTTCATTTTTACACTTAGAGCAACAGTTTACAAAATTTTCAAGTAACAAAATCTAGTTTAATACTTACAAAATTCAGCAGTGTATGCTAAGGCACTTGCAACTGTCTTGCTAAGCACACGAGTACAGTTTTTCACCTGTAAATAAAAAAAAGTAAATCAGTAGAATAAATGCTACAACTAGATAAGATTATGTATGTACTGAGAGAAGAAAAATATTTATTACATATCAGAATCATTTAAAAGAAAAAGTAAACATAATCAAACATTATCATGGCTATGGACGCTAACTATTATACAAAACAATAAAGAACTGTTGAAAGAAATGTGTAAACTATTCTGACTGACAATTTCTAAGTAGTCAAATACAGAGATAGGTATTAAAAAAATAACTAACAGACCGACTAGAAAGAACAATATTTATAATAATTCAGTAATTATAAAGCAAAAAATTACCTTCATTTTCTTAATTTTCTCAGGCAAAACATGTTCGTCATTTAATTTATGAAGAAAACGTGCTTGTGCATGCCTACAGTCCGTCAAATAGACATCAACAATGTCGCTCCACTTAGACAGTTTTCCTTCGAAAATGATATGTTTTGTCAGGAAATTATTTCTGATTCCTTTTATTAAATGTGGTGGATCATAAATTACGCTAATTTTATGATCATCCATTATTATAGAACCATCTGAAAGTATATAAAACGAAATGTTTAAGATGACATTAAGAACATCTTATTAATTTTTGCTTTTTCTAATTATCCCATTAGCAAAAGCAAAAAATAATAAATGAAAATAAACCTAAAAGAATCATATAACTCTATTGCTACATACAGAAATATGGATAAGAAGTAAAGTTGTTACCGCAATAATTCGGAACCTACGGCACCTACTAACTCACATCTCTACATCACCTTAGGTGTACTGTTAGAGAATGGCATCGGCATTAAGTCCGCCTATGTACTTACATTATTGTATTGTGCAAAAAGTTACAATAAATAAATAAAGCCATGTTCTGTTTCTAGTTTAAATCATAAAAGACATAGAAATTAATGTACTATATTGTATAAACTTACCAGGGTATTCCTCCTCCTGCAATTGCCTTTTCTTGGTTTCCTCTTTTAATTTATTGATAGCAGATTGGAATGATGTACCTTGATCTGCTACCAATGCCACAGGTATCAAACCCGTTTTAACAACTTCAGAAATAATTTCTGTTAAAATTGTTTTTAGTGTAAGAGCTGAAGTTGCACCCTCACAAAAGTAATAAGCAACAGGTTGCTGCCATTTGTGCAATGCTCCTCGGATCATAAACACCAATGCATGGTCTGCATAGTCTTTTGTTTTTGATGCCAGTTCCACAAGACCGCAAATCTTGTCTTTGTTTCTGTCATAAGAAACACCAGGTTCTAACGAAACTTCGTCAAATATGACAGTGCAATATTTCTTTGACTCTGGCCAGTTTTCAACCTGTTTACAAAAAAAAACATAAGTTAAATAATTAATTTTCTCGGGACGGCTGAAGGCTCAGACTGATGGAAATTCTGCTAGGAAGACATTATTACTATTTGGGTACATCAACAGCCTTTTCCAGCCCACTGCTGGATGCTGGCCAGATGGGTTGGTATAGGGTTATTTCGAGTTTTCCCTCTCTTTACAATGATAATCTTTGCATGGTGTGTTTCGCTTAGTCGCCTCATACGATACACTCGGGACAAACTGGGGTGGTGACACTCTGTATTCTTATTCCGTCACCACACGGATGTATGCCCAAAAACATACAGTATAAGAGTGATAAATATTAAAAATACTTATGACTGGCATTCAAAGTTACCAATTGTAGATATATTATAGGTAATAAGTAATAACATACCTCGGTTTTAACTATGTGAAAAATATGTGGGTTTATTCCAGATTCCAATTTTAGCCTATTTGTCAATTTGTTTATTGTTCTTATAGAAGGCAGAATGAAAATTCTTCTCAGGAACTTATAGCTTCGTGGGCTTTGCTTCATGATGGCAAGTGCAATGGTTTTTTCCTCGTCTGTAAATCTGTAGCCTTTTGTGTTTTTGGTGCATTGCGTGATTTGCATCCACAGTAATTTTTTAGCAAGAGGATTAAGCTTTTCTGTTAACTTATCAAAGTATTGTTCTTTAGAAAACTTCATTGCCCTTTTAGCCCTTAAAGCAAAATTTAATTGCTTCTTTGCTCTGTCAAATTCCTTGAGAATTTTCCTGCATCTAGGCGTCAAATTCTTGCGTCTTAGACGACTCTCCTTTCGGATAACCGCTTTAGGGGTACTTACAATCACACTTTTAGAGGAATCTGAAAAAAAAAACGGGCCAAGTGAATGTCGAGCCACACACAATGAAGGGTTCCGTAGTAGCCCTTATCTAGTGTCCTAAGGATAAAAGGACTCAAGCACTAGATTTTTTTTTCTAATTGATATAACCCTTAAATACAAGAAAAAGTAATTTTCATGGTTTCTAAGAGCCGAAAATCTTTTTTTGTGATTTTTATTTTGTCAGGTGCCATTTTTTTTTGTCAGAAACCGGCGCCAATGATTGAAAGTCGCTTCCAAATGTAAGTTTAAGTTAATCAAGTATAAAAATTAGAATCGAAAATTAAATTATTTGATTTAAATTTAACTGCTGTATTTTGGAATTGGGTTTCATCTCTGTCAATGTCTATAGAAGTTGTCGGTGCAGTATAGTCTGAAATACAACAGACATCAAATCTTATTAAAAATAAATGAGCAGAAAGAAAGGAAATTATATTATATTAAACTTAATATTTTTTTATATTAAAAGTTATTTAATTACACAACTGCCAAAAAAGGAGTATAATGTTTTTAACGTTCATGTATGTATGATGTAAATGTGTATGAGTTTCTTTATTCCACCATAACTTCTGAATGCCTGAACTGATTTGAATGTGTGGAGTATCATTAGATTTCTTATATCATCTCAATTGATATTATTAAAAAAAAATATTTAATAATTCATGGCAGTTGAGTTTTTAATTTTAAATTAATTCAAATTCATGATGGAGAAAGCAAGTTCCCCAAACTGTGAGAAGTGTGGTGTTGTTGAAGACCTACACCATTTATTGATGGAATGTACAAAGTATGAGTCTCACAAAGACAACTTGTTTAGAGCCATGAATTTAAACAGACTCAATATAGGTGTGTTTCATGACATGTTAACTCAGCCCAACACAGAGATTGCAAGGATTCTGTTTGAATTCATGGCTCGGGTATGTATAGTTAAGGGTGTGGCAATGTTATATAATAGGTTTAGATAAGTGTTTAAGGGTACAATGGGACTGCCTTATACAACATATAGTGTCCCTTTAATGAAATAGAATTTAAAAAAGGAATTAAATTATCGACTTGTTGTTAATACTACATCACAAATCAAAAAGAACTAATAAACAGTAATTATAGTGCATAGCTAGAGAAATTGTCCCACTATAATCTCTTTATGAAAATGTTAATATATGCCATTACAATAACTACCTTGTGTCTGTTGAAGTTCTTTTAAAGGTTGCTGCTTACAGTATGTATGATCATTGTGCTTGCGTTTTCTTGTCTGAAGATAATCATGATCTTGAAGAGCATTTTGGTTCTCTGGAATAGAAAATACCTAATTAAGTATATTTCTCATTTTTCTTAATTTCTATGTGATAGCTAAACATTTAGAAATAAATAAAAAAGTAGCAACATAGAACACAGGACATAAATAAACACTAATGAGTGAGACACAATCTGCTTGGCAAAGGCTAGGGTGATAAGCAGTTTATAGTAATTTTAGACTCATAATCTGACAGATAATTAAAGGGATCTTCTTAAATCTGCCGATTTGAAAAAACCTATGCATTGCCCTGAATGCATCCACCAACATAAAAGATTTATAATTTGCACTCATACTCAACAGGGCAGTTGCTCTGTGAAAAAGCTATCTGTCAAATCGGGTTAGACAACTGATGTGGACCTCGAGCTCCAAAGACGAAGTCTTGGATGCAAATACGAAAGCAGTATTCCATACAGTTGGGTAATTTCAATCCACAACTAAAGAATAGATTACTTACCAGAGTCATGATGTGCTAGACTTGATATTCCAGTATTAATTTCCGTATCGGTGAATAGGGTTGGATACGCAGACTGGATTAAACGCAAACTGTTGGTCACAAATCGCTTTTCAAAGTGCTTGTGACACACAAAGAATTTATGCAGCTGCTCAGGGTTGAGTTTCTTCAACTTATCACAGTTAATACTTTGCACCCACTTGAGTCCTATCTCAGTTTTTGGAAAACGATGTAACTTTACACCACTCCGCCTGCTTTCGCAACGCGGAACACAGCAAGTATTCTTCATGATGAAGAGTACGCGTTCGTTATTACAATTTCGAAATTGAGAGGATAAGCACGGAGTTAAACTCGACGTAACTTCACTCGATCAAATCCAAAACTGTAATGGCGCATGGCGGCTGGCGCCAAAATCTTCAAAACTTACAAACAAATGTCAAACTCGTTTTGACAACAGAAAACTTTGATGAAATGTCAATTTTCTGTCAAAAGCTATTGTACCGTGTGTGTCTATGGTAGCAAATAAGCGACTAATTTTTTTGTACTAAGATTCCATGCCGTGGCCCTAACTGACAAACATAGTGCCATCTTCTTCTGGCAACTCTAATTTGTCATATGAGTGAAGAGTGTAGCTATATTCAATTTGTTCATAAAAATATCGTTCATTCCATGCTTTAGTTATTCTTCCATGGTTTTAATAGATGCGGTCAATGAAAAGAGGATGATACGTAAATACCACAGATTACTGAATTAGTAAATACTTATAAATAAAATTGTGTTGTGTTCTTTCAAGTGCACATAGTTACACAATACCAAGGAATAAAGAAAATTAAAAAAGAATATCGGTCTAATTTTCTGTTTGTAGGGCGAATGGAATAACAGCTGAAGCTATTTCAGCAGAACTTTCTACACTGGCAGATAGAGGACTTCGTAGGGCTCTCGGAAGAGAAAATATTACACTGGAAATGGTAAGTAGGCGTGGCACGCGTGTCACAATTAAGCGTTGTAACGCTTAACTGGCCCCAGTCACGTTCTTACATCGCGTCGAATTGCTCGTTTCGTGACACAGTTTCATTTCTATAACTATGCAGTTTTGTGCCGTTTTGGAGTGCAAAAATGATAGCAGGCGAAAAAATCTTAAAAATGGAGGTGTTTCGTACCATCGGTTAGTACAATTTTCATTGTTTTCAATAAAAGTCTTAATTTGTTTCAATTAAATAATATTTAATAGAACGATTAGTAAAAATGAACCTTAATCATCGAAGATAAAGTTTATTTTGGATTGATTCTATTCAATAGAACATTCTCGAAAATTCCGCGCTACTCATTTAGTGATGTGGTCAAGTCAAATATTAAAATTATCGATTGATATCGAAACACGGACATAAAGTATTTACGAAATGTTTATTTTAATAAATTGTTTATTTGGGTGGGTGTTTCTATGAACAATGTAATATGTAGGTACGTATTTAAAAAAAAGTATATATGTATGTTTATCCATTGTCTAGTACCCATAGTACAAGCTCTGCTTAGGTGGTGTTGTGTCTATGTAGTAGCATATGTTACGAATATTATTATATGTTATTATTTAGTATTACATTACAATCCAAGTATAAGGTCGGCTTTATTCACTCACGTAATTTATTTTAAGAGGTGTATTAGATTCAATCTAATAGATACTTTGTTGCAAAAATATAATCTATGTTTTGAATAGTAACGTAATTATTATAATTTATCAATTTAGTGATCAATGCAATGTTTAACTAACGTTGCATTGATCACTAACTACGGAATTCAATATTCGAATTATAGATAGATCTGTAGATTTTAGATTCGTTTTTTACAGTTTTTGACATAAGCTCCATACAAAATATGTCAAACACGAATCTAAAATCTACAGATCTATCTATAGTTCGAATATTGAAAAAGGCCGTAAATAAGCATTAGTAAGTCCTCTTAACATTATTTAAAATATTTTTAGATTTCCTAAAGATGCAAGCATCAAAGAAAGTCTTATAGTGTTATGTTAGAACGTATCCAAAATAAGTTCATGAGACACTTGTATTACAAGTTGTATGGGGGATGGTTTAAAAAGTACAACTGTTTGTGTGCCAAATAAAAAATATACTCCCGACAAGTCTTATTTTTTGCATATTATATTGAACAAAATATCGCATCATCTATCGATATCGATAAAGTAATCCAATGTGCTACGTGGTACGGCCCTAACCGAGTAGAAGCAGAAACAGACCGATCATGCAAATTTCAACCATATGCCTTATGTAATTAAGATTATAATTGCTACAACTTAGAATACCGCCATCTATGGTTGAGTAGCGGAATTCACTCGTAAATCGAATCTAGTATAACTATAGATCGTAAATACGTTCTACTGCTAAAGCAAAATAAATCTTTTGTTAGAAGAAATTATTTAATTTTGTTAAATTTTCATTATAAGGTACATTGCAGATGATTAATTATAACTATATACATGACTATCTTAAATAATCATACTGTCTAAGAATATATTTGTACATAAAACTAAAAATAAAGAGTAAAAATAGATACATATGTACAGGTGTGTTTAGGCGTCGTAGAATGCCTCCGCATCAATATCATCGGGTAACGTGCCCAGAAGGCTGGCAGCATTGCCACGCTGGATGGCAATGCTGATTCTCTGAGCAAAGAATAAACCAGCCACCGGGTCACGTGAGACGTCGACTAACCGTTTAGATATTTCTCGGTATAGAGAACGAGCGCTCGGACCCCATGAGCCTAGCGTTTCCACCCCAAACGGCTCAAATACGTAATTAGCTACTAGATTACTGTATTTGCGCCGTTTGAGGGTTTCCGCAGATGCAGCAGCAGCGCCAGCATGACCTCCCGAGCTTGGAACATGGGATGGCGCGAGGGTGTCTACGCAGGTTGCGTCCCACACCAAAGGCCTACCCATTTTCCATGGCAACAGTGACATACCGTCAGGTCTCTTCCCGTCGTCGCGTACCAAACCATTTGGTTCAAGTACAGCTGGTACACCAGACGCGACAAGAGCACGACGGATTATGTCATTTAGGTGAGCATGACGAGGAATCCTACCAGCGCTTCTGCTGCAGGATAGCCCATGGTGTCCGAGGCTATCGACGTCTTCTCCACAATGACATCGATGCGGAGAAACACACGGAGCACCTAAACGGAGACAAGTGGCGATACGGAACGTCTCATCGTCCAACATGGTTCCTGTGTTAGACGATGGTAGTGAAATGAAATGAAATGAAATGAAATGAATATTTATTTCGTGTAAACTTTTTTAAAGTGCTTACGAAAAGTCAAATTAAAATTGTTCAGTTTATACATCATTTATATTTTTGTGTTGAATTAGAGCAGCTCAATCCCAAGCATTTTTATCGCCTATATAATCACTAATTTTATAATATGCTTTTAAACACAGTGTAGTTTTAACAATAATTTTGAATTTATTTATAGATAAATTTCTTATATTAAGAGGGAGCTTGTTATAAAAGCGTATACACTGCCCCATAAAAGAGCTACTTATTTTGTGGAGGCGGGTGCTATGAACTATAAGATTATTCTTATGTCTAGTATTAACAGTGTGTAGATCACTTTTTTTACTAAATGTGTCAATGTTCTTGTGGACATATAACAGATTCTCGTATATATATTGCGAAGCAACAGTTAGAATGCCTATCTCACTGAACTTTTCTCTTAGAGAAACACGAGGACCGAGGTTGTAAATACCCCTTATTGCTCTTTTCTGCAGAACGAATATTGTGTCAAGGTCTGCAGCATTCCCCCAGAGAAGAATCCCATATGACATAATACTATGAAAGTAGCTGAAATAGACCATTCTAGCTGTTTCTATATCTGTGAGGCGTCTAATTGTCTTAACCGCATAAGCTGCAGAACTAAGTTTGCCCGAAAGTCTTTCTATATGCGGACCCCATTGAAGTTTGGAATCAAGCATAATACCTAGAAATAAGGTTGTCCCGACGGGCTCAATTCTGGTTTCCTTCAGTTGTACATTGGTTTCCATCTGTTTAACATTGGGCATGGAGAATTTTAAGAGTTTAGTTTTCTTATCATTGAGTAATAAATTATTTACATTAAACCAATTAACAACTTTAGAGAGTGCGTTGTTTACTTCGTCAAAATTACTCTGTTGTCTTTTAATATTAAAAATTAAAGAGGTGTCATCCGCGAACAACACAATCTCATGATCGTTCTTTACGTAATAGGGTAAATCGTTGATATAGATCAAAAATAGAAATGGTCCGAGTATTGAACCCTGCGGGACGCCCATTTTTAAGGCAGAACCTGGCGATGTCTTATCATTAATCTGAACCTTCTGGATTCTGTTGCCCAAATAAGAAACCAGGAGATTAAGAGCTTTGTTCCTAATGCCATAATGATATAATTTCCTGACCAGAGTATCATGATGTACACAATCAAAGGCTTTGGACAAGTCGCAAAAAATTCCTAAAGCATCTTGCGACTTCTCCCAAGCTGTAAATATACTTTTGAGTAACTCTACTCCTGCGTCAGTAGTTGAACGACCCCTCGTAAATCCGAACTGTTTCTTGTGAAGAAGTTTATGTCTGTTAAAATAACTAAGCAATTGACTAACTATTAATTTTTCAAAAATTTTACTAAGCGTTGGCAATACAGAAATAGGTCGAAAATTAGAAGGGTCTGATGTGTCGCCAGATTTAAATAAAGGTATAACTTTACTATATTTCATTAAATCAGGAAATATTCCAGAAGCGACGCAACCATTGAACACTGTTGCAAGATGTGGAGCTATTATGGTAATAATAGATGAAACAGTCTTCACTGACAATCCCCACAAATCCATTGTCTTTTTCATATTTATAGTTTTAAATTGATAAATAACATCTTTAGTAGTCACAACGGTAAATTCAAAGGCTGCACCACATTCTGGCACGCAGTCCCTAAGAAGCATTTCAGCAGACATGGAAGATGAGTCAAGCGACCCTGTAGTTATTATAGGTATATTAGAAAAAAACTTCTCAAATTCTGTCGCTACTTCCAGGTCCTCTGCAACACTCACATTATTGATATTTAATAAGAAGTCACGGCTGCGTGCTTTGGCTCTGCCAGTTTCATTGTTGATGACATTCCAGGTAGCCTTTATAGTGTTTTCTGATAATTTTATTTTATTTCTCAAATAAATAGATTTTGCTGTACTACAAGCTTGTCTAAATATTTTGGAATATTTTTTTACATAATTAATAAAGTTCTGACTATTATTATAAGTTTTTTCATCATACAGTTCATATAACCTAATCCGGCTTTTATGAATACCTTCAGTTGCCCAATCACTAAACATCAGACGGTCAGTTACATTTAATTTTTTGGATGTAAATACAGTCTGAAATTCGTCATTAATCAAGTCAAACAAAGAGCTATATAACTGAACCGGATGGTCATGATGAGGCAACCAACGCATTTTTCGAGATAAATTGTATTTAAAAGCTTTAAGTCGATTTTCATTTATTGGTATATATTTAATAATTTTTCTCTGGACTTTCGGGCATTTTCTTGGACAACAGATTAACTGCCCACTGTGATCTGACTGAAGCATATTAATCAAAGATTTGTGTAATGGTTTTATCTTAGTAAATATATTATCAATACAAGTACCACTTGTGGCAGTCACTCTAGTTGGTTCATAAAAATTATGAGATAAATTGTATGACTTAAATAAATTTAAAAATTTGATAGTTGAAGAGCATTTTTCTAATATGTTAACGTTAAAATCTCCACAAATAGCAACAGTTTTACGGCAATTACAAACTTTGCTAAGGGCATCCTCCATAATAACTAAAAAACTTTCAAATGGTGCACATGGAGGTTTGTATACACTCATAACAATGAACTGCTCAAACTCAACACATGTGATTTCTACTACTCGCTCAACAGAGAGGCTCACAATGTCAGTCCTTTCTTTAAATTTTAGAAATTTGCTAACTATGATTAACGAGCCACCATGGATAAAGTTTTCTCTACTGAACGAGCTTGCAACCTGGTGGTTATTGAAATTGAATATGAACTGGTGGCTTCTTAGCCAATGTTCTGTAATGCATAAAATATCAATATTGTTACAGTTCATAAACAATTCCAATTCTAACTCCTTACCCATCAACCCTTGTATATTTTGATGCACCAGGCTGATACAATTTTTTAAATTAGTTTTTATAGGTATGGTTGATGGAGTTGTATTTTTGTCACTTAAACTAGGTACAGAATTCAATGTCTCATTAAATATATTGCCAGAGATTGACTCTATTGTCTCAGAATTCAATTTAAAGAATTTGGAACAGATTCCAAGCGTATATTGCATGTCAAATTTGACTGCTCAATAAAAGCAGTGTGGTTAGCCAAAACCTTGGCTGTGTTATTAATACAATAAGCTAGCGAGGATGCTATTTGTCTTTTATAAAATTGTGATATATAATAATTATCATATGTCAAATAAAAATTTCTAATAAGAGCATTAGAGTCAATAATGTCAATTAAATTATTATAACATGTCATGGTATGTAATTTGGAATTAATCTTAAATCTATAATCATTTTCAGCTTGTGGCAACAGCTTACTGTAAGGAAAAGCAAGTAACAGAATTTTTTTTACTTTTAAATTCAGTAATTGGTCAAAATATCTCTTTATTAAATTAATATTTGCATTTCCTCTTCTCCCAATAAATATAATTATTGTTGATTCAGGACTGTATGATTTAGATAAAATTGATTGCATAATCTGAGAAAAGCTTGCTCCAGGCATACATAAGTTAGTAATAGTCATACCTGTCCTTTGCCTCAACAATTGGCTCATGTTTTTACCTATCTCATCGCTAAACATAAATAGCTTGTCGGTGTTTGTAATGTGGGGTAAGAAAGAAGTGCCAGAATTACAATAAGAATTAATGGAATTAATGGTGCTGTCATCCACTGCAGCAGAGAGTGACAGCAAATCAGAGCAATTATTCAAAGTAGCTGACTGTGAATGTGGCGCCTGGCTAAGTTCATTGCCATGACTATTATTAGTCAAAGATTGAAGCCTCTCTTCATTGTACTTACACAAGTCCACTAACTCATCCATTGCCAAGATATGCTCGTTAATTTGTTTTTGTGATAGATTATATTTTTTTGTCATATTAGCCAAAGAATCTTGTAAACTATCAATCTCCGTCTGCAGACAATGAATATCAGCATCATATTTCACTAGATTTGAATCTAATTTAGTTAGACATACTGACATTCGTTCTTTTACATTAACATATTTTTTGCAATAATCTAGATTTATGTTTGATTTCCTGTACATTCTTAATAATTTTTCCTTTTTCCTAATAAATTTATTTATTTTAATATACTTCTTCAATTTATTACAAGCTTTTATGTTTCTAAATGACTGAATAGTTGAATTAGAATCTGTAAGATCAATAGTCACTATATTCTTACTGTCATCATCGGAGATAGCAGAAACCATACCTGGAGCGCTGCCAACCAGCTCATCAAATAATGACTGTGTGGTTACTGATTTTATAGACCGGTTTGCACTTTCTAATCTGTTAATATGATCATTGGCCTCGCTTAGGAGACCCTCTAACTCAGTGATGCGTTTTAGAGCGTTCTCAAACTCATCACTGCACCTGTCAAATTGTGTTACAATCTTATGTAATCTATCCCGTTCATCAAGGGTAGTGAGTAAATTAGAGTGTATTTCTGCCATCTCACTCCTAAGCTGAGAGTTTTTACCTAAAATCTGTAGCATTTCTTTCTCATTGTCATCATGTTCACTTTGTAGTGACTGACACAAATCCTTATATTTCTTTAGTTCAACAAGGGTCACCTGTAATTTCTCATCATCTAAGCGTGCCCTTCTGGTCATCATCTTGACAAAATTAAGTAAACAAAGCAAGAAAGGTTTACTGAGGTTTGTGTAAGACACAACAAAGTTTTTTGTATAGATTGAGGTATGCTGACTTAGTATTATCGCTAGTGTAGTGTGTAAGAATGTCAAATAACAAGTAAACTCACCTCAAATTGTCTTAAAGTTAGCTATTATTGTAAAAATAATGCAAATTCTTTTAAATAAAATTGTTCGTTACTTTGACAGTTGACTTACTTGACTTTGCAAAACTTTTACAACTTGATAAACACCACTTATCACTGTTATTATACAACAATTATAATTATCACAGCTTATTACGTAAGAAATTAGCAAGTTAGGCACATTATTATTAATTAAATAGATTTAAGAATAATAAATTATTGGGAGAAGTACAGTTTTACGTTATACCGCGTAGTGTTGCCAGAAGCAAAAAAGTGCCTGAAGCCATAGACCGGATTCCCATTCCCCTACAGCCAGCAAACGAGCACGCTCTGTAACATTAAAAGATGTATCCAAAAGAGTTTTCCTCACAATGTTACAAAGCGGCGCGTCCCACTGTCTTTGGGAGAATAGGTTGGTGGGCAAATCAGTGTTTGGACAAGCCATTTTCCAGGCGTTTATAGCTTCGGTTTTGCACAGCACTTCTGAGTTAACTAGTGTAGGTGATAAAATTTTCCTAGTTAACTCTTCCGTGCTGTGAACCGAAGACAGGAACGCCGGTAAACTGACACTGGAAATTTTGCGAACGCCGAGCCCACCCAAACGTATGGGTAAAGATGCTTGTAGCCAGGCTCGGTCGTCCAAGTCCACATTTAATAATTTTTTTTTTTAAAGTAACTTGTATAATTTGGTCGATTTGTCCTAATAGTGTTATTTTTTTCCAAAGTTGCGATGATCTTAAGGCATGAGTAAATTTTGGGACGAAAAGGCAATATCGAATAATAGTATAAGCCGAATGTATATTAATTTTGAATAAACGATCTGAAATTTCACAAAAATTTTGTATTTTTTCTTCCAAGAAAGAATCAAAAGCTTCTTCAAATACGGGCGAACCTAGGAGGCGAAATGAACTCTTTTCAATAATTTTGATGTTTGGTGCCAAAAGATTAAATTTAGATACTATCGAAAGATTTTTGTAGAGTCTGTTGTATTTATAAACAACTCACACTTACTAGAATTTAGTTCCAAGCCAATAGAAGCGAATTTATGTTTAATAAAAGCTAAATCTTGTAATACAATGTCTAGATCTCCTCCTAGGGTTCCGTCGTCTAAATACCATACATTAAATTTAGAATTTATTTGCCGAATAATGGGTTGTATAGCTAAGCTAAAAATGACTGGTCCAAGAGGGTCACCTTGTTGGCATCCAACTGCAGATTCCAAAAGATTGTCCTGATAAAGTAATTTTGTGGGATACCTGTAACATTGCCAAAGATATTTATAAATTTTAGGGGTTTCTAATTTTGCCTGTGCCAACAAAGTGTCCCTATTCACTGAATTGAAGGCGTTCTTCAAATCAACCTTCAGAATGACCTCCCCATCACCACTTCCAAGATACGTCGAAAGGGCATGTATAGCAGCCTCACAACCTCCCTTTGAACCAAAACCTAGTTGGAGAGGTTGGAATTTATCAGATAGCTCCCTGCTGTAAAATTTACAACATACCTTAGCTGCTATACGCCGATAAGTGCAACCCACGGCAATGGGACGGATGCCACCATCTCTCTTGTTAAGGGCGCACAGGTTGGCCCCATACAAGATATCAATGATAGCATCGTCCACATTACCGGAGAGCATCATATTTACTAGCGCAGTCAACTCCTTCAGAAGTGTATCGCCAGCCACCCAAGCACTTGCACACACAAGATCTTTTAGATGCTGTGGTGTCAAGGCATCGAGGCCACCTGCCGAGCCACTTCGGAAGGAGCAAACCGCTGCTAAGACGTCCTTGGCCGTGGTGATCAGATGTTCTGATTCACTGTTGGGAGCTTCAGGAAAGGAAAGGTCATTAATGGGCGCTGGATGCTTGCTCTTCAGACCCGCAAGCGTATCTGGAGAGCAAGGCGCCACCACATCACTGCTGAATAAGAGTCTAGACGCGCTCCGTATGTCGCCTTCCCTCAATTTGGATTCCACATATTGATACAGAGATTTATGCTTATTTGAAGTGAATTTAGGGTCTAAAGTGTTGGCCGAAATTTGACAATTATATTTAATTTGAGATGTTAATGAATTTTTGCCAGCCTGATTTTTATCAACATGTAGAATCCTATAAGGGAAAGTCAATAATTGCTCCCAGGCCGCTTTTGAGTTCTCCCTTAAGACAAGACCAATGCATTCAGCCAATTTTTTTTTTCCAAATAAATCTCATTTGTAGGTAAGCAGGGTTTATTTCCAAATCTGTGAAATAGGCTAGTTTTGAATAAACTTAAACTACGAATCAAACGAATTGTTTCTTTGTAGTGCAATATATGATTATCGGTTTACTTGTGTGAGTTTGGCGACAGCGGTTCCGAAAGTAATTTGGGTGCATACCATTTCTAATGTTTTTTATGTTCTGAGGTAGGGCTACACATCTTTATATATATATTTCTTATGTGCGTGTGTATGTCACTGAACTCCTCCTCAAGGACTGGACCGATTTCGATGAATTTTTTTGTGTGTGTTCAAGGGAACTTGAGAATGGTTTAAAATTTTAGATTCACAATTTAGTCCACTGGAAAATGTTTTTTAGTTAATTTTTAATTTGTAAGTAGTTGTTGATTTTGGAATGTTCACATTGGAACCGACAGACTGCGCTACCATCACAGTGTCAAATCTATATTAAGTAAATAATTTCGTCAAGGGGTATGTACGGCGTAGACTCGATCAAAACCTTAACTGAATAATAAAACATAAAAAAATAAAGATTTCGAGTCGACAACGTTTGTCCGCAAAATTCTGATTGTCGAGTATTTCGTTAAAATTGTAATGGTTCTGATAGACAAATCGCAGTCGCCATATGGGCCACTCTAGCGAAACGTCACTGATACCGGATAACATTTTGAGTACTACCCTAAGGTACTACCCACAGAAATTCATTTCTGTGGTACTACCAATGAATACAGATGTAAATATCTGAGCTCTTTGGTAACTACATTGGTACTACCTACCTACTAAGTCTTAGTACTAAGTAGTTTGTATGTGTACATACTTTTTGCAGTTATATTTCAAAAACAGTTAAAACGACAATTATAGAAGTATCCGCCCAATAAAGGAGATTTGTGTTATCTCGGACATAGATAATATACTTTAACTAGAGAACCCCAAATTTACGTGAGAGAAGCCGCGGGCAAAAGCTAGTAGCTATATGTTGATGTTGTGCATGTACTGTTAGAGAGAGATGCAGGGGGCCTTTAACTGTTGCGTTCCCTTTCCCACCGGCGGACACGAATTGGCCCCACTCTGCCACTCTATTCTTATATCTCTATGGTCAGCAGTGTCAGCACCAGAGAGGTTGGACGTTTAGACTAGAGAGAACATGCTCGCCATATTTCCATATACCGAACGTGCAACATGTAATGTCAGTTGGTCTTAGTTGGTTAATCATAACGTCAAATTACGCGTCTTATTTAAAGAGGCATAGATTCCTTACAGACTCATATCTTTAAATGCATTCTCTAAATAGCCGTGCTGTAAATCCCATCATTAAGGAGTGATGGGATTTGACAGTGAAAGGAGATATCGATGTTTTTTGAATGAGTGATAAATACGGAAACAAACTATCGGACATGAATGTAAAACTGAATCGTACCGACAAGCTTCGGCGTGGCAGTCGGTTGGTGTCCGTTTCGATGGCGCGGCCACGACGGTTTTTTTTTTTTTAAAATGGTGACAAGATTTTGTAAAAATTTGTAAAAGTAGACTTCCAAATCCATAAATTTGTCAAAGCTATGTTTAAAAAGTTATAAGGGTTTGAACGGGGACGCGCCATTGAAACGCTCCGAACCGCGCGGCCACGGAGATCTTTAAAACTAAGTACTGCAGAGACCTGAAATGTTGGTAAGTAACAGATTGAATTTGTAAAAAAATTATAAAAATATAGAAAAAAAATCCTGAGCTTATATTTAAGGAGCTGTAACACTAAATAAGCCATGGCC
Source organism: Euclidia mi (assembly GCA_944739405.2). Lineage (NCBI taxonomy): Eukaryota > Metazoa > Arthropoda > Insecta > Lepidoptera > Erebidae > Euclidia > Euclidia mi. The sequence goes on along the minus strand of OX123187.2, from coordinate 4,744,979 downwards.
GCGCCATTGAAACGGTGAAAAACACATTTTCGCCGATATCTCGCTGTAAAAGCAACGCAGACGTCTGAAGTTTTTTGTAAAACCCAGGTTTTAATTTGTCAAAACCAGTAAAAATAAAACATAAAATCCTAGGATTATATTTCTGGAGCTATAAGACTAATACACCATATGGTCGCGCCATTGAAACGGTGAAAAACACGTTTTCGCCGATATCTCACTGAAAAAGCAACGCAGACGTCTGAAGTTTTTTGTAAAACCCAGATTTGAATTTGTCAAAACTAGTAAAAATAAAACAAAATATCCTAGATTTATATTTCTGGAGCTACAAGACTAATACGCCATGGCCGCGCCATTGAAACGGTGAAAAACACATTTTCGCTGATATCTCGCTGAAAAAGCAACGCAGACTTCTGAAGATTTTTGTAAAACCTGGATTTGAATTTGTCAAAACTAGTAAAAATAAAACAAAATATCCTAGGTTTGTATTTCTGGAGATATAAAGACTAATACGCCATGGCCGCGCCATTGAAACGGTGATAAAATACGTAATCCACGATATCTCGCCGAAAAAGCATCGCAGAGGTCTGAAGTTTTTGGAAAACCTAGATCTGAATTTGTCAAAACAGGTAAAAATGCACATAAAAACCCTAGGTTCACATTTCAGGAGCTGTATATTACGCATTTTTTCACCGTTTCAATGGCGCGGCCATGACGATTTAGTCTTACAGCTCCTGAAATATGAAATTAGGATGTATTGTTTTATTTTTAGTAGTTTTGACAAATTCAAATCTGGGTTTTACAAAAATCTGCAGACGTCTGCGTTGCTTTTACAGCGAGATATCGGCGAAAATGTGTTTTTCACCGTTTCAATGGCGCGGCCATGGCTTATATAGTCTTACAGCTCCTAAAATATAAGCTCAGGATTTTTTTCTATATTTTTACAATTTTTTTACAAATTCAATCTGTTACTTACCAAGATTTCAGGTCTCTGCTATGCTTAGTTTTAAAGATCTCCGTGGCCGCGCGGTTCGGAGCGTTTCAATGGCGCGGCCACGTTCAAACCCTTATAACTTTTTAACCATAGCTTTGACAAATTTATGGTTTTGGGAGTCTACTTTTACAAATTTTTACAAAATCTTGTCACCATTTTTTTTAAAAAAAAAAACGTCATGGCCGCGCCATCGAAACGCACACGTCGGTTGCACTCACGCCAACTGGGTTGTCAAAGTAGTTCATTACTGTACTAATATTTACATAAAGGCGAATTATTTGTGCTGGTGGATCACAAATTGGATTACCTACAACTCCAAAAAAATCGAGCAGTGTCCAACGTAAGCAATAGCAAGCAACGTGTTATGATGCGACGCACACAAATTGCCAAAGCCTGCCGCATTAGCCAATCTGGTATAATTCGTACAATACATAATCTAAGTGACAGTTTCTTAGCATCTCATCGCAACGCATCGCTCATTAGTTTATGAATACTTTTGTCAATAGATTTTATGGCTAAAACGAACAATTAAACACGTGAAATTTTTTAGTACTGTCTGTCTGGCAAGTCTTTGCAAAGCACTGTCCGGCGTCGACAGCAAAAACTACATTTTCAATATTTTAGTTGTTTACTTTTACGCCTAAAATATATCGACACATACTAAAGTCAGACATTTGACCAAAAATATTTATCGATAAATCATCACTGTTACGAACAACACTCGATTTCCTAACTCTATGTTTTGTCTACTGTTTGGCTACCACGACGCTGCTATAAGAGCGTGCTGCTAAACCTATCGACAGCTCTTTCTATCATACTGCATGTGCCATTAGGAAGAAGATATCAAACATAGCAACCGCTGTTGTTATTTAGTGTTACTTCTATGACTTAAGGTTATATTTCTTTGGTCAGCGCCATCTCTATGGTGTTGTTGTTGTAAAAGTTGTTTTTATTGAAACACGAAGATAGTTTGAAGTGACAAAAAAGTTTATACATTTTTAAACTATCGATTACTGATAAACTGATATAAATAATAGTTACAGGTAGCACGCAATTGCGCAATGTTGATGTTGTGCATGTACTGTTAGAGAGAGATGCAGGGGGCCTTTAACTGTTGCGTTCTCTCTCCCACCGGCGGACACGACACAGTATTGAGTTAGGTACTATTCTGATACTTGCTCCTTGATTCTGCCACTCTATCCTTTATATCTCTATGGTCAGCACTAATGTTTATCTTACTCAAAGAGATTGGATAATATACATAGAGACCATCCTAGTACTCCCAAATTGAACACGGTCAACTGACGTGTAAGATACAATTTAGACAATATTATGCCATCAAATTATATAACCTTAGTGATTTTTTCTTTTATAACAGTTCTATCATGATTTTGAATTTAGTCGTATAATATTTATATCGACTTTTCAAGTGTTGTAAAAAATCTTATCGATATGTCTATCCACCGTATATTTTTACCTCGTTATTTTTTAGATTATATGTGCACGTGATAAAGATTTATAAAATAAGTGGATTTCTGCAGTATGTCGTGGAGAAAATTGGGTGCCTAGAAAGCACCATAGAATTTGTTCCAAGCATTTTACTGCGGAATGTATTTACAGTAATGACAGATGGCTCCTCCCTTCTAAACATATCAGTGTGAGTGCTTAAATAATTACTTGCTATTATTTAAAGTATCAGCAACAGTAATGAATTCCGAAGCTTGTTAGAATCCATCATATTACAAAAAAAATAATGCACCTATAGAAAAAATCTGATCCTTCTTTACAAAGACAGTAATATTTAAAGGACAGTAATTTGAAGGTTTGATAAGAATTGTCTGCTTTCATAGTCACGACTACTGAGTGGATATACATCAAAATAAGGGAATCTTCATTTGAAAGAAATTTTGTTAAATGTCATCTACCCAGAGACCAAAACTTGGTTGTTCTTGTTCGACTAGTGGACTAATAATGTGCCGATCCCAAGATAAAATCGAAGGGCTAGTCTAGCCACAATTTTTTTCTCTCTAAATATTATCTGTCTATCTGTGTGTCACATGTATGACCGAAAAGTGTCCGATCCCGCACATACATTTTTTACACATAAATTTGTATTACCTACACTATGTAATGAGCAAATTTCAATTCAATAAAGTGATTATTGTTAATAACAAAGCTTTGGGCACTATTCAAGGTTTTGTCTGATTTATTTGTTTTAAGTAAATTTTTATGTTTTTTGCTTGATAAAATCCATGTCGACTATCTCCTATCCTTGTAAAGAATTAATTTGGATATGCCATTCTCAGTTATCATAATGCTTAAGCTATGAGTTTTGCTTTTATCTTAATTATTTGCTTTCTCTAATAAAAATATGTTATTGAGATTAGAGAGAGAGTCGGGGGTGATGATTTATTTATTTAATATTTATTAATTCCACTTACAGCTTTCATTACAGCGGAAAAACTAACTATAAATAAGTATAAATAAACATTTATGCCGAGGGTGTCGTATGAGGCGACTAAGAGAAACAAGAGAAGGAAATCTCGAAATAAAACCCTATACGAATACGTCTGGCTAGTGTGGTATTATAGTAGGCCAAACCTCCACCACGGAAGGTTAAAGACCAGCAGTGGACTTGAAAAGGCTGTTGATGCGTAAAGAAAAATACCATGAAAATTAGAAAATAACGCCTCGAAAGATTATGTGCTACTGAGTACCCATTTGAAACAAAAATATATAAGTTCAGTTTAAAAATGCAAGTTTGTGTAATAATTATTTAAAGACTGTCCATCAACTAGCGTTCTGACTGCTGTGGACATAAAGTTACGGAATTTAAAATGTATAACATATAAATAATATACTTTACAAGTCCGTTTGATTTTGAACCTATATTGAAACTTTAATCGATATCGATAGCGGATTTGCTCAGTCACTATTAAATTAAAAAGTTACGATATTTGTGTTCAAATTGTCTTTAGCCCTAACTGACAAACATAGTGCCATCTTCTTCTGGCAACTCTAATTTATCATATGAGTGAAGAGTGTAGCTATATTCAATTTGTTCATAAAAATATCGTTCCTTCCATGCTTCAGTTATTCTTCCATGATCTTACTGTTTTCGCCATAGAGATATTAAGAATAGAGTAGCAGAGTGGGGCCTATTCGTGTTCTCTCTCGCACCGTCGGACACGACACAGTATTGAGTTAGGTACTGTTCTGCCACTCTATTCTAATATCTCTATGGTTTTCGCAGAGTAGGTTCTGTGCAAGTTACTTTACTCTTTGGTTCTGTGTTTTTAGCTGTCAAAAGTGTCAAATATGACGTCAAATAAATAATAAACAGCTGTGAATGTTGTGATTAAAGTTTGTATTTAAATTAATTTAATGAATAAAAATGTCTAGAATTAACACTGATTTTAAAAAGTATGCCACTGAATATGATCCTATTAAGATTGGTTCCATTGACGGTACGTTTTATTATATTATGCATGAAAATATAAAATCGAGCTTTATTTTTGTGTAAAAACAAATCAGTAAGTAAGTAATATTTCTATGTTCAGGCACTGACACGGAGCCCCACGATCGTGCCATCGTGCGCGCGCTGCGCTCAGAGTACATTCCCAATAAACTAGTCAAGGGAAATCCAAACAATACCCTTTTTGTTGGGCGACTCAATCCCAGAACCACTGAGGTATGTACTTAAATCATCATTGCAGCCTTTCACTCTCTACCCACGTCCACTGCTGGACATAGGCCTCTCGTAATTTGCGTCACATTAGTATTGTGAGCAAATTAGGAGGACTTGGCCTACTATACCACCCTGGCCGTCTGGCCAGGGTGGTATATATCTGGGGTTATATATCTGGGGTTGGTATAGGGTTTGATGTCGAGTTTTCCGTCTCTACGTGCAAAGGCGGTATTTGCATCGTAATATCCCTTTGTCGCCTCTTACGACACCCATGAGAAGATAGGGGGCGGCGACACTTGTATTCTATGCTGTCAACCACACGGCGTACTTAAATACTTTGAATAAAAATAAAGGTGTCTGAATAAAGTTTAGAGGGCATGAGTAGCAAAATGTGTTGGGTTGAGTAGCAAGAGCTGAAGTTATTATAGTGGAATTGAGGCCATTCTACCTATTCATTGCTCGGTGACATGTATGTTACTATATGTTATTAGTTGTTCTAAGTTATTTAATATTTACATTGTTATTTTTATGTTGACTTAAATTTTGACTCAAACAATATTTAACATTATTTTAATATCTATGATAGAGGATGAATATATAGTTTCGATATATGAGACATTATGTAACAGAAAGGATGACCAAAATAAAGAGTTTAAAATCTGCCATATATTGAGAAAAAGGCAAATATGCTCAGTAGGTATCAAGCCTCTGTGGGATTGACTGCCCTCAGTGTACCAGTCACTTGAAGTATCATAAATAAAATAATCTGTATATTTATTATTATTATTATCAATTTTAAACTTTCGCGATTTGTATACATCATACAATATCCTTTAGCGGGTCGTAGTCGTGATAATTGACTTATTTAAAGGCATAATACCTCTGTTATTCTCCTACGTTGCAAGCCAGTAGAAACATAGGAGAATTACAAAGGTATGTCCAGTAAGGATCTTATATGTTTTGATCAGATCTCCATGGGATCCTTTTGTGTTGTGAGCCTCAACATTTTTAGGCATTCTTCCTTTTCCAGAAATTCAATATCCTTACCAAAATAGGCTCCAGGCTCCAGGCTTGAAATCCAAACTCTAGAATTGGTTTTATGAAGGTTTTGTGTATTCGAAGTAACATGTCTGGTGTGAGATTGCCAAAGGCTTTCATGATTAGATAGTTAAGGGTCTTTGCTTTCTTCTTTATTTGTGTTATAATATGTTCTTCCCACTTAAGGTGTTGGTCTCCATTAGAGAAGTAGAATTCAAATTATAAGTTAGACTAGGATTGTTTTTGCCTAATGTAGTGTAGTACACTGCATTTCAAGGCATTAATAAGCCATTCTTTGGACCAGTTAGCTATTCTGATTAGATCCTCTTGGCGGTAGTCATAATTAATCAGTGGATTCCCAAATATTTTGGTGTTGTTTACAAAGTTGCTGACATTACATTCCAGGGGTTGTGGGAGATCGAAGATGTACAGTATGTCCAACACTGGGCCCAACACTGAACCCTGTGGCACACCACACTGTGTATTCTCGGTGTTCAGACATTGTGTCACCCACTCTTACCCGTAGGGTTCTTTGTTTAATAGTTGCCTGCGTATTCCTATGAACTCCAGCTTTTGTAGAAGTCTTCTATTTAGGACCTTATCGAAAGCTTTTCATAGTCTAGATAAATTACATCAATCTCTTTTGTTAAAAATTTAATCCATGATGATTGATAGACATGCTAGCAAGTTTGACAGTGTAGAGCGATGCGGGCAAGAACCATGCTGTTCTTGTGTTATAATTTTGTGGTTGGTATTGGACATGTTTAACTATAATTATTTTTCCATTGCCTTACATACAACACTAGTGAAGCTGATAGGTCTGTAGTTCGGTGGCTCCAGTCTGTTTCCCTTCTTAAATATGGGTGTTGCTGTCATCCATATATCTGGTAGAATTCCCGTATCATGTGATTGCAAGGCTGTCAGTGATGTTACATTTTTTAAGTATTGATAAAGGACTTTTGTTGTTCGACGTTGTTTTCATATCTTTCATTGCTTGTTGGATTGTATCTTGATTGAATATTATTTTATCAATAATCAAGACCACCACTCTAAGTGATGAGTTTAGTATTGGCAACGGATCTGGCGGCTCGGTTTGAAAAACACTCGGTTGGCGGTGGAATGGACGGAAAATTGGCTGAAGTATGCCAGATGATGAATGATAGAAAGATTGGTGTTCTGTGTGTGAATGAAACGAAAAAGAAAGGATGTGACACTACCAAGCATGGCAGCTACACGGCGTATTGGTCCGGAGTAGATAGTACCACCAGAGCCTGCAAGGGAGTTGGTTTAATACTGTCTGCGCGAATGAATGAGTGCGTAAAAGAGTTTAAATGTGTAAATGCAAGGCTACTATGGATGAGAATGAAAGTAAGCCTTACTCGTCTTCTTATTGTAGGGGTTTACGCCCCAGTCAATATAGTAACGGGTATGTCACAACAAGAAAAAGACGAAAGGCAGGAGTTTTGGAAGAGTTTAAGAGAGATTTTGAGGACCTGTAAGGATAACGAAATTTTGTTAGGTGATTTCAATGGATGGGTGGGAGCAAAGCGAGATGGATTTGAAAGGGTTTTAGGTGGATTTGGTGATAAGAGTGTGAACGAAAATGGAAAAGAACTGCTTGAGGTTTGTTTTTAGTGGAGCCTTTGTGTGTCAAACACCATGTTTGATCACAATAGGATACATTTGTGTACGCGTGAGGCGAAAAATGTTAGAAGAAGTATGATTGATTTTGTAATAGTAGATGAACGACTGAGAAAGAATGTGTTGGATACGAGAGTGTTTCGAGGGATCGGCATCCATACAGACCACTTTTTGGTGTTAAGCCGGATAAGTGGGCTCTTTAGAGGATGGCGACACCGAGCAAATAATCAAGAGAGGGTCTAAATGATATGGAAGAATTGTGACAGTCCCTTAAGGAAGTGGTAGTATGTGTAGCGTCTGAAGTATGTGGTGTGCTCAAGAGAAGGAAAATACGTAATATTAAGAATACATGGTGGGACAAGGATGTACAAACAGCAGTGTTAGAGAAGAAGAAAACTTGGTTAGATTGGCTGGCTATCAGAGCAAATGAAAGAATGGGAAAAGCAACGATTGAGGACATATATAAAGTTAGAAAAGAGTTCGTATGTTCAAAAAGAATAGTAAAAGAAATGGTTAAAAGGAAAAAAGAGGAAAAGTAGGATGAGTTTGATAGTACATTATCTGACGACTTTCGGAAAAACATTAAGTTTTTCTGGAAATCCATTCGTGCAGTTCGAGGAAAACCTCAATCCTCAGAATACACAGCAATCAGAGACAAGAATGGAAATATACTGAATGGTGAATCGTGCGTGCTGAAGAGATGGAAAGAGTTTTTTGAAGGATTATTTGAAAGAACGACGACAGAGACATCAACAGGTGAAATGAATGGTAATGATAGCAATGATGAAAGCGATATTGGCGTGGATGAGATTTTGAAGGCACTGGCCAGTATGAAATTAGGACTGCAGGGTATGATAGGATTACAGTCGAAATGCTGAAGGCTGGACAGGGCATCATAGTTAGTCAGCTGCGGCGTTTATTTAACTTGCGCTGGAGCACCTGCCGAGTACCTGATGACTGGGCCACAGCAGTAGTTGTGCCTCTTTCTAAAGGAAAAGGCTCGCAACAAGAGTGCAAAAACTATAGAGGCATTAGCCTTCTCAGCATTGTTGGCAAATTGTATGCGAAGGTACTGATTGAAAGAGTTATGAAAGTAACCGACAAGAAAATATGCGATGTACAAGCGGGATTCCGAAAGGGTATGGGGTGTACGGATCAAGTCTTTTCCTTGCGATGCATAGCCGAGAAATTTTTGGCCAAAAGGTCTACTGCGCATTCGTGGATTTGGAAAAGGCTTACGATAAAGTGGTGAGGAATGAAATGTGGTCGGTACTGTCGATGTATGGGGTGAACAGCAGACTCATTCGAGCTCTGAAATCCCTTTATGAGGATTCTAGAGCTTGTGTGAGGATAAACGGGGCATACACTGACTGGTTTACCATCAACACAGGTGTTAGACAAGGATGTATAGCGTCGCCGTGGCTATTCAACCTCTTCATGGACAGCTGTTTGCAAGATTTGAAACATAGTGATTGTGGATTAAGAATGAATGAGTTACTTGTCAAATGCCTCCTTTATGCTGATGATCAGGTTATACTTGCGTCTTCAGCGGAGGAGTTGCAGAAGATGGTAACAATCATGCATGGTGCGTTAGAGAGGAAAGGAATGAAAGTGAATGTTAGTAAAACGAAGGTTATGGTTTATGAAAAGGAGGAATGCGTTACGGCTTGTAATGTAATGATCGATGGACAACGAGTGGAGCAAGTGAATGAGTTTGTATATTTAGGTACGCTGTTTACAAAGTTTGATGGTAAGAATGTAGAAGATATTGAAAGAAGAGTTAATGCAGGTAATAGAGTGAATGGAGCTCTGAACGCGTTTATGAATAGCCAAAACGTGTCCAAAAAGGCACGTCTGGCTGTGCATAGAGGGGTGTTAGTACCTACTCTTATGTGTGGTAGTGAAAGCTGGGTATGGCAGAAGAGTCATGAAAGTAGAAAAGATGCTGTAGAAATGAGAGCACTGAGAAGTATGTGTGGTGTTTCTTTGACTGACAAAGTAAAGAATTGTGTGATAAGAGAGTGTTGTGGGATAAAAGAAGATCTAGTTACAAGCATCGAGAAAGGTATGCTAAGATGGTTTGGGCACGTGGAGAGGATAGATGACGAAAGATTGACCAAGCAGATATACAAGGCAAGTGTGAATGGGACATCGAAGGGGAAGATCTAGGCGGACGTTCTCTGACCAGATTGGAGAAATCCTAAGAACAGGACAGGTTAGAAGTACCCTGAACAGAAGAGCATGCATGAGGAATCTGATGGGAGTGAATGAAGCAAGAGAGATATGTCAGGATCGTTGCAAATGGCGTTCCGTAGTCTCTGCCTACCCGTCCGGGAAACTGGCGTGAGTCTATGTATGTATGTATGTCATACGGTGCAACCCAAAAATAAAAAAATAATGAATAAGTTTTTAAGTTAAACTCAATATGTATAGAATGGCTTTGAAACCAGGAGGTAACAGGAGACATCGTTTTTATCTGTAGGCACCGTCAACATACAAAGACTACTTTGGAAGGTGGGGCATATCCAAGGGCGTCGCCAATGCAGCTACCCTTCCCTAGAGATCCGATGTAGATGTAAGGAACGTATTACATCTGCTCGCGACTTTACCTAAAATTCATATTTTTCTCATTCTCCATATCAACTTGCTTTCCCCTGGGCCACTGGCTGGCGACACCAATATCACAGGTGACAACAATTTCATCTGCGTCATTAGCAAGATTCTGTGTAACCAAACGTTTCAGGCTCATATGTTATCCGCAGAGATTGGATTGTTTAGTGCATATTTACCTAAACTTTGAGGATATAATGTAACATAGAGTGGATAAGTACTATCTCTGTTTATGTTTTTTTTTTCATTAGCCTGTACTGTCCCACTGCTGAGCAAAGGCCTCCCCCAAATCTTTCCATGCTTTCTTGTCGCCTGCAGTCTCCAGCTATTTCTTGTGCTAGGCGTCCAGGTCATTCCGCCACCTCTTTCGGGGCCGGCCCCGGCGACGTCGTCCATCTTCTGCCACCCACAGTGTCTAGATTTTCGCCCAACGATCTTCGTGCATACGGCTGACGTGGCCCGCCCAGTTCCATTTCAGGCTAGCAGCCTTTTTCCCCACATTTTTAGCTCAGCACAGTGTTTCGTGTCCTACCTTTGAGTGAAATACCAAGGATGCTGCGCTCCATAGCTATTTGGCAGACCGCAAGGCGTGACTTTTACAACTCGGTAGGCGACCAGGTTTGAGCACCGTAGGTTAGAATGGGCAGGATACTGTTACGAATTGAAAATAACGCCATCTATCAGTGAATGGGAGAACTAGATGAGATTAGATGTATTGGTTGTTTAAAGCCGTTTCATATATCCTCTAATAGATGGCGTTGGTGTAAATAGAACAATTACACAAATCTAGAAACACGTTACACGTTACCAGAAATTTCGTGAGTCGTCTCGAAAAGGCTAGTTATGTGTTCCGGCCGGTATAAATACCGCGTAAACGCGCGACACCGAGATAGTTACAATTGAATATCGGATCGATAATCATCAAGCGAAGGAAGTAAGTCGGAAGTGTTTAGTGGTGTTTCTAGTGGTGTGAATAGTGAGTTTTATTAGTGTTGAAAAATTAAGTGTGTGTATCTAGTGTTATTGTGTTAGTGAATAAAGTGAATATTTTTCTAGCATAGTGTATATAATTTATCACCGAACTCCAGCTCGTAACAATACAAATATCAATGAGTTTTCGCTTCAAGGAAATCGGCAGATCCCCCTTCATTAGCGTCTTCATGGACCAAAAGCTTTTCCAAGCGTTTTCGATACGGCGATTGATTTCTCTTTCTAGCCTGATTTCGAATCAAACTAGCTGGCCCAAGTAGATGTACTCATCGACAAAGTGTATCTCCTGCCCATTCACCTTGACTCTTATGTTTCGTGCTGTTCATCATAACCTTACTTTTCGATCGGTTTATCGCTAGTCCCACCCTGCGGCCTGCTGTGCTCAATTCTTGGAGCATAGTCTGAAGTTCCAGAGCGGTGGAAGCAAATAGAACTATATCGTCGGCAAATTGGATATTTGTAAGTCTCTTGTTGCCGACAAAAATCCCTTTCGTATTCCATGAGGTTGCCAGTGTTTTAAAAATCCCCACGAGTATACTTGTGAATAGTTTGGGGGAGAGCCGGTCACCCTGTTTGACACCCTTCTGTATTTTAAATGATGGTCCATTGCTGTCTAGTTTGATATTGGCGGAGGAATTGGTGTATATGGATTTAATGAGTTTAATGTACTGTTTCTCAATATCTTGGTTTTATAAAGTATTAAATATTTCTGAATGTTTGATACTGTCAAAAGCTTTATTGTAGTCAACGAAGGCCAAATACAATGGCTTATTATGGATCTCTGGGTTTTTTCAATAAATGATGTGAAGATGTTCAGTTGTAGAAAAACTGGGGCGGAATCCAGCTTGTTCTGGTGGTTAATGTAGGTATATCCAACTTTGCGTATGTACGATTATGCGGTACTTTGATGAATGTTTTATAAATATAATATAATATTTGTTTTTTTTTGTGATGTTAAGCTAATGGGACGGTAGTTACTGATGTCGTTTTTGTTGTCTTTCTTATGCAAAAGGATTATGTTCGAATGACACATTACCTGCGGAACTTGACCTGAGTTTAGAATGGTGTTAAATAATTTTGTGAGGGGCAATATCAGTGACGTAGAGTCGATCCTCAGACCTTCAGTAGTAATAGCATCTTCTCCTGGAGTTTTGTCATATGGCATTGAACTAAGTGCCTTTTGCACTTCAGAAGCGTCTATAGGAGGAATGGAATCTGGAAGTTGGTATTATGTGCCCTGTCATCTAGGACATTGTCGGAATATAATGACTCATAGAAATTCGTTGCTATTTTTTTTTTTTTTTTTAATGGTAATAGGCGGCAAACGAGCAGACGGATTGCATGATGGTAAGCAATTACCGCCGCCCATGGACAAAAGCAACACCACAGGAGTCACAAGTGCGTTGCCGCCCCTTGGGGTTGGGAAAAGGGATAGGATGAGGAGTGGGATCAGGAAGAAGGGATAGGGGATAGGGCCTCCGGCACTCTCACTCACCGAACGAAACGCAACAGTTTAGGTACTGTTACTTTACGTCGATTTTCTGTGAGAGGGTAGTACTTCCCCGGTCGAGCCGGTCCATTCATGCTGGAATCAGCAAGGCTCTACTACCTGTTAAATTATTTCCAATGCTATCCTCAACCGAACTATTTATCCAAGATTTGCTCTTTGTAAGTCCTTGCTTTGAAATCCTTAAGGATGAATTCTTTTCTAAAGCTGTTTTTACTAAATGGGTGTTAAGATTACTTAGATCTGTCCTGATACTTCTTTTTACATCGTTATCCAACATTCTATATGCAAGTGTAGCTATTTCTGTTTCAGTACGTCTTTCTATCAGCTTAATACTATTGGATATCAACATTTTTCTATTTCTAGTTTTACATTTTATCAGTTTACTACTATTTCTGATGCCAGTTACTATTGCTTTATATTGATGTTCAGCATTTGTCTCGTCTAATTTTAAATTTTGAAGTAGTTAGATATTATATTCTGCGTTATTCAAAAGTGTGCTTTTATCAAGTTTCTTAGTGTATTTTGTGAAAAGCTTGGCTCAATGGTTTTTAAAGTTGAATCTGACTTTGGCTCGGATTGGTCTATGATCAGAGCTGTATTTTATTTTGTTGATAGTGCATAGATTTTCTACTACATAATTATCAGAGGATAAGACATAATCAATTTCATTACGTGTAAAGCCATCAGGAAAGACCCAGGTCCAACGCCGCTGCGGTTTCTTCTTGGAAAAACTGTTGGTTATATGCATCCTCTGACCAAATGCGAATTGGGTGAGACGATTGCCTCGCTCGTTGCAATTTTCTAGCTCAATAGGTCCCAAAATAATCTCCCTGTCCAGGTTTTTTCTTCGTCCTACTTTTGCGTTAAAGTCGCCAATAACCATGTTCCAAGTGCCTCTATTTTCGTCGCATGCTTTGTTGACTAGATCGTAAAAATCCTCAATATCTTCATCGGTGTGTGCAGATATTGGTGCATAAACTTGTACAATGGATATAATACAAAATAATAAGAAAAAAAAACAAAACGAAAATGAAAACTTAAAAATTGCAACAAAAATCTTAACAAGGTATTTAGTTTCTTTTTTAAAAAAAGAGAACCGCCTTCAAAAAATCGACCCACTGAAAAGTACGAAATAATTTTTACAGACGCTACCCCTAATCCTCTCAAATTTCCTTTCGAATTTCTCCCAAAAACTATTTACTAAATTAAACTAAATACTTCGTTTTTTAAGTCGGTGCCAAACCAAATCCCTCTAAAAGCCTATTGTTTGGCGTCATCCTTTCCAAACCAGCGCATTTAATCTACACAGCCCAAAATAGTTAAGAAGAATAATTATTTTATAACTAAGCATTTATTTCATACTTTTTATATTATATTTGTTGCTTTTAAGAGTATACAGGTAGATTATTTTAAATTTTATTTGTTCAGATATTTTTTGAGGCTTTATTGATTTGATGCATTCGTCGTATTATTTTCTCTGTTTGCCAGTATTCTTTTTTGTTTATGTTGGTTTGGCACCGACACAAACTAAGTATTTAGTTTAATTTAGTAAATAGTTTTTGGGAGAAATTCGAAAGGAAATTTGAGAGGATTAGGGGTAGCGTCTGTAAAAATTATTTCGTACTTTTCAGTGGGTCGATTTTTTGAAGGAGGTTCTCTTTTTTTAAAAAAGAAACTAAATACCTTGTTAAGATTTTTGTTGCAATTTTTAAGTTTTCATTTTCGTTTTGTTTTTTTTTTCTTATTATTTTTATTTCATACTTTATAGTGTTAGGTACTTCGTTCGTTTACTTCAGGTTTTGTGTTAACTACTGTTTTATTTATTTTATACTTTTTAGTGATAGGTACTCCATTTACTTTAAGTTTTAGGCTAATTAATAGTTTGTTTATAGTTAGATTCTTCAATTATTTTAGTGATAAGTTTTCTGCTAGTATCAGTCTGTAATCATGACTTTAACATAGGTACCTTCTTTTATTCTGTGTGCCTATGGGCTTAGGCTTGATGCTGCAAGAAAGAGATGAGTCTAGGGAATCAGCTACATACGGCAGGACGCCCTCCGCAAAGTCTGCTCCGGCTGATCCAAACAAATGCGGCGGACTTGTACATACTATTGAATTGGCTGTGAGCTCTCGTATTATGCTCCGGAGAAATATGCCAATAACGGATAGCTTAGCGAACGGGGCAATGGGTGTTCCTAAAGGAATTAAATGGCCGGCACTAAGAAGAGATCAACTTGAGCCAGCTGAACTGCCTGATGCCATTTTGATATTATCTAATGATCTATATATAGCATTGCGTCTTAAAGATGATGATAGATACATTTCCATAGCTCCAGTGACAGCGACCTATCAAGGCAATCGCGGTTATGGTGATATCGAGAGACGGATGGTGCCAGTCATATTGAGTTGGGCTGTGACGGTACACAAAGTTGCAAGGATGTACACTTAGGTCCGCAGTAATCGACCTAGGGCCTAATATCTTTGCTAAAGGCCAATGCTATGTTGCCTTGAGTCGGGTCAAATCCCTAAAAGGCATGGCTTTAAGTGATATTGGCTCGAACAAATTACTCATCCATCCCTACGACAACAGAGCCTTATCCGAAATGACAAGAATGAGAAATATGCTCTCGCATTAGATTCTTTCACCGACTTTCTTTGTTTTTTGTTAATCGCAGAGACATATACACGTACACACACACACACACACATACATACACGTACACATACGCGCGTGCGCGCACACACACGTACAAACACACACACATAAGACATACAAACATACTTACTATGAACCAATATATGTATACGGGTCAAACGGAAAACCTTCTTTTTTTGAAGTCGATTAAAATACTAAAACTTTCTCCTAACTGTTACAAATACTTTTTCTGAAAACTGCATAAAAATCGGTTCAGCCAAATTCGAGTTAATCGTGGGCAAACTAACATATATACGGGTCAAACTCAGAACCTTCTTTTTTTGAAGTCGGTTAAGGGCCTAAAACCTTCTCCTAAGTGTAACAAATACTTTTTTCTGAAAACTGGATAAAAATCGGTTCATCCAAACTCGAGTTAATCGTGGGCAAACTTACATATATACGGGTCAAACTCAGAACCTTCTTTTTTGAAGTCGGTTAAGGGCCTAAAACCTCCTAAGTGTAACAAATACGTTTCTGAAAACCGCATCAAAATCGGTTCAGCCAAACGCGAGATAATCGCGGACAACATACATACATACAGGTCAAACTGAGAACCTCCTTTTTTTTGAAGTCGGTTAAAAATATTTATTTATTAAAGGAAACGTAATGAGAATGACTTTGGAAGCCTGTCAATTAGGACTTAATTCTTCATCCTCCTTGCGTTATCCCAGTTGCATCCAAGACTTGCGCCTTGGAGCGCCGCCGGGTCCGCTTACTAGTCTAACCAGATATGACAGAATATCAGCTTTTTCACAGAGCGACTGCCGTCTGACCTCCGTAACCCAAAGGGATAGCGATATTCCATGGCTTAAACCCGTATCAGTTTATTTGAGGGTACTGATTTCCCGTAACGACTTTCAAAGATCTTTATGAAAGTCGGGACCGACGGTTTAACGTGGTCTCCGAGGCGAGGACAAGCGATAATTAACTATTTAATACGCACATAACTCAGAACCCTCAGCATAGGAGTCCGTTGGTATCTCCACTTAGCTATCGCTGCCTTGTCAGTTAGGACTTTATTTATGAATAGTTTTAATTTCAGGACACAATTAAGTTGGAGTTTGGAAAATTTGGCAAGATCATCAACTGTCGGCTGGTCAGAGACATAGTTACTGGCAAATCGAAGCAATACGCATTTGTAGAATATGAGACGCCGTGTGGTGTCGACCGGGCGTTAAGAGAAATGCAGAAGGAATACATTGATAACTCCGAAGTAATCCTGGAGCGAGTAGCAGCCCGCCGCTTGCCTGGTTGGCGACCGCGGCGACTCGGCGGAGGTTTCGGGGGCCGAAAGGAGTCTGGACAACTCCGCTTTGGTTGCCAGGACAGACCCTTCAAAAAACCATTAATAATTGTACCAAAAAAAGAAAGTAATAGTTCGAAGGATAAAATATATCACAATATGTGACTGAAATCAAATAAAGACGATAAAGTAAAACACTGTATTTTATTTATAGCACGATGAGTAGCTAATCCAGGTATAACCAATATCACAACGACATGCGTGCATCATACCTACGTACTGTAAGTTCTGTTAGGTACCTACTCATGCATATTGCAGCAGTCTGTCTGTCTTTCTGTTTGTCTGGGGTAATCTCTGGTATGGTTAAACCAATTATTGTAAATGGGACTATCACTGAAAGATATAGGAATTTTTAGCGCTATAAATAGGCTGTCTGTAACTTGACCCAGTAGGTGGCGTTATTGTCGAGAGTTACTATTAATTAACCAAAATAACCATAATACTACTCGTGAAACCTCGGGCACATACAACATCTAGTGTATAGGTAATATGTCGGTTGCATGCAGGTAAGTATTTTTGGCACTTTATTTGCAGACGTCCATTAACAAGTAAACCTATTTATTGCCACCTCTTCTGGTAGGTACTTACTCCATTAAGGATCTCATTGGCCATGTGCGTCACCCTAGACACAAAACACATTGATAACTTTCAATGAATAATGACGTGAATAATGTGTAATGTGTGCTGCAAAGAGTTCAAGGGTTGGTGCAAGTCGTTCACGCGCACCGAGCTCGGCCTGTCCGCGCTGCAGGCTCTGTTGCTCGCTGTGCTCGTTGGCTTCTTAGTGTTCTTAACATCACATTTTCTGGCCTGTTCAGCTGAACAAGCAAAGCGACCAACCGGCCCAACAGGAATTCCTACTACACATCCTGTTGGACCTCACGTTACAACTTCTTCACTAGATTCATCTGTGGCACCATCTCAAAGTATTACACTACATCCTGGCATAGCGAGCACGACACCTACTACTGTAAGCTCTGTCACATCGTCATCAGATGTCGAGTGTTCCTGGACACCCTCCAAAAGGACGAAAGCGAACACACGTTATTATTGGAGTACATCACATTCTCCGCGAATATCTCACGCCACTCCCACTATACTCTCAACGGAGCAGCTATCAAGTCACCCGGAAAACAATGATGACGAGTACGACGATGAATCAGGCGATAGCGATAGTGACGCACCGCAGAGGTACAAGGATTATGTGGCGGCATTGGTGAAATTAAAACTGCCCGCGAACCTGACGTATGGCTGCATTCTGACGAAAGTAAGTCAATACTGGACGGTGACGGCAGCCAGCTGCATCGAGTCGATCGAGGAGGTGGACTCCTTGGACTCGTTCTTCATAACGGAGACGTACGGTGAAGTGACGCAGGGGCCGAACCACGAGGTAGCCGACGTGCGCATCCACCCGCAGTACCTGGGCGCCAACCGCAGCTTCGACCTGGCGGCGCTGCGCAGCGCAGACCAGCTGGCGTCCAACACCGCGCACTTGCTGCAACTGCCCACAGTCGCCGAGTACTTCCTGGTGGCACTCGGAGAACGGTTTACAATTCTCGGTTACGGAGGATATCGGTACGACCTTATTTAAAACATGTTCATAATAATGCTTAGGTATTATGCGGAAGGCAGACAACCGGTTATTGTGGCACATGTTGGGAGAGGCTTATGTCCAGCTGTGGACTGCAATAGGCTGATTGATTAATTGATGAGGTATTAAGGCAATATTAGCCTATAAAGACCGACATACTGTTACACAGTGGGTATCTATTGGGTTCGAATCCATGGCGAGCATATTTGTCGCTTACTAAAGAGTGCAGGAAAACATCGTGAGGAAACCTGCATGTCTAAGAGTTCTTCATGATGTTCTCAAAAGACATTTGAAGCCCCCCAAACCGCACTTGGCCAGCGGGGTGGGATATGGCCTTAGTACACTTCTCATTGTAAGAGGTCCGTGCCCAGCAGAAGAAGCGGTCATGTACAGGTCTGGTCTGATGATAGATATTTTATATATTTTGATGAGAACCTCTCTTGGAACCGTCAAGGTTCCGACGGGAATTAGCTAATGGCGGTACCGTTTTTTTCCGGGGTGAAACTCTTTTGCGAGTGCCTCTCCGCGTGGCGGCAGAGAGGGTATGTCGGACTCCCCGGGACGAAACCGGATTTACCGACTTAAACCACCACGATAGCCGCCTCAGCGATCAAAATAATGGGACACAGAGAACGCGGGTGTGCTGCTCCTAGGTCTCGTTACGCTTGTCCCGTAGTAGGGCTCAGTCTCTGGAAGGGCTAGGTTGGTAGTGTCCTCCCTTCGCTACCAGACTATCATGTGTTTGATGTGCTGTTAATGTCAGGACGATAGACGAGAGCCCGTCGGGGCGGCAGCTGCGGCAGGTGTCGACGTACACGGTGTCGCTGGCGCAGTGCGACGGGGGCGGTGAGACGGAGGCGGCGGGGTGGTGGGCCCCGCGGCACCTGACGCGCGGCGGCGCGCTGGCGGAGCGCGCGTGCGGGCGGTGCGGAGCCTCCTCACTGTGCGCGGGGCCCCTGGCTCGCTCGCCCCCCTGCGCCTGGTGCGCGGGCACGCCGCTGCTGCGCGCCGGCCGCCTGTTCGGCGTGATGGCCGACCAGCGCCAGTGCGGCCTCACCTGCGAGCCCGCGCTCTACGTCAACGTCGCCGCGCTCCGCAACTGGATACGTTCTGTTGTAGATTAATATATTTACATATTTATATTCCTACCTTGTCTTTCCTCTGTCACATTATGTCTACTCCTCCACGAGTGTTTGAGTCTTAGTTCCAGCAAAAATGCTACCTAACTACGTAGGTAGGTAAACAAACACGCAAAGCCTCCTACAGCATACAGAACCTTATCAAATCCTGCGCATAAAGTAGGTACCTGTTTGTCTTTTTCTTTATAATGTGGCAATAAACTTATATTTGAACAAAACCTGTGTAACGGATTCTGGTATTAAAACGCAGAAAAGGTTCTTTGCGTTTATTTGCCGAGTATTGTCTCACTTCCCTTGCACTAGTATGACCGACCAACAGCACGACACTGGCCTGAACACTAAGGGCTGCAGTCTCCCACGCTGTTCCCTCCGATAGTGTGCAGGGCAGGCTGCTCGAAGGCTGCGCGTAGCGGTGCAGATCCTCGCTGACGTTGGCTCAGCTGGCAGGCTCCGGCGGTGTGTGTGCGATGAGCAGGGCAGGGCCAGACTCTTCGGCAGAGGTGACGCCGAAGACGATGCAGCGAAGTGTAGCGGTCTAGGGTAGCGTCGGTCTCAGCTAGCAGGTAGAGAGATGCGCAGTACGCTAACCAGTGGCGTAGGAAGGGGGGGCGGCGGGGGCGGTCCGCCCCGGGTGCCACCCTTTTTGGGGTGCCAGCCATCCAAAAAAAGGGGTGACACCCAAAACTCAACTTTAAGAACAATGTACAAAAACATAGGCACTAGCTCAGCACTACGAGAGTTAGCATAGAATTGTTACGTGTCGACTAAAAAAAAAAAAGGTCATTCGCCAACTACCGCCCCGGGTGCCACCCATGCTAGCTACGCCACTGACGCTAACGCAGTACCTAAATGTAGTAACTTACCCACAGCTGCGATCAGGATACACGTATGAAGTAGTAGTAGTAGTAGCACGTAGTTAGGCACGGTAACAATCATTAGCGGTTCCGGTCTCTCTGTCGGCCCCTATATATACTGGGCCCTCCATCAGAGTTGGAGTCGCTACGTGACCATATATGGTCAGACTTCGCGAGCACGGACGATGGCCTTCTTGATTGGCCGAGCGTATGGACGGTATTATGGCGCACACTCGGTAGGTACCGGCCGGACATACGTTACACCTGCCTAATAGGTACTTTTATTTCAATTATAGTAATATGAATTTTGTTGAACTGAGTCGCGTGAAATTAGACGCAGCATTAACGCTGCATTCTGTTTCATACAAAAGTTGATGAGTTTTGAGGGAGGTGGTCGACGCACGAGTCAGTTAGGTAGTTACGAAATGCTTGAAACGCTTGACGGCAACTAACACTCCGTGTAGTATATCTGTATAATCTATGGCTCCTTGCGTCCGCCTGGCAGTACCTAGTAAGTTATAATCCAATTTCAGTTGAAGGTAAACTCAGTGGCGTAGCGTGGGGGGGCCGGGGGGGCCATGGCCCCGGGCGGCACATTTAAGGGGGCGGCAAAAGACGCCGCGAGAAATTAAATTCTAACTTTAAAATTCTTGGCGCGCGCACGGACACTATCCCAGCAGGACCGCATGGCGGCGTGGGCGCAGTAGAAAGAACAACAATCGAAAACAAAATCATCATTATTTTCATTACTTGAAGACTTGCGTGGGTCCAATATTCCGGTGATCTGCGAGCCTATTATGAGTTAATTAATCCATATATCACTGCCGAGCCGCCCCTGTGTGCGATGTGTGCCGTCCCTATTGCCATGGCGTACTGGCGCACACAGGCGCCAGGGCAATAGGTGCAACACGCGCCAGATAAAATAACAGTTTTAATTATTAAAATTATGTTTGAATTGCTTCAAAATATAAAATAATCTTTATAGTTGAATACTTATGGAAGAAAACAGGTACAGGTCTCCTAAGACAATAGTCACACCTGCGGTTTAACTACACGCTATTTGAACTTTGACTCCAATATTTACGATATTTGCGTTAAAATCATAGCCAATTATTTCACATACGACGCCTTCTGCTAATATTTGGACGCAACCCTGTGGGACGACACGCGGGATTTGTCCATAAACTTACAGATTTCGCCTCTCTCAACTACTTATTTTTGCAAGAATAAGGAGTTGGTAAATGCCACAAACCGGTGACGGATCTACGCCCTGCGCCCTTCATGACGCACACGAACACACAGCGGCACAATTTCTCGGTCGCCAGTGGTCGCCACGCTATTCGGAGGAGAATACCAATACCTTAGATTCAGATCCAGTTTCCGCCAGCTACACTATTCCCGGCCAAGGATGCGGTGGCGGTAACGGCGATGCATGGGGTCTGTAACATCACCGATCTAGCAGGCGACTAAAATTAATTATACCTGGCGATCTACAACGAACGCAGACGACGACTAAATGAACAAAAACCTCGCCGAGCCCGAGGTAGAATTAAGTCACTATCTACTGGGGTCATCAGAAGTCCGAGACAGGGGGTTCCCCCCCTGTTAACATGTTAACTCTAGATTCAGGTGACTGGTTCTACCCAGTGCCGCATTGACCCAATCCAGCGCCTGTGTGTGAAATCCATGCGCCTTTTTGTCGTGCTTTTTCGAAAGTAATTTTAATAATTAACGCTGGCATTTCACCCGTCGCGTGGTTTCTTACCCTGGCGCCTGTGTGCGCCGCACACGTAGCACATAGGGACGGCGCGGTCCTGCTTCTACCTTCAGGAAGACGACCTACTCTCTTGGGTGGTGTCGAATTCCTGGTCAGGAGGAAACTTGTCAATAACGTTGTGGAAGTCGATAGTGTGTCGACCCAGGTAGAGTACCTACCTAGTACTTAAACTCTACAATAGGCGTTGGCTAAAGACGATACAGGTATATGCGCCGACCTCAACTCACCTGACGAGATCAATGCACAGAGAAAAAAAAGGAGTGTAAACTTTCAGGCGAGACCCTCGGACTGATGAGGCAAGGACGCGAGTTGCCACTGCTCTCAGAAAAGGAACGTTGTTCTTGTGAACCTTTGGCAAACCATACAGTTTAGGGGTAGAACATTACGAGGTCTTAGTAAATGGGATACCGTATCTTCACCGATCGCGTGCTGACACTCCTTGATCAGCCTCTGGGTATCTATGTAAAACCCGTGAAAAGAACAAAATCAAATCGCGAGCTGACGTAGTGAGTGTGGTATGTCGTGATCGGGTACAATGAGATAGTGATAACAGTGCTAGTGGTGTTGAACGCAAAAAACGAGTAAGAAAGCGGGTAGACCGTTATACTTGCTCGTAACATTCATCCACCCGCAATACCATCAGTACATCCGTGAACATGTCGCTTGCAACAGTGCCGAAATATCGGTTACTCCAAACAAAGGTACGTGGTATATATCCCGAAAAACAATTTAAATTAATTGGACCTAGTCTTGATGACCACAGAGCCTCACTGACGCGCCACTACACCAAAGACATCCCGGATGAGAGCCAGGCGGGACCATACGACTTTAAACATTTGTGGTCATTACGATTGCTTTTACATTAAAAATTCTACAAGCCGTCGAAAGCTAGACTAAGCTATACATAATTATATTGCAGCCGAGAAATGGCCGCGGCTCTGCGCGACATATAAATACCGCTAAGACCTGCCAGGTTTCCCTCTTAAAAATATTATACCCTATGCTTCTTCATCGTGTCACTGGTTCAGATTTTCTGTTCCCA
Source organism: Euclidia mi (assembly GCA_944739405.2). Taxonomy (NCBI): domain Eukaryota; kingdom Metazoa; phylum Arthropoda; class Insecta; order Lepidoptera; family Erebidae; genus Euclidia; species Euclidia mi. Next base: position 4,722,110 of record OX123187.2, on the reverse strand, counting down.
AAACTTGGCTATGGTAACGGCACTGTCTGAGGCCACTTTGAGATCTCGTTTACTGCAGGTAGATGGGCAAAGAGGGCATGAAAGCAAATGCGCCATGGATTGTGATGGAGCTCCGCCGTCGCTACAACTATACCCAATGCTTTATTGCTTACAATTGAGACAAATCAAATGATAACTAATTTGTATAAATCCATCAAGCCGTTTGGGGGTGTAAAGCCAAGCTAATGAACATACAAACATACCTACATCTGCTGTGCTGCTTAAGTATTTAGAAGGTGTCGTGTTTTAGAATTATTGTAGGGCGTAGGCCGAGGCCTGGATCCAGACACAACTTACTGGCCTTGAAGCCTGGGGGAGGGAGACCTTAACTAGGCCTTGAAAATAACTGAGAATTACCTACAAGATTTGTATGTGGCGTCACATTAGGAAGTGTGTCATAACGTGACAAGAACAAGCTCCTACCTTTGTCCTCGTCACGTTGTCCCTTCCTGTCATAAAAATGGTGTGAAATGTTTTAAGGATGGACCCTTTAATGTCGTTAAAAGTGTTAATAAGTTAGTCTAGAAAGCCTTGTATCCCTAGCAAGACGGCAAAATCGCAAAAACTCTAACACCACAAAGAGCCTGAGCAATCCAGCATCCAAATAATATACCTTGATTCGATTCATCATCCTCAGTTACAACGCGGGGTCCCCTTTCTAATCTTACCGGATTTGACTGAATATTACCTAACTTTTCCACAGAGCGACTGCCTGTCTGATCTCCGCAACCCAAAGGGATAGCCATATTCGATGGTTTAGACTAGTGTCGGTTTTTCAGAGGTGCTGACTCCCTTAAACGACTGCCAAAGATTTTCATGAAAGCCGCAGAGGGACATGATTGGTATGCTTAAATAGGCAGGCAAGATATATGCGGATATCATTGTTTATGACTCTAAATCAGCCCGTCTAGTCTCCGCTCCAAAATGTGGTTGGGCAGCTGCCTTTTTTTTGTTTATCAATAATTGACTCCATGCCGCCTGATCTTGAGTAATCATATCAAAATGGGGTGATGGCCTTCGACTCGATGGCCTAAAGCACAGATTATTCACTTCACTGCTTTATAGCAGTCTAGAGACCTAGATAGCAGTGGAGTGCTACTACTCTTATGAGTATATAACCATTTACCTCTGGAAATTAAAAAACTAAATGGCAATTTGTTCAAAATAAAATTAAAAATGTGGTTATTGGAAAAGGTATTTTATAACATGCATGAATTATTTAGTTGTAAGCATATTTAATAACTAATATTATATAATTGCAATGCCCGTAACGGGTAAACTGTTGATACATATACATATTAACCCATAGAGATATAAAGCGACTGCCTCGTTGGTCTCGCGGCATAAGTGTGCGCGTGGGATCGGGAGGTCCCGGGTTCGATTCCTGGGTCGGGCAGTGTTATTGGGTTTTTCTGTCACGAAATTCTCAGGAGCAGCACGGAGTCTGGAAATGTGCCCGGTACGGCAATATGCTCGCCCCTTACTACGTGGGACTAAAATAAATCTGGCGAAAAGTGGGTGTAGAAATACATCTCTGCCTACCCCTTCGGGGATAAAAGGCGTGACGATATGTATGTATGTATGTAGATATAAAGGATAGAGTGGCAGAATAGTACCTAACTCAATACTGTGTTGTGTCCGCCGGTGGGAGAGAGAACGCATCAGTTAAAGGCCCCCTGGATCTCTCTTTAACAACGCATGCTCTACATTCTACAATGGGGTTGGCAACTGTCAAAGTGTGTTGTCGTTGTGTCCCCAAACATTGAATTTGTATTATGGTCAAATTTTTACAATATATAGTGTTACGAGCTGGGGTTCGTGATAAATTATATACACTATGCCAGAAAAACTGCACTTTATTCACTAACACAATAACGCTAGATACACACACTTATTTACACAACTAGTAAAAACACACTTAATTTTCACTTCACTAATAAAAACACCACTATTCACACCACTAGAACAACACTAAACACTTTCGAATTACTTCCCTTCGCTTCTTGTTGATCGCTTCCTTATTTACTTGTTACTGTCCGGTCCGTTCGCTCCCGCTCTATTTATACTGGCCGGATAACATCACTAGGCTTTTCGAGACGACTCACGATATTTCTGGAAACGTGTAAGGTGTTTCTAGAATTGCGTAAATGTTCTATTTACACCTACGCCATCTATTAGAGGATAGATGAAACAGCCTTAAACAACCGATACATCTAATCTCATGTAGTTCTCCCATTCACTGATAGATGGCGTTATTTTCAATTCGTAACACGGCCTCCCTCTTAAACGTGTTCGTCTCGAACATCGTTAGACCCATAGTAACGAGCCAACCAGTCCACATGAACTATCTTCGGTGCACCTCGCGACCCCTTCTGGATTCGATAGGTGACGTCGTTCATCCTGGTAATTATGCGATATGGCCCGTCCCATCTGGCTTGTAACTTAGGCGATTTTCCTTTGCTTCGTACTGGGTTATGAAGCCACACCAATGATCCCTCATCGAAGCCTTTGTTGTTTGCCTTCCGGTCGTAGCGAGTCTTCATCTTCTCAGACATCTGTTGTCCAGATTCCCTGATGTGCTCGTATACGTCGTTCATCCTGTTGCGTAGCTCGGTTGCGTAATCCGTTATATTGCGTGGAGATTCTGGTGGAATACCGGTGATAAGGTCTGCAGGTAAACGGAGCTCTCTACCGAAATTGGCAAAAGCTGGTGTTACTCCTGTAGTTTCGTGGACCGCACTGCGATATGACAGGAGAAATGGTTGGATGTGCTTGTCCCAATCTCTTTGTTTGCTCTCCACGACCTTCGCCAGGTACCTTTCCAGTGATTGGTTAAACCGTTCAACCATGCCATCTGATTGCGGATGATAAGCCGTGGTCCTGGTTTTATGTGCACCCATTACGCGACAAGTCTCCTTGAATACCTCAGATTCGAAGTTCCGGCCTTGATCGCTGTGGATTTCCAAGGGCACCCCGAACCGACAAAAGACTTCATGCACCAGCTTATCGGCAACTGTGGTAGCTTCTTGATTTGGGATTGCAAACACTTCAGGCCACTTCGTGAAGTAATCCATCACAACCAAGAAGTATTTGTTTCCGTCCTGGCTCTCAGGAAACGGCCCAGCGACATCCAACGCTATGCGCTCCCATGGAGCTCCCACATTGTACACCTTTAATGCACCTCTGCTTCGAGTATGTGGCCCCTTGACAGCCGCACAACTTGTGCATTTGCGGCACCAATCCTCGACGTCATCTCGACAGTGGAGCCAATAAAACCGCTCCCGGATCTTAGTAAGGGTCTTCTTAACTCCCATGTGACCTCCCGAAGCACCATTGTGATAGAGCTGCAAGACTTCCGGCACCTTAGTTTTGGGCACTACCATTTGCAAATGGCACTGGTTACCGCGAGCGTTTTCCCATTTGCGGCACAGAACTCCATCCTGGACGACCAAGCTTTCCCACTGTGCCCAATAACTCTTGGTGATGGGGCTCATTGCTGCGATATCACTCCATTTGGGCCTAGGCGCATCTGATTTTTTCCATTCAAGAATCGGCTGTACATCCTTGTCATCTTGCTGAGCACTCTGCAAAGCTTCTCTCCATTCGTCGCTTAGATCCGTCTTTAACATCCTCACTAGCACTGCCTGCTTTGCTTCCTGTCGGCTACAGTGCTTGCACTGGTCGGGACACGGCCTACGCGATAGGGCATCTGCGTTACCATGGGACTTGCCGCTGCGATGTTGTATTACAAAATCAAACTCTTGCAGTAGTTCAATCCATCTAGCTACTTGTCCTTCTGGGTCCTTAAATTGAAGTAGCCATTTCAGCGCTGCATGGTCGGTTCGCAGGTGGAATTTACGGCCCAACAAGTATTTGTTGAAATGCTGCAACGTCTTTACTACAGCCAAGAGTTCCCGCCTGGTGACGCAGTAGTTTCTTTCGGGTTTGGATAAGGTCTTGCTGAAGTATGCTATAACAACTTCTTGATCACCCTTCTTCTGTGACAGCACGCCGCCAATTCCGGTGTTACTGGCATCTGTGTCAACTATGAATTCATGCTCATTGTCAGGGTAGCCTAGAATAGGTGCAGTACACAGATGTTCCTTAAGCTTCTGGAATGCAACGTCACAGCTCTCATTCCAACAGAACTGCACTCTGTCTTCGGTGAGCTTATGAAGAGGTCGAGCAATGTCAGCAAAGTTCTTCACAAACCGTCGATAGTAGGAGCATAATCCGAGGAATGCTCTGACCTGCGTTTTGTTCTCTGGAACTGGCCATTCCTTCACGGCAATGATCTTATCCGGGTCAGTTTGAATACCGTTCTCCGAGACCACATGTCCCAGAAAGTTCACTTGCCGTCTGAATAATGCACATTTCTTTGGACTCAGCTTCAAATTAGCTCCTCGTATCTTTGACAGCACTTGCTCCAAGTTTCGAAGGTGATCCTGGAAGGTGCGCCCCACGATGATGATGTCATCCAAGTAGACCAGGCAGGCGTCTCCAATCAGTCCCATAAGCACTCGCTCCATCAGTCTCTCAAAAGTAGCCGGAGCGTTGCACAATCCAAAGGGCATGACGTTAAATTGCCATAATCCTTTCCCTGTGGAGAATGCCGTCTTCTCCTTGTCTCGAGGATCTATTTCTACCTGCCAGTAGCCACTTTTTAGGTCTAAGGTAGAAAACCACTTCATCCCCGTCAGCGTATCCAGTGTGTCATCGATCCTTGGCAGCGGGTAGCTGTCCTTCTTCGTGATGTCATTCAATCGGCGGTAGTCTACACAGAAGCGCATGCTGCCATCCTTCTTCTTAACTAACACCACCGGAGAGCACCACGGGCTGGACGAAGGCTCGATTACGCCTTCTTTCACCATACCGTCGATCATAGCTTCTACTTCACGTTCCCGTGCCACTGGCACACGTCTTGGTCGCTGGCGAATCGGTGCTTCACTTCCCGTGTTTATTTTGTGCTGGACTAGTGCTGTCTTCCCTATGTCGGCATCACTGGTCGAAAAAATATCGGCGAACCGGTTTAACATCTTCTTAGCCTTGGTCTTCTCTTCTTCTGACAGGGTACTTTGGCAGTCCTCCAAAAGTGAAGACACGTCGAATCGTGCAGCCTGAACCTTGGCGCTGGTAGGTTGCTCCTGACATCTACGCATCCAAGCCGCTCCTTCATAGGTGCCCAATTCCGTCCCTTTCTTGAGCAACACTTCCTTGTCACTCGCATTTAGTGCGCGTACTGATGAAACTTTGGTACCCCTTACCAAGGTTCGTGCAATCTTCCACGATGCCTCTTTCTCTAGGCCTTCGATAAGTACGCAGCGGTTCCCTCGACCAGAACTCCCGGGTAAACAAACCGGTACAACCGTTTCCGACCGCGGTTGAAGCGTGACATTCTTCAGGCAGTACACTTTTCCTGAAGTTGCGCCTTCCATGAAGACTTCTTCCGAGCCACATTTCAACACTCCCTGGTTAACATCGATCTCGCAGCGATACTCCCGCATGAAGTCTAGGCCCAGGATGCAGTCGTCCACTATATCGGCCACGATGACTTTGTGACGATAAACTTTGTTGCCTAGCTTCAGATCCACCTCCATTTCACCTCGGACGGTTATGGGCTGACCGGTAGCTGTTCTCAGATTCACACATTCATTGTTCCTGAAGCTGCCCCGAAGAACCCGTCTTGCCAGATGGAAACCGACGACTGTCCGAGAAGCACCCGTGTCCAATGTCAGCTTGCATGGTGTTCTGTTAATTTCGCCTTCGATGATCAGGCTGTTCCCGTCGCATGATTGCGAGATCGAGATACTTGGGGCTCTTCCATTACCAGCCAGCACCGAGGTGACGACACAACTTCCCTGATGCGGTGACCTCGGTCGTCGCGTCGCACTGCTTCCACCTCCAGAGCGTGGGCTAAGGCGTCCTTGAGGTCCTTGAAGTGCCCAAGCCTCACTGCTGCTCTTACCTCCAGGTCCCGGATCCCATCCGTAAACGCCTGTACGAGGTTCCCATCAATAAGCGCAGGAGACGACTGGTATGCCTTCCTGACCAGCTTTTCCACCTCTAGAGCCCACTGCTGCAGAGTTTCTCCGGTGCGTTGCGTCCTGTCCTTCAGCTGAGCACGATACACATGTTCGAGGTGCGCGTCTCCGTACCTCGCCTCCAGCGCCTCAAGAAGCTTCTCGTAGGTGACGTCTTGTCCGAGTGCCTCCAACACTGTCAAGGCCCGGTCGCGAAGGCCCAAGGTTAGGGCGGTTAAGGCCTGTTCTTTGGTCCACCCATTCGATCGCATCACAGCCTCAAACTGGATCTTGTATGCAGACCATGATGACGAGCCATCAAATGGTGGAACCTTAAACCCACGAGGTGAGGGCACTACAGTCGCAGATGTCACTTCATTGGATCCGAGCCCACGCAATCTCCTCTCCACTTCAGCGACACAGGTCTCGTGATGGTCGTGTACACGCTTCTCTATAGAGGCGACGCGAGTCACAAGCTGGTCGTGTACGAGCTTCTCCACGTCGCTGATACGAGCCTCGTGCTGCTGGAGCTCCTCCTTTACCACCTTCAGGTCCTTCCCTACAGCGGCGCTGAGGTCTTTCATCACCACCAGCTGTTCCTCCAAACGGCGGGCCTGCTCCTCCTTGTCGCGGTGTAGCTGTTCCTCCAGGCGGCGGGCATGCTCCTGCATGAACGTCATCAGAGCCGCGATGTCGGGCACCGCCACGGAGTGTGCGCTTGTAGGCTCCACTGCATCCGCGGATTCGCCTGGTCCACCAGACGATGGAGAAGGAACGTCTCCGAAGCGTCTCTGGTCCAGGTCTTGCTGGCGCTGGTTCCTGGTACGCACACCTTCAGTTTCTTCCTTCGGCATAACCGGCATAATTTATCCCTTTCTTCTGACACCAATTTGTTACGAGCTGGGGTTCGTGATAAATTATATACACTATGCCAGAAAAACTGCACTTTATTCACTAACACAATAACGCTAGATACACACACTTATTTACACAACTAGTAAAAACACACTTAATTTTCACTTCACTAATAAAAACACCACTATTCACACCACTAGAACAACACTAAACACTTTCGAATTACTTCCCTTCGCTTCTTGTTGATCGCTTCCTTATTCACTTGTTACTGTCCGGTCCGTTCGCTCCCGCTCTATTTATACTGGCCGGATAACATCACTAGGCTTTTCGAGACGACTCACGATATTTCTGGAAACGTGTAAGGTGTTTCTAGAATTGCGTAAATGTTCTATTTACACCTACGCCATCTATTAGAGGATAGATGAAACAGCCTTAAACAACCGATACATCTAATCTCATGTAGTTCTCCCATTCACTGATAGATGGCGTTATTTTCAATTCGTAACAATAGGTACACTATTTTGTCAGTTCAAACTATCTTCGTGTATCAATAAAACAACGTTTAAACTATTGATTACTGATAAACTGATATAAATAATAGTTACAGGTAGCACGCCATTGCACAATGTTGATGTTGTGCATGTACTGTTAGAGAGAGATGCAGGGGGCCTTTAACTGTAGCGTTCTGTCTCGCACCGACGGACACTCATTGGCCCCTCTCTGCCACTCTATCCTTTATATCTCTATGTATTAACCATCCATGTAAATCACTACACAGTTATGCAATAAATGTCTTTGTCTCATCCACAATTGAATTGCTGAACTGAAGGCACCACCACACCTTTTCTGCTGAGGCTAATCGTTACACATGAGTAGAACAAATTTTCCTAAAAGCGCAAAGTGAGAACTCTTTCAAGAGAGCACAGTTGCAGAGCAATTTACGTCAAGAAATAAAAAAATATGATTTGTCAGAACTATAGAACGTGACATGTACGTCACAGTCTACATTTTTATAAACACAATTTGTTACCGAGAAAATCGGATCTAAATGTGGAACATTGTGCTGTTGAGAGCAGTTCGAGTGCAGAGTGGTAAGCGGCGTCACGGTGTGCGCGAACAAAGTGTTGTTGTTGATCTCTCTGCTGATGGCAGCGTTCGTGGTGTGCACCATCGGCGCCGCCATCATCCAGATCCTCGCCATCCTCGACGGTGAGGGCACCAACTCTACCTCACCGAGCAGCAAATCCGGACTGGAACACACTCACTAGCTAATAAAATATAATTCGTCTATGTTTGCGTTTACTTATGTAATACCCCAACTTACCAAGACTGGTTCACCTCATTTCTTATTCCAGCTCTACATCTGGTTTGATTGATCAAAAATGGCTGTTAAGTTTACTGTACCTCTCTGTGCCAAGACACTACTATATCTAACAGTCATATGTACTTGACCCAATATACATAATATTGGGTACAGATTTACCAGCCGACGTAACGTCGAAAAAAAAATGTTAAGAATTATGCTTGACTATTATTATGTACAGTAAATATATACAAGTGATATAGAAGGTGTAACAGTTGCAGGACCTAACAAAATGTAAATTATGTGTATTATGCAAAACCTGGCGATGAAAAAGAATGACCGTGAGTTTTATTGCCCGTTCTTTCTCATGGTTCCACGCCCTTGCTTTGCGAACGTGACAGTAAATGTAAATGTAGAGTCTAAGTAATTATTTCATGAATTTATTATTTTGTCGTTCATAAGCGTCACATTGTGACCCAAATGAATAAAGGATTTTGACTTTGACGCCAAAACAACACGTAGGTATGAGGTCGACTTGAACTTGTCCCTTTTGGAGCACTGCTGTGCCCCACGGGTTCACCCAGCGGTTATTTGAGCTGAAAGGACTTTTTGTTAGGCACCTAAGTGTTGTAGCGTTATGTTATTCAGCCTATAAACTGCCTAAATAACTGGGCCCTAACCGATTTTGTTTTTATAGTCTCGCGCCTGCATCCCCGGAGGGGTAGGCAGAGGAGTAAATATTACACCCACATTTCGCCATGAATTTTTAGGTCCCACGTAATAGGGGGCGAGCCTATTGCCGTTACCGGGCACATCACCAAACTCCGGGCTGCTACTGAGTATTCGGAAAAACTCTAACACTTTTGCTCGACCCGGGAATCGAACCCGGGACCTCCGATCAGCAGGCGCATACGCTATCCACTGGACCACGGAGACAGCCTAACCCTAACCGAAAAATATCTAAGCCGACTAGTAGTTGCTACCAGTACTCTCGTTCAAACTAGAAACTGTCGCTATATACGTGTGTAGTTGTTCTGTTTGATACAGTGCGATCAATAAATAAAAGACATTATAAGCATAACATAAACATTTATTTAAATATTTTCCATAAGTTTTGAATCCTCATATAATACAATGCAAACTAGACGCGTCGCCGTTGTTCCTCCCTCCAATATACATATAACCCGACATATAACGCTTTATACACACGTCACAGACTATAGTTACAAGAGTACTAAGGCATTTAACATTTTATACAACCTGTGGGCACGTCACACACACACACTCGCACCTACCCACCGTACATGACGTGGTGGAAACCATTATTGTCTAACTGCCGAGCGTCGAGCGGTAACACAAAACTAATATTTCATTGCACCCGATGTTGAAGCCCATCCCAGGGACCTTCGCGATCACCTGCGATGAACTCCGACACATCTAAAACTAGCGAAATATAATTTGATAACAAATGAAATAGAAATAATAAAATTTTAATTATTAAATAATACATTATTTTCACAATCGATTTAATCAAAATACCATCGGTTCCTATCTATAATTTAACCAATATTCCATTGTCCTAAGGAGACTGAGTATAAAGAATGAGAAACTAAGAGAAAGAGCAAAGCACAGCGAGACTATAAACAGTAGGTAGTAATAGTAGTAGTAGAAGCTATCGGTACAATCTATTAGCAAAACTATCGTCATATCACATAGAGCTTCGTCAGCCGTCGTGAGGGCTCGCCGTGTTCAGGCACGACTCACTTCACTCGTACTTGTTTATCGAATAAACAATTACAGTAATCACTTTTTAAGTTCTAAGTCTAATAGAGGAGTCAGACGCGCGATGGTACAGTCACGTTCACAAAGCGACGTCAGCCGGCGTCAGCGTCAGTGGTGCCGCTAGTCCGGCGCGATGTGAACGTAACGAGTAATTAACGGGGACCCATTAACGTCGTCGTGATAATAGATGAGTAATGTTGTGAACAGTATAGTACGACGGGCCCAGATGTTCTCACTCACACAATTAACTGCTCTTAATTGGTAAGTAGTGCGGCGGTCGCACTCTCGTTACTAACACGTCGGCCACTCACACACACGCACACACACATTCATACACACGCACATGCCGCCCCGCGGACGGTTCCATGACGACATCGATGTTAAGTCGACGTCATCGCAGACACTCCGAGGCGCAACACTCAAGAACCTAAACATAAAAGTACCGGTAACCGGCTTCCAGAGGACTCGACGAAAATAAATAAGTAGTACAAATGTGTTAATACAGTGTTTGATATATGAGTTGTTAGAGGAGTCCCGCGTGAGTGTGGGCGCCGGTGTGTTGCCGTCCCGTCGGTCTGTCGGTCCGGTGTCGGCCCTGCGTCGGTCCGGTGTAGTGTCTATATCCCGCTGCGATACGCCGACATGTCGTCCTCCTGGTACCCATCGCTCTGTAAATGCAAACATAGCGTTTTTAAAATAATTTCGTAAAATAACACGACTTTTTAAAAGTTAAATGATAATGTATGAAATAGCTATTCATTCATCATCAGCCCCTAAGAGTCCATTGCTGGACTAGGCCTCTCCTTTGAAAGGAGGAATTGGCCCACTATACCACGCTGGCCAAACGGGTTGGTATAGGGTTTGTTTTAAGTTTTCCTTCTCCTACAGTGCTGTTCTCTGCATAGTATGGTCCCTCTGTCGGCTCTTACGACACCCATGGGAAAATAAATGTGAAATAGCTATTACATTAGGAAATTTTAAGGCATTTGTATTCTGGTATGCTATTGCTGACATAATGATTTGATCTTTATTTTATAATCAGAATTCCTATTTACGCTGGGCCAAAAAATACCTAGTTCAGAAGACAAGGTGAATCCTTTTTCAGAATCTTTGTGATTGTATCTGGTACCTGTTAGTGTCCATTAGGTAAGTTCGCGTCCTGGCAGCGTGGGGAGAACGTAAATGATAGTTAAAGTAAATACTTTTGCTTTGTAATGATAAGATGTATTTGATGGTACCTTATCGGAGATGCTATCTGTTAGTTGCGAGGGAGAGGTAGGAGTTTCAGGGCGGGAGGAGGGAATGCATACTTCTATCGATGTCGGGAGGTCCAGGGCCATTGGATCCTGTTTAGTAGGAAATTCTAGTCATACTATTAGTGAGGAACAATATGAATACAAATGGAGTTCTTTGTAAATATAATAACTGCCTACAATCACTAAACTACACAAATATTTCTTGTGCCTCGCACATAACGAGGCAATTAGAGCATAATATATCCTTTATCACAAACTGTACATTCTTCAAGTGTTTTGCAATAACATGTAGCAATGGGTGAGTGAGTTAAATATTTCTAGCGACGGAATAACTTGATAGTTAATTCAAGATCGTTTTTTAGCAATAGCAAAATTACCCTATGGTTTTTTAAACAAAGATATTCTTGGTTTATGCAAGAATGTTTTAGAATAATGAAGATCTATTTATTGTAGCTAAATTTGATAATTTTGCCTATCAGAATTAGGTACACTGACCCTTAAGTTTAACCTTTATGAACACGTGTCAACAAATATAGGCTACAGGTGTGTTCAATAAAAATGCACAGTGCATACAACACGACGCACGCATCCTAAATCAGAGCTAGTGGCTTTAGAAACGCGAACGTTCTACAAACACAAGTGCATTCGGGCCTTAACCACATGAGTAAATAAACCGAACAGAAAGACAGCTTCATACAATAGCGCGAATCGGTTGCACTACTACAAGCACGCGGCGCATGTGTGCGTGACCACTGGCCGCTTGTCGTGTACGCGGCGAGAGTGGGAAAAACCGGTTTACGTAGGCACAGGCAGTTGACAATCTCAGGGTTGTTTTGTACGTTGCAAGTTTTAATATTTTAATGTAAAAACGTGGTACATATTTTATTATTAATAATGGTTATTTATTGTACTGTGTATATGAATAATATTAGATGAAATAATTCAGTCATTCATTTTAAAGATTTTAACGATGGTAACGTACAATTGGGTTTTTTAATTATACCTCCTGATAATTTTATCGCATTTGTTGAATTGCTCGAGCAAAAGTTTCGCGAATATTTCGATCTTGAAATAAATATTGTCAATGTTGGCAACGAAATACTTAACATGTTTGCATGTTGTCCACCAGGATCGTCTAGCCCGATCCCCCAGGGGATCTTCATGAACTCATTAGTTGTGAATTTGTGTAAAAGCAATTAACATTTACAAAACCAATGACTATCAGAAAGTGATCAGCCATCAATAGCGCTTACAAAAAACAGGTGCATGCGATTTTCGACCTTATTGACGTAACTCAGAATTTATAATTTTATTAACGTATCAATGTCAGAAAGCAAGAAAATATCAAAAAAAGTATGTCATGAATTGTCAATAAGGTCGAAAATCGCACGCACCTGTTTTTTTGTAAGCCGCTTCGATGGTTGATCACTTTATAGTTATTTGTTTTGTAGCAATTCATTTGTTTTACACAATTTCTTTTTAAACTTATTTCAGGTACCTATGCCCGTAGTAAAACTAGTGGCACATAATAGCTAAAGGAGATATCTATGTTTATTAGCAAAATAGATATAATATGGCATATTACTAGAAAAATATTCAACACTATTGTATCGTTGGGAATGTCAAATAAATCACGTCGTCACGTCGTGTCGTTGGTAACAAATGTATATTTTTATTCCGTGCTTTTAAAAGTTTCAGGTGCATGCTTTTTGGTTCCATTCGCTATTTTATTTACAACTGTACTTCTGCTGTATAGCAAATCCGTCGAGTCCAAGAATCTGCCCAATCCACGAATCTGTCGAGTTGGGAATCTGCCGAATCATGAATCTGTCCAAACCAGAATCTGTCGTATACCGAACAAGCGATTTGTCTTAACCTATTGTGACAACCCTACTAAAATAGGTAACTAATTTAAAAGCTCTTAAGAAGCTGTCTCTCTGTTCCGTTTATCTACTCATGTGCCTTAACATCTTGAATGCTGCTATACCAGACACACTTGAAATCTATTGTCGCGCACTGATCAGTGCATCAGGGGGTTGACAGGTTCAATAGGCCAATATGTGACTGGACAACAAGACAGGTTTTAATGCTGCAAGTGTTATACCTGGTTGTTGGTGGCAGGCGGTGGCGCGGGCACGAAGTAGTTGGTGGGCGCGTGGAGGGGGGGTGAGGGCCCCAGCACGTCGGCGGCGGGGGGGAGGGCTCGCGTCGGGGCGCCGCTCGGGTTGAACACGTCCACGTACGACTTCTTTATGTCTGCAACACCACCACACACCACCATTAGTAAATACATAGACTCACGTCTGTTTCCCGAATTGGTAGGCAGAGACTACGAAACGCCACTTGCAATGATCCTGACATGTCAAGTTTCACGAATTAGTGTTTTGGATTATTACTACCAATATATATTATAGCCAACTGGCAGGAAAAAGCCTCGCTTTCCACCTTCCACTTGTCGCGATCACATTCGAGCTTCTGCCAATCCTCCCGAAAATCGTGATATGGATACCCAAAAAAATATCAACAAAATGTTACAATCCTTTTCTCTAGTTGCGTCTGCTGCGGTAAGTGACACGAGGTTGCTCTGAGAGTGCACTTTCCTCGAAGACAGCCTTAGATTCAAACACATTTATTCACTTGGATGAGGTACAGAGTTAACTTAATAAACAGCAAAAGAGCTTTTTTCATCCAGATGCGGATAATAGTAAATAGTAAATAGCTTACTGTCGCTAATCTTAGTGGATGCAAGTAACTTAAAGAAGAATGGCAATATCAGTGTCACTTGTTTGTGAAAGCGAGCGTAAACGAATTTATATACATTTTATAGACTGATAGCTGTAGTTTATTTTATTAATTATTGTTTTTTTTTATTCAATGGGGTAAAGCAAATATCTTATAAAGAAATATTTTGTTACATCTGAAATGCACATAGCAATAACTAAACGTCAAAAACGAGATTTTATAAGAATCATTAAATCCTCTTTTATGAATACGTCAGAAACCTTACAAAAAAACGACGAAACGCGTGAATTTCTTGTTATCTGTCATTGATACAGTTGTCACGGATCTTAAAATGAATATGCGTCTGTATCGTAGTCTGTATTATATTTATTTTACCTCTTACTTTGAGTATTTTACGCATTTTCGCATTGTTTTGTTAACTTTTCTTAGCTTAGCTTTCGCTTCTGCTTTCAGTGAAGCTTTTGCATCCTGAGTGTTGAATACCTACTTATGGTGTTACACAATTACGTTGTTGTGATACTGGAAATACGTTTGAGACAAATATCTAATACGTATTGTTATTTTGAACAGAGTTTTTATTTGTGTGGGATTTGATGATTATACATTATGTGCATTGTATGATATCTGGGATATATTCGTCGTCAAGCTATTATTCCGTCACCAGTTCAGTTTTTCGAAGAAGTCGGAGAAGAGGCATGATATAATGGTTAAAATGTAAATAAATGCTTTTTACCAAACATATTTTATTTTCACTTAATTACTATTTTATGATACATATATAGGGCTGATGAAACGCCAAATCAGTTAAGTACCCCTAAATGCTCAATAGCGCGAGAGTTTGCAAAGTATAATAATTAGTGTAAGTTTGCTGGATAGAGTATAGAGCAACATAATTACAGAAAAGTGTGATATACCTAGATAATTATAAATACAATCTAGAAGTAAGTGTTGGAATAGGTACTCTCAGATAATATAACATTCCAATCACAGTTCTGTGCTCATGATACCTACGTACCTATTAGCAAAGAGCTCAGATATTTACTTGATACCTATTTACATAGGTAGCTCCGTTAGCTCCTTGAAACGTCATCTGACGTTAGTCATTAGCGTTCTGCGCAATGTACGTTTATTCATTGTACTGCACATACGTGAACTTATCACTGTGACAGCTGTGACATTAGTGACCACAGATGATATACTATAAGCATATTAGTGACTAACTTCAGACCTGCCCACATTAAATGCGCGAGGTGTAACTTACAACTCTTTAACTTCGTTTTTCATTAAAATCCCATAACACAAAAATATTCTGTTATTACATTTTATTTACTAGGCCTTAGATCTATCTTTTTAAAGTATTCGTACCAATGCTCGCAAAGTCTTAATGTGACACTGATAATGTACGGTGGTTTGCCATTGTTCTTTGATAACCATGTTTTAATGTATAGTTCAATAATATTGAACCCTGAAAATCTATAATGACAAATTTGGTGGTTTTACCATAGGATATATCCGTCATTACAGAAGACTCATACAATTTAATACATTAAAGTCATTAAACAAATTACAGAAAGTAATAGTAAAAAATTGTGTACTAACGTCCTCGGTTCCTCATCTTGAACATGTTGGAGACGGGCGGCGCGGGCCCGGGAGGCGCGCCGGGGCCTGCGGGTGCTGTGCCACCTCCCAGCGGCGGCGACACGCTCCTGACACACACATACCATTATTCACATACACATATATTGAAGTCATTCAACAAAGAAATATAGTATAAAAAATCTACATGTGTCACATAAGTAGCGGTCATTTCACAGTAGTCATTTGAAAAGCTCACAAAGCAAATTGTTCCGAAGAGCGGAACAATTTAAAAGTGAAGGAGAGTTTGGAGAATGAGAGTGGTAGTGTGTATACTGACTGCATGACGTGCGGCAGGTCGCTGGTCTTGGGCGGTGGCGGCGGCGGCTGGTCGGTGTCGTCCGCGTCACCATCCAGGTTGCGCCAGCGCTTCGTGTCCGGGTCCCACACGATCTGCACACACACGCGTCACACGCGCACACGTTACAACACGCACGTGACACACGTGCGCACGTTACAACACACACGCTACACACACACACACGTTAGGTCACGTGTACGTGTATTGGCACACGTTATCACACGTGTACGTGTACCTAGCGAGAATCTACTACATTGATTCATTTATACGATGGAATAAAACTGAATAACTACTTATATATTGGCGCTAGTACGTATATACAGAAGTAAAAAGTAAAGTGTTCTCATATGAAGTGATTGTGATGTAGATTGGATAGCCTTTTACTGTTAGTAGTAATAAAAGACAGATAACACAAAAAATATTTATTAAATAAATAAATAAACTATATAAATATAATTATATCATAAATAGATATAGTAAATAAAATATAAAGACGTATGAAATATACATAAGAAAAATATATGAATATTTTTACATACACGGCAGTACAGGTAAAGCCTTCTGAATATATATATTTGTATATGATGAAGACAAATGACTAAATCTAATGAACATGACTACAGAGACTAGCGCACTAGGAACAAGGATAACAACGAGATCACTAACCCCTCACTAAACCCGAAACACAAGTAACAACAATTGAATCTCACGAACACAAAACAGCCTGCAGACCATGGAGGTACTTTTCATTACCAATCTTCTATCAGAATATATAGCAGCTGTAGAGGCGTCAGAGGACAATGACAGATATTAACGGCAATAATAATTTTTATTCAAAACATATTTTTGCGACACCATTGCTAGTGTAAACTGGTCTGAGCAATAGCTCTGGCCTAGACAAGTAGCATTCGCCTCTGATTTCTACTGTCGCTTTGCGATTAGTTCTTCATTGACCACGTGACATATCGAAAGCCTATGTCAATTTCATACATTTTTGCACTTAACGTTTAGCGATAACGCTTATCGAAAGCCACTTGCCTACGGGGCCTGCCAAAGAGCTCAGATATTTACATAGAAGCTCATTTCCTATGGGCGCTCTGAAGACAAACTTTCTGTGACCCAAATTGCCGCTTGGCGGCGTGGCAGTCTCGCTGTGACAGCTGTCTCTACGAAAGCAAGAGAGACGAACGTTCCTCCTGTGTATCTTAACTAAGAGAGCAAGAGAGACGGAGAACGACGCCAGCGCCGCCAACGAACTAAATTGGAGACAGTCCCCACTTGGAATCGGCACACAAAATCCTTAAGAACTGAAGCGCTTCTATGTAAATCTGTATTCATTTCTGTGGTTGACAGTTAAACTTATAATATGGCGCGATACACTCCAGATAGAAGGTCTACTAGTAAATATTGCGAGTTACATGAGAGTGGGCATATCATAGTGTTTGTGGCGCGTTCGCCTGCGGAGGCCTGTGGACAGCGAGGGCACACTCACGGAGGGGTTCTTGTCGTCCGGCAGGATCATCTGGTTGGGAGGCCGCAGCGACAGCTTGGTGAGGATGCCGCCGATCCAGCTGCTCCCCCCACCGGCCTTACGCTTCGCCTCGCTCTTCGCAGACTCCTCCTTCGATTTCTGCTCCGGTTTCTTGTTAGAGTCCGCCTCGCGCTCGTTCTGTTGCTGAACATATTGAAAACATATTTATTGTGTATCATGGAGATCAACTTTGATGTTTGAAAAGAGATTAACTAAAAACTAGCCAGTATTAGAGAACACATTATTATAAAAAATGTGTTCTCACACAAAACATGATCTCGAGTATTTAGTTATAAATTGCTCATTACAATATCATCTTAAAAATGCAGCTCTCACAAATTAAATAATTCACACAAAGTTTTCTTTCTGCTTTACTTTTAACTGTGCTGGTATCAGTTGATATAAGAAGAGACGATATTTCGTAAAATGGATTGTATTTATTTCATTTTCTTCATAGCGTTATTTGGGAAAGGAGTAGAACATGATGAGACATTCAGGGATTAATCCAATATTGGCTATGATTTGGCCTTGACATATTGATCTCAATAGGAATATTATTTTGGAGAAGATTGAACCAAACTATATTGCTTTGAGAGAAGGGGAGGCTTGAGTCTACTAGCAGTTTTTTTTTTCGATTTAGCAAATCTTCGAATTATGCTTGTGAAAACAGTTGAGGAAACACAAGTCGGTTATAGGTAGCAATGGTAGCTGTGGTGGATCCAGGACATTATTTCGGGCGCTTGAACCTGGTAACGGAAGGATCTGAACGGATGACCTGATCCCTTAGATCCGCCACTAGGAAGTAGGATTATCATGGACAGATTGCGGTAGTTGCATTAGATTTTTGGGTGAAATTGGGAGGTTTGTGTACAGTGGGTAGTCTCGAGCAACTATCGTAACCTTGCAGAAAGTTTTCGATGTCACATCGTAGGAATATATTCTGCCTCTTCTAATTGTATCATACATAACTACTTCACGATGATAGTTTGTGTATGTCACCCGGCTCCAAAGTGTGGAGGTATGAACAGATTATAGTAAGAAGATGATAAGAAGAAGTAAAGAGATGATAATAAGAATGTACATAGTAATGTTTGTGAAGTAAATAAATGGTGTCGCTTACGTCAGTGCTGGGCGGTCTGTCGTCGTCGTAGTCGTAGAGCGGCGAGCGCGGCTTGTTGGTGGCCGGCATGGTGATGCCGCCCCCTCCGCTCCCCGCGCCTCCGCCCCCCCACGCCTCCTCCGCGCCGCCCTGCACGCACGCACACGTACACGCACACCGACACACACATACACGTGCACGCACGCACGCACGCACTCGAACGACCATCACTCTACACTTGTTTAACTATCACACGATTTAAACCATTTCTACTGAAGTATTTAATAAGTAACATTAGTTAAGTGGGATCCTTCGAGTGCGATTAACATTAGGTGGTGCGAGTTATAATACAATATATCGCCGCTTAAGTTTTACCGTCTTTATAATATGATTTAGTTGTTCTAGCGGTTTCTCAGGTGCCTATATTGTTACTAATTTTGTTTTATACTGTGTAAGAACTTGAGCGACGATATGGGTCAGTAGCTAGAAAACACAAATGTAGCCTCAGATTATATAAAGCAATGCATATTACATGTGTATTAGCTGCTACCCGTGACTACGCCCGCGTTTTAAGAAACATACTTAAAAACTAATTTTTGTTCTGAATTCAACTTAAAACAATATTTACTCCGTTATATTATACACATTACAAAACAAAAAAAAACTATTTGAATTTACATTTCTTTCGATTGGATGAAGATAAGTTAGTACATTTGTGTTTTCCACAAATAATATTCAGTTTCGAAATTCAGGGAGAGCTTATTTAGAGCCCCCGAAGACTACAAACCTATCGTCTCTTTGTTTAGTCCATCACTTAGTTGATACGAATATGTATAAAATTGTCGACCAGTTGTTGAATAAACAACTCTGCCTTATACACTCAGCATACCCATTAACCTTTTCACCGCCCAGCTATACTAAACGCGATGTGTCGCTGTACGCCAACGTATAAATGTATAACAATGATATAGTACGAAAGCAGGGATGGCGGTAACGTCATATCGATAATGAAACAAACAATGTGTAAATTTAAATTGTTACTCAAATTTACAATTAAAAATACACACTGTTAAATTATAATGGTAATTTGTTATATTTTATGAGCATTTACAGAAAGAAAAATGGGTATCCGTTATCGGAGACAAAGATACATGCATAGACTTGCTAGAGATAATAATATAATAGGCACATCACTATTCATATCAAAACGTAGTCCGTTTACTTCATATCAAGTCGTTGGCGTTCGTAGCACGATAAATTTCATAAGAAATAGGGTTGTCTATTGTTTTCTTTCTGTGTATAGATTTTTGTTAGTCTATACTAAAAACGCTTCAATAATTTTAGTTTATATTTGAAATCTAACATGAATGGTCAGTCAGGAACATTGTTTGAAGTGAACACAAGTGGCAAAATAAGTGTAGTTTCGGAAAGGGATAGTAAGTGACTTTTTAATACTGATGTGCTAAACCTTTTCAGCTTATTTTTTATTTAATGCAAATGAAAAACTGGCTAGTTTGATTAAGGATATACGAATACCTAAATTCATAAAAGAGTAATTACACTTAGCTATTCAAAATTATTATTTCCAGTATCAAATCAAAATCAAAAACAATACACTCCTTTTTTTGGGCAGTCGTGTAAAAAGATTAAGGTGTGCGGGTCGCCCGGCACTATGACACAATGACCTTGACACCTATGCGCTTACGACGTCACAGGTTTACTTCTATTGAAGTTGTCGGCGCAAGTGACACTGACATCTTGCATTACGTAGAGATGGGTGTAGCAATATCGAAAACCATCGGTACATTTTATTAA
Source organism: Euclidia mi (assembly GCA_944739405.2). Taxonomy (NCBI): domain Eukaryota; kingdom Metazoa; phylum Arthropoda; class Insecta; order Lepidoptera; family Erebidae; genus Euclidia; species Euclidia mi. The sequence continues at coordinate 4,701,732 of OX123187.2, read as the reverse complement.
TTTTAATGAAGTGATTTGATACGTACATAAATTTTAAAACGTATTATGTAATACGTTATTTACTGACCGGAATTACTTTTTAATCACAGAATTTAATAACGATTGGATGGAAAAAGACAAAAAAATATATAAGATTCTAATGAATGCAACTTTCGCGTCACATCACTGGCCTACTTGATATGAAGTCGTTGGCGTGCGGGACATAAAAATATTTGAGGCCTTTTATGTTTTTATCCATTTTAACACAGAAAAATGTCTGTTCTGCCTGAGAAAATAATAAATAGGGCTTCATTCGTGTCCATCTACACAATTACAAAAGAAACAAAAGTGTTTATGTATCGTAAATGTATTTTTTTATAGTGAACTTCTATAGAAGTCGTGGCGCGGACGGTACGAAAATCCTGAACTTCTATAGAAGTTGTTGGCGGTGAAAAGGTTAAACTATCGGGCGACGGTAAGTCTGTAGTGTGCGGGGGCTCTAGTTGAACGAGCAACTGAACGCAATTGTTCATTGTATTTTATTGAACCATTAATCACAGTAATTTACTGCTGGGATAACAAAGTGACGTAGATCTTCATCGCATCACGTTCCGCCCACGCTGTCTGCTAACTAAACACATCCACGTATAGTGATCGCTTCGTGTTTATTATACAAACATTATTTACTATAAACAATGTGTTTGTTTATATTGAGGCGAATTTCTGGTGGAAGTAGCGTTTAGTACAACAATCAAATATTTTCACACCTCACAAGAATACTGGTGTGTAATCAATATTTTCAGGACGAGAACTAACGAACTACACAGCTAGTTAAAACTTAAGCGAGCATATAGTCGGTACCAGTAACAATGAACCTGCGCCGCGGCTCGGAGCCTATAAATAGTTTATTTGTCAATTACAACAAGTGATCCGAGTCGTAAAGGAACGGAGGTTAGCGCTGTTAATTAAATAATATATATACCAGAGCGACAAGCGTGAGTGGCCGCCATCTGTCGCGAGCATACCGCGCGCTGGCGGTCACCCGGGGATATCCACACATTCGACACTGTTAGTAAAACTACACTCTCTCACTGATTATTTAATCGCAGTAACAATCGTCTACATAGTCACCGATCGCGAGATAGCCTTCTAGGTTACAACAATAACATACTAACGACTTCACAAGCGAGTACATACATAATAATATAATACGTTAAATAACAATGCAAGACGGATCAGGCGCACATTTTAGTGGTTAACTCAAAGTAACTCGGTACTCGGCGACACCAATAAATTATTAAATAAATAACGATTTTAGATTCAGATTGATAAATATCACAGCGGCATTTTAGGTAACACAAGCGTTAGAAGTGGGAGTAAACACAGGTGCGTGAGAGGGGCGGGTGTGGCGGCTACGAGTAGTGCAGAGGCTCGTCGATGTTGAAGGTGCGCGGGCCCGACACGCAGTAGGCGGCGTCACGGCGGCGCGGCGGGGTCGGCATCACGCCCGGCGCTAGCGGGGCGTCGATGTCGAACGTGAGGGGCGCCCCCGCGGCCCCGCGGCGCGCTAGCAGCGCCTCGAAGCGCTCCAGGCTGCGCTCGATGGTGCGCCGCAGCTCGCGCCGGTGCGCCTCGCCGCCCGCCTCGCACGCCTCGAGCGGCGAGGCGGGCTCGTCGATGGGGTACGTGCCGCCGAACACGAGGGGCTTGTAGGGGCGCTCGGCGGCTCGCGCGCGTCTCGCCCATGAGTCCACTGTGTCGCAGATGAGGCGACCCGCCGGCGGCGCGCGACCCAACATCGCCGGCGCGGGCGAGCGTACGGAACGCACCGGCGACGGCGACGGGCTATGCGCGATGTGCACGTCGAGGTCCGACAGTGGCGCCGGAGCGGGGCTGACGACGGCGCGGCCGGCGCTGCGCAGGCGCGCGGGCGTTGCTCTTGGCCCGAAGGCCAGGCTGGCGGCGTCGGGCTTGGGGTGCACGCGGCGCCGCAGCCCCGGCGAGCGCGGGAACTCCGTCAGCTCCAGTTCCTCGTTGGACAGCGGTGCGACTGCAGAGGGCGCCACGCGCGCGGTGGGCGGGCGCGGGCGGCGCGGGGCACGCTGCACACGCGCCCACCAGACAACGTTAGACAGGCGCCGAGTGCGCCGGCCCGACGCGCGCGTCGAACCGGACCGACACTCACGCGCCGGAGCTGGACCGCGGGGTGAGGTGGCGGAGGGACGACTCGGATCACTACGGGTGCGCGGGACGCGTGCTGACGCGGCCGTCGCTCGACCGAGACTGCTCGGCCTCACAGTAAACAGTGGCCGATTATATGAGCGCGGACTGGCATGTACTATATTGGCAAATATTTAATAAACCGCGGCGTTCAAGCTTAGATCCTATTGTCTCCGAAACGATCTACACTAGCCAATTGTAAACTACAATATATTATACTTTTCTTAGCGATAATACTAATGAAAAGTTGTGTCCATCCTTGAAGTGTAATAACACGTAGGTCGTAAACGTTTTATAAATTGAGCGAGACGCGTCACGAACAGAAAGGTTACGTTGACCGCTCGCTTCACTAACACTTAATATTGTAACAAATATATTTTACCAATATAATTTTACACCACATAACTATTTACTGACATATAATAATATATTCTAGCACATAAATAAATATTTTCTAGAAAGACTATATTATGTAACAATAATTATATTAGTTTATCACTGCGACAAACTAAGAAACACTAAATGAAATTTCGATACAATCTCAAACATCTGCGGATATGGCGGGGGCGGCGTGGTTGGAGCCGTATTTGTACAAAAACAGCTAATACTGGCTGTATTAGCCAATGATATTTAGATGCCCAGCAACTAAGTATATTGCGTCACAACTAAATTCTAAAAACAAACAAGTTGTTACTCAGACAGACTTCTTTAACTACATCTATCTCAATTACTGACACGCTTTAAGCACCAATAAATATTAACTTCCACAATATTTGGTTAAATAAATCGGCTAGAATGATGGAAAATTTCAACCATTAGTGAGTAGGAGTAAATTGTCGTTGTTTATTACAGTTTACGGACATCAATAAATGTCAACGGAATTGATTTATTAATGAGATTCTGTTTAACCACAACTTGGCATGTCTATAGAAATGTTATTATTATTACAGCCTCATTTGTCAGTTGTTTATAAAACAATATAACATTGATTGTCGACCCGTAACCATGTTTTGGATTTAATGGTCATTTGTGAGAATTGTTTATAATAATAGATAGACATAGAATTTTATAAAGACATTATTTGATTGATACTGAAAGCCTAAAACCATATATATTTTAGGCAGAAACGGAGAAAAGAAACTACGGAGATGAGGAATGATTCTAAATAGAGCTCTAAGCGTGACTGCTCTTCTGAAATGTCTTTCAGTTTCTCCAGTTCCATAAAAAACTGTTCACTTACGAAGTCTGGGATGGCTCATTATAACTTAAAGTGCATATTGGACAAGAGTAATTTAAAGATAACTTAGTACCAGCTAAATACAACGAATGGTTCGACAACTGTACATTGTATACTGTACAAGTTCTCAAAGGAGGTCAAACCAAACATGGCTTGTACAACAGATTAAACCGACTGAGAATTAAGATAAATTGCTTGTTTAAATTAGATACTGTGCAGAGGACCAATTACGGTAATTGAAAACAATAAGTAGACCATGTCACATTTTGTGTGGTGGTTAATAAGAAATGTCAAGTTCTGTTTTAAAGTATGCTGTCCTAAAACTGATTCGACGACGTTTTTGAATGATAGCCAATATTTTATTTTATTCAAATTTACGATTTCTGTTATCTGAGGGTCTAGACAAGTGGCATTTACTTCTGATTTCTACTATCGCTAACGCTTCGTTGTCATGGTAACTTAAGCAATTAGTTCTTCGTTGACCACGTGATGTATCGAAAGCTTAAATATGTCAGGTCCATACATTACTGCACTTAGCAATTAGCGATATCGCTAATTGATTGTCGCTTGTCTACATGGCCGGGTGTTCTATGGTAGTTTTTTTTTTTGAAAAATCTGTCGCTCAAGTATTTATTACTTAAAAAGAAAATAGAGGTGTATTATATAGGAATACGAACACTTCTTATACTACACTCAAGGATGCGCGCAACTCCCCACTAATACGGGACTTAAATAAAGTACGAGTACCCTCCACCAGTGGGCTACGTACCTCTGCGTATCCGTAGTTGTGTTCCTGCTGGACGTACGGGTCGGCGTACTGCTGGTGCTGGTCCTCGGGCCGCGGCCACTCCTCGTACTGGCCGTACTGCTGCTGTTGCTGCAGCTGCTCGTCAGGCTGTTGCTGCAACGGTTGCAGCTGCGGCGAGTGTTGCGGCGGCGCGTAGAACTGCGGCGCGTATTCAGGCTTCTCCTCGGCTGGCGCTGTCTCGTATGTTGGTATAGGTTGGATCGGCTGATACTGTGGCGCCTGTTGGCAGAATGTTCACATTAAGGATCCAAAAGTGGAGGGTGAAACAGTGGAATTTTAATTTTACTGTGAAGTTTCCAAAAAGTTCCACCATCCAAATTTTTTTCTGTAATAAGTGTATTTATTGAATGTCGAAATTCTAAAGTCTGCTACACTATAAAAAATCATTTTCTTTGCAATAAAAATCGAACAGTCTTTGGAGCCAATCTAATCATCTGAATGTGGATTGCGGGAAGAGTGAAGACTCTGTAAGAGTTCCTTTAGGCCCGCAACCTATGTTACCGCCGCGCTTTTTATATCTAGTGTATGTGTGCAACTGTGCATACATATCAATTACTTTGGTTAACTTTTATCTAAGAGGCAATAACTAAGACAACTGTCGACACATTATTTACTAAGCGCTATATATTTATTATGATCAAACAGTATTTATTATGATCAGAAGGCCAGAACACTGAGACTAGAGTGGCCGAGTATTATGCGGGTGTCATATTGTTCACACCAATAAAACCATTAACACGAAGAAGAATAATTCCCAAGGCGGTTAGTGACTGACCTGTGGTAGGTCCCAGCCGTACTGTTGTTGTTGTTGTTGTTGTTGAGGCGCGTAGTAGTTGTTGTGTTGCGGCGTGCCCTGCGGCGACGCCTGCAACGCGCTCTCCGCCTGCTCGCGCAACACGCAACACGCAACGCAACGTTAGTTACACACGCACATCACACAGTTCATGCTTGGATTGTACACACCAGAAAAAGACCAAAAATACTGCAAAATCTAAATCAATTTATTATTGCTCGAGTCTATAAATTAATGCCCGACAACAACGTAACAAGCTTTAAAACAATGAAATTATTTGACCTGCAAATAGTGATTAATGGAAAACTCGCAAAAACAATAATTAAAGTACCAATTAAAAATATCTAGCATTGAAAAAAATATGTAAGGGGGTAAGAAAATCATGCTTCAACAAATAATGGGAAAGAAATTATAGACAATTTAAAGACCATCGATAGATTCATTTAACAAGTAACACGGCTACTCGTCAAGCTAGACACTTTGACCATTGTGCCGTCCGTATGACGTAGGATATAAGTATCAAAATCGTACTGCAACTGTATAGATTGATTTGTAGCTGTGTGTACAAGGCTATATGATCGCTAGCCGTAAGCTTGGGGTTGTGTTCAAACATGCTGTCCTTTATACAAGGGTTTTATTGTAAGGTTTGGTGCGTACCGTGAGCATATGCGCCACTTGTTTGACATCGTCGAGCCACTGCTGGTGGTGGCGCGGCGACGGCTCGCCGCTGTCGGGCTCCTCCGCGAGGGGCGGGTCCTCCTGCAGCGCCGGGTCGTGGTACTTCAGTCTGACAACAAAGACACATCACTAAATATCACTGCACTATAAACACTTGGATGTGACAGTGCAATCTTATAAAAAATCTAGCCGTCCTGTGACAATCACAGACTTTTCTAAAGCGTTCAATATGGTTGACCATGATATCCTGTTAAGAAAGAAAGCTGGCTCGTGTTGGGATATGTGGCTCATTATAGAGATTGTGCGAATCATACCTGCGTAACCGATCTCAACTCTTTGTGGTACGTGAATTTAATTTCAATCCAATATTAGGGCTGTGCTATCTGGTGTTCCCCAGGCATCACACCTTGGTCCCTTATTCTTTTTGGTATTTGTAAATGACATTTGTACTTCAAAGTGTTAAACAGACGACTTGAAGTTTTATAGAAACATTTGTTCAATTGAAGATGTAGCTCAACTACAGACAGATATTGACTCCATTTTAACCTAGTGTTAAATTAACAAAATGTCCTTAAATGCGAATCAATGTTATCACATAAAGTTTTACCATATTAAAACCCCATTGCAGTTACCTATTTTATCGACCAGATTCCTCTAAGATTAGTTCCTAGTAACCATGATTTTGAAGGGACAATTGTTAACAAAGTCGATTTTTGTGGACACATTGTTAAAATCATCAAGAAGGTAGCTCGTCTTGCAGGTTTTGTATAGCGAAAATGATATTTTTGAAACTAGAAAAATAAGCACTTGTATTTCATTTTCTTGACGTAAGCAAATGTATAAATAATGTGTGTTAATCAGTTTAGTGGCACAAAAGAATAAAGCGTCATTGAAGTCACTTGTAAAACCCAGAGAATTATCCAAAATTACGCCCAGGTCACCGAACATGGCTTACCTCTTCCAAAACTGTATTATTAAGGTAATTTAATAGTGTTCCTTTTATTCTATTTTCAGGTACACTTTTAAGGACGCATTTATATATATTCAAATACATTATATTAATGGAGCACCAGTTACTCATTTTATCCGTCTCAATTTGTATTACATCAATATCTCTACGCACTACCTTTAATGATATTAAATCATTCTAAATAATTTTGTAACACATCTAAAACATACAATTTATAATGTTAACCAACTCATTTATAAAGACCAAGAAGAATAGAGGACCCATGTACGACCCCTGAGGAACACCCGTAGGGACAATTTTAACTTGAGAAATATAGCCGTTAAGCATAATCATAACAATTGTGACCTACGTATTTCTCAAACACGAATCGCATCAAACCAACAGAGAACCATGTATAACAATTTTAGAACTTTTATCCAGTATAATATTTTGGTCTATAGGATCAAAGGCTTTGCTAAAATCGGCATAAATTACGAGTACCTGGTCACCGTTGTCTAAAGAGCTATGTCATCAATAAATGAAATTAAGCTATACGCCAGTGCGATATTCGGCTTGTACAGCCCGCAGTCCGCCAGCCAGTACTAGGTAGTATACAAGTGTTAGGCAGCTCGGTACCTGTCAGCGAGCTCAGCCAGGTGAGCGATGAGCGCGCGCGAGTAGTTCCGCGGCGCGCGGGTGACGGCGCGCGCGGCCGCCTCGCTGTACGCCAGCGCGCGCTCGTACAGCCCGCAGTCCGCCAGCCAGTACTAGGTAGTATACAAGTGTTAGGCAGCTCGGTACCTGTCAGCGAGCTCAGCCAGGTGAGCGATGAGCGCGCGCGAGTAGTTCCGCGGCGCGCGGGTGACGGCGCGCGCGGCCGCCTCGCTGTACGCCAGCGCGCGCTCGTACAGCCCGCAGTCCGCCAGCCAGTACTAGGTAGTATACAAGTGTTAGGCAGCTCGGTACCTGTCAGCGAGCTCAGCCAGGTGAGCGATGAGCGCGCGCGAGTAGTTCCGCGGCGCGCGGGTGACGGCGCGCGCGGCCGCCTCGCTGTACGCCAGCGCGCGCTCGTACAGCCCGCAGTCCGCCAGCCGACACGCCAGCACCAACTTGTACGCCTGACAGACAACATACCACATTAGACGATACAACGTCACACTCAGAAATATAAAATATATTAAAGCTAGACTCAACATTAATAAAGTATTAAGGCAAACGTACCTGTAACTCAGTAATAACGAAGTCATCCTGGTTGAGCGACATAGCGTACTCGTAGACTTCTGTGGCGAAGAGCGCGCGGTTTGTCGCTAACTGCTGCAGGTTGGTGGCGCGTGGATCGGCCAGTAGTAGCGCCAGGCGCGGGGCCGCGGGGGCGGCGCCCGAGGGCTCCGGGGACGCCAGCGGCGCCAGCGGGTGTCGCGAGAACTGCACGCCCGCCGACAGGTAGCAGAACTGCGCCGAGTAGAGAAGCCCCCGGGATGACAGGCTGTCACCTGCACCACAAGATCAGTTTTGAGTATTTTACCAAAGATAATGACGATGAATCTATATTTGTATATGTAAACAACAATGTCCGTGTGGTGACGGATTAAGAATACGGAATGTCACCACCCCATATCATCCTATGGGTGTCGTAAAAGCCGACAGAGGGAGCATATTATGCAGAGAACAGCACTGTAAGAGAAGGAAAACTTGATACAAACCCTATACCAACCCGTTTGTCCAGCGTGGTATAGTAGGCCAATTCCTCCTTTCAAAGGAGAGGCCTAGTCCAGCAGTGGACTGTTAAAGGCTGACGATATATATAAACAACAACATTGGAAAAATAATGGATAAAATATAGGCACGGGGAGTACATCATGTACCTATCAATTTTAATAAAGCATTTGACCTTATTTATCATGTCTTCTACTAAATAAAATTATGATTATAAATTCGTAAATTAATAAGTACAACTTTCATAGGAGTTTCTATTATCATTTTTATTACTCTTACTGTCAGTTAAAGCTGCAAACAGAGACAAATTTCAAATAAATATGTAATCCTGTGGGAGTAACGCAAGGTTCACTTCTTGAGACCTCTCGTTCTTTATAAACTTTATGATCACATAAAGTTTATAAAGAGCAGAGAGAGGTTAATAATCATCAGATTATTAACCGTTAACGCTACATACCTAGTTGCGTGAGCGTGCGTCGATCCTGGTCGGGTTTGGTGGACGGGTTGGACAAGATAATGGCTGCGTGTGGACGCCAGTCGCCCCATCGCTCATCTGCGACACACTGTGGGAAAAATATAATACTTTAATGAAGTTTTTCATGTCTTCAGGTTTAGTGGCATATTGAAGGTATTGAATATTTATTAATTATGTGCATAGGCGTCGTTTTCCATGTTAACTTGAGCTCCCCCCCCCACCCTTAGGCCATAGGCTGGCGACTTTGCCCCTCCCTAGGCCAACGGTTGTTGACGCCCTAGATTATGTGCCTTCATCACAAAAATCGCGTGCACTAAAAGCAATTAGATAGACGCATTATTTACTGTGTTTCATAGTCCATGCGTGCCAATTTTTGAGGAACGCATAATTTGCACTATTTTGGTGCACGACATAAAATAGTGAAGTTCAGTTTGTCCACGGATAAACAAGCGAATAAATTGATCATTTGGCCCCGTTACTCGAAACGTGATGCCTGTGTATTCAATATTTTGTTTGCCGTCGTAAATGTCTTTGTTACATCGTGCTGCCTTTAAAGTAGCTTGACGGAAAAAACAGACGTAATATTATTAGTTATTTCTCTCTACGCTTAACTGGTGATTAATGCAAGTGAATGTTAAAGTTATCCAGGGCGGGTAGTAACCCGCGCAATAATAGATGCATAGTCTCACAGTGCACAAAAAACGACAAAAACCGAGACTAAAATGTTGCTAAGATAAATGTACTTACTAATACAACACGGATGCTTAGGAGGAAGTGAGAGGGGTAGCGGGCGGAGAGTTGCGTTTCAAGCGGTTGTCAAGTTATAATGCACAAGTAGTAGGTAGCAGGGTAGTAGTGTGTGTGAGGTATACGTACGGTAGCGGCGGGCGGCGGCGCGGCAGCGAGCGTGGCATACAGCGTGTGCAGCGGGTCGGTACGCGCCAGTGCGGCTACGAAGCGCGCCGCCACCAGAGCGCGCGTGCGTCGCTCGCCGTGTGCCGCCAGCGCTAGCGCGTGGCCCCACAGACCCTTGCTCATGGCCCACTCTGCAGACAACACAGACACGTGAACAATATAATTGGGCCTCTTACCTCGTCTTCAAACATGTGGTTATAGAGCTGTAAAATTACACCCCATTTGTATCGCTATGGCGACAATATAACGCGTCGCGAGTAGAGCTTATAACTATTAATAAACCGACAAGCAGTGTATATTCCCAATAGTTTTGTCGTTAAGCAACCAGCAAGTATCCTAGTGCGACGAACGATTCCTCGCAGCAATCTCTCGGCGATCAGGTTAAGTTACATTATGTCTGCGCAACACGCAGCTACACACGTTGTCCACGTGCTCCATGCAAATATCGCTGAGCGAGTATTATCTCTGCTAACTCTTATCACTCAACGACAAACTAGTGACACGAATTGTCACCAGGACTTTTACACATACATATTTTAAAACGATAACAAAATGTATCTAAAAAAATAGTGTATTGTTTGTATATCGCTATGTCAAATTAGAAGACACTCGAGAGAAAACCACAGACGTGCCATGTTAACAACATTTCTCACTCTCATTCATCAACCGATTTAAATGTTTTATACACAACATTATCATCATGAATGTTTTTCATAAACAGAAGAGATATAACGTGCACGTATACGTACCGAGCGCCTCCTGCCGGTTGCCGTAGGTGAGTAGTTCCCGCAGAGTGTCGAGGGCCGCGCGCTCGTCCGACGCTGACTGACCCGGCGAACTCACTGACTCTTGATCTGCAAGTGACAAACATACACATGAAAATATTATTTATAATTTGTAAATGTCAAAAATTTGCATAATAAATTATAAAATTTCACACGCCCTTCGAAGGATAAGAAACATTTTCTCTCAAAGCGAACGAGGGATAAAATGCCACACAAATAAATGTGATTAATTATTTAGCGTCGTTGGTGCCAGCGTATGCTATAGACATTTTTCAGGTGGTTTTATCAAAAGTATACTTACTGATATTCTCAGAAACGGACAGTGAGGGCTGTTCCGGTGACGAGGTGCTGCGGTCCTCTTCACGCGCCTCGCCCGACGCCGATGAACCGCGCCGACTCTCTGTGCAACAAAAACGTTACTAAATCACATAATATGATATTTTATAAATTTAACACACACTTCGCCTCGGGAAGAAATCGGCAGCGCCTTGCTTTCTGCCGGACGATATGTTAATCCAACGTCTGGCAACAAAGGCTATTCATCATTTGGTGGACGATTTCACATATTGCTGAGCTTAATTTATGAGCCGTACTGAAGGACTCAAATCGAGGTTACGCTGATTCTTTTCCGGGTTGATTGTGTGCGTCAACGTTGAGTAATCCAAGTTTAACCAGATATTTGCCTAGTCCTATATAACTTACCATTGTTTGTCTTACTGGTGGCTGGTTTGTACTCGTACTCTCGAGTATTCTTCATCAACAGTTCCGCGATATCAGAGCCGACCACCACCTGCAAAATAAACAACATATATATTATACCTACACTCTAAACAAACTCAACGACCCATTGAACTTGTATCGTAAATTATGATGCATGTTTGCAATGCCATGTTTATAAGTACACAAGTGTTTGTAGAATCGCTAAACAATAGGTATAATTAAACAGATGTTTTTGCTAATATAAAGGCTCATTATGGCCGCCTTCTGATAAATACAAATAAACAACGCTTTATATAGTCGTCTACTTGATAACTTGATCAATAAAAGACATTACTACATTTTACTTGAGGTGCGGTATATAATGCAAGACTCCGTTACGTACACGTGCAAGTCTTGTCTGTAAGTGGATTCTGGTCTGGCGGCCCTTGAAATACAGATTTGACTAGCACGATCGCATGCACATTGTGAGAACTGAGTATTCTGGAGGCCCATCCACTCATCCCTTTCCACCTCCTATTCTTTGCCCAACCCAAAAGGCGGCAACGCACTTGTGATTCCTCTGGTGTTGCTTGTGTCCATGGGCAGCGACAATCGCTTACCATCAGGCGATCCATCTGCTTGTTTGCCGCCTATTACATAAAAAGTCACTGGCATCCATATCGTGTTAAGGCTTTTGGAGATAGGTACCTATCGTAAAGTATGTTTTATTTTTATCTTATTTCAGAAAAGTTGACATCGAATGCAATATGAAGTAGTTATGTGTATTATAGTGCGTACCCCATTCTGGCGGAGCATGAGCGCGAGCAGGTCCCACAGCAGCACGTAGCCGGTGACGTCACGCGCGCCCTCCCGCCCCGCCGCGCGCATGCGCGACACGCAGTAGTCGATCACTGTCTTCTTGTGTGTCACACCTGCACACATATACACATGGTAATTACCTCTGTCAATATCGTGCAGCTGGTTTAACGAACAGGTGTAAAACTTAATTACCTGCTATAAAATTTATATTAATTGTGAACGAATTAAGTAAGTAATTACGTTGTTTCTTCATGTATTCTGACCAAGACTAAAACAACAATTATAATGTACAGTAATTATCAAATATACCTTTACAGGTCACGAAGAAGTATAGGGAAGATCTTCGTAGAATAATGAAACGATAAAAGCTTAGACTCGCCGGTTCCTTAATAATATGTCCGGACATACGTACATAAATAGGTGCACGTATGCGTGCCCACAAGGTGCACGTTCAATATATTTAAGGATGTTAAAAATAGTGATGATTTTATTCAAATCTTGGTAGACCAATAAGTAAACCCTTTAATCTATTAAGTCTCGAATACAAATGGGATATGATGATTATTAAGAATAATTATGATACCCTCTACAGTGTACTAGTCGTGTACTAAAGCATACAAATGACTTTTGTTAAAAGCTTGCGCAATTTATTGCAAGCGTTGTATTTTATACAGTACATAGCAATGCACGTACGCAACGTACACGCATACGTTCAGCAGTCCTCGCAACGCAAGTGCACGTTCAATATATTCAAGAATAGTTATGATCTTCATTGAAATTGGTTAGACCAATAAGCGGCAACCAGACTTCAAGACGTATAATCTCAGATGCAACCAGGATACGATAAAGATTTTCAAAAACCATTTTTTTTTTGTAAGTATTTTTTTTTAAATTTTAAAAAGACAACTCCCGCATTAGGACTAAATCCTGTGTCGCGAGGGACTTACACCCAGACTCGATACACCAATTTATGAATCACACAAAGTGTTGTCTCGTGTGGGGAACGAACCCACAACACTTCGGCGCAGTGTTAAGCAGTGAGGCGACCGCTTAAACCACTACGCCAACCGTGCAGTCAAATACCAAAAACCTATATTATTGAAGCAACCACGCTGACTGCATACATACTGAACTCACGCCTGTTTCTCCGAAGGGGTAGGCAGAGGCATATTAAACGCCCACTTTTCGCCAGTGTTTTGATCCCACGTAATAGGTGGCGGGCCTATTGCCGCTTATCGGGATATTTTGTTTGCCAGAGCCTCGTCCGTTGATCGGCAGGTGCACCACTTGCAGGTGAGGTTGGCGCCCGAGCCTAAGTTCTTGGTGGGAACCCTATGCACGCTGACTGCATTGTCGGAGATAGTCGTGAGTTGTGCCTGCGGATAATAATGATTAAACAGGTGTTGTTACCTTTGACGAGTGGTCCGGGGAAGGCGGAGAGCTCCGCGGTGTGGGGGTGGTGCTGCAGCGCGGCCGCCAGCGACACGATGTGCACCGTGGCGGGCACGCCGTCCACCGGATACGACGGACGCACCACCACCACGTCGCGGGACGATATGCTGCCCTAAACACCACATTGCATACATTCTTATTCGCTTACATACATACATACATAACGTCACACCTTTTACCCCCGAAGGGGTAGGCAGAGGTATATTTCTACACCCACTTTTCGCCAGATATACTTTAGTCCCACGTAATAAGGGGCGAGCCTATTACCGTACCGGGCACATTTCCAGACTCCGTGCTGCTACTGAGAATTTCGTGACAGAAAATCCCAATAACACTGCCCGGCCCAGGAATCGAACCCGGGACCTCCCGATCCCACGCACACATTTATGCCGCGAGACCAACGAGGCAGTCGTCTAGGGTTTGATGTCGAGTTTTCCGTCTCTACACAAAGATGGTATTTGCATCGTGTTATCCCTTAGTCGCCTCTTACGACACCCACGGGAAGATAGGGGGTGGTGAAACTTGTATTCTATGCCGTCAACCACACGGCTTATTCGCTTAGCTATATGGATCGATTGTCTACCTATACTATAATTTGTTTTTGATTTTTTTTTTGTGTCTTTAGTCACTTTTGTTATATTATTGTCGTGTTGAGTACACATGTTTTGGAATGCTGTCTTGAACCTAACCTTTTGTTAATATTGTATAAAGCATGTATTGACTGTATTCTGTTTTGTGTGCCAAATAAATAAAATAAAATAGAAACTCTAAGCAAAATCTCTTCTTCCAAACTCTCTATTTTTCTTTCTATAAAAAACTGGCTGTGTGATACGAAGGGACGGACAGAAAGAGACATAACGAATCTTCAAAGGTTCTGGTATTTGGCTACGGAACTCTAAAAATACTCTCTAAGGTAGTAAGTAAATTGCATAGATACGAAAGTACAATTTGGAACTCAAAAAGATAATTTCTTTGAATTACAGAAGGTGTTGTCCAGTAGCGAACACTTCAATTCGGCTCGAATACACGAGGATAAAGATTTCGTTATAAAATATCAGATACATTTTGTTTACCGTGATTGCACGGATTAAAATTGAATAAGAATGACATATTATCCCTGATAATGGATTTAATACGCTTTATGTGTCTATGTAATTTATTGTCTATTGAAAGAGACGTAATGGCATTAATCATAAAAAATAACAAGTTCATAAGTATAACTTGTAGTAATTTTTATTGTAACTAAAAATATCTAGATTTCTATAAAACTGCATTATTTTGTTGAAAGACAATTGTACATTATTGTCTTCATCATGTTAAATATTGATTTGTCCGTGCCATTGTGATTGAGATGCATCGCTTTGTTTGGAAAACCGACACTGGCGGGACTGTGGTGCCACCGGTATCATCATTACTAGGAACGGTAATCTTCCAACCGAATTTCAACAGAATAACCTGTGTGACGTCAATGAGTGACTGTATGCATCTAGACATGAGATCTTCTTCATCAGCCTTTAACAGTCCACTGCTGGACTAGGCCTCTCCTTTGAAAGGAGGAATTGGCCTACTATACCACGCTGGCCAAACGGGTTGGTATAGGGTTTGTATCAAGTTTTCCTTCTCTTGCAATGTTGTTCTCAGCATAACATGCTCCCTCTGTCGGCTCTTACGATACCTATGGGATGATATGGGGTGGTGACATTTCGTATTCTTAATCCGTCACCACACGGATAATGAGATATTTTTACTGAAATAAGTGATAGATGGGTCAACTTAACTGCTGACGATGAGATAGATTATCATTATAGAGGTGCCAATACTGCCAATGCACACAGAATACCAGCATTGTATTATGGACACAATACAACAATATAGCTCAGTGTATACCAATATATCTAGATAACATGCTAAGTTTTATATTGTACCATTCCTGTTTGTTTTAACGTATAACTTTTAGTGTCTGTGACAAATAAACAGTTTTTCTTTCCTTCTTTCTCACATCGAAAGACGGAGCTAACAGTTGAGAGCAGAAAGACTAACACAATACATCTGAATATTTCGAAAAAACAAACGGTAGCCGTTTGCCGAATGTTTAATGTGACGTTACCTTGATGTGTGCGGTGGAGAACTTGAAGGGCGTCATCCTCTCGGAGCGCACGGTGGAGTCCTCGAGGTGCATGTTCAGCGACATGTCCGTGTTCAGGTCCCTGGCGAGGTAACGCACGTGTCAACATACATGCACATGACGTATAGCAACGTACACATACAGCTTCACTCGACGCTTACCCTTTGGTAATGCTGATAAAGCCAGAAAACAGATAAAGGACAAAGAAGTCGACATAATAAAATAATTTAATTAAGAAAGATATTAGCATTTTATAGTATTTGGTCCTAGAAAAAATAACTTAGAAATACCGTAGGTTTCAGTATTTCTAATTATCAAAGACTGTAAAATATTTCTGGCTTCATCAGAAAGTAATGTCGAGGATTCAATAACAGTTATTCACATAACTATACTATACACAAATACAGTATGTTCTATAGCGATTAGTGTATCAAGCTAATACATGCAGTGCAAATTAAATAATGCAATAATGCAAATTAAATTTAAAATTCAAAACCAAACACGCAAAAGCGACAGCATAATGATATTGCTGAGTTTATGACCACACACAAACACATAGATATTTCACATCAATATACAACAATAATGATATTGGATGCATTATGAAATAAATTGGTAGTGCAGATGGTCTTTAATCTATACTGAGATATATTAAATTATGTATATGGTCAAGCATTTTCCCTCTTCGGAGCGTTGTGCAGTTGATTGCTATTGTTTTTCGTATGGCATGTTCATTTCTTATATCATTGACACTATACGTATGAATTCTGGCAATTAAATCAATCTCTTCTAGTAACGTAAACTTTATTTTAAAATAGGGATGTCGATGATCACTGGTTTTATTATCATATAACTGCACAACAGACTGAAGGACTCAGGTTAAAATGTAAATTGGTGTAAAGATGTGTGTATGTATTTGAGGTGGGTTGAGCTTTTGAAGAGGGTTAAGTGTTGGGCTCATGTGGAGGTGGTCACGGGCGGAATCGTGTGTGTACGTGTGGGTGTGTATTACTTAGATTTATGTGCTTGTGTAACCAAACAACTCGGCGCTGGACCCGTTTGAAAAATAATCCCTTGGCTCGCTCATAGAGTCGAGGCACACTAGAAACTGATTTTGTATACTAGTGTCAATGTGCGTGTAAAGTAGCACTGGAAGCGACGATGTTTTGCTAAGCGATTCTCGCCCTTATGGTGGTCTAGCGGGAAGTTGTTCGACTGTACGTGTGGGTGTGTATCACGTAGATGTATGTGCTTGTGTTGTGTATGGGTGGCGGTACCTGTCGGAGAGGTCGGTGCGGAGCGAGGGCGCGTCCCGCAGGGAGGCGGCGGCGTCGTGGCGGTACGCGAAGTACCTGGCGGGGCGGCACACGCTCACTCACTTACTCACGCGCACACCAAGCGGCCCGTAACACCTCTCAACCTTCTCTATCAATACAATCTATACGTTCGCCTACCTTACTTCTATTTCGCTCGCATACTCTAGATACCAATGCACTTGATATTTCCTTCACTGTTTCTCAATTCCTCATTTGCTGAATGATACTCGTAGGTATATTCAGCAATGAGACAAATTATGCACTACTGTTAACCAAACAGTTTATTATTATAGTGCAATAGCTGATCCTATAAATTACCTATAACCCTTGAACTTTCTTTACATGTTTTACTTGAAGGAGTATTGTCTGTGAATTACAGTTTGAGTTGACACCTTTTATAAAATGAAGTGATAACGAAACTGATCCGAAGTTAATAGGGAAGTTCATTCCATGGAAATGATAACATTAGTAATGTAATGGTTGAGAGGCGTTATTCGAGGCTGTGATCATTGTACAAAGAAAAGCATAATGAAAGCCGTCGACAAGCTTACATTATCCTTCTCAAAATCAGTGAAATATGACATCAAGATATTTAGAAACCATAAAATAAATCAAATCATAATAATAATTTATAAATATTCTTCCAAATCCATCTGACTCGTAAAAAGTGTTTCTAAGATAATCTTGGTGTCATTTGAAGCATGTTCGTAAATATTCATAATAATATTAATAATGTACAGTAATGGGTGTTAATATCGATGGGACCGTCGCTCTGTGAAGCGATCCATTCTGTGAAATATCCAAACACACACCATGGAACCACCCGCAGTCTACTCTCGGTCACAACCGACTTTTTTCAACAAGAAGCAATGAAAAATAATCTAACTGCCTCTGCTTATCAATCCTATGAGGAAGTTTGACAATACCGTCACGTTTATTACTTATTTTCAGATATGTAATAAACCTCTCACCGTTTCAAGCAAAGGAAATATTTTTTTGAAAGATTAAAGTGATGATCATTTATATCGGAAAATAACAATTGTACTGGAAGTATTATTTCTTTAAGTAGTCCTCAGGGCAAACACTGGATTCAGTACGACAGTACTGAACCCAGTGTTTTATTGACTGGACCAAAAGCAGGCCGTGGTTGGCAGATATAGTGCGTGCACCATCCTGTGCTAACTATGGCTATATAACAGCACAAGCAAAAATGCGGTATTTTATGCACCTTTGTATGATACAAACAAGACGCTGCAACCGCGCTAGTGTGTGTGGCGCGCGCCGATGTAAAGTGAGCTTTATGTCTAGTGCACTTACGTGTCATTTCCCTTGAGGCCGGTGGTGCTGGATCGACCCGAGTGCACGCTGCCGCGCTCCTGGCGCACGTCGTATGGTATACTGCCGAAATCTAAACACCGACATTTTTTATGAATTAATACCAACAAACACATAAAATTCAGAAATTATAAGTTGAAAGAAGTATCATGCCACTATGGTTCAAACCACTATCGAAATAAGTAGTCTTATTTAAGTCACAAATAGCAGCGTTTAGAATTCGTTCGCTTGTATGCCGTATCCAATATTCATGTGTTTATAATTAAAATGATCAGCCGATTTAACGGTGGTGCGAAACATCGTGCTGCAACTATTACTTCAAGATATTCACAGGGTCAATGTAATATTTCAATACTTATGACATTTAGGCAGCAAGATCGCCTCATTTGTATACACCGTTTTAATGTTACAGGTTATGGTCCACATAGAAACTATCAGCTATTTTTTTTAACGTAACGGTTTACACGCATCGCGCCTCATGTAAGATTTTACGTTAAGCAGAAGAACGTGTACATGTACGTGTACATGCACGCATACGCGTACGCATCAGTTGCTTATTTTTTGCCTTTGTCAGGTTTTGATCTGTCCATCCATAGTGGCTCAGTACTGGGCAAGTGAAATGCCACTTTCAAATGTGAGTAAGAGTGAGTCATAGTCCAGAGCGTTGATCTGTGCCCAAACGCTGGTGCTGGGCGCAGTATGGTACCTCGTAGCCCTGTGGCTCATTAGAGGTGCTATTACTTGTCATGTAGGCGGCGGGGCGGGGTGGAGGGGGAGTGTCGGTGCGGGGTGGGGGTGCTAGTTACCGTCGTAGAGGGGCGCGGGCGGGTGCTGCGCGGCGCGGTAGTCGGCGGGCGGCGGCGGCGCGTGGCCCGCCATGATCTGCTTGTACAGCGCCATGTAGGCGGCGGGGCGGGGTGGAGGGGGAGTGTCGGTGCGGGGTGGGGGTGCTAGTTACCGTCGTAGAGGGGCGCGGGCGGGTGCTGCGCGGCGCGGTAGTCGGCGGGCGGCGGCGGCGCGTGGCCCGCCATGATCTGCTTGTACAGCGCCATGTAGGCGGCGGGGCGGGGTGGAGGGGGAGTGTCGGTGCGGGGTGGGGGTGCTAGTTACCGTCGTAGAGGGGCGCGGGCGGGTGCTGCGCGGCGCGGTAGTCGGCGGGCGGCGGCGGCGCGTGGCCCGCCATGATCTGCTTGTACAGCGCCATGTAGGCGGCGGGGCGGGGTGGAGGGGGAGTGTCGGTGCGGGGTGGGGGTGCTAGTTACCGTCGTAGAGGGGCGCGGGCGGGTGCTGCGCGGCGCGGTAGTCGGCGGGCGGCGGCGGCGCGTGGCCCGCCATGATCTGCTTGTACAGCGCCATGTAGGCGGCGGGGCGGGGTGGAGGGGGAGTGTCGGTGCGGGGTGGGGGTGCTAGTTACCGTCGTAGAGGGGCGCGGGCGGGTGCTGCGCGGCGCGGTAGTCGGCGGGCGGCGGCGGCGCGTGGCCCGCCATGATCTGCTTGTACAGCGCCATGTAGGCGGCGGGGCGGGGTGGAGGGGGAGTGTCGGTGCGGGGTGGGGGTGCTAGTTACCGTCGTAGAGGGGCGCGGGCGGGTGCTGCGCGGCGCGGTAGTCGGCGGGCGGCGGCGGCGCGTGGCCCGCCATGATCTGCTTGTACAGCGCCATGTAGGCGGCGGGGCGGGGTGGAGGGGGAGTGTCGGTGCGGGGTGGGGGTGCTAGTTACCGTCGTAGAGGGGCGCGGGCGGGTGCTGCGCGGCGCGGTAGTCGGCGGGCGGCGGCGGCGCGTGGCCCGCCATGATCTGCTTGTACAGCGCCATGTAGGCGGCGGGGCGGGGTGGAGGGGGAGTGTCGGTGCGGGGTGGGGGTGCTAGTTACCGTCGTAGAGGGGCGCGGGCGGGTGCTGCGCGGCGCGGTAGTCGGCGGGCGGCGGCGGCGCGTGGCCCGCCATGATCTGCTTGTACAGCGCCATGTAGGCGGCGGGGCGGGGTGGAGGGGGAGTGTCGGTGCGGGGTGGGGGTGCTAGTTACCGTCGTAGAGGGGCGCGGGCGGGTGCTGCGCGGCGCGGTAGTCGGCGGGCGGCGGCGGCGCGTGGCCCGCCATGATCTGCTTGTACAGCGCCATGTAGGCGGCGGGGCGGGGTGGAGGGGGAGTGTCGGTGCGGGGTGGGGGTGCTAGTTACCGTCGTAGAGGGGCGCGGGCGGGTGCTGCGCGGCGCGGTAGTCGGCGGGCGGCGGCGGCGCGTGGCCCGCCATGATCTGCTTGTACAGCGCCATGTAGGCGGCGGGGCGGGGTGGAGGGGGAGTGTCGGTGCGGGGTGGGGGTGCTAGTTACCGTCGTAGAGGGGCGCGGGCGGGTGCTGCGCGGCGCGGTAGTCGGCGGGCGGCGGCGGCGCGTGGCCCGCCATGATCTGCTTGTACAGCGCCATGTAGGCGGCGGGGCGGGGTGGAGGGGGAGTGTCGGTGCGGGGTGGGGGTGCTAGTTACCGTCGTAGAGGGGCGCGGGCGGGTGCTGCGCGGCGCGGTAGTCGGCGGGCGGCGGCGGCGCGTGGCCCGCCATGATCTGCTTGTACAGCGCCATGTAGGCGGCGGGGCGGGGTGGAGGGGGAGTGTCGGTGCGGGGTGGGGGTGCTAGTTACCGTCGTAGAGGGGCGCGGGCGGGTGCTGCGCGGCGCGGTAGTCGGCGGGCGGCGGCGGCGCGTGGCCCGCCATGATCTGCTTGTACAGCGCCATGTAGGCGGCGGGGCGGGGTGGAGGGGGAGTGTCGGTGCGGGGTGGGGGTGCTAGTTACCGTCGTAGAGGGGCGCGGGCGGGTGCTGCGCGGCGCGGTAGTCGGCGGGCGGCGGCGGCGCGTGGCCCGCCATGATCTGCTTGTACAGCGCCATGTAGGCGGCGGGGCGGGGTGGAGGGGGAGTGTCGGTGCGGGGTGGGGGTGCTAGTTACCGTCGTAGAGGGGCGCGGGCGGGTGCTGCGCGGCGCGGTAGTCGGCGGGCGGCGGCGGCGCGTGGCCCGCCATGATCTGCTTGTACAGCGCCATGTAGGCGGCGGGGCGGGGTGGAGGGGGAGTGTCGGTGCGGGGTGGGGGTGCTAGTTACCGTCGTAGAGGGGCGCGGGCGGGTGCTGCGCGGCGCGGTAGTCGGCGGGCGGCGGCGGCGCGTGGCCCGCCATGATCTGCTTGTACAGCGCCATGTAGGCGGCGGGGCGGGGTGGAGGGGGAGTGTCGGTGCGGGGTGGGGGTGCTAGTTACCGTCGTAGAGGGGCGCGGGCGGGTGCTGCGCGGCGCGGTAGTCGGCGGGCGGCGGCGGCGCGTGGCCCGCCATGATCTGCTTGTACAGCGCCATGTAGGCGGCGGGGTTGGTGAGGCGCAGGTGCTCGTAGTACTGGTACTGCTGACGCTGCGCCAGGTACGCGTCCGCGTACGCGCCGCCGCCACCGTACTCTGCGGAACAACACACAACTATATACTACCCTTGTTTGTGACACAAATGACAATGAGGAGAATACAATATAAAGATTTATGGCTGTCGTAATGATTACTGCTTGCGTATATGTTTCTTGGTGCATTTTTTATTATTGTCGTTGGTCAATATTGAATAAGAATAATTTATTTGTACAAAATGTGGTACATTTATAGGGGTCTAGTTCATAATATTGACAGTCACTACATCGATGGTCGCTGTGTCGAAAACGTTCCATCGACGGGCTTATGTATCGACAGTACCCCAAATCGATGGTACGCTACATCGACAGTACCCCAAATCGATGGTACGCTACATCGACAGTACCCCAAATCGATGGTACGCTACATCGACAGTACCCCAAATCGATGGTACGCTACATCGACAGTACCCCAAATCGATGGTACGCTACATCGACAGTAAACCAAATCGATTGTACGCTGCATCGACTACCCGAACTAGTAACTCCTAAGATTTACCAGCATGAGTTGGGACTGCTTAGCAGGGCTCCTATTTTTGGATTAGGGGTCACAAGACAACCTAACATAACCTACTTACTTGAGTTGCAGTCTCACCTAACCTTCATTTCTTTTTGTCTAGGCAAATTGTGATTAAATCTTTAAAAACTCCTGTGTTTTTATTTAAATCTGGCTCGGGTCGGGTAGTCGATGCAGCGTGCTATCGATTCGGTTCACTGTCGTTGTAGCATACCGTCGTTTTAGTGTACTAACGACGAAGCGTATCATCGATTTGGGGTACTGTCGATACATTAGCCCGTCGATGGAACGTTTTCGTTACAGCGACCATCGATGTAGTGACTGTCGATATTATGAACTAGATAATACCCCATTATATACCCCATTTATAGGTGTTATGTGTTAGTGTCGAATCACACATTTCGCCAGTATTGGCATACAAAATTTAAATACAAAATCAAAGAACATAAAATTAAAACATTATTAAATAAATTAAAACCAAATTATTATATGTCAACATCATATTATTGGTGCTGGCATATAAGATATATATAAGATTATCAGTACATTTTTAAAACTGTCCGTGATCCCCGTAAACACTGCGTGAGAGCAATCACACTGCAATTGGCTAAGTACTATGACCTTGTGATTCACAGTAATTATACTTTCAAGTCATGGTATTCGTGTGCGCTAAATCGCCTTGTTATTTGGATGCCCGCCTTATGACTCAATCAGACCGTTTTTTATTTTGTTTCTTAAAGTCGCGTCGTAACGTCAATTTCAAGGCGTTTGTGGTGCGGGTCCCGACATGCTTTCTGGATGTTGTGATGAAGGAGGACTTTTGGCCGAAGGGAGTGGTGTTCCGTCACTTCCGCGGACAAGTGCCACACGAGCGCACATCAACAACGTGCAAGTGAAGCAATACTAACATAGTTTATAAGTAT
Organism: Euclidia mi; assembly: GCA_944739405.2. Classification (NCBI taxonomy): domain Eukaryota; kingdom Metazoa; phylum Arthropoda; class Insecta; order Lepidoptera; family Erebidae; genus Euclidia; species Euclidia mi. Next base: position 4,678,562 of record OX123187.2, on the reverse strand, counting down.
ATTTATACTAACAACCACTGTATGTATGTTAGACTTTAAGGTATTTATCTATGCGTCCATGCCACGCGAAATAAACTGTTTGATTGATTGATTGATAAAGAGCGGCTAGCCGCACGCGATTTGCTCCAAAGTTCTTTTTCCTTCAAAATACTAAGCTGTATTTCAATCAACGCAGAATTTAAAGTTTAAATGACCAATCAACAATCTGTCCTTAAATATAAAATTCTTACGTTTCTGACTGACTGACAGACAAAGCACTGACAAAAATACCGGGCGCAAAAAGAGAAAAAATTGGCATGTAGAATTTCCTGAAATGCCCATGGAACGGACAAGAACAGGTAATTGAAATTATATGTATGCTCGTAGCTTCGGGAATCTTCTAGTTACGCAATAAAATACAGTGGTAAAAACAGGAAATTGAAATTGGCTTGGAAGGCATTTTCATTAAACATTTCCATATTTTGATGATTTGCCTGAAATCAAGTCCATTCTACACATAACTCGACACAAGAAACGTAAAACGCGTATATCTTATCCAAGCACCGCTATTAACTTAAGCAACAAATAAAATAGAATTGCAAAATTTGACCCAATACCTATGCTTTGACAGCAAAACTTGAATTGCAACTTGATCTGCAAGTACTTACAAGACCCAGTTATAAGTTACGGCACAATAACAGCACAATTCAGTACTGTTACAAAGGTGAATATATTTCTAACACATTCAACTCTAGAATGTATTATCAACATTTGATATGAAAGTGTGGCAAATGTAACATGTGAAACATTAAATGTTACCCTAAAAAACATGTAACATAGCAGCGCTGTGATTGGTCACAGTTGCGCCGGCAACGAAAACAATTTGCATAAGAGCTGAAGTGTGGATACAGAATCATTTTATTTTAAAGTATACTTTATAAGAGAAAGTATACTCGACCTTGCAGTGGAAATGGTGTAATTTTATGTATATCTGACGAGATAATTACTGTAGTAAAATATAACTTAACGGTTAAAGTGAGGTGGTTTCGCAGTCATTGAACTTCCATCGTGTCATGAATGTCATGTCTTAAAACACTTGAAATTAAATTTAGTGATCATCAACAATTCAAACATCTCCTAAAGTCGGCACAACAACTTGTGGTTCCCAAAATGTTTTCTCATTCCTCTGTACCTACGTTAAACCGTGAGAGGTTTGACCGACACTTGTATTGGTCAAGGTGACCACATAAACATAGATATTTGCTCAAAAGACCATTCATTTTAATTACGCCTAGTACTGTCACACCTCTTTGCAAGTTGGAATTGTTGCATATACTACCGTAGGTACTCTATATCTATAATATTCATATAATTCAGTGCTCTTTCTCTTAGCGTTATCCCAGTTTCAGCCTGGGGTCCGCTTTCTAGTCTAACCGGATTTGGCTGAATATTAGCTTTTCCACGGAGCGACTGCCTGTCTGACCTCCACAACCCGAAGGGATAGCGATATTCCATGGTTTAGACTAGTGTCAGTTTATTTAGAAGGTACTGACGCCCTGTAACGACTGTCAAAGATCTTCATGACAACCGGGACCGACGGCTTAACGTGCTCTCCGAGGAACGGGACAAGCGATAATTAACAATTCAATACGCACATAACTCCGAAAAGTCATTGGTACGCGCCGTGGATTCGAACCTGATACCCTCTGCATGGCAGTCTGTTGGTATATCCACTCGGCTATCGCTGCCTATATGCATATAATTCATATGCATATAATTCAGTGCACAAAACTGCACGGTTAGCGTAGTGGTTTAAGCGGTCGCCTCGCTGCTTGACGCTGCGCGCAGTGTTGTGGGTTCGATCCCCACACGAGACAACACTTTGTGTGATTCATAAATTGTTGTTTCGAGTCTGGGTGTTCATTGTGTCCGTTAGATGTATGTTTGTAAAGTCCCCCGCGACACAGGATTCGGTCCTAGTGCGGGAGTTGTCTTTTTAAAAACAAAACAATAAAAACAAACAAAAGCTAAAAAAGCAGAGATATAAAGCAGTGTTCTTGACATCATAGAGACTTGCTTTATAGGCCATTCATTTTGATTACCACTGGTACTGTCACACCTTTTTGCTGGTTGAAATTGTTGCATATACTCTGTCGCTATAATATAGCGGGCAGCAGTGCATAAAACGTAAATAATCAGAGATATATAGTATAATATAAAGTGGTGTATACTGACCATCGTAGAAGGGCTCGGCGGTGCGTCTAACGCGTCGGTCGCGGCGACGCGATTCAGTGCCATCGTCATCGGTGGCCGTCGCCTCACGCGAGTCCGGCCGCGACGGCGACGAGTACTCGTCTGTACAACAGAACACACACACTAAACATTAGCAAGTTTATTGTTACAAATAGATGCTATGAGAACAATCAATCAACACTCAACAGATAGGGCTACCTACTGAATTCAGAGGATAGAGATAGATACTAATATATCACTAAGTCGAAGCACGAAATATGTACATTATTCTAGATTGATTAACAACCCATAATGATAGAAGACATGTATAAGATCCACAGACATTGATCTAACTAAAAGGGTGAAGTAGGGTTGGTCTGCGATTTTCTGTGATAAGATAGAAATTGGTTTAGATAGATCTAGATAAGATCCCATTACCATTTACTACTTATAAACCACATTTCCCTAAAGTGCGATAGACGAAATAGTCTTGAAACAGGAAATACTTGAGGGTTCTTGTTAGGATGTAACATTGATATTTCCGTGTATTTAGACTATCAACAGTATTTTGCGAAACGTAAACCGATTCACAATATTTTCGTGATTACATTCAGCTATTCCATATCAGTCTATTTTATGGTAATTGCTTATTAAAGACATTCATACAGACGTATAGCATTATAATTATAGTTAATGAAGTGTTTAAAGAACAAATTATAATAAGATTTAAGATTTTTTTAAACTTCACTACATAGTACAAAACAAAGTCGTCTGTCTATATAATTATGCTTAAATCTTTAAACTACGCAACGGATTTTAATGCGGTTTTTTAATAGATAGAATGATTCTAGAGGAAGGTTTGTATGTATAACACATATGTATAATATGGTGGTACGAAGTTCCCCGGGTCAGCTAGTTAATAATAGTTTTAATCTTTGACTGTCATCTAGTTATCTATTGAATGCACTCTTATTTCTGATGAATATCATTGATAGAATCGAAAAGGAAAAAAATGATAGTATAGCAATATGTACATGGTAGACAAGTAGATAAGAGGTATCGATGTATGTTACGCAGATAAGTGATTTGTAACGCTTGTGGACATCGAGATTCGCCACACAGACACGTACATAATATGTCGAAGAGTGCGTGGCGCATTAGTTTCGCAAACATCCCATTGCTAAAGCGCGGTCAACGCTCAACTATTGTTTTAATATTCATGAACCAAAACTCATTAATTGTATGCGAGGTATAATGACAGCCGAATGGTTGACTCGACCAGTGTTTGACTTTACTGTAAGTCTAGAATCCTGTCCAAGCTGGAGTACTTATCTATAATAGACCTCTTTTAATGTAAAGATTACAGATAGAATATAACCATAGCATAGCATGCGCTACAGGAGCGATAGATTACAACCCTCAATCGACGGATCATCGACATTAATCCGTTTGTGAACTTTTCGCTATGTGAAGTATGTTACAGTCTGTTACACACTGCAACAACGACGATAATTTGTTTATTTGCCATTGCCACTATTGCGTTACCAAATATATGAAAACCCTATCAATAGGTAATTGTCTCAAGAGGCAAAGTGAAGAATTAGATGTGGTCACAACCTTGTAGTCGGTCATCCTAGCTTTATCCCTGATGCATCCAAAAATGTCGTGTATTAGAGGCTCAGACCGGCTTTTTTTTGTTACTGTGTTGGCCATGTTTTAACCACACGGTGAGCACGCGTTTTAGCTTAGCGAATCGAACAATCCATGCGATTGCCAAGGGAGATGACCGTTTAATTAACAATTTGAATGAAATGATTAAGAAAATCATGATAAATGGCTGGTATCAGCAATTATTAATATAGTTATCTTCTAACCGAAGCCGACTTATCGGATTGAAGACACACAGATAGAGATCGATACCACAAGTGATCATATAAACCAAAATATACGTGTATTGATTCAGTGGTATCTCGTTTTTGTATACGATACCAAGATAAGATGATATTGTTATGAATTATCAGGTTCTGGATGAATAGCAAAATTTTCAAGCGTTAGAAATTTTGCTGAGGCTGCTGTTTAAAGACATTTGTTTTCAAATATTTTGTAAGCTATATTAATATACATCCATTTGTTTTCCACTTCAAAACCTGCATAAGCAAACAAAACATAACGTTGGCACAAACGTTATGATACCATATCTATACATTCATTGACTGTTGTCCGACACGCTATATCAAATCTTAGATTCATAACACTTAACATTAATCCACTCAGATTATTTGGTTATAGAAAATACAATCAAAATAACCCCTAGTATGCAGATGTAATTTATAAGTGAGCAGTAATTATTGGAGCGATTGTAATCAAGAGTGTTGTATGAAGCGAAAATCGTGTTATAAATACATTTTCAAACATGTAGTATGCATGCTTCTACACGCGCCCTTGGAACATTGTTAATTGGATTAGGCCACCCGCATACCAACTATTTGCGACTTCTACAAGCTGCCGATCGGTGTGTCAAATAATATAAGACTTCACAGAAATATACAAGAAAGCGGACACGTACCTAATATACAAGTAGGCAGTTATCAGAGAGAAAAGAACCTTGTCTTGTAATAGGGCTTGGTCTGTAACGTTTCTTGTGACCCTGAAGACAGAAATAGGTCCGCCGCTAACTGATATATACCCTCTGACAATAAATGTAATGGGCACAACGGTAAGGTAATTTAATGATGTCCTGTTGGCCCGTGACAGTGACACGGATAGCGTGGACAACTGGCAAACATCGAGATAGCGACGTTTTCGATTGCTCCTAAACAACAGTTATATATAAATACATAGATAGATATGAACAGATAATTCTCTGTTTAATAAGTTTTACAATTACTGTTTCCTGTATTTAGCATTTTGCAAAGTTTGTTTAAAAATATGAAATATAATGAATCAATGTAAAATTTACAAGGGTCGAATTATCTGATAACCAGTAAAAAGATCTAAATACAGCAAAATTCCACACCAAGTAAAAATATTTAATATTAGACGAAAGGACACTAAAACCTCGATGCTACCGCAGTTTCTGTCGCTTAGAGCGATTTCATTTTACGCTAGGGCAGCACCATTTAACACATTGACTGCTGGAAACGTATATGGTGTGTCCCAAGTGTCGGATCCTGCGATGCGGCTAGCCCACAATAGTCGTGTTTAGGGAAAAAATATACAAACGTGCTGGCGAAACACGCGACGCGTGAACCATACCCATACCACACATGTGCTGACAACCACTCATGTGTGTTTTTTTTGTATAGCAACTCGTACGTCGCGTGTCGCTCAGCACAGACACACGCTCGACCTGCACGCGCGTTGCGTGCCGTTAAGCACGAGAGGCTGGGCACGCTCGCGGGGGCGGACGCCGCATGGCAAAAGGCCGTCAACGAATCTTAGGCCAGCAGTCAATGTGTTAACAGCGATAGCGAACGCGTTGTGATCAGTGACTAACTCGGAGCGGAGCGAGGGCATGAGACGTGAGGCGTGTGGGTGGCCTTATTTGTTAATCTTTTATGATTCTAATGTATAACTAAAGTTCAGTGATGAATGGCTAAGGGCGCGCGTGCACTGTGCGTCGACAAACACCGCATGACACAAGTATAACTGTTTGTACCTTGTTGCATACAACTATCGTTAGTTTTTGCATCGGGCGAGAATGTCACAACTGCAAAATAAATATAAATATACTGTCAGTCAGTTAGTCCAACATAAAATAACAGATATAGATACAATAAGGTTGTACAAGCGCTATGTATATAAACTAATTTGTAGGATAAATAGGTCGCACACTATGTTTATAAGTATTGCTGATTACTCGGATAAGGATTAAGTGCAATATTAAGTGGTTTATGTATAAACATCTGTACTATATTATGTGCACTTGTACACTGTCACAAGTGACTAAATGTTGCTTTTAGAGTAACAGAGTAGTTTCTCAATTGCTTTAGACAACTGTGACATGGAGTCGCTCAAAAAACTACCTGGTTCTTATTTTAAGGTACTTCAAGGACCTTACCTCTCCGTGGGTCATCCTTGTCCCGCTGTCTCCTCAGGTTGCCATACTTCCTGGTGGGGTCGATGTCCCGGTAGACGCGCTCGTAGCGGTCGCGGTCGCGGTCGCGGTAGCGGTCACCGCGGCGGCGCGGGTCGCGCTCGTCGTCGTATCGTCTGTCTCGCTCTATCGTGTTGTACCGCTTGGTGCGCTCTCGTTCGTCGTACCGTCGTTCCTTGTCCTCAGGACGCGGCGGCTTTGACGATATATGCGAGCCTTCGCGGCGGCGCCTACAAACAACGGAATATAATAAATGTTTATCAACATTCGATCAATTTATTTGAGTATTGACAAACTGTCAAAACAATACACATTGGTGGGCTCACCTTCGATCTCTCTCCCTATCGCTGTAGTAGTCAGTGTCCTCGGTCTCGTAGCGGTGACTGCGCGCGCTGCGACGCTGACGCCGTGTCTCCGGACTCTCGTCTCGATCGCGTCGGTCGCGGTATCCGTCTCTGTCACGCCTCTCTTTATCCCCCCGCCGGTCGTCCCTGGTCGACCTCCTATCTGTGTCGTATTTCCTATCACCCCTAGAATGTCTTCCTTCCTTATCACGATCTCTGTCTCGCTCGCGATCCCTGTCTCGGTCCCGATCGCGGTCGCGATCTCTGCTTGATTTATGTTTGTCTCTGTCTCTGCGTGGGGACGACTTAAAAGCTCTGTCTCTTTCTGAATCTTCACCGGACGTGTTCACTCTGTTCAAAGACTGTCGTCTTGAACTAGATGCTTGGTGATCAATAGAATCTGATAAATCTGTCTTTCTGTCGGTGCCAACTTCGGTGTGTGTTACATCTGCCCCATCAAGCACTTGTTCGCGGGTAAAAGTCAATTCTGTTGATGATATGATGCTCAAGTCCTGCAAATTTTCTCCTTCCATAGTGACTTCTCTCTGTTGCTCGTCTGGAGGTGCCGAAAAGTCCGGTGACACCTCGTTGCTGGACTCTCTCGCTCCTATCACATTTCTGGGCGGGTTCCTCGAACTCTGCTCCGTGTAGTCGGAGCCGTCGACATTCTGCTCTCTAACGTCGGTGGGGCCGGCATCTGCGGGTAATGCGAAGTCGTGGTCCACTCCGGTCACAACCCGCTGCTCATTAGACCCTGCATAGTTAGGAGCCTGATACTGAGAATATTCATCATTGCTTGGCTCTCCAGGTACCATTCTATCCAGTCCGATTGGCCTTCTCTCTGTCACCCTAGTTGGCGGCGGCTGTGTGTAATTATCAGGAGTTTGTTGGCCGTCAGCCTGCCGGTAAGGTCGCGCACCGCTATCTGTAGTCTGCCCGTCAATATGTCGATCCAGATAATTGTCGCCTGGCTGATTGTAACCGTTATCAACTTCTGTCTGTTGACCAGGAACCATCCTGGCCAATCCTGGTGGTGGTTCATCGCCAGAAATATTTAAATTTTGACTATATTCTGATTCCTGCTGTCCGACTACCATTCGTCGCAAGCCAGGTGGAGGTACACTTCTGCTAAAGTCCGTATTCTCGCCGAAGTCGCCACTGGACAAGTGTGCTGTTTGTAGATATTCATTCCTGTCATTCCTCGGCGCCACCTCCATGTTGTCGGGCACCTGCTGCGACACGGGCATCGGCCGGAATGCGGACATCTGAGGCTGATCTGGTCGCTCAGAATTATCCGGAGTTGTTTCTAAATTCGCCTCAAATCCTACAGGAACTCTGTTGTGCTGTGATACTTTGTTTACCACTGCTGGGGATGTTAGATTTGTACTAGATGTTTGTGGTGCGAAAGATTGCACAGAGGGCGAACTTACTGACCCTTTAACTAATGCAGACTTATGTGAGTATGGTCCCGCGAGTTTAAATGGATTTGAGGATGATGTGGATACAGGGAAAGCAGGAGGAGGCATCACGGAAGATGAAGGCGGCGCGCTCAATGCACCCGGAGCTGACGTAGGTAATGGAACAGATGAAACTGGAGGAGCAGGTGGCATGGCTGCCATTGGAGGTGGTGCCACACTTGAAGAGACAGGAGGAGGGAAACTTGCTGGTGATGCAGCAGGTGGAGGTTGGGTAGCTGAGATTGGATCTTGTGTATGTCGAGCTGTTACTTCATGACCAAGATGTAAACTGTCTGTGGAGGGGTTCTCATGATTAGCCAAACTCATCTCTTGCATAGAACTAGATAATTCATCATGACTCTCCCTCCTGCTATTATTTTGAGTACTGTCAGCTAGAGTAGCTTCATCTGAGGGTCGGGACCATTCACTGTTTAGACCAAAGCCCTCCTCTAGTCCGGGTTGTGAGTAGTTGAAATTAGAGTTATCAGTATTTAATCCTGGACTGCTTTTACTAGAATTTCTGGATTGATTTTCACTCCTATATGTCCCCTCTGACTGTGTATGTAAACCATCACTTGACTCTTGGGACATCTGTGATTCTATAGACCACTGTGGTGTTAAATTGTCTAAGTGGAACCGCTTGCCAAGAGCTAGATTTGGGAGGCGTTCTTTAACCACCTCTCTGTCATTTAATGTCCGGACTTCCTCAGTGTGTTGTGATGACATGTTGCTGGCACTTCTTGGTGCAGTTGGTTCAGGCACTGTGTTGTTTTCCACTACAGGGTTAGAAACAGGTAAAGTAGGTGGTGCATGAGAGGTGGCCACACCAGTTGGTTCTTTAGGATCCTTCTTGTCGTCCATGGCCCAGTTCCAACAGTTTGTGTCTGTAGCAGCAAAGCTTTCTTCTATAACATTGGCATTATTATAAACTTGCTGGTGGGCTGGGGGAGGCTGCTGGGCTAGTGGAGGCTGCTGAACTGGATTTTGAGAGACTTTTTGAGCTTGTTTGGAAGAGTCATCTCCCCACCCCCAATCCCAATTATCCTCCCAGCCATCTGCGTTTGGTTTTGGTTGTGGAAAATTTGGTTGTTGTGCTTGATTTTCGAGCCCTTGGGTTTGATAATAATTTTGTTGTGGATACCTTACTTGCTGAGTGTTATTGAAACCTTGATTAGGAAAGTTCATATTGTTGTAACCATGTGCTTGTGGATAAAACTGATTGGCATTGGCAGGGTAGTCTTGCTGCTGGTACACTTGACCGTACTGCTGGTTGTACGGAGGCTGGTGCTGGTGTTGCTGAGGAGGCATCTGCCAGTACTGCTGCTGGGGCTGCATGTTAGCTGCCGGAGCACTACCCTGGTAATTTGGGTACATGTTCTCTTGATTCCCAAATGGCTGCAAATATACATAAACACAATGTTCAAATATCATAAATATATTGGTAAAATGAAAAAACTATTACTAAGACATTTTATTATATCTAATAAGGTGCTGTCACATATTTATTGACATATGTTGAGCTATTGCAATACCACTTTCATTTTTAGTCAGTTGATTTGTGCAACTCCTTGAGCAATTACTATTGTGAACTAATTGCAGCTATTGATGACTATCAAATAAAGTTACAACATTGTTTGTTAGAAAACAATGTTTAAAGTAACAGAGGAGAACCTCTAAATGTTTATGTGTCAATCATATGACGAGCGGGGCAGGTAACAGCGGTTGGTCCACGTCATTGTTTACGTCCGAGCAGATATAACCTGTGCGGGCTCACCTGTGCCTGGGGAGCGGCGTAGGGCTGTCGCTCGGGCCCGGGAGGGGGCACCGCGCCGCCCTGCGGCCGCTTTGTCCACGACATTCCTCAACTCACCACCGCTTACATAACATTCGCAAGGGCTCCGCTCACATATGCTTCGACTGCGACCGACAGCCCCGTCACTATCATGGAACGGAATGAAACGACACAATCAACACTTTCACTATCGTGCCAGACGTTATCACTACACTAAACATATAATACTAGCGCCACTTCTACTTCAGCCGAGATTATCTTATTGTAATGGAGCAACTGCGTCTAATATAGAATTTATTTTATAAATATTTTATAAAGAATTTGTTGACAGCAGCCCATCGATCGAAGGTGCCCTGTTGGCAGTGTAGCCATTCTAATTTCTCCTACATGCCCAGAATTTTAAGTTGTTATTGGAGTGTCAAAGTTGCAGCGCAGCTTAAAATAATCACAATTCTTGATTTTTGGATCATAATAACAAAGTATTTTTATATTGTAAACTAGCTTGGTCTAACCACAGTAATTTTAAATGCTTTTATTGCTTTTATGTGAAATGAAATTTGTTTTACGCTACTTCGGTGTTACAATATATTAAAATTATTTTACTTGGCGTTCGTCTCAGTATAAATATAAACAGATGTCGCTTTTTGAACGTCATATTGACAACTTGACAATGATGACAGATGTCTCATGTATGAATTGTCTGTTGTCAAATTGTCACCTTGTCTGCCTTCATGCCTTGCCTTGTCACTGTCACTACTGTCAGTGCTGTGTGTGTAGTAGTGATGGGTCGTCGACGCTTTTTACGTTAACGAAACTAGACCGTCCATTCCCGTTCGTCGACGCGTCGATGGACTAGTTGAATTCGTGGACCGGTCTACGTCATCTACCTGTAAACTTCATTTCATAGATGGTCTATATAAACATCACGTCTATTTGACGCCATCTAGTCCATATTAAAAAAATATCAACTTAAAGCTGCACCTTTAAAGTTCAAATTTGTTTGTATGAACGATGTACGTCTCAACGTGTATAAAGGTGATTTTCCACCAGAGTGGCGAGACGAGACTAGGCGAGAAGAGAATTGAAATCCCACTGACCCTTTTCCACTAAAAATTGCCATCGCGAGCTCGCGCGTGACCGCCGCGCTGCCCGTAGGCTTCATTAGATAAAGATATACATAGGTACAGTGCTGTTTGAGTTCGTCTTGCAATACACACGCAATTTCTATTGCGAGAAGCGTGTTTCTGTTGCAAAGTTAATTATACTCTATGTCGGAAGCAATAAAGTTCATTTTTACACAAACAAATATTTCAATTCACGCCTCGCATATTCTCGCCAATCCACACTGTTTCCACCAAAGATGCGCTGGGAGAGAATTGAAAATTTGCCATACAAATTTCAATTCTCTCCTCGCCTCGCCTCGTCTCGCCACTCTGGTGGAAAATCAGCTTTACTCGTTCATGTTCTAGTCCATACCCCAAGAAATTTAATATCAACTTATAGGTGCACTTTTAAAGTTCAAATTTGTTTGTATGAACGATGGACGTATCAACGTGTATTACCCGTCTATGTTCAAGCGTCGTCTTCGCGTTGTCAGTACTAAAGCACGTTTAGTTATTTTTAATTTAATCGTCTACGGATTCAACTAGTCCATCGTTCGACGGTGAACCGTCGATTCGTTCATCGTATGTAGACGGTCGAATCAACTAGTTCGTTCATTGAACGCCCATCGCTAGTGTGTAGTTGTACTTTGCAACTAAGCAAAAATTCAAAAATATCTTAGCTTTAGACTAAAATAATATTTAAAATGGCAAAGCGAGCAAATCCTTTTATAGAAGATTATGTACAACAAAGTAAAATACACGTAAGTCTAAAGCAATTCAATAACAATGAGGAGCGTTTGGTAAAAGTTTATGGTAAGGGTAGTTTACGTTTTTCTTTTCTTTGAATTTATTCTGATAGAGCATTTTGCTTTAGGTAATGAATGTTTGTCCACAGAAAAAACACTGCAACTTCTATTTGAAGGAGCGAAGAAATCTTCACCGGCTGACGTAGTTATTTGCAATGAAAATGATACAAACAGCACAACAGATAAAAAGGATAAAATGAAGCAATTGTTCATTGGTAAAAACGGCACACTGTTGCATTTGGGTAATATGGTAAGATTTGCTGTTGTGTATATGTCTAGTTTAAGTAACAAAACTTTATTTACATCTCATGGCCTATGATCCTTTCACAGGTAAATAAAGATGCTGTTGCAAAACAATGCAGTTGTGGTGTTGGAGGCGAAACACAGTGTGCATACTGTGAGGTGTCCCTATGCTCTGGATGTCAGCACCATTGTGCACAATGTGAAAAAACTTACTGCACCACCTGTATAATAGATGGGTAAGTAGATATACATTTTGTTGATAGGCTATTCAACTGTGTAGGCAGTTGCCCTACCTTCATACTGTCTTAATGAGTGTGTGTAAAAAAAACGAAAGTATATGTATTTTATCAATTTTAGTAGACATATTTTTTGCACACAGCATGTTATCTAGACTAGACTGCAGAGCAAAATAGCCAAAATTTTGGCTTTATTGAGGGTGCCATTTGGTATTGCTAGTCACGGCCAATGCTGACTATTTGCAGTCCGTCAGGAACATATTTTTCTGTCTTGATAGTCAAAAACTAAAAAGAACCGCAGAAAGCAGCTTGTTCTGTGCTAATCTAGGAATGTGTAGGCATATGCTATTTAAGAAGATTTAGTTTTATGTAACTGCCATACCATAAATTAAGCATAGAATATAGGTAACAACAATTTTAAAACACTGCTTACCATATTCAAAGATAACATAAATAAGCAGATTTAACATATGTTTTAATTCACTTTTATGACAATGTTGTTATTCTCAGACAGATCTAATAATGTCTCTACACCAGAGTATTGAGACTATTTCTTTATTGTTGCATTGTATGCACAAACATACAGGGTGTCACAAGACTCATCACCAAGCTGAAGTCTTCTCGTTGTGAACATCATGCCAAGTCATACTAACCAAAAAATATAATACCTGGGAAACGAATATTTTTATTAGTTTTCACATATTTTAAACCGCAATTAAAAGTTCATGCATGCAATGCTCGAAATACCTACGGGGTCATATAAAGAACATATTGGTGGGGTAAATGCATCGATTTTGTACCTAATTAGAAAAAATCCATACTAACTTTGAGCCTCAATATCTCTTGAACCAGTAATTTCCCAGGTACGGTGTAAAATGTTCGTAATTATTGGTACAACATGGGATTTCAGATTTTCGTTAAGGGTCTTTTTACACCCTGTAAAATGTAAAAAATGCTTCTAAATTAAATCTTGCTGTAATTGTTTCAGGTCAGAAGGTTCAGAAGTATGTGTCTCATGTTATAGTTAAATATTTCATTAGTAGCCTAGGTAAGTGAAAATATTGTGATCTTAATGTATTTTTATAAGACTTGTTAAGTAGTTAAATTTATAATAAAAAGTATTAATTGTTTGAAAGCTGGAACTGAATGTAATGGTTTAACAAATAAAACTCAAAGAGTATGTCATATTGTTTATATAAAATACACAACAAGAAACAAAAGTTTACAACTCGACCTAAAAAGATAATTTCTCCAAAGGTCTAAACATAATAAATAAACACAAAGCTCTCGAGGACAATATAACAACTGATATAATTAAAACTGTAATAAGTCACAGATGAATAAGTCTATACAACATATGAGGGTAGTTTGATAGGTCACTCTTGCCAAGATATAACAGACTTTAGAGTATGTAAAGCCGGGTCTCCACTAGGCAACATTTGGCGCGCGACATGTTGCACAGCAAGTTGCCCAACATGTTGAAAGTCAGCGCGGAACTTTTGTTGAACAACATTGTCTGTCTACACATCTACTACTTTACGTCAGTCGTCGACAACATGGCGCCAGAGGACCTTGTGTTGATTTCAGCGGCAGCGGTTATAATTTTATCTTAAAATGCATCGAAAAGAAAAGTTTTTTTAATATATTTTTATACTCTCTGTGAGCGGTATCCCATAAACATTCATGGTTTTGGTACAGCTCGATTAATTTGAGCACTCGTTCGTTACACAACACTACTGACATTGTTGCGCGTCACGTCTCCACTCGACAACAATTGATGCTCAACTAACGATGCTCTTTAACAAACAACAAGCCGCGCGTCATGTGCGCTGTTGTGCAGCGTTGCCGTACATGTTGAGCGTCACGTGTCGCGCGCCAAATGTTGCCTAGTGGAGACCCGGCTTTACAAACCCCACAATGAATGAGACAGACTTATTTATCTGTGTTTCAGTAGATTCACAACACAGTAAGGCAATAAATATAATAAATAGCACTTTACACTCCAGCTGAACACATGAACATAGATATGCTTTATATGCACAGCCCAGAGTCAATGATTAAGTCAATATATACATACTTTGTGCATAGAACATGGAACTTCCATTGTGGAACAACTACACATAAATGGACATTGTATATAATTATTAATTATATAAATAATTGACATTATAAACACACAATTCCTCAAGCTGGGTGTATCATTATTATATAGAAAAATCAGCACCTAAATATACCCTCATCCATTCATACATAAATATTTTTTTAATTTTATATAAACCTCCCCTTTACAATACACGCCATATTGGGTATATTAAACACTCCAAGCTTTTATAATCTGTTTACAGCTCAATAAAAGCAGTGTCATCCCTCATTAAAACAGACAAATTGATGTACTCCCTATTATTTAGCTTATTCGACTAAACACGGGGCAACCAAGTTGTATCCCTGAATATATGAAGTAGCAAAAGATTCCCTCATCACAAACAAGAAGAAAAGTAAAAAATACGTCTTTCGCTTATTTATCTAATAGTCTTAAGTATTTAACTAAGAAGTATTAAACTGCATACTGGCATCGTAGGGATCCATGACACATATCTCCCGCTATCATGTGGGGCCGCGGTCCTCGCCACGCCGGACCTCGCACAAGCCATTATGAACTACTGTAGCTGTTGCGAGCGGCCTACATACTGCCTTCTATTATATCAGAGCATAACCTGTTGCCGACATCATACGTGTAACGTTTGTAACAATTATAAGTATAGAAGAAAAACAACCAATGACCCAACACTATATTTGTATAATTATATTTCTACTTCTAATTATCAATCTCTCTCAGTATGTATACTCGTGGACCTATTACGTAAAATAAACTTGCCATAGCAATTAAATATCATGTAATCTAAAATCTCACGTTCCTTCACTTTTGATAACATTGCAAGTGACGTGGACGCATACACATTTTAGATACGACGGATTTATTTACTAGATAAAAGTTGAACGTAGAAATGCATAAAATATTCTTACATGAAATGTCCTACAAGCAGTAGGTAAGTTCGGCTCCAATCCACAAATTGATACATACATCATATAAATTAAATACAATCATAAATGTATAGCTAGTGGCTCCCAGGTGTAAGTGAAATGTTTATACAAATACACAACCCTCGCGTCACGTCACTCCGTTGAACGCGCACGGTTCTCCCACGTCGCCGGTAAAGGGCCGAGCCCACAAACACGCCAAACCGTTTACTAATTTAACTAGAACACTTCATCAACGAAATCAATAAATGAGGTTCACCAGTCGTTCAATTATGAGCTTAGAAAAAAATATTATACTTAATTACTTATTAGGTATACATAATGCCGGCTTATAGTACCTACACACAATGTCGGTCATCTCCAAAAAGTATTGCTGAAACCTCTTCATACACGGATAGGATAGATTATGGAACTTAAATACAGTATGCAGTCTTCTTTACTCGTTTGAATGGCGTAACGTGAGCTCGACAAATAAACCGAGTGCGTGTTTCGCACAGCAATTACGACACGCCGTCTAATTTGCTCTATTCAGTCAGCACTCCACTAAACCTTATACATATACATGCGTATATGGATCGTGTCTGACGACTCCCCTGCTCATAAATGAAATGATAAGTATTTATTTATAATATGTCGTTATAAAAAATAAATATGGGCGCAACGTGTTGATGATGTTGAGCGGTTGAGTCGGTCCGGTGGCAGTGTGGCGGGCGGCGCGACTGCGGGGCGACTGCGGGGCGACTGCGTGGCGTGTGCGTGGCGCGGGCGGCACTACGCGAACAGGTACCGGTACAGGATGGTCGCCGCGATGCCCAGCAGCAGCGGCGTCAGCCACGCGCTCCAACTATGACACATAACATGGCGGTACAAATAACATGAAGCAAAAAAAGTATAAGTAGATCTACTAGCTTATTATGATGTTCATCTGTGTTTCATTTTGTAACAAGTGCATCTCAGATCGCCCGCACAATGTAATCATAGAGCATAGATATTTACATAGAGGCGCATTTCTTATGGGCGCTCGGTAGACAAACTTTCTGTGACCTAAATTGCCGCTTGGCGGCGTGGCAGTCGCGCTGTGACAGCTGTCTATGAGTGCAAGAGAGACGAACGTTCCTCCTGTGTATCTTAACTACGAGAGCAAGAGAGACGGAGAACGACGCCCGCCAAAGGCGCAAACTACGTACTACACTGACGACAGTCGCCAACTTGCTATTTGGAATCGGCACACGAAATCCTTAAAAAAGGCGCTTCTATCATGTTCAAGTGGCATAAAATGGCGCACATTTGTCACGATTCGGGAATTGGCACGCTCTACGCTCTATAGACCACTTCCATAGCCGTAATCTAGCTAAATCTTAATGACCCCTATACCGAATACAGGTGAGTGTAGGCGAGATCTGAGCCTCAAAGACCCTTAAAATATTTAATTTTATAAATAAGACCCAGCTAGATTATCGTGTGCCTAAGTGTAGCATGCTTACCAAGTTCTATCAGGCAAATAATCATAGCTCATCCATGCTAGAATCAGACAATGTGATGCTGACATTTATGAGTGCCTATTATAATAAAAACCCAAGTTCACTTTTGTATTGTGCATACTCCTAAATATGATGTCACTGCGCAAGCATTGACAGAATTTAGTTACTTTATAATACAAACTAAGGTCAAAGCAGCTAATCTAAGATCAAATCTTTGAATATGTTAGGTGTAGTATTGTCACGTAAATATATGTAGTGCAAGGAAGAATGATTCTAGTGCCATTTTCGAGGACGTCACTTTTGAATAAGTACTGTAATTAGATAGTCGTTTCAGTGATATTATCTACCGATTATCTTTAATCTATGTGGCCTCGCGTCCCTATTGTGATTGTGACGCTTACGGTATACTTACGTCAGCCTTTAAAATGAGCTATATTTGGTCTAAATAATACATTAGAAGAGGAGTATTACCTAGACGTCACGCGTCTGGAGGTATATTTAAATTATTTTCAAGCTCATAACTTCTCGTGACCTCTCACTGACATCCACATAGTATCATAAAAAATAGGTCTCTCCGCGACCACGCTCGGTGCAAGACGAGCGAAACGTCGGTAACAAATAGGTATTTATACCTTAATTAAGTTAACGCGATTATTATTTTGTATGATGTATTAAAATCGCGAAAGTTTAAAATCGATTATCCACATAGTAGTTAACATACACTATTATTTTATTATCGCATTTTATAAAGATTATTGTGATAATTATGTGAAAAAAAGGAAAAATCAAGCGCATGGATCTGTGTAACTAAAAAAGGAAATAAGGTTGTTTATAAGGATATTAAATAATGAGGCTGATGTAATATTATGCACTTTATTGGTAATCACATACAGATCGGCAATAACTACAATAATAAAATAAAGAGCACCAGTGAAGAGGCGAGTGCCTCACTAACTTAAAATATATTCAAAACAAACAATTTGTGCAATAACTTTAACAAGCAAGTCTAAAACTAGTAGCGTTTCATAAACATCTAATATAGAGCTAATTGATATAATAAAATGTTATATTAGCGAATACTCTGTAATGTATATTTGAATAAAGTAACAATGTATATATTAAATCTAATAGGGTAGCAGATATTTATAATCACAATGTGTCACTATCACTAGCCGGGTGTTAAGTACTAAGCCTAGAGATGGGTGGAGCAGTCATAGTTACACAGAGCCATGTGCGGAGTGTGCACGCGTGCCTAGAGGGCGCTACGTCTGCAACGTTATCAAAGAGCATAGATATTTAGAGGCACATTTCTTATGGGCGCTCTGTAGACAAACTTTCTGTGACCAGTGTGACCCATATTGCCGCTTGGCGGCGTGGCAGTCGCGCTGTGACAGCTGACTACGAGTGCAAGAAAGACGAAAGTTTCTCCTGTGTATCTTAACTAAGAGAGCAAGAGAGAAGGAGAACGACGCCAGCGCCGCCAACGGCGCCAACTACGTACTACACTGACAACCGTCAACACGCCAGTTGGAATCGGCACACGAAATCCTTAAGAAATGCGCTTCTATTATGTAAATCTTTATTCATTGATGTTATTCTATGGAATGACACGAGTGGGCTCCAATCACGGCCGCATACATCACTCATATTATAATATTATCAACTAAACACCGCACACATATTTGCCAACTGAATTTGCATCATGTTTATAACATCTATTCTTGTGTGCGGCTTATATCACATTTATTATCGTCGAATTTGCACTGTTAGTGATATTCTTCGAAACTTGCGCAATAAGCATGTTACTGGTTACTACTGGTGACGCAGTTTTGTACTGGTTTTTCTAATAAACAATCTAGCGTTTTAATAATAGCTAAAATATATTTAGCGATTAGACTATTACGCATATAATAGTATATATACTTCGCTAGCAAGAAGATAAGGAATGGTTCTAAATACATTTTCTTGAGCTTGCTTAGTAGGTATATGACTTTATTCTTAAATTAAATCTTAATACTGAATTCCTTGCATGTTGATAAATAACATTTTTGGTATTTTGATAGTTTCCGGTCTGCGACAACAGTACAAACTTTAAATCTACTCTTCTTAGGAAAGGCGGAGAGAACCATATTGTATCAAATTGACAAATATTTTCGGCGCCAATGCATCAGTCTTGCTATAGATAACAGCGAATAAAAATGTAAAATAATGTTCAGTTCGTCTACAAAATAATATTTTAATCGCTGATTATATTATTCCGAACAAGATAACAAGGATTATATTATATGTAGATATAGGTACTTTGTAATGCAAAACTGTGATACTGTTACTGTAGTTTGATGACTGATATAGAATAAGAGAGACTAGAAGTGATTAGCAAGTTCAATTCAATACGGAAATACATAGCATAGTTCTTGTACTTTTATAATAATACATTTTTGGTAATATCTAGTTGTGACAGCAACTCTTTGGTAAATGGTGACTGAATTTTCCAATCATAAGAAACAATCTATTCTCTAAAATATTTCGACGATAAAATATTTTGTACTTGGATATCATGCGAGATGCGCGCAATGAAACATTGGGATGCAATGCCATACTGGGATGAATCGACTGCAAAACGAAATGCTAAACTATTGTCGAGCGAAGTATGCGACGCACTATTCATAAGCGTTTATTTAATAAAGTAAATTAGTGTTTTAAAGTAGGCATAACAGTAAGAAGCAGTACCAACTGTGGTGCTTATGTATACGTATTGTCTAGGTGTACTCTAGTGTTGTTTAGTGGTGATGGTATTGGGTGACGGTGGTGATGGTGTTGGTACTAGGCGATTACGCACTTGCCCTGCTCCTGCGGCTGGTCGTTGCTCCACTGTGGCGCGAACGCGTTCTTCGACTGCACTTTGTCCGCCTCCACCAGCTCACCGATCTTGTATTTCTTCATCAGCGATCTGTCAACAAACAAAAATATTAATAAAGGAAAATAAATAGCGAAGACGTTCTGTCATATCTGGTTGAACTAGTAAGCAGACCTCGGGCTCTAAGGCCCGGTAATCTTGGATGCAACCGGGCTAACGGTGGGACGGTGATGATGATGATGATGAAATAGCAAAGAAGTTTACATAACACATTGAAAGTCTAAATACGATCGATTAGTTCGATTTTACAATCAGAATTAGACAACTAGATACACTGATTTCCATTTTACAATCAAACCTCTAATTTAGCACCGGTGCCATATTTTTATGTCCACTGTAGTAAACTCTGCGTCTAATTAAAATTCTAAATAATTCGCTAAAAAAATTGGCATATCTCGATACATTTATTGCCATGCAAATGGTACAAGATTTTTGGAAAAGTCAGTAATAAAAATAAGATTGGAGATAATAAAATCGAGCATCTT
Organism: Euclidia mi; assembly: GCA_944739405.2. NCBI lineage: Eukaryota > Metazoa > Arthropoda > Insecta > Lepidoptera > Erebidae > Euclidia > Euclidia mi. The sequence goes on along the minus strand of OX123187.2, from coordinate 4,658,352 downwards.
AAAACGTTTGTAAGTAAGCAAGTAGGATCTATAATTCAGTTAGTAGGTACCTACCTAACTTTGTAACATCTTAACAAAATATGCGAGATAAGTAGGTACCATATGTTCGTTTTGCCAAGATCAAAATCACTTTAGCGTACTACTATTTGCACGCAATAAATATTGGCTTTTGCGCGCCGTTGTTTATCAGATCAGGGGAAATAAAATAAACACGTGCGGTGCTATTATTGCACAAGCTACATTAATTCAGTTCTAGTGGCATTCAGAAAACGTTATCAGATATTGATCTCTACTGATCGTTATCTGACACCCAAAGTCGTTGAGTAATCATGGGTAACAAGTTCGTCCAAGATGTAGGTGTTTACCTTCATGCCTTCCTGATGTAATACGCGTCTAACTTATGGCAACAACTCAAAAAGTCTTAATAACCTATCATTACACTCGACCTTGCCGTTCAAATTGCTTTTTATATTATTCTGGTAGACATACTCAAAATTGTTGTTATTTATAAACGTCGTTGCGTTCTTCAAGCTATACTTAGTTATTAACAGTAAGAATCATTTACTTCCGCCATATACAAAGCCAGGCTACAAAATCGAAGAAACAGTAGCTGGAGTAAATTGTGCCTATGATGCTTATAAGCATATTTAGACAATTGGATATGTGCTTCTTCAAGATAGATGGATTGATTTCTGGACCGTTATCAAACGATATCATTAGCTTCAGAAGAATAACCATGTTTTCGGCTATAGGAGAATTAGGGCATTGAAAAAGTATTTACCTGGCGTCGGAACTGTGGCTGACATCTTCGAAGGGCTCCGTAGCGTCTTGTCCCGCTTTCTCCAGTAACACTTCCTCGCCACCAGGATGCTGTGGACAATTTTTATGACAAATATTAGTCTTTTGACCACGGCTTATCTTGTTGTTCCACCAGTGCGTTCTGCATCAAAATCATAATTGCCAGATCTTTATCATCATCCTAGCGTTGTCCCAGTTGCCATCAAACATCCGACATTCAGCTAGCCTTGGGACACAGGGTCCCCTAATAATTATTTTAATATATAAAATCCTTGCGTTACTGACTGGCTGACAGACACGCTACAGCCGAAACTATTGGGCGCAGGAAGCTGAATTTTGGCATGTATGATCCTTGGGGACCGTAGGGGTGCACTAAGAAGGGATTTCCCGAAATTCCCACGGGATCGGCCAAAACGGGTAAATTAAAAAAAAATGCAGGCGTAGCTGCTGGCGTCCTCTAGTCAAATATAAAACCTGCATTTATTCTAATAGCAACGAGTTACGAACATAAAACTATTATGTTCTTATCTGAAATGTATTTTGCGAAGTAGATATTTAGTTTTTTATGTGCTGAGTTTACGAAACAGCACAGGTACCTATTATTGCAATACCTTTGTGTATTAAACGGAAACTTGGTTCGCGTTGCGTATTTAACAGAAATTGCGTAACGCTGCAGGCGGTGGGCGTATTGCATCGGTAACCAGAACCATAGTGTGTTGACCCTAAAAGGAATAACTAGTTATACCACAAACCCTATATAATTGCGACTTACATCATTTTAGGGTATTTATTTAAGAGCTAAGGAATTTATAAGCCTTAGCTCACGTTCCTTAAAACGTGCGTGCTATTATGCCGCCTAACAGGTTACCTAAAGATATATTCTATGAACGCTATTTACACTAAACGCTTTACGACGAATTTTATACCTATAAAAATATGTATAGCAGTACCCTAAACTATGTTTATGCAGAAGGTATCGGCAATTTACAACCCATTCGAACACTCTGGATTAGCAGCAACTTTTTACCCGACTGCGCGACGCAAAGGAGGGTAATGTGTTTATCAGTCTATGTATGTATGTATGTATGTTTGTTTCTATGTGGCGTTCTAGAGACCAAATGCGTAGGCCGATTTTGATGATTCTTACGTCAATCGATTCGTCTTAACCTTGCGAGTGTCACTAAAGACATGACAGTAATCAAAATTCACCACAGCGACAGCCAGACGCCATATTGTCAAAATGAAAAAAATTAAAGTCGATGAACTATGTCAAGTGGGGTGTCGTTGAATAGGTATTTTAAAATCATCTCTAGGTTCCTTTTATCATTTTTCGTTTTAAATAATAGTTTAGGATATATAACGATTTAAAGATGTTTAACAAAAAAAATTCTCTCTAATTTTCATACTTATTGATTTAAGATTTTATTTCAAGTATAAACGATATACAAACATTCGATTGCGAAATTCACCATCTTATAACGAAGTCAATGAATCGTAACTAAAAAGTATAAAATAAAAATCAAATAAAGAAAAACAAAAAACCCGACTGCATAAAAACTAATTTTAAAAAATACGTGAAAATATTAACTTAAATAAAAACTAAAAAGAAAGAAACAAGCCCAGAAGTTTAAAAGTAATATGCAGAACAGAACGACTCACAGTCGGGGCCCATTCAAATTTTACCAATCAAATCTTCCCAAGGGGCCCCGACTGTGAGTCGTTCTGTTCTGCATATTACTTCTAAACTTCTGGGCTTGTTTCTTTCTTTTTAGTTTTTATTTAAGTTAATATTTTCACGTATTTTTTTAAATTTGTTTTTTGTTTTTCTTTAAATTATTTTTTTTAACAAGGATACACGTACGGGAGCCTACCATCAAATGTACTATTTGAATATTCAAGTTAGTGATTTAGCTTAGTCAAATGTGTATGAAAAATAAATCCAATTTCGATCATTTTTCGAAAGATCAAAATATTGTGGCAATTATTCAAACTAGTGGAACTGTGGAAGTCGAAACAAAACTTGCGTGGAAAATATTTTACATTTATCATCATCATTAAATATATTATCATAACAGCCTTTCGCAGTCCATTGCTGGATAGGTACAATAGTATTGTGGCTTTTGTCAGCAAATAGAAATATTTGGCTTACTATACCACGCGGGCCATACGTGTTTGTCTAGGTTTTGATGTCTAGTTTTCCTTCTCTTCGCAAACATTGGTAATATTTTGTTAGTGTATTTTCCCTATTCGACTCTTACGACACCCACAGAATTAAATGGGATAATGACACTGTATCTATTCTCAATCTGTGACCAGACGGAGCATACATTTATAATTACATAAAAATCTATACCATTACAATAGATACAGGGATAAACTTCCGAACACTTTTTTATGTCTTTTATGTCAAGGGTCGCGAATAGGCGATAACAAAAGATGACCAAACATCCCTTTTTAACAGCTCAAACCTTTTGCAAACCACAAAAAGATCTTCGATATATTCAAGTTGCATCCATTTGTCCTGTGACTATCGTACACATGAGTGAACTATCACAATATGTACACTCAAGTCAGCGAGGTGAACAAGAAGATAATAGAGGTCAGATAAAAACTGTACAGACAATGCAACGCTTCTTCGTGTGTTCACACATGACTCGAACTCGACTGTACTGTGACTGTACTACATGTTAAATGCGTCGGAGAACTAGCCGGCTCAAAGTGCAGCCTCATTATGTATTACATAATGTAATAACTAATAATTTATTTCCTCGAGTAACCGAGAGCATAGTCCACGGTATATACGACTAGTGCTTTGTCATTATTAGTATCATGAGTTAATTTATGTAGTACTGTATACTGACTTCGCCCGCATGAATAACCCTCTGCAGGAACACACTTCCTATTGAAAAAAATGTACATAAAGCCGTATTTTTAGTTGTCGTGTTCGTACAGACAGACAGAACGCGGCGGAAACTACGTTTTATAATTTGTATAGGTATGAGATGTTTTCAAAATCGGGGCATTATCTTTCGTCAGCAAACGAGCAGTACCTAAATTATATTTTAATGACAGACACCATTTTCGGTTCACGCATCACTTGCTAAATGAGCTTCATTATATTATTTTTAAGTAAGCAATTCAGCCTGAAAACAATTATAAAGTAAGACACGGTCGATTGCCGTGATATGTGTAATGATTAGCAGATAAAGATAAGCTAGCTGGCTCCGGGCTGAATGTCAGCATGCATACGACAGAGGGCATGTGGGTGTATCAATCAAGTTGCAAAATGTTATCTGTTACACGTTATTACCGTCACATGACGAATGATTAATCATTAAAGTTGTTAAATCTATGATATGGTTATCAGTAATTAAATGTAGGTAAAATTTAATCAAATTACAAAATAAAATTATATTATAACGGAAAGCAATTTGAGTGTTGTAAGATAGAAAATATTGAGACGTTCTAGTTTGAAAGAAAATGCTTTTATATATTTTCGTTATATTCAACTCACTTTCACTTAGCCAAAACTATTCAATTTAGAATGTTGAAAAGTGAAACATACATTTATTATACTTATAGGGAAAACAACTAAGAATTCGCTGAGGTTTCTAGAAGATGTCACTTTGGAAATTGATAGTAGAAGAACTGTCTAAAAATACTTATTTATTAGTAAGTAATTGAATGTGTGTCACTGATTACATTTTGAACAGAACAACTTCGCTCTTCTATCGAATCATCTAGTAACTAGATAGTATGGACGGAATGGTTATGAAGTAGATTCTAGTTCATAACCATTTTTATTTTAAACAGTCGAATAGAAGTTACTCTGTCGTATCCGATAGTAAATTTTAAATTATTTCACAGAGGCATGGGTACCTACACCATAAATTAATGACTGAATGCGGTACCATCAACCCTCTCAACTCTTAATACAGATTGAAGGCACTTTGCCGCGAAAGTTAAGTGTCGTGTCGTGTGATGTAACCCGTTCGCTTTACAATTGAATGTTAATCCGCAGACGTTAACGGCGACGATACCCACTCTAGACAATGCCGATCTGGGTCAATGGGGGCTCGAGACGCGACTCAAACGAACGGGAGCTGCATTCCTGCTCCGCACCCTCACTTCACCAACAAATGAGAAATGCCTTCATGACGAGCATCGGATTATTAACATTCCCGACCGGCAGAGGAATATAAATTACAATTTCAGATGCCTTCACGTCGAAAGTAACGGGCAAACAGGACGATATGTTATTCGTATCGTTCTATGCCGAGCATAGGTACAAAAAGATAAAGTTGTGTATCAAATTTGATTGTGCAAATATAAGTTCCTAGTTCATCGGCAATCGTATTCATGAACGTTCTTGGTAACTGCCTTCACTGTCGGATCCATTAAATGTTAGATCACACATATGTGCCTATGTGCTTAGAAATTACAAAAGGATGATTATGTAAAATAACACGTTTATTTATTGTGCGTAGGGTTTAGTAGCAATGATTACCTAAGACATTTAAGTCTAGGCAATGAAATATTCACAGTACCTACTTTATACAAAATGAGTACCTACCTATATGATGCTATATAATCTTAAAAACTTAAGATTAACTAAACATGCTCAAACTCAAACCCATGTTGTTTATTCCTAAGGAAATTACAGTATCATGACAATAACTTGGTGAGATGCGTAGAATGTCAGAGATTCGAGGCCACCTCATATACTGAAGAGACATCTCCGCTTGACCTCCTTGACTCAACAAAAGCAGAGTGTGTCCCGCTCGTGACAAATAGCTCAGAAGATGGGCCGCTCAAGTAGGCGAGAAACTTCCTCGCTCGAAATTAGCAGGGTTCACAGGCACGCAATGACTTAACTAAAAATATAAATGTCCAAGCTATATCCCCTGTGACCGAGTGTCCTTTGTCATTGAACAATGGGAATTCACTGCTATTCGTAGTCGGCCTCATCGCCCTGTTCGAACATTAAAGAATTGAACGTCAACGCCCATAGTACACAATTTGCTAGGTAGTAATTAATAAGTGGCCACACCACCGGTTCTGTCACAACCAGCCGTCACGCTCGAAACCCAGCCGACGATGGGCACGAGTAATATACCGGATTAACTATTTCGTAGTTACTTATTACTGAATATTGACGTACAGTACTATTAGATGTAATAATTATAATTAATATATTCAATAACCTTCAACTCGCCTTGGGAGGCCAAACATGAACTTATTGTAAATTACTACGATACTGTTTACTAAGTAATCGTAGCTTAAAAAAATCGTCTGAAAAAAAAAAATACTGTAAAAAATGCTTCTTTCGAACTTTGTTCATTTTTGTTTAGGTTAGGACTTCATCAAGGAAAATAGTTTGACTGATCATCATCGGCCATGTATAATATAAACTGTCCCACTGCTGGGCACGGCCCTCTTCCCACTATGAGAAGGGTAAGGCCATAGTCCACCACGCCAGCCAAGTGCAGGTTGGCAGACTTCACATGTCTTTCGAGAACATTATGGACAACTCTTAGACATGCAGGTTTCTTCACGATGTTTTGACTCATGGTAAGAATATGGTTGCTACATTAGGACATTGCACGATGCCCATCACATATTAAATGTATGTGTGCTGTTACATGCCTTTGGGTATGTGGTAAGAAGGTATGTGGCGACTACTGGCGACAGAGGAGATATGTACATTGCTGCATTACATCAAATGCTGAGATATTCATGATATTCATTTGACATAAAAAGCAAATAATCTCAAAGCAATGAGTGCTTCCAACATACACTAACCATTACTTTTGATTTCGATATTACTGAAGTGATTAATTATCACTGAAAGTTTTTTTCCAACCTGGTATCGATCACTGAACAACAATTATGTTATGCTCACGGCACAACGCATAAAATAGTTACGGCCTGTTGTATATTATAATGCAATTCTAACATTACGTAATATGTAGGTAGGTATGTATTCCATATATTTCTTCAATAATTTTTTATTGACCATTGCTCTTGTCGATTACGTAAGTATTATATTTGCGTTGTAAATTCGCATTCATTATTGGTTCGCATGTACGTACATACATATTATACCTAAAAATACATTCTCAATAGTTTCTTGCTTCTATTTATATAAACATATTTTACAAATCTACGGCACTTATTCCATTCATGAAATTGCTACAATTTAAAAGAAAATTGATAAATGCCTTCGGTCCCAGATGCCCTGAAAGAATATCTTTGACAGTAGTTGTGGAGAGTCAGTACCTCTGAATAAACGGAAACTAGTCTAAACCATGGAATATCGCTAGGACGATAATAATTAGCAGTGCTCGCAAGTGGAATAATCTATGTCAATTAAACAAAATATTTACTGGAGGACTAACAGATTGCCATGACGAGTAACGCGAAACGAAATAATTATACTAAAAGCAAAAGAAATTACTGAATATATTCATGTTTGGGTCAAAGTAGCAGCACCTAGTCAAACCCTATGGAAATCTTGGGTATTCATTCTCCCCGTTAGTAATGACTATACATACCTAATATATGCAATAAATAATTACAGCTTAATGACAAAATGAATTACTTTCGATATTTTTGTATGAGAAGTAACAACAGTGTGATTTAAAACTGCACCTAATTCAATAAAAGGTCTATAAAGTAAAACAGCGCCGCGCCGTTCGTTGTTAAGCTGTTTTTCTGCAAAAAATAGATTGATTAAAAAATATATTCTTAGTCTTAGGACTTATTGTAAAAGGTAAAATTTCAGAAATAACCTACGTAAATCTTAACAGCAATATCACGCGTGATTTTTCATACATGAATGCTCTGCAATAGGGTAGTTTCCAGGGTCAAAATAATTACATTTTATTTAGTCCGTATTTTAGATTATAAAAAAATATTGGACACGTTTTTTTTCTTTTTTCGATCAAATAAAAAATAACAAAGATATAGCCTATTAAAGTTACGTGTGACGTCATCTAGTGCGAAAAAATGCAGCACGGCGTGACGTTATACGTAACTTTAATGAGCTATATCTTGGTCATTTTTGGTTTAATTTACAAATAAAAAAATACGTATCGCTTATTTTTGAATAATCTAAAGAACGGACTTATAAAATTTCTTTTGTCAACTAGCCTATTGCTTCTCTCTGAGCGAAATACACGATCTTGGCACTTGCTTCGAGAATTGTCTGTAGGTAGTCTTTTGCAAGTCATGGTGATGAAAGCAATTAGCAAGTATTGTCCTATTGGTATGTTTTACCATTAAACGCCATCAACAGACAGGCAAATTTATTGAACTGCCACAACCTCAGGTACAGGCTCGGAACGAGGTAATTACATAATATTATACTACGCTAACTGTGCACCCGTGTTATCTATTTAGTTATTGCGAATGCCCTATATACTTAGATAAGCTGTCTAACTATTACATATCTGTCTATACAGTTTTGATAACGGTTGCACCGGTACATCGTGTAATCTGTGCCATCGTGCTCTGGAGACCTAACACGCCTAACTTTCGTTGCCTTCGTCATCTGACAGTAATTGTTAGCATAAAAAGTACTTTTCATTGTTCCCAAATTACAGTCCTTAAATAAAACATAGAGTTGTTATGGCAGTGGTTAAAAGCAAATAGTTCTTGTGGCAGGCAGTGACCGGCGCGGCGACAATGGACCACGGCGGAGTTGATCAGCCGACCTCGGCCGTGCTCGCCGCTCAATTACGTACATTGTGCGCCCGCACAGCCCTACCTCCTCGCGCCCCGATCATTGAGTGCCACTCGGCACATCGATAACTTCATTTCAAATCCTAACTGCCGCATTCATACAACAAACCTGCCCTCACTTGATTTTAGTAGTAGGTGCAGAATATCACACTTCCATAAGACGGCGCTGACCTCTCACCAGTCTTTCCGCGACCATGACCAGTGCAGGACGGTCGAAACGTCGGAAACAAATAGGTAGTTATACCTTAAATAAGTTTATATTTCGCTATTAAAACCCCGTTAAATCATTTTGTATGATGTATACAAATCGCGAAAGCTTCAAATCGATTGCCCCGTTCATATGTATGTATGTCAAAAGTGTAGCGTTTCAGTTCGCTAGTTTATAACAATCTAGGGACAGTTCATTGACTTTTGATGACCGACACTGAAACACGTGTATCTGTTATTTAAATAGTCAGCACTTTAACCTTTCTTTCTTTTCCTATATGAATAATTTAGTGTTGGAAGTTCATAGACCGGCCGAAATCCCCAGACGATTGTACGTGCCCTCAACCTACGCTATGAGCGAAATTATATTGAAATCTAGGAACTAAAGACAAAAAACAACATAGGTGTCTATCTGTATAGCAAGAGAACAAAAAGGGTTCTGTCGACTCCTGCGTAATCAAAGCATTTCATTCTTCATGCGATACCTGGGACGATTAATGCCGCCTGTCGTATTATAAAACCATTTGACAGGCAGGTCGTAACCAAAACTGACCTTTGAATTTTATCTGGGAATTCGATACATCGCACCTTGCATCGCACGCTCTCAACTGCCTACCGGCAGCTACCCCTAATAATTAATTAAATTATTAAACCACTTTTAACGATACGAAAAGATCTTGAAATTTATTTTGATAACGGTATATCGTTGACAACGGTTAAATAAATCGAGCAAAAAAGCAACTAAAATCTTTACGTAACCCCTTTAGGTCTGGTAATAAATAACAGCGACGCCGTATTATAATATTTTGTGATGCATTTAATCTTGCAATGCATACATACATACATAGACTCACGCCTGTTTCCCCGAAGCGGTAGGCAGAGGCATATTAAACGCCCACTTTTCGCCAGTGTTTTGATCCCACGTAATAGGTGGCGAGCCTATTGCCGCTAATCGGGATATTTTGTTTGCCAGAGCCTCGTCCGTTGATCGGCAGGTGCAACACTTGCAGGTGAGATTGGCTTGGGACCCTAAGTTCTTGGTGGGAACCCTATGCACTCTTGCTTCATTCACTCCCATCAGATTCCTCATGCATGCTCTTGCATAATAATCTTACAATGCTTCTTATATAATATCTTTGTGAAATAAATGGCACTCAACGGGCACGGCCATAACACTTGATCTTAAAGACTTTGTGAAACTAGATTTGACCATAAAATTGTTTGCCTTTGATAATTAAGTAAGTACTTGAAGATTTTGAAGGCACTGACTTATTACATGTTTTGGTCCACGTACAAAAAATATTATCTTGAATTAATAACCTTCAATGTGAACTTTACATATTATGGTTTATTATCGTATTTTATTGACCATGAATAATTTGAAATGCATATTTTTATTATTTCAGCAATCAATTTAATTAAGTTCATAATTATCGTAGCTACGCCTTCTTATCGTATACAAAAAAAAAGATAATCACGAAACATATTTTTATTAAAGCGCCAAAGATGGAGACTTGAGTACCTAATTAATTTATTCCTTCTTAGTACTGATAGAAGTCTTCTTCATTCTTCGATACAATGTACATGATTTACTTAATGATCTAGTAAAGTACCTATGCCGCCTTTAAACTAAAATGGAATTTGGATGAGAAGAATGGTGCTTAATACTCCAGACATTAGTCTTCGATGGTTTCATGCTGGTGTTCGCATGAATGGATCAAATAAAGTGAATGAGGAAACAAAATATGTAACACATTTTTAACTGTTGCGTCTTTCCGGTAAATAAGAAACTTCCTCCCCATCCTCCTTACCTACCTACTAACTACTACTAACTCTGTTTTATTTAAGGACTGTAAGTCCTTAAATAACACAGAGTTGTTATGGCAGTGGTTAAAAACAAATAGTTCTTGTGGCGGGCAGTGACCGGCGCGGCGACAATGGACCCCGGCGGAGTTGTTCAGCCGACCTCGGCCGGCCTCGCCGCTCAATTACGTACATTGTGCGCCCGCACAGAGCCCTACCTCCTCGGTCCACGATCATTGGATGCCACTCGGCACATCGATAACTCCATTTCAAATCCTAACTGCCGCATTCATACAACAAACCTGCCCTCACTTGATTTTAGCAGTAGGTGCAGAATCTCACACTTCCATAAGACGGCGCTGACATCTCACCAGTCTTTCCGCGACCACGACCGGTGCCGGACGGTCGAAACGTCGGAAACAAATAGGTAGTTATACCTTAAATAAGTTGCTATTTCGCTATTAAAACCCCGTTAAATAATTTTGTATGATGTATACAAATCGCGAAAGCTTGAAATCGATTGCCCCATTCATATGTATGTATGTCAAAAGTGTAGCGTTTCAGTTCGCTAGTTTATAACAATCTAGGGAGAGTTCATTGACTTTTGATGACCGACACTGAAACACGTGTATCTGTTATTTAAATAGTCAGCACTTTAACCTTTCTTTCTTTTCGTGAGTGTATGAATAATTTTGTGTTGAAGTTCAGAGACCGCCCGAAATCTTCAGACGATTGTACGTGCCCTCAACCTACAATATGAGCTAAATTATATTGTAATCTGGGAACTAAAGTCGAAAAACAACATAGGTGTCTATCTGTATAGGAAGAGAACAAAAAGGGTTCTGTCGACTCCTGCGTAATCAGAGCATTTCATTCTTCATGCGACACCTGGGACGATCAATTCCGCCTGTCGTAATATAAAACCATTTGACAGGCAGGTCGTAACCAAAACTGACATTTGAATTTTATCTGGGAATTCGATACATCGCACCTTGCATCGCACGCTCTCAACTGCCTACCGGCAGCTACCCCTAATAATTAATTAAATTATTAAACCACTTTTAACTATAAGAGAAGATCTTGAAATTTATTTCGATAACGGTATATCCTTGACAACGGTTAAATAAACCGAGCAAAAAAACCACTAAAATCTTTACGTAACCCCTTTAGGTCTGGTAATAAATAACAGCGACGACGTATTATAATATTTTGTGATGCATTTAATCTTGCAATGCATACATACATACATAGACTCACGCCTGTTTCCCCGAAGGGGTAGGCAGAGGCATATTAAACGCCCACTTTTCGCCAGTGTTTTGATCCCACGTAATAGGTGGCGAGCCTATTGCCGCTTATCGGGATATTTTGTTTGCCAGAGCCTCGTCCGTTGATCGGCAGGTGCAACACTTGCAGGTGAGGTTGGCTTGGGACCCTAAGTTCTTGGTGGGAACCCTATGCACTCTTGCTTCATTCACTCCCATCAGATTCCTCATGCATGCTCTTGCATAATAATCTTACAATGCTTCTTATATAATATCTTTGTGAAATAAATGGCACTCAACGGGCACGGCCATAACACTTGATCTTAAAGCCTTTGAGAAACTAGATTTGACCACAAAATTGTTTGCCTTTGACAATTAAGTATATGAAGATTTTGGAGGCACTGACTTATTGCATGTTTTGGCCCAGGTAAAAAAAATATTATCCTTGAATTAATAACCTTCAACGTGAACTTTACATATTATGGTTTATTATCGTATTTTATTGACCATGAATAATTTGAAATGCATATTTGTATTATTTGAGCAATCAAAAGTAATTAAGTTCACAATTATCGTAGCTACGCCTTCTTATCGTCTACAAATAAAGATAATCACGAAACATATTTTAAATTATTAAAGCGCCAAATATGGAGACTTGAGTACCTAATTAATTTATTCCTTCTTAGTACTGATAGAAGTCTTCTTCATTCTTCGATACAATGTACATGATTTAGGTACTTCGATACGATCTAGTAAAGTACCTATGCCGCTTTTATACTAAAATGGAATTTGGATGAGAAGAATGGTGCTTAATACTCCAGACATTAGTCTTCGATGGTTTCATGCTGGTGTTCGCATGAATGGATCAAATAAAGTGAATGAGGAAACAAAATATGTAACACATTTTTAACTGTTGCGTCTTTCCGGTAAATAAGAAACTTCCTCCCCATCCTCCTTACCTACCTACGGGAAGGTGAATGGAAAAGGACTTGGTTAGCTCAATCGCTTACCTTCTTCCGGGGATAGGACTTGATAACGCGCGAGTACTTAATGTCTGGAAGATACGCTAGCATATTAAATTTAAGATATGTTTACGATGTAAGATACGTTTATTTTTTTTTATTGTCGGCAGTGACAACATGCCTTTAGGCATAAGAGAAATGAAACGCCAAGTGAACTATTAAGTTCTATGCCTGTATGTATATATAATATTTAAAGTCCAGGCACAGAAACAAGAACTTATGCACAAAAAGATACGGTTAGTCTAAAATTATCAACTAATTATCATGAAGGCGTATGACTAACAGAGCCTGACAACAAACCCCAAAACTTTCAATTTGTTAATTAAATTAGAATTGCGTTGTGTAAATCATTAATTATGTCAAGATGTCAGTGGGCCAGTATTGGTAATTAAGTGAAGCCATTGTAGTAGCCACATTGACGTAAAGCGCACCTTATTTTATGCACTAATTACGGGCAAGTAGCCCAAATAAGGGTGCTCCAGTTTTAGACATTATATATAGATATGAAAGACTTATTTACCTGGTTTATTTTTTTAATTTATTTATAGACTCACGCCTGTATCCCCGAAGGGGTAGGCGGATGTGTAATATTACACTCACATTTGGGTCATTCCATGTCAAACGCTACCACTCAAAATTTATTAAAGTTTACTATTTTTACATAAGTATCTGCCTAAGTAAGCACAATTACATTGAATCATATGAATTAACTGAAAATTTTAACAAAATTTACTTTATTACCATTTTTTTCTCGTGTTAAAGTATGAGAAAATATTCGCGCGGTAATAGATATTTTGGAGCTAAAAATAGAAACACTGTAACACAAAATATGACGTTAATTGACAAGCTTACTTGGCGCCAATTTGAGTGGATATACATGAACTGCTTGGTGAAAGCAACATTTTATTTAAGCAGTAAGTTTTCTTTTGTTTATAAGGTTTTTTAACTGGTGACATAGCATGTTACACCCGTTACGAAAATAAGGGAAAAGTTTAATCTGTGGCTTACTTGATGCACTTACGATTTCATGGCTTTGGGAAAGTAAGGTTGTGTTTGAAAACAAATGGCCAATGTCTTGATTTTACACTAAACTTTTTAAATTATGTTTATTTCGCTAGAATTAAATTGCGTTACGCCCGTTACGTAACGGGTGTAACACGTGTTTTGGTGAGGCTTTGCGGGTGCAAAACATTAGCTTTCAAGGGATATTAAGGGCGAATTAGGTCTTCTTTTAAAGTAATAATGTTAGTAAACCCGGTTTTATTTTATAATTTTCTTTTCTTTTCTTTTTAAACCTGTTTATGACACATATAAGCTTTAGTTGCTATTGTTTAACTTTCTTTGCATTTAGGGTGCTTTATTAAGGGCTTTTATTTTTATTATAGGTATGCAAGGTTCACGAAAAGATGCCTTCAGCATAAGTAAGAATGAAAAACTATCGAAATTTAATGAAAAATGACCCAGCAAAACATGTCCAGCACCTGCAAAAAGAGAGGGGGAGAGGCTATGAAGATGAGTACGAACTCAAAATTAATATCAAAAGAAAAATCATGGAAGAGGATCAGCGGATACCCTTATCTTTTAGTGTAGGATCTGGTAAAATTCGAATAATCGAAATATTATTCGAATTTTACCAGATCCTACGCAAAAATATAGGGTATCCGCACATACTAAAATTTTGAATATACTGTTAATATTTTTGAAAAGTAAACATTACTTGAGTTTTATTATATCATTAAGTTTGTTTTGTGTTTCAAAAAGTTTCAAAAACTAAAGATTTCCTATGTAATTTCGTTTCTCATTCGTACACGTTACGCCCGTTACAAAAGCCTGTTACGCCCGTTACGCACAAACATTTACGTAAATTTTAAATTATCGCCTGCTTTTCTTTAATAAATATTGCAGATGGTGGGTTGTTAATTTGGCTCCAGCTTTACTTAAATTTTTATTCATAAAACAAGGGCAATTCGCAGAGTTTCGCAAAAATGTCACACTATCCGAAAGTAAGCGGCAAAATCAAGTTACGCCCGTTACGGTACTTAAGGCAGATTTTCTCGATATCTATGAAACTTATAGGAAAATAAAATTAATATTACTAAAATATAGACTAAAAGGCTTTTATTTCATTTATAAAATAAATATGTTTTCCATAAAAAACATTTTAAATCACTAGTTGAAAGTGTACGACCTGTTACACCCGTTACATGGAATGACCCATTTCGCCATAAATTTTTAGGTCCCACGTAATAGGGGGCGAGCCTATTGCCGTACCGGGCACATTACCAGACTCCGTGCTGCTACTGAGAATTCCCTAGAGGAAAAACCCAATAACACTTTGCCCGACCCGGGAATCGAACTCGAGACCTCCCAATCTCACGCGCACATTTATGCCGCGAGACCAACGAGTCAGTCTGGGACGTCTGGGTTATTACTTTGATATTTATTATAATGTTTGTTTGTTTTTCGTGTGAGTGTGTGGCCAACTCTAGTGTCGGAGTTTTCAGACCGCCCGAAGGCCTCCTCCATTATTATAATGCAACTGATCAATTGCCTTAGAAATTAATTGCTGTTAATTTTAATATACAGGTTACCAAGTATTGGCAGGTAAAACACCCAACGCTATTTGCATTAGACATAAAATGCTATCTCGCTCTAGCACACACTACGCTCATCGCATCCGCTGCTTGCTTTTCAGTATGCCTTAACGGCAGAAGAAGTTTCGGCTGCTGCTGCACATTACATGGGATATGGCATATGCAAGGCTCCTTTTTTGTTGCGCTGTGGGGCTTACTAACTAGAACCACCGCGGTGTCCTTTTAATAAGTCCCTTGATAGCGTGGCCACTCGAATCGCGGTTAGCATACTATACAGCGATCACAGATGGAGGCGCACGTAGACACGACGCTGCCACCTGAGTCTACTGGCGGACGGGAAGCGGTCCCTATGCCGCTCCGTAGTCGCCTTGATCAGTATGAATGCCTCACGGAAGGAGACGGTGGCGTTTCAAGACATCTCGCGCCGGATGATGGACAGAACCAGGTTCGGGATTGAGAGGACGACCGTACCAATTGCCAGGACCAGGTCACGTCACTGTCATGCCTAAGTGGAGCATTCTAGCAACGAATGCAGCGCTGTGCCCTAGGTAGGGACACAGCTGCTCCCACAATTGCCACGACTGCCACGAATACCGGCCGAAACAACCACGGCTGGCGAGGAGTTGTGTCAACCGGAAAGTAAGAACGCTGTGTCGTCTTTTCAACCACTCGTCAATAACGGGAATTCCCGCTACTATGATGGCGTGCCCATATGCAAGACACTTTCCTGTCATAGTTATTCCTGCTGAAGGTTTAGAGATTTTTGATTTTATTTTTAAGATCAGAAAGATGAATGTCTATTCATCTCTATATCTTTATTGAATAAAGTCTATTATATTTCATTTATTATTATTATATCTCCTAACCTAGAAGTACTGTCTATAATTCTCCTAACCTAAGTAATTATTTGTTTTCTGGACCTTTTACGAGGCAACTGCATGTTTAGGCTCATGTATTTTATGTGAGACTGAAAAATTGGTCTACCATTACTTCTCATAGATCTATTTTTGACAAAACAAAACTGCTTTTAAATACATATGTACTTTGAGGCTTTACATTGGCATATTAATAAAAAAAGTTTATAATACTGAATTGAGTTCTATTAAAATAGCACCATTTTTAGGATTCTGTACCTCGAAATAAAAAAAACGGAACCCTTATAGGATGACTTTGTTGTCCGTCCATCTGTCAAGACCCTTTTTTTTATTGGACAGCAAAATAAAAATTTGTCCTGGGTCTCCTTCATGGTTCTATGTATTTACTAATATTATTTTATGATTAATCATGACTGGGTTAAATTAACTGAAGTTATACATGACAGCATTAAGTAAATATATATTCATTCTGAATAATAAACTGGCATCCCAATTATTGCTAACTTGATGATGGATATATACATTTACAAGTAATTATCTAGGTCTAGGTACTTCAATGTCATAAAATCATTGTTGATTGAAGAAGTCTTGACTAGCTGAGTAATGAGTATCGAGCTTGATTAGCTGAGTAATTGCTACTAATTACTTAATAAGATAAGTTACATTTTTTTCAAACTATGTAATTGTTCTTGCTTGCAATAAAATTCAGACATTATATTTTGCCTTTTTATCAAATTACACCAATACCAACATAGTTATCTTTCAATTATAATTGTAACAAGATATGAATATTGGATCTACAATAATTTATACAGGCATTTATACAATGATTGTTGTACTGATAATCATTACTTCATAATTACTCACTCAGATTAGAACAGGTTATTTATATACCTAATGATATAATCTTATTAATAAAAAAATATTTAAGTATAAAGTTTGTGCATTACCAACTGACTGACAAACAAAGCAACGCCAAAACTATTCATTGAAAATTGGCAATTTCAAATTCGTGAAATTTGGCATTTATGATCCTTGGGACTGTAGGGTTGCAATATGAGGCAATTTTTAAAATAAAAAAATGTGTAGGTCTAACTTCAGGCATGCTAAATTGATCAGATCATCATCATTTCAAAATTTAAAAGAGTTTGTGTTTATTTATTTTATTGAACTTGAAATAAGAGAGTTTGATCCCAAAGTACACCGGGCACACACCTCTGATTTTTCCAGGTTATGGGTGTATTTAAAAAATGTTGATTATCCCTCGCTTAATAATATGCCCGACAATAGGCTTATCTCCTATTACACTGGGACCTAAACATAACTGGCGTAATGTGAGTGTGTAAAACACCTCTGCCTACCCCTTCGCAGATAAAAGGTGTAAAGTTATGCTATCTTAAATAATTTTATTTCACTGATATACGGCAATATTATTAAGTGTATGTATAATATTAATAAAGTAATAAGTAATTAATGTATAATATTTATCATGAAGACAATAACTAATTTGAGTAGTGGGAATTAAGTAATACTGTGTGAAGTTAATCTACACACAATGTAATATCTCATATTAACTACATATAACAATATTTATTTATTTATTTTATTTATTTAAAAACTTTATGCACATACATACTGTACATTGGTGGACATAATGCCTTGAGGCATTCTCTACCTGTCGACCTTTAGGTGGTGCAGAGATAAATGTGGTATATTTAGCAGGATACAACAAAATAAAAAAGAAGTGACTGCCAACTGATATGAGTTCCTGAGAACTGATTATAGCTTGTTTTTAAGGATATCTATGAAAATAATTTTATATATTATTATCAGGTACATTATAGAGACGAATACTAGCTGTCCCAATTGTGATCAAGGAAATATTCTAGCTAGTGACAAAGATTCATGTGAAACATGTAGGTAGTAAATTATAAATAATGAATGACCGCTGAGCGTTGCAAGTGTAAGAAACGCCGGGACTGACCTCTGCGAGGAACTTCGAGACGTCGTACACCTCATTGTGAATGATAAGCACCGCGTCGTTGCGCGAGTTGCGGCACTTCAGCTCCTCGCGGGTGAATAACTTGGGTTTGCTCTCCTCCATTCTGTATAATGTATATTCACTAGGCAACCGCGAAAAACCTAATCGTCTGTATGCTACTGGGCTCTGCGTATTACACACTTAACTTAGCACTAAACAGGCACACACAAAGATGTGATATCTTTGTGACGAATTTACACACTATATTCGAAGCGAAGTAGCGACCGAATGAAATATTTACGGCAAAATCAAAGAACTCGAATGCGATGACATGACAAGCGGCCGACAACGGACAACTCGACTGTAGTGTTGCTAGTATCAAAAATTCAAAAGTTCTAAACCAAAATTACTAATACTGTAACAAAAAAATATACCAACTAAAATTAATCGTAGATAATCGTGCGAAAAACACATTTAAAATAAAGAAGATAGTGAGTATAAACACAGTCTTCATATAAAAATATAATAGTGCCTATTTTTATGAGAATTTCAGCCAAACAACATACTGTTGCAAGTTCGTCTAGTGGCAAGTATTTATCTTAACTTACCTACCTACTCTAACCACATGAAACATGAAGCAGGCTGTAGGCCCAATGAAAGATAATTTTAAGCAAGTAAGCGTAACTTTGGTGGCAACTTTTCTATTAGTAGAGCACGGATTATACGCGAACGAAGTTCGGTTCGATTGCCGACGAATATACCAATAGTAGAGCACATATTAGGTATACGCGACCGAAGTTCGGTTCGATTGCCGACGAAGATTCTACCTACACACACAAATTTGCACAACGGAATTTCAGCCGCGTAAGTTCGGCAATTATTTATTTATTTTATTTATTTATTATCTTTATATACACATAAAGGTATAAAGGTGGACTTAATGCCTTAGGCATTTTCTGCCAGTCTACCTTAGAGTGGTGCAGAGATTAATGGTGTGTCATATAAGCCGAATACGTCGGAACGTAAATTCGGCCGCTGAACTTCGGTCACATAAGCTTGGCATAGATAGTGTGTTTAGACCACAGTTTAGACTTTAGACACTAAGGCAGTAGCGGCTTTAGGAGAGGGGGCGGCCCGGGAGGTCGCCCGGGGCGCCGAGTTCCAGGGGCGCCGCGGGCGCCCTTTGTGCTTGGTAAGTTTCGAGAAGGGATTCAAAGAAATACTAAATGCGTTGGATTAGGCCCACAAATAAATTGTCAACTTTCAAGAAGGGTTAGGAAGAAATACTAAATGAGTTCGATTATATTGTCCATAAATTAATTTTTGCAGGTTTGTAATATGTTTTAACAGCAAATACATTAAAAATAATCAAGTTAGAAAAATTAAATTGTGTCCGTTCCCTAGAATATAATAGACAAATGCCATGAATTAGTAAATATAGATACCTACGTGTCGTGGGTGTTACTCGAGTTTACTCGACAGACATTGGCCACACACTACTTTTATGGAAAATAATCATAACAGGGGCGAGGTTGGCCATTTTTTTTTTGCGCGGTGGAAACTCTTCACGAGCCGTCTCGACTCCGCCACTCGGTTGAATTGAACAATCAATCGAGTTGGGGGCTGGCGGAGGAGGTGTGTGAGGCTCTCCCCTAGAGGCTTACTCACTAAAACCACCGCGGTGTCCACTACGGTCCCGAGTTGTGGCAGGGTCACGCGATTGGCGGTTAGCATTCTTTACCGCGACCTCGCCAGGGATTCGGCGCACCAGCTGGCGAGCCCCGTCGATGGGAATTATATTATTAAGTGGACACGGCGCCGCCTCCTTGGCCGTGCGGCGGACGAAGAACGGCCCTTAGAGCTCACCGTCCACACGCACACGCTCACAAGTTACGGTGGTCGGAGATCGTCACGTGCTGTTGCAACGTCCAGGACGCCCAGACCTACGGTTGGGGAGAGGACGGTGGGTTTCCCTCTCCCGCTCCGCCGTCTCCTTGATCAGCATAACTGCTACACAGAAAGTGACGGCGACGTTCCAAGAGCTCTCGCTCCGGACCATAGACAGAACCAGGGTCGGGAGCAAGAGGGTGACCGTACCGACTGCCGCGACTAAGTCACGGCGCTGTGTTGCCCACGCTCAACGCTGGCATTCCGCCAACGTTTGTAGTGCCGTGTCCTCAACTGGGTCGCAGCAGTTTTCACAATGGTGGCATCCGGGCGTTTCCTCCCGGCGTATCCTCCAAAAGTACCGGCCAAAACAACCGTGGCCGGAACCACTCGTCAATGATGGGACTTATCGCCACAATGGTGTTGTGCCCTGCGCTGGGTCGCTCAAGTCGTGCCTTCCACTCCACCACTAGAATCTGGTTGAGCTCGGACCGTCACGCCTCAATATCGCGAGGCGCCGGTCTCTCACCCTGGTCTTGGGCGTCTTGACGCCAACAATAGAGCGACGCCAAGAGCCTAGCTACTAAATCTCAGGGTGGGGATACAGCTAGGAGGCTCGCCGCCTCGAAGGAGATCGTGCGATAGCCTCTGATGATCCTGACGGCCATGGCACGCTGTGGTGTGCGAAGCGCCGTGATATTGATGGCCGTCAGGTCGTGCGCCCATACTGGTGCGTCATAGAGAGCCACGGAGGGTCGGGTATCGCCGAAGCATTGGACAACCCCTGACGGGTATTGGCCCGCCAGATGGTCAGGTGGGCCCCGAACAAAATCCCCTAGCTTGGCGGCGGATGAAGGTGTTGGGTTGCACCGCCAAAGCTCCCAGCAGCCGCAGAGGATAGGGAGGACGGCAACGCAACACTGCATCTCCTCTTCCTCTGCGGCCCCACCGCGACGCAACAATGGTGCGCCCCCATTTGGTCGCGGTAGATAGGGCGCGCGGCAACACAGGGACAGACAGAACTGTCTCCTGCACCCACACTTTGGACGCATCCTACGCAGGCCTCACCCAAGCCCACGTGGAGCGTCCCCTCCCGGGATCCCGCTTAGCTTAACTGAGCCCCCCCACCACGACAAGGTGGAGATCCCACTCGCGAAGTTGACCATGGATAATTAAAGAATTAAACAATTCATCTCCTTGGCGAACAAGTATATTTTTAAATAAATCAAAAGTAACAGACATTTTTTTATAGTAGATGTTTTACTAAATACAAGGTGTAAAAAAACCCTTAACGAAAACTGAAATCCCATGTTGTACCAAACACTACGAACATTTTTTACTTCGGCACCTTACCTGGGAAATTACTGGTTCAGGAGAAATTGAGGCTCAAAGTTAGTATGGGACTTACCCCGCCAATATGTACTTTAGATGCCCTATGACCCAATGGATAAGTATGTATTTCGAGCATTACACGCGCGCGCTTTTAATTGCGGTTTCAAAAATGTAAAACTTAAAAAAAAAATCGTTTACCAGGTATTATTTTTGGTTAGCATGATTTGGGATGATGTCCACAACGAGTAGACTTCGGCTTGGTGATGGGTCTTGTGACACCCTGTATATTATACCAGTGGTCGGCATCAGAGCCACATACACCGTGTCTGGCAAGGCTTAGAATAACATCACCCTATTTCCTCCCGTGGGTGACCGTATGAGGCGACTAAGGGATTTCAGCTGGACATGTGCAGCAGCGTTCCTTCATGCAGGTACCTGTACTGATCACCCGCATACTGTGGTTGCCAAGCCGCATATCCAGCAAGATGAATAGGTATAGGCAATATATAAATATAAAGGCCTATGCGTCTTGTCAGACGATATAAACAAAATCTCTGGAGTGGTATAGTTGCAGTTAATTTGTGTGCGTAGCATTATTTTCACGTGACTGTGTAGGCCAATCCGTGATAGACATGAGCGTCCACATCTAGGGCAGATGTGTATTGCGACAGGTGGAGGGTTTTGATCGCGGTTATGTCTCCTAGCTCGTTTATCTGCCAATGTCTCGATCCGGGTTTTATCATGGCATTTCTGCCTGTCTTTTAAACATCTTCTCCACTCAATTCTGTCTTAAGCGAGTTTGTCCCAGTTTGTGTGGTCTACTTCAAAGGTGTTCATATCTCGCTTGACACAACCGTTGATGCGGAGTAAAGGACGACCCACAGCCCGCTTAGCATGCGCTACGGCCCCTAAAAGAATTTGTCGTGGTAAACGAGAGTGCTCCATACGATGCACATGCCCTATATAGCCATCGTAAACGCTTCTGTTCAAGGATAGCGCTGAGACAAAGCAGCTGTGCTACTTCTAGGACCCTCTCGTTGGGGACTTTATGTATCCACGAAATACCGAGGATATTCCTCAGACGACGCATATGAAATGTGTTGAGTCGTCGCTCCTGCTTTGCGTAGGAAGTTCAAATCTCGGCTCCGTAGGTACAAAAGTATACTAAGAATACAAGTCTGGTAGACTAAGGCTTATTGGTTTTGTTTGTCAAGTGCTATATTGTCCCATACTCTGGACCGGAGCCTTCCGCACATGGTAACCGCCTTGCCGATACGGATTTCGATCTCCACATCTAGTGAAAGATTGTTCGACACAGTCGACCCCAAGTAACAGAATTTTTCGACAGCCTCCAAATGCGTGTCACTCAGCAGTATGTATGGTGGATTCGTAAACCCCTGTTATTCTTTTTGGCGTTAATGGTCATTGAGAACAGCTGGCACGCTCTAGAAAACTGATCAACAAAGACCTGAAGTTCGTGAGCAGAATTGGCTACAAGAGCTGCATCGTCTGCAAATAAAAGTTCGCGATGCCATTTGATTTTAAAAGTGCAAGGTTGTACAATTTGCCATCGACTCGTGTGTGCAAATGGACTCCCTGGTGATCGCGGTCGAATGCTACTTTTAGTAGTAGTGAAAAGAAGATGCTAAACAGGGTTGGTGCAAGAACACATCCCTGTCTGACACCAGTAGGTACGAATGAAGAAAGGGTCTGATTAGTGACCATCAAAGACAATGCTGCCTTGCATATCCTCGTGGAACGATCTGATTAAGGATAATAGTTTAGGTGGACAGCCGATGTGTTCCAGGCATGTGTAGAGGCCCTGTCCGCTCACTGTATCAAAAGCTTTAGTTAGATCGATAAAAGCAATGTAAAGCGGCGTATTTTGCTCCCTACATTTTACCTGCAGCTGGAGAAGTGAGAATATCATAGCGACAGTGGAGCGGTTTGGACGAAATCCGCACTGGCTCTCAGGAATACCAAGCATCTAATAGCCGGCGCCGACTGACGGCATGGCATGCAGGCGTCCAATTGATGCATCAGTAACACACAAACTAAGTATTACCACAAGTGCGCGAGCACAGAGTGAAAGGGGTGTGAGGTGGCTCTTCTATCTCGAGGCGCCATTGCTGTCAATACAGCCGAAAGTCTTACCGCTACCAAAAAGAAAAGGCCCAGCCACTACAGCTGATTCTACCTAATTTTTTAACTTAAGTTTTAACAGCACCAGTGGTGCCAATCTGTATTTCACCACTTTAAAGGGAGCCCATGAAATGTTTTCAGTGAGCGCAGTGTGTGTCATAGTATGAAACATTTACTATTGGGATTCCTACAACATTAATTAATTCTTTATTTTACAACTCAATAGCAGTCTTTCATCAAAATAGTTCAGAAGTATTTGGTACTCAAATTATTACATGTTTTTATTTAGATTTATTTTGTGCACTTATAACTGCTAAGACTACAAAATAGTATAATTAACAAATCTAGCTAATGGCAGTAATAACTAATCATAGAATATATTCATTAATGATACTAATGATCTAAATTCTGATGGAGCCAGCTTCCTGTATCTCTTTCTGTTTGTGTGTCCCATCACAGAATGGTCGGTTTTTGGTTTGCTTGCAGTTGCATAGCCAGTACTCCTTACTTTTCTCTACTGTAAATCGAACAGGCCTGTGGAAAATATTTTGTATTAATGAAAATTATGACAATGTTTAAGGTTCTGTTATATTAGTAAAATCACTACATAGTATAAAACAAGTCAGTCTTCTGTCTGTCTATCCCTATGTATGCTTAAATCTTTAAAACTATGCAATGGATTCAATGGTCAAAAGGTTAATTTTACATGACATCATTCACACTAGAAATATATGCTGTGTTGCAAGGGACCTTACAAACATGTACAACCAAAGGGAACAAATTTCCGAGATCAAATTCACTCCGCTAGGTGCAATGATAGTGGCAAGGCAGGAATTCCAACCACTCTACCAACTATGCAGTACTGTTGCAGAACTATTCAGAATTAAAAAAAGAAAATGTAAGTAGGTATGTGACCTATTTACATGAGAGCATATCTTACCTTTGAGTAATTTTAAGATATATATCTTTGTGTGTCCCATCACACAATGGTTGGGACTTGGATCTACCGCAAAGACACCAATGGTAGGTTTTGCCAGCCTCTAGATTTAACCTGAAAGGTTTCCTGTCATACACTACACCATTTTCTGTCTGATTTGCTGCTGAATATACTGAGGCTAGCGGATTTTTAGGTATTTCTGGCTTCGATCCTTTTGTTGCATAGTTAGCCTACAAAATGATATCAAGTGTTAAGTAGGTTAGGTAATGCAATTTTGCTACCATTTGCGAAGTTTATTATTACAATTATCTAGGAGTATCTGATAAAACAAAATAATCTTTCGCGATTTACAAATATTTCAAAATCACTATCTTCAAAGTAATCAGCTAAAGATAGCTTACCGATCTTATTGAAGCTATAAGTACTGTGTTTAAAGATTTTCTAGCAAACATTGTTGGTACTTATCCTGTTCTTTCCTTTTACCCAAGACGTTAATTATTTTAGCTGTGTAGGTTGTTTAACGCTAATCTAATTTCATAATTTTCTATTTCTATGAACTCGTTGATACTGGTGATATCATACGCACCGTATGGTGACAGCTGACAGCTGACATGCTGACAATGACAACTATCTGTATCACAGATCACAGAACTCCATTAATCTATGGACAGAACACTTACTCCAGTGACAATACTCTTAAGGCGCACGCAAACTGTTCGGACGCGACTTACTGTCGCGACAGTAAGTCGCGACACATAGTGTGCACACCCTTTCGGACGCGGCTTTCTGTCGCGTCCGCGTCCGATACAACCATAGACACGCCATGCTGTTTATGCGATACACTATGGCTAGGTAGGAGCTTATTTTCTTAATTCAGGGCACTAGCAGTTAGCACTATTAGATTATATTATTGGTAGATCTTGAAGTAAAGCAGAACTGTTGAATTGAAAGTGAATTTAACATTTTTTGACTATATTCGGTATAAAATAACTATTAAGGCCATACCATGGACAATATACGGATGACAGTAAACGTCCGCGGACGTTTGTAAACGTCCGCGGACGTTTGTTGTCATTTTCCCAGATAGCTATCGGACGTCTGAACGCTCAAGGTCACGTCCGCGACAGACGTCCGATAGTGTGCACACTTGAATGGATTTTCCTTGTCCAGATACCCTTCTGTCGCGACAGTAAGTCGCGACCGTAAGTCGCGACACATAGTTTGTGCGGGCCTTTACTCAGAGAGAAGAATGACAAGTTCATACAAAATTCGTGAGGAAATTTTCCTTGGCGTCTAGCGCCATCTTATAGTAGCCCACACAAAACTATTGTAAACGTCATATTCCTACTATAGGTACTAGATTTTGCCGGCGGCTTCGCTCGCGTTTATTCGGGGTTCTCTAGTTATAGAACCAATATCATCTATGTCCGGGGTAACACAAATCTCGTTTATTGGGCGGATACTTCTATATATTATCGTATTAACTGTGTGGCGTACTACGTGCACATACCTACTTGCACAGTACGCACAACCCTACGCAGCGTAATCAAGAGATAAGTGTGATAGCTGATAACTGATAAGATCTGATGACGCTTCGCGCGCGCGAGCGCCGTCGACCTGTCTCACCAACGCATTACATCCGACTGGCGACGAATGTTCGTGGCACGGAGTTTTGCCTCGTCGTAGATCATCGCGACGCCCCGTACAGGGCGTGCAGCGGCTAGTTCGGGACAGATTTTGCCCCCCGCTAGCGGATTCTCGGTACCCTGCCCTTTAATAAAGGCAGGTCCTTGGGTCGGGCAGTAGTTGCCCTAAGGCGGTTCGACCGATTAAGGCGTGTTGCGCAGGCCGCCAAATCTTCACGCCGTCCGGGCGGTCAACACGAGCCAGGTGAGACCCCCGGCGAACCGAGGGAGGCCCAGCTCCGTGAAGCCAGTGACGTGGACGGTGACTTACGGGCGGCCTGCGATGGTCTGAATGGTGTGGATGGAGGTGTGTGTCGACATCCGGCTAGATGTCGACGTCGAGGTCTGGAGTGTCAAGTCCTTGGCGTGCGCTGTTGCGGTGGTCGTACGCGCGCACACATGATGTGCGTATCATGCGACGATACGCGCAGATGTCGCGCGGAAAGGGGCGGCCACCTGCAACAGAGGGCTAAAAAGTTGTCAGGTTAGGGAGGACGGCGGTTACCCGGGGCAACCGGCTCGTCCGCAGCGTCGTCGGGGTTAGCGATGAGGTCTCGAGGCAGCATCTTCTTGTCCGGGGGTCGAGCGTGCCAGGGGGCCAGGTCCCGGACGTGGTCCCAGGCCGAGGCGTCGGCTCGCTCGAACATCCCCACGGACAGACGGCGGATGTAGGCGTCCAGGCTCTCGATGCGGGTGTCCCGCTGGATGACATCGGTCCTCACGTAGCGAGAAGCTTGTACGGCGGCGCGCAGCGACAGTGACTGCTGCGCGCGGAGGCGAATGCTGCTCGACTCGCTAGTAAGGGCGAACCGAGCGGGCGCGGCATAGGTGAGCCGGGTGCGCACATAAGATTTGTACACACCCAGCTTCGCTCGCAGAGGCAGGTGAGAGGAGAGCACTGGACGCAGTAGCGCTCTGGTTGCGCGTACCTGTGCGACGACGCTGCGGACGTGCGGCCTTATGGAGAGGGCTCGGTCGATGGTGATTCCCAGGTACTTCACCGTCCGGGTCCAGGGGATGTACTCACCCTGGAGTTTGAGTGTCAGTGGATGGAGCTGCTTGCTGCTTATGAGAATCGCCTGTGACTTACCCACGTTCACCAACAGTCACCACTGCGATAGCCAGCGGGGGAGTAGGACGAGGGCGCGCTGCATTTTCTTGGCGGCGTGGGTGGCGTTGACGCTGGTGGAGATGTACGCCGCGTCGTCGGCGTAGAGCGCCAGCTCGGTGCCCTCGGCGACGGGGATGTCGTCGGTGAACCTGGTGTAAAGCACAGGCGAGAGGCATGAGCCCTGCGGGACTCCAGCAGAGATGGTGCGGACGTCTGAGAGCTCCTGTTCCACTGCCACTCGGAAAGTCCGGTTGCTAAGGAACGAGGAGACCACGTTTACTACACGGCGAGGCGCTGTGGACGTCGACAGTTTATACAGCAGACCGGAGTGCCACACTCGGTCGAAAGCTTTCTGGATGTCGAGGAATACTGCTACGGCGTGGTCGCGCTTGTTGCGCGCCGCCGTTATCCGATGCAGTACCCTCGACAACTGCAATGTTGTGGAGTGTTCAGACCTGAACCCGAATTGTTCCGGTCTTGGCGTGATGTGCGGTGTGAGGTGCCGCAGCAGGAGTCTCTCGAACACCTTCGAGATCGTGGGCAGGAGAGTGATCGGCCGATAGCTCCCCGGCTTCAGAATGTTTTTGTCCAGCTTCGGTAACATTATAATGCGGCCTTCTTTCCAGCAGGCGGGGAAGGCGCCTGTGTGGACGATCCCCGTAAACAGGCGCGCCAGCGCTGTCACGGTACGGTGCAGCAGTAGGCGCAGCGCTGTATTCGGTATCCCATCCGCCCCAGTGGCCTTCCGGGGCTGGGTCTGCCGTATGGCGCGCTGCACCATTCCAAAAGGAGATGGGGTCCTCTTCGGGAGCTATCGGCGTGGCGAAGTATTCCCGAAGGTGTGTCTCGACTGCTGCGGCGTGTTCTGCGTCAACAATCGGGTTAGGCCTGAACTCGCCCCCAAGGTGGTCGGCTAGGATTGCTGCTCGGTCTGCTGCTTTGTAGCGCGGTGTTCTGTCGGCGTGTAGTAGCGGGCGCACCGGAGCTGGGGTGTTTGTGAGGCGACGACATAGGCGGTGGATCGACGACCAGTCGTCGCGAGAGTCCTCTATGTGTTTCTCCCAGCTCTCAGCGGTGTGGGTCCTCAACTCGCCCTTCACTCTCTCCGTCAGCCGGTTGAGTTGCGTCTTTAATGTGGGGCATCGCGTGCTCTGCCACTGCCTGCGGAGGCGCCGCTTGACAGCTATCAGTTTAGCGATGTGTGCCGGCAGAGGGGGTAGCCTCCTCTGGATGTTGATGGGTGGTGTGGAGCTGACAAGGGCGGACTTAATAGCGCCGGCGAGTTCGGCCGCGAGCGCGTCGACGTCGGCTGCGGAGCTGATAGGGCGACTCGGTGTGGTGGTCTCCATCGTATCCTTGAATTTTGTCCAGTCCGGTTTTGGACGTGGCGCTTGAGGGACGATACGGGTAGGCTGCTGTTGTGCGACGACGAGTGCCGGTTGGTGGTCAGACTGTAGCTCGTCGTCGAGCACCTCCTGGTGAAGCTGCAACTGGCAGTGCGAGAGGTCATTGTGCACCACGATGTCGATGACGTCAGGCATGTGCGTTAGCGTGTCCGGGTAATGTGTAGGTACCTCCGGACCCGCTACGGTGTATCCGTGGGCTTCGGCGTCGTTGAAGAGTCGTACACCCGGTGCGTTGGTGGTCGATGAGTTCCACGCTGGTTGCTTACAGTTGCAGTCGCCCGCAATGACGACCGGGTGAGGTGCTTGAAGTATGGTCCGCAGTTCGGCGACGTCTATGTTCACTGCGGGCGGCTTATATGCGGCGTACAGGTGTAGGTTTGCACCGCCTAGGTGCAGCTCCACACCCAGCGTGTACAAGGTGCGTGTACAAGGTGCTTGTGGTTCTGACGGGTAATGGCTGGTGTACGACTCTTCGCCTGACTAGCACTGCCAGTCCGCGGTAGCGTGCACCATCCGGCGTTAGTTCGTCCAACCGATAAATGAGGAAACCCGGGAATCGTAGTCGGTCTGCAGGTCCCAGGTGCGTCTCATTTATCAGCGCCACGTCGATGTCCTGTTCCTGCAGGATAGGGTGGAGCAGGGCGGCCTTCTTGTGAAGGTTGCGGGCGTTCCAATGGAGTATCCTCAAGGGCTTATTGTTCATAGTCGTTCATGACGAGACCCGCCAGGCCCTTGAGGATGATAGACACGATGGCCTGTTTATCGCGCCCGGCGCTGAGGGCGGTAAGCACATCGTGCAGCACTTTGATGGCTGCTTGAACTGTAGATTTGCCGCCGCTCCTTGGTCCCTCACTTTGTTGTGGGGCCTTCGCCTTCTTGCCCCTGGCTCACGGAGTTTTGTTAATTGTGCTACTTTATTAAATAGTGTGCGTGAAGGACAGAGCGCTAGTTAGAGTGAGTTGACCGATGTAAATCAAATTGTGTTTATAGCTAGTTATAATATGTAGTCATGTAAGAACCGTTAGTTGTAAGTCTCCTTTTACTGGTCAATATCGATATTGTGCGCATTGGCACCCCTCTTTGAATGTAAATTTTTGTATATAGCTTGCCATTATTTGTAAATAAAATATTACCACTTACCAATTACCGATATTCAAGAACAGTTTTATTATACTCGTCACGTTGTCAGTCTGAACAAGTACCTCGTCACTCTGCCAGTACCCAGTAACCCAGTACCAGTACCTACCTTTCTATCCTACCATCCAGGAAAACTGCAAAAAGTATTTACACATACAAACTACTTAGTACTAAGACTTAGTAGTACCAATGAATACAGATTTACATATAGAAGCGCATTTCTTAAGGATTTCATGTGCTGATTCCAAATGGCGAGTTGGCGACTGTTGTCAGTGTAGTACGTAGTTGGCGCCGTTGGCAGACTTGGCGGCGCTGGCGTCGTTCTCCGTCTCTCTTGCTCTCGTAGTTAAGATATACAGGAGGAACGTTCGTCTCTCTTGCACTCATAGAGACAGCTGTCACAGTGCAACTGCCATGCCGCCAAGCGGCAATTTGGGTCACAGAAAGTTTGACTACAGAGCGCCCATAAGAAATTTTATTTTTATTTTATTTTTTATTTTATTTTCTTTGAGATAACAAAAAATTGCGTAATGTGCTTAATTCTAATACAGTATTAATCCTTACAAGTGGCAAGCAACTATAGCAAACAGGTATCATTGAAAGACAATAGATATTTAATATTAAGAGGTAAATTTAAGATATTACAGGTAATGTACAGTAGGTATATGTTATATGTTATGTTTTATTTGTATAACATACTAAAATATTTTTGATATTAAAACATTACACCAATTTATTCATTCGCTGTTTTTAAACTGAAATAGGGACAAGGCAAATATATCAATATCAGTGCAATTATCGTTATTAAAGGCGCCCGCTCACCAGCGTTTGTCCTGCTCGGTATAGGACCAAATAGTTTATGAACGTAGGTGTCACGGATACGTTGCGAGCGACTAGGTATGCGAAAATATATTTGGTTTATGAACTTATCACAATCTAGTTTATTTTGACAAATCTTGTAAAGAAACATTTAGTCAAGGTACATTCTTCTATGTTTAAGAGTCATAAGAGAAATTTTTTTGAGAAGTATTTTATATGGTAGCCGTTTCCTATAATTCAAGTAACGTAGAAATTTGCGTTGTACTGATTCTATTTGGTCATTATATTTATCATATAGTGGGTCTATGGGTGGTAATGCGCCTCTATGTAAATATCTATGCTCTATGGTAGTACTCAAAATGTTATCCGGTATCAGTGACGTTTCGCTAGAGTGGCCAATATGGCGACTTTGATTTGTCTGTCAGAACCATGAGAATTTAACAAAATACTCGACAATCCGAATTTTGCGAATATATGTTGTCAGTGTAGTACGTAGTTGGCGCCGTTGGCAGACTTGGCGGCGCTGGCGTCGATCTCCGTCTCTCTTGCTCTCGTAGTTAAGATATACAGGAGGAACGTTCGTCTCTCTTGCACTCATAGAGACAGCTGTCACACTGGCAATAGGCTCGCCCCGTATTACATTGGGACCGAAACATAACTGGCGAAGTGTGGGTGTTTAATACACCTCTGCCTACCCCTTCGGGGATAAAAGGCGTGAAGTTATGTTTATGTTATGTTGTCGACTCGAAATCTTTATTTTTTATGTTTTATTATTCTGGTAACGTTTCGATGTACTCCTTGACGAGACACTGCGATAGCAGCGCAGTCCGTCGGTTCCAATGTGAATCATTCCAAAATCCACAACTACTTACAAATTAAAAATTAGGTAAAATAACATTTTCCAGTTGACTAAATTGTGAATCTAAACCATTCTCAAGTCTCCTTGAGCACACACAAAAATTTCATTAAGATCGGTACACGCGCACACAAGAAATATATATTATATTAGATATCTATTAGCTTATTTATTAGGTTTAAAATAGGAAGCACTGTATTTTTCGAAGATTTCCTTGAAGTTAATGTGTATGCCGATTTAGATTTGGTTTTCTATAGAAACTGATTACTAATAAAATCAGCGTTTCACATCTTCAAAGAAAACTATCAAAAATCACAGTTTAGAGTTCAATAAAATATGTAACTTCATTATAAGAGATTTATTTGTTAATAGAGCAATACATTCAAATCTTAAAACAATGTACGAATCACTTTCTTAAAACTGGAGTCTATATCTCACAAAATAACACTGGATTTCACAAAAAAACACTAAAACGGAGGAACAAGGTGCTCGATTCAACGTCTTTAATGCAGGAGAAATCAAAACAGTAATTTATATATCGAAATATTGAAAATAAACCGAAATTACAAGATAAATGGTGCGCAAACGGCGGCAGACATTTTTCTTGTAGTGTTACCAGTAAATGACACAAAATTATTAATAAAAGTTAAATTTTCAATTATCTTTTTTATACTACGGTTAACATACTTTGCTCTATTAATTAATTACCAAAAATATAATTCATAATTATTTCAAAGCGTTTAACATAGTATTTGTAATAAAATAAAAACGTTTTAATCTTAAGTGTATTTTTCCAGTGATCATTCACTACATCAGCCATTATATTGCTATCACGTTTCCACCATTTGTACTGAAATGTATAAAACGAAAAATACCGTATAATACGGTATTATACCATTTACTACGGTATTTTATGTATAAATCAATTCTTCTATATTTTTGAAGTAAATGATCATATAGTATCTTCTTGGGTTTACGCGAATGTTACACATTGAAATTAAACTACAGTTTACGGATTTTATCGCGTTGTATTGGTTTCACTAAGTTATTAAGGCTCCAGTACACAATGGTCCATGATGGGCCACTGCAGGCCATCGCCGTTGTATACACACGCCTACACACCAATCTATGCTAAACCAGTATAAACTGATCGTTTAATGTGCGAAAAGATCACACAAATCGAGACCATGATAAACTGGTTTTGTTTAACTTTATGGGTAGCCGTGTGTACACGGGGTACGGCGATGGTCTGCAGTGGCCCATCATGGACCATTGTGTACACGGGGTGATGGTATACAGTGGCGGGCAATTGTCAATCGTGGCGCGCAATCGGGATGTTGTCGGTTTTTTGGGCACACTTCAAAGGAATCGTGGCGTAGCGTGGCCTGTGGTGTTCACACAATGGCCCATTGTTTAGTTCGTCACCGACCGCAGACCGGGATAGTGCACTTTTTGTTTTATGTATATAGAAGGCAGTAAAAGAAACTGCATATGTATTGTATATATATTATTTACAAAATAATTATTATACAGTTATGCTATGAATCAGTAATGGGGCAAAAATCTAAAAAAAATATTCTGTCTGTTTGTCTATTTGTAGGACTATGTATAAGTTGTACACACTAATCTCGGAAGTTACTGGACGGATTTGAATGGTTTTTTTTTATTATATTGCTCTTAGGTCCGGCGACATATAGGCTAAAATTGATTTTGGAAAGTGGAACATCTGATGCAGAACCACAACAGCCCAGCGTAACTATAAGACATAAAAATTGCGGTGTGGCAAAAAACATTTCACATGTTGAGCATTTTTTGATAAGCGATTAAAATTTGAAGATCTCGAACATCTGATGTGGAAATTAAAGAGCCCAGCTACAATATAACATACAGGCTTGCCTTTTTAGCAAAACTTTTTCAGTCTGATGAGCATTATTTAATTGTTGACTTGTCGAAGATCTGAAACTTCTGATGATGAACTATATGAATCCATCTGCACTATTCCATACAGACTTGACGGCTTTGCAGTAGTTGTCCAGTATGACAAGGATTTTCTGTTGAAACATCAATATTTATGACTCGGGTCTTTGATTCGATCAATCAAAGACCCGAGGAGGGACACAGAATAGTTTTTATCGCGATAACTTACATCCACGCGGGCGGAGCCACGGGCGACAGCTAATATATATATTTTTATTTATTGTCTTATACCTGTATCCCCGAAGGGGTAGGCAGAGGTGTAAATATTACACCCACATTTCGCCATGAGTGTTTAGGTCCTACGTAATAGAGGGCGAGCCTATTGCCGTTACCGGGCACATCACCAGACTCCGGGCTGCTACTGAGTATTCGGAAAAACCCAGTAACGCTTTTGCCCCATCCAGGAATCGAACCCGGGACCTCCGATCAGTAGTCACATACGCTATGCACTGGATCAAGGAGGCAGTATATAATATGTATACATATACTAGATGAGCCCGCGGTTACACCCGCGTTATTTAAGTCTTTGTCCGCTCTCGTGGCTTATAGCGTGATGTTATATATAGTCCGTGCCACGAGAACATAGACTTTTTGTAAACAAAGAATTTCTACTAAGTGACTTAGCGATAGTTCTGTCAAAAACAAATAATGTCAAATCCAATGAGCACAACGGAACATAGATACGTGTCATTGGAAACTAATATGTCAATGGATCGGATTTTTATCGATATTATGCGCTGTCAACAGGATTTTTTAATGTTTTGAGGTACTGACGCCTAGAATGTCAACATTTGGCGCCAGTTTATTGAAATATTACATTCTTGGGCTTAACATGCATTTATCAGAGGATAAAATATATTTTTAGTTATCAAGAAGGTGTAAATGTAAAGTTCAATACAAGTTTATAGGATCGCAACGCTCTTCCTGCTGCCGGCATCTCGAAAAAGCGGGTGTAGAATAGCAGATGGCAGAAAATTATTTATACCTAAAAAAGAAATTGCGTTTTCCGACTACCGTAACTGTTAATGGATTTTGTTTAAGTTCATTCTGACGATTTCATTCACAGACAACGTAAAATCTCT
This sequence comes from Euclidia mi, assembly GCA_944739405.2. Lineage (NCBI taxonomy): Eukaryota > Metazoa > Arthropoda > Insecta > Lepidoptera > Erebidae > Euclidia > Euclidia mi. The sequence goes on along the minus strand of OX123187.2, from coordinate 4,623,696 downwards.
ATGCCTAGAAATTTTTATGCAATGTACTAACTATTTATCTGTAATATTATTCATGGTTGGTCGATAATTAAATATTTTAGGATAGGTACATAGGTACTTTGAGCAAATTATTTATTGTCTATGATTTAAAATAAATCTTGTCAATAATAGAGTAACATATAGGTATGTACTCTATCATTAACAAACATGGTACCTACTCTATTTTTCCTTAATTTACAGAATAGATTACGTCTAAAACGACAAAAAAGCGGCAAATTTATGAACATTCGACCATTCAAACACAAAATCAAATATTTTTATTTCAGTAAAATTCAACAATATAAAAAAAACATAGTGGCATAATTAAAAAAAAAGTATAAAATCTAAAACACAACTGTTTCAAAAAAGGTTGTGAAGCTCTGAATGTTTGTTTACAAAAAGTCTATCTTCTCGTGGCACCAACTTTTGTCTATTAGATAGCCTCCCTCGATAAATGGGCTATCTAATAGAGAAAGATTTTTTTGAGATTAATCGCAAGATTAGATAGCCGTGGCCGCAATTACTTCCACATCCATCGCAAGTGATTCGCCAGGCAGCAATGAGCCATGCGCCGTTGTGTGAACACCAAGTGATCGTGGCGATGGCCTGCAGTGGCCCATCATTGGCCACTGCAGGCCATCGCCATTGCGTACGGTAATGGCGATGTATGTTCACACAATGGCGGGCGATGGCCTGCAGTGGCCCATCATGGACCATTGTGTACTGGGCCCTATACATTTGAAACTAAAGATCTAGAAACTATATTTTAATTTATTACTAGCCGACAATAAAATACCAGTTTAATACATAGCCTTTTGGTATTATACGGTATTTTTATAACACTCTAGGTAGTAGGTCAGGTACCTAGTATGAGTTGAGGTCATCTCTATATTATTTTACTTAATTTAAACTGTAGACAAGCCAAGCAGAGAGGTTGGACCATGGGTTGGACGTATATTTCTTTGAAGCCAAGTCAAACCAAAGAGAATGGGAAAATACGGAAAACGAAGGGAAAACGTGACGGAACGTCATGAAACGTTTCAAATAGAGATGTGCCAACTGGATAAACACAACTCGAGGTATATCGAGTTGATGCCAGGTGGGTTAGGTGCCAGTTGAAAAACCAGCGCCGAGCACATGTGTCCGGCAAGCTAGTTCAGCTTAGACCTCCTATTTTTATACAGACACAACAGGCGTGTACGATTTATACCTAATTGTTGTCTTTTTTCACATTGTTTTTATCATGTCCTTCGTTTCGTCTGTTACAGAAATAAACTCTTTTTCTGTCTTCTTTCTAAATTATTGTATGTATATTTAAATACATAACGCGTTTATATATTGTCTCATTTGTCTTCATGTACCCAGGAGGGGTAGGGCTGAGCAGGCGGCTGCCCCCTCTGGATCTTGTATAGGTACCTCCCTGCAATCTACTGTTATTATGGATAATAGTTCTTATTTTGATATAAAATGCTATGACATATTTTCTCGTCCGGAGCAAGGAGCAGAGACTATGTGAATAATAAGCTCATTGTCCTTATCAGTTATCAGTTGGCCAAGACCATTCAGAGTGCAATGATAGCATTCATAGCATGACAGGGATATTATATCGAAGTCGCCTATAAGGCGAAGGAAACTAACCCTCACTTTTTGATAATTTCACCAATTAAAACTCGAGTAAGAGAGATCTATCTATCACGCGAGTTTACTCGATTATGTAACACGTTGACACATCACTAGTTTCAAATGACAAATGAAATGAAAATGACTGACTTCGTAAAGTTTTGCGACTTCGACTTCGTCCTTTGTGTATACTGTATTCCTAATTTAGTTTTATTTAGCTTAAATTTTAACGATATAGTAAAATGAAGCAGTGATTACGCTAGTAAAATGCAAATTATGGTTTTAAGTAATGTCTAGAATTAGAGGAATAGAAGTTAAAGTTCAAAAAGAAGTGTTACAAACACGTAAATATGGCCTCAACGAAATCCTCAAAAAGAAAAATGAGGATCAGTCTACAAACTCGAAAGATGATGGTGAAAGTAAATAACTTTTTAATGTTCAGTTTTTAACGATAACAGCACACGTAATACTTCGTTGTTATTACACAACATTTTAGGTTAGGTTTACTTTTGTTATTGTCGTTGACACCGTGATTATTGTCATTCCATTTGAAATCTCTAAAAAATTCTGTTTTTATTAGAGCGTTCGGTTTGAATGTATCATAGACTGGTAGCTAAATTGATCGTAAGTCGTAATCTCTTATTCCATTTTATTCGTGTACATATATGATTTACGATGTTTTTTTAATTACAGAACATCAAATAAGGGAACTATTACACAAATTGCCAAGATTAGATAAAATATTTGAAGTTCATCGTAAAATTGGTGAGGGCACATTTAGCTCAGTGTACCTAGGTTCACTGCGGCAACATGCTACACTGCCTGATTCTGAAAAACGATGGTTTGCTATAAAACACCTTGTGCCTACTGCTCATCCTGCCCGGATTGAACATGAACTTCGGTGCCTGCAAGACATGGGGTTAGTATATTCTATAAAGTAATTTAGAAACCTGCAGTTGCTTGTTTTCAAGACTTATCCAATCATTCGCATTCATAACTTTAAATGGAACATTGTGACAGGAATGTCATTAAATCTTTGATTTTGTAAGATTCAAAATATTACTCGTTGATAATCATGGTTTTGAACTGTGTAAAAATTTTATGACCATGCAATTCATGTGAGTTTGATATGACTTGTGTATTTATTCAAGTACCTAAGATATTATAAATTCAAATTCAAAGTAAATTTATAATATACACGCTGATTTTTTATTGGTTTAGGAAAAAAAAACCTCATGTCCGAAGTAAAATCCTCTATTCATATTCAAAATCAAAATTCACCTAGCACCTAAAACAAAAAAGTTATAAAAGTCAGTAACTGCTGGAAATACGTAGTACACACGGTTGTTTATGAGTAGGTAGTGTTCGCGCGCCGCGCGGTCTAGACTTTGCCGCGTGCGCCGGGCGCAGCCGTCAGCTGTTGCTGTTGTTTACCTAGCGGTTGTAGGTTGTTAGTGCCGAACTGCCGACTGATAATGATACGTAGCGGACACAACAGTCGAAACAACAATTTATGAATCACACAAATTGTTGTGTCAAACATCGCTTAAACCACTAAGTACGCCAACCATGAAGTGCAATAATAAATAATTAAAATAATAAACGTATGTAACTAAATAGCTATACCTATTCAATAATTTCTTGGAACATTACTCGGACTTAGAATTTCGTCGAAACAAGCTGTGGGTTTACGAAATCATGATGAACTAGTAGAAGAAAAACGATAAACTAAGAATTATTCGTTACGTTATTAGACATAGGTACCTACATTATCTTTTGAATAACTAGACAAAGATTTTAACAATGGAAAAGTTTAGTACTTGCGTATTTCTATGGTATTTATAAGAATGTAATCACAGTAGGTATTCAATAATGAATAAACCAATTACCTTTGCTGTTTGCTGCCTAGGTACTCGTACATCACAATCAATTTACACCTTTCACACATTGTCTTTTGTTAATGATAGCTAATTAGAAAAACACTAATTAATTACGATGCCAAATTTCTAGTTCAAACTGCACTGAATACACTGCTAAACTGACCGATGTTTATGAGGCGTTGCACTACAGCCAGGATTGTGTTTGGTGATGGTGATGGCACTTAGGGTGAGTGAATACCTCGCGTGCGCAACGATTCCAGGTGGTCTGGTAACGAATACATGCGCCTCGCCTCTTCCATATTTTCACCAGACATGTAATACATTCGCACCATAGACGCGAACTCAATATTGGAATATTCATAATGCCGATCCATTACGAAGCGCGCGCGACGTAACACGGGTACAATGACGGGATCGAACGTGACGTACGAGCGTCCCGTTGACCTAATTTCGCGAGACTGTTGAAGTGACGAGCGGCAAATTGCAGCCGACCCCCGCCCCTACCCCTGTCGCCCCGCGTTGCTATGCGCGTACGCTGGGGGCGGGGTCTGTACTACTACCTACAGTGCAATGTTTATCTGTGTGTGTCGTGTGTTTAATATCTATCTGTGTAGGTATGTGTGTAGCACGATGCGATCGAACATACATCGGCGCGCGCGATTTCTTTCATAACTACGAACTCTCGTACCAATAATTTAATATTTTTGTTACGATTTTTATAGCTTAGATTTCAAATTTTATTAGCTGGTTAGGTTCTCTTAACGATAAGTAATAAGATGGCTTTCGCTCCAAAACCAATTAAAAATCAGCGTGTATATTATGCAGTGCTGTTCCAAAAAAGGAACTATGTAAATACATAATATACAGGGTAATTTTTTATGTAGTTCGGATATTTTTCTGTGGTTCTATATCAATAATAGAACACATTTCCATAAATAACTTTTTACTTTTTTATCCCACCAAATCCGAGTAAAAATATCCGAGAAACAAGGAAATCATAGACACAACGTTATTCATTGCAATAATACAATCAAACACGCGCGCGATGCGACAGGGGCACGGGTCGCGGGGTGCGGGGCGTGGTGCCGTGCCGGCCGCGCGGCGCGCGCTATTCAACTTGGGCGCATCGAGAAAGTCGCACTTTCGCGCAAGCGCCGACGCACGCGCCGGTCGTAAGAATGACGTCCCAACGATTTTCAAATCGCGAGTGCTATGAAATGGTACTAATTTATTTACTCAGTGGTGAAAGCCTTCGTGCAGCTCGAACAATGTACAAACAAGAAAGTGTACCTCGTATGCAAGCTCAAGGAGTTAACAACCCAGTAGTTCCAAGTGAATGGATAATTTTAGTGGCCAACCAAAGGCTTTTGGATCATGGCCAGTTCACAACCCCTAGCTATGCACTAGGGTAGGGCAGACCTCGCCTGGCTACTGACGTCGAAGACTTGATCTTCGAATTATTTGAAAGGGATCCACGAGCCAGCACATACGATGCAGCACGTCGTTTCGGTGTGAGCCAGCCCGCAGTGTGGAGACTGCTAAACGCAGCCGGTCTCCATCCGTACGATTACCAGCCGGTACAACATCTTCAGGAAGTAGATCAAGTACCTACCGCGACGAGTCTTGTGTGAATGGCTTATTAATCATGCCGAAGCGAACATCCTATGGACTGATGAAGCACGGTAGGTACGTGAATAACAATAATTTTGAAGCTAGAACACAGTATCAGATCGGTGTAGGTAGCATAGTAGGTGGGTAGCGCGCCCGCGCGCGTGTCGCGTGCGTTGACCTCACAGCTGATAAGCCATCGGGTGACCATGAACATCTGTTTCAAGTAGATATTCTTTAATAAGCGATAACTTTGTTATTTTTTGATAAAACAAAAAAAAATACGTGTTTATTCATTTTCGTAAATGTATAACATACTAAAATATCCGAACTACATAAAAAATTACCCTGTATATTTTTAAACTACTGTTATGGCTTACTGCATTAGTTGTAAAATTAAAATATATTGCACTTTTTTGATAAATAGGTATTGCACTATTTTTTTGATAAAATTTTAGCTCGGTAGCATCTAGTGACTCACTGGTTACTTTATTTTATTTGTGAACATGGTTGTGGCATTTGATTTTAGGAGTTTCATCGATCAGGATGTTATGATGTACAACATGACTATAATGTTAGTGACAAATATATAATTTAGCTAATAAACATCTCATGAAACCTACGTTTATCAAACAACTAGTCGACGCCAGCGGCTTCGCACGCACATATTTTCGAATTTCCCGTTTTGCCCCATCCCGTGGGAATTTCGGGAAATCCCGTCCTAGTGCACCCCTACGGTGCCCAAGGAACATACATGCTAAATTTCATCTTCTTACAACCAGGAGTTTCGGCTGTAGCCTGTCTGTCAGTCAATCAGTAACGCAAGGATTTTATTTATTAAGATAACAATAATTTTCATCTATTATTTATAATTTCAGGGGCAGAGACAATGTGATAGGAGTGGAGTTGTGCCTTCGTAACTTGGATACCATAGTATTTATTATGCCTTATATACCTCATAAGAAATTTTCTGTAAGTATATGTTATTAATTTTACAATGTACTGAGGAACGTAATGAGTTTCTACTATGTTTTGATGTTAAAGATTTTGTCCAATGGAATATTATAGTAATGCTTGACTAAACTCCGTAAAACTAAATTAAAAAAAATATATATATATTTTAAATAAAAAACAGAAGGATGGTCAAATCTTATCCTGACCTCATTGATTTTTAAATTTTTAAATGCCATTATCAAATGTAGAAAATAATGAGTCTCATTTGTCAATGTGATTTTGCTTTATATGACAGTCTGAGTTTAGTGATGTGTGTTTTGTGTTGTCAGGAGTACGTGGGCGATATGGACGCGGAGGAGCTGCGGCAGTACATGCGCGCGCTGATGCTAGCGCTGCGTCACGTGCACTCGTTCGGTGTCATACATCGCGATGTCAAGCCCAGCAACTTCCTCTACGATCGGGAGAACCGCAGGTATGCACAACATTATTCTAGTACTTTTTAGTTATTATCTTAAGTTTATTTACTATTTGTGTATTATAGTAGAAGGTTTATTTTAGTGTCAATATTTTGTATGATATGATAAGTTAGGTAAGTTTGGTATAGTTTCATATAAGTAGTCTCATGTCCATGTGGTGACAGATTAAGAATACGGATTGTCACCACCCCATATCGTCCCATGGGTGTCGTAAGAGCCGACAGAGGGAGCATATTATGCAGAGAACAGCACTGTAAGAGAAGGAAAAGTTGATACAAACCCTATACCAACCCGTTTGGCCAGTGTGGTATAGTAGGCCAATTCCTCCTTTCAAAGGAGAGGCTTAGTCCAGCAGTGTACTGTTAAAGGCTGATGATGAGTCTCATGTAAGGTTTTTTATGTAAAGAATTGATTTTGTTGGAGCTTTGCTATTTGCTATATTGCATATTTGTATTTTGAATTTTATTAGTTTTATTTGTTTGTGTTTTGAAAAATGATTTTATTTTTAGTAGTAATACTTTTTCATTGACCTTTCCAGTAGTTTAATTTGCTTGCTGATCAATTGCAGGTACCTGCTGGTGGACTTCGGTCTGGCGCAGCGCCTGTGCCCCGCGCCCGAGGAGCCCCCCGCCGAGCGCGGCCCGCCGCCCGCGCACTCCAACGGCGTCAGGAAACGAACTCGCGAGGAGGTACCGGTACACACTTAACAATTAATTATTATTATTACAGCGGTGCTGTTACACTTGAGTATTCATCTGTAATGAGCATTCTTGACAATTTTAGGGACCATTCTATTGAGCGTTTTGGTGAGCATTTTAGTGAAGTGACAGTTTTGTCTTGATCTTTTTTTTTTACTTTCTCCATCAATCAAGGTTGAGCCATACGATGGCAGTTGAATGTGGGCCATTAGTGGGTTGAGTCAGTCGAAATTATCAGACGATATCTTGCATTGTACTCGCCTCATAAACTTTTTTTTTTCTGGCCTTTAAAGAAATTAAAATTACAGAAAAAAATAAGTAATTACTCCGAGTTTGTTTCGGCCTTTCTTTTCAAGTAGTCATTTAGTTATGTAAGTGGTAAAAGCGTGGAAATATTTGGCTGTTTGTTGGTCAGTTTGACAAATTAAAAAACGGCGAAATCTTGATTTTTTTGTTCTGCGCGAATAACGCTCAAGTCTATCAGTACCGTAAGAATAAACCTGTGATACCACTATAAATAAAATTTTAAGTTCTGTCTTGCCAATACGTGTTTGTAATATAAAGAGGTGTGTAGCTGTGCTTTTACAAAGAAAAATAGTGAACTTTTGTGTCAACACAAAAGTAGGTAATTTTCTTTAACAATGTTATACGAGGGTCAAACTGAAAGTTCTTAGAAAATCAAAAACTGATTACATTAGCCAGTTATTAGTTTTATTATATCTTTTCAAAATATTGTCCATTGACGTCAATACACCGCTGCATGCGATGGAACCACTGGGAAAAGCACTTTGCCCACTCGTCCTTAGGGGTCTCTTCAATGGCATCGCGATACGCAGCCACCGCTTCTTCAGCATTCATAAACCGCTTTCCTTTAAGTTTTTCTTTAATTTTTGGAAATAAATAAAAATCACAAGGCGCGAGGTCGGGGCTATGCGGCGGGTGACCCAGTAATTCAACGTTTGATGTCGCCAAATAGTCGATCGTTCGCTTGGCGGTGTGCGACGAGGCGTTGTCGTGGTGAAGGAGGATCCTACTGCGAGGTCGTTTCTCTCGAACTTTTTCCAAGACAAGTGGCAAACAATTGGTAGTGTACCATTCTGCAGAAACTGTTTTTTGATCCTCTAACACAATTGTTGCGAAATGACCTATCCTTCCAAAGAACGAGGCCACCATTTTTTTTCCCGCACTTCGATCTCTCTTCACTTTAGTTGGCAACTCCTCGAAAGGAAACACCCACTGAGCAGATTGTCTTTTGGTTTCAGGATCATAACAGTAAATCCAGCTTTCGTCACCTGTTAGTATGTCGAACACAGCATTTGAGTCACCTCCGTTAAATCTTTCAATCATTTTACGGCACCAATCCACACGATGGAGTTTTTGAGCCTTAGTCAAATTATGAGGTATCCACCGGGCGCAAAGCTTCCTGACCGCTAAATGTTCGTGGAGGATTTTGTGCACTTGACTCATACCGATGCCTAAGCTTGTCCGAATCTGCTGATAGGTCACTCTTTTGTCAGTCTGTATCATACGCCGCACAACACAGATGTTATTTTCAGTCGTCGCCGTAGAAGGCCGTCCCTCACGTACATCATCAGTGAGATTAGTGCGACCACGTTTAAACTCATTAAACCAGTTGTAAACAGTCGCACGAGATGGGGCTTCATCGTGAAGGGCCAATCGTAGTCTATCATAACTTTCTTGTTGACTTAAATGACATCGAAAGTCATAAAAAATCATTGCACGAAAATTTTCTCGTGTTAAATTCATGTTGACGTGACACAGACAATTTTCAATTTGCCGCCAAATCGTAAAACAAATGACAAATGAATGAAATATATACTCAGTAATATTGGCAAAGAGTTATATTTTAAAATTTTAGAATATTTTTTTTATTATATTGTTTATAAGTGGCCAGTTCTAAGAACTTTCAGTTTGACCCTCGTATTGATAATATGGTCAATAACGAGTGTGGTGTGTCGTGTGTCAGGAGGACATGGCTACGGCGGCGAAGCGTCTGGCGCTGGACCTGAGCACGGGGCGGCCCGTGGCCAGCGCGGCGCCGGTGACGCGAGGGGGCGCCGCGGGTGCCACCTGCGCTGGTGGCGGGGCGGGGGCGGGGGCTCTGGCGCGCACCCGCTGCAGCTGCGCGGGCGCGGCGGCGGTGTGTGCCGCGTGTCACGCGCGTCCCGCGCCGCGCGCTCCTCGCGCCGGCACGCAGGGCTTCCGACCGCCGGAGGTCAGTTCAGTATACACTATAAGTATAATATATCTTTTAAACTGTATCCAAATCCGTTCTGTAGTTATACAAATATTATGTCATCATCCTCCTAGCGTTCTTCCAGTTAAAACCCGGAGTTTGCTTTTCTAATCTGACCACATTTGACTGAATATTAGCATTTCCGTAGAGCGACTGCATGTCTAACCTCAACAACCCAAAGAGATAGCTATATTCCATGATATAGACTAGTGTCAGTTTAATCATTGGTATTAACTCCCTGTAACAACTATCAAAGATCTACGGCTTAACAATACCTTTATTCAAATTTGGCAGTAAAATTACATTATTAATTTTAGGCATATGCCTATCTTACCTATTTAGTAAAATATTTAAAAGAATTTTATTGAAACATTCAATTTAAATAGTTTGCTTCACAACATGCAATACAAGTTACTAAAGGTAGATCCATGCAGGTGTTGCTCTTATAAAACAAGTTTATAATGCTTGGAAGATATTTAAAATGTTTTCAGAATGTTTTGTGATATATCAAAAGCATTTAATTGCGTTCATCACGACATACTACTCCTTAAGCTTCGCCAGTACGGCGTACAGGAAACCGCACTTAGCGGTGTCGACTCGTACCTGCGGCAGAAATTTCAGTGGCTCGATTTAATGGGATTACATCCTTCAAATTGCCTGTAAAGTTGGGTATGCCACAAGGTTCAATTTTAGGTCCTTTCCTATTCCTTGTATATACACTGACGGACTCGTCATCAAAGTAATTGACGACTTTGAAATAAATATTTTAACCAAGTATGCAAACTTTCTATACAGATTTAAATTGAAACCTCTAGATTGGTTCGTGAACTTTAAAACAGTGTAGGGTCATGTCCTTAAGTTTAAGTTTGTGTACTGGAAAGGACTTTAAGACGTTTTTGAAGAAAAAACAGAAATTAAAGGAATATTGGTTTAGTAAAAAAATTGGTTTAGTAAAAAAATTGGTTTTAACAATAGACAAACTTTATGCAAGGGTTTATTTATGTTTTAATAAGGTGTATTACCTCCACGTGCCCTTATTACGGATTCTAATCGGTTCCGCATAGATTTTATTAGGGTTATTAAAAGATCTTGCGCAATATTGTCTCATTCTTCTGGAAGTGCTGTTCTTAGTGCTGCCACTGTCGTGGGCACAGGATTTCTCGCATATACAACTCTTTTTAAATTGTCCCAAACATGCTCAATGGGATTAAGATCCGGGCTACGTGCTGGCCAATTCATTGTACGTATCCCAACCTCTTCGCAATATTGTAGAACTTGTGCAGCAGCGTGCGGCCGGGCATTATCCTGCATTAAAGTAAAATTTTCGCCTATGAATCCCATGTAAGACGTGATCTTCTAAGATCTCTGTTATGTAGCTATGTGCAGTCAAACCCCCTCTTTAACCGTTTTGACGGACCATGTCTATGAACACAAGTTCTGTTCGCCCGTTCATCGATATGCCACCCCAGACCATACACAAACCGCCTCCAAAAGGAACACGTTTCTCAATGCAACTTTGAGCATATCGTTCCCCACGTCGACGATAGACTCTTCTGCGACCATATAAACATGTCCTACACTCGTCCGTGAACAATACGGAGGCCCATTGCTCTTCTGTCCAATTTAGGTGATCAGGCGCAAATCTTAAGCGAGCTTGTCTGTGAGCTACAGACGACTTTGGACTATTTGCTGGTCTAAAAGGGGTGATATCCGCTTCCTTTAACCTTCTTCTTATTGTTCGTGCACTCACATTTACTCCACGCACTTCATAAAGCTCTGTTTTGATGTTAACTGACGTGAGGAAACGATTTCGCAGGGAAGTTGTAACAATAAATCGGTTATCACGACCGGTGGTTGCTCGAGTCCTGCCTGTACCACGTTTCCTTCTGTAAGAACCTGTCTTCACAAACCTGTATATTCTAGAAACCGTAGACTGGTTTAAATTTAAATTTCTACCAATCGTTCGTTGATCTAAGTCCGCTTGTTCGGACGAAGTATCCATATTGTTACGGACGGGGTAACGGGATTGGAAGGAAACACCGAGTAGCACTGATGACACTTTATTCGACTTCACACAAGACGCGCCGTTTAATTTTGACGCGGACAGCACCAACACTAGCGTATTTTGCACTGCACTTTACACTGCACTTCACTGCACTTTACTTTCACTTCACTTTATTTTACTACTTCTTCTTTCTTCCTTTTACTTCTTCCTCTTCTTCTTCACTTTACCACTTTTCAACTTAAACTGGCGCTTAGCGCGTCTACACCGCCTTATAAACCCCTTAGAATGTTCTAGATCTACTAATTTCGATTGTCTTTTCGTTATTCAATTGTTTTTCCATCTCCTGTCTCTTTTTAACCTTTTTATTCCTTCTTGAAGTTTCTAGAATTTCCTAATCTTTATTCGAAATATTTAAATTTGTGTTTCCATCTCCTGTCTCTTTTTAACCTTTCCATTCCTTCCTGAAGTTTCTAGAATTTTCTAATTTTTACTCGAAATATTTAAATAATCTTTTAAATATTTGCCAAATATTCATAAACATTTTCTAAATTTCGTAAAAACCATAATCTACATAACAGTTACGACTGGGATTTGAACCCACGCCTTCAGAACGTGAAAGGAATGTGTTATCCGCACGGCCATCGCCTTGTTGTCAATGACTGGTGAATTTGGCGAACACTTGACAGAGTGTATACGTCATCGAACTAAAAACTCATTTCCAAATAATAAAATAGTCTTCAAACCTCTTTGCTAATAAATTATTGTGTTTGATGACCGGATAGTTTGTTGTGTAGACGTCAGAAGTCCTTGGCAACGGTAGTGATGACAGCTTGGCATGACACCGGCCGTCACACTATTATGGTTCAAAAACTCTCGATGGGTTAAAAAACTAACCCAACAATTCTGCCGATAACAATAATTCAATTGACAAAAGAATAAAAAATCAATGCGAATCAATTTAAAACTTTGCTTTAAATAACACGCAAATCTGATACTACGAGTAAATTTTCTTTTCCCCGCTATATTCATTTGTTTTACTGCAGTTCTATTTTTAAATTTTCCTTTTTTTTTTAAGATTATGAGCCAGTCTTTCCATATTTATATAATTTAATCTAAAAAGTTTGCATACCTATTAAAAAAAATCATTTCAAAGTAATCCTGAACTTTGATGCAGTTTATGAGTCCGTCAGTTTATTAACCGCACAATTGTTTCAGCTCTTTTTAATTTTAAATAATTTTAGGTCGTAGTAGCTCTTATTTCTGGTCTCATGTGCCTTATTGCTCAAGGTGTCAAATGACGAGCTGACGCGACCACTTGAAACCGCGCGATCTCAATAAATTAGTTTTTGTGCATTTGTTGTTTACCTCTGTGAACCCAAATTTATGTTTTTTTTTTCAAGGTAATGAATGGCTCTTTCTATCGTACCGCATACGCTATGTTTGAATTGAGTGTTTATATTATGCGAGGCGACCGAACCGAATTGTATTGTAAACAATGACGCCTTTTAATGACTTACTTTTTTTTATTAAAAAAAAAACATTTGTGATGTCGTACTTTTTAAAGATTACTTTTTCTTCACTTATTTTTAAACTAGGTAGGTAGAGAAAACAATTTGAATCTAGTTGCTTTCAATGTCCTACCTAGTTAGACAGGACGATGGTGATAGTGAAGTATGTGTCGTGCAGGTGCTGCTGAAGTACCCGCACCAGACGACGGCGGTGGACGTGTGGGCGAGCGGCGTGGTGCTGGCGTCGGCGCTGACGGCGCGCTACCCGCTGCTGCGCGCGCCCGACGACGTGGGCGCGCTGGCCGAGCTCGCCGACCTCGTGGGCACCGCGCCGCTGCAGCGCGCCGCACAAGCCCTCGGCCGCCGCCTCGTCACGTCCGCGCCGCGCCGCCCCCTGTGCCTGCGTCGACTCGCCGCGAGACTGCGCGGCCACACTCCCCTCACCAGCACCGGCGCTGGCCCCGCGTGCACGCGCTGCCGCCTGCCGCGCGACCAGTGTCTGTGCCGCGACGAGCGAGACGACGTACGTACATGCTTAATGACTCCTACTAGCCTTAACACACGCTCGAACTTGGTCCGAACAGACCACGGATTTGGGTCGCCGCCAGACCAAATCTGCCCGTCTGTAGAGTAGTCCGGCGAACATAATTATTATTAATTGAGTCCGCCTCGGTCCGCTAGTTTGCAGATCGGTCGGATCGGACATGGCTTACGTGAAGCAACTGTCCGATCCGGTCGTCTGTAGCGAGAACGGATTTGGTCCGCCGGACCGACGGGTTTGATCCGCCGGACAAGTTCGAGCGTGTGTTACGGCTATACACATCAACGGACTATTTACTTTCTTTATAATCATCATATCAGCCGATAGACTAAAGAGACTGCTGGACGTAAGCCTCCCCCAAATCTCCATTTGCTTTCTTTACAATAAAGTAATATTCAAATATATTAGATATGTTTCCTGCATGTAAAAAGTACTGTTACGAGCTGGGATTCGGTGATAAATTAAACTCCTATGCCACTAAAACTACACTTTATTTTACAAACACGCTTAATTACACACTAATAAAAACACCAATTAAACACTAGAAAACACTTCCGACTTCCTTAATCTTGGCACTCCTTCGCTTCTTGATCGCTCCGATTATTCAACTGTACTATATGAACTCATTGTCTTCTTCTCACCACCCCCTTCGGGGTAGTGGGGTTCCTTTGGGAGGATAGCTCCTTAAGGAGGTTGTCTTCGCGGCCCAATACTATGGGCCGGTCATTGGGTGGGTCGCCCTCGAGGCTGACCAACCGGGTGAGTCTCCGTTGGGAGAGGCCCAGTTAGTCGCCTGCGAGAGGGCGGCGGTTGGTCATCTGACTGGCGTGGTGATGGTGGTGGTGGTGAAGAAGCCCCGCTCGAGGGAACTGGTATTAGTTCCCGAGCGGGGCGCTTCAGTCTCCTCCTGATGAGGTTGGTCGATTCTGGATGGGGGAGGGGAGCGATGTTGACGAGGAGGGGGTGTTCTGAGCGATCTGCACGCTCGAACATACCCCGGGCCAACCCGCTCACAAATCCCTCGATCGGCTCCCACTTGAGGTCCCGATATATGGTCGCGTTCCTGAGGTACCTGGGCACGTCCACCGCCAGGCGAAGACATTTGTTCTCCACCCGCTGCAGTCGCTGCCGCGTGGTTTCGGCAGTCAGGTTGTACCAGGCCGGCCCCGCGTATGTGAGGCGCGACCTGATGTACGTTTTGTAGAGAGCCAGTTTGGCTCTCAGCGGCAGTCTGGAGGACAGCAGCGGGCGAAGTTTCGCCCTCGCAGCCTGGGCCTTCGCGGTGGTCGTCTGGACGTGGTGGGCCATCGTCAGATTTCTGTCGATGGTGACGCCCAGGTACTTGACCGTCGGCGACCAAGGGATTTCCTCCCCCATCAGCTTCAGGCACGGCGGGTACTGTACCCGTCCAGTCACCGAAGCCTGGGTCTTGGACACGTTGCACTTGAGCCTCCACTTCTTCAGCCAGCCCGGGAGCGCTTCAAGTGTCGGGCTCAGCTTCCGTGCAGCGTGTCTGGCATTCCGGGAGCTGGACAGGTACGCGGCGTCGTCCGCGAACAGCGCCAGCTTCACGTCGCCCACCACAGGAATGTCGTCCGTGTAGTGGGCGTACAAAGCAGGGGAAAGGCAACTCCCCTGTGGGACTCCGGCCTTGATGGCCCTCTCCTCTGACGAGGCGTCCTCGACGGCCACATGGAAGGTTCTCCGAAAATGATGCGATGACCGTGATGAGTTGTCGTGGGATAGTGGACGTCGACAGTTTATAGATGAGGCCGTCATGCCACACTCTGTCGAACGCCTTCTCCATATCGAGCATCACGGTCACCGTGTGGCCTCGCTTGTTCATCCACGTGGCCATCTCGCCCAGTACGCGAGTCAGCTGCAGCGTGGTGGAATGCGCTTGGCGAAACCCGAATTGCTCGGGTCTCGGTGTAAGATGCGGGGTGATCTTCGCCAGCAGCAGCCGCTCGAACACCTTGGACGTCGTCGAGAGGAGAGTGATGGGCCTGTAGTTCTCCGGCTTCCTGGGGTCCTTGCCGGGTTTGGGGAGTACAATTACCCGGCCTCGTTTCCAGATGGTAGGGAAGTGGCCGGTCCTCAGGATGCCGTTGAATAATTGGGTCGCTGCGATAAGCGATCTGCGAGGAAGTCGCTGCAGTGCGGCGTTTGGGATGCCGTCCTCACCAGGCGCCTTCTTAGGGTTGGTCCTGCGGATCACCGCTGCAACCTCTTGCGGGGTCACCAGCAGTTCGTCCCCCGATGGGACGAGGGGCGTCGAGAGGTAGGTTGTGACTAGCTCCTCTACCTCTCGTGTGTGGGCTTCGTCCTGGACCTCGTGTGGGGTGAACTGCTCTTCGAGGCTGCTCGCGATGATTTCCGCTCGGTCCTCGGCCTTCTAACGCAGAAGGCCGTCTCGTCCGAGTAGGGGGCGCGTCGGGTTTGGGTCCGCCGACAACTGTCTGCAGAGGCGCGACAGCAAGGCTTGGTTGTCCTCGATGTGGGACAGATGATTCTCCCACTCGTCCCCCCTGTGCTCCCACAAGGCGGCCTTGAGTGCGTTGGTGAGGCGGTTATACCGGGTCTTGTCCCGTGGATGCCGGGTTCTCGTCCAGATCTTCTTGGCTTTGCGCTTTTCCTCGAGCAACTTCCGTATCGCGGCGGGTAGTGGTTCCCGTCGCTCGGATTGCACCCTGGTGCTCGAGGATGCTCGAAGCGCGGCCTGAATAGTGCTGGAGAGTACCTCGGCGGCTGCGTCGACTTCCTCGGTGGAGTGGATAGTGGAGGGTCGGTGGTAGGCCTCCATTTCCGCTTGGAAAAGCTCCCAGTTGGTCTGGATGCGAGGTCTTGGGGGTTGGACCATAGTCGCGGGTTCCCTGAACACCAGCAGTACCGGTCGGTGGTCAGAGGGCAGGTCCGGCAGGACTTCTTGAGTGGGAGGTGCCCTCAGTCCTCGAGATATCAGGATGTACAGCACGTTGTCATTTCGCCCCGAGGGATCCAGCCGGGTAGGCTCTCGGGGGCCGGCGACTTCGTAGTTGTAGGTGCTGGCATCCTGTAGGATGAGCTCCCCTGCTCGGTCGCTGCTCGCGCAGTGCCATGCCGGGTGCTTGGCGTTCAGGTCTCCCGCGATGATGGTGGGCGTGGTTGGAAGAAGAAGATTCCTCAGCTCAGCCACGTTGAAGGAACTAGTGGAGCCGGTCCCTGGCGGTCGATAGGCCGCATATAGGCGCATCTCCCGTCCACCGACTTGGACATCAACACCGAGGGCGTAGATGGTGTTATGTCTCTTCGGCTCGACGAGTTGATGCACCATTGTCCTCTTCACCAGGACCAGTCCCCGGTAGGCTATGCCTGCCGGCGAGACCTCGTCCTGCCTGTACACGATGTACCCCGGGATCTTGAGTGGGGCGGTGGTCTTCAGGTGGGTCTCGCTTATCAACATGATGTCGACTTGCTGCTCCTTGACGAAGAGGCGTAGGAGGCCTATCTTTCCAAACAGGGACTGGGCATTCCAATGGACCACCCTGAGCGGCTTATCCATTGGAGGGGATGGTCTGCAGCATTCCCGTTATGTCTATGTCGCCAGCCCTGACCTTCTGGGCGAACAGTGAGAGTAGGGCGGCGAGTTGTTCCTTCTCGTTGGTGGCGGTAAACTTGGCAGGTCCATCCCCTGCAGTGGCCGCAGGAGGTTGGTCCGGTGCAAGCTGAGGCTTCTTCTTCTTCTTCTTTTTCTTCTTGGCAGCTTTTTCAGCCGGAGCGTTGGCTTTGGCCATCAGGGTTGCCGCGGCTGATTCCCCGACTTGGTTGGGGTGGGCGACTAGTTGGGACGGGCCCGTCTTGGCCACGAGTCCCACTTTGCGGCTGCGTACTTCCCGCTTGTAGGCGGGACAAGCAGGACTGCTGGCGGTGTGGGCTCCTTGGCAGTTTGCACAGGTCGGTGGTTGGTCCCTGGGGCGTGGGCAGTCCGTGGCATGGTGTCCGCCGCCGCAACGCACACAGGCAAGGGGCCTGTGGCAGTTGTGGGAGCTGTGCCGGAAGCCCTGGCATCGGTAGCATTGCGAGGGGCCCTTTTTGCCCCTCCAGGCCTCCACTGTCACTCCTGGCATGAGCAGGACTTCGTTGACCGCATACGCGGCCTTCGCGGCTTCGGGGGTCTTGTCCACCTCCGCGAAGAAGATGCATCCCGGTCTGCCCGGGGGTCGGATCGGTGGTGGTGGCAGATGGTGTGTCACCGTGATCCTCTCCTACACTCTGGGTTGTGGGCGCCCGCTCCGGCGTGCGCGCTGGTTCGGGCGTGGTGGTGGTGGTGGTGGTTAGGCCGGTGGTCGCCGTGGTGGTAGTGGCGACAGTGTCCGGTCCGGTCAATATGTCCGGGAACACGGCCTGGACCACCTGTAGGGTCTTGAAATCTGTGGGGGTGAGATCCTCCTTCCTCATCTCCCCCATCATGACGTCCATCGCCCGGAAGTAGGCCTCGACCCAGCGCTGCAGGCCCCGCGTGATGCCACCCTTCGCACGAAGGGCGTCGAAAGCACGCAGGTCGCCCTCGTGTTCCGCACGCCTGGTCTGCAGCTCCGGGCTGGTGTTAGCCCCCTTTCCGGACGATGCCTGGTGCTGTTCCGCCATCTCTGGATAGTGCCGTCACGCGGCGCCTAAGCGTGGTGGCTGGATGCCAGTCACCGCGCGGTCGGGAGTCGGGGCTTGGCGCTGGTGCCAAACCGACCCCTCCCACACGGCGAGGGCACCACCACGCCGGCAATCAAGTTGGCGGCACTCCCCGCACGATCCTGTAGCTACAGAACCGGGCGCAAACAGTTATAATTTTATTACAAAATTATTATGTTTCGCGATGTAAACAAACAAAGGCGCCCGAGCGTTGGCGAGCGAGCGAGCCGTGTCGAGTGGCACGTGCGATCGCCGTGACGTCCGCGGCCGTCTCTATATGAACTCGATCGTCCACGCGGTATTTATACCGGCCGGAAAACATAACTAAATCATTCTAGTCGCTCCTGCCCGCCTAGGATACGCACCACGAGATATCACACGTGTGAATGAAGAAATATTGTCGTTATCGGTTAATATCTCGTTTTCTTTAACATGCGCGCCACTATAGACAAGCTTCACGTCGAAGAGTTCGCTCTCGTTGCACGAGTAACCGATGTTGCCCTTTTAAACATAGAATGTCAATTACGGCATTTATTAATGTGACCACACCGGTTTAGTTCATTCAATTTGTGCTCAAATGGCTCAAAAGACTTGTATCCACCTCTATAGTTTATCATATTATGTACTATTTGACATTTGTAATTTGTATGCACAGATTACTGAGTACCTAATCTGAGTTTGTATGTATTGTATAATTGAAAAGTTGATTACCTAGTTTTAATTCGAAACTGATGTCAATACCTACAAAGTATTAACAATTGTTACTGTGTTGAATAAGAATGAGGTCCCATGCGCAGCTTCGATAATAATGATATTAACTTACCTTTAAATAGACAGGCAGGCCATCTGAATGAGGTTCGAGATCCGTGGCAAGCCTTTCTATGAGAAACAGAGCCATTGGTTTTGTTATATTTTCTCGCGTGGCGCTCTTCATATAAGCATATAAGGTTATTAGATAATTATAATAAGGGACTGCCATTTTCTTTGTTGTTTTAAAGAAATATTTTTAGTTGCTCGTGTAGTTATCGTCGTATGAAAGCATGACGACTATTATTTCTATTTTAGTTGTCAAAATTTATCATAATCGAGTAATATTGGGCCGTCATGTTAGGATTCGTCGAGAGAAATGCCACAGATAAGTAAAAACGACTATTATAGCTACATTTGACATAACGAGTCGAATCGTGTGTGTAACCATGTTAGAGTCAGCGAGTTAATAGAGATAATCGTCATAAACACGAGTAAACGTGTAGAGATAGTTTTCTCGTGGTGCGTATGCTGGACGGGCTGGAATGTTCTCGTAACGTGCGGAAAAGAAACGAGCGTCCTAGTATCAACAGCAACGCCATCTATTAGAGATTAGATGCAACACTTTTATACAACCGATATATCCATTCTCTAATTCTCTCATTCACCTATAGATGGCGTTATTTTCATATATTGCCATTCGTAATACTACCTCCCTCTTATCCTACTGCTACACCTGCGTTAGCGTTAGCGTTAACGGCAATGGCCAACAACGCGTTAACTAACGCGTTAAAGATTCGCCTTGACAATTTGTAATTTAACGCGTGAAAACGTTGGCCACATCTACTTAGCGCCTAAATTAACGCGCTAATTAACGCGTTAAGACGCAAGTGTAGCAGGAGCATTATGCTACTGCTACACCTGCGTTAGCGTTAACGTTGATGGCAATGGCCAACTACGCGTTAATTAACGCGTTAAAAATGCGCCTTGGCTACATTAAGATTACAATGCCGTTAAGCGTTAATTCCTCGTGAATTCACACGTTAAGGACTTTTCAAAAAACAAACCATTAAAAAAAAAACGAATATGCACGCTTCTTAAAGGTTCTAATTTCGAATTGTAAATTGAACAGTCCTTACTTTTCGCGCGCATCCCGTCGAATGAGACGGCGTTAATGTAGCCAACATCACTTAGCGCGTTAAACTACGCGCTAAAACCCTTTGATGTGTCCAAAAAACCGACACCCGAGCTATCGCTTAACGTTTAACGCCATTAGTAATGCCGTTAGTACTTTAACGCGTTAAAACGTTGGCCACATCTACGTAGCGCCTAAATTAACGCTCTAATTAACGCGTTAAGACGCAGGTGTAGCAGGAGCATTAGAGGTGTTCGTCTCGAACATCGTTGGACCCATAGTAACAGTCCACATGAACTATCTTCGGTGCACCTCGCGGCCCCTTCTGGATTCGATAGGTGACGTCGTTCATCCTGGTAATTATGCGATATGGCCCGTCCGTCCCATCTGGCTTGTAACTTAGGCGATTTACCTTTGCTTCGTACTGGGTTATGAAGCCACACCAATGACCCCTCATCGAAGCCTTTGTTGTTCGTCTTCCGGTCGTATCGAGTCTTCATCTTTTCAGACATCTGTTGTCCTGACTCCCTGATATGCTCGTATACATCGTTCATCTTATCGCGTAGCTCGGTCACGTAATCCGTTATATAACGTGGAGATTCTGGCGGAATACCGGTGATTAAGTCTGCTGGGCAACAGAGTTCTCTTCCAAAATTGGCAAAAGCTGGTGTTATTCCTGTGGTTTCGTGGACCGCACTGCGATATGACAAGAGAAATGGTTGGATGTGCTTGTCCCAATCTCTTTGGTTGCTCTCCACGACCTTCGCCAGGTACCTCTCCAGAGATTGGTTAAATCGTTCAACCATGCCATCTGATTGCGGATGATAAGCCGTGGTCCTGGTTTTATGTGCACTCATCACGCGACAAGTCTCCTTGAACACCTCAGATTCGAAGTTCCGGCCTTGATCGCTGTGGATTTTCAAGGGCACCCGAACTGACAAAAGACTTCATGCACCAGCTTATCGGCCACTGTGGTAGCTTCTTGATTTGGGATTGCAAACACTTCAGGCCACTTCGTGAAGTAATCCATCACAACCAAGAAGTGTTTGTTTTCGTCTTGGCTCTCAGGAAACGGCCCAGCCACATCCAACGCTATGCGCTCCCAGGGGGCTCCCACACTGTACACCTTTAATGCACCTCTGCTACCAGTATGTGGCCCCTTCACAGCCGCACAACTTGTGGATTTGCGGCACCAATCCTCGACGTCATCCCGACAGTGGAGCCAATAAAACCGCTCTCGGATCTTACTAAGGGTCTTCTTAACACCCATGTGACCTCCCGAAGCACCATTGTGATAGAACCGCAGTACTTCCGGCACCTTAGTTTTAGGCACTACCATTTGCAGATGGCACTGCTTACCGCGACCGTTTTCCCATTTGCGGCACAGAACTCGATCCTGGACAACCAAGCTTTCCCACTGTGCCCAATAACTCTTGGTGATAGGGCTTATTGCTGCGATATCACTCCATTTGGGCCTAGGCGCGTCTGATTTCTTCCATTCAAGAATCGGCTGTACATCCTTGTCATCTTGCTGAGCACTCTGCAAAGCTTCTTTCCATTCGTCCCTTAGATCCGTCTTCAACATACTCACTAGCGCTGCCTGCTTTGCTTCCTGTCGGCTACATTGCTTGCACTGGTCGGGACACAGCCTACGCGATCTGCGTTACCGTGGGACTTGCCGCTGCGATGTTGTATTATAAAAATCAAACTCTTACAGTAGTTCATTCCATCTGGCTTCTTGTCCTTCTGGGTCCTTAAATAGTAGTAGCCATTTCTGCTGAAATGGCTACTTCTATTTAAGGACGCATGGTCGGATGGAGCGTGGTCGGTTCGCAGGTGGAATTTATGCCCCAGCAAATAATTGTTGAAATGCTGCAATGTCTTTACTACAGCCAACAGTTCCCGCTGGGTGACGCAGTAGTTTCTTTCGGGTTTGGATAAGGCCTTGCTTGTATGCTTTAACAACTTCTTGATGACCTTTCTTTTGTGACAGCACGCCGCCAATTTCAGTGTTACTGGCATCTGTGTCAACTATGAATCCATGCTCATTGTCAGGGTAGCCAGAATAGGTGCAGTACACAGATGTTCTTTGAGCTTCTGGAATGCAACGTCACAGCTCTCATTCCCACAGAACTGTACTACGGCTAGATTGACCGACGACCTGAAAAGGGTGGCTGGGACAGACTGGATGCGGAAGAAGACCGTGTACTGTGGCGCGTGTTGGGACAGGCCTATGTTCAGCAGTGGACTGAGATAAGCGGCTTGAGGGTCCGATTTCGCTTGATAACACCCCTATCCTATTGTCGTTTAAAGTATATTGTTTTTACTTCCAGCCGGCGCAGTTCCGCGCGGGAGTGACGGTGGCGGGGTTCCCGGACGCGGCCTTCGGTCTGGCGGCGCGCCTGCTGGAGCCCGACCCGCGCGCGCGCATCTCCGCTGCCGACGCGCTCAACCACCCTTTCCTCACCGCTGTGACACAAGGTACATACCTTGACACTATGTCATACTAGTAGCTGCAACATTTCGAGTGATATTGAGCTCCGACTGCAGTATTACCGCAGTGACTAGGCCCTACCTCCTTCTTCCACATATCTCTGTTTCTTTGCTTTAGATTTGCACGGCTAGTCCCTCCTATATGCATCCAATTCGTCCCGCCATCGACGTCTGAACCTCCCGCGTCGCCGCTTTGCATCTTTGAGGACCCAATTAGTTGCAATCAAATGAAATGTACCTCAATATTATAAAAATTGTATTGCATAATAGTCCTTCCAGTGCGTATCAAATATTCGCAAGAAGAATATCAATTGCGTAATAAAATATTTTGTCACTTCCAGATAATACGTGAAGTATCATGGTATACCCGCCGCACGGCCGCCGACGTCGGCGCCACTCAGGCTGTGAACCACGTGTCCCGGATCACATTATACTTAATAACCGCTTATTTTATGTTCATAGGTAACCAAGACAATATTTTATAGACAGAGCCTACTGACAATAATATATTATGCGCCACAACCATGTTCACATAATTGTATTTTGAGGGATACCAATTTTACCGCCGCGCCATTTTACCAACTATGCCTGATCTACTCTATCTACGATTTGCAAGCACGGGATTGCTTTTAATAGTCCATCCACACCGCAATTACTTCTTGTTGGAAGCATTTCAAAATTTTTACGAAATGTTTCCGTTATTCTTAATGCTAACCTACAGAAAATAACTGCGGTGTG
Source organism: Euclidia mi (assembly GCA_944739405.2). Taxonomy (NCBI): domain Eukaryota; kingdom Metazoa; phylum Arthropoda; class Insecta; order Lepidoptera; family Erebidae; genus Euclidia; species Euclidia mi. The sequence continues at coordinate 4,600,353 of OX123187.2, read as the reverse complement.
TATGCACCATAAAGTGCACAAGGACTACACGAGACGTTCCTGTGCTTTGCCAATAATAACTTTATATTTTTATAAATATTTTAGGATGCCCAATCATCATCAGCCTTTAACAGTCCACTGCTGGACTAGGCCTCTCCTTTGAAAGGAGGAATTGGCCTACTATACCACACTGGCCAAACGGGTTGGTATAGGGTTTGTATCAAGTTTTCCTTCTCTTACAGTGCTGTTCTCTGCATAATATACTGCCTCTGTCGGCTCTTACGACACCCATGGGATGATATGGGGTGGTGACATTCCGTATTCTTAATCCGTCACCACACGGACGCCCAATATCCATAGGTAAATAACGTTATTAAGAACTGTACACGACAGACTGAGCAACTTATGATGATGTAGAATACCCCCTCAGCGCTGTAAAATGTATACAAAATGAACTCTCATTTTAATTTTTATTTATGTATTTTAATTTATGTCAACCATTGATCTTATTCACATGGTAAGGTCGAAGATAATGCTGATTATGCTTTCTTGACATATGTTCTTGCAATATGTTTTGATAGATTGAAAATGTATTAATTTTTTTTACATTACCTATAAGTAATAGGAACGTTTACCACCTCTAGAATATTGACCGGCATGTTCGTGTTGTTAGGACTTGTATTATTGTCCTGTCCTGCTAGGATACCGTTGTTTACCTCACACGGCTAAATGTTATTGACTGCAGTGTTTATAGTTTACGTATATTGATATACCAATAAGTCGAGTGCCTTATTCTACATACATAGATACATATCGTCACGCCTTTTATCCACGAAGGGGTAGGCAGAGGTGTATTTCTACACCCAATTTTCGCCAGATATACTTTAGTCCCACGTAATAAGGGGCGAGCCTATTTCCGTACCGGGCACATTTCCAGACTCCGTGCTGCTACTGAGAATTTCGTGACAGAAAAACCCAATAACACTGCCCGACCCAGGAATCGAACTCGGGACCTTCCAATCCCACGCATACATTTATGCCGCGAGACCAACGAGGCAGTCGTATAGGGTTTGATGTCGAGTTTTCCGTCTCTACGCAAAGATGGTAGTTGCTTCGTGTTATCCCTTAGTCTGCCTTATTCTGTTGTGTTCAAACCCTAAATCGTTTAATAGCATGTCCGCTGGTAGCGTCACATCAGTTGAAGCGGGATTTACATGGTATCAATATTGATTACTCACTGGATACCTTACTATCCCATATTCACATTTGTCTACACACAGTTAACTAAATTCACACAATCACTGCGTCAGTATGCGTGATCCTTAGACAATAATTTAAGCGGTTACTGATTCTTGTAATCCACATTCGCGAAAAATAATAAGTACACAAATAAGATGTACGGTCAGCGCCACGTCAACTTTTGCAAAGCCAATTTAAATTGAGATCTATTACCATTACCACGTCTCAAGCTTGATGTGTTGTTGACTGTACCGTGTGTAATGTGTACGTAGCTACGTATGAACATAGAGATCTGTTATCTCAAGTTGGCGGTGAGCAAAGGCGAACAAACAATAAAATTGTGTTCACCAAACTATGGTAGTAGCATAAAAATATGAAGAAGGAAAATGATTTTCTGTGCCTCATCTTGAGACAGCTATAGGGTAGTTTCCAGGGTCAAAATAATTACATTTTATTTATTAGATTATAAAATATTTAGATTATAAAAAAATATTGGACACGTATTTTTTCTTTTTTCGATTAAATAAAAAATAACAAAGTTATAGCCCATTAAAGTTACGTGTGACGTCTTCTAGTGCGAAAAAATCGCGTGACGTTATACGTAACTTTAATGAGCTGTATCTTAGTCATTTTTGGTTTAATTTACAAATAAAAAAATACGTATCGCTTATTTTTGAATAATCTAAAGGACGGACTTATAAAAATTTTTTCGTCAACTAGCCTATTATGATGTTTACATTCTGCGGTGTGGTGTTCATCACTTGCCAAATTTACACTAGATGCCTAATAAATGTGGCCTCATATTGTATTGTCTTGTTTCAAACGACTCCACGAGTTTCAGTGGAGTGACTGATTGTTGTCGGCGCGCGTTTTGCGTGGCTCAGGCAGGGCGACCGGCCCAGAGCTGTATAAGTTAATGTTATTGTTGATTAGTTGTAAAGGGGATCTCAGAGTAAACTTTAAGTTACATATCAAGTACAAAGACGTGCACAGGCGCGTGCTACGCCACTATTTATTAATGTTTATGCATGTGTGCCTTTATACTTGTGTTCAGAAGATTGTTATGTTACCTCATTGTTGAAGACATCTATTCATTAAAGGCTAATGTTAAGCAACATTACTATCTTTTATTTCCCTCTAAACCCTGACTTCGACAGTTTCAAACCCTTCCGAAGCGAAAACAAGCACCCACCAAAACAAATGAGACAAGTGTTGCCATCTGTAGTCAACCATCGACGATTCATAAAATTATAAACGATAGCTAGGTAATCGTAGGACTCGATTGGCTTATAGATAGAATCAATTGCTCTATACATTCTATATAATATTAAGATTTATTAGTCAGCAGCATAGCTGGGCATTAACTCGTTAATCCGTTATTCGTTAATTAACGAAGCTAACATTTCCACTAACGGATTAACTTAAAAAAGTGTTAACGGACTTGTTAACTTCCGGTAATTTTTCCAAGTCCGTTAATCCGTTACTACTATTTACCGCACCGTGCCGCGCCGCCGTGCAAAACGTGTTCTGACAAGTTTGTTAGGGTCGGCCGACAATTGTGGTACGGCGCGTGCCGCAAGTGAGATGAATCTGTATGCCTTGCCGGGGGCGTGTAACTGACAAAAGAATACTGCGAAGAAATTTGATTCATGAGTTTCATGACACATGTATGTAATTCATTCGTTTAGCGTCCGGCGTTTGGAGTAGGTAACGAGTGTTTTGTTTGTTAAGTATACAAATAATACAAATACTGCGTAGTTTTTAGATTTTATAGTCCGTTATAGTTAACGTCTGTGCAGTGTGTATATTAAACAGTGTATTGTACAAATAAAAACCACAACATGCAGTTATTCCAGATCTACTACAGACGAAAATCCGTGGCCACACTTGAGTGATTATGTTAATTTTGTATCCAGATCGAGAGACATGAAATCAAAAGACTCGTTCGCCGATGCGGCATTTCTCGGGGAACAGATATTCATAAATCTGTTTATTAAATATAATACTGCTATACCCTCAAGCTCTGCAGTTGAACGTCTTTTTTTCCACGGGCAAAGATATTTTAACGCCAAAACGAGCATTCATGAAGGCAATACCCACACTATACCGGATGACTAAATTACACACTCTATATATACACGTCGTTTTTAGGGTTTCGTACCTAAAAGGTAAAAAACGGGACCCTATTACTAAGCTTCCGCTGTCTGTCAGCCCGTCTGTCTGTCTGTCACCAGGCTGTATCTCATAAACCGTGATAGCTAGAAAGCTGAAATTTTCACAAATTATGTATTTAGGTTGCCGCTATAACAACAAATACTAAAAGTACAAAAAATGAAAATATAAGGGGGGTCCCATAACAAACGTAATTTTAAGCAATTTGTTACTCGATCTCAATAAACAGGCAGAAACTTAAAAAGTATTTAAGTATACATACAACGAACGTGATTTTCTTTTATAGATGATGGTACGAAACCCTTCGTGCGCGAGTCCGACTCGCACTTGCCCAATATTTTTATGTTCCTGGCCTGATAATTCCCAAAACCTAAACCAACAGTTCTTATAAATTTATCATGAAAATAGTATTTTTACCATGTGTTAACGGATTAACTATTAACGTTAACTTGCGTTAAATCGTCCCAAAGATAGCGCTTTAACGTTTAACGAAGTTAACTTTTTTAGTAACGGATTAGCGATTAACGAAGTTAATTATTTGATTAACGATGCCCAGCTATGGTCAGCAGTCACACACAAATACCGTAAAAAAACAATGAGATTTTATTTACGAGCAACATCTCTCAACTATAGATCATATTGCTTATGATATTCGATAATATAGCCACATCTATAGCTATGGGTGGTATTTCCGACCGAGACGGATTCTGTTAATAGTATGGCGTTTTGACGTGACAACGTCTTATAAATTGGTTTGCCGGGTGACACTTCAAGAAACTGCGTTACGCTCCGCTCACGTTATTTTAGATGTAAACCATCTTTATAAGTTCAGTAACACTACTGCAGACATGCATGGACAGGCAAATAAAATCCAAGATAAAAATAGATAGGTATTACATGTTTTCAAGTCCTAAATTCTTGACTATGCTATAATTTTTTATGACTAGGTTAATTGTGGGTATACTCGTCCAACATGCATATATGCGCATGTTGAATGAATATACCCGCAATTAATGTTAAATAAAACACACCTGTGGTTTAAAAAATACATTATTTTATTATAAAATTGTTATTCTTAAGCAGTCTTTTTGTCTAACATCTAGACATACAAAATTATATTGCTGCTAACGATAGCTAACTCGATCACTCAACATGGCCACCAGGGGCGCAACACAACTCACAAGCTGAAGAGAAGGTGACTTGCTGTATCCACATGAAATAACTCAACTGCCAATAAGTGTCTGTGATCACACCACAAACTAAGAAATTACAACAAAAACACTCAGTAGTTCTGAACAACTGTTTACGGCTTCTTGATGGGAAGTTAACTGGAGATCATTCTGATAGTATTCCTTATGCAACACTTGGACACATTTGTACTACACATATAAATATACACCATGTGGCTAACAGACATGTCAAAGTCAGCTAGATAAATATGGTTTGTAAGTCACTCTGCACTCTGCATTGCATAATTATATTAAACAGATAATGATCCTAAATTGATTGCATTGAATAGTTTTGGTTTACTGCCAAGTGATGTTAAACTTGCATTAATGTTTCCAAAAGTTGGGGTTCCTTTGTAGTCGTGCTTCAAAGTTCTGGTACCATGTCTGTAGGGTACTTAGTGGTATGTATGAGACACCTGGCGTTGGTGTCATCTGGTCCTGTGTTACCGAGAATGATGCCACAAAGTTTACTAGGTTCTCCAACATTTTTTGAGCAAATGTTATGTAGTTATTATGTTGTTGTGCCTGCAACAATAACATTATGACATAGAACATAAAGTTAAATTTAAAATGCTTTGTTACTATTGACCCTCAAACCTAGCAGCACATTAACTAAAGCTTGAACCAGGAGAATAAAACGCTAGTTTTGGTAATGCCATTCAATAAATTAAATTAAATAAAAAATGGCACATAAACCTCAAACAAATACCTTTATATCTCTGTTAAGATTGGAAAGATACAACCACTAGCATGTGCTTTTACTTTTACTGAGTGTTATGCGCTTTTCTACTGTAATAATCAAATACAACTTACTACGGAGGAGGCAAGCAGCTGTACATTTGTTTCAGGCTCAATTGCAATTCCAATCTGTGCATTATGACATATCTGTTGTTGACCAAACGCACTTACAAACTTATTTTCATCTGGAAACAAAGTAAAATATCAAATTATGTCTAATCATTGCAGGTATTAAATTACTATGCCAATAAAATTTATAAAATGTCTTAATACATACCTAATTCATGGAGCTTCTTTAAATTGCCTATCTTAAATATAGCGGAAGGTTTAGTGTTTGATATATGTCCCAGGAGCTGCCAGTTGGGCGGCGCGGCGGGGTCCGGCCAGCTCCAGTAAACCATACCCACGGTCCCGGCCGGCAGGGGCGCCAGGCCTGTTAAGAACACTACTAAATGATTGATTGTATCTGCTTCTGAGATTGTGATTAGAAACTGAGTCTCTGATATTGGAGCGAAGTCGGTTTGCACCTGTAAAATAAATGTAAACATATAAAAATGAGGCTTTTCTGTATTAACACTGACTTTCCTCAAGTATTTTTACTTACAAGACGGCCCGACACGATTAGTCCAAATACGTTTGACATGGTTATTCGTTTATTTAACAAATATAACTAGTAATAAACACAATACACAACAATAACCTTAACAAAATTCTACTTTATTCTAGAAACATTCTATTTTTTTTTACAAAGCTTTTTTAGTCTGTGACACGACTTGTGCTTCTTGACTGTCAAAATGACATATGCGTTTGATTTCTTCACATTACTTGGATATTTGATTCAAGTTAATCATAGTGAACTACCATCAACCTCATTAAGTACATAATTAAGAGATAGACATAATGAAGATTTAAAAATATATTAGTGGATATCTTCATTCTTCCCAAGCTTAGAATTGTAAATAGCTTTAAATTCGAGTATCTTAAAAAAAAGCGGTTCACTAAACGGCGATTAGAATACTGCAGTACGGAACGTAATCTAAACTTATAACTTAAATCTTATTGAATGTGAGAACGGAACGTACTTTATATTATCGCACGGCAATCAGGTTTAACTGTGGTTTTATTAAAAGTCGGTTTATTGTTATATTTTTTAATGATTAAAGGATCCAAAGGTGTAATTTCTGGTATTCGTTCCAAATTACCGATTATTGTAGTAATGACGTAAGTATAGTCAGCTGCATAGGTCAGATAAACATTTAGGTACCTACGTAATTTAGAATGGATCGTCCCAACTAATGTATTCTCATATCTTGTAGGATTTTTAGTCCGGGGAAAAACTATACCTATTTCGCTATTAACATCCGGGAATTTTGCCGTGTTTATCCGATGGCGGTAAATTACCGCCAATGTGATGATGGTGATGGCAACCCTAGGCTGATGAGATGAAATGAATGAGGAGTAAGATTCTGGCGGGAACCTTAAAAAAGCGCGGATCAGAATTTTTTTTCAATTTTAATTTCTGATTAAATATTCGGTGGTTTTTACTTAGAAGTTAATAAAAAACCATAGTGATAGGTGTGCAAACCCGTGGAAATGGTGGGAAATGAGGGGGGCGGGGATAACCCGCCCACCTCACATAAACGTCCTCGGCCTGAGGCTGGAGACGGAGGAAGTGAAAAGGACTATGGTAATGGCGGCGGCGGTGAGCATTTTGACTATTCACCGTATCTAAAACCAGAATACAAAAGAATTTATCCTGAAAATGCCCCTTGTGTGGACTTTAAAGTGTTTATAGAAGCTTCCAACAGTAAAGATAGAATAGGCAATAAGAGCCCTATCTATCTGAATCATATATTTTCTAGCGAGATAAAAGGGGTGACGGCTATTCAAAGAATTAACGCCAATAAAATTGCAATAATATTTAAACAATATAATACGGCCAATAACTTTATTAATAACAGCGCTTTTCTCAACAAACATGGCTTGAAAGCATTTATTCCGGCTGCGCGCATAGAAAAAACAGGCATAATTAGATCTGTACCAGCAAACATTTCGAACAAAGAACTATACACAAAACTATCATCAATTTATGAAATAATAGCTATAAGAAGATTCACAAAGAAGGTAGGACAAGAGCGAATACCACTACAAACAGTTAGCATTACTTTTCTATCGAATATTCTTCCAGACAATGTACAATATGATTTGTTTTCATACCGAGTTTTTGAATATATACCCCCATTACAGCAATGTTTCCGTTGCTTTAAATTTAACCACTCCGCTAGGATATGTAATGGCAAACAAAGATGTTCCATTTGTGGAGGTGAGCATTTATATAAAGAATGTGATAGACCAACAGAGATCTGCTGTTGCAATTGCAGCGGGCCTCATCTTGCAATTTCGAGATTATGTCCAATTAAGTTAAATAAAATTGTAGAAAAGAAAAATAAGATAACATATGCAAGTGTTACAATTACAAAACAACACTCAAGTAATAACATTGAATTTCCACCCTTGCTACCTCCAAAAATGAAACCAATTAACACTGTAAATAAATCTGTAAATAAGTCTGTACATAAATCTGTAAATAAGTCTGTAAATACATCTGTAAATAATACTGTACATAGTGTAAATAACTCTAGAGATGTCTCTCCTAAAGTAGACATCAAAGCCCAAATAGTTGCCAACAACGATGTACTTAAGGCCCTGGTACAGACGTTGGTGGAACTGGGTAATAAGGGCGATAATACGCCTACCACTGTAAATACCATTAGGGAAACACTTATTAAAAACCTCAAGTAATGGATCCAAGTCATACACTGTCTAAGCTACGTATTGCTCAGTATAACATTCAAAGTGCTAAAAATAAAAAACCCTTACTGATTGAATTCTTACAAAAACAACATATTGACATTTGCTTACTTAACGAAACATGGTTTAAAGACAATAGTTTTAGAATACCTGGATATAATATTTATAATAAAAATTCTAAAAATACTCATAATGGTGTAGCAATACTAATTAAGCCATATTTAAAGTACAAAGTTTTAAACACTAGATTTTATGAAGAAATTCAAACTGTAGCTCTGTCCTTATCTACGGTGCATGGTAGCTTGACTATTCTTTGTGTATACTGTCCTCCTTCTAGTAGACATATACGGATCAATAGATTACGTAATATTATCAATGATCTTCCAAAGCCTATATTTGTCAGTGGTGACTTTAATGCACACCACATCGCTTTTGGTTGTCTATCCACTAAGAGCAGAGGTCAGGATTTATTTAATATCATTGATGACTTGGATTTATGTATATTAAATGATGGTAGTTTTACAACTGTTAACAACCCGAGACGAAATCCGTCTGCAATTGATGTAAGCTTTATTAGTGCTAACCTCGCATCAATATGCGAGTGGTCTGTACATGATGATGCCATGGGCAGCTATCACTACCCAACAATAACAGAGATTTCACTGCATATAGATAAATATTATATTAATCCTCCTGTTGATAGGTTTATATATAACAAAGCAGATTGGAAAAAGTTTAAAACTATTTCTAAAACAATATTTAATGATTTAGTTCTAAAATTATATGATCCTATTTCAACCTATAATGATTTTTGTTCTCGATTGGATAATTTAAAAGTTATGACAATTCCTAAACTTAATAAACCAAATAATTTCAAAAGTAGACCTCCAGCTCCTTGGTGGAATGACATTTGTGAAAAAAGTGTTATTGCCTCTTACAATGCATTGAAACTATATAGAAGTGATCCTACTATGGAGAACTATTTAGATTATAAAAGAAAGGATGCACTTAAAAAAAGAACCATATCAGAACAAAAGAGAATATGTTGGAATAGCTTATGTAACACTTTTAATAGAACTACTCCTATAAGTAAGATTTGGAACCTTCTAAAAATGTTCAAAGGTATAAGAGCTGGTAATAAATCATATAAAGATGAGTTTATTTCTCAATTTCTAGATAAATTATCTGACAATAGCAATCTAAATAATATGAATAGTTTAGGCAATATTTTCGAATTAAATAATGATAATCCAAATTCAAAATTTTTACTAGATGCTTTTACATGGTCTGAATTTAAAATGAGTTTGTTATCTCGGAAAGACACTACACCTGGTTTAGATGATTTCGACTATTGTACTATTAAAAATTTAGATGAATCAGCACAAAAAATATTTCCTAATATTCTTAATTTACTTTGGCATTGTAAATGTATTCCACAATCATGGAAAACACAATGTGTCATTCCGATACTCAAACCAGATAAACCTCTCGAGCTTGCCAGCTCTTATAGACCAATATCACTGTCTTCATGTCTAGGTAAACTATTTGAAAACATGATTAAAAATCGTTTGGATTGGTATATGGAATCTAACGGCATCATTCCGCATGTACAATATGGATTTCGTCGAGGGCGAAGTTGTGCAGACAGCTTCACTTCCTTAATTTCAGACCTGAAACATGCAAAAGATAATAAGTTACACACTGTTTGTGTATTTTTAGATGTTCAGGGTGCTTTTGACAGTCTAGATCCGGCTATACTTGTACAAGTTATGTCTAGGTTAGGTGTGCCTGGTCAACTATGTAAATGGATATATAATTTTTTGGATAGTAGAACACTTTATGTAAGGCATAATAATACATTGCATGGTCCAAAATGTGCATCTAAAGGTACAATGCAGGGTGCTACACTATCTCCTTTGTTGTACAATATATATACAAGTGAAATCTGTAAATTTGTCAAAGTAATGTAGATATTTTGCAGTTTGCTGATGATATTGTTTTGTACAGTAGTAATTATAATGTAGAAATTGCAATAGACAATATTAACAGAGCATTGTCCCAAATATTTCACTATTACAATGATGTGCTACATTTAAAAATTAATCCCTCCAAAAGTAGTGCCATGATATTTGGAAATGAGAACACATATTCAAAAGTAATATATAACGGAGAATTTATAAATCCAGTGAATGTTAAAACATTTTTAGGCATAGTATTAGATAAGAAATTAACCTTTGAGGAACATATTAAAACCATATCAAAAAATGCTCTTAAAGGATTAAATATAATAAAATGTCTTGCAGGCGTTACATGGGGAGCTGACCCGAAAATATTGTCAACTTTGTATAAAAGTATAGTTAGAAGCCATTTTGATTATAGCTCATTAGTGTATATAAATAGTACTCATGTAAATAAACTAGATCTATTGCAGAACAGGGCTTTAAGAACAATTTCTGGTGCAATGTGCTCTACTCCCATAAGGGCCATGGAAGTGGAGACTAAAATAATGCCCCTAATTTTGAGACGCATTCTACTTGCAGAGAGATTCTGTCTTAAATTAATTGCTGCACTTACAAGAAAATAATAAACAAAATAGTACCTTTTGTATGTAGAAATCCTGGACCTCTAACAACAGGCGAGATTCTCTTAAATGGTAAATCCCCAACATTGTCCAAAATATTGCTGGAAACAGAAAACAGTTTTACTTTGTTTTGTTTTTCGTGTGAGCGTGTGGCCAACAACAGTTTTACTGGTATTAGAAAACAATGCCCATGGCCATGTTACTCCTTCTCTTATCAGTGTATCACACATCCCGTCAAAGAATTGCAAAATCCCATTAATAACAATTTAGATATGTTACAGTTTATGGCAGATAATAAGAATTATTATGTTATTTACACTGATGGCAGTAAAGGAAGTGATCATGTGCGTGCTGCTATATATGATCCACAAATTCAATTCTCTCAAAGCTTTGTTCTACACAATACATGCACCATATTCACTGCAGAGGCATATGCGGTTTATCAGGCATTAAAACATATTCGCCAAATTAACAATAGCAAATACTTTTTGATTGTTTCTGATTCACTGAGTTTGATTAAAGCCTTAACTAACCTTACAGTTTCTTTTAAGACAAATTATATTCTATATTTCATCAAAGAAATAATTTATCAATATTATCTCAAGCACAAAAGCATTGCTTTTCTGTGGGTACCTTCACACCGAGGTATCTATGGCAATGAAATAGTTGATAAAACCGCATATGAAGGTAGTAATGCTATTGATGTTAGAAATGCAATGGACATTCCTATGACTGACTTCTTGCAATGTATTAATGAAAATGTTTGTAACTTATGGTTAGAATTGTGGAAGAAAGACCAAGACACTAAAGGAAAATTTTACGGCCGTATACAAGAAGAATTACCTGTTAGACCCTGGTACAATAGATTGAAGGAAGCCAGCCGAGACTTTATCACTACGATAAATAGATTGCGCTTTGGCCATAATACTGCTCCGTCACACCTTGCTAGACTTGGCATTATTACAAGCAATACATGCCGACATTGTGAATCCCAGGAGGGAGCTCAGGGAGCCGTTGCAACCGTTGATCATATTATTTTTGACTGTCAAAACTTCCTGCTTGACAGATTAGTGTTGGCTAGTGAACTCAGTGATGTGAACATTAAGTGCGATTCTTTCTCCCGCCCGCCGCCACTCGAAGAGTTATTGAAAGACAAAAATATTTACAAACCGATATATAAATACATTAAAAATACTGTTAAAACAATTTAAAAATTAAGTGAATGTGCAGTGTCCGTTAAAATAAAATAAGATTTGACCTAAAGGTCCAGTTACCAGGTCATAAAATCCCAAAAAAAAAAAAAATGAGGAGTAAAATTTTTCGATATGACCTAATCGCGTTTCATGAAATATAGCCCATAAAACATTGACCATGTCATACAAACATCATTGCATTTTATGAAATGTTCGTTCATTTCATGAATAAATTCACCGGTCGAGCCAGCCTTAGGCTACTACCTCGCACGCAACTCTGAGATGTTTGCAAATGATCCATCCATCACTGTAGTGATATAATTATCAAAGCGTCAACACAGGGAATGTACCTATAGCCCTACTTACTTTATTTTTTATAGATAACTTTTCATTGAACAAAGGCCAAATCTAATTTGTACACAAATCTCATTACCTACAATCCTCTGTGCATATGCATGAAAAATTTTGCTTGGCCAGTTTATTATCTACAAATTCGTCGCGCGCGGCAGCAGCATAACGTGGCAGATGCGCAGATGTAAAACTTTTGCATTAGGTACTTTAATAACCGTGTGGTTGACGGCATAGAATACAAGTGTCACCGCCCCCTATCTTCCCGTGGGTGTCGTAAGAGGCGACTTAGGGATAACACGACGCAAATACCATCTTTGCGTAGAGACGGAAAACTCGACATCAAACCCTATACGACTGTCTCGTTGGTCTCCCGGCATAAATGTGCGCGTGGGATCGGGAGGTCCCGGGTTCGATTCCTGGGTCGGGCAGTGTTATTGCCGCACGGAGTCTGGAAATGTGCCCGGTACGGCAATAGGCTCGCCCCTTATTACGTGGGACTAAAGTATATCCGGCGAAAAGTGGGTGTAGAAATACACCTCTGCCTACCCCTTCGGGGATAAAAGGCGTGACGTTATGTATGTATGTATGTACTTTAATAACAAATACCTACCTATAGGTACATATACCAAATGAATGATAAATGTGACATATCAAAATGTTATGACTTATGACACAGAGACTAACCGTACCTGTTTTTTGTTGTTGACTACGGTGGAAACTCTGAGACCAGACCTCAACTCGACGTCAACCCGGCCAGATTGTGATCGACCGGGCTTGGAACTGGCGGAGGAGGTGGGTGGAGGCTCTCCCCAGGCGTTCGTGGCATACCCACTAAAACCACCGCGGTGCGGTGTCCCTACGGGTCCCGTACGTGTAGTGGCGGGTTCACGCGATTCGCGGATAGCATTAGTACTTTTCCAAGACTGAGCAGTCGTTGCCCATCGCTCCTGAGGATGCCTCGTTCAGAGGCGAAACACGTGTCGATGAATAGTCGGCGCATACAGCGGGATACTGCAAGTCAGGTATCTTCCTGGAACCCATATATACCATTCCTATATCCCTTATCCTTTTAGAGCAGTTCGGTATTGTCAACCTTTTTCTGTTGCAATAGTTGAGGTGGTCAATCCGAGGGTGCGTGGTGGGTTCCTCTTTCCTACCATTAGGTTTTAGAAGTACTTATTAAAATCTTGAAGACTGATTACTGACTGAGACTGATGTTGTCATGTGGTGCCTTAAAATTATTCGTATAATTAGTATTAGTGATAAATAATAAAACATGATTTATTAATATTTATTGTATTATTTGTATCATTGTATGTGTTTTAACCGACCCCAATCGATGTTTCAACCACCCCTGGCATGGGGACGGTTGAAACAATTTTTTTATTTTGTTTTTATTTCACGTATTTCTGAAAGCAGTACCTACACCAGGAACTAGGTATAATGAGACAGGCATATCGAAGCTAAAACTTCACATTCGAATTTCTCGTATCATAATCATCACTTGGCTTAAAAATAATAAAATTATAAGCAATAATAGCTAAATTGTTTCAACCGTACCCAGTCTACCCTACTAAGTAGGTAGCTGCACCTACCTATCTACGTACGTATGCGCAATGTACGATGGCCATGACCAACTAGAGTTTCGCCGTGAAGAAGAGGTAGGTATCATATACTTAACCCCCCCGTGGGATCTCCACCTTGTCGTGGTGGGGGGGCTCAGTAACCGTGGATTGGTCACCCGCGGTGAAGCTAAGAGGGATCCAGGAGGGGACGCTCCGCGTGGGCTTGGAGGGGCCTGCGCAGGATGCGTCCAACGGTGCGGGTGCAGGGGACAGTTCTGTCTGTCCCTCGCAGTCGGGTGCGGTCGCGGGAGGAAAGGCGTGTCGGTGTTGCGTTGCCGCGCGCCCTATCTCCCGCGACCAAATGGGGGCGCACCATTCGATGCGTCGCGGTGGGGCCGCAGAGGAAGAGGAGATGCGGTTTTGCGTTGCCGTCCTCCCTATCCTCTGCGGCCGCTGGGCGTTTCGGCGGCGGAGTCCAACACCTTAATCCGTCGCCAAGGCGGTTTTGTTCGGGGCCCGCCTGACCATCTGGCGGGCCAATACCCGTCGGAGGGTGGCGACGAGTGCTTTGGTGATGCCCCACCCTCCGACACACGGGTACATGGCGGAAGTCGAGGTGGTTTTTAGTGGAAACACCACATACTCCGGCTCTAATTTCCCCCAAGAGTCGGAGATCCGAAGGGATTTTCCACGAAGAAGTACCTAGGTAGGTATCATAAAAAGTGTTTGCAATTAACATAGACAAGTGAAATGTAAAATATAACGAAGACCGCAGTTCGATTCCCAGGTCGGGGAAGCACAATTATTTCACTTGTATCTTTCCGTTGTTTGAGTGCTATCTGGTTTATAGCGGTGTAATATGACATGTATGGATATCATTAATTGTGATGCGTTAGTAACAAGGAGTGCAGTCTGCACGTATAATATATTATTTCTTTGCTGCCTGGTACCTATACTTACCTATATACACAAATTACTAAGTGTGCAAGTACACAACACAGAAGCAAACATCCGTGTTCACGCACACAAATGTTTGACATGAGCGGGAATCGAACCTGCGACCTTCGCCTTTGGCAGTCGTGCAGGTACACTCTAGCCACACCATCGCGTCGTCAACGAATCTTCGATGTTACATTAAATTATTTAAAATAAAAGTATTCTAGAACTAATTGTAGTGAGTCTAATGACTAATGATGTACCTAGTTACGAACTAAGGCGATATACGTAACTAGGTACCGCTCTTCCCGCGTCTCACCTCTTGCCCCCCGCACGATTGACCCGTCTAGACGCGTTCGTCGAACGACTGTATGGATTATTTGACTGTGCTAATGGTAAGTAGTTTATTATTGACATCCCAGGATGCAGCCTAGTACCAACAGACTGTCATGCAGATGTTACGGGGTTCGATCCTCGGCGCGCAACACTGACTTTTCCAAGTTAAGTGCGAATTTATCGCTTGCCTTCGGAAAGTATAAGTAAGACTGTAAAGTATTATATTTATCTATGAAGTAAGTAGGTACGTTAAGCCGTTCGGCGTCGGTCCCGGCTGACATGAAAAAAGGAAAGAAAGAATAATATTTCTTTGGACAGAAAATGAACACAGATTACAATATTGTGAGAAATAAAACAGAAGAACAGAGAATAAAAGAAGATCTTTGGCAGTCGATATGAGGATTCAGTACTCTCAAATAAACGGATAAGTAGGTACTGGTCTAAATCATGGAATATCACTATCCCTTTAGGTTGCGGAGATCAGTCACTCTGTGGGAAAGCTGTTATACCTATTGTTAATCTTGGTTAAGCTAATAAGCGGACCCCGGGCTCCGAGGCGTGTAGGTCTTGGATGCAACCGAGATAATGCTAGAAATATTGGATTTGGAGGTCGCGCGGTCGGTATAAAGATATGGATCTCAACCGCGACAGCGCTACTTATGACGATCTGGTGCAGCACGCCGATTGACTGAATTTTGAAAGTAAAACTAATTGCCATACTTAGAATTTTACTTTGCCCACCTAATAGGTATACCTACCTAGGTGCTTATACAGGGTGTCACAAAACCCATCAGCAAGCCGAAGAATTGCAAAGTGTCTTTGAGCCTCAATATCTCCTGAACCAGTAACTTCCTAGGTATGGAGCCGAAGTAAAAAATGTTCATATTGATTGGTACAATAATATGGGATTTCGTTAAGAGTTCAGTTTTCGTTAAGAGTCTTTTTACACCTGTATTCTTCATATCTACTTACTTACATACTACAATATTTACAATATTCACAACAACAAAACTAAAGCACAGCTAAAGGTTCGCTATTTCAGTAGGATCGTAGCGTCTGCGGTCAAAAGAGGACGAATTATTATTGATTGGCGGGCTCGGGCCGTCTGGTGCGACCTCGTCGTAACGAACGTACGCTGCGCCGGGGAGGACTGCGTCCCTACTGCGTCATTGTAGCATTCGTAAACACGACACACTGTAACATACTTACCTAGTTATTTAATTTAAGCCCCATTCATCTTCAGTTCACAGTCGAATACCTACTCAAATAGGTAACTACATAAACAAATATCTTCATACAATCTAGTTTTAGATGAGAGGAAGTAGATGAAAAATATGTTTGGCATAAACAACGCTTCATAAGAAGGTTTATTGCACATCTATCATCAGGTGTGTGATTTACCCGTTTTTATGAACAGCCTTCAGCAACATTGTCGATACGAAACATTTTAGCTAACTTATTATCAATCATGGTAGTATTTTTTTTTAGCGTAGACTCACGGAAGGAAAGTTTTCAATAATATTCCTCGCGTCACGTTTTGGCTACGTTACAAATTCCGGCAGACCTTGATAGTTTGTCGTCATGCCGCCCCGCCCGCTCGGCGGTGGCTATGCCCCTAAATACGTCATATAAATAAACATGTTCATATCTAGGATAGGTAATTATATTAAAATGTTAGGTGTATACTTACTTAAACGAGTGATGAGGTACATATTTCAATAGACATCATTCAATGATGGCTGTACTACGGTCATTTACCGTGGCACTACTACAGCTGGTAGGTAGCATCTAATAACAATAGAACATTGTTTTAAGAACTTACCACTTTAGGTAAGCAGAATTTTCATTGTTTATATAAGTAGGCACCTAGGCACAGTCAACCACCACAACAAAAGCAAGCCTAACTGATTTTCATGTAAACATTGAGCCATTTTTCATTACTTATCATGGTTATGCATATTATGTAAATAATATCTCTAGTATCATAGGTATAACAAAATAAATACGATAAAAACAAGTTCATAAATTTATTGGAATTTAAGAATCAAACCTAATCATATACAAACAAGTAACAGGAACTAGCACCTGACAGGATATACAACAAAAATAAAATATAACAATGCTTTTGTTAAATTAACGTAAACAAACATAAATTAGATTTTAGTGCAGTTAGTAGCGCATATAAATGCAATAAACTGTGTCAGAGAGCGGGCCAAGCTGAATATCAAATAGATAAATCACTGAACAGTGAATATGATAACAAGTTGAGTAAATAATACAGACTGATAAGAAACAGTCGCAGGGCGATAGTAAGCGAGGAGAGACACATTATTGTATAAGTTATATCTCACTAACAGTTACATCATGTCACAAGTCTACAACACACTACTGCGTCTACACCACAGAACAGGTACTTATTACACAAGCATTTCTCCTTACAATAATTAATATACATCTGGATTTAGTGTACACTACTCAATGTTATGCTAACCAACATTCTCTAATCAGTACTTAACATAGATCAATATATAATACTTTAAAGTTACGTCTTGAGAAGAAACATCATAATATCTATTAAGCCTAATTATTTTGCAATCTTAACTAAGTCATAATATTAATTATTGAATATGTATGTAGTTATTATTATTGTACTGATAATCCCGCAACAAGGGCAAACATTGTCGAATCAATTGTGCAACTTTGTGTGTCAGATTTATTCTCTCATGTAGGGGTAGTCAATGTCACACAGCGGCACGAATGTCTCCTTGACGGACTGCATGGAGGTCCACCGCATCACGTAGTTTGGTCCTCCCGCCTTGTCGTTGGTGCCCGACATGCGGCCACCGCCAAACGGCTGCTGCCCTACAACTGATCCTGTTGACTTGTCATTCAAATAGAAGTTTCCTGCTGTCATTTTGAGCTCCTCTAGAGCCCAGATTAGGAAACTAGGGTCATTAGCAAATACCGCCCCTGTTAGAGCATATTTGGTGGAAGAGCTGAGAAGTGCCACAGTTTTTTCTACATCACAGTCATCATATACATACATGGCGAGCACAGGGCCAAAGATTTCTTCTGTCATTAGCTTGTCGTGGGGGTCTGTGGTCACAATGATGGTGGGTTGAACAAAATAGCCTTTTGAGTCGTCAAATGTTCCACCAGCAATTATCACATTCTTGGGATTTTTCTTGGCATCTTTAATGTAGCCTGTAATTCTTGCATATGCCTTGTCATCAATTACAGCTCCTGTGAATGTTTGGAAGTCACTGATATCTCCAATTTTTAGCTTTGATGCTGCTTCCTGTAATCCTTTTTGTATAGGTTCTGCTAGACATTTAGGAACAAAAATTCTTGAGCAAGCTGAGCACTTTTGTCCACAAAATTCAAAGGCAGAGCGAATAGTGCCATTGACAACAGACGTTACATCAGCAGTTGGATGTATAAAGTGGTAGTTCTTTCCTCCACATTCACCAATTAGTCGAGGATAGTTATGGTAGTTGTTGATATTCTTACCAACTTCAGTCCATATCCAGTTGAATGTTGGAACCGAACCAGTGAAGTTTACACCAGCAAGGTGTGGGGATTTAGTAATTGTTCGGCCAAATGTGGGCCCATCGGCAGGGACAAAGTTTACGACTCCATCAGGTAAACCAGCCTCACGCATGATATTAAAGATGCGCCAGTTGGACAGAAGGGCTGTATCAGATGGCTTCCATACTACACCATTGCCCATAAGGGCAGGTGTATAAGCTAAGTTACCTCCAATGGCAGTGAAATTAAATGGACTTATTGCAGCAATAAAGCCATCAATACCACGGAACCTGAGACTGTTTCTTGTCACTGATGGATCTTCAGAAATTGGTTGGTATTTAGCATTTTCTTTTAAGAAGTATGCATTGAATCTGATGAAATCAATGAGTTCTGCAGCTGAATCGATTTCAGCTTGTATAACAGACTTTGATTGACCAAGCATGGTAGCAGCATTCAACTGCTGCCTGTAAGGTCCTGCCATTAGATCTGCTGCATTCTGCCAAATTCTGAGGCGCTGCTCGAAGGGGGTGCGGTCCCAGCGTGCTTGGGCTTCTACTGACACCTTTATCGCTTTCTGAATGGTTTTTTCACTTGCATAATAGAACTGCGCAACTTTTTTGGAATGATTGTGTGGCATCACCTGGTAGCGCGGCGGACCATCCTTGATGGTCTCGCCCCCGATCACGATGGGCACATCCTCGGTGCACTCGGAGACGCGCTTGAGCTCTTTCTCTAGCTCGCAACGCTCGGCGCTCCCCTTCTTGTAACCCAGGATGGGCTCGTTAGTCACAGGGAAGTCTTGCAACTTCGGCAGCTCGACGATGCTGGCGAAGGAGCGCTCGAGGGTTCGCCCTCCGCGGAGCGTCTTTGTCCATACGCTCAGCATTTTGCGTCCTTATGTAGTCGTTCGATTCGAAATAAATAGTTCGGATTGTGGTTCGAAGTGATTCTATCTGTATTATCGACTTGTTACGTAAACCCCGTCGCTACTCGCTCGCAAACACGACAAGACAAAAAGCGCACGGATATGGTAACTGACGTTGATATTAGTTGTACAGTAGCTATGACCTTCACTGCTTCATCACATTATGTTACGAAACGAAATGGCACCGAAATACCAATTAGCAGATTTTGAGCTTATTCTCACTGCTGTAGTGAATATTGTCACAAATGTTTCAGTATACCACCGTCTTCGAGGGTTAGTTCATGATATTATTTATAATATTGATGTTTCAAATAAGCGTTACTTTCATGAATGTCATTTTATCACACGCAAGTTGATTGATCTGAATAATCACAACTCAACTCAGCTGACATTTAGGTTTAGGATATCTACTCCACACTGCACTGACACTGAAACGCGTTTTATCGAACAGAAAACCAAAGAGACGTAAAAACAGATCCTGCGTAAAGCTGGTCCAATTCAAGCATACGCATACATATTATAATAGTGTTGTCTCT
Source organism: Euclidia mi (assembly GCA_944739405.2). Lineage (NCBI taxonomy): Eukaryota > Metazoa > Arthropoda > Insecta > Lepidoptera > Erebidae > Euclidia > Euclidia mi. Next base: position 4,580,234 of record OX123187.2, on the reverse strand, counting down.
TTTTTACCCATAAGTTTTCCTGTGACATGAACGGTGTAATCGTATTATGTGTTTTCAGGTTTGTTCAGTAGGTAAGGTCTTGGTCTTGGGTAAGGTAAATAAGGCATAGGATAAAATAATAAAATCCTCAGAACAAAGACTTAAGACAAGGCGCAAGTATGTAAAGGCTCTTTTAGTAAGACTGCTATTGATAGATGATGTGGATATGATTAATCTCTTATCATATTATATGCCATGTAGTATTGAAAAATAAGATATATCGATGTATCTAATAGACAACGGGTTAAAAAAGTAGATTAATTTTATTTTAAGAAGAAAACTTTTATAGCGTTTTAAACATTTTAAACACTCCGTAAGACTATTTGCCACCGATCTATTGAGTAAGGCTTGTTTCTTGACATTATGGTGAGTCTCTCAGGTTAAGTTAACATACGTATATAACAAATTCACCTTGGGATTGGTTGCAAATGAAGCCATAAAAAGGAAGTTCCAATTAAATAAATATATGCTGTGCCCGCTGCTCTCCACCCGTGTCATTTTACAGGAATAACAATTAGTAAGTACAGTCAGCATCAAAAGTTGATGACCACATTTAGATTTTCAATATCGCTGTACACCATAATACACCTAAATTGCTCAACATGACAAGCGCCAGAAATGAATGATTATCTTAAAAGGGCATAAGTAGGTGACCATGACTTTTCAAAAGTAGCTAAACAAAGTTATGGTAAAAAAAGCATAACACCACGTCACCAGTCATTCGGCCAGTACCTACGGCCAGTGACGTCCGAGAACTAAATAAAGGAGGTCGTTACATTTGATAAACTAATGTGATTAAATAAATTATTATTAAAGTATTATGAAGTAAATAATTTTATATAATACTATAGTCTTTTAAGCTAATACAATATTTTATAGATGATAAATAATTGCAACCGCAATGGTCTACATTCGATACAAAGTGATAATTAAGTAGAAATATTATTTTACATTCAAGGGTAAACAGTTTTACAAAGAATTGAATTAAAACAGAATTTGTGTGAATGTAGGTATATAGGGGGTCTACCAAGAGTTTGTTTTTCAAACAAACCACGAGTTTTGCACGCGATCTTTACGGAAGTTTCCTGCATGTGAAATAAATTATACACGTATTTTTATCTAGTGAATCATGTCAAAATAATAGTAGTTTCATTCATCAATTAATGTTAAAACTTAATTTAACATTTTTTATCGTCAATTTATTGATAATAAGTATTCTACTTGACAGCAAAACACTATGACGTCACTATATCATATTTCATACAAAACCCTTGACAAAGGTCGTTTTTGACATTTAATTACAAGTGCTTGATTTGACTAGTTGGAAACAACCCTATTTCCATAGATTTTCTAAAAGCGCCCTTATCGGATAGTAGCGATCGATAGAGGGCGCATTACGGAAATGTATGAAAATTGTTCCCGTCAAAAGGCAGCGATAGCCGAGTGGAGATACCAACAGACTGCCATGCAGAGGGTTTCGGGTTCGAATCCACGGCGCGCACCAATGACTTTTCGGAGTTATGTGCGTATTGAATTGTTAATTATCGCTTGTCCCGTGCCTCGGAGAGCACGTTAAGCCGTCGGTCCCGGTTGTCATGAAGATCTTTGACAGCCGTTACAGGGCGTCAGTACCTTCTAAATAAACTGACACTGGTCTAAACCTCGGAATATCGCTATCCCTTCGGGTTGCGGAGGTCAGACAGGCAGTCGCTCTGTGGAAAAGCCAATATTCTGCCAAATCCGGTTAGACTTGTAAGCGGACCCCAGACTGAAACTGGGATAACGCTAAGAGAATGATGATGAAAATTGTTCCCGTCGACTAGCCTATCATCACCGTGTAAATTTCGTACTAGACCCTCGGATTGGGTTCTAATTCAATCGTAACTATAAAAATCATAAACTAAGTCGACGGTATGAATTTGAACGGAATCTACGTGATTTTCGAAAATAAGTCTTATTGCTTTACGAATAAGGTTATAATTCAATCGAACTAAAAATCTATAATTACGTCGATGGTATAAATTCAAACTGATGATTCTAAATGTTTTCGGATATTATAACGATCAGCAATTTTTGACAAAATGGTGTTCAGTGACCTTTGACAAGTAGTGTTCAGTTAGTTTTGAACTTTAATGATGTTCATTCAATACTGGCGCCCTTCTTGTTGAGCGATTTATGGGTGATATTATGTTCATTGATTTTGAAAATCTGAATGTGGTCATCGACTTTTGATGCTGACTGTACCTATCTTATATGTTTCTCTCAATGCCTTGGTAATAAGTTAGACATGTATCAAATTTACGAATTCATCATCATCATCAGCCCTTTATACTGTCCCACTGCTGGGCACGGGCCTCTTCTCACTATGAGAAGGGTAAGGCCATAGTCCACCACCATAACTGGCCAAGTGCGGGTTGGCAGATGTCTTTCGAGATCATTATGGAGAACTCTCAGACATGCAGGTTTCCTCACGATAAGCAAGCGATAATTAACAAGTTAATACGCACTTAACTCCGAAAAGTCATTGGTGCGTGCCGTGGATTCGAACCCGAGACCCTTTACATTGCAGTCTGTCGGTCTCTCCACTCGGCTATCGCTGCTTATAGATCTTGTAATTTACGAACTACGATTATTTAAAAGATATGTAGGTGCTTGTGATACTGATTACATAAGTTACATAACGCGAAACACTATATAATCCACCCTAATATTGCCAGGGCTGGATTAACCCTGTGGCAGTGTAGACCTCAGGATCCTTTTTCTTATTTTAAATATTTTATTACAATCAATTATATTCATGACATGACAGCAGCGATAGCTGAGTGGAGAGACCGACAGACTGCTACGCAGAGGGTCTCGGGTTCGAATCCACGGCACGCACCAATAACTTTTCGGAGTTAAATGCGCCTTAAATTGTTAATTATCGCTTGCTAATCGGTGAAGGAAAACATCGTGAGGAAACCTGCATATCTGAGAGTTCTCCATAATGATCTCGAAAGACATCTCTGCCAACCCGCACTTGGCCAGCTATGGTGGTGGACTATGGCCTTACCCTTCTCATAGTGAGAAGAGGTCCGTGCCCAGCATAGGCATAAAGGGCTGATGCTGAATTATATTCATAATATTATGAGGAAAAGAGCTGAAGTACCTATACCTACGTAAAGTGGCATAATTATGTTCGATCTAGGTAAAGTCCGAAGAGAGAGGCGGATACCATAGCACTAGATTAGTGCTATCTTATGTAGGTACGTCCAGCCATACCAGCCATCCCCAAGTGGCGTTGATATCTTGGTCTCCCCAGTGTGACGACAATAGTACCTATACTTGTGATCAGACTCACCAAGAGGTATTGCATTTGCATTAAGGTTATCCGAATGTATGCACTGAGTACACTGACTTTGACATACTATGAAGCCTTACATAAAACCCAAAAAGCCCACTTTAATGTTGACATGGAGAACTTCAACTCAAAAGTGGGAATACGTAGGTACTTGCAGAGAAACGGCAGTAGTACCATTCGGATTTGATAGGTAAAATCATAGAGGGCAAATTTAATGCTCGTTAGTTTCCTAGAAAAAGACTGCTTGTTCTTATTGAACGGATCTCTAAGAGTGTGGAGCAAGAGTATTGTCGTGTTGTTCGTCAAAAGCTTCCCTACTTTTGAAAAACGATAAAATCCTTTTGCAGAACTACCGACCGATCTTTCTATTGAGCCATATCTACAAGCTGTTTTCCTGTGTCATCACAAACCGTCTCGCGCGTAGACTAGACGAGTTACAGCCCCCGAGTAGGCCAGTTTTCGAGGAGAATAGGGCACCATAGAACACGTTCCCGCAGGGTGGCAGATTACACAAAAGATCGAGGAGTGTAAATCATCTGTGCGTAGCGTTTGCGATTGAGCCTGAGGGACATTATTTCTCGGAAACTATTTACTAATGTTACCATTCTCCTAGTGGAGCCCGCCGGATCCCGGCATCTGGTATAACAATCCCAGTTACCGAGGTCCGCTTACTAGTCTAACCGGATTTGGCTGAATATTCATTAGCTTTTACACAGAGCGGCTGCCTGTCTGACCTCGACAACCCAAAGGAATAGCGATATTATATGGTTTAGACTAAGGTAAAGGAACCAATCATGGACAGTTTAAGAATGAAAATTGAGTTTATTTGCCTTTATTGTTCGTATTTATTTGGTATTGCAAGAACAAGTAATATTCGTAAATAAAACACGCTTCCTGCGATCTATTTATTAGGCACATTATGACACAGCAAAGTGTGCTTATGAGATACAAAATAAAAACAAAACCCCTTATAGAGAACCTATTATGGACAGTCAAGTTCCCAATAATGGACACCCATTTATGAACGGTATCTAGTGTTGGACACTCATAAAAGTATCTACCTATTGACTCTGGCCTTCGTCAGATTTTGTGCCGTTCTTTGTGCCACTTCTGGATGACGATTCTTGGATGAACTTATCCATTTTTTACCTGGGCGATTATTTGCGAAAGAGCAGTTTTCTAAATTTTTCTCCAAAATCTTTTGTTACTGGAAAATGGTTTTTAGCCATGTATAAAACTCAGATGTTATAATTATCTCCGAAACTCTTCACTGCTGCGCTGGAAGATGTTTTCAAGTTTCTGGACTGCGAAGGACTCGGCATCAACATCAACGGCGAGCACATCACTCACCTTCGATTTGCTGATGATATCGTAGTCGTGGCTGAGACCATGAAGGACCTCAGCACATTGCTCGATGGCCTCTGTAGAGTCTTCCAACAAGTAGGTCTTAAGATGAACATGGACAAGACGAAAATCATGTCTAAAATCCATGTTGTACCTGCTCCTATTCAGGTTGGGAACTCTACACTCGAAGTTGTCGACAAGTACGTATACTTGGGACAAATGATCCAATTGGGTAGGTCCAACTTCGACAAAGAGATCATTCTTCGAATCCAACTCGGTTGGGCGGGGTTCGGGAAGCTACGTCCGATATCCCGCAGTGTCACAAGAGACTTTGACCAGTGTGTTGCCAGTGATGATCTACGGCGTTGAGACGTGGTCGCTAAACAACTTGGCTATTTAACATACGTACTAGGCTGGTGACTAGAATGGGCCTTATCCGAAAGCTCAGGGTCACTCAGAGCGCGATGGAGAGAGCTATACTCGGTGTTTCACTGCGAGATCGAATCAGAAATGAGGAGATCCGCAGGAGAACCAAAGTCACCGACATAGCTCTCCGGATAGCCAGGCTGAAGTGGCAATGGGCAGGGCACATAGCTCGAAGAACCGATGGCCATTGGGGCAGGCGGGTTCTTGAGTGGGGGCTACGTACCGGTCAACACAGCTGGGGTAGGCCCCTCATAAGGTGGGTCGACGATCTGGTTAAGATCGCGGGAAGCGGTTGGATGCGAGCGGCGGAGAACCTTGGGGAAGGCTTATGTCCAGCAGTGGACGTCTCTAGGCTGATATGATGGTAAAACCCGTTTGACCAATATTTTTTCTTCTTCTTGGGACAGCACTGTAGAAGGTCCAAAGCTACAATCAAGTGGGCTTTTATTTTTTTATTTTATTTTATTGCGCAAAGTAAGTCTAGGCACACCGTATTTAGTAGCCGTCTTCTCTCTTTTCTCCTCTTTGTACTTCAGCAATTCCTCTGTCTATTTGATCCTAACTATAATTCCGTTTGGATGCCATATTACCTGCCACAATAAAATAACAGTTGGAGAATCTCCAGTCATGAACACCCAGTCTTGGACAGTGCTGTCCATCATTGGGTATGAATGTTGTAATCATAAATTTGTAAGATGTTAAGAATAGTCTTAATTTACATAGCTGGAAAAAAAACAAAATTATAGCAGACTTAAACAAATCTAGTGATGGACAGAAGTGTCCATGATTGGGTAAAGACACAATTTAGTTTCCAATCATAAACACAAACAAAAAAAAAATTATATTAGAGGTTAGACAATCAGGTTATGTGCAGTTATAATTCAAATATCAATGGTAATTAATTAAATAAATTGTCAAGCGTTCACAATTTATTGTAAAATTTAAAAAAATCCACGAGGTTAACCTAATGCGGGTGGCATTAGGATTCTTCTAACAAAAACTGATAATTTTGTATTTCTTTCACCTGCACTCACTCGACCGTAGATGATGTTAACAAAACAACATGGCTGTTAAATGTCAAACTGACATAATGTTGTTCGGATATCCGTATAGTTTGCACTAAATGTTGCCATATTTATAAAAATGTTTCGCTTTAGTTATTTTTTGAAAATATGTTTGAATATGTCCATTATTGGTGCACTGTCCAAGACCGGTTCCGTTACCTTAGTAACTGACTTCGTATAACGAATGTCAAAGATCTTCATGACAGCTGGGACCTTAAATAATATAATATAATATGAATGCTGGGACCGACGTCTTAAACGTGATCTCCAAGGCACGGGACAAGCGATAATTAACAACTCACTAAATAACTATAAGTTCAGTGGTACGCGCCGTGTGGGTTCGAAACCAATGCCCTAGCTGTGCACGGCAGTCTTTTAGAATCTCCACTAGGCAATCGCTGCCTGCAGTTCAATAATGTAATCTTCTTAATATATAAAATCCTTGCGTTACTGACTGACTGACAGACAAGCTACAGCCGAAACTATTGGGCGCAGGAAGCCGAAAACCATGTATGTTCCTTGGGGACCGTAGAGGTGCACTAAGAAGGGATTTCCCGAAATACCCACGGGATCGGTCAAAACAGATAAATTAAAAAAAATGTGCATGCGTAGCTGCTGGCGTCCTCTAGTAAAATATATGTACCTATGATCGAAACGCTGCACAGGAAAGGACGCGGTACAAATATAAACAGCGAGTACTTTAGACACCATGTAGTTGGGTAGAAACAAATACAGCAACCCTTGCCACCATGAATTGCAAGGCTGCCAGATCATATACGTTACCCTGATGAAATCAGTCATCATTAAATATTTTAAAAGTACCTACTTGGAGGTAGGGAATGCAAATCAGGGCTCAAGAGAGATCCCGTGGGTTTATGAATAACAAACAATACTGCGAGATCTCGCCATTTCAAGATCTCGCGAGATTGTGAGATTTGCGTGTTTTTTTTCGCAATAATCACAATATTTGAATAAATTAGGAAAAATATAATAAAATTATAAGTATTAAAATAAACATTTATTTTCACGAATTTTTCAATCGATGTAAACTTTGACGTACGTATCTATCATCATCAACAGCCCTATGTGCTGTCCCACTGCTGGGCACGGGCCTCTTCTCACTATGAGAAGGGTAAGGCCATAGTCCACCACGCTGGCCAAGTGCGGGTTGGCAGACTTCACATGTCTTTCGAGAACATTATGGAGAACTCTCAAACATGCAGGTTTCCTCTCGATGTTTTCCTTCACCGATAAGCAAGCGATAATTAACAATAATTCAATACGCACTTAACTCCGAAAAGTCATTGGTGCGTGCCGTGGATTCGAACCCGAGACCCGCTGCGTAGCAGTCTGTCGGTCTCTCCACATGGCTATCGCTGCTACGTATCTATACACATAAATAAAATTGGAGCCTCTGTTTGTAATATTAAAATAACCGCTTTTTACTAAATGCATATGGATGTATACACGGTACATATACCGAAATGTAATTTTTTATGGCTGCTACACACAGTGCCGGCGGCATGGGCCGACGCCTTTTGTCGCGCGGCTCATGCCGCCGGCTTTTGGCGGGCGTCGGTGCCGCCGGCATCGGCCGCAGAAAGCCGCCGGGTATCATTCCAGTTGTATAGAACGTAGGGTTGCCAACATTTTTTGTCAATTTCTTCTATCTTTAAATGTTTCATAGCTTGTTTGACAATAAAAAAGATAAACAATTAGTATTTAATCACGTTAATTATTGACGTTCTATTTCTTTCTTCTCGCCACGTTGGATTCACGACTGAAATCTTTAATTCTGAACTTCTGAAGTGGCGAGGACGGAGACGGAGATATGATTTTAAGTATAAATTGCCTCCTTGGTCCAGTGGATAGTGTATGCAACTGCTGATCGGAGGTCCCGGGTTCGATTCCCGGGGTGCGCAAAAGTGTTACTGGGTTTTTCCGAATGCTCAGTAGCAGCACGGAGTCTGGTGATGTGCCCGGAAACGGCAATAGGCTCGCCCCCTGTTACACCTAAAAATTCATGGTGAAATGTAGGTGTAATATTACACCTCTGCCTACCCCTTCGGGGATACAGGCGTGAGTCTATACTATTGCAAATTGCCTTTTTCTGTAAAAAATATTTATCATCAGTGGTGAATTTCTTTTAGATCTCTTTTAGCCTAAATAGTTCCCATCATCCACTTAACTTATGTGTAACGTTATATAGATAAGTACTAGTCGACCAAGCCAACTAGACGAACGTCAACGTGACAAAATTCAACATTATTCAATAATTATAATCCAGAAATTCCAAATACCGATTGAAGGCGCATTGTACGTTCACACGCCGTGTTCGCACGTTACGATAAATAATTTCTGGATTATAATTGTTGAATTATGTTGAATTTTGTCACGTTGACATTCGTCTAGTTGGCTTGGTCGACTAGTATTCATAACTAGTGTTTGGTTTTACACGTCACAGTAAGGATTGGAAGTAAAGTATTTTCATATACTTTATTTGTAGGTATACAAAGGTATAAAGTATAATTGCCAAAAATAAAGTAAGTAGGATACGTTATTATAAAGTATGGTTGACAACCCTAATGGAACGACCACACACAAGTAGCAAGTTGCAACCCGCGGCCGGCCGGCGGCCTACCCGCGCGGCCATGCCGGCGGCTCATTCGTGCGGGCAGGCCGGTGGCTTTGTGTGCCGCCGCCGGCCGCACGCGGCTCGGTGTGTAGCAGCCTTTACAATTTTTGTCTGTCTGTCTGTTTGTTGTCGCTAATGATCGCTTGCTCTGGAACGGCTGGACCGATTTTGACGGGACTTTCACTGGCGATTAGCTGATGTACCAAGGAGTAACTTAGGCTATAAATTAACCGAGTACGCGAAGTAGTTCCCTCAGGACGCGGGTGCAGGTGCGGCGCGGGTGCGGGTGTTCCGCGGGAAACGGCTAGTCTATCATATAACAAATGAAAGAAAATAGCCTTCTCTTCTAATATCAAACAAAAATCTTTTAGTTAATAAAACAGTTACCTATTTTATAACAAACTAAACAAAAAGAAGTCATAAAAAATGAAACTTATTATTTACTTTATTTAAGGTGAGTTGACTATTAAACCGAGATAATATATATTAGACTAGTCGACGCCAGCGACTTCGCACGCACATATTTTCGAATTTCCCGTTTAGCCCGATCCCGTGGGAATTTCGGGAAATCCCTTCTTAGTGCACCCCTACGGTCTCTAAGGAACATACATGCCAAATTTCAGCTTCCTGTGCCCAATAGTTTCGGCTGTAGCGTGTCTGTCAGTCAGTCAGTAACGCAAGGATTTTATATATTAAGATTTACGTCACCATATTCCCTATACCCTAGTCAGTATGTCTCCACAGCCGCCACTGTCGAATGCTGGCGAGCATCTATTCCTATAAGTAGAACTTCACCACATTAAAGTATTGTTAGGCGTATTCTATTCTCCTTCAAGTCGTCTAAATTATTTTCCATGTTTTGAGCAAATCTTAGAAAATTTAACTCCATCATATAGCCACACTATTATAATGGGTGATTTCAACACCTGTCTCCTCAAACAAGATTCTCGTGCTACATTATTTCGGCATACCATGGAGTCTTGCAATTTGTCAATTTAAACGCAACTCATCGCTTCCCTAACTGCACACCTTCTCTTCTCGACCTTATTCTGGTATCTTCTTCCAATCTGGTTCAAAAGCATGGTCAATGTACAGGGGATGGCTTTTCGTATCACGACCTTATGTTTGTATCTTATAAAATACGCACATCCAAAATAAAACCCAAGATAGTCTCGCAGCGCAATTTTAGTGGCATGGATCTTGACAAACTGCGCATCGATGCCTCTAATATAGACTGGCTCCCTCTGTATACCAAGTATCGACACACTCGCAAAGTTCATGAACTTACGTCAATTCTCATCAATTCTCATCAAACTGAAACACTTACCTTGGCTAACAGATGACATCAGGAAAATCATGGCCAAAAAATCTGCTGCCAAGGCTAAATTGAAGTACAGACCTACTCCCTTAAACCATGAGAAATACATAGCAACTAGAAATCTCTGCAACAAGGTGAGTAGGAATGCGCAACGCCAATTATATTCATAAATCCGTTGAAAACGGTGATCCAGGTAAGGTCTGGCAATTTCTTAAAACTCTGGGGGTTGGTAAGACACGGCATCAATCTATTCCAAACAATGTTAACCTTGATTCTCTTAATTTACACTTCTCTACTTCATCCAAATTTGATGGAAATATTAAAAGTGCCACCTTACAACATCTTTCGCTTTACCAACTCCAGATTACTCTCAATTTATCTTCTCGCAATTTACCGCATGTGATGTTAGGAAGAACATACTGGCTGTTACGTCTAATGCAGTCGGCAGTGATAGCATTAGCCGCAAAATGATCCTTCCCATCCTGGAAGAAATCCTTACCGTCCTATATAGGACGGGAAGGATTTGATTTGATGTGACATATGTCACATCTTTAAACATTCCATTAGCCGTGGCATCTTTCCATCCGATTGGAAAGATGCAACAATAATCTCTTTGCCCAAGAAACCTAAACCCTGTTCCCTCTCAGATTATCGACCCATATCCATACTTCCCTTCTTGTCGAAAGTCCTAGAACGCTTAGTTCACGCTCAGCTTAGTTCCTTCCTGCATGAAAATTCTCTCTTAAATACATATCAGTCCGGTTTCCGCCCTGGCCACAGTACTACCGCTGCACTGGTTCACGTAACTGATTACATTAGGCTTGGTATGAACAGTGGAAATCTAACGGTCCTGTCCTTACTTGATTTTAGTAACGCTTTCAACACCGTGGATTTCCACATCATACTTGGCATTCTACGCTCTCTTAACGTATCTCCATCGGCAATTGACTGGTTTTATTCTTACCTGTTCGGTCGCCGGCAACGTATACGCATCGAAGACTCTTATTCCACTTGGTCTAACACTAATGCCGGTGTGCCACAGGGTGGCGTTCTTTCTCCTCTACTCTTCGCCATATTTATTTGTACCATCTCAAACCAATTATTTATATCCTACCATCTTTACGCAGACGATTTGCAGATTTATACCTACGCAAGCTCCTTTAAATAAACTGGCAGAAGCTTGCACTACTATTAACGCAGACCTGACCAGAATCTGTAAGTGGGCCAAGAAATACGCACTCATAATAAATACCGATAAAACACAGTTAATTATTATAGGCAGCCCCAAACAAATCAGTTTTGATGGGAAAATTCTCCTTTTCAGTAAAACGGTGAAAATTTTGGGGATCACTTTAGATGTAAACATGTCCTGGAAATCTCAAGTGCAAGAAACAAGTCGCAAGCTTTTTGCATCGGCAGGTTCGTTGTGTAGGTTACGCAACTTCCTTCCAACTGCTACTAAAATTGCGCTCGCTCAGTCTTTACTTCTCCCCATAATTGACTATGCTGATGTCAGCTACCTTGACCCCACAGAGGAGCAGCTGCATAAACTTGAGCGTCTCCAAACTTTTGCATAAGATTTATATTTGGCCTTCGCAAAAGATCACGTTTCAGATTTTCGCAACAAACTGAAGTGGCTCCCAATTCGTCTTCACAGGAATACTCACATTCTTACATTATTATTTATTGTTCTATTTAATCCTTGTACTCCCTGCTATCTCAAAGAACGTTTCAAGTTCCTTCATGACACATATATAAAGTCTCTGAGGTCGTCTGAGGATCTGACTCCTGGCGATACCAAGGCATTCCACAAATTATTTTGATAACTCCTTTACTGTTCAGGCAGTGCAGTTCTAGGTATTTCAATGTATCTATCATGTTTATTTTATATATATATATATATATATATATATCCATACCTAGTTTAGTAGATAGGTATAGGTACCTATTCGGAGCGTATATTACTTAGTAGTAGCATTGAGAAACGGTTATTTTTTGTATAAGTACTAATTAGGTACCTACGTTTAAAGAAAAGATTTTAATAGGTTTTTACTCTATGACCTCAATGTCTGCCATATTTTGACAACATTATGATAAGTAAAATCTAAGGGTAAAATAGTTATTATGTATTTATTTGAACTTTAAATTAAAAGTATAAATGATCCAATTCTCAAATAAAAAGTTGTACATACGAAATCTTAAAATTACTCAGCATGTTGCGTATTTTACGAGAGAGAACAGCCGACTTCTCACTGCACTACTTGGGTGGCGGGAAATGCCGTCAGTTCGCCGTTTTTGCCTCACCCGAGGCTCTGGAGCAGCCCTGCACTGCTTGCCCGGGACGCCCATACAGCGAGCCCGTGTTGGAGCCTCTTGTCGGTACTCCAGAACGCCAGCGCCTCTGCCAGGAGCTCACTGCACTGTGCAATTATCCACCAGTCGTATCTATCACAGTGGGTGCTCAGCGTTCGGACTCTGATAACCCTTGCACGCAAAAAATGCCTTTTGAATATAGTCGCGCCGCAGCGTACTACTACAGCGCGCGACCCGAGACTGTTAAGATGGCGGCGCAGATGGCGATGTGGAGCCAGCCCGCCTGGGAGCGCCGCCCCATCGACGAGCGCTGCGGCATTGTGGAGAAGGCCGCGCATCTCATCGCCAGCGACTTTCGTCAGCGTATAGTCGCCGCAGCCATGATCGGCCAGGGCATGACTGCGATACAGGCCGAATACAATATTTGTCAGTTGGTCGATTACTTGCGTTACGGGTGTGTATTCATGCGTGACCTCACCAAAAGTCGATGCGTCATAGATGGCGGCCAGGAGGCGCACAATCGCAATCAATACCACGGACTGGAAGGGTTCTGGGCGGCCATTACTCCCAGCAATTCTTTTGCCTTCGCGTCACAGTTGGCGATCACGCCGGTGATCATGGGGAACGGCGTCGTGTGGAAGCCGAGCGAGCACGCGGTCCTGGCGTGCCAGCGCGTGTTCGAATGTCTACAGTTTGCGGGTCTCCCACCCGGTGTACTCAACTTTGTGCCCGCCGAGGAAGAAATGTTTTTGGATGTAGTGTCCACGGATCGCAACTTGGCTGGTGTATCGTTCGCTGGACGGACAAGTACCCTCGAACACATCTGGGAGACGATCCACGGGCGCGTGAAGCAGTTCGCGCGTTTCCCGCGGCTGGTGGGCACCGGCAGCGGAAAAAACTTTCATGTGGTGCACTCGTCGGCGTGCCTGCCCAACGCCGTGTCGTGCACGACGCGCGCCGCCTTCGAGATGGCCGGCCAGAAGGCGTTCTCGTGCTCACGCGCGTTCGTCGCTGAGTCCGTGCTCGACCAGTTCCTGCACTTGCTTCAACTCGTCACCAAGTCGCTGTTCGTGTGTCATCCCCTCGACTACAGGTGCTTCACATCAGCGCTCGTTTCGAGGGATTCTTTTGAAAAGGTGCTGGCATTTTGTTTTACAGAGTGTACATCAGTACCTAACAGTGTGTCACAAATGTTACAATGTAATTTTATATTACTATAGCCATATAGCTTAGCAAATATTGTGTGTGTGGTAGGTGATTGATGTGATGGAGCGCGCGGCGAGCGACCCGGGCGTGCATCTGGTGAGCGGCGGGCGGTACGACGACGCGATGGGCTACTTCGTGGAGCCGACGGTGTACCTGGTGCAGGACCCGACGCACGAGCTCATGTGCCGCGAGTCGCGCGGCCCGCTGCTGGCCGTGTGCCCCTTCCCCGACGCCGACGGCTGCCGCCTCGTGCAGGCCGTCTCGCAGGCGCCCTACGCACTCACTGGCGCTATCTTCGCACAGGTGGGCCTTAAGCTATCATTACCAACTGTTTACGTTATACGCAATGATGGTGAGACAAGTGGTGAGCTCGGACCAAGCAAGCCATTGTTAAAAATTGTAAGAGCCCTCATTATGTTTGTACAGTAACACCTTTTAAGCATATCATAAGGCCATGGAGGTAACTTTAGATAGAACAGCAGTATACTGAACTGCCTTAGGCTGCAGTTCATGATCTGGCTTTCGTATTCTAGCAACTTTGTGTAAATAACCGAAATTAATTCACCTAGCCTGCTTGTAGTTAACAAGCCCCTTTGTTGACGGTTTCTATAAGTACCTACTATATTATTAATACACTGCTAGTGGGAATTCATACGTTTTCATCTTAAGCATTTCTTTTGCTTATTGCTTAATTAGGTACCTAACTACTTCGTCGTTTGCATATTGCTATGAATAGCTGGATTCAATGTCCGATCTATCTTTGGATTGGAATGCAGGTATTTGACATAAGTTCTATACAAAATAATACCGTAAAATGGGGTGAATAGACACAGATTTCAACTTCAACATCGATTTTATTAGATATTTTGAATGAGAGTCATTATTGAAGCATTTTGAAATCATGAGTTAAGTTGTAATTTACTCAATATTTGTGCTACAAATTAGTAAAAACAAGACATTAATTAGTAAATTAAGAAAAAGTAAGCGTTTTCTATTTACCTTGAAACAGGGGTCAAAAGATACGGGAAGGGGGTGAATAGAGAAAAAACGCTAGGGCTGTCAAAATCAACTTATATTTTTATTCAATATATCAACATTGTTATTAATCAGACAACTATGTATTTTTTTAATAAACCAGATATCAACATTTACCTTTTTAATCATACAGGTAGGCACCTGCCTAAATATAAACAATATTTTCAATGGTTATCTGACAAAAAGGTGCGTATGATGAACTAACCTGGATTGACAACCCTAAAAAACATATTTCTATTGACCCCCCTCTCGTATCTATTAACCTCTCACGCGTATCTATTCACCCCCAATGGCGTATCTATTGACCCTAACGGCGTATCTATTAACCCCCTTCCCGTATCTATTCACCTCGAATTCCAGCAAAATAGCTAGCTTCTCAATTTTAATAGAAAAAGAATGTAAAATAATCAAACACGGACACTTTCTTTTGTTTTTCTTAAAGATGGGAAATGTATGTATCGAATAATACACATCTACAGGGTGAACACAACCAATAACTTGATGTTTATGGAAAATTTATAAAGAGCAAAAATTACTTGTTTTCACACCTTCACTTTAACCGCTTAAATCTATATGAAATTTCAACTTGACGTAAATTTGTGTGTGGTGAGCCTATAAAAAACATGTTGCCACGTAGAAAATCACAGAGAAAAACATTCGTTATAGGGCTAAATAACAAACTAGAGTCAACAATATCAAACTTCCGGACTTTTTTCTATTCACCCCACGATTTCTATTCACCCCATTTTACGGTATTTTATTTCTGCTTATTCCTGGATTCCATCTTCCATATTATGTAGGATGGGATCCAGGACTAAGCAGGTCCAAGCTCCCCCAAACATACCTTATTGTTTGAGGGAGCTTGTACCTTGTGGAGTAACGTTTTATTAATGGAAAGACTAAAACGTAATTGTCGTTGTAAGAAAACAAATAATTTGGTGATCTGAATCAACATTGCATCACCTTGAGTGTATATCGAGTTGCTATGCTGAGTAGACGACTGTTTATGAAGGTAGCATGGCTGGTTTATAAGCGCGCTCTTATGCACACATTGGATTATGTAGGGTTATATTTCAAGGATGGCCTGGGTTTTCATAAAACAAGGTGCGATGTTTATCCAGCATAGAATTCCGCATCATGTATGCACTAGACCGTACTGAGGTGAGAACGGCCAAGGGCCAGCCGATTGCCTAGGCGGGAGCAAGGTCGACAGCCCATGGTCTAGGGGAGGGGGCAAGTTGATATGGAAAAGTATTGAGTAGAGTATGTATTGTAGGGATTTTTGAATTAGAGATTCAAAAATGCCTACAGTATACTGGGGGGGCAGCTGACCCCCATGCTCCCCCTTGGCGAAGCCCTTGGGTACGGGCCACCCGACCTCCAGTTATATACGCCAATGCAAGCCCTAGTGTCAGGTGGCAGGTGTCAGGTGGCAGGTGTCAGGTGTCAGGTGGCAGGTGTCAGGTGTCAGGTGTCAGGTGGCAGGTGGCAGGTGTGTAGTGTGTGCGTGTGTGCAGGAGGCTGCGTGGGCTCACTGGGCGATGAGCGCGCTGCGGGACGTAGCGCCCACGCTCAGCCTCAACCAGCGCTGCTCTGAGGAGCGCCCCGCGCAACAGTCTGTCGGAGGAGGGCGCAAGTCCGGCAGCGGCGCCAAGGTAACATAAAACTTCTACTTCCTAACTCTTTAGAACGGTAATCTTTAATGAGAGATTCCCAGAATCATGGCAATATATACCCCGATTTGTGCTAAACGACACCAGCTATTTGCTAACCCCCAACAGATAAAAAAACCCTACAATTTATTATTTTCTCTATAGGCACTTTCCTAATTTTTTATATCAAATTGCCCCCAAAGCAATCATCTGGCGTCCTTGCCCCCCCTAGGCAATGGGCTGGTGACGCTCTTAAAACCAGACTTGCGACCACTAAGGCGTCGCGGTCGCCATGGTTTACACGACGTAGTTGGTGGCGAGCGGTTCAAGACCGGTATGTGCGGGCAATTTTGGGGGCTATCATGCAGCCTTATTCCTGCTGAAAGAATAATCATGAATATTTGCGATATTAAAACCCGTACCCACGCGGTACACGCTAGGACGTGTTCTGCGTGGCACGCGTGCTTGTGTAGCGTGTAGTGTTGACACGTGTGTGTGTATGTGTGTCAGGCGGGCTCCATCTCGTACCTGCTGCACTTCTGCACGGAGCGCTCGCTGCGGGAGGCGCTCCACCTCGACACCGACGTCACCTACCCCTACATGGAGGAGCGCCCGCCGGAACTCGTCCTCAAGTAACCCTCCCAAAGTATTGCCGTCCAAATAAATACACGTGAGCGTCCATTTATATAGTTTTATTGCAATTCAGGATCAATACAATACATAATGGATATACAACTAAAGTAGCACGCAGCGCATTGACTAAGTACCGCCTGCCTACCATTTGTACCCAAGGTCCGGCGACCACACGTTAGTACGTCGCCGCCGCTCACTACACGAGGCGCCTCTGCCGCCCCCCAAGCTTCGTCGAACCAATCATAAACATAAGCTACTAACTATAATATTAATAATGAACCACATAAATGTCATAAAATGCGTAACGATACAACTAGGCATTGGCAAGTGCCGGGCGTGGCCGCCGCGGACATACGAACAATATAATAACTATGACACTGATACAGCGGAGTGCCACACTAACATAACACCTACGACTTAATGCTACACACAGACAGACAAGCGACAGCCAAGGCACACCTACACTGGCGTCATAACGAAAAAGGGCACAACTAATATTTTTTTCGAAATTAAGTTATATACATATTTAGACTCAGCAGAAAAAGACCTATCTGCTAATATTTTTTGTATAATTTTATAACCACAATAAACAAAAGTACCATAACCTGAAAGGGCACAACTGAGCAATTATTTTTATAATAGCACTAGAAAAGGGCATATCTTGTTTAGATTACATGAAGAGGTCACAAATGGATTGATGTCTTTTAATTAATATGGCTTTTCATTTTAATAACCTTTTGTCCCAAAATGTTAGAATGGAAAGTCACATTTGGATAATTATGCCTTTTCGTAATATTAATGATTTTACAAATGAAAAATGAAGATTATTGAATAAATACAGTAAAAATAAAAAAAAATAAGTAAATCATCTTATAGAATTCATGTAGACGCTAGTATTTCCATTCATACATTTTACCGTAATTTATTTTTGACAAAAACTAAGAAATAGTTTAAACTCGATATTCTCCTGATTTACAAAATGTTAGTTGTGCCCTTTTACGTTATGACGGCAGTACAGCTCGCCATTCTTAGCCAATATATAGATTACTACAAATACATCATCTTAACAAATATAACGATTTCATTTAAATGTCCATCGCCAATGTTTATAAGAAATATAATAAAAAATATATGTCTTTTAATATTTTTGTCAATGCATTTACGGCATTATATCGCCAAAGTTCGCATCACATTTTGATAAAAACTTGTAAATTATGTACAAAATTCAGTAAAAGTAAGGTAGTCTTAGGAATGAAAATCAGTGGAATGAGTATAGTATGATCACAATACGGTAGTCATGTAGTGTCGACTGAGAGCTCCGAGCGGCTCCCGGCTTGTGTGTTGGTCTATGGTGCGCCATAGACTAACAACAATATTACATTTAATCGTTATTATATAAACACATAGATTTAAATGCTCCAAAACATGTGTGGTGTGTCGTTAGCAGCTAATCAGTCGAGCTGGTCACCGACAGTGTCCACTATAAGTACTAGGGATATGACTCGATGTATCTTACGCTACGACTGTTACAGTACTTGAGCAGAGAACTTAACTCGACTAAACCCCACTCCCCCACTGTCCACTGTCCACGGGCGCCACTTAATTGACAAGCTCGTTGAGTCCCACCACACGTCACAAGTCCGTGTGACGTGTTACTACGTCCGATATCAACACTGTACTAGCTCCATTGGACGCGTCAGGTCGTCGCTCGCTCCTCTCAATGTGAACGACGTTGTGTGCCGATGTAACTCGCTGACTCAGCGCCTGGAAACGTACATACATATTATGTTAAAATATATACAAACGAATACAAGGAATAAATATTGAAATAACAGTTTTATTAAGAAAATATCGGAGATAATATGATCATCCTAATAGTCACTATCTCACTTTATTTCGAGGGTGTCATAAGAGGCGACTAAGGAAAACTCAAAGCAAATAGGATCTTGTCAAAGAGATGGAAAGTCGACACCAAGCCGTATACCAACTAGTATGGCCTGATGATGCTATTGTGATTTTGACGTATATTAGAAGTGGTATATGACCAGCAGTAGACTGCGGAAGGCTGTAGTATGATGTATGTCGTCGAGGCAATGTGTAAGGGTTCTGATGTTTTTGAGAGGGACTTGGGTTCCAAAAAAAGACGGGTCTTGAGTTAAAAAAAACAGAAAAAGGTCAAAGCCCGTAACGTGAATATCCGACAGACTAAAGTTACCGACATAGTTCAAAGGTGTACCAAACTAAAGTGGCAATGAGCTGGCCACATCTATCGCAGAAATAGGCGGTGGAGTAAGCAGGTCCTCGACTGGAAGCCTCGTCTTAACAAGCGTAGTGTTAAACGCCTCCCCGCCAGACTGGACCGACGACTTCAGGAGGGTAGTTGGTTTTTTTTTTTACATTCACACCATCTGGTCCCAAACTAAGCAGATGCTTGTACTATGGGTACTAGATAATGGACCAAGACAAACTTCCATGTTCATGCACACAAATGTTTGACTTAAGCGGGAATCGAACCCGCGACCTTCGGCGTAGCAGTCGCTTACACTCCCGCGGCGCCAATCGGTCGTCAAGGTAGTGGCTGGATGGCGACAACGGGCGATCGAGTCTTGTGGTGTACCCTGGGAGAGGCCTACGTCCAGCAATAGACTGCATCAAGCTGTTGTATGGTGTCTTCCTTGGCCTAGCCTTGGTGTTGCCCGTGTGTAGTGACGTGTGCGATGCTTACGGGTGACTAGAACAGCAGGTCGGTGGCGTGCGTGCGCGCCTCGCTCCAGGAGCGCGCGGCGTCAGCTCCGCAGGGCCGCGCGTCGCCCTCACCCCCCGCACCTCCCTCCTCCGGGCTCGACGACGTTGCCGCACCCGCTACACAACACATACAAACTTTATACTCAACTCTACAAATACATTTCTTTTCAATTTTCGTGTTTTATTTCAACTATCATCCGATCAACGTCAAACTCAAATGTTTTGATTTTAGTATGACAATGATCAAATTCCAGAATGTTTACAGTATTTTCAGACAGATCCGGACGAGGTCTTTAAATATATGCTTACGCGTTGGCAACCGTACTTAGTGTACGCGTGTACGCAGATAGGAGCTAATAGTATTCAATTTCTACTCGGCCCTATCGTTTTTACATGGGTCCTTCAAACTGGATCATGGACATGGGCCCTTCGAGCCGGATCATGTACATTGGTTCTTGGAGCCGGATAATGTACATGGGTCCTTCAAGCCGGATCATGTATATGGCGCCTTCAAGCCGGATCATGTATATGGGCCTTTCGAGCCGGATCATGCATACAAGACTGCACAAGCAGTACAGCTAGTACAGCTGTACTATTACTGAGAGCTTAAGGTAGGTTGCAAACTTCACAGCAAGACAATTTATTACAGTTCCAAGCTTATAAACTCTGTCATTTATCAAGACACCGTGATCTAACTCGATCTTAATGCCATCTAGAGAGCGTGTGGTCAAAAATGTTAAAATCGAGTAGAAATGGAACAGATAGTGTTGTGTATACTCACTGTTGTGTGTGTGTTCTGCGTCGCCCGCGTCGTGTCGCGTGACGCCCAGCTGGAAGGTGCCGGCCACCGTCTTGCTCGGCGTGTAGCGCGACAGCGCCGCCGACGCTGTGCGACAAACACTAGCTTACTAGCCAATCAAATACACACTGCTGCTTAGCACTACTTACTTACAAAGAACATAGGGCTACGCATTTAGGTACTTCTTATCTTCACAAAAGTGCTGAGTGAAAGTGTGCACATTTATTTTTACCGAAGCTTCAAGTTCGACACAATAGCCTATATTGCGCAAGGAATACAATTTAACACTCGGTGCTGTGACGACCGAAACCGCAACCGGCTTAGGTTCAGACACATCAGATAAACAAACCGTGCGTTCAATCGTTGTTTGAAATATCACAAGCAGTTTTACGTGCACGTGCACGTCACACAAAAGGTTTGTCAATTCTGTGTGTGAGTAAGAAATATTGTCTTGGCATTTTTTCTGGCGAAGAAGGACAATAATAGTTTATGTTAACGATTAGCGAACATTACTCAGAAATACCTACAAAAAACGCATTGAAAGACTTTCATTTTATAAATAGCTAACGGATTGCACGGCAGTGTAGGTAACATAGCTGTCTAAGTATAGTAGTACTCTAGTGCAGGGAAGGGTCACACAAATGTCTCCCCAAGCACCGAGAGCGGGGCGCGGCGGGGACGTCGTCGCCGCGGCCGCACCGCCGTGACTACGCAGCACGCCACCGCCACTGCGCACATGGGAAACTAATATGTACCATAAACTCTACAAGTATAAGCTGAGTCACAGGACCTACTTACTAAACTACTCTTCCGAAATTCGGCAAGCTCGGTGGGACCATGGTAAGGGATGGGAGGGGTAAGGATGCTTCCCTGACTGAATTATATCAGAAAGTAACATACGAGTTACTCGAATACGCTTAACGCGAATTATTGCATAGGAAACGAAACGGACGAACTTTTAAAAAGGAATATGCACGTTTCTAAAAGATTCCAATGGTGTTTATCCATTATCTAGTACCTATAGTACAAGCTCTGCTTAATTTGGGACTAGATGGTGTTGTGAGAATGTGGTAGAATATTATATTGTAAATAAAGCTTATGCCTACTGTGATAGTTGACTTTTAAGAAAAAAAGTTCCGAGACCGTTATAGTAATCAGTAGCACTCTAACCTCTGCGGATAAACGTATAACAATAACACAAACAAAAACAACTTCCTCCATTACTTACGCACAGAGGTCAGAGTTGAGCGTGTCTATGTATTATATTAAAGTGTCGGCGATAACAGACAATAATTTGTTTATAACGGCTAATAAATTAGCCGGGGCCTGTCAGGTTAAATGTCAGCGTTCTAACGAGCGGGTTGACGCGGGTCACTCATTGATTGATTCATTTTAGACGACAGTATCAACTGCTCTAGCCGCAAATAGATTGTGCATGAGTCATAAAATATCGCTTTATGTACTGCACCATTAGTTTAATTGTTTTACTTATTGATTTTATTCACGTTGATAGATTATGTTTGTACTCGACTGACCAAACTAAGAATTCGTTTGGACTTAGCATCTTAAACTGATTATAATCGTCAGCCTTTAACAGTCTACTGCTGGACTAGGCCTCTTCTTTGAAAGGAGGGATTAGCCTACTATACCACGCTGGCCCAACGGGTTGGTATAGGGTTTGAATCAAGTTTTCCTTCTCTTACAGTGTTGTTCTCTGCATAATATGCTCCCTCTGTCGGCTCTTACGACACCCATGGGTTATCCCGCCATGGGGTGGTGACATCCCGTATTCTTAATCCGTTACCACACGGACTACAAACTGATTATGAAGCGGATGTTATTCATTTAAAACAAGTGTAGCTACTTTTAGCGCGATTTCGTATGTTTTTACAGTTTTAACACGTTTACAGGTCACGCGGTCATGAAAATTTGTTACACGCGCGCAAATTAAATAAATACATTAGTAAAGGTTGACTCGACACTAAAACAGTTTATTTTATGTTTGACGTCATACCTACCTAATATGTAATTACAGCAGTTTGGTAAATTGCAAAACAGTGATAGTGCAGAATTGCAGATATATAAAAGTAGTAGATTCAATGACAAGTAATTTTATTTTAAGTTTCTCATGCATGCTCTTCAGAGATGAGAAACTTGATGGGAATGACTGAAGCAAGAGAGTTCTCAGGATCGTTGCAAATCCCGTTCCGTAGTCTCTGCCTACCCCTCTGGGAAATAGGCGTGAGTCTATATATGAATGTTATCTTATTTCATTTTTATCGCCTTTATAATTACTTCTTTATAAAATTACCTGAAATGTTTGTATTCGTGAACAATAAACTATAAATAAATAGCTTTAGACTGACTTGATTGGCATGTTACTCAGATGATTATGATCAAATCCGAGTGAGAGACTCCTATGAAACATTATTCTGATAATCATAGTTGGTGAAATTCCGTTGATATAATTCGATTTAGTGCTCTTGAAATGTTATCGCAGTGCAGACGCGGCAGTATCGCTATCAGCGCACTGATACGAGCGGACTGAGGTGCGGACTCAATGTCGACAAGCTCTTGAAGACGCACGTGGGCTCGCAGTTATGACTTACATTCATTTTGTTATGCTTTATTGGAAGACCGGGAATAAAACGGCAAATAGTGCAGGTGTGTGCTTCAAAGTATAATTATAGAAGCTGTTTCTAATTAATTGTTACGAACTGAATAGAAGTTCTTTACGCGGCCAACGCTAATCGGTAGTTTTTTACACCTAACAGCAGAAACAGAAATAATGTTTCTGCAGCTCGCGCTACGAAAAACATAGTTATCGGTGTTTTGGAGTATGTTTATAAACACGCGCGCGTCTGTCCGTGTGTCCGCGTGGGTGTACGTTTACAAACACGTCGTGGCGACGTCACTCTGACGCCACGTATCGCGACGTCGACGTACAAACGAACAACTCAGATTTACATAGAACCGCAGACCTTAAGGATTTTGTATCCCTATTCCAAGGGGTTAGGCGACAAGTCGCTCGGTCAAAATATCGCGCGCAGGCGAGTTGTAACGTGTGATCAGATATTGGGACCGCACTCGTACGAACGTGTTTTTATGACTGGACCACTTTGTACACCAAAAAAATAACTAGGTGTCAACTGGCCCACTGAGGTAAATTTTTAAGTCGGTCAGGTAGTTGCGAAATTTTTAATTGCTCAAAATCATCAGTAATCATAATTAATTTTAGTTCGTACTGATGGCGCGTCATTTCTCCGTATCTCTTGCTAGTTAAGATACACGGGGGAATGTCCGTCTCTCTTGTTTTACACTAGGGGAACGACTCCCACGCCGCCAAGCGGCAATTAGTTTGTCTTCAGAGCGCCCATATGAAATGTGCTTCTATTGTAAATCTATGTTCTTTGATACAAACGCGTCGATGGCACGGCCGGCGGTCGGTGACGCGCGCGATAATAAAACGCTATTGTATACATACACGATACACTTAATTTTACGACTTGTATTGTTTGAAGCTAGCTCGCTATTTAAGTACAGACTAATTGTTTTTGCGATACTACCTCACAAACAATTTTTTTCATGTATATAATTTCTCTTCTTAGCAAATTCATCATCTACTTCCAATTCTAAACTAGGTAGATACTGTAGAGACAGCATGTTCTATGGTACCCAGATGAATTTAAGACTTATAGATCCCGGAGTCCGTTTTCTAGTCCAAACTCATGACAGAATACATATTAGCTTTTCTGAGTTTGTTTCGGCCTTTCTTCTCAAGAAGTCATTTAGCTAGGAAAAACCGGCATCATCTAGAGTAAGGTTTTGACTTGTATAAGTGTTGTAAACAACCAAAATGCAGAAATAAAATTTGCTTTTCATACTTTATAGACCCAGGTGACAACAATCCAATTAGTACCGACGGCCAACTTGTAACCGTGCGATCAATACAAGTATCTAGGTGGTCACAGATCTGGGAACTTAGCATGCAACATCCAACACAGAATAGCCGCAGCGTGGCTGAAGAGACGACAGTAACTGAGGGTCTAGTACGAGTTTGCACTCGATTGTCACGGTGGACGATGGCCTAGTCGACGGGAACAATTTCGATACATTTTCTAAATGCGCCCCCTAGCGGTCTCTATCGATTGCTACTCTCCGTTAGGGGCGCTTTTACTCTTTACATAGGGACACTCTGGTGTCACATGCGACAAGAACATGCCCGTCAAACCCAAGGGTTGGATCTATATGACCATGATAAGGCCAGTTCTTGAGCATAGCATCGAAACATGGGTTGCAACCTAAAAGAGCGTGCATACCATCTTAGTTGCTGAAATGAAGATGTTGAGGTGGACGTGCGGCATAACCAGGCTCGATAAAATACGAGTCATCATCAATTATCCCTTTGCCTTAGAGCCCGTTGTCCTATTAATATTCAAACCAGATTTGACAGAATAAAATACGAGAATATGTGAGGAAGCTTCGGTGTACGCGACGTCCCTGAAAAAATGCAGGAGAGTAGGCCGAGATGATATATAGATGATATGACGGAGAGCTAAAGGTCGACTCAAGACATGGTGGAGAGATGTAGTGCTATATAGAGGACAAGAGGCAATGCAAGTTATTGACGATGATGTCGCAGATACAGCGAAGTGGAGGAGAAAAGTAAAGAAAGGTGATCATCACGTGGGATACAGAGCTAGGAAGAGAAGATGTAACCAGGTAACTGATAAATCTAATAGAGGTGGTGTGTATATTGTACCTATATCGTTGCTATTTTAGGATAAGCTAACGCTGTATGACAAGAACAGTAATGCACAAGTGCTCCGTTGATTAAATGATTAAAACAACTATACTCTATCCCTTTATGGCTACATACTAGAGCCAGAACAGACTGTCCTTTTTGGTGCTACCAATATAGATGGTAAACATAAGGTTCGTTTGACTGTTGACTGCACTGATCGTCAGTAACTACTTAATGAGTAATTAGTCAAACGGCATGACTTGTCATCAATAGCTAACAACGTTTGCGCAACACTATAGTCATGGTATAGGTCGGTTCACGAAAGATGACCACTGCGCAGAAACCATTTTTTAGGTCTCCGTGGAGGTGCGGGGTGAGGCGCGGGTGGAGTGCCAATGGCGTGGCTCCGTTCTTGACGCATTTAGGGAATGCGCCAAGAACGGAGCAACGCGAGAATGGAGCAACGCCATTGGTGCACGAATGTACATATGCGCGACGGCCACCATTTGTGGTCAACTTTCGTGAATTTACCTATACTTGCCTGTTGCCCCTACGAGTTGTCCTAAACATAGTGCGCTAAAGTTGAGTTCATTAGTAGTCCCCCTACAACGCAGTGCTTACTGTAGCAACTCAATGCATCTCACATTCATCCACTATTAAAAAGCCTCTTTTACTCCTGAATTCAATATTAGATTAGCCATTTTTAGCGATTTGAGATAAACTCCATACAAAATATGTCAACACGTATCTCGAATCTCGAAATCCATGGTTTGATCGAATATTGAGTAGATGTACACATTTGGACATTTAGTGAGCAAGCCAAGTAGTATACCTATGTGAGTGTTGGCGGCGAGCGGCGCGTGCATGGGCGACTCGGCGAGCTGCGGGGCAGGCGCGGGGTCCGCGAGGGCCCCGGGGCTCACGGATGCCCCGAGGGACGCGGGGGCCCCGAGGGACACGGGTGCCCCGACGGCTGCGGGTGCCCCGGGGGACGCGGGGACCCCGGGAGCTGAAGGGCTCTCCTCGCACAGGGACAGCTCCGACGGATACTCGAACGTGCGCGTCAGAGAGTCGTCGAACTGCAGCTTCAGCTGGAATGTTACAAGCATGTTAATTAGTTATTGCCTCTTATTATGAAGGTTTTAGAAAATTTGATATAACATTCGATTATTTTAAAAGTGGGATGAAACTATAAGACTATCTTTCGAATGTTTTGTAATCGATTGAAGCATCGACGAAAAAGGCATGAATCACATTTACCAGCATTATTGTTTTTTTAGACAAACTATTTCTTAAATAAAAAATGCTGCAGATGAATACGTGTATGTCCATATCCACCCTGTTTCGATGCTGAATGTATACATATATACATTTAGGAAAGGTTCAAGGTTCTTAAATCTTGGAATGTAATATAATAATAATATTCTACCACATTCACACAACACCATCTAGTCCCAAACTAAGCAGAGCTTGTACTATGGATAAACATACATCTATACTTTTTTTTGTAAATACATACATATTATATATAGAAACACTCAGACCAAGACAAACATCCATGTTCACGCACACAAATGTTTGACTTGAGCGGGAATCGAACCCGCGACCTTCGGCTTGGCAGTCGCTTACACTACCGCTGCACCAACCGGTCGTCGAAAATGTGGTTGTAAATTGCAGGAATATCGGATCTAGATGCAGGCGGAGTATGATGAGACATTATATTACAAAACCAAGCAATGCATTATTGGGTCATAGCAATCAACGTACCGAGACCTGAATTCCACGGGACTTTCCAATGAGGTCAATACACCATGCGACATCCGATTCGATTCCTATGTAGGTAAATAAAATACGTAGCTGGGCCATTAATTTTCCTCATTACTTGACTTTTGTTATAATGTTTACTCGACAAATAATAGTTTATGCATGCACATCGTTATGCTTAATTACGAATTAAATTGCATATATTTACGATTACATAAGCTAAATTAGTAATGTCCGTGTGGTGACGGATTAAGAATACGGAATGTCACCACCCCATGTCATCCCATGGGTGTCGTAAGAGCCGACAGAGGGAGCATATTATGCAGAGAACAGCACTGTAAGAGAAGGAAAACTTGATACAAACCCTA
The DNA here is from genome assembly GCA_944739405.2 of Euclidia mi. Classification (NCBI taxonomy): domain Eukaryota; kingdom Metazoa; phylum Arthropoda; class Insecta; order Lepidoptera; family Erebidae; genus Euclidia; species Euclidia mi. The sequence continues at coordinate 4,552,809 of OX123187.2, read as the reverse complement.
TACCAACCCGCTTGGCCAGCGTGGTATAGTAGGCCCATTCTCCCAAGGAGAGGCCTAGTCCAGCAGTGGACTATTAAAGGCTGGTGATGAGAAATTAATAATGAAGGCAGATTTACGGATCAAAAAGCAAAATGTCCTGCACTGCACTTTAATAAACTAGAGGAGTCCGCAGCTAGCCCCGCAGTTATATTTTTAATCTATCCAGTTCTACCTGATCTGGTGGGAATTTCGGGCAATTTTATTTTAGAGCACCCCTATCTCCAAAAGAACATACATGCCAAATTTCAGCTTCTTGCACCCCGAAGTTTCGTTGTCTGTCAGTCAGTTACGGAAGGGATTTTAAATATATTGATTAAGATCACAGAAGGAACGCAGTAGTTGCAGAATAATAAAAAAGTCTAAATAGCCACAATAAGCCGTCCAATTGAGTCCTGACGTGAAATGTTTGTCAATGTTTTGATTTGTCCGTAGGAGTGTTTTGTGTAAAAAACACAGATTTGGTTAAAGTTGCGTGTTGGACGAGCAGTAGAGAACAGTACTCGATGATTCACAGCGATATTCGCAGCTAACAGGGGCGTGTCGGACGCTCCAATAAAGCCGCCACTCGGACACACCGCGGGACGGCGTGGTTCCGCAGCGATTTGTTGTGATTCATGGCCCGGTCACGTCCTACAGCAGCGGTAGCGATTTCGATGTATATAGCGTGTTTACTCAGACGCGACATCGGCTGCTGCCCGCCGCCATAGGTCGTGACCGGTCCGTCAGATTGAGTGGAATGCGGCCCGCGCTCTGTGTCAATGTGACCACCGGTGGCTCACGGCGCGAGGAGGCTCGAGTGCAGCGACCGCTACGGCCCGCGCGCACACGTGACGACCCTCGGTGACCACCGACACGCTGCACTTCACACGTCTTGTTACTCGTTACGCACGTACAGCGACGATACCTTACGTCTTAGATTTCTAGCAAACGAGCAAAGGTCTTGATCGTGAAACTCACGGTTATCTAACTGGGAAGCTGTATTGACTTGTGATACTTTAAACCGGTGGGGGTTCTAGCCGGAGGGAAGGAACAGACAGTCGCGTTGAAGTCTGGTAAAGTAACGATATTTCACTACTATATTGGCCAATTTAGTGTGTGTTTATCTAGCTTGCCTCCAGGCCACCAGAGAAGATCTCCAGGTAATTGTTTTTTGATTCTTAGCGCATGAAACTCGGCCATATGTCAGACATTCTTTACCTTGCTCTGAACAGCTGGATGTATGTAATTTAGCTTCCACTGCCGTCTGCAAACAATTCCCTGTCTGTCGAGGGCAATCTCTGAACACTCTAAAATTATGTTTTTTTACATAGACAATGACTTTTTAGTTTATGTTGCCAAACCAATATGAGCCTTCTACAAACCAGAATACTTACTAGATTTGCAACAGCTCCAAACTGTAAATACTGTTCTTAGTTCAGTGGGTTGATTATATGATTCATTTAGATAAAGAGGAAATCAAAGTTGCAATAAAAATAAGAAAGTGATTTATAAGCTTCCGTAAACCTTGAATCAAATTTGAAATTTGTCTCAGTCAGGCTTAGAGGCCAAAGTAAAATATACAGGAAATATTTATAGAAAGAAAAGGCACAAGCGAATAGTAAGTAACAGTAAACAACAAGTAAAGTAAACACAATGAGAACAAAGTGCAAATGTCACGTAGAGTCAGCTGTTAGCCGCTAAGTAACGCCGCGAGGCAACGTGACTGTCTGGCGTCTTGACGTAGCGTCTTAGGGTTGAGCTACACCTATCAGCACCGCATCGCACTTTTCTATGCTTCTATCCTTTTCTGTCGACGAGAGACGAGAAGAGACAGGGAACGTCGCGGAATCTATCAGCACGATCGATTCCGCGGCGTTCCCTCTCTCTTTCTCGCTCTAGTAAATGACGGTCCTAAGTGACAAAAAAGTATAGAAGCATAGAAAAGTGCGATGCGGTGCTGATAGGTGTAGCTCAACCCATAGCCATTCTTTCTTGGGCCTATAATAAGATAGACTTGATTTGCCCGTAGGAGTTGTGATTCTTATATGTAGAAAGGTTTCAGTACATTACAGGTAGAGAGATGCTCTGATAAGACTGTTTTGACAGTTTTGTAAGTCTCCAAATGAGACCGCGTCTTTCAACTAGTTCAAACTGAATGGCAAATACAGCGAGAAGAGAATACACGGGAGCTAAAAATAGTCTCTCATACTAGTGTTGCAGGTAGTGTAGTGTTGTAGGTCGGAACCGGTATTAATTGACCGGTCGATAATGACCGCCGCGCGTCGCCTCCCCGCGCACTCACGCCGTCCATACAACACGCTTGCACTATCACTGCACTCGGACCGACTGCAACTTATGACAACATGATGTCTTGATTTGTATCAATTTATTACATTTAACTATGAGCTCTCGTGTTCTCGATGTTCCGAAATTAGAGAGTAAAAATCTTTTCGTTACTATCGCGACTTCAGTTTGTCTACTCGGAACAGACTTTAGCACAATTTTACTACAATATCTTGTATTTGTTGTAGGTTTCGCTCTGAAGATAATAAAGCTATAGAAGAAAAAAAAAATAGCCTATGTCTTATTGGGAAAATTACGATTTCGGAGGAACATCTATAAGCAAGCCGTGTTTAACCGTGTGGTTGACGGCATAGAATACAAGTGTCACCACCCCCTATCTTCCCGTGGGTGTCGTAAGAGGCGACTAAGGAATAACACGATCCAAATGCCATCTTTGCGTAGAGACAGAAAACTCGACATCAAACCCTATACGACTGCCTCGTTGGTCTCGCTCGCGGCATAAATGTGCGCGTGGAATCGGGAGGTCCCGGGTTCGATTCCTGGGTCGGGCAGTGTTATTGGGTTTTTCTGTCACGAAATTCTCAGTAGCAGCACGGAGTCTGGAAATGTGCCCGGTACGGCAATAGGCTCGCCCCTTATTACGTGGGACTAAAGTATATCTGGCGAAAAGTGGGTGTAGAAATAAACCTCTGCCTACCTCTTCGGGGTTATAGGCGTGAGACTATGTATCTAAAGCAAGGACGTTTAAGTAACCGACAAGATAACCTTTAAGTTTTATTTAATTGGGCACTTCCCTCTCAATGAATAAAATAATAGTATCTCGATGCATCTTGTTGTCAAATTGAGTGTTTTAGTGCACTACTAGCATTGAATGCATAACAACAGTGCAAAAGTAAAACTCACGCGAGGCAACGACATGCGGCGGTCAAATACGAGTTTGTCCCAATTGTACAGACATTGAGACAACTTAATTGTAATGGCGAGACAACAAATATTTTACTCGTTACATCAATGTTTTACAACCGGTTCTACAGGCTCATTTATCCAGACTTTGAGAATATTTCCAATATTAGTCAACTTGTTCATCAATTCACATTAGAAAAATGAATCGCTTTAAAGCATGATCGTCAGGTAATGTGATCGACAAAGGTAACACGCACCTGTAAACAAGACGGCACACTAGTAACAAGGAGTAATTACAAACAAAGGAATACCTCGAATTATAGGACGTTGGACTGCTTTGCAACATGCAGACGAAATGGCTGCATGCCAAAAACCTGTAGAAAAGGAATCGTTGCATTTTCCTAGCATTATCCCAGTTAGAACCCGTTGTCCGCTTTCTAGTCTAACCGGATTTGACTGAATATTAACTTTTCTACAGAGCGACTGCTTCTTTGACCTCTCTGGAACCCAAAGGGAGTCGTTATGCGTAGTAGTGTTGTCTCACCTTGGCGATGCGGTCCCTGTTGGGCTTGCCGGGCATGGAGGAGCGCCCGTTGATGAGCACGTTGTCGTTGACGAAGCGCACGGCGCAGGGCGAGGGCGGCCCACCGTCGGGCTCCGTCTCCGAGTCCGAGTCGGCCGCCAGCGCCTCGGGCCGTAGCACTACCACGCCTGGCTCGCCCGGCTGACAACATACACAAACGACACGTTCAAGGTACGCTATATTATAGCACATTTTAGAATATAGGTGCAACGGCTCGTCCGGCTGGCGTCACATGTTCAGCAGACGCTATATAGCACATTGTAGGCACAGATCTAAGGGTCAGTCTTACCACCATTAGACAGCTCTTAACTTTCAGATAAATTCTAACTTGGAACGAGATTTGTATGAGATATCTGGTAAAATAGTTTAATAGGAACTTATCAGACAGCGGGAACACTGGCCAGAATAGTCTGGAGTCTATCTGTGGTGACGTGTAGGTAGAAGGAAGCAACTAGATAGATTGGTGGTATTTTTATTGTAATTGTGGGAAATTTAATTGTATGTATATACGAGGGCCACGAGGGGTGATCCAAAAGAATGATAACGAAGTAAAACAGGGTGACTGTAGTTTCTTGAATGGGAGCCATTGAGAGTGCGACTTTGTGAGCCAGAGCAATGTCTCCGTGACACAGCTCACCAATCTCTTTTTTTTATGACTGCTCGTGATCGTCTAATTTGGTCTGTGTAGGAAAAGCCAGAAATTTTCTGTATTTTTTACGGATTGGTAATGACCGATTTTGATTACATTTGGATCATCCTTCTTAGGCATGTGTGTGTTAATTGATGCCTTAAGTTCAAAGTCATATTTGCCTGATGGTGTAACGTGAGATCGATGGTTAGTTCGGTTAAAGTTCTCAAAGATTGCTGTCGACTGTCGACCCACCGAAGCTCAAAATATGATATAATATTTAATATACTTACGCATTACGGTCGTCTTTTATGCCTAAAGCCAATCGTATATTTTGCTCAAAAATTACATTTATAGTTTGGAGCCGATTTAAAATGGCTAGGAATAATACAATTAAATTTGCGACTGGACTGAAAGGCGAATGACACGACATTTTATGATACTTTTTACAAAGTATACCTACTACGTGTAATGTTATTTGTTGTAGCTAGTGTCGACGTGACACCGCGGGCAAATTATATTTATAACGTCGACCAAAACATAAATTGCTCCGGAGCTACATTATTAAATGCATTTTACATCTCTCATGTTCGGTAAGTAGGTTCTTATTACCTCCAAATGGGGCTTGTAGGTGACTAATTCCTCGAACATTACTTGTTACTTTTTATCACTGACCGCGGCATAAATAGCGCGTTTAATAAAGTTGTTCGTTGCTGTACTAAAGCAATTTATTTACGCTAAATAGGTCTATAATCTACCAAAAAGACCATGATACAAATAAACGTCGAGTTAAAACTTTTGAAGTCCATAACCATATTTAGGCATTCATGCATAGCGGATCTCGATTTTTATAGCAGATTCCGTGTGTACGTATCAGTTGTTTCGGAGTCGCTAGCACCATCAATTTGCGCGCACGTTGCATGGTGGAACATCCAATTATCAGCAGATGATGTAATGGCTCCAGAGAACAACGCAACGAATAAAACAGTACCGCGTCACAGTTTTAATTACAATAAAATTATAAAGTGTTGGTAACAAAAGCACATATCATCGCGCGAGCGAGTAATCGCACACGGAACGGGGGCTGCTCTTCCGGACAGATCACTGCGCGCCGGTAGCATCACTCGATAAGCGAACACACATAAAAAATATAGCTCCACGCATCCTACGCGATTGTTCTTTACACAGTCGAGTATTGCATTAATAGGGTAGTTTCCAGGGTCAAAATAATTACATTTTATTTAGTCCGTATTTTAGATTATAAAAAAATATTGGACAAGTATTTTTTCTTTTTTCGATTAAATACAAAATAACAAAGATATAGCCCATTAAAGTTACGTGTGACGTCACCTAGTGCGAAAAAATGCAGCACGGCTTGACGTTATACGTAACTTTAATGAGCTATATCTTGGTCATTTTTGGTTTAATTAAAAAAAAAATACGTATCGCTTATTTTTGAATAATTTAAAGGACGGACTTATAAAATTTTTTTCGTCAACTAGCCTATTGTATGATATCATTATGAAACCTAGTATCGTGTGGTATCACCGACAATTTTATTGTTCTCTAATAGACTATTATGAATCTCTGACGTCGATATTTGTAAATATAGCGATCAGCTCGACTGGGCGACATGTTGCTTCACCAGAGTTGTGGGGCAACAAACGCGTCTTACGGTTTTTATCCAAGTGCCAATACAAGCAACTTGTCAACGCGACGATTCTAGGAAGAACACGGCAAGACGACTCTAGCAAGACAGCTCGGTTTCCATCAGCGGAATGCAGTATAGAAAATATTGGTTCGACAAGTCTTCGGAACGAATTTCCCAAAACGAGTCGTGGACGATTAGCGACGGAATCTGGTCGCGCGTCCGGTGACCGTGACGGGGCAGCGAACCCCGCACCCCGCGCCGAGAGCCGCGGGCAGGGTTCAAGGGAAACGCACCTGCACTGCTACACATTACACGCACCTATGTAGCCACAGCCTGCGCCACCACATACCACCTACTTGATTGTATTTGCTTTTTTTATTTTCTGATACTTTTTACGAAGGCTTGTATGGACAGCCTTCGTTTCCTGCTTGACTACCGTATAACTTGTTTGTTAAACGTCATCGCATTATAATTAGTTGTCGGGTTACTTGTTTACAGGAAAATTAATAATATTTAACTGTAAATGATTGACACAACGATCGCTCTAAATTTGCTTTACCAGTGACTAATTTGCCGCTGCCCTATCAAGCAAATAAGCTATTTTCGGACTGTACTTATGCGAACAAAGCGCCATGTTTATACAAAGTGGAATGATAACTTGTTGTAAACTATGTCCCATATTTGTTCACGCCGATTATGGAAGACGATCATACAAAGTAGGCCAGTGCTAACTCCACACACGACACGTTCCTCTAATCAACACGAGGTGTTATTACTTGTTATACAATAATATTTGAGCAGCCGGCTGTCACACAATAGTACTACAGTATGAGGAGTGGCCCAATATTGATACAATAGCTGCCAAGGTTCGAATGTTGCGTGCGCGCGGTGGCTGCCGATAAAGGCACACGCGTCCGTTCGTCGCATTCCCAGTAATTCCCCATACATGAACAAAGACAGGAATTGTCAATTATGTTCAATGTACGCAATGTACAACTGCTGTTTCAATATAACGAGTAATTCTGCGACACCCTACAACGTGGCAGTGGACACAGTCACACACGCACTCTCTCTCTGTCTATTTTTTTCTTTATTTACTAAATGTCAGAGGCTTGATCATTCGGTGATCGTGTCGCCTTCATAGGAGAATACAATAACATACAAGGAACAAAATTATGATAACACAAACAGAAGAAAACAACAAAAATATTGTTAGATTAAAGCGCTTCACACACAGCAGCTATAATGTATATTAATGTACATTACATCCCGGGATGTATAGCTTATGTATCACACACACAACAGGTAATGTAATGTTTCTTTCCGTTCATTTCATTGGCCTACGTCCCGATTGACGCACTATAAATGTATATTTTCGTATCGCTCTGTATCTTAAGATTCGAAGATGTAAAAATATACATTATAGCTTTCGTGTGCGGTCTCCTGACGATTTCTATGGAAAGATGTAATGAGATGTATCGTGCTATAATGTACATCTTTACATTATAGCTGCTGTGTGTGAAGCCCTTATAAGATCTAGCTTTTAGTGCACTGCTTACAATAAAATAGATGATCTGACAAAGGATCAGACAAAATACTGTTACAGACCCCGATAGACCTTAAACAAACAGCTCTGTCTGACTCGAATTTTCGTCTTTCTACCTCATTTTGCACACATTCCACCAAATGTGGTAGACATCACTCTCTCTCTTGTAGCCACATGTCAGTATTTACACGTTTTAATACGCAAAGTAGACGGACTGGAAAACGATGTATCAGATTACTACATGTAAGTATCGAGTGTGGTGAAGCCATTGTGTGTATGTGTTGTATAAAGGTGAACGCACACTTATCCGAGCCGAAGGCGTCGAACGAATCGAAGTCAAGGAGGCCTCGCACATTAGCTAGAATCGACCGCGCCGAAAGAATCGAGCGCATCGAAAAAATCGTTTCTATTTCCTTTACGCCTGTCGCACTGTTATTATATGTGAATTGTGATGGATCTTGACGAGGTTTTTATTGTCAGTGCTTTATTAATGGAAGCTCGTTGCTCTGTCATACCCAACTGATAGAATGCGAGCGCATCGGTCGAGTCGACCGCACATACCGCGCCGAATCCGATGACGTAATTCGAATTAGTCTAGGATTTCTAGGGTTTTTCCAGATTCGGACGATTCGACGCGGGCAAGTGTGCGAAGTTTCATTCATGAGATTTCATATAAAGAATTCTAAAATTCGTTTCGTTCGACTCGTTTGACGCGTTCGGCTCGGATGAGTGTGCGTTCACCTTTATCGAATCGTGGCGCTGTGTTGTATCTATTGCGTTCCACTTACAGTAATACAATAACGAATAATTATTATTTGTACAATATGAATAATGCGTTAAATATGGAGCACGATGAGGATATTTGTTTTACTTATTATGTACCTATTTATCGCGTTTATTCTCTTTATGGCTTGTTTATGTATAAACCACAATTCACTATGGTGACAGCTAATTATAGAGATGGAGAATAACAATGTTGTGTGGACAATTGCGAAATTATACACATTGCATTTTGTAGGTACCTATGAGGTGAAAATCGTCTGCTAAACTAGTGGGTTCCGGTATTAAAGATCACTGAATTGTCCGACTGGCAGTGCCTTGACATTTATGCCTCAATAGCTGTTATGGCCTAAGCTGTAAATGGCCAACCCATTATCAACTTGTTAACAGTAGGAGCGCGCACGAAGTCGCGTCCAAACACTATTGCAGTATATTCAGCATCTATTTCTGTTTACTTTTGATTAGTTTGTCTATGTTAGAGATTCACTTAATCTTACACATAATATCTGAAATAAATAATTGGAATATTCAATAAGCTTAAAAGTGAAAGTTAATTGTTTAGTGTGAGGAACAAACAGAAAAATGACGCGACGGCGCCACTGAGCAGCGATGACCAAATTCACAGATAAAGTAACATATGTACCGATCACATGACGTCACCACAACACACGCACACACACACACACACACATACAATAATATCTCCGTACCTTGATCAGGAAGATAGGGCCTTCATCACGCAATATGTTTTGAAGCGGTCTCAGCATTGTCACGGGCACTGTACAGGCAAACTGAGTCTCTCTCACTCTGAGTTTATCGGTGATGTTTCTAGAAGGTTATGACGTCACAATGGCCAGCCAGCCGGGCTGGCATGTCCCGCGAGCGTCGCCGGTCGTGTCCCGACGCCCGACGCGCTAACAGGCGTCAACGTGAGACGATACTGTATCTAAAGCGCGGCTTACATACCGATTACATGTTTGTCATAAATACCTGTTTTATTAAGCTGTTATCGTATAATAATGGACTGTAATCTTTATTACATTTTAGGCTGATATAAGTACCTTTTCGTGGCTGCTGGTGTAACATGTAAAGTACCTATCAATCTGTATTTGTTTCTGATATTATTATGATACTTTAACAATAACTTTACGGCCCTACATCCGCACAGATAGAGGAATCCATGATAATTATTTCAAGCCTCTTGACCGTAGGTATCTCTGGCCGTTTTTAGCATTTAGACCCATAGGGTTTTATCGGAAGAGTATCACTAGGCCTCCGCTGTCCGTCCGGTCACCGGATTGTATCTCATTAACTATTGATATTATTACAACAAGGACCAACATAATAATTATGTAGTGTTGCTTGTTTAAAGTAATGTCAGTAACCGGATATCTTACAGGATCGAATGATGGTGATGCTCGAGGTTTCTGTTACAGTACGTGCACAATCGATGTGCTTAGATTCACAATTGGATTTGGTCGGCCACGCTACTGTGGCATAAAAGAGTAGAAAACAGGTAAACAAAAAAGTTAAAAAGCCGACTTCAAGAGCTGCGCAAAATAGATCAACTAAAAACGCAATGTACCTACTAAGAATCAGCAGAGATATTGATCAATTTGAAATGAGACCACGCGAGAAAACATCGGCATTCAAATTTAAAAAATATTATTAGAATCTGATCGACCTTGTGAAAAGTACTCAAGTTAAACATATAAAACAGTTACCATCGAACTGAGAACATCCTACGTTTTGAAAGTGATCTTTGACTTATTCGCTTGGTGCTGATACGACTCCAGACAGATTCAGCTCAAATTAGTTTAAAACAATTGTTCTTGCTATGTCTATTTTTGTAGATTTTTTTTATAGACTCACGCCTGTATCCCCGAAGGGGTAGGCAGAGGTGTTATATTACACCCACATTTCGCCATGAATTTTTAGGTCCCACGTAATAAGGGGCGAGCCTATTGCCGCACCGGGCAAATTGGCAAATTACCAGACTCCGTGCTGCTACTGAGAATTTCCTAACGGAAAAACCCAATAACACTTTTCCCGACCCTGGAATCATTTGTACTATGCTGGAATCGAACCCGAGACCTCCCAATCCCACGCGCACATTTATGCCGCGAGACCAACGAGGCAGATTTTTTGTTAAATTGCGTTACCTATTCAAAATAAGGAACGTATATTTGAGGTATCTTTAATCCTCCACTGTATGTTAATTATGTTATTTATTACATTATCTGCGTTATCTTCCGATTAGAGGATAATAGCTCATTCGACCATGATGGTAAATTTTAACGCCACTACAGATATTAATAGACAGGAAATATAATATTGCGAGCCGTCGATTGAAACAAATCAGTGGGTGGCGGGCCGAATATGTTGTGAAACGTCGCTCGTTCACAGCGGTCCGACTTGTACGAACAACCTACACCGTGTCGCAATGTGTAGTTATGTTCATGTCCTGCTTTATTTGGCGCGTCTGATGAGGCATCGACCCTCACGACAGCGCGACATACGCACAGCTAGTCGCGCGTCGTCGGTGCGTTTAGTCGCCGTCGTCGGAGTGTGCATGTCCGGTGTATAGCCACGTGTCGCTCCACACGTGCTCGATAATACACCCACCGTTTTAATTAAACGTTTTTACTTTCATGCGGTTGATAACCGATATTACTTGCTACGGCCGCCGCTCGTGCCGGCAAACTACCCAATCATGATTGCGAACAGAGATTGATGGTAAAATAACTTAATTTATTGAGATGGAAGTTGATAAGACTTCATACTTTGAACAGACATTATGCACAAAAGTAGCTGTTGATCTAAGATGTCCTTGAAGTCGTTCAATAAATATCACTTGATTCGATAAGACGTCGAATATGGCAATGTTCTAATAATACGAGCGACCTTTGCCAGTATAACAAATGTTCAGAACCGATAATGATCGTCGACTATTAGGCATGTGATCGACGCCGATAGCTCACAATTGTTGTTATTCGATTACATTTGCGTCCAGTCATGTTGCAACTGTGGGACCGGTCCCAACTGTTTAGGACACAACGCTCTAGCATAACTATATCAAATACAGATTTAGAAAGTACAAAGAAGGTTACGTTTAATCTCATCTCAATTGCTAAAATCAGAGATTCAGCAAGAGCAACGAAAATCTATTCGGAAAGGTTTATTGCAAATTCGGTCCGTAAAATCTACGCTGCTAAAATCCTACTATCTTCTTCTTCTTAATATATAAAATCCTTGCGTTACTGACTGACTGACAGACACGCTACAGCCGAAACTATTGGGCGCAGGAAGCTGAAATTTGGCATGTATGTTCCTTGGGGACCGTAGGGGTGCACTAAGAAGGGATTGCCCGAAATTCTCACGGGATCGGCCAAAACGGGTAGATTAAAAAAAATGCAGGCGTAGCTGCTGGTGTCCTCTAGTCGTCTATAAGTTGGTAACTGTATAATTGGTATCGACAGGTTCATTATCAATGCAGGAGCCGCTCCGCACGGTCTGCTGAGCATACAGTCCCGCTGCCATTATTAGTTATCAGCTACCGGTATACATGTAGATAGCACTAATTACTATCAAGCAGATCGCTGCCGTCGGCACTTCTCGCCTCATAAATACGGGTCAGACAGCGGCGCATTTCGATGAGTTGGTCAACAGATTGCTAAATGAATGCGTTTGGCGAATTCCGGTGAGTCATGCAACTTATAGGGAGCTATGGTTTGTGTGTGTATGTATGTATGTGTGCGTTTCTGGGCTCTCCCTGTCCGACGTCCCAGTATCGACCCGCGCCTGTCTGGAGGGAACATTCACGCCGCTTTTATTGCAATTAGGGGCATCGATGCAAATTCAGAACACGATATTTGATTGAATTCTTTCGTTGCTTCGGCATTCCGTCGCAGTTTTTGTCAAACAGTGTTGAAAAAGCTGGTTGGAATTTGTCGCCGTATTTCTCGGAAATGTTAATTTGAATTTGCTCGTTTATGTGCTGCCATTGCGCTGAATTGGTTATAAATTATATAAGCAGGTGTAGTAAACGAATAAAACGTCACTGATAGCGTTGGAACGCCGCCGCGATCGCGCCGCGAGAAAGTAATACGATATCACTGACGGAGTGACGTCGACAGCACATTCGCTAACATCTACATATTAAGTATAACTCATTTGGAAGTCCACCGAGAATTGGATTACAAACAAATTGCATCCTAAAGGTTCTCACGACGGAAGCTGAGCGCCAGTGCACTCTGAAGACAATGGCACCGGGAGCCTTGAATAATTACCAATCTAACCTTGGCCGTCAAATAACAGTCAAGGTGTTCACAAATACAACTTATCTTTTGCTTTGCACTCATGTTTTAGCAAACATTTACATAGACAGATTACAAAAATCATAATTTTGTAGAAAGGATGTTTGGGCGACAGTACAGCAATCTGCTTATTGGAGGCAGTTAATATGAATGCTAGCCTTTTACTGAGAGTTTAAGAGCTAGTTTTAGCTCTGCTTATGTCCAGACAGAAATTCTATATCTAAGTTAGGACGTGTGATAGATCTCTGTATAAATGAAGCATATCGGTGATGTCATAAACAAGTGCAGTGCCACGTGTTGTCAGTGCTGCCAATTGTCCGTGTCCGCACCTGCGGATCGGTTACATCGGCACCAGCCGAGCCTCAAACCGCTGAAATCTATCTGCGAGTTATGTAAGTACGTGCACTGTTTGTGCCCTCTTTAGCACACCTACACATACCGTGTCGCACAGGCGTATAATGTACATAAACGTATTTGTATTAGAGGAAGTGTACCGAGGCGCTACCGACGCGACAGCGCGTCCACGCACGTTGTGTTTAAAATGTTAATCAGATTTCGAAATGGCAGCAGTTGATGCCAAAATACGTAATGGCTAGTAACCGCAGTAATCGTTTACTTGGTGGTGTTTCTTTGATGGTATTCTGTGAGCGTCTGCTCTACTAGTGTATGGTAATGTTTATGTTGAGCGGGTAGCACACGTCTCATAGCGCTGCGTTAATTACCATAAAGCCTTGTTAGAGCTCGTCCACAACGCGCCAGAGAAAGTAAACGATCCACGGTATCTTGCCCGCCGTGTCGCGACGTCACCGTCGCCAAATATATCTTACTGACCTCCGATAAACACATACATACATACATAGACTCACGCCTGTTTCCCGGAGGGGTAGGCAAAGACTACGGCACGCTATTTGCAACGATCCTGACATCTCTCTTGCTTCATTCACTCCCATCAGATTCCTCATGCATGCTCTTCTGTTCAGGGTACTTCTAACCTGTCCTGTTTTTAGGATGTTTCCAATCTGGTCAGAGAACGTCCGCCTAGGTCTTCCCCTTCGTCCTGTCCCATCCACACTTGCCTTATATATCTGCTTGGTCAGTCTTTCGTCATCCATCCTCTCCACGTGCCCAAACCACCCTAGCATACCTTTCTCGATGCTTGTCACTACATCTTCTTTTACCCCACAAAACTATCACACAATTCTTTACTCTGTCAGTCAAAGACACACCACACATACTTCTCAGTGCTCTCATTTCTACAGCATTTATTCTACTTTCATAACTCTTCTGCCATACCCAACTTTCACCACCATACATAAGTAAAAAAAAAAAACTGAACAAAAACAACACTGATAAACACAATGAATTGATAAACAGTTTATTGAATAAGTAAAGAACAGTGGCCGCCCGTTCTATTAGTAATAAATAAAGCTGTTTATTGTCCGCTACTATTTATTGTTATATTAATTGTTATATGCTTCCTTATTGACAACAATTATCGGAATTCTGGAGCGGTAATTAGTGTCATGGAAACTTTAGATCCCGTTCGACACAGGCGCTCGGAATGAAGTAAGACGTCTGTACCTATTGAGTTCCAATAGGACTTTTCCGTTAGCAATCTTGGCATTTTGACCTACGTTACTGCACTTTAGCAATATTATCAATTTCAGCTGCACTTTGCTGATTACACAACAAGCTTTGTACTGGTTTTTCAATTAGAAGAAATGCAGTTCAGCTGTTTTTCAGACAGTACGAACAAACGAAAAAACTTGCATTCAGTTTTTAGATAGTAGCTGTCTGTCGTAAGTCTTGTCGACAAAATGGATGTTTTTATCCCGACATGATGAGTTTTGTTCCATTTCACGCTGCAAGTGAAAATAATCATCATCAGCCTTTAACAGTCCCCTGCTGGACTAGGCCTCTCCTTTGAAAGGAGGAATTGGCCTACTATACCACGCTGGCCAAACGGGTTGGTATACGGTTTGTATCAAGTTTGCCTTCTCTTACAGTGCTATTCTCTGTCGGCTCTTACGACACCGTGCGTGCGTGGTGACATTCCGTATTCTAAATCCGTCACCACACGGAGAAAAGTGAAAATAATGTACTGGAGTAAAAAATCGTATTTTCTTATTTATTAGTCTTATTAAGTAAGTCAGTAGTCCAAACGGCATAGGTGTATATTACCTACCAGCCCGTGATTACGACCTTCCGGCGATGGCAGGTAAACTGGTTACCATTACTGTATATTAGACAGCTTTTATCTTCAACTACGTTCATTTTTGCTTCCGTTTACTACTTTCGCACTTGGAACTATTTATGCGTGACAAAAACAACAGCTGTCAAATAATTACACCGGTATCGAATTTTAGCCGTGTGGTTGACGGCATAGAATACAAGTGTCACCATCCCCTATTTTCCCGTGGGTGTCGTAAGAGGCGACTAAGGGATAACACGATGCAAATACCATCTTTGCGTAGAGACGGAAAACTCGACATCAAACCTTATACGACTGCCTTGTTGGTCTCGCGGCATAAATGTGCGCGTGGGATCGGGAGGTCCCGGGTTCGATTCCTGGGTCGGGCAGTGTTATTGGGTTTTTCTGTCACGAAATTCTCAGTAGCAGCACGAAGTCTGGAAATGTGCCCGGTACGGCAATAGGCTCGGCCCTTATTACGTGGGACTAAAGAATATCTGGCGAAAAGTGGGTGTAGAAATACACCTCTGCCGCGTGGCGTGACGATATGTATGTATGTATGTATCGAATTTATTCTACTAACAACATGGCCACCTCTACTTTTGGATCTAAGCAGATAACTTTAATACAGAAATGTTGACAACGGTCCCAGCACGCCATACTTGTGATATAAAATAGAGGCTGTGGCAAGTTTGTATGCCATATTTGCCTGCCTTATGAGGACAGGAGTTTAAGCAACTACCGTTCGCCGTTAGAACTGGTAGCTACTATATGTTACATAGCAAATCTTCTCTGTACCTTAGCGAATTCTTGAAACTATCAATTTCTGTTTCCGCCGTAGTCACGTATTAAGATTAATAATCGATAAGAGGTTTTGGCGCCTTTAAATTGGTCGATGTAGTCAACAGTTATGATAACACCTAATATTGATTAATCGCCAGTAGGTACTTATTGTTGGATGAACGTGCGAGTCGGGCGCTCTGTGCGAGCTGCGGGCCTATGTGGTCTTGTACATACATGTAGGTACCGTTAGGTGGTCGTCACTGACTTGTTTACTTTACGACCGACATGTGTTAGCATTTAGCAAGTCTTGTGAAGCGACGGCCGACGTGAGCAGCGAGCAAGCCCACACGTGTCCTTTCATCATCAGCCATTAACAGTCCACTGCTGGACTAGGCCTCTCCTTTGAAAGGAGGAATTGGCCTACTATACCACGCTGGCTAAACGGGTTGGTATAGGGTTTGTATCAAGTTTTCCTTCTCTTACAATGCTGTTTTCTTCATAGTATGGTCCCTCTGTCGGCTCTTACGAAACCCATGGGATGATATGGGGTGGTGACAATCCGTATTCTTAATCCGTCACCACACGTGTCCTTTGCATATACTTTTATAGCAATATTTACGGCACGACAGTCCTTGTCCACGTATGCTTGGATGAAATAATCATTCGCTTTCGGAATCAGAAGCCAAAGTCATTCAAAGATATTTGTAAAGATCGTTCTTTTGAATGTCGCAGAGTCTGGACATGTAACAATGTGCTCTCGAAACGACAATTTGAAGTACCGCGGACCTCGGCGGTCACGCCTGTTACACCACATAACTGGCAGTTGCGATATTTTGGCAGTCATATTGTTCACTTTCAGGAAGTAATTAACTCTTGGAGGACACTTGGCTACCCTAGTGAAGCAAAATTGCAACTCACGATGATTTGCAGCGTCCCTCTAAACGAAATCTTAATATATAAAATCCTTGCGTTACTGACTGACTGACAGACACGCTAAAGCCGAAACTATTGGGCGCAGGAAGCTGAAATTTGGCATGTATGTTCTTTGGGGACCGTAGGGGTGCACTAAGAAGGGATTTCCCGAAATTCCCACGGGATCGGGCAAAACGGGAAATTCGAAAATATGTGCGTGCGAAGCCGCTGGCGTCGACTAGTGTTACTATAAGTGACAGTAAAATTTGGCGCCACCTTGTAGAATGTTTGAGTCGAAGCATGATGCGTCTCCTTTCTTTCTTTTTAAAGCAGCATTCATCACCAAATTAAATGTTTCGTTGTTTGGCCATTGTTTAGGTACCTTACATAGAGCCCGCTTACTCAGCTGCACAGCCCGGAAGTAAAAGTTACCCCCAATAGGCATGTGTTCATTAGTTTGATTCATTGGGCTGGAAGTAGATAATCTATAAAAAAGAACGAAGCTACAAGGTTTGGCTAGTTCAGTATGAACTGACCCTGATAACAGGTAATATCATGAAGTGGGCCCATGACCTGTCGTCGCAGTCTGTCTGTAACATCGAGGCATCGGAGCCACGTCGTCGCTCGATCAATATTGTCGGAACACACGTGATTATTAGACACCTCCACACCGCCGACCCGGCTAATTGTTGAGCACACACTGCAAGCTAATTTGCTGTACTCTGATGAACACTTATGTACACACTACACCGAAAAGCCCTTCGACGGCGTGGATTTCAAACCAAGCAACAGAGTTGGAGTGGAGCTAAAATTCCAGTTGCATAATTAGAGATCAAAGAGCGTTTCGTTTCATATCGGCAGTCGAGACTTAGAGGCTCGGCCAAAGTATGCTTTTACTGTGTTATGAAAAAGATTTTTGATATTAAAACCTTGATAATGGAATACATCTACTTGCAACACGCCTGATTTAAAAGCAATCGCTCAAAATGATCTGGTGGCACGTCAACTGCGGTTGCATAGCTCTTACAACAATTTCAGATGATAATTCGGCTATTAGCATTACAAATGAGCGGCTAACGAATCAGCAGACATGGATCACAAATAGCGCTGTCTAATAAATGCGCGCGAGTCACGCACAGGCCTCGCCACCGACAGCCAAGCGCCTGAACTCTTCCACACGACGGCGAATATTCGTTAACTAAACAATATGTCCTATATCGACACGCCTGTATCACCGATGGGCAGGCAGAGGTGTAATACTACACCCACATTTCGGCCAACGAAATTTAGGTCCCACGTGAAAGGAGGCGAGCCTATTGCCGTTGCCGGGCACAATGCCAGACTCCGTCTTGCTACTGAGAATTCGAAAAAACTCAGTAAGTTTTGCCCGACCCATGAATGGAACCCGGGACCCGATCAGTAGACGCATACGGATATCCACTAGACCACGGAGGCAGTCAAACTTGATATAATAAACAAATAATGGCAGGTGCACAAGGACTGCCGTTATGTTTATAATAAGCTTCACGGAGTGATTAACTAAGTATGCACTTCGCTAAAACTTACATAGCCTTCCAATTATTCCGTATTAATAAGATAGTTTTCGTTTTGTACGAAATATATTTTGTGTTGTATGCAGTTATGGCAAAATCTGAAGTTGCTGCAGCGATTGGATAGGTAAAATAACAGTATTTTGCATCTCTTCCTTGGGATCCTATAACAGCTTAACTGACGTAAGCTGTAGGATCCCACAACCACCGGTATGAGATTTAATAACTAGCTGTTTGTCAAATGATGTTTACGACTTAGTCATCTGAGATCTAAATGCAGTTTGTCAATGCAAGGGGTATTAAGTATCATGGCGGCTTTAGGAC
Organism: Euclidia mi; assembly: GCA_944739405.2. Taxonomy (NCBI): domain Eukaryota; kingdom Metazoa; phylum Arthropoda; class Insecta; order Lepidoptera; family Erebidae; genus Euclidia; species Euclidia mi. Next base: position 4,534,320 of record OX123187.2, on the reverse strand, counting down.
TGCATAATTTTAACATGAAATACTGGACACACGGATTATAAAAATGAAACGACACCAATGACAGCAGGGCACACGCAAGATTGCAAGTTGAAATGGTAACTAATATAAGTGTTGTGTATAAATTGTAGTTTAGAACAATTTTTCTGAAGAACCGTTGCGGTGAAGGATGCGGGCGTCGGCGGCGCGCGCGGTAGAGAGCTCGCTGACACGCGCAACCAGAGCGGAACGCGTCATAACCGCGCCGCTGTTTTTGTGCCATTATACCATTTCCGATGCCACACACCATACACTAAACCGACGGTGCTTCATTCACCTGCTGACGAAGTCTTAGCTTCGTTCCAATCGGCTCAACCTCAGGCAATTACTCTCATGTATCGAAAGCATCTTTGACAGGTTGATTGATCTCTGTCTGTCTGTACACATACATCCGGTACTCATTTGCTATACAAGCAGGAAATGTTAGCAGGTTACTTGCGCCGTAATTACATGATATAACTGTTTCATCAAGGTTTCTTTTTTGGGACGATACGTCTGGTCACGCTTCTCGGTTATGCTTGCAGTTGTGCCGAGTCAATACCATATTGAAAATTGGATTCGGGACGGTATTTGATTTTGCAGGCTTTCATCAAAGCATTATAATCGGTGAAATCCTAATTGTCACCGTTTTCTACCGAGCCATAACGATAAACAATAACACGTGTGGGGCCGTGACAGTGAAATTGGGACGTCTCCTTAAAGCACGACTACTGCGGCGCCAGCACGCATATCAATCAGCCGAGTGACGAGCGTCGGTATCTGTGACATCACAAACACTTTCCTAACATTACTTAATGCGCATTTGAAAGTAGTCTCCGGTGCTTTCTTTAAGAAATAGTTCGGCTATAATTATCGAAAATCCGCCTAACGACGCATCGCATTTCTCTTAGCAACGGCTATTAACAGTTTACCTAAGAGCTAGAGTGCGATATACCGCTCGACTCAAATCCAGTAGTACGTAACAGTACGCCTTCAGTTATCTATTAATAGCGCACCTGTGTGATCTCCTTATACTTAGCGCAGAGCCAAGTTGCAGCTATGAGACTGCGCCTCAAGTGCAATGCGCGGGTAGTTTATTCCAATTGGCCCTCTCCACGGGTGAGCTCTGATATGCTGCTCACATTTATCATTGATAACGATTGATAAGCCCGGTTTATCACCTTAATTTGCCGAGCTGCTGCCTAAGCCTGTCAAGGACGTAATGATTGATTTAGTATTTTGAGTCATGAACTCAGATCTACATTTTCCTATTGGACAGGATGGAATTGTTGGAGCTTAACTCATAAATAAGTGGCTTAATAGATATGGGTATTAATTCATCGACCGGATATAGATATTGAAATATTTTCGGATACCATTTGCATATATCTCATCGATAGCAAAAATCTAGAATAAAGATGGGTGAATCGGTGGACTGGCACCTATCTAATACTTGTTTTTATAGATCACTCCCGTATCAGAAACTTTGCTTTGAGAGGAATTTAGAAACATTTACCAATTCAAATAACTGGTACAAAGAAAGTAAAAAGTTTGGGATGAAATCTAAAACACTAACCGCAGTGCAGGATTTCGGGGGAGTGTTTGCTGGCAGCTGTGCAATCTAACCAAGATCGTAGTTACAATTTGATCTATCATAGTCATCATCCTTTAACAGTCCACTGCTGGACTAGGCCTCTTCTTTGAAATGAGGGATTGGCCACCTAGATCACGCTGGCCAAACGGGTTGGTATAGGGTTTGTATCAAGTTTTTCTTCTCTTACAGTGCTGTTCTCTGCATAATATGCTGGGACCCGCCCATGGGACGATATGGGGTAGTGACATTCCGTATTCTTAATCCGTCACCACACGGACGTAGTACTTCCATTGAAACAGGAAGACCACGAGCGACAGTGAGATAACTTCATAAAAACAAGAGAGAGATATGACAAGTTCGCTTGCGAGCTGGAGTTCCACAACCTATGTGTAAGTTGAGGAGCAATTATGATTGTTAGTTAGCGGCTGAGGTGAGGCGGTGGTGGTTCTGTATTAGTTCATATGTATTATTAGAGGGTAATGAGAGTGTGCGGCAATCGCAGCCGCGCATCGTAATGAACGGCGATAATCATACGTTGAGGCGCCGCATGAGAACCGAGGAAAGCTACCAGAGCAGATGCCTTGTTTGTTCACCCACTAGAAGTACCTAATTGATGCTGAATTGGTCACTCAGTAGATCTGGACATTGCGTGATGTATAATATGCGTCATACGATCATCAAGTCTACTAATATTATAAAGAGGAAATATTTGTATTTTTGTTTGTAACGGATAAACTCAAAAACTACTGGACCGATTTTAAAAATTCTTTCACTTTTAGAAAGCTACATTATCTGCGAGTAACATAGGCTATAGGGTTACGCGAAGTACTTCCCTCAGGACGCGGATGAAACCGCGGGAAACGGCTAGTCTGATATATTTTTATTGCATTGTATGACATTTAAACGATAAAGACATAAGTCACCACGAACAAGACATCAGTCTATAAAGCTGCAGTACGTACTTTATCACTTTTATGACCAAAGGGTAGAACTGTATTGAAAGGTGACATGTGTAGGTACTACTACTAAGCTACTTAATGATTATTTCTGATATGCCACTTGATTGAAGTGCAAAATTATTCAAATACCAAGGTCAACAGTATTGCATTCTGCTACAAATGTCATATCGGCCCGCGATATACCTACAACATTTTTTTATGAAGCGTTTAAGTGTATCAGTAACGTGGTCATGAAATATATATAATTGAAAGTTGAGCAAAACCGTTGCTTAAAGTGGCTGAATATCAATGGACTTCGTAGGATGACCAAAGCAGCCGAATCCTATAAAAAAAGACTAAAATGTGTCTGCTCTTGATAGTTCTCTGTTAGAACGAACTATTTAGCTGATAGACTGGTAGGCTGCTATAGTGCTTGTGCATGATGCACTTATGCCGATGCAAGGTTAAATCAGAACTTTTTGCTGTAGCAGAGACCAGGGCCGAGCCGCCCCTATGTACTATCGACAGCAGCGACGGTTTACCACTCCTAAGGTTAAAATTGCATAACACACGCCAACATTTGGTAGGCCACCCGTGACACGCCCCTTTGTTTTGTTTGAGTTTTTTTACACTTTACATTTGTTTACTGATTCTAAGGCGATACAAACTCAACTGTGACCAGTTATAGCCGTAACACACGCTCGAACTTGTCCGGCGGACAAAACCCGTTGGTCCGGCGGACCAAATCCGCTCTCGCTACAGACGACCGGATCGGACAGTTGCTTCACGTAAGCCATATCCGGTCCGACCGATCTGCAAACTAGCGGACCGAGGCGGACTCGATTAATAATAATTATGTTCGCCGGACTACTCTACAGACAGGCAGATTTGGTCTGGAGGCGGGGCAGATTTGGTCTGGAGGCGGAGCAAATCCGTGGTCTGCTCGGACCAAGTTCGAGCGTGTGTTAACACCATTAGTGTCGCCTTAGTTTTACACTAGAGAGACCAAAACGAATTTAACCAAATAATAAGTCTATACAACACCGTACCCATACTTTCATGACAAAGAAAGACCTCAGCCGACAAAAGAATGCCGGGATTGATTATTTATACTTAGTATAAACATTATCAAATAGGAATCAGCAATTTAACATTGGTTATGTTCTGAAGTTGCTATGATCAAAGGAATCAAAACGACTAGAAGATTTCAAATATATTTTATTACTTACCTATTTATTTAGAGAACAATGATAATATTTGAATAGGCCGTAGGTTGGCTACATCATCTTTTATCTGAATGAGTTCAGTCCATAAAAATATACCAACATGTGTGCAGTCCATTGTATAAAAAAGAGATGCGTCTTGTTAACAAATGTTTGTTTTATGTTTTCCGAAAAGGATATAGAACCACTAATGTTTATTTTAGTAATAAACAATTACATTTGTAAGGTTTATTTTTTATTTTTTTTTTATTTTTTAGTTAAATGACACAGTTTCAAAATAATAAACAATAACATTGTAATATTTAATGTTGTATAATTTACTGTTAGGTAAATTAATAAAGCTACCTTGAAATAAATAAATAAAACAACAATATAGTCATTATCTCAGTAAAATTGTAATTTAAAAGTTACCTACTAATACTAAATTAATAACTAGGTAGCTACGTTACATCTTTCTAAGCAAAAAAAGACTAATTAAACCTACCTATTTCAATGATTAAGTATACCTAGCAATGCTTAAACTAAATGACCTAAATAATTAATGACCGCTCAAGAGTATTCAAGTTCTTGTGGGCTTATGATTGGAAATTGGGTAAAAAAAATTGTGTTTAAAAAGTTTGTTTCCTTGCAAGTGCTAGATAACAACTGTCCAAATATGATACCATCTGGCAAAAGTAAGAAAAGTCATAAAAACAAACGGTTAGTACACGTTTTTGTTCGAAGATTCCTCTTTGATTGGTTAACAAAATTAAGGGCGGAGTCACTTAAAGTCAACATGTCCAAGCGAATTTTTTTCTAAAATGGTCAACCGTGGCTGCTGTCGATAGTACAATGTATGCGGTGCACACAGGCGCCAGGGTAACGGCCCTGTCACGACCTTGCCGCTCTGAGCGGCGGCTTAGCGCGGGGCGGCGAGCGGTAAGATCAAATGTATGAAGACGTTCGAAGCACGCCACGAGCCGCCGCGCACAGCGACAACGCGCGCGTTTTTTTTGGCGCGACTGGCTGCGCGGCGTGCGGCGCGGCGGGCGGTGCGGCGAGCGGCGGGAACAAATGTACTGCGACCGAGTCCGACGCCACGACTCCGAGCGGCACAGACAGCGTTACGCGAGGGACGAACTAGGCGGTTAAACTATTTGTTAAATATTTTGTGGCGGTAATAAATACGGAGACATTTAAAGTCGAAATTTTAAAACGGTCGCGTATATGGATAGCAACACATCCGCTGTATAAATACAAAAATGTTAATAAAACGTTGCGAGATGTAATGAAACAATGTTTTACAGAATGTACTTAATGGTAGGTTTTAATATAAATCGCAAACATTAAAACATTGTGTAATGTACATAATATGTATCTGTGTCTGTACCTAAATAGGTACATAATAATATTATGTACCTATTTAGGTACAGACACAGCTACTATGAAAGTTAAAAGGCGATTTACCTACCTACTTAACGTAATCTACGTTGTGTAGGTACCTATTCAACGCCTCATTAATTGCGAATATGCATTATTCCTTTGATATAAAATACTTGTAAGAAATGAAGATCCAATGTCGACAATTTTGTAGGTATACCGTATAGTTACACAAAGATATTTTGGTTATCGCCATATTTATGGGTAACTCCGTCGCACTATGGTTCGTCTAGAACAAGCTAGCTAGACAAAAACAACTCTTAAATTCCTGGAAGTTAATTACTATTACGAACTCATTACCCCTATACATTGAGGATTACACCTATTAATTATCAATACTACCCTCATTAAGAGCGTCATTAAGGTATGTTTATAAGATGTTGACTATTTAAAGGGCATTCATTTGCATTTTTACATCATATTTGATAGCATTGTTTATGTCACTAAAAGAAATTTGTGAAAGTGTTTTTGTGATGGATTGTATACGTAAGGGTAAGTAGTTATATTTTATTTCATTTTCAACATGGGAACTTCATTCTTTAGTCTTATAAAATGAAATGTTTGAATTTTCACCCACTTTTTTACTCATTTTTTCAAATTCATCGGTCAAATAATAACATGTCCCCACTTGTCCCCACCGTAGAACCTATCATATACGATTCTCATAAGTGTCTAGTAGTTATACGTAAAAAAATTCATTGCGATATATTTGCACAACTAATTTTTATTTATTTTTTTCTTTCAACAGTTTTTACCGTCTCAAGAATGGATTTTTTCGAAGAATGGCTGAAACACCCGAAGGAAACGCGGAATGAGGAGCTCTTTCGGTTTATATCTTTGAGATATAATTTTGATGGTGTTACGGAGCAGTCTCTGCGAGATATTAAAGTACTAATCTCAAGATATTCAACGAAATTTGCTGAAAAGTGGAGCAGCTGTGGAAGAAATCGAGAGCGATTCCTACAAAAGTATTCGACGTGGCTGGAGGGTCTTGACATATCTTTCGATGTGTCCGTTTATTTATCTCTGCCAACTACATCTGGAGAACCGGGACCCGGAAGACCTACTAAAGATTTTGAACATTCTAGTCTCAAAACGAAGAGACGACGTGTAGACGATCTATTACAGTCCAGAAGTGCTAGTGAATTAATTTACGCCGCTGAAGTGTCAGCTCGAATCTCGGGTCAGAGAAGTGTAGCACGTCAAATTAAAGATGTGACTAGTGATCCTTCAATAACCAAGACCACGAGTGAAGAAAGTGCCCCCAGGAGTTTAACAAGTGAGGAAGCTTTAGCGTACTACGTTGATAGTAAATCAAGTAGCCATAGCTATAAGCAGACTCGGAAGTGGAGTATTAAAGCTGGACATAAGGTGTTTCCGTCAATGTACAGTGTTAGAAAGGCTAAAATAGCCTGCTACCCGTCAGGTGAACAAATTACAGTCAATGAAACGCATGCTGAAATCAAAGTTCAGGCAATTCTTGATAAGACTGCCGAACGTTTAGTTTCAGCACAACAAGAAGTTGTTCATAGTCTGTTACCTTGCACGTCATTCACATTAATCAGTAAATGGGGTTGTGATGGAAGTTCCGGTCATAGTATGTACAAACAAAAATTCACTAATTGTGACGATAGTGACGAGTTTTTATTTGTATTTTCTTTCGTTCCTCTTCAATTGAAAGATGAAAGTGGTAATATTGTGTGGCAGAATCCTCGGCCCTGTTCTACAATGTATTGTCGGCCAATAAAGTTTATCTTTTCTAAGGAAACGAAAGATTTTACGATTTCGGAAACCAATAAGGTTTTAGAAGAGATAAACGCTTTATTGCCGACAACCTGCAAGGTGATGGAGACCGAAGTATCTGTCACACATGTTATGCTTTTAACAATGATTGACGGAAAAGTTTGCAATGCTCTGACCGAAACTTCTTCCTCACAAAAATGTTTTATTTGTGGGGCAACTCCAACAATGATGAATGATCTGTCAAAAGAGTTTGCTGCGGACAAAGATAATCTTGGTTTTGGTTTGTCTACGTTGCACGCTTGGATAAGGTGCTTTGAATGCTTGCTTCACATTAGCTATCGACTAAATATAAAAAAATGGCAGTTAAGAACAGCCGAAGACAAAGCTAGTGTGAAACAACGTTCAGATGACATTAAAAAACGATTTAAAAGCGAAATGGGCTTGATTGTAGACAAACCAAAACCAGGGTTCGGTAACACTAATGACGGGAACACCGCGCGAAGATTTTTTGGAAATCCCGAGGCTAGTGCCGATATTACAGGGTTAGATGTTTCACTAATACAAAAATTTGGCATACTACTTCGCACTTTATCATCGGGATATGATATAAATATTGAAAAATTCGTTAACTTAGCTCAAGAAACTAGACAACTTTATGTAAATCTCTATTCATGGTATTACATGCCCGCTACTGTCCACAAAATACTTTTGCACAGTGGCGAAGTAATTAGATCGTCCCTTCTACCTATAGGCCAGCTTTCCGAGGAAGCACAGGAAGCTCGGAATAAGGACTGCAGAAGATTTCGTGAGCACAACACACGAAAGCGATCACGGGAGGCTACGAATAGAGATTTACTTAATATGTTATTGATAACATCTGACCCTGTAATAAACGGTTTACGAGAAGTTCCTCGGAAGAAAATAGGTACGCTTCCAACTGAAGTATTAGATTTAATTGTCCCACCTAGCTGTAAGGAACAAAATGTTAATATGATTTCTACTTTTCATAGTTCTGCCCCTCACGATCATGACTATTCAATGGATGATTCATCTGATGATAGTGATGATAATGAGTAATAGATTTAGTTCTTAGATATTTTATGCATCTGTTATTAGATTTTATAGCGACGTCGAGGGATAAATCACTTTATAAAATGTTCAAAAAATATATTATACACATATGCCCGATAAATGTTTTTTTTTTCATGATACCAGCTCAAATGACAAACTGCCTTGAAAAAAGTACCAAAAACCTTATATCTTTGCTTATTAACCGCATCTAGACATAAAAATCAAATAAAATAATTTTGTCTAGCTAGCTTGTTCTAGACGAACCATAGTGCGTCGGCCCAAATACGTCCACATTTGCCGCTGCGTTTACCGCTGCTGTAGGGTCGTGGCGTGCACGACGCTCTGCCGCGCCGCCCGCCGCGACGCGCGCCGCTTAGACCGATCTCGTGAACAGGCCCTAATAGGGGCGTCGCGCGCCGGGTGAAATGCGTTAATAATTTAAATTAGTTTCTAAAAATGATGACAAAAAGGCGCTTCATAGATTTCGCACACAGGCGCGGGTTGGGTCGGCGCGTTTGCCTATTCTTGAGAACGAACAACTCGATGAAAACGATTGGAAATATCAAATCCTTGATGACGAGTTCACAAATGATATATAATCGAAAGTTATCATTGGTATGTGTGCAAGGTAACGGGTGTGCGTGACGCATTAGCGTCGTGTCAGCGCTGACCCCTAGCGGTCACCGCGAGCCGTGCCATGGGGGATACCGACGATTTCACTCTCGCCGAAACTTGCATGCGCACATCCGCGAGGATTATCATACTTGTTCGATAACTTGTTTGTTTTATGTAACGCTAGCACAATCGCCCGCGCATCATCGAACAGCCTCGCCTCACACACGTATACTAGTTAGATTTATGACATCGATGTTCTACGTGTACGCCCGCACCAAATTACCTGATCACTGCTTTTGTTCACAAGCAACGAGCTGTGTTGTACATAGTCATGCGTTTATTGAAATTCTTCGATGAATTCCATTGTGAAATGTTTGAATGCAGTGTAAGCGTAAGATGACTGAAACAATTTTTTGCCGTCCGCAATTGACCAATAATGACTGAGCGAAATATTGATGTACTGACGCAGAAAAACGAAATAGGCAATTATGTCTGTTTATAAAACGTTATAACATAATATTCTTAACACGCAGAATGCACAACTACAGAATCAATACTCAGGTTTTATAGCCGAGTAAGCTGTTGAATATATGGAGATCCCTGAATCGTTTAGGAAGCCAGGTTGGCCGTTGCAGACACAACCTAGCAAAATGGAGTATGATTGACTCGGCTTACACGCAGTGCGACTGTGGCGCTCCCGAACAGACCATGAGTGACCTGCTAGAGTGTCCTAAGTGTCCGCACAGATGTTCGGGGACCGATCTATGTCAAGCCACCGACAATGCCGTTGCTGTGGCCACATACTGGGCTAGTGCCATTTGAATTCTATACCAACGACTAGAGAAGAAGAAGAAGCTGTTGAAATCAATAAACAAAGGCCCTGGAGGAACTAAGGGCGAGCTATGTTACGAAACTGAACAGCTTGGCTCCAGTTACGCCACTGATATGATATTTGGAGAACTAGTGTAGTAGGCAAACCAAACAGGTTCATAATCTGTAAGAGTAGCGGCTGTTAAGAGATTTAAAAGTTATCGTGTGTGTGATCGCACAGGTCGGTTTAGCCCAGTGGTGGCATAGGGCGCAGGTGGCGCGGTCGCAGCATCGTTTTACGTAAATAAACAAAAAGTAGTGAACTGGACTGAACCGGTTAACGTCGCAGCTTCCTGCGCACCGCGCATGCAAAGTGCACGCGGCTCTTGTACCTGCTCTCACACAACACATGGGAACTGCACTTTTTTCGACAGCCCATCTCCATTGTACGTCAAGTGTTCCGCAGTTTTTGTCCACTAGAAAGCACTATTAGTACAACTACTAATTACGAGGCACGTTTCCTCGAGTGCGCCATGGTGAATGTGTTTCAACGAGGCAGTTTTTGCGCAACGCCACTTAATCGATCGATGATTGTTCCCGGAAACAGTGCAAGCGCCCCGTGAATCATTAACACGTCGGTATGTCGCCGCCGTGACTAATTATTTTCTGTTCATATTTATCACGTTAAGCCATAAAGACATTACGCGTTTATGTTTGTTTGCTCATTATCGGAAACAAATAACGATTTCGTGTTGTAGATAAAATGCGAGACATATTACAAAAAGTATATTGTTAATCGTGATAAGGACATGCTATCAAAGTATCGTTGTGTGCAAGTCGCTGTAGCGGCCGCCGATACCGAAATTATGCGAAACTGTGTTGATGGTCCAGCGGCACACCATTCATTGCTCGATTAATTAACTGTGAGCTTAAAGTTATTGTGCTAAACAGCTAAATGGATGCGATGACGAGTGCATCGGTCGAGTGGCACAGCGCAACACAAGGCGCGGTGCATCGAATGCGCTCGATTAACGCCGGTTCCACCGGAACTAATGGCGCGCTCGCTATTGTTCTAAATTAAATTCTTTAGGTGTGCAAACAGGCGCGAGACAGAATCTAAGTGCGCTGACGTACAGCATCCACACAATATGATTAGTAAACGCAACTGGCGGAAATAGCGCGCAGACAGCTTGTAGTCCCGTTACGTGTGCGAGAGGCGCAACAGCCGCGGGGTAGCGCTCCTCACTACTAGACCGTTATCAGACTTATCAGTCACCAGTGTTGTGCGCACTTGTAAACTGAGGTCTATTTACAAATCAAAAGGAAATAAGGCCTCCAAGTCACGCGCGTCGCTTATCATCCCGCGAAATAACGGCACTCTTTAATAGTTCTTCTTAAGCGGTACCATTAAGCCTCACTTAATGATCTAGCTATGTCAGGTATTTAGCACACCTTGCGTACAGTTGTGATCAGTACAACTGGTGTGAAGTTCTACACCTTTCGAAAGAAGTATCAAATCATGTGAAATTTGACTGTTATTCTCATGCATATACCAATACGTGCAACGGGGTATCTTTTGCTAAATTTCACCGAGACTAGCAATAACATGACAATAACACAAGTGAAGAACGCCCATCGACCAGTTCTAATATTATTGCACGTAGGCAGCGGCTAATGAGCCGTGTATAGGAACATGTTGATAAAACTGTAGGTACGAGGAAAAGTATCGGACAATAGTCACAATACTCGGATGTTACTTGAATCATATGTTATGACAAGCCAACAGACCGAGCCTCGTAAACAACTGGCGAGCGGACACAGACAGATACGCGACGAGGGGTTCAATAAAATGTTACCTTGAAAATATGCGCAACTATCACAACTCAATCCACAGTAAAAACTATCGCCTACTTTTTGTCCAGACATTGACTGACCAACCTGATTTCCGCGAGCAGAGAACAAGCGCAAGACTGAAGTTATACGAGATAAGAATTATCGATCAAATGTTTTTAAACATAATTTATCAGTAGTACTTTTACATGTGCTTACGACACAACGCGTGCCTGTACGTGTACATAAAAACAGGCTAGACGACATTGACGGTCCCGCTGCAGTGGCAGACGGTCCCAAGATAGCACAAGTTAAATATTGACATCGGCTCGGCTCGGCTCTAGGCGTTTGACGGGACAATATTTGCAAAATCTCTATGTATATACATAGCTTACTATAGTACAACAGAGGAACAAGCTAATATTTGTTACATGAAAGCAGTAGCCGGTTTATTAAAATACTAGAGGACGCCAGCAGCTACGCCTGCATTTTTTTTAATATACCCTTTTTGGCCGATCCCGTGGGAATTTCGGCCAATCCCTTCTTAGTGCACCCCTACGGTCCCCAAGGAAAATACATGCCAAATGTCAGCTTCCTGCGCCTAATAGTTTCGGCTGTAGCGTGTCTGTCAATCAGTCAGTAACGCAAGGATTTTATATATTAAGATTTCGAAGAGTTCGTAACTGTTACAAGGTGACGTTCAGATAAATATTAAGATAAGATTACTTTCGATTTCTACATTTCTAAATAAATAACATTTCTTTTCGGTCGACGTCAAGGTTTTATTGAATCTGAGAGTAGATAAGCTGTGGTGTTTCGCAAGGACGTATGTTAGGTCCATTAAACGATTATGTCAAGAAAAGTTGAATATTTCTAAGTTAGAATTTTTCTTGAAAGCAATATAAGCGTCGTACAATAACAGTGGTCGTGGGGCCGAGAACAATGTGGTATAGGCTGTGCACAATCTCAGTAAGAAACCAGTACAGGAATGCGAGCTTGTGGTATTTCAATAAGTCATTCGCATTCGAGCGGCCGGCGACAAAACGAGCACGATGTGAAAACGCGGGACGAGTCGCAACTCGCCACCTGACACACACTATGTGTACCGACTTCACGACCCGCAACTCGCGCCTCTGAGCCCACAGGGGTGCTCTCTTCATTTAGGATTCTACAACTTTTACATTAGTTGCGTAATAGGCGTTATCGCGAGAGCTGCACAACAGGTTTGGCCGGTGCGCTTTTTAGTTTCCAATTTACGTAACTTCAGCATCGTTTGATAAAGTTGTTCATTGATCAAATTAGAAATTATATCCATTTCAACAGCCGGCGCTGAGCACAATCTCGATATTGATCTCTAATCGAAGAAGCTAAGACATTGTAAATCTAAGTGATTGGAGGACATCAAGCGAAGAGTTACGAGATACGTCGTAATCGCGGCGCGGCGGTGTTAATACATTCCTGAGACGTTGTGTGAGAGGCGCGAGGCTCCGAAAAAACCATTTGTATTTTAGAGTCGTCTCAATGGAAAGCAATAAAGTTACGAGGTGTTACGAGACGGATCGTACGTCCATTATAACGAGCTGCCTCGCCCGCGCGGTGAAAGCACTATCGCCGCGGGTCAACAAGTGCCCCTGACACCTACAGCATTCCAGATATTATGCAACGTCATATTAAACTATATAGCGTCCATGGTATATTATTATACGTGAAGACTGGCTTTATCCATGTGCGGACGAATCAAATGACCCCGGGATTACAGATACCAAGTGATTGAGGAAGATGCTTTCATGAGGCGTGAGGCACCGGATCTTGCCAAAACGCTCTTTGCGCACTAGAAGCAATGGTGCAAATGCGCGGGCGCAGGGCACTTTCAAGCGGATGCTATCTTAACGAAATCGAGAGTGGAATTCGATTCGGGCATCGATCGGTCGCGGCGCAGCGCGAGTTTTCACCCGAGCGACGAGCGATGGTTCCACATACACCGTACTATCTTTAACACTTTCACCGCTTGTAGAAAATAATTTAGATATTAGCATATTGGATGTTGCGCAATGATCGGCGGCCGCGCCTACTGATCCGTGTAATGATGCAGCTGAGCGGTACCGCTCGCTCGCCTCATTACCGTACTCACTGCACATGACAGATTGAATGCGGTCAAATGGGAAATTGACTTCACTCCAAGATTCCTTGGTCGGCAAATCGCTGTTCCGGACCACGCCGTAACAATGACAGCAATAATGTCGACATTCTTGGATATCATTTGAATCAAGGTCTTAAATAAAATCTAATATTTGGAAAAATTTACACTGATCCAGAGTATCGGTTTAACATTAGTCATGGATAACTACTGTGACAACAGCATTGTATCATAACGTTAATATCATCCGCCGTACAGTACAAACGCGATATAATTACATTCCAACAAACTTCCGTGTAATTTGTAATTATTACGACGAATAAATGGTGGTCGGTGGGCCGCGTATCAGCGATAACGGAGGAATGCGACCATTTCGTATCAATCGGTAGCTGTGTTTATATTGGCAGCTCGTGTAGGATGACAGATCAATAACCTAATACAGTATTCATTACATAGGTCTACAAATGTAGCAGTTATACGAGTCATGACGAAGATGTAAGCTTTGAAAGAAGAAAGAAAGAAAATTCGTTATTTTCTTTCTTTCTTTTATAGAATGTGTGTTGTGTGTGTCAGTGTTAGGTAGGTATAGATGTTGGACTCGCCTTGATCCTGTTCCGGCGGCTGGCGCGTAGGATGATGCCGTCGTTCTCGATGTAGTCGGGCACCTCCTTGCGGTTGGAGAAGTTGAACACGACGGAGGTGGAGGCAGGCGGCGGCGCGCGCGGTCGCCGTCCCGCACCCGGGCTGCCGGAGCCGGGGGACCGCGCCCATGGCACCGCCGGGCTGCTCTTCTCCTTGCTCTCCACAACCACTTTCTTCTCGCCGGAGCCGCTCCACGCGCGCTCGATGCCCGCTGCGCCGATACGAGAGATATGCCCTTTCGTCTCTGGGGTTCGCTCGGGACAGGTGTGCCCGTTCATCAGCGGAGCCGGGACTACTGTCTCCGACTTCAACTTTATCTTTGGCTCGGGGCTCGGACTGCGCTCCGTGATGATGGGTGGCGGCGAACTCCTCGGTGGGGTGGTAGGCCGAGGTGCCTCGGGCGGGGTGCGCGGAATCGGTTCGACCAGCGCTGCGGGCGGGGGGTCCCGGCGCTCGCAGCGGTTAGGTGGTGGAGTCTCACTCTCGACCGGCGGTGGCGGGGATGGAGACGGGGGCGGCGATGAGAACCGCGCGGTTCGCTCGGGGGTCTTCTCGTCAACGTCCTCCGCGGGTGGCTCGGCGACGGTCTCCGTGCTGCGCGCCGGCATGGGTCTGATGACGCCGACGCGGCGTGCGCGGCCAACGAGCACGGTGTTGGTGGCGGCCAGCGGCGGCAGGTGCGAGCCGGCGCGCGGCGCCTCGAACGCGTAACGCACGGAGGAGCCGGCGCGCGCGATGCCGTCGAGCGCCGCGCGCGACACCGGCCTAGCGCCGGCCGCGGCGGGCTCGGGCGTGCCCTCATCCGGCGCGGTCGCGGGCGCCGGCTCGGGCGGCAGCGGGCTGGGGTCGCGCGGGCTCAGCGGCGGGCCGTCGGCGGGGTCGCGCGGCTCCGGCGTGGAGGTGCGCGGCGCCTCCAGGCCGCGCAGTACGGCGCACACGCGGGCGGCGGGGGCGGCGCGGCGGCTCGGCGCCACCTCGAACTTGCGCAGCGTCGAGCGCACCACGTCCGGCGGCGGCCGCTCGGTCTCGCGCAGGAGCGGGGTAGGGCGCCGTGGGGTACGAGCCGGTCTCGTCTGGGATGGGGGGGGTCTCGCCGCGATAGGGGGCGGTGGCGGAGGCGACGTAGAAGTCGCGCGGGGGTCCTCGCGAACGTCTATTCGAGTGAGCGCGTCCACGGAACGTGCGCGTTTGACGGAGTCGCGGCGCTGGGCGGGTCCGAGCGGGAGCGGCGGGGCGGCCATAGACTGAGGACGGGGGGGCCGCGGGTGTGTCGTAGGGCGGGCGCAGGGCGCGGGCGGCGGCCGCTCGTCCAGCAGCTGCTCCAGGCTGGCGGCGCGCCGCAGCACGGACGGGCGCCGGCGCGGAGCGTCGCGCAGCGCGAGGCTCAGGTAGCGCGACTGCAAGCGCTTCACGATACCGGGCCCGTAGCGCAGCTCCTCGTCGTCGTCGGCGGGCGGCGGCGGAGGCGGCGGCGGCGGCGCGGGCAGACCGCCCGGCCTCGACCGAGCCGCTCGCCGCTGCAGGAGCTCGCGCTTCCATTGTGGCAGCGCTCCGTTGGACATGCCTGCACCACCACACACTACCTTTACCATTTGCTAATAACCTAATGGAAAGAAAGAGGAACCCATCACGCACCCTGAGCCTGGCTCATGTCTCAGTCGTTCCCGAGGATGATCGGTCCTGATGCCTCGTGCAGAGGGGAAACACGTGTCGAAGCATAGATGGCGCAAAGAGCGAGATATTGCATGTCATTTATTTTCCTGGAACCCATTTCCGCATTATTCCATATTTCCCTTATCCTTTGTCATTAAAGGAGTTCGGTATTGTCAAACTTTTTCTATTGCAATAGTTGGAGTGGTCAATCCGAGGGTGCGTGGTGGGTTCCACTTTCCTTCCACTAGGTTACAATGGAGCTCCGCCAAGTAACGCCTGATTCAATTAAAGCCTGATTCAATAAAGATATATTAAACTAGAGGACGCCAGCAGCTACGCCTGCATTTTTTTTTTAATTTACCCGTTTTGGCCGATCCCGTGAGAATTTCGGGAAATCCCTTCTAAGTGCATTCTTATAGTCCCCAAGGAACATACATGCGAAATTTCAGCTTGCTGCGCCCAATAGTTTCGGCCGTAGCGTATCTGTCAGTCAGTCAGTAACGCAAGGATTTTATATATTAAGATTTGCTTATGCTCCTGTTTTACAGATATTACTCTGACAGCTATACATATAATATATACACTTAGGTAAGTTGAGGATGGGTTAGAGATCAATGCACTGTTATGGCTCCGAGTTTTAAGAACTCAGCGCACATTCAACACCTGCTTTTCAGAATTATCTCTTGCTCCAAACAATATGGCATAAAAGGGTCTACACCGATTGAAGATGTTAGGGATCCCCTCTTTGGCTTGTGGAAGTAATGGAGGACTGAAGTCAACCACTACTTGGAAAAATAAATATTCTGCCTGGTCTGAACGAAATGCAGAGCCACTTGACAAGGTCTGTCTCTTTGATTATGATTATGATAAAGTTGTAGCCTAACCAATGAATACAGATTTACATAGAAACGCAGTTCTTAAGGATTTCGTGTGCCGATTCCAATTTGGGACTGCCTCCAGTTTAGTTCGTCGCTGGCATCGTTCTCCGTCTCTCTTGCTCTCGTAGTTAAGATACACTGGAGGAGTGAGAGACAGCTGTCGCAGCGCGACTGCCACGTCGCCAAGCGGCAATTTGAGTCGCAGAAAGATTGTCTTCAAAGTACCCATAAGAAATGCTCTTCTATGTAAATATCTGAGCTCTTTGGCCATATTGGTTATGAGAAAAAGGAGAGACAGATGTCACATTTACTTCTCATCACTGTGTTACATTTAAAAGTGATAGTTAAGTATCATGTCAAATTTGAAACTGACTTATTGTTTGAGTGCTACACACCTGACACCTCACACCTGAGAAGGCTTGTGTAATGTTTCACATTAAATAGTTAAGTTTAATGAGAATGTTAACTCTACAGTTACATAAACTATTCTTATGTTTATGACTCTTAACTCCACAAAATGCTAATCATTAAAAAGAGGAAAGTTTATTTATAATTTAGTCAGCACTTATCTAATATTAATTTAAACCATTAAGTATTTTACTTTATGAATTCATTGGAAGATTTAAAAATAATTTATACTGTAAAGATGATTGTTGAATAACAATAATAGCATACATTATCTTTTGAATTCATTGATGTTTGCAGTAAATGTTTATGTCTAATTTATTTACTGCTAAAATAAATAAGTGTGCAATCTGACCCTCATATTTTCACTAGTCACATGTTAAGGCTCTGCGCAAACGGGCCACCAACAGTGTGTTAAGTGGCTGTCGCTGGCCACCAGTGGCTGTGTTCGGTGGCCCGTTTGCGCCAACCCTAAGCCAGATAAAAAATACTTTATATATTTGTGATAATACATAACATACTGAACTCTGGGCACTAATGATTAGCATAATGGTACTTGTTTGTATACACACTTGTTAAGTGCCAACACTATCTTTCTTTGTTGTTGATTGTTGTTACACAAACATTTACATGACCTGCTACCTTATTATCTTTCATTATTTATAACAATTACTTGAATAATAATTACAATTAAGTGTTTCCTTAACCAGCTCATAAAACTGACCATTATATATCTTTAACATTATGGTTTTACTTTTTCTTGACCAGCTTTTATTGTTTTAAAAAGGAGACCAATCTATTTGATTTTAATATCTAATAACTTTTAATATTGAGCTGTACAACAAAGATAAATATAATTACTACAGTCTTTATAGTTTTACCAAAGTGATTAAATAGCAATCTGGCATGAAAATATTATTATTATATTAATGTATTTTTTTACTTTAACCATACAAGATGGGGGTATACTGATAAAAAATCTTTACATTCCCGTTCTAGTCAAATGACTGTGTTACGGCAAGGTAAGGATTCTTAATGTTGATCATAATCAAGCTCCTAATAGATTATTATTTAATAAGAAGTTAAATAGGAGGAACATGAGCAATGAAGCATTCAATATTGCACAATTATTAAGTCAGCTATAGTTTCACTAAAACTATTGAATTTTATGATAATCTGCAGAATCAATACAAACAAGTTTTTTATATACTTTCTACTTTTCTAGGATCTTGGTTTTTTTTTAATTTATAATACGAAGGTGACATTCATGTTATGTAATATGTATACAAATGCTTTGTCAAGGAATGTAAGCAAATGAGTTCACAAACACAGGGTGGTTTTTATCCTCCCGTGGGAAATTATGTGAACACGCCGAGTTATGGAAACAATGGTAACTGGCAACTTGAATGAGTTTATAATTACATTATCTTATTAGTACGGCAAGGTTTCTTCTGATCTTATTGTTTCATATATGTGGTGTGAGGTGGGTTAGCTACATGAGCAGCAGCTTAATTATTTACTTATATGAAACTTAATAGGTAATTATTTACAGGGCAAAGGCCTCCCTACCCTCTTTTCACCTCTCTCTATCGAGAGCTGTTGTTGTCCACTCTGCATTATAGTTTCACATCATTTTGACACCTAACCTTGGATCTGCCCCATGGCCTCTGTCGATCTGGGACCCACAAGGTGGTAGCTTTAGCCTAAAGATTGTCAGGCATACGACAGATATGACTGGCCCAGTCATATATTAACTTGGCTGCTTAGTTAATAAGTAAAAAAAAACTATAGATCTTTAAGTAGAATGCTTGCAAATAACTTGAGGATAAACTTATACAAAACATTTTAAATAGTATGTTATCAGTGCTCGATAATTTTATCAAAGCTGTTTTATAACTTATTTATCAACAGATAATCGGAATGATTACAAGTGGCTCAAACATTCATTATTATGACATAGCGAGCAGAGGGAAGGAGTGTGGAGAGTATACTTATCATCAAATAACAATGTACTTTAATGGGGAAGTCAATTGTTTATCTATTTCTATATCAGTGTTAATGTGTTTAAGTTGTCTAACATGTTTCAGATAACTGCCCAAACAGTAATTTAGGTTAATAGAATATGTACAGTATAATACTACTAATGTTGCATTTACTAGTGCAATAATACTGAAGTGTCACTTAATTAATCTTATATTATAAGAGGTACAGTAGGCGCTTAGTAATCCGGCGCTCGCCAATCCGGCATGCTCAGTAGTCGGGCACTCAGTGACTCCGGTAACCCGCTTAATAATTTTATACAGCCGAATGCCAGATTACAGAGCAGTCTAGGTTTTTATTGTGGATACCTATTTATGATATGTAGGATTTATTTTACACTTCATGTATAAAGTTTTTACTTCCCATACAAATTCGATAATCCGGCATTTTAGAATAGAATACAATACTTTTATTTGTAAACATAGGTAGTAAGAGATGGTACATTTATATAAGGTTTCGCTATGTTTTGCCATGTGGCGTACAAATATTTTGTCTTATAACAACTCTAAAAACATGCCTTGTACTCTTTCTTACAATACAATTAGGTAACATCAATTAGGTATTAGGTTAAGTATCATGGTTTAATATTCAGAATTAATACTGATTAGGCTAATTTGACTTTTGCGATAATCTATTTGCGATAATCTGGCATCGACTATAATATATGCCTGCCGGATTACCAAGCGCCTACTGTAAAAATAGTGAAGCAGTACATGTAAAGCTGTTACAAAAAGCATCACTCACCAAAGTCCTGTGAGGACTCCAGCATGGTTTCCACCATCATCTTGTGTTGGCCGCACCAATCTTAAGCAACTGAATGTAACGCAAAGAAAAATTACATTAAGCTTAATAGCCTACAACTACAACAACATAGAATAAAAAAAATTATATAATGAACACCTAACATTACAAACATATTAAGATAGTATTATATGATGCTGAGATTTAATGCTGTGTGCAATATACAGGAGCTGATATTATTATAGTCTGTGTTATAACTTGAAGTTCATCACATCATTGTTCTAACTAGTTCAGGGTGCTTGAATACTATTTGGCCTTCAATTGTAATGTATTCAACTATGTTTACACATGCTCAACTTAAATAAAGTAAGGTTCATATACATATTACATTATTTTTACTATTTGTATGTACTGTAGCAGGCTGAAATCATACCAAAATGGTATTTTCTTTTATAATATCAGGATTTTCTATGGGTAATCAACAAAGGATGCAAAAAAAATGTCAATTGATGTCCATAGATATTTTCCAATCAGAGTGATGGCACCTATTATAGTTGGAACATAAAGTCGTCGTAATCAATGATCAGTTGATAAGAGGAGGCGGCGCGGCGAGAGCACGTCGGGCGTCGTTGACCCCGCGGCTAACTAGCGTCTCACATAACTGTAGTTATTGCTCGTTACACCAACTAAAGCGTTTAATCGCAATGCGAGCATGCCGAACGATACCATGTTGGTGTTTCTTGAAAAATTAAAGTGCATCTGAAACAATAGAAGTGCGGCCCGCCACCCGCCATCGACCGCCGGTGCATTCCGTTCCCCATACTCGATCAATTCTTACCTGCTAAAACTCCATTGAAGTTGCCTGACTCTGACTAGTTCCGATAAAGATAATTACTTCTTAGATCCTCATCGCAGTGTCATCGGTTCACAGTAAGCCCTCAGAAATATAAATACTCCGAAAAACTACACGCACACTGTTGAATACTTTCCGAGTGCACCCTGGATCACCCACGACGATTGATCGATCACTTGTACAGATTCTAATAACACATTCTATGTTCCACACACTTACACCTGACGCAACTAATTCACTTTTTTACTGTTGGCGGTTATGTTCCAGTTTGGTAAACAATAATATTAAAATTAAATAATAAATAGTCACTTCACACAACCGATGACAGAAAGTTGATTCACTTGACTGAACTGAATTTAAAACAGACTGAATGAAATGAACTTCTTGCGAATGAATATAATAGCTAATGACAGATAGTGACAAACTGATTAACGTATATCTGTATAATCTATGGTCTGTTCACAGTTATTTTACCTCTAGCTGTTAGATTGGCCAACCTGGGCGTTGTGTTGCTATATTTGGTATATAATACTCCCATTTTAAATATACATTATTGCTAAAAATGTACTATTTTTTTATTGCCTAAGCGATCGTATTAAATATTTGGAAGTAATGTTTGTAACAAAACCTCTTGATATTGGCATGGCTATATGCATGTACCTACATTTATTTTCTTACGAAATAACTAATTTCCTATGAAGATAAGTAGTTATAATAAAAATGTTGTCTATTTAATATACAAAGGTAAACGCATCATAATTACGCCAACGTGAAGTTCTAATTATGAAATACAAAAACTGCAAATTAAATTTTCATATTTATTTTGAACTAGCTGACCCGGCGAACTTCAGATCGCCTTTTTAAGAGTTTTTATTTAATTCCCTTTTTTCCCAAGGCCCTTTTCCAAAGTTACCATTGACTTAGCGCTTAATCTCTTATCATTTCAGAGTCTATAAATAATGAACAAACAAACATAGATTTTTATATAATTTTGAATTCCCCATTCCTTAAAATATCGGCGACGATACCCATATCGACTTAAAAAAAATCCCTTCCGCCATCTTTGATTTCCTATCCGCCATCTTTGATCACGAAATAGATGTTGTAATTGGATTCACCATCCCTTAAATCATCAAAGACGATACTCATATTGATTTTTAATTTTTTTCCCATCCGCCATCTTTGACTTCCCATCCGCCATCTTGAATCACGAAATAGATGTTGTATTTGGATTCTTCATCCCTTAAATCATCAGAGACGACTTTGATTTCCCATCCACCATCTTGAATCACGAAACAGATGTTGTATTTGGATTCCCCATCCCTTTTAACATCGCAGACGATACCAATATTGATTTTTTTTAATTTTCCCATCCGCCATCTTTAATTTCCCATCCGCCATCTTTGATCACGAAATAGATGTTGTATTTCGATTCCCCACCCCTTAAAATACCGAAGGCGATACCCATATTGATTTTTAAAATGTTCTCATCCGCCATCTTTGATTTCCCGTCC
The DNA here is from genome assembly GCA_944739405.2 of Euclidia mi. Classification (NCBI taxonomy): domain Eukaryota; kingdom Metazoa; phylum Arthropoda; class Insecta; order Lepidoptera; family Erebidae; genus Euclidia; species Euclidia mi. Next base: position 4,512,199 of record OX123187.2, on the reverse strand, counting down.
GCCCTCTTGATTCACAAAATAAATTTCATATTATTAATCAGCGTCCCGAAAATCTCGAAAACGATACCCATATAGATTGTATCCTGTTCGTTTAGCCTTTTTTTACCTTTGACCCAACCCTCCCCCTTCTCGTTTGACCATTTTATTATTTTTGTCTGGCCCCTAAAAGTGGTGGCGTAATTTTATATAGCCTTTGTGAATACTTGGGCTATCATAGGCAATAACAATTTTTAAAATCCGACTGCTAGTTCCTGAGATTAGCCGACATTATCTTTTAGTCTTTTTAGCCTTTTGCCCGGCCCCAAAGGGTCGAAGCGTTCTGTTCCCGAATAACTGGGCTATCGTATACAAAAATAATTTTCCAGATCCGACTGGTAGTTCCTGAGATTAGCGCGTTCAAACAAACAAACAACCTCTTCCGCTTTATTATATTAGTATAGATATGCGAACAATTTTATCAACGTGCACAATATGACATTATGTAGGTATGATGTGACAGTACTGACAGATATGCGATAGCACATGCGCAGCAATCAATTATCAGCGCATGCGTTCTTACTTCCAAGAGGTAAATTTGTGCCGTACAAACTTCTACCCTCCCCACAATCCCTCCCAGTTTAATTTTTACAACTCATGGTAGCCTACATCCGTCTCCATGGTCCAATGTATGTATCCCTACATTAAAATTCAACAAAATTGGTTCAGCCGTTTTAGCGTGAAAACGGAACATACATACATACACAATTTCGAATTTATAATATGAAGTAGGGATTATCAATGGGTTTCTTCTGACATGAAGCCCGCTGGGCGGCAGCACTGAGACTTCAGGTCCGGAAACCCGTCAAAACTGCCATCAAACAAAGAAGTATATCAACGCGCACGCGTATTTTAACTTTATGCAGCGGTAATAAATTACGAATTGACTCTAAGTTTTAGTTAGAAAACCTTTGTATGGGAAAAAGAAAAGAGCTGTTTTTAGGGTTTTTCCGGCAATTATTAGAATTTATCTCGCCGTAAAAACCATCTTTGAACTTCAACGAACATTTAAAAAAAAAAATTGGCCAAATCGGTCCAGGCGTTGTTGAGTTATGCGCTTACCAACACATTTTCCGATTCATTTTTATATTATAGAATAAGAATGATGTGGGTGTAATTTTACACCTCTGCCTACCCCTGCATGGAAACAGGCGTGAGTCTATAAGAATGATCCATGTGGACTGCCAATGTTATGATGATTCGTAACTGCTGTCAGATTCTGTATCAGACTCAGAATTTAATTCTATTATGAGCCTGTCCATTTCAGCATCCGTAGACCCATCTGTTTCACGAAGCTTGTCTTCAATGTGGCGCTTGGTTCGACGTTGCACCGAAAGTATGTACTAGGCGATTTGGTGATATGGAAAAATATTAATATTGTGGACTGTATAAGGAATGGCTGGTAAATCGCATAGAGGAGGGGGAAGGAGGTGATCCTATGGCTATTGGGATTTATAGCAGGCACGCCTTACCTTATTTTTCTCTGCTTGACAAGATGGCGACCGCCGGCGTCTTCCAGAGTCGGGCCACCAAACTGATCACTCCATCCGGATCCAGCCCAGAGCTGCACAGATCACTCCACTACACCCGCGGGCGGTTTAGTTCTCGTTTATAGTATAAAATAGTGGTAAAATATTGCGGTGCTGCATGTGTTCGTCGCGGCGCGGAGCTGCGCCAGGACGCAGCCGGTCAGCGGGACGGTTAATCTTTGACTCGATCGCAGCGTCGTTGAATTCTGCGACCAATCAGAGCGAGGCGTGCCTTTGGGAAGGAAGGGATAAAAGATCACTCGTTTTGACACTATCAATAGAAAAGATAGATGGCGCTGCCAGCGCTCATGTTTGCATTGTTTTTGTCAGCCTTCTGCAGTGATAGATTGAAAAGCTTCTTCAGCTAAATTCACAATGTTGGTTGCCTCTTGTCCTAAATTGTTGCTTGTGACTCGCCTTTTAATGAGACTCCACATAAGTTCAATTGCGTTTAGCTCGCAGTGGTATGGCGGTAATCTAACCACTTTGCGGCCAGGAGCGTCAAGGCGCGCACAAACTATCTGTCGCGACTAACTGTCGCGACAGTAAGTCGCGACAGAAGGGTATCTGGACAAGGAAAATCCATTCAAGTGTGCACACTATCGGACGCCTGTCGCGGACGTGACCTTGAGCGTTCAGACGTCCGATAGCAATCTGGGAAAATGACATTTAACGTCCGCGGACGTTTACAAACGTCCGCGGACGTTTACTGTCATCCGTATATTGTCCATGGTACGGCCTTAATATTGATTTTATACCGAATATAGTCAAAAAATGTTAAATTCACTTTCAATTCAACAGTTCTGCTTTACTTCAAGATCTACCAATAATATAATCTAATAGTGCTAACTGCTAGTGCCCTGAATTAAGAATATAAGCTCCTACCTAGCCATAGTGTATCGCATAGACAGCATGGCGTGTCTATGGTTGTATCGGACGCGGACGCGACAGAAAGCCGCGTCCGAAAGGGTGTGCACACTATGTGTCGCGACTTACTGTCGCGACAGTAAGTCGCGTCCGAACAGTTTGCGTGCGCCTTCAAGCATTAGAATTTTTGAAGCATTTCCACTAATATTGGGTAAAATGTTATGCACGGGTAACCCAATTTTACATTCCTGTCATCACAGAGTACAATTCCAACATAAAGAAAATAAACACCGACATCTGTCAGAGGTAAAATAATTGTGAACGGACTGTATCTCTTTTGCTCTATGGACCTATGGACATTCTCAAAGAGATTGGATATATAATACATAGAGGTAGCCCTAGTACTGAAAAATTGAACACAGTCAACTGACGTGTAAGATACAATTTAGACAATTTAATGCCATCAAATTATATAACTTTAGTGGTTCATCTTTTATGTCAGTTCTATCATGATTTTGAATTTAGCCGTATAATATTTATATCGACTTTTCAAGTGTTGTAAGAAATCTTATCGATATGTCTATCCACCGTATATTTTTATCTCGTTATTTTTTAGATTCTTTGTGCACGTGATAAAGATTTATAAAATAAGTGGATTGCTGCAGTATGTCGTGGAGAAAATTGGGTGCCTAGAAAGCACCATAGAATTTGTTCCAAGCATTTTACTGCGGAATGTTTTTATAGTAATGACAGATGGCGCAGACTAAAAGAAAATTCTGTGCCAACATTACTCCACCATTCTAAACGTACCAGTGTGAGTGTTTAAATAATTACTTGCTTTTACTTTTATTAGGGTAGCAGCGCCAAACAGGAGTCGAATCTTGGGCTCCATTCGATGTCTCGACCAAAGGAATAATTTAATTTTAATATTTTCTACAATTTTATTATCAGTGCATAGGGTTCCCACCTAGCACGTAGGGTCCCAAGCCAACCTCACCTGCAAGTGGTGTACCTGCTTATCAACGGATGAGGCTCTGGCAAACAAAACATTAGGCTCGCCACCTATTACGTGGGATCAAAAGTCTGGCAAAAAGTGGGCGTTTAATATGCCTCTGTCTACCCCTTCGGGGAAACAGGCGTGAGCCTATGTATGTATGTTATAAACAATATTCAGCCAGCTACCTGCAGTTACACTGTTGCCACGAAAAGCCACGACACGCTAAGCGACAAGCGATTTCGATGTTTATTTGTGCAGTTTAGTTCTGCACTGAGGTGACAGCGCCGGCGGCAGAATAGAGAGCGGCATGAACATTGAAATCGCTTGTCGCTCAGCGTGTCGTGGCCGTTCGTGGCCAGGCTGTTAGACGACATCCACTCATTTCATAGTTTTACTATATCCTTACTAATACCTATTATAAATGTAAGTGAATTTATTTATTTGTTAAGCTTTCACATTTTGACTACTCAATCGATCATAAAAAGTTCAATGCACGTTGCTGGGAGTAATGGGAGTACAGAAAAAGGTGTAAGGTATTTTTTATCAATCGGCTTTGGCCTATAAATCAAGCTTCAGGTATCATCAGTGATTGCTAGGGTGGCAAACACAAAGGGTATGCTTATTTATTTTAATATACTGCTTTGCATTAAAACGTGGCTTTTTTTCTTTCTTTAGTGTACGCGTGCGCCTTCCATAAATGAGACATCTTCTGTTTCTCCGACAACCAGCACTAAAGCGCCTACGTTAGTTACAATTTCTCCGCCAGTAGGTACAGAAGCGATGAAAATCGTGTGCGCTAAACACTAACGTACAATAGAAAAACTACAAAAAGAAGTTTTTCACCTTGAGCAGCTTGTTAAAAGACATTTGTTAAAAATTCATTACCTATTTAAGACAACGTTCTAAACGTCTGATGAAAAAGAACATTGCTATGAATTCACGTATATGTCGGCGATACGGCAGGGTTATCGTGTCCAGTCCAGACTCCATTATAATAAAAAGACTCACGTAATATTACTTGGTTTATTTTCAGACGATTTCTAGCACAGAATTGAATTAAAATGTGACCTACAATCCTTTTTATAAACTAACCGTCATTACACTTAATGTTAACAACTGCCACTTCCTTTTCAACATATAATTGAAATTACTGTACAATTAATTATCAAAAATCAACATTAATATTGTTATGAATATTGCACAACACCATATGATTTATTTTATACGAATAACAAATCTATTGTAATAATCAAACGCTGCTTTACAACATTCGCAACAGATGGTGATGGGATGCTATCAACAGGATGTAAATATAAGCGCAGGTTATTTATTACCGTTAACATAAAAGTATCAGAATAATGTTATTTAATACTAATTGATTTTACTTTGAAAGTTTCTGGAGTTATCTTAATTATTAAGCGATAAATTAAATACCCAATATTTATAAAACTGAAGCAGTCAATACAGTGTCTAATATTCTAAAGTAGTCAAGTTCTCAGTTCTGTGTTCACAAATAGTTATTTAAATATCAATCTTAAATATTATTAAAAATTTAGTAACAATATAATCATTATATATTTATTTGCGCCCATATATACTTGATAGTTTGCAAAACGAAAATGTCGTGAAGAAGGATTTGATAATTTTAGATCACGTGAAAAATAACAGTGTTATTAAAAAATACCTTTCACGCGCGGCTGGTGACAAAACACGTGAGATTAGCTTGAAGTTAAAAAAAATGCTGTGACGCTTCATTATTATGTGCTACTGAGTACCCATTTGAAACAAAAAAATATAGATTCCGTTTAAAAATGCAAGTTTGTGTAATAATTATATAAATACTATCCATTAACTAGCGTTCTGTAACTCGCCGTGTGGTTGACGGCATAGAATACAAGTGTCACCACCCCCTATCTTCCCGTGGGTGTCGTAAGAGGCGACTAAGGGATAACACGATGCAAATACCATCTTTGCGTATAGACGGAAAACTCGACATCAAACCCTATACGACTGCCTCGTTGGTCTCGCGGCATAAATGTGCGCGTGGGATCGGGAGGTCCCGGGTTCGATTCCTGGGTCGGGCAGTGTTATTGGGTTTTTCTGTCACGAAAATCTCAGTAGCAGCACGGAGTCTGGAAATGTGCCCGGTACGGCTATAGGCTCGCCCTTTATTACGTGGGACTAAAGTATATCTGGCGAAAAGTTGGTGTAGAAATACACCTCTGCCTACCCCTTCGGGGATAAAAGGCGTGACGTTATGTATGTATGTATGTAACTAGCGTTCTGACTGCTGTGGACACAAACTTACGGAATGTATAACATGTACATACTTACTTTTACAAGTCTGTTTGATTTTGAACCTATATTATTGAAACTTTGATCGATATCGATAGCGGATTTGCTCAATCACTAAAAAATTAAAAAGTTACGAAATTTGTGTTCAAATTGTCTTTAGCCCTAACTGACAAACATAGTGCCATCTTCTTCTGGCAACTCTAATTTGTCATATGAGTGAAGAGTGTAGCTATATTCAATTTGTTCATAAAAATATCGTTCATTCCATGCTTTAGTTATTCTTCCATGGACATTCTAATGCATAGGTTATACAGATATACTGGTATTCTAATGAGTCTCACTCAAGGAACTTATATACCTAACTATCAATCTTTGCTCTTCGTTTTTGAACATGACATTATGAAGTCAAAGATAATTTTATTATGCTTGTAGCCAAGTATTTTTTGTTTCTTTACAATAAGATACATCTAGAAATCAATAATTTGCAGTGGTTGTTCTAACCAAGGATATTTTTTGTATGTGGCAATAATAAATAATAAAATAAGTATTTTATTAATGCCATCTAGTATGGGTTAGCAAGAGACATGAGCGGTAGACGCCACCTGGCGTAAATAATAGGTAACACATTCAAACATCATTATTCATAAAATTTCATGGTGCTGTTTATAGATGGCGGTATACGTAATTTATCATAATTCGATGGAGCAACAATAAGATTTTATTTGAACAACACAGGACTTTTGCTGTTGAGTGATGCTACCGTTACCGGGGATAAATCCTTCCAAATCACCACGTTAAGCCTATCACTAAACCAAACCATGCGGGCGTCAGCCATCAATGGGGCAACAAAAAGGATCGATCAAGTAAAAGACCCGTCTTCATGGTCGTGCGATTGATGATTTCGCTCCACTATCCTCACTCCTCAGAGGAGAGAGAGATTTATTGACATCACATACGTAGTTAGTGTTAGTTACATGATACCAACTCTAATAGGTACCTATACCTACCTAATAGCTATGTTTTTCTAATCTGAGGGTCTAGTATGAGTTTTGCACTCGATCGTCACGGTGGACGATAGCCTAGACGACGGACTGTAGTATTATCTTATCTGTGTCATCGGGAACAATTTAGTCTTTAGTCTATCATCACCGTGACGATCGAGTGGAAACTCATATTAAAAACATCTCCGATGTAATTAATTATTAAATATTTATTTATTTATTTATTTATGCTTTATTGTACACCAGAAATATTACATAAGACATCATATAATATAAGCGAAGTACAATGGGCGGCCTTATCGCTTATAGCGATCTCTACCAGGCAACCTTTGGATGGAAATATTATTGGTCGGAAAATAGTGGTAGTTGTAGGTGTAACAGTCATAATACTTAGAATACATAGATATCTCTAAACACATACATATATACTTATTCATATACTCTACTCTATATACCTACATACAAATACATATATACATATACATACATACAAATACATATATACATAAGCATACAAAACATAAATATATAAAGGACATAATAGTTCATATTTTGTGGTCAAATACTGGTTAAATACATACCTACCAAATTTGGAGCGGCCCGCCTTTTAAGGTTAGATAGTCATAGTCTAAGCAGCGATAGCTGACTGGAGAGACCGACAGACTGCTACGCAGAGGGTCTCGGGTTCGAATCCACGGCGCGCACCAATGACTTTTCAGAGTTAAGTGCGCATTAAATTGTTAATTATCGCTTGCTAATCGGTGAAGGAAAACATCGTGAGGAAACTTGCATGTCTGAGAGTATTCCATAATGTTCTCGAAGGACATGTGAAGTCTGCCAACCCGCACTTGGCCAGCGTGGTGGACTATGGCCTTAACCTTCTCATAGTGAGAAGAGGCCTGTGCCCAGCAGTGGGACAGCATAAAGGGCTGCTGATGATGAGTCGAAGTGTCTCCAATGTTGGTCGCCACGAACAGTGACGTAGTCCTAAATGCTCCAGTGAGGGAGCGCCCACCATCTGCTGAGAATAGACTAACAACCCAAAAGGGCTCGCCGATCGGATTCCTAGATACAGCACAGCATGAACGCCGTTTCTACGAGTACGAGTTTCCGTCCAACTACACCAATATCACTGGGTATAAGCAGGCCATCTAACACCGATCAAATGGATGTGCAATCTGAAATTACTAAAATCAGACTCAATCTACAAAGATATCAAAGCAAAATGAAGAAAATTTGGAGAATAATGATGTCTAGTGTTCTAAAGTGATGGACAATTTTATAGATAGCAGCCTTAGTAAAATTCATCTCAATAATCTCCATTTTTGTTCTATGTGTTTTCTCGCAAGGCCGCAAGTTATGTGTGCCGGTCGGGCCCCATTTTCTATGGTGTACGTGTTCCTATGTAAATGCCACCCCATATCGTCAGTTACCCTCCAATATAACGTTCTGTTCCAACAATGTTACACTGAGCCCATATTTCTTCGGGATGTGACCATATTTTTTGTGATTCATCTCCGGACTTATGAAAAATGTAGTTGCCCCAGTGTTTATATATTTTCAAGGATAACCATTTTAGACTGGGCGTAATGTTAAATAATACGATGTGTGATAAGAAAAATGCCTTCCAACATATTGGAGAAGAATAGGTATTTAGGTAAAATACTAAAGTACATACATACATACATACATAGACTCACGCCTGTTTCCTCGAAGGGGTAGGCAGAGGCATATTAAACGTCAGTGTTTTGATCCCACGTAATAGGTGGCGAGCCTATTGCCGCTTATTGGGACATTTTGTTTGCCAGAGCCTCGTCCGTTGATCGGCAGGTGCACCACTTGCAGGTGAGGTTGGCTTGGGACCCTAAGTTCTTGGTGGGAACTAAATACTAAAGTAACTACCTACGTCTTTTATGGTTGCCGTCCCAACGTTATTCGTTTAGGGCAGGGAAGGTTGACGGTCTTGAGAGCTCTATAGTCATATATGTAAGTACCATATGTATATTGACCTGAGATTCTGGTTGCAATGTCCGGGTCAAGTAAACGTGTCATTAAGATTTCAGTTAGGCAATTCACAGTCGCAGCAAATTTCTAGACGTGTTCCGTAGATGGGAATAGCCTCGACGTTTATTGCTTGGACAACCCGAAATGTATGTGGGCAGTCAAATGTAGTGGGCGTTCCTAATAGATATCAATGACACACATCTGGTTATGTTCTTGCGTAGGCTTATATACATATAATGTAAAGTATTATATCGTAGCTGAAATGTATTTTTACGACGGGCGAGCATATTATGGTGACCTATGTGTATTGTGGTTTATCACCTACTGCTTTTTAACGTCGACAAAATGTGTGTAATTTTCCATGTAAGTTTAAAGTGGGTCTCGGTAAATAACAATCCGTTACTTATTGTACTATATTTTCAAACTAGAATAAGCTGTTGGTCGTTGTAAGTAATAGATCAATGGTTGGTCGCCTATAAAAAAATAAAAGCAACCAGTTAAGTAAAAGTGTCGGAATCTAACCCAGATCAAAGTTATTGATGTTCAGAATACGTCGGGTCACGCCGAGAAAAGGTAAGCGGGCTCTATTTGGATTTACACTTCGTTAGCCCAATATTATTATGTTCCCAGCACAGAACGATATTTATAAAATAACAGTGTTCGACCCAATAATATTTAATAGTTGCTTTTCTACGGTCTAAATTCTTGCACATGAATGTTTGGTTTCAACGTTACGCTGAATAATATCTAATTGTATGCAATTAAGTTAACGTCTGTGCTCAGAGAGTCTAGTACGAGTTGGCACTCGATCGTCACGGTGGACGATAGCCTAGTCGACGGGAACAATTTTAATACCTACATTTTCTAAAAGCGCCCCTAACTAGGCTATCGTCCAACGTGACGATCGAGTGCAAACTCGTACCTACTATGGTGATGGTGTTCTGTGTACCTACCGACAAATATGGGTCTTCGAGTTCGGATATATATTTTTCTGACAGACAAAATATTCCAGAGAGGTTGGATAAGGTTATATTTCTTTGAAATATTCCTGGAAATATTCAAATACCATAGAGTTGTTGATGACGTACGTAAAACATTTCAGTGCCTATCAAGCGACAACCGTTCAATAATCGCACCTTTTTATAATTGTGTTATCTATCAACACAGGTAGACATCGTTTATTATTATTACATCATAATGAGCTAAAAATAATAGGTATATAATGAACCATGTAGGTACTAGCTCTCACAATGTCACTATATGAGCGAGTAGATGTTTGTGTAGGTACATAGATGTCGAGTGAGCTACCTTTCGACTAATCTAATATCTATTACCACAGATTTATTAACAAGAATCAGATGTAGCGTATTCGTCCAACTAAGTGAGGCACGTTGACAGCTATGTGTGCGTGACATTTGGCGACTGGCACTGTACGGACACGCGCGTCTATGTGTGTGTAAAGTTGCCAGATTATGAATAATCTCCCACTATTTTGCATATAGTTTTTGCAAACGAATATAAAAATATTACATAGGTAATATTTTATATTCGTTTGTGGTTTTGAAGAATTTACCATAGATTTAATTAATGCTTTTAATATGTAATGCTGTTGTGAAAATTATTCAAATAAAAGATACCATTAAAGTATGCTTTTATAAATACATTTCTTTAAAAATGTAGGCTCCGAGTTAAGTTTTAACTAATTTTATTCGTAAATTGAGAAATAAATAGATAGGCTTGCGTCATAAATATTAATTAGCTAAAAACATTTTGTCATGCAAACAATAAATTATGAATATCGTAATCATAAATCGTAACCAAAAAAATTGCAATAAAAAATAAATAATGGCTACAATCAATAATTTCTGTACTTAATGTACACACGGCGCCAAGTCAAGCTTAATAGTCGAAGTACGATCTTGATACTTATTCCCTACGCCATAAGAACGGTACAAAGGTCAAAGTGTATAGCTTGACAAGTAGCCGCGTGTACACGAATATTTGGATCGTTTGGGGATCGAACTCAAAACAATGTATATACTAATGGAAATCCTATTAGTATATTTATAAGAAAAAATATAATCTACAATATACTTTTAAAATACGTTAATGTATTTTTCATTAACATGACAATCATTATTACCTACATAATCAATTGACAAGTGCATTTTCCCTAATTCAGGGAAAACGGTGTCGACGTAAACTGGCAACACTTACATATTTTCTGCAGAAATACGAATTTTATTGAAATAATATTATAAAACGGTCAAATAATCCATAGTTATCTGTAAGAATATATTCCATCTTCCCGTATTTGCTTTTAGAAACAACTTTTACAATTTTTAAAAACGCAAGACGGCATTTTATGAATTTAAAAGCTGGATCGATCGTGGCGTGTGAACTGTGCGATGCTTCGCAGCGCACTGAGTCGACGAGTTTGTATTCGCTTTTCAATTTTGTATTTGCTTTAGAGGCCTCACGCAAGTGTTCCGCGCGCTCTGTCTGCCTTTTGTTCTATAGTCTTAGTCTATTACTAACATATAAAGCTGAAGAGTTTGTTTGTTTTGTTTGTTTTGTTTGTTTGGTTGAACGCGCTAATCTCAGGAACTACTGGTCCGATTTGAAAAATTCTTTCAGTGTTAGATAGCCCATTTATCGGGGAAGGCTATAGGCTATATAACATCACGCTATGAGCGACGGGAGCGTAGCAGTAGCCTTAAATAACGCGGGTGTAACCGCGGGCATCGTCTAGTTTAGTAATAAAACGTTAAAGAAACAATTACTTTAATTTAGTAGTACTAAATTAAAGTCATTGTTTCTTTCACATTTTATTTAATTAAGCACTGACTTTGAGACGTTATAAGCGAGGGACTAAGTAAATTTTAATTTACTAATTGTGTCAAGTTTAGATATTTTTGAAATACAGTACCTATTTAAAACGATAATTGTTTCTGCTTCGACTATAACAGTCTTCGTACATGTACTAGACTTTATCGAGTATCAAGGAGTAAAGCTGCGCGTCCACAGGATCGGAATCGGAGCGTACGGAGCGGACGGAGCGTCGTCATTTACAAAATGCCGATGGGGTGCGTCCACTGCATTCGGATTCAGCATCGGCAATTTAGGTATTTTTAAAGCAGGAGGACAGTGACGAGGATATTGTTGTAATTAAATTAATTTTCGGAGAATATCATACATTATATTCTGATTTATTAGAAGATGAAAATAGATTTTATTTGCCTAATTTCGTCCCAAATATTGTCTCTCCTAAGTTGATTATGTTAATGTTCATGTTTTAGATTATAAAGTTCTTCATACCTTTCCACTAACATAATTAAAACATCGTCGTTCATCGTGAATAAGTATTTTTGCCTACAGTTTAACGTCGCAAACACGTCAGAACTTGAAACGCTCGGAATCCGTATGATGCGTTCACTGCGGATGACGTCATCAGCACAAATACCGGTCTCAGGCGCAGAAATGCCGATCCAGTGCACCCAGTTTCATAGAAATTAATACAAAGCAACAAATCCTTCCGCTCCGTACGCTCCGATTCCGATCCGGTGGACGCGCAGCTGTAAAGCTGCGCGTCCACCGGATCGGAATCGGAGCGTACGGAGCGGACGGTGCATCGTCATTTACAAAATGCCGATGGGGTGCGTCTACTGCATTCGGATTCAGCATCGGCAATTTAGGTATTTTTAAAGCAGGAGGATAGTGACGAGGATATTGTTGTAATTAGATTAATTTTCGGAGAATATTCTGATTTATTAGAAGATGAAAATAGATTTTATTTGCTCAATTTCGTCCCAAATACTGTCTCTCCTAAGTTGATTATGTCAATGTTCATGTTTTAGATTATAAAGTTCTTCATACCTTTCCACTAAAGTAATTAAAACATCGTCGTTCATCCCGAATAAGTATTTTTGCCCACAGTTTAACGTCGCAAACACGTCAGAACTTGAAACGCTCGGAATCCGTATGATGCGTTCACTGCGGATGACGTCATCAGCACAAATACCGGTCTCAGGCGCAGAAATGCCGATCTAGTGCACGCAGTTTCATAGAAATTAATACAAAGCAACAAATCCTTCCGCTCCGTACGCTCCGATTCCGATCCGGTGGACGCGCAGCTTAAGCTGCGCGTCCACCGGATGGATCGGAATTATTAATTTATATGAAACTGCGTGCACTGGATCGGCATTTCTGCGCCTGAGACCGGTATTTGTGCTGATGACGTCATCCGCAGTGAACGCATCATACAGATTCCGACCGTTTCAAGTTCTGACGTGTTTGCAACTGTAGGCAAAAATACTTATTGACGATGAACAACGATGTTTTAATTATGTTAGTGGAAAGGTATGAAGAACTTTATAATCTAAAACATGAACATGAACATAATAAACTTAGGAGAGACAATATTTTGGACGAAATTGGGCAAATAAAATCTATTTTCATCTTCTAATAAATCAGAATATAATGTATGATATTCTCAGAAAATTAATCTAATTACAACAATATCCTCGTCACTGTCCTCTTCCTTTAAAAATACGTAAATTGCCGATGCTGAATCCGAATGCAGTGGACGCACCCCATCGGCATTTTGTAAATGACGACGCTCCGTCCGCTCCGTACGCTCCGATTCCGATCCTGTGGACGCGCAGCTTAAGAGCAAGTGGAACCTCGCTTGTGTACCTATCCTATCGCCAATTAAGAATTCGAAACTAACGAGTAACAATGATATGAGTTTATTGACTGGTACAGATACAATTCCATCGGTGGAGAGCTTTGTAGAGAAGCAAATACTTTCTCATTTTAGCTCTTTTAATTTTCAGCACCAGCAAAACATGAATATACAATAATAATATTTCCTTTAACTAGAATTATTTGCCGTGTGGTTGACGGCATAGAATACAAGTGTCACCACCCCCTATCTTCCCGTGGGTGTCGTAAGAGGCGACTAAGGGATAACACGATGCAAATACCATCTTTGCGTAGAGACGGAAAACTCGACATCAAACCCTATACGACTGCCTCGTTGGTCTCGCGGCATAAATGTGCGCGTGGGATCGGGAGGCCCCGGGTTCGATTCCTGGGTCGGGCAGTGTTATTGGGTTTTTCTGTCACGAAATTCTCAGTAGCAGCACGGAGTCTGGAAATGTGCCCGGTACGGCAATGGGCTCGCCCCTTATTACGTGGGACTAAGGTATATCTGGCGAAGGGTGGGTGTAGAAAAACGCCTCTGCCTACCCCTTCGGGGATAAAGGGCGTGACGATATGTATGTATGTTAACTAGAATTATTATCTGCATATTCCTGAAGCGACATCGAAAGTTTGCGCATTACTTAATTGTAAGTAAATAAATGCAGTAGGTATAAGCAACCTTTACATACAGGAATGTATGTTAACAAGTTGAAAGAAACTGACGAAGTTGACGACCGGTTGGCGCAGCGGGAGTGTAAGCGACTGCTACTCCTAAGGTCCCGGGTTCGATTCCCGCTCAAGTCAAACATTTGTGTGCGTGAACATGTATTGTCTTGGTCTGAGTGTTTCTATGTATAATATGGATGTATTTACAAAAAAAAGTATATTAAGTATGTATGTTTATCCATTATCTAGTACCCATAGTACAAGCTCTGCTTAGTTTAGGCATAGATAAATACAATACTATACACTAGTTTAGGACTAGATAGGTAGGTAATGTTCAGATGTTCTGAAAACGTGGTCACCACTCAGGCTTATTTGTTTTTATTTGAGGCGGATTTTTCAAACTAACTCTGATTCTAGTAGTGTGGCCCCAAGTGACGATCACATACAGGAGTTCCACCAATGACATTGACATTTAAAATTATTGTTGTTAGTGTTGTCCTGAGTGCGGTGGAGTAGTGGCTGGCGTGGGTTCCGGCCGGTTGCACCTCACTTTATACTCGATTACGTTTTGTTACCTCTAACGAGCCTTTAACGTGATGTCTGTTCATGCGTACTTATGTTACCTCTTATTCACTGAATTACTAATGAGTGTGATTGACATCTGAGTGCCTGACAATGAGGTTGATATAGTTTCGCTGCGGCCCGTCCTTTTCTATTATTATGACTGAGCTGCTGTGTCAGATCTGTTCACCGGCAGTTAAGCAATTATCAAAATGGTATCCCCGTAAATTTCTTTTATTAAAATTGTTATAGAGAACAGTGTGTAACGGGTTCTGGTATTAAAACGCAGAAGAGGTCCTAGATGCGTTTATTGCCGAGTATTGTCTCACTTCCTATGCCGAGTATGACCGACCAACAACACGACACTGCACAGTGGTTCCGTAGTAGGTCATACGGTACCAATCACGATGTTTGAATTACAAGACGATACCTCACTTAATTACTCACTATTTATCACACTATATCAGGGTACACAAATAATTTCATTTTGTTTTTTCGTACTTATAGTTTTGTGCATTTAAAGTGAACGCATTACAAGTCCGTTTGTTAGCGTAATTAGCGCGTGATATTTAGTCTTTTTAGTGACACTTGTTTTTAAAGGATAAATTGTTTGTGACCGGATGTTTTACAATGGATATTCAAGTTGAAGGTATGTAAAGTGTATTTCAAGCATTTTCTTTCATTTTAATTCATGTGTTATTTTTTTTAATCGGTGCTACGCCAATGAAATTAAAAGATTCTTTTTTTGTTTTACTTTATCTATGTCGAAGCTTTTAACTACTTTCTGACCATAACCTACAAATCAGTTTTATATAAAGACATTAAAAAACACTATATTTTAAATTTAAAAGAAAATTGACTGCGATGTGCTGCGATAGTAGGTGTCACCTAGGATCTACGCCAGGTGTTAAAGGTGTCTACGAGATATCATTGTTCTAAAATCCACACTATACCATTTGTATTTTGTTTTAGGTACAACATTTAAGTGTTCTTTTACAAGAATGCTTGTACTTGACACTTGGCTGTCTATTAAGAAGACTACTTCTGAAACAGACAGATGTCGTCAAGTTTTGAATAGTCTGGCGCAGTTGCTGCCAGATATCGAAAATAATGACACAAAAAACTTAGAAATTAGAATAACTCTGCTTTGTTATCTATCGGTGAGCTCTCGTAAAAGGCCGCTGAATCGTGTAATAAATTAATTAAACGATTTAGGCGTGATTATACAAGAAAAATGTCTCGACTTGTCACGAACACCGATCTGATGCACAAACTTCTTTTTAATTTGGATCCATACCTTTCTAGTTTAAGAAAATTACCACGAAAGAAGAAGTCTGCTCTATCAGCTGACCTGTTAAATTTATTGTCCTTTTAAATCTGTGCCATTTTATAAGAAGTTTAGAAAACTTTAGATTGTAATTATTTGATTTACTTAGATTTGTACAATATGCCTATAAAACTATTTAATTGTAATTATTTGATGAATATTTGTGTTTGTCATTAGTAAGAGTCTAGTTAAGTGGTATTATTGTAATAGTAATTTATGCCAATTAAGTTTCAGAGTAGCTGTAATTCACCTTTCTCAATTATTTTACTAT
The DNA here is from genome assembly GCA_944739405.2 of Euclidia mi. Lineage (NCBI taxonomy): Eukaryota > Metazoa > Arthropoda > Insecta > Lepidoptera > Erebidae > Euclidia > Euclidia mi. The sequence goes on along the minus strand of OX123187.2, from coordinate 4,495,941 downwards.
GTACAAGAAATAGCTGAGTTTTATATTGAATGAATTATTATTATTCTGATATAATCTGTTTTATTTCTACTAATCTTTACCTCAGTTAATAAAAAAATACTATAATACCATGCATTACTATGCATTTCAATAGCCACTCGTTGCGCGAAACCTCTATGACCGCCCTTCTTAGAGCGCGGAACCACTGTGCACTGGCCTGAACACTAAGGCTGCAGTCTCCCACGCTGTTCCCTCCGGTAGTGTGCAGGGCAGATTGCTCGTAGGGCTGCGCGTAGCGGGCAGATCCTCGCAGGCCGTTGGTTCGGCTGGCAGGCGTTGGCGGTCTGAGTGCGATGAGCAGGGCAGGCCAGACTCTTCGGCAGAGGTGACGCCGAAGGCGATGCAGGAAGTGTAGTGGGGTAGGTAGACTAGCCCGGAGCCTTAAGGTGGACCTGGAACCTGAAGGAAAGCAGCATTAGGAGAGCCACAACCAATAGAGTCAGGCAGGCGGCGTCAGCCGGCCTCAGCTAGCAGGTAGAGAGATGGGCAGTACGCTAACGCAGTAAATGTAGTGCTTACCCGTAGCTGGGACCAGGATACACGTAGATACGACGTAGGGTCAGTAGGTACGCTTAGTTATAGTAGGTAGGTAGTAGAAGCGACGTTAGAGTAGCGGTGCCGGCCTCTCTGTCGGCCCCTTTATATACCGGGCCCTCCATCAGTTCGTGTCGGCGCGTAACCAAATATGGGCAAAACTCACGAGAGCGGACGATGGCCTTCTCTGATTGGCCGAGCGTATGGGCGGTACTGTGACGCAAACGCGGTAAGTACCGGACATACGTTACAATACCGCCCGCCTTAGGAGAGGATTTTACGTGGCTAACAAGGAAAATCCGACTAGCTGCGTTAGGTCTATGAGTCCGCTACTGTCCAAGCTAAGACGGCATATAGAGAGAAGGAAGGGAAAGTCTTCCACGGTTTGTAACAAATAGTTAGGCACCATAGTGTATAAGTTTTAGGTCCTTAATGTGCCAAAACCCAATAGAATTTCCAGACGCGTCCGACAACTCGTAAACGAGAGGCGACTTTTTATTAATCACTGTGCACTTCACGAATTTAGGGGCTAGTTTCTTACAAAAGGAGTTATCCTTGTCGCTCTGATAAAAAGTCCTTTTCCACACAGTGTCTGCCACATTAAACTCAGCTGGCTTACGGCGTAAATTATACGTTTGAGAATTCCTAGCATGAGCTTGAATGAGGAGTGCCTGAACTTTGTCAAATATGCCTGATAAGTGACCTATGTTTTCTGCGTAATCGTCCCTAAGTATGTATACTATATCATCAGCGTCCGTGTCGACATAGTGTGAGCCGCATGGAACTAGTTCACATCCATAGACTTAAAAACTAGGTGTATAGCCCGTGACTTCATTAACTGCAGTATTTAATGCAAACTGCACCTTAGGTACGAGAGTGTCCCATAATCTCTGGTCATTTCCTACAAACGCCGCTAAGGTAGAACCAATGGTTTTATTATAGCGTTCGACCGTATTGACATGTGGGGAATATTTAGGAGTATAACGAAGATTAGGGATTTTGTACTTGCGCAACATAGCTTTTAAAGTAGCACTGACAAACTGTTTACCATTGTCCAATATAATTTTAAATGGTATACCATGAACTAAAAATATTTTTTCTTCCAAAATATTAGTTATTATTTCAGCAGTTGCGCGCCTGATAAGAAAAAGTAGACAGTATTTACTAAAACAGCAAGTTACTACAAAGATGTAGGCGTTTTGTTTTCTTGTGACGGGTAGTGGCCCCACCAAATCTACACTAATGGTTTGGAAGGGTCGTGAACACACTTTGGGTCGTCCCATGGTTCCCAATGGTGCATGGTTCTGATGTTTGTGCGCGATACAAGTGTCGCAAGAATTTATGAACTTAACTACGTCATCGCGCATTTTGGGCCAATAGTAACGCAGTGCTAAGAGCTTGTAAGTTTTAAATATACCGAAATGCCCCGAAGTGGGTTCGGCATGGTTCTCTAATATGGCATTATTTCGATCAGAAGAAGGTAGTACTTCTTTCCATTCGAACTCCTTACGTAGCATACACCTAGATTTAATCAAACGATACAATTTATTATTTTTAATAGCATAGTCTGGATAGTCATTAGGCAAAGATAAACAACCATTGTAGGTGGCTGAATACCATTGATCAGTGTCAACATTAGGGTCATTCACGTTATTATTATTCGCGTTAATTATATTTACAGGTAGGGATCGTGATAACGCATCGGCTATAATATTATCCGCGCCGCGCCGATGCTTTATTTCGAAGTTAAAGGCTGACAGACGAACCGACCACCGAGATAATCTACCAGTCAGGGTTGTTCGTAAACAAGTGATCCACCAAACGCTGTTGTGTCGCAGGCGCATTCGTTAAACCAAACGGCATAGTCATAAATCTAAATGTTCCTCTAGTAGGCACATAGAACGCAGTCTTATCACGATCACATTCGCGAAGAGGCGTCTGCCAAAAGGACTTAGTTAAGTCTATACTACTTAGATATCTAGCGTTCCTAAGGTTGTCTAAAATTTCGGATACGTAAGGTAGTTTGTACGCGTATTTTTTAGTAATAGAATTAAGTTTCCGACTATCTAAACAAAACCTTAGTTTACCGTCCTTCTTAGGCGTTAGTAAAATTGGTGACGACCACGGACTTTCGCATTTTTCTACCACTCCCAATGCAAGCATTTCGTCTAATTCGTCAATAATTATTTTTAATTTCGCCGGCGGTAACCTATAATATCTTTGGCGTATCGGCGCAGAATCGCCAGTGTCTATTGCATGTTCTATTAAGTGAGTTCGTCCTAAACCGGTTTTTTCAGTAGAAATCGACTCGTATTGCTTTATAATTAACTTAGCCGTTCTTTGTTGTGACTCACTCAACTCACTAAAAGATTGCAATACGTTCGTGTTACTCGGCTTATTTTCACTTTCACACGGCAATGTTTTAGACATGCATACGGATGCGATATGGTTAGGCAGTAATTTAAATAGTCTCCAGAAATCGATGCCTAAAATTAAATTACTTGTAACTTCTGGAATAATATAAGCTTTCAATAAGTGGGTTTGATTATTAAAAGTAGTGGGTAAGTTGATAAGACCGCGCGGCAACAAGATATTTCCATTCGCGGTCCGAATGGAATTAGTGTTGTGACACTGCTGTATTTCTAACCCGGTTTTAGTAATTACCTCCAGATGGGAGTTGTTACCTAAAATTGTAATGGCTGAACCGGAATCGAGCAATCCACAAATAGGTAAACTGTTAATCGTTACGTTAACATAGGGCCGTAGGTCATTTTTAGGTTTATTATCCAGGATCGAGGCGACGGAATAACTAGAGAAATACACTTTTAGAGTGTTTAGCCAATTTCTCCAATCATCTTTGTCAAAATTGGTTGAATAGGTTGTAGAACCTAATTTAGATTTTGACACGCCCCAACCCTGACCAACTAGTTTTTTGGTTTCGTCGATTAAAGCTGCGCGTCCACAGGATCGGAATCGGAGCGTACTGAGCGGACGGAGCGTCGTCATTTACAAAATGCCGATGGGGTGCGTCCACTGCATTCGGATTCAGCATCGGCAATTTAGGTATTTTTAAAGCAGGAGGACAGTGACGAGGATATTGTTGTAATTATATTAATTTTCGGAGAATATCATACATTATATTCTGATTTATTAGAAGATGAAAATATATTTTATTTGCCCAATTTCGTCCCAAATATTGTCTCTCCTAAGTTGATTATGTTAATGTTCATGTTTTAGATTATAAAGTTCTTCATACCTTTCCACTAACATAATTAAAACATCGTCGTTCATCGTGAATAAGTATTTTTGCCTACAGTTTAACGTCGCAAACACGTCAGAACTTGAAATGCTCGGAATCCGTATGTTGCGTTCACTGCGGATGACGTCATCAGCACAAATACCGGTCTCAGGCGCAGATATGCCAATCCAGTGCACGCAGTTTAATAGAAATTAATACAAAGCAACAAATCCTTCCGCTCCGTACGCTCCGATTCCGATCCGGTGCCGCTTTACAGTTCGGGCAGTTAGGGAATGTCACATCCCTACGGCCGCACTTGAAGCAAATTGCGAACCGATCGCGTTTGCATTCATTCAAACTGTGATCATTGATACGGCAGCGCGGGCAGTACTTGGACGTGACTAGAGCGACAGAGCTAGGTTTAGACTTAGGTTTGCTAGGTTCGTTGTTCTCAGTGTATTCGGGTTTTCCGGACATACCCTCTATAGTAGCAACGGGATAATTATTGTAGGAATTATTACGCGCTCGGTTATTAGGTTTGTGACAGTAAGCTAGGTCTGGTGCCAACGTGTCTTTACTGTAATACGGTTCGCGGAATTGAGCTGCGCGTCCACCGGATCGGAATCGGAGCGGACGGAGCGTCGTCATTTACAAAATGCCGATGGGGTGCGTCCACTGCATTCGGATTCAGCATCGGCAATTTAGGTATTTTTAAAGCAGGAGGATAGTGACGAGGATATTGTTGTAGATTAATTTTCGGAGAATATTATACATTTGATGAATATCATAAATAATGAATATCATAGATTTTTGGGTACATTCATATGACTCTACTAAAGTAATTAAAACATCGTCGTTCATCGTGAATAAGTATTTTTGCCTACAGTTTAATGCCGCAAACACGTCAGAACTTGAAACGCTCGGAATCCGAATGATGCGTTCACTGCGGATGACGTCATCAGCACAAATACCGATCTCTGGCGCAGAAATGCCGATCCAGTGCACGCAGTTTCATAGAAATTAATACAAAGCAACAAATCCTTCCGCTCCGTACGCTCCGATTCCGATCCGGTGGACGCACAGCTTTGAGAGTTCAAACATTTCATCCGTTCGTAGTTTAAACATAACGTCTGCAGTGTTGCTATACTGTCTATTGAAGATATTGACGGAGCTAGCACTAGCGAGTAGCATGGATGTATGTTATGCAATAGAATGTCTAACTTTTCGCGTTCGGACAATCGCTTTGACGGTGAAGGTCTAGCGAACAGCTGATTCATTATCGACAGATAAATAATTATAGTTTCGGTAGCACCTTGAGTACGTCGGCGAATTTCATTTAATAACCGGTAGTCATAGTCGTACGGTGTGAAATCGTCTATTAATTTAGTGGTGAGTTCTTCCCATGTAGTGAAATATTCTTTTAGGCCGCGGTACCAGTGAAGTGCGTTACCGGTGAAAATTTCGGAGGCATATGATAAAATTTTATTGGAAGGTAGAGGTTGTAGGAACGCTCGGACGCATCCCGTACCGTCGTATTTTAGCTTTGACAGTTCGCTAACTCTCAAATGCTCGCAATGCAATACTGGGGCTAACCCTGCCTGCGTCGAGGTAGACGGCGCAGGTTGGGCCTCAGCCACAGCATCAGCTGAGCGAACACCTGATTGTTCAATGGCGGACAGCTCCGCCGAGAGCTTGTCGAACCGGTTGCACAATTCGGTTATTCGTTTTGAATACGCCGTAGGACGTTCCATCCTACGGAGTCTATGGAAAATGTGGTTGTGCAGTGTGGTAGACCTCGTAGCTAGGTTCGCGTCGTAAGAATTGGTTAATAAATTCACTCGCTTGGCCAGCTCAGAGACGGCCTCGCTAGCGCCCTCGAAGTCCACCGCCAGGGCTAGACCCGACTCGACATGACATTTTGGTCATCATTTGGAATGGCTTCCAGTAATTTAGGGAGCTGCTTCCGCAGACCTAGGACAGAGGTAGCCGGCTCCTCACCTCTAATCGCAACCTCGTAAGCTAACTCGTTCTTGTTTAGCAGGAAGTATTTAATGGGGTGTGAGCCCATGGTGTATGAATAACCGCGTAAGTATACACTACACACTACACTTAGTGCGCAAGCGTTCCGCCCTTACAAATGGCCTACTTTACGATTAGGCGTAAAAGTTCGACCGTTAGGACTAATTAGAAAAAACGTTAGAATTCAAAATTGCGAACTAGTACGTAGTAGGTAGTTACACTAAAAGGTAGACAATTAGTACAACAATACGTACCGGTTCACTGTAGCCGCACCTCCTCGCTTACAATAATGGAGACCTGCTAGAAGAGAACTCGAACACGGAAAGCGAGACAATAACCCACGTAGGCGCCACTGTAACGGGTTCTGGTATTAAAACGCAGAAGAGGTCCTAGATGCGTTTATTGCCGAGTATTGTCTCACTTCCTATGCCGAGTATGACCGACCAACAACACGACACTGGCCTGAACACTAAGGCTGCAGTCTCCCACGCTGTTCCCTCCGGTAGTGTGCAGGGCAGGTTGCTCGTAGGGCTGCGCGTAGCGGGCAGATCCTCGCAGGCCGTTGGTTCGGCTGGCAGGCGTTGGCGGTCTGAGTGCGATGAGCAGGGCAGGCCAGACTCTTCGGCAGAGGTGACGCCGAAGGCGATGCAGGAAGTGTAGTGGGGTAGGTAGACTAGCCCGGAGCCTTAAGGTGGACCTGGAACCTGAAGGAAAGCAGCATTAGGAGAGCCACAACCAATAGAGTCAGGCAGGCGGCGTCAGCCGGCCTCAGCTAGCAGGTAGAGAGATGGGCAGTACGCTAACGCAGTAAATGTAGTGCTTACCCGTAGCTGGGACCAGGATACACGTACGCTTAGTTATAGTAGGTAGGTCGTAGAAGCGACGTTAGAGTAGCGGTGCCGGCCTCTCTGTCGGCCCCTTTATATACCGGGCCCTCCATCAGTTCGTGTCGGCGCGTAACCAAATATGGGCAAAACTCACGAGAGCGGACGATGGCCTTCTCTGATTGGCCGAGCGTATGGGCGATACTGTGACGCAAACGCACATACGTTACAAGTGTGTCAATCCTTAATAGCGGACAAGAGAAATGGGGAAAGGTAATGATAAAATGGATTCTTTCTTATCCGAGATCTAATAATGGACTTTAGTTCAGAGCTCTGCTCTTTCGCATCGGTAACGATGTTAGTTTAGATGTATTCACTCTTTTGTACACCGAAAGCCCAAGACTAAAACTTATTATAAGTCGCCTCCCATCCCCGTGGCTCTGATCCCCTGGCCCGGGGCGGCTACAGTAAGTTCCGCAGTGAAATAACGCAATGTATCGGTCGAATGTAAATATTCATAGAAGTTATTAAAATGACCCTTACTGAAAAATTCTAATCTTAAATGCAGCTTTATAATTGACAGCTGTGACCCTTTACACCATCACATATTATAGGTAAGGATATTATATAGAAGATAGGCGTATACAAAATATTAGTCATAGCGGCAACAATTTAAATTGCTCATAAAAATTTAAGTTATCCAACCAATTGTATAAACCGAGTCCTTCCTGATATTAAAAATAACTAGAAGGTATTAGTACATTTATTTTTGCGTTTGTATGAATAGCAGGCGGACAATGAGGTCGTTCATTGTATGGGCAGAGATAAAGGGCTAGAGCGCGCAGACCCGCCGCCGCCCGGACATGTATCTGTGTCCCCGGGGAGCCGCAGCTACGTGCCCACCCAACGATGTTTCTTCTTGACTTCAGAGCGTGAAACCGCAGGTAATAGTTATCTAGAAACAAATTAGTTTACAACTAAAGATCCCCCGAGCGCAGTCATCTATACTAATATAATAAAGCGGAAGAGTTTGTTTGTTTGAACGCGCTAATCTCAGGAACTACCGGTCGGATCTGAAAAATTCTTTTTGTATACGATAGCCCAGTTATTCTGGAAGGCTATAGGCTATATAACATAACGCTTCGACCCTTTGGGGCCGGGCAAAAGGCTAAAAAGTCTAAAAGATAATGTTGGCTAATCTCAGGAACTAGCAGTCGGATTTTAAAAATTATTATTGCCTATGATAGCCCAATTATTCCCAAAGGCTATAGGCTATATAAAATTACGCCACAACTGCCTGGGCCAGACAAAAATAATAAAATGGTCAAACGAGAACGGGGAGGGTTGGGTCAAAGGCAAAAAAAGGCCAAACGAATAGGATACAATGTACACACATCAACAAAGTCTAGGGATATTTTATATTTCATCAAATATCTAAAAATCTATGAAGAATTTTCTGATACAGCAAATAGAAGAATCATAGATTATTTTAAGGTCTTTAATAAAAATAAAAAACATTTCGTGTTTTTTTTTGTTTTAAATAAAAAAATTAATTTTTTTAATCATCATGGAAAATTAGTATGATAACAACAAACATTTCTTCTTAAAAAACTATTAATTTTAATAAAAATGGAAAAAATCTTGTAAAATCTAATCATTAATAATCAGTGTTGCCACCTCTTACATTGATTACACATCGACATCGATTGTTAATACTTAAAATTAAATTGTCAATGTCTTGCTGCGGTATGAGGTCCCATGTCCTTTGCAAGTGTTCGTAAAGTTGTTGTTCAGTCGTCAAATTTGGTGGAAAATCTCTCAAAGCTTTTCGTTGTAACATGTCCCAGGCATGCTCGATAGGATTTAAGTCGGGCGACTGTGCAGGCCAATCCGAAACTTGAATATCGTGCTCTCGGAGAGCGGTCGATACCAGCCGCGCCGTATGGCAAGGAGCATTATCGTGCATGAGTAGAAATTCATGGCCTATTTGAGTTCTGTGTGGGACAATAACGGGCTCTACTACCTCCTCGTGGTATTTTTGTGCAGTCATGCTGCCTTGGATCCAAACGAGTTGGGTTCGTCCGCCAAGACGAATTCCTGCCCACACCATGATTGTCCCGCCTTGGTATGGGTGGACCTCCTGAGGGTGCCGTAGACGGCTAACTCTCCCTGGAGCTCTCCAAACGCGTGTTCTTCGTGAATCCGGGTGAAACCCAAACCGGGACTCATCGGTGAACAGCACCAAAGACCATTGTTCGTCACTCCATGGTAAATGCTCCCGAGCCCACGAAAGCCGCCGACCGCGATTGCCACGTCGCAATGCTGGAACACGCAATGGTCTTCGAGCATGAAGATCAACTTCATGTAACCTTCTTCGCACGGTTTGGTCGCTTACCAGCAGCTGGTGGTCCTCCTGGAGACTTTGCACTAGTTGCAGCGCTGTGATATTGGGTTGTCTTCTGGCGGTCATTTGGAGAAATCGATCCTGTCTCTGCGTAGTAACACGATATCTACCTGTGTGCTGTTCGGCCACATCTCCAGTACTGCGATAACATGACCACAACCTTGATATCACATTTTGACTGGTATGTAGGGCCTCAGCAACGACGCGTTGAATTGCACCATTTTCTAACATGCCCACGGCTCGTAACAGTTCATCTCGACTCAAATGACGACGTGACATGACTTTTAAAGTTCGTACGTCACGTTAAATTAAAAAAGAAAAACAATTAAAAACCCTTTTCATTAATAATTATAATAAAACAGTTTTAACTTTCTTTAATGTAACGAATTACTAGCAAATTTGCCGCCATATTTTGTTTATTATTTTGTTTTTTTTCTTTCCATGTTCAAATTTTGAAAATAGAATAAAAGAGGTTTTAATCTGTATATAAACTTTTTGTGGAAACTAACAAGGTTCTAAACTATAAACTCGTAAATAATTTAGGATTAAGATATCCCTAGACTTTGTTGATGTGTGTATATGGGTATCGTTTTCGAGATTTTCGGTACGCTGATTATTATTATGAAACTAGCTGACCCAGCGAACTCCGTATCGCTTTTTTAAGAGTTTTTATTTAATTCCCTATTTTCCAAGCCCCTTTTCCAAAGTTACCATTGACTTAGCACTTAATCTCTTATCATTTCAGAGTCTATAAATGATGAACAAACAAACATAGATTTTTACATAACATTGAATTCCCCATTCCTTAAAATATCGGAGACGATACCCATATCGACTTTAAAAAAAATATCTAACTATCCGCCATCTTTGATCACGAAATAGATGTTGTATTTGGATTCACCATCCCTTAAATCATCAGAGACGATACCCATATTGATTTTTTTAATTTTTCCCATCCGCCATCTTTGATTTCCCATCCGCGATCTTTAATCATGAAATAGATGTTGTATTTGGATTCCGCATCCCTTAAAACATCGGAGACGATACCCATATTGATTTAAAAAAAAAATCCCATCCGCCATCTTTGATCACGAAATATATGGTATTTTTGAATTCCCCATTGCTTAAAATATCGGAGACGATACCCATATCGACTTTTAAAAAAATCCCGTCCATCATCTTTGATTTCCTATCCGCCATCTTTGATCACGAAATAGATGTTGTATTTGGATTCTCCATCCCTTAAATCATCAGAGACGATACCCATATTGTTTTTTTTATTTTTCCCATCCGCCATCTTGAATCACGAAATAGATATTTGAATTCCCCATCCCTTTAAACATCGGTGACTGATACGCATTTGATTTTTTAAAATTTTCCCATCCGCCATCTTTGATCACGAAATAGATGTTGTATTTCGATTCCCCACCCCTTAAAATATCGAAGGCGATAACCATATTGATTTTTAAAATTTTCTCATCCACCATCTTTGATTTCCCGTCTACAATCTTGGACAACAATCATCACGCTATCACCTATGAGCCTAGCAGTGTCATTCAATAAATTTAATAGACTTGAATTCAAAGCAACACAATAAATTGTTTGTATCGAGATAGTGACAAACGCATAGTTTGTGTTTTTAACGTTTAGTCTTTAGTTTATCAGAATCCGTTTATTCATATCAAAAGTTATCGAAATTTAAAATATACGTGGTATTGTTACCAAGTGATTCGGACATACAATTTGGGCAGAAATATACTTTACAACACCGGGTCTTCTCACGATTCCCCTAAGGAAACCGGGGGGAAACTGATGCAGGTGGTTGACTGTCTCAGTGGGTTCGGCCGCCGCCTGCAGCTGCAGACGGGTCACGGGGGTGTGGTCCTTGCCACTGGCGTCGTATCCGGGCGTCTAGTCCGGGTGTGTTTCACGCCGCTAGCGAGACCTGACCCCACCGGCAGTATTCCCAGGAGGGGAACGTCCGGTGAGCGATCTACGAGCCAGCGGCGGCTTGTTCGGTGGGGGCTTCGCTTACGTTGGCGAGGTCGAGCTTGCTGGGGGAGGCTCCCGACAAGCGCCCGTCAGCCGACGTGAGCGAGCTGGAGTCAATCCGGTGTGACTGCTGCGGGGATCAAGTCCCGCGGCAGTGGTCGGTCCGGTGGGCGCCGATGGTATGGCGCCAGCTCCCGCAGGTGGCGGAAGGATGACCCGTCAGCGCGGGCGAACATGTTAGCGCTCAGGCGACCGATGAAGTCGTCGAGGCTCTCCATGCGTAGGTCCCTGGAGATGACGTCGTTCCTCACGTAGCGAGGGGCGTCTACAATGGCGCGTAGGGCGAGCGACTGCTGCGCACGCAGCCGTTTGCGGAGGGTCTCCGCAGCCAGCGCGTACCACGCTGGGGAGGCATAGGTGAGGCGGGTGCGGATGTATGCCTTGTAGACAGCCAGCTTCGCACGGAGGGGAAGTCCGGACGCCAAGACAGGACGCAGGAGAGCTCGAGCGGTTCGCGCTTGGCCAACAACGTTCTTCACGTGTGGGGCCATCGTGAGACGACGGTCTATGGTCACGCCGAGGTATTTCACCGTCGGGGACCAGTCGACGTGGTGTCCGAGCATGGTGAGAGGCGGGGGCAGTCTCCGTCCACCCATGGAGATTGCCTGGGTCTTCGCCACGTTGACCGTCAGTCTCCAGTCTTCCAGCCAGGGCGGGAGTGCATCCAGTGCGCGCTGCATCTTAACCGCCGCGTGAACGGGGTTAAGGGAGGTGGTGATGTAGGCAGCGTCGTCTGCGTACAGCGCCAGCATGGCGCCTCCAGCGACGGGGATGTCGTCCGTGTACCTGCTGTAGTACACGGGCGAGAGGCAACTTCCTTGAGGTACGCCGGCTCTGATGGGCCGCTCGGTTGACAGGACGCCGTCAACTGTCACTTGAAAGCGCCTGTCCTGAAGAAAGGTGGCCACAGTCTTGACTACTCGGCGGGGAGTAGTAGACGTGGACAGCTTGTAGACCAGGCCGGGCGTGCCAGACGCGATCGAACGCCTTCTCCATATCGAGAAGTACTGCAACAGCGCTCTCCCTCTTGTTGAGGGCCACCGTCATGTGGTGCAGTACTCTCGCGAGCTGGTGCGTCGTGGAGTGTTCGGCTCGGAACCCGAACTGCTCGTCGCGTGGCTGGATGTGCGGTACAAGATGCAGCAGTAGAAGCTTCTCGAAGACTTTCGAGAGTGTCGACAGCAGCGTGATGGGCCGATAGCTTTCGGGCTTCAGTATGTTCTTCCCGGGCTTGGGCAACATTATGACTCGGCCGAGTCTCCATGCTGCGGGAAAGTGGCTTGTGCGGAGGATACCGTTGAACAGCTGCGTCAGCGTCGCGATTGCTCGCGGAGGTAGGTGACGCAGGGCTTCGTTGGTGATCCGGTCGGGACCTGGGGCTTTCCGCAGTTTGGTACGGCGAATCATTCGCTGCACCTGACCCGGGGAAAAGACTACTGGGTCTTCCATGGGGGCTATCGGCGATTGGAAGTAAGACTCCAGACGCTGCTGGATAGCTTCTACATGCTGCATGTCGGAAGCTGGATTCGGCTGGAACTGAGTCTCCAAGTGGTCGGCAAAGATCTCCGCTCGGTCCTCAGGGCGGTAACGTGGGGTACCGTCATCAGCCAGGAGGGGCCTAATCGGAGGTTGCTTCCCAGAGAGCTGGCGGCACAGGCGGTGAATGCCTGACCAGTCTTCACCTGCTCGCTCGATGGTGCGGTGCCAGGACTCGGTGGCGACTGTCTCCAGTGCACTCGAGATCTTCGCAGCCAGAGCGTTGAGCTGGGACTTCATAGTCGGGCATCGGGTGCGTTGCCATTGGCGTCTGAGCTTCCTCTTCCTCTCGATCATCGCCATGATGTGAGCCGGGAGTTGGGGAGGCCGGCGTGTCGACGCAGCGTCCAGACGCGAGACTCGAAGCGCTGTGTTGATGACAGCGCTGAGTTGCTCAGCGAGTGTGTCGACGTCTGCGTGGGTCTCGATCCGGCGATAGGGCGCGTGCTTCGCCATGTATTCGGCGAATGCTTGCCAATCCTGGCGGTGTCGAGAGGGCGGCGTCACGGTTCGAGCCGGAGCACTCGACAGTGTGAGGAGTACAGGTTGGTGGTCCGAGAGGAGGTGATCGTCCAGGACGTCGATCGATGGTGCGGTCGGCAGGCCGTGGATGACCGTCAGGTCGATGACGTCTGGTGTGAGGGCTGTCTGGTACGGGTAGTGCGTCGGGACCTCTGGCCCCAGCACGTCGTAGCCGTTGCGGTCTGCATCGTCCAGTAGACGGCGGCCGTCAGGGCAGGTGGTGGTGGAATTCCAAGCCGTGTGTTTAGCGTTGAAGTCGCCCGCGACTATGGTCGCGTTCGGCGAGTCCAGCAGGGCGTGAACATCAGCCGGCGCTAGTCTGTTGCTGGGCGGCTTGTAGAAAGCAAACACACGGATGGGGCGGCTGTCAATGCAGACTTCTACGCCAAGGGCGTACGACGACTGCAGCGTTGGTACAGGCAGCGGTTGGTGGACGATCCGTCTCTTCACTAGGACTGCTAATCCCCTGTACGCAGTCCCGGTTGGAGAAATGTGGTCCTCTCGGTACACATGGTACCCTGGCATCTTAAAAGAGGAGCTGGTCTTAAGGTGCGTCTCGTTGACGAGGGCAATGTCGACCTGCCGCTGGGAGAGCAGCAACCTTAAGAGCCTGGTCTTCTCGGGGGACACTCCGTCGGCGTTCCAGTATACAATGCGTAGGCTACTAGCGGCCATAAGCGCATAGTTCGCCTACGCATTTGAGGATCAGCGGGACCGGATCCCGCCCGTCCTGCAGGGCCTGTAGTACGGCGTTGAGCGCGCCGATGGCCATGGTGATCACTGGGTCTACTCGTGGCGGCGCCGGCGTGGTGGGCACCGGCGCTGGCGCTGCAGCCTGCTTCGCCTTCGTCCCCCTTGAGGGGGCAGCGACCACAGGTGCAGTAGACTGTACCTTCTTCTTGGCCTGCTGCGTGGATGTCGCAGCAGACATGCTCCGGGTTCTCCTTCGCCTCCTCCTTTTCCTACCGGCTGCCCCCTGGGCAGGGTTGGCAGCGGCCATAAGAGAGCCGGGGGCGTTTTCTTCGGCAGCAACAGTGGGCGTTTGTTTCGTGGCTGCAGAGGTGCGAGCCACTGTGCCGGCTCGTTTGTTCCGCGCCTCCTTGCGGAACACCGGGCAGGCAATGTTGTTGGCCGTGTGAGCACCTCCGCAGTTCGCGCAGGTGGGTGGCGACTCAAGCGGGCGTGGGCAGTCCTTCGCGGCGTGCTCTTCTCCGCAGCGCACACAGGCTGGGGGCCTGTGGCAATTGTGTGAAGAGTGCCGGAACAGTTGGCATCTGTGGCATTGCGCGGGGCCTTTCTTGCCGCGCCATGCCTCGATTTTGACGCCGGGCATACAGAGTAACTCTGTTACGTCATATATGCCCGGCGTGATGTTTGGGGTCCGTTGCAGCTGCGCGTGGAACAGGCATCCGGGACGGCCGGTGCGCGCCCGTATGGCGCGGACGTACTCCGGGATGTAACCGAGTTCCCGGAGTTCCCTCTCGATGTCCCCGGGGTCGGTGTTTGAAGGCAGGCCTCGAATTGCTACCTTCACACTCTGCTCGGCTGGGAGGGAGTAACAATACCAGGATATCCTGGTCTCTTTCTCCAGCTGTGTGAGGTAGCGCTGGGTGGTCCGGTATTCGGCTTCCGACTTCGGCATGAAGCGAATGCCTTTACCGTATGCGCGGCTGTTCGGCGCGTACCCGAGCCGCTTTTTGAGCTCCTTCAGGTGCGTCGGCCAGTCCGGTAGTACCTCTACCACGAGTGGCGGGTACCTGGTCTTCGCAGGAGCGGGGATGGTGGTGGTCGTCGCAGTGGCGGTGGTGGTGGTGTTTGCCACTGGAGTAGGTAGCGGTGCTGCAGCAGCGGTGGTGGTGGCAGTAGATGCCGCAGTGGTAGACGCACCCGCTGCAGTCACGGTGGCAACGGCGGCGTAGGACGGCCCGGTCTCCATGGGGGAGACCGAGGTCGTGCTGGGTAGGCTGAAGGGCGGCGTCGTGAAGATCGCCTGCCTCTTCTCGGCCATCTGAGGGGGTGAAGGGAACCTCTCCGGTGAGATGATTACCGGAGGCGCCGTGTATCGCGGCGCGCTGGGTGGCAGGTCCTGCCTGTCCGGTGGTGGTGGTGGTGCGCTGTGCGTCAGTGGCCTCTTCTCTCGCCGCTGCTGAGGCGCCATCTGCAGGAGGGCAGCTGATGTCGCCAGAGGGACGAGGTGCGGTGGCAAGGCTGCAACGCGTTGGTCGGCAGTGGATGCCGGAGTGGCGCCGAATGAGGGCACGGCGCCGGACGGTTGCGTGGCACCGGTCGGTTGTCCGGTGCGGGATGGTGGTGCGGCGCTGGTGCTTGCCTGCGGCCACACAAAGGGGTGCGCAGCACGGGTGTGCTGGGCGGGTAGCGGAGGGTCGGCTTCCGGGGTGATGCCTATCGGAGGCATCGATGGTGCCGAGAGTCTGGGTGGTACCGGTGACGACCTCGGCGTGGGCGTCGGCGTCGGTGTTACGGGCAGTGGACTGCCCGCAAAGTATTCCTCACCCCCAAGACCGGGTGTTATGCTGAGGGGAGGTGGAGTGGTGCGGGGCGCTCGGCAGACCTGCTGGTCGTTTATCATGCGCTCGACGCCCGCCTGGATGGTGGCGAGCGGAGCGACACGCGAGCGCCATATGCTGCGTCTGGGAGGAGGCGGGCGGGTTGCCTTCCTCGACGGAGGGTATTGCTGTTGATGTGGGGGCGGCATCCTTCAACGCCACATCCTTCCCGCGGCAAATAGTAAACACCGCGGTCGAGACGCGGCGGTTTGAACGCAGCGGTTGAGACGCCGAACTGTGTTGATGGCGCGGCGCGGTTGCGGCGCGGCGCGGTGATGCCGCGGCGCGTTAGCACGTCGCGGTCAGCCACGCGACGCGGAGGCGACACGCGGACGGCACGCGACGGTCGAACGCGACGCGGTTATAAACGCGGCGCGGTAATGCACGTGGCTTAGGTTGGGGGGCTGTCGTGCGCGGTCTCTGCCGACCTCCTCGGCACACGACCCCCACTGATACGGCCCCCGGGGCTTGCCGCTGGTGGCAGACCGAGGACCGAAATCAGAAGTGAGCCGTGTGTTAATCCTAAGATGTCGGTAGGTGCACAATAACTTTAAGATGGTGTCCCCGCGTGAGCGTGTTGTGACGCACACGGAATAATAATTATTTTACGAGACCCGAGCGCTGCGAGAAGCGACGACTGCACGCTACGACTGCCGGCGGGCTACCAGAAATATACTTTAGATTATTTTCTAATATTTATATTGTCAGTGCGGGATCTTAACACCGACTTTTAATTTTGCCAGTGGTGCCATCTAGGAGTATTACTTAAAACTATTATTTTACAGGTGCTTTTGCCGACTTGCTCACAACAAGAAATAGCTGTAGAGTGGAATATTTTTATTGCACACAATTACAGCTTATATTACATAGTAGAGCATCGTAGACTTACTATTCGAGTATTACTTTTTGTGTGCAAAGATTCAAATTAACTAATAATTATTTCATCCGGCCAGATAGTAGGTATTTATTAAAAGAAAGAGCTAAGAATTTAGGTGGCAGGTACAGGTTACTACTTTTCTAATAGGTAAGTACAGTAAGTAAGAAACTTAAATATGAGTGTGAGTTTCATCAACCGATCATTATGTTATTTTACATTATCAAGGCCACAGAAAGGGATACTTAAAGGATACCGACTTCCACGCGAGCGAAGCCGCGGGCACAGCTAGTTATCAGTAAGAACTGTTTGC
Organism: Euclidia mi; assembly: GCA_944739405.2. Classification (NCBI taxonomy): domain Eukaryota; kingdom Metazoa; phylum Arthropoda; class Insecta; order Lepidoptera; family Erebidae; genus Euclidia; species Euclidia mi. Next base: position 4,479,019 of record OX123187.2, on the reverse strand, counting down.
TGGACAAACATTCTGTTGCGCATGACACTAATTACTTTGTGGATTAAACATTACCCTAAAAGGTTTATTCAAATATATAGCAGGTTGTGGAGCGAGACGTGGGATGCTGTCTAGTTCATATTGTTGTCTAGCTAAACTCGCCGACTTAAAAAGGGATGTGTTTGTTTGGGAAAAATGGATCTATTAATATCACGTATTTCAATTATTAATTAGTATGATTAATAAAGTTCCCAATCATTACAAGGACTACAATATAGGTATATTTAAATCTAAAATTAAAAAGATGCTATTAGAAAAGGCTTATTATAATATATATGAATTTTTGAATGATGCTAATCTTGTATAAATGACATGAATATTTAACAACTGTTTTCTATTTTATTACATAATTTATATATATTTTGAAAAATCCTGAATATTTTGACTAATTATTTTTGACATTGTATAAGAATTTATTAAATTAAGCATGTAATTTGTACGCCGGTTACGGAAGAACATGTTGATACTTTTAAGACTGATATACCATCCATTTTTGTAAACACACATGTTTTGACAAATAAACGTTATCTTATCTTATCTTATCTTATCTTATTAAACGCTGCTGGGAGGTAAAGCCGTCTCATTCTATAGGGTGTCTCGTCTGTAATCTGTGTACAATAAACAATGTTTTATTAAGAAGCTCGTACTCGTCGCTCGTCTACAAATGGTCTGTGATAACCCGTTTATTATATTACACAGCTGAAGACGCAGTATCAAGGAGTAGCGATTTTCTGCAATTTGTATCAGACGCCGAGGGTCGCCGCATCCGAAGTTTCGGCGCCAGGACGAGCGACCATGGGGCGTTTCGTCAACTTCCCAAAAGCTCGTCAGACTCGATTGTTTTTATCGTAAAAGGCGCGACGGCTCCCTCGACATATTATGTTCATGAGAGAGTGTTTATTCTCTGGCGAGTCTCTTCATAAAGCTGCTCGTTTGATATTATAAAATGTACCTAAATGACATACGCTTGCTATTACGCTGATTTGGTTTTTATTCTTTGTTACTTTCAAATGAATCAATTCTAGAAGACAGTGCAGACGGAATGAAAATATGTATCTAATAATTATGTTCTGCTAAATGTTTTTTCTTCATACATGTAGAGATTGTCTCCGTTGCTGTAATCACGCTATTTTTGCCAAATTATGTGCAAAGGTTAATCCTCTGAGTCTTTTTAGTGCAACACATTAGTTTACGGTAGTAGAGCCTTGCTGATTTCAGCATGAATGGGCCTGCTCGACCGGGGAAGTACTACCCTCTCACAGAAAATCGACGTAAAGTAACAGTACCTAAACTGTTGCGTTTCGTTCGATGAGTGAGAGTGCCGGAGGCCCTATCCCCTATTCCTTATCCTATCCCTTTTCCCAACCCCAAGAGGCGACAAAGCTCTTGTGACTCCTGTTATGTTACTTGTGTCCATGGGCAGCGGTAATCGCCTACCATCAGGCTATCTGTCTGCTCGTTTGCCGCTCATTACTATATAAAAAAAAGCATCGATATCTGGACCCGCTCTCACCCGACACATAGCGACACTCGATACCCGACACCGACATCTGACACCAACACCCGACACCGACATCTACACCCGACACCTGCACCTGACCAGTGTGAACACAATCAAGTGGCGGGTCGCTCTTACCTCACTGCAAATACTTATTACACAAGTCCCGCGGGACGTAATATTCATATCTTTCATTCATCTCAAACATGGTCGAACAAAATAAAAAGACAAGCTATAATCTTATCTCCATAAATGAGTCCACGAATACACAGCGCGTTAGTTGAGAGATGTCTGTGATTGAGTCAACTACAAGTGACTACAACCATAGTAAAAACAGAATAGTAGGATAGCTTCATACAAATCGGCCGCCGCCGCCGCGCTGGTTTGGATGTATGCGTGAGTCGCCGGGGCGCCGTGTATGCACGCACTTTTCACGCACACAATCTCACGAGCAAGGCAAGCTCGGCGCGGATTCAGTAGTTTCAGTACGGGATGCGGCGCGCGTCTGATCGCGCGCATTCATGTAGGTACTACACTGCTCGCCCGCTCGAATTGTTTATGTACATTCAGTTTTGTAATAAACGTTATTAATATTATACAATGTGTTAAACGACAGTAAATTAAACTTGTTACATTTTTCTCGCTATAAAGGGCATTTAGATAGTTATATAACGCTTAGCTAGTCAGTAGGTATTTGAAAAAAAAAATATGCAAGCTTAAATTCTGAAGTATTCAGCGAAATCACTTAAAAACGGCGAAAAAGCGCGCGCGCCGACAAAGCCGGCGCCGCGGTGTAAACACATGACAACCCGTGCGTCAACGCAAGAGTAGGCAATTAACTCGCCGAGCGGCCTTAGCTAGCTTACTATTCTATTTTTACTATGCTACAACTGTAGCTGAATGCTCAACGAGGCGCTAACTAATGCATTATTTAATGTTATCTGTTAGAAGCGACTTGTGATTGTTGTCCTTTTTGGTTTAATTCTATAAACTCTAACTGAATTTACACGAAATTCAATTAGTCTTGACGTGGCTGACATCAAAATGCGATTTGTTGGTACTGAGTCCCGCGGAGGCCTGCGGTCGGAGCCGGGCGTTGCGGGGCTCACAGACGATCTCTTATTTCACTTAATCGTATTAAACTTCAGCTAGAGCTACCTACGTGCTCGCGGTGAATAATTGTGACATTATAATAAATTAATAATTCATACGACACGTAAATAATAATGATGGTATCCAATGTAGGTACACACACACTACTACACACTTATGTGTCTACGTTTAGCCATCCTTTTACTTTGAGGTTTGTTTTTAGATACAAAAAAATAAACTTTCTATAATATGAGATAGACATTTCTACCCAGAACTGTTGCTTATTGTTTACTACGTTCAAGCGGATCTTAGTTTACTATGAAATATTTGCTGCTGAGACCACGCCGTATATTTATATCATAACTGCGTTGGTTTGGCACTTGTGCTGTTCTCGTGTGAAATAGAGGATGTTGTGAAGTAAGTGTTGTGTCGAGTGTGTACAGAGTACTGACACACACATGTTTATGAATTAGAGACGGCTTTAAAACAAGTTTCTAAAAATTCAGGCCAAGGTCACTTCTGCCGGTGACCCTGATATAAAGTGATATGAAGTGACCTCCAGTACATTAATCATGGCTACTCCGTCCCGTCGCTCCCAGGGGATGCTCCCGATATAAATGAGTTGGTGTCGTGTTTGTCGTGTGTGTCGTTTGTGGCCGGAGTGTGGGTCGGAGCTGCGGCTGCGACGTGTTTGTATCTACGTCGCGCGTCGTCAGCTCACACAAAAACCAACAATACGGAGTTTTCTCTATATGCACGATATTATATATTTGCTACATAAGTGCCAGACGACCAGTGTATCGAGAGACGGTTATGTTTATTGGCGACGGGTGCATTCACTTGTGTTAGGTACTTTACTTCTAAACATCGCGGGGTTAGGTATATAAGCTGTCATTTGATAAGATATCAAAAAGAAAAGGGTTAATATTTTTAAAATAAAAGTTGTGCGCCCGGTGTGAGGTGGAGAGGGGGGAAGGGGGATAAGGTATCCCTCGTTCGTCACTTGTTTAAGTGCGGACCGATTTCAATAAAAGTTTTGGAAACGATTTAGAAGAGTTTATGGATTTTATTTAACAATATATTAGTAGGTATATATTATTGAAGTATCATATTAATAAAAAATACTTTTGTTCAGAAAGAGTTCATTTGCATGTTGTTCATATGGCGACCTTTGTTGTATCCAATACAATCAGTAAATCCAACTGTAAATATTTACTTGAGTGAATATTCGAATGAATACATACAGATGTGAGTATGACGCATTACATTTAATACATAATAACACAACAAGTCCACAACTAGAGTTAATCCCTGCGTCCCGGAGGACTTCACTGACATTCAAACTATTTTGAACACTCCAACAAAGATAATCACATTTTTATATAATTTGCAAGCACGGTAGTATAACAACCTCCAAAATCTTTGTAGTCCGGTCAAATTATTCCAAAAAACAGAGGTGAGGTTACAATTACTCGCGCTAGTCAAGGTTTAATGAAACCGAATTTCCAAAAAATATATTTATTTGGAAAGCAAGGTGTTTACAGAGTCGATGGCGAGAACAGAATGATTCAAATACAATTGTAAAGTTATAAAGTAAGTACATGAAATATGGTTGCCACAGGTTTCATATATCTGGGAAGCAAGTGACAATCAGCATTATTTGTTCTAGAACATTCGATGGTTACACGGGTTTCCAGTAACACGTATTATAAAGTTGGAGTCAGCATAATTTGTTCTAGAACTTTCCATTAAGTTTCTCACGCTGCCTTACACGTGTTATGTAAAATGCTATGTTAGCCCCTTCATATGGTATATAGGTTATTTAGGGCTGAGTAGGCATATATCTATGGGAGTAGCATCCTTAACTCTCTCCGCTGAGAACTTCAAGGACTGTTTAAAACACCATTATAAATGAAATCTTAAAAGTCCTCATTGATCCAACACCGGAAAAAAATACGCGTATCAAATTTCACAAAAATTAGTATTTCGCGATTTTCAGCAAAACGGTACTTTACCGTTTGGCTGAAAAACGCAAAAAACCCTCGGTTACTTTTGACCCTGGGTGCGAATTATTGTAACTTCAGATGTGTAAATTGACCGGACTATTGTTGATTATTTTATTTTATAGGCAGAAACAAGTCAATGATTGATATAATCTACTCGTTTAGCAACAAGTCCTTAACCTAATCTCATTTAGTAATTCCAGCTACGTGATGAATTATAGATGAGTTGTAATGAGTAATTAGTCTTATTTTAAGCTTCTTAAGTTTTGACAGAAACGACAGTTTGCCGCTATGCTTAGGTGCAGTTGTTCCCCTTTTAGCGGATTTTGCACGTTTTCTACACCACTAGATAAAAACTCTCCGATATACAAATGTTCCTACGAGCTTTTTCTTTATTCTCAAAGCAACCTGAAAAATAGACGACCTAGTATTCTGAGCTAAAACCAAACGCATGTTTTACTATGAATAAATCACATGAGAGAAATAGACGAAAAACTACTGAACTGGAGCGGATCCACAGGGGCGCAGGTATAAGTTGACTAGACAGGCACTGTGCACCGTTGACCGTTGGCATTGAAAACACAAGTGGTAATTAATATTCAATTATGCTGATTGCCACTTATTTATTTTTTGTAGCAAAATGAACAGACTCAGACTTTTTGATTTCAGCCTGAGTGGGCGGCGACCAGACAGGTCGTTTTCTCATAAATTTAGGACGTGGACTAACCTATTCATAGAAACACACAATAAATAAGCCGTTATAACTTTATGAAGACGTTGTTGTATAGATAGCCCCGTCATAGCTGTTTGTTGAATACTCTATTCCTATTATACTTCAGGCTATGTCTAGCAAACTACAATAAGCAATTTAACGTTATTTGTGAATGTGAAAAATCACGGTTTCATAACCGTAATTTGCGTTTTAATGTACGTGGGTAATATTTTCGTTTACACAAAGCAATTGCCAATGCCGATTATTTATAAAAGGAGTAGTGTGGGGGATTTTTGTAAGAAAATAAAATGTTTTGCTCAGTTTATGAGGCAGCCACTAAGTACGATGGTAGGGGTGGCGGCGGCGTCGGCATCGGCCCACGCTGATGATAAAGTGATAGCGATCTGCGCTATAATTGCTGTCAGTCGATCAGTATCTGAATTGGATCAGCTCCAGGCCAAGGTCGGGGGCAGTCGCCGGTCACTGGGCATCTAAATTATAAAAACCAGGGCAGGGCGTGACGAGCGAGTCCCTTGTACATTCTTACGACTACTTTATCACGATATATGTTTTAATATGCGCAACAATGAGTTTAAGATACGTAAATCCTATAACGACTGTTGAAGTTCTTCATGACAGCCGGGACCGACGCACTAAACTTTGAAATGTCATTTGTGCGGGCCCTGGAATTGAACCCGGGACCCATCACGCGTCTATCAGTCTTTCCACTAGGCTATCGCTGGCAATGGCAAAAAATGTTCGTTTCTGTAATTTTCTCTACTTTTAGCGGGAGATGTGTGTGTGTTCTAGTGTGCCCTAGCGACTTAATTTCCTCTCTGCCCAAGCACTCGGCTCGGCTTGAGAAGTCCGTGAATTCATAGTAATTGGTACAAATAATCTAATGTCTAATGATATTTTTACTTGGTTGTTATCTCAGCCCCTTAGTTCATTTAGTCTCCAAACTAAACCGGACAAAACAACGCTTTATAGGTTCCTAGTAATTTAGCTACAATGAAATGGATGACTTTGTATCCAGTTGCGTTGTGAACGTATGCTAACGGTTACGCTATAATGCTATTAATTGTGTTCTTAAAATTGTGTGTATCTAAGTAGGTATCCACGTAAACTTTGAGGTAGCTAGTGTTATTTTTAAGTAGGTAAATCTGTAAATTTATGTAAGTATTCAAGTATTCATTCATCTACTGTAAATAAGTAGATAGTTTATTTATGATCATCATTAGACACGACAGCAGTCTAAGCAGAAATGTCCGCCGTGTAATGTCCTTAAGACCACATAGAGACATCCCTACTACTTTAAAAAGGCTAATCATAACATTTTCGTTAAGGTTATGGTTAAAGTGAAGCTTATATTGGACTTTTGGTATGGACCAAAAGGTTAGAAACGTCAAGGACGCGTTTACGCATGTATCAAAAAACCACATATTTCCGGTACATTTTACGACAATTTTAGATAATAACTAATAAAATTAATGATTACGATAAATTGATTACTTTTTTATCTATAAATCAATCTGAAAATAAATAATAAATATTTAATTATTATTAATTTAAAATCGATTCGAAACTGCCTCTAAATCAAAAATAGCAGCATATACTGCTATTTTTGGGTACAATTTTCTCTCTATTTTTACATTTATTTAGATTTTCAAAGTTAGAATAGGGTAGAAAATATAGTCAACTCAAAAACAATCTCTTTCTTTTGTTCTTTTTTTTCTTAATTGTAGATTAGTTTTAGGTTTAGCTCTTATCTTTAATATTTAATTATTACAATGTATATATACCTATATGTTTTGTACCTATTACGCAATAAACGGTTCTTGTCAAAACAATCAGAAAATATTGTAAATTGACTCAAAAAGACAAAAATCATCTTACATTTTTCTTCTATTTTGCTCACATACGTGTGTGTGGCAATAAGGGTCGTTTTATTTAGCCACTTTCTTGATTTATATATCCAAATTCTACAATGACTAATGAGATCTCAGTCTGCGCCATGCCCTGGTAACTGACGAACAACTTTTTTTTTGTGAATAATGCCATCCTATTGCCAATCTAGGGAACTTTTTTGTCAGTGTTGCCATGGTACTCTACACAAATTGTCAAAATTTATATTTTCTTCAATAAATCCAAAGTTTAATAAGAATTTATTTATAAAAAAAACTTACTTTTATTACCATTATTATTATATTATTTTACTAGTTTGAAACAATTTTGCATGACCACAAATATTTTTTGTTGGCAAACAATGGAAACCGTTACATAAATTAAAAACAAACAATAAATGTCAGTAACGTCATTGTCACAAGAAAATTTGCCGGCTGTGTGTTTACATACTTTTTTCTTGTGATTCTTGGTATTTTATTGGTATTTACGTAGAGTTGAGCTTCAGTTCCTACGTATAATATTCAGGAATATCTATTTCAGCATTACCTGTGTTGTTTGTGTAAGTAAGTGTTTGTGACATAGGTACTTAAGATAGGCCCTCCTAAAGGAGTTTGGACCATATATCTAAGTGTAGTGTTCTGCTCATTTTACTGGCAAGAGCTTTTATTATTATGGTACAGCAGACCATGATCAAATGCATCCTATTATACAACAGGCTCGAAATCAATATATTAAAGGAAAGAGCAGAAAAAGAGAAACACAAACTGGTGTAAAAATTAATGTATAGCTAAATAAATACATTTGATATTATATTTTTGCCTTATTTTTTCCTAACTAAATAAACCTATACAGCAGGACCTCTAATCCGAACCCATTGTAACTGATTTGGCCGATTCAGATTAGGAATTAACATCTTTATTTTCTCTAGTAAAGTGTTTAATTTCTTAATGTAAATAAGTCGAAATGATATTTCGTGAACTTTGAAATTGTATTAAAATTCAAGTGTTCGTGATATTTCCCATGTAATAACGTTTTTCTTTTGGGAAAACGTTACATGAGAAATATCACGAACATTTGACTTATAATACAATTACGTACGTTACGCAGCGATAGCTAAAAAAAAAAATATTTCGTTTAGTTCCTTGAGTGGCATTCAGGTGGCGCTCAACGTTAAGATCTGATAAAATTGACAGTTGCCAGTCTATCTCCAGTTATAATATATATTAGTCTATGGTCTGCGCTTGAGCGCCGTCGGGAGTGGACTCTATGTCGCTTGTCGCTGCAGCCCGAAGTCGAAAAAAGCAATATACGAATACAAAATATTCGATAAAATCAATTTGATACTTCTCGTATTCTGTGCGAATTACATATGTACAAATAAGTTTCTTATTTTTTTATATAAATGGACATTATTACTTTATTTTGCTCCGTTATGTTGATTCAGGATATATTTCGGTATTAAGATAAATTATTTTGTTTCTTGCGTTGAAATCTGGTAAGATTATCTGGACTGATGGTATACCATCCCGTTCAAGTGTTGCGACTGGAACTCATAAAAGAGTAGACCTAGTTATGCCAGGTTGGGGCTCATTTTATTTGTTTTGGTGAGATCCTACCACTGGAACTTATGAAGTAACCTTCCAGGGTTATTCGATGACTCTTGCTGGTACTCATATGTGAGTAAAGCTAGGCATGCTGAGTTTGGGCTCATTTTGTTTGTACATTAGAAACCCTAGCACTGGAACTTATGAAGTGACCTTCCAGGGTTATTCGATGACTCTTACTGGAACTCTTATGTGAGTAGAGCTAGGCATGCCGATGTTGGGCTCATTTTGTTTGTACATAAGAGACCCTACCACTGGAACTTATGAAGTAACCTTCCAGGGTTATTCGATGACTCCTACTGGCACTCTTATGTGAGTAGAGCTAGGCATGCTGAGTTTAGGCTTATTTTGTTTGTACATAAGAGACTCTACCACTGGAACTTATGAAGTAACCTTCCAGGGTTATTCGATGACTCTTGCTGGTACTCATATGTGAGTAAAGCTAGGCATGCTGAGTTTGGGCTCATTTTGTTTGTACATTAGAAACCCTACCACTGGAACTTATGAAGTGACCTTCCAGGGTTATTCGATGACTCTTACTGGAACTCTTATGTGAGTAGAGCTAGGCATGCCGATGTTGGGCTCATTTTGTTTGTACATAAGAGATCCTACCACTGGAACTTATGAAGTAACCTTCCAGGGTTATTCGATGGCTCTTACTGGTACTCATATGTGAGTAAAGCTAGGCATGCCGAGTTTGGGCTCATTTTGTTTGTACATAAGATACCCTACCACTGCAACTTATGAAGTAACCTTCCAGGGTTATTCGATGGCTCTTATTGGTACTCATATGTGAGTAAAGCTAGGTGTTAAGTATCAATAAAGAAACGACTGCTTGTAAAAATGCACACTCATTTATTCGAAGACATTCGTTTGACAAGAGCGCCGGCAAAAGGTACTCTGTGAGCGCCGGTCAATGCGACGCAGCCACAGACAATCCTTCAAAGATTACATATATGACAGATTATACATAACATTCCTCCCTCATAAGTCGACATAATAATTATGTGCAAGTAAACATTGAATAAAACCTTTTGTAATCTGTTCTTGGAATATTACGCAACGACACACGTGATAATGGGTTATGCCTCTGAATTTCTGTCAAAGAACTTTGCCCATCCATTGGTCCTCTTGACGATGTACTTTCCTGAAAGTCGGATTGAAGCGGCTCCATAAAGGCCCCTTCTGAAGTCACTAATGAGTCAGTGCGACTCATTGCTGCAGATGGTGACAGCGTAGGCGTCGCGTCGACGTCATGTTGTGTGGCCGATGTTGCCGCCGTCGCGTCGACGTCATTTCGTGTGGCCGATGTTGCCGCCTGCCGATAACTTCCTCCCCTATAATTTAGACCTGCGAGTGCGCCAGCCGAGTCAGGTCCTCCAGTGCAGTCTGAACCTGTTGGTTGTAGGCATGAACTTCTACCAACGGGTAGCAACCCTTCTATATCACTGTTGCAATCCCAAGACCTATCGTAATCAATAGAGGAACCTTTATATAAAACTAATTGGTTTTTATGCTTCCTTATACAGCAAAAAGAATAAATGTCTCTTACTAAATACATAACTGTGCCCAGCCACTTTACAATTACACCTTTATTCCAAATCTTTTTGTTATTTATAATTGTTTGGTATAATACTTTATTTCCAATGTTAAAAGTTTGTTTGTTGTTACCACCAAATGATTTAATTTGTGAACACTGTTTATTTTTTACCACATGAGCAACGGCGTCGGATGAAGAAGATACAGGTAAATTAGGATTAAACAAATCCAAACGTGATCTTATATTTTTACCAAACACTAACTGAGCTGGTGACAACCCTGTTGTACTATGAATAGAATTTCTATAGTCAAAAAGGTATTTTAATAAATTCAGTTTAGTCTGTCGAGTATTATTGTTAGCTAGAATACATGACTTTATGCCCTTTTTTACTATTTTTACGTAACTCTCAGCCTGACCGTTACTAGTGGGGTGATAAGCTGGTGAAGTCATATGTACAATACCATTGGATAAACAAAAATCTTTAAACTCTTTTGATACAAAAGCAGTGCCATTGTCACTCAATATTGTTTCGGGTAGTCCAAATCGCGACATAAAATCGTATAATTTATCGATTACTGCTAATGAGGTCGATGATGTTTTCATATTATAAACTTCCACCCATTTAGAATACGCATCAACAACAACTAAATAAGTATCGCCTTTTATTGGACCCAAGAAATATATGTGTAATCTAAAAAACGGCTGTGCAGGAAATTTCCACGGAGAAAGAGGAGCACGAGGAGGAGCCGGTCGAAGCTGCACACAGATATTGCATGAGTTGATCATTTTTTCTAACGCGGCGTCTATGCCCGGGTACCAAACTCGCTCTCGTGCTGCTGCTTTAGTTTTTATGATACCCAGATGTGAAGTGTGTAACTCTGAGATAACCCTCATCCGTAATTTTTCTGGTAAAACCACTTTATGGACCCTCATTACACATCCGTGTTCGTATGATAGCTGAACTCGACAGTAAAAATATGGTTTTAACCTACTATCGGTAATTTTGTTAGGCCATCCCTTTATTATATAACTGATGACAGTCCTAAGTACAACATCTTCTTTTGTTGCCCTACGTAACTCGTCTAACGTCACGGGTAGGCTGCCGTCTACCACAAAATTAATATAAGCAGCGCGATCTATGGACGGACACAAGTCGAATGAGTCACTGCTCGTCGATGCTCCCGCGCCAATCTTTACACAGCCCGTTGGCTGCGCCACCTTTACGTCCACCGAGGCTGGCTCCTCGGGAAGACTAGCACGCGATAAATAATCAGCGCAGTTATTATTACTTCGGACGTATTCTATGTTATAATTATAAGCACTCAGGTACAATGCGTAACGTTGAAGTCTATTTGCTGATACTTCTGGAATGCCTTTATATGGCCCGAAAATTGAGATTAAGGGTTTATGATCTGTTCGCAGAATAAAAGGATCTGACTTACCATATAAGTATTGGTGAAATCTTCGTACTCCAAAAATAATTGCAGTAGCCTCTTTTTGTATTTGAGCATAATTTTTCTCTGCCGCGTTGAGAGTACGAGAGGCAAAAGATATGGGTCGTTCGTACCCATCTGCGTCTATCTGTGACAGTATAGCGCCTAATCCGGTAGGAGATGCATCTACAGTTAAAATTAATTTTGCATTGGGATTAAAATGAGTTAACACTTGCTCTGAGCCTAAAATTATTTTAATTTCTTTAAAAGATTTATCCTGTAATGAGCTCCAGTTCCATTTAACCCCTTTTTTGAGCAGGTCGTATAAAGGACTTAAAATACCAGAAGCATTCTTAACAAAATTTCTGTAATAATTAACTAAGCCCAAAAATGACTGTAATTTGTTTACATTTGTTGGCACCGGCGCATCCGTCATTGCTCTGACTTTTTCTGGGGATTTTTTAAGGCCGTATTTATCTATTACATAGCCGAGGTAGCTTATTTCGTTCTTGAAAAACTCACATTTCTCCTTTTGCAAAACTAACCCTGCATCTTGTAATCTCGTGAGTACCGTTGTTAACCTTTCTAGATGAATATCCCTATTAGGCCCTGTTATGAGGACGTCATCGAGCAGGCATAGAACTCCTTCTATATTAGAAAGAATGCCCTCCATCGCTTTCTGAAAGATTGCTGGATCACTAGACAAGCCGTACACCATGCGAGTATATTTATACAAGCCACGATGTGTATTGATACATGTTAAGTTTTGGGAATCCTCACATAATAAAAATTGATTGTAGGCCATCGACAAATCTATTTTTGAGAATTGTTGACCTCCATGTAACCTAGTAAACAATTCATGTATTGTTGTTAATGGGTATTTTTCAACAATAAGTTGTTTATTAATGCTAACTGAGTAATCTACACACAGCCTAACAGTACCATCACGCTTTAATACAGGGACAATGGGTGATGCATATTCCGCATGCTCGACAGACTTTAATATACCAAGATCAACTAAACGATTTATCTCTTTGTTTAGTTTATCCTTCAAGGCAAAAGCAATAGGTCGCGCTTTGAAAAACACCGGTTTTGAGCCAGGTTTTACCTGCAACTTGACTTTATTAAATGCTCCCAATTTGTTAAAAAAAGGTGTGGAAATTGTACTTGAAATTGTTTAAGTAAATTATGTGTGTCCATTAGAAACTTACATGGTACCAATTCTAATTTAAATAATGATATAAAATCTCTACCTAGAAGTGGCGGACCTCCATTGCGTATTACATATACATCAAGTTCGCGTGTTTGACCCATGTATATAATTGGGAGGCGAGAAACACCAACACATTTTATTTTGTTACCAATGTATGTGAGTAATTTTTTATTAGTAGGTGACAATGGCATACTTGTGAAATATGTATCATATGTGACACTCGATATTACCGTAACTGTTGAACCGCTATCAATTTCAAATTGCAAATCTATGCCCAGGATTGTCACAGTCTCATGCATAGGTTCGCCATTAGGACATGAAATTTTAAAAATCTTACCGTCATCATCTTCATCTAACTGTTCCGACACAATATAATTTACTGATTTACACATCCTTTTGAGATGCCCTTGTTTGTTGCACTTTTGACACTTGTATTTTGCGAATCGGCACCGAGAGGACGTGTGGTTGGACCGGCCACACACTGAACATTTTTCTACCACCTGTTTGTTCTTCACTTCAGGTGCAATTTTGAAGAGCTGATCTGGTGGCCCCGCGACATGCGCGGTTGCCGCCGCCCCCATACGAGCGCTCCGCAACGACTCCGCCAACTCAATAGCTTTCGCTAACGTTAGTTCTGCCAAATCTTGAGCAAATAGTTTGTCTCGCTCACGACCCGGCTGCATTCCCATGACGAAACGGTCGCGTAACGCTTCTTCCACGTTGCTAAAGCCACAGTGAGCCGTAAGCCCACGCAGCCTGGCAGCCCATTGCGTTGGAGTTTCACCAGCTTGCTGTATTGCCGAGTAGAAATTGGATCTCTCCGCAAACCCGCAGCGTTTCGGGGTAAATTGCTTGTCCAGCATTTGCAATATGTCTTCGTATGGTACATCATGTAGTTCCTTCGGCAAGGCGAGGTCCGAAGCGAGTTTAAACGTACCATCCGAGAGGGCGCTGAGCAAAATCGCTCGTCTTTTGTTTTCCGACGTGACATCGTTGGCGAAAAACCATTGCCCGATACGAGTTTTGTACGTTTGCCACGACTGCACATTATGGTCAAACGATGATAAGATACCATATTGTGAAATAGACATTTTTAAAACTGTTGATCCTCGTCGCCAATGTTAAGTATCAGTAAAGAAACGACTGCTTGTAAAAATGCACACTCATTTATTCGAAGACATTCGTTTGACAAGAGCGCCGGCAAAAGGTACTCTGTGAGCGCCGGTCAATGCGACGCAGCCACAGACAATCCTTCAAAGATAACATATATGACAGATTATACATAACACTAGGCATGCCGATGTTGGGCTCATTTTGTTTGTACAAAAGAGACCCTACCACTGGAACTTATGAAGTAACCTTTCAGGGTTATTCGATGACTCTTACTGGCACTCTTATGTGAGTAGAGCTAGGCATGCCGAGTTTGGGCTTATTTTATTTGTACATAAGAGACTCTACCACTGGAACTTATGAAGTAACCTTCCAGGGTTATTCGATGACTCTTACTGGTACTCTTATGTGAGTAGAGCTAGGCTTGCCGAGTTCGGGCTCATTTTGTTTGTACATAAGAGACCCTACTACTGGAACTTATGAAGTAACCTTCCAGGGTTATTCGATGACTCTTACTGGTACTCATATGTGAGTAGAGCTAGGCATGCCGAGTTCGGGCTCATTTTGTTTGTACATAAGAGATCCTACCACTGGAACTTATGAAGTAACCTTCCAGGGTTATTCAATGGCTCTTACTGGTACCCATATGTGAGTAAAGCTAGGCATGCCAAGTTTGGGCTCATTTTGTTTGTACATAAGAGACCCTACCACTGGAACTCATGAAGTAACCTTCCAGAGTTATTTGATGACTCTTACTGGTACTCTTATGTGAGTAGAGCTAGGCATGCCGATGTTGGGCTCATTTTGTTTGTACATAAGAGACCCTACCACTGGAACTTATAAAGTAACCTCCCAGGGTTATTCGATGACTCTTACTGGTACTCTTATGTGAGTAGAGCTAGGCATGCTGAGTTTAGGCTCATTTTGTTTGTACATAAGAGACTCTACCACTGGAACTTATGAAGTAACCTTCCAGGGTTATTAGATGACTCTTACTGGTACTCTTATGTGAGTTGAGCTAGGCATGCCGATGTTGGGCTCATTTTATTTGTACATAAGAGACTCTACCACTGGAACTTATGAAGTAACCTTCCAGGGTTATTCGATGACTCTTACTGGTACTCATATGTGAGTAGAGCTAGGCATGCCGAGTTTGGGCTCATTTTGTTTGTACATTAGAAACCCTACCACTGGAACTTATGAAGTAACCTACCAGGGTTATTCGATGACTCTTACTGGTACTCATATGTGAGTAGAGCTAGGCATGCCGAGTTTGGGCTCATTTTATTTTCTTGGGTTTACGCGAATGTAACACATTGAAATTAAACTACAGTTAACGGATTTTATCGCGTTATATTGGTTTCACTGGTTATTAGTTATTACATTTAAAAACCGAATGATCTAGAAACTACATTTTTATTACTAGCCGACGTTTCGAATTCTTTACAGGATTCATGTTCACGGCAGACTGAGGTGATATTTGTCTATGTCTTGAATTTAAAAGTTATCTCGAAGTACCCGAATATTTTTCAACTATTGGTGTTACTATCTACGCAGAATTTGCTCACTTTGTCTTGATGTCTTCTGGTGATTTTGTCCTTCTTGGGTTTAATTAGCCTGATAACAGGGTCCCAAGCTGGAGGAACATTCCAACCATCTTCCCTATTGAAATAAGGATGTTTTTTAATTTCAATAGCTTCACGTATCATTCTTGGAATAAAGCGGTGTTCTTTTGCGAGTATCTGTGGTTTATCAAATCACAAGTAAGGTTGGTTCCTTGTTCTATATGTTCACACACAGCAGACTTCGTCGAGCGTTTGTGTTTAATGTCAGCTATATGTTTCTTTAGTCGAATGCCTATGCTTCTCTTGGTATGTCCAATATATGAGAGCCCACACTCACAGTCTATCTTGTAAACCCCGGCCTCTTGTAAGGGTAACTGACTCTTGACAGATGGTAATAATTGGCTTATCTTCGTTGGCGGCTTGTAGAAAGTTTTGATTGAAGCTCGCTTCAAGATGTAGCCAATCTTGTCGGTCACGCCCTTGATGTACGGGAGGACAGCGGGCTGTCTTTCTACTATGGCTGGCTTGTTCTTCGGGGATCTAAGACGTCTGCGCGGCGGTCGGAGCTTGTTGTCTTGCAGAACTTGCTTGACATGTTGAAGCTCGGCGTCCTGGTGTTTCATGTCACAGATCCCCCGGGCTCTCTGAAACAAAGACATTCTCACGGTAGCTAACTCTTTAGGAAGGTGGTGAGATTCACCGTTTAAGTACCTATTTGTATGTGTCTTTTTCCTAAACACAATGTGGCTCAAAGAGTTGTTTTTGTTCCTGATAACAAGTACATCTAAGGAAGCTAAAGAATTGTTTGCATTTAATTCCATTGTAAATATAATGTGGTTATGAATGGAATTAAGATGGTCTAGGATATTGTACATAAGAGACCCTACCACTGGAACTTATAAAGTAACCTCCCAGGGTTATTCGATGACTCTTACTGCTACTCTTATGTGAGTAGAGCTAGGCATGCCGAGTTTGGGCTCATTTTATTTGTACATAAGAGACCCTATCACTAGAACTTATGAAGTAACCTTCCAGGGTTATTTTTTTTTTTAAATTCTTGCACAATATAAGAAAATAATGTACAAAGGCGGACTTAATGCCTGTGGCATTCTCTGCCAGTCGGGCAAAACCACTTAGAGCTATTACTAAACATAAAATGAATGATAACTGAAAATATAATATACCTATATCACAATATATATTAATATATACCTATATACATATATATAATAATGTAATACATATTAATATATGTATATAAAAAATGTATATACGTATAGATATGGTTCTCAATTTTTATTCCTAAGATTTTATGTCATAATTTAACATGGCATTAGGGGTCGCAATACCGAATCATTTAAGCAAAACCGGTATTTTCGGTACTGGCCCCCGACAAATACCGGTATTCCGGTATTTTCGATATTTCTGAGATTAATATACAGTTGGTAAATTTAGTTTAATAAACTACGTTTCCGGAAGAATAGTAAGTAAATGATTATATTTCCTTAAATCAAATTTAATTAATATCACTAATCATTTCCTCGTTAACATATTGTTTTATTGACAACTTTCTAAAAATTTCACAATTTTACGGACTTTTTCTATTAATTCTTTGAAATTAAATTGTCAAATGCCTCCTTTATGCTGATGATCAGGTTATACTTGCGTCTTCAGCGGAGGAGTTGCAGGAGATGGTAACAATCATGCATGGTGCGTTAGAGAGGAAAGGAATGAAAGTGAATGTAAGTAAAACGAAAGTTATGGTTTTTGAAAAGGAGGAATGCGTTACGGCTTGTAATGTTATGATCGATGGACAGCGAGTGGAGCAAGTGAATGAGTTTGTATATTTAGGTACGCTGTTTACAAGAGATGGTAAGAATGTAGAAGATATTGAAAGAAGAGTTAATGCAGGTAATAGAGTGAATGGAGCTCTGAAGGCGTTTATGAATAGCCAAAACGTGTCCAAAAAGGCACGTTTGGCTGTGCATAGAGGGGTGTTAGTACCTACTCTTATGTATGGTAGTGATAGTTGGGTATGGCAGAAAAGTCATGAAAGTAGAATAAATGCTGTAGAAATGAGAGCACTGAGAAGTATGTGTGGTGTCTCCCTGACTGACAGAGTAAAGAATTGTGTGATAAGAGAGTGTTGTGGGGTAAAAGAAGATGTAGTGACAAGCATCGAGAAAGGTATGCTAAGATGGTTTGGGCACGTGGAGAGAATGGATGACGAAAGACTGACCAAGCAGATATATAAGGCAAGTGTGGAAGGGACAGGACGAAGGGGAAGACCTAGGCGGACGTTCTCTGATCAGCAGGCCGATTCAGAATGTCACGACAAGTAATCGTACGATATGTCAAATTATTGTCCTCGTCTTTTAGCCGCCTATCAGAGATATTTTGAACAAATATTCATTGAATTCGGTTTATTTATTAATTTAATTCATACTGAATGCAAAAAATTGATAGGAAATGCGATAGTTTTGACAAAAAATGAGGTAGTCCGTTTGAAAATTAACGGAATCGAATATCAAATGAGATATCGAAAGATTCTGAATCGCACCCCTGATTGGAGACATCCTAAAAACAGGACAGGTTAGAAGTACCCTGAACAGAAGAGCATGCAGGAGGAATCTGATGGGAGTGAATGAAGCAAGAGAGATATGTCAGGATCGTTGCAAATGGCGTTCCGTAGTCTCTGCCTCTCTCCGGAAACAGGCGTGAGTGTATCGTATGTATGTATGTATGTAAAATCGGTGTTTTGATTAGTTCTACAATTTCAATTACCTACAACAACTCTTGTTCTTCAGTTACAAGAAAACCTTAATTATCATCTTCATCATCATCATCGGAATCAAAGGTGTCATTATTCTCATCGACTTCAGTTTCAATTATCCGAGATTGGCAATTTACTTTATTTTGTACAAGACATCTAGTATGGCAAGGTACTGTTGATGGAGTATCTATGCATCACGGCCAAAGGCTACCATCACAGAAGCACCGTCAGTTGTGGTACAACTTACGTCGTGTCTCAGGGATAATTCGAATGCTAATAATATTTTCTCCAGCAACTGCAAGCAAGTTCTGGCTGGCATACTCCCAATAACTCTTACAAGGCCGAGATTGACAAAATTGACGAACGATGCACATCGACATTCATAAAACGTCGATTACTTGAACTATTCCATCTAGAGTCAGCGAGATCTTAACTCCGTCATTATTTTAGTTTTTGAAGTTGGTTTATAAAAGATAATTTTACAATTTCACCGTGCTTCTTCACAATGTTTCAATCGAATATGATGATGTAGGCAATTTCTGGCCAGATTGCGCCAGATGTCTTTGGTCATTTGAAGTAATAAAACAACTGAAAAGTACTTGTAAAATAATTTGTTAATTTCTATTTAGATGGTTCTTTTTCTATTTGTGTTTTATTTATTTTTCTAATACCAAAAATACCGAATATCCCGGTTTTTGTGAAATTAAAACCGGTATTAATGAGACCAACATTTGGCCCGGTATCCCGGTATTTTCGAAATTCGAAATCCCGGTTTGCGACCCCTACATGGCATAATGTTACTTGTCCTAACATCAGTTACGCATAATACTCATTTGCCATAACTTTTTAATAATATTTTTTTAATCCTATTTACTATAAGCATAATATTTAATAAGCATACTATTCCAAATCATAAGTTTACTTAAGCATAACGACGCATAACCCTAACTATTTATGTAGGTAAGTAGACATTATGTCCAATTAAATAGCTTTTAATAAACTAAGTTGACGGAACCCTGCTTCGCAGGGCTCCTATTTTTGCGTTAAGGGTCAAAAGAGAACCTAACATAACCTATTTAGTTACTTGAATTACATACAGTCGCACATAGAAGTACGTTTCCTTTATGCTTTTTGATCTTTAGCCCAAATAACTATTAGATAAATAAACAATATGCTTTACAACTTTATGCATATCAAAGTTATGAATAAAAACAATAGGATATACAATATTTATACTTAATAACACAGTATGCTAAAAACCAATTATGGCTCACTATTATTATGACAAAGAAAATTATGCCTAACTTATTATGACAATTTAAATTAGGACAAAAACCATTATGAGAAAAAGAGGGATACCTATAGATATACATAAATACATATACCTAGTAATTACGATTATACAAATACACTATGAAGATTCTGCCAAATATTCATTATACTGCCGACGCACTCTGGGCTTGAAAAGTTCACGAGAAGACAACCTGATTTCAAGAGAGATTGACTGTATATTAAAGGAGGAATGAACAAGAGTAGAGCTATGGGACGGACAAAGAAGAAGATTATTGGTAGAGCGAAGGTCCCTATCATGACTGCTGCATAGATATTGAAATTGAGGTGTAAGATAAGAGGGAGCGTATGAAGAATTTAAAAGAGAATAGAGAGTAGTCAGCGTCCGCAGATTACGTCGTTGACGGATAGGCAACCATCGCAATTGTGAACGGTAAGCGGATATGTGGTCATATTTACGGAGATTGAAAATGAATCGAATGCAATTGTTGAGAAGTCGGTCGAGTTTATTGAGCAGATCTGCATTCAAGTCAAGATAACATACATCACAATAGTCGATAACTGGGAAAATTAGGGTTTGCACAAGCATTCTTTTCGTCTCAGTCGGGAGGAAGTTCTTTAGGCAATAGAGAGATCGCAGTGTACTTGTGACTTTCTGACTAACACTCGCTACCTGAGTGCGCCAGTCAAGGGTAGTGTCAAGGTGTAGGCCGAGATTTTTTACACTTGGACTTAAGGGTATTATTACTGAGCCATTAAAAATTATAGGAGGGAGAGAATTTAAATCAACCTTGCACATAATACGTGGGCTACCTATCAGAATTGCTTGGCACTTAGTGGGATTTATAGGTAGGCCGAATCTTTTCGACCAGGCTCTAATCATATCTAAGTCCCGGTTAATCCCATCGATGGCTATTTTGAGGTCTTCAACTCTTTCCTGAGTGTAGATCTGTAGGTCATCGGCGTATAGGTGATACGCACAGCGAAGTTCGTAGGTTAAAAGATTTATAAACAATGAAAAAAGAAGAGGAGAAATTATACCGCCTTGAGGAACGCCAGAGTCAAGATCTCACCACGATGATGAGGTCTCATCTACGCGTACCGACTGCTGGCGTGCTCGAAGATAAGAAGAGAACCATTCCAAAGCGTCAGAAGAGATCATAAGGTAGGAGAGGACGGACAAGAGGATATCGTGACTGACGGTGCCGAAGGCGTTTGAAAAGTCCACCAAGATCATAACAGGGACCCTGGTGTCCTCCACTCCCGCCCTGACGTCGCCAGTCACGTTCAGTAGTGCTGAGACAGTGCTATCGTCGCTCCAATGCTAAAGTAGCCAATCTGCCATTTTGTCGTTTTTGAGTTAAATATGTCAATATTAAGGATTTTTTTAATACATATTGTGGCAAAATATTGTAAATGTAACATTAAAATTGTACGAGATTTGGACAATCTTCCTGTTGCCAAAGTGCAGAAACATACAATGTGTGCAATAGTAAACTGTCCTATGTGATAGTAGGTTAGTTGACCAAGTCAAACAATTTTAATTTTTCAAAAATATCACCATGCTCGACTAACCTAAGTGGCAGATTGAATAGTTTACCTTGGTATAAATTTATTGTAATGCTAAACTTCAAATTCAAATTATCTTTATTGCTCAAATTGTGGTATTACAAAGATCTTAAAAACTATAGAGTACAGCACAATTTACCTTACTAGGTATGCAATAGTTGGTTTTATAGGAACATTTCCAAACACATATTTACAATTTACATTTCAAATATTCTTCTACAGAGTAAAAACATTTACTGCATAATAATTTGTGTAGTTGTTTCTTAAATTTATATAATGGCAAGTCCTTTAAATCCATGGGCAAGTGGTTGAATATGCGTACAGACATTGCATAACTGTTACGGCTACATAATTCCGTTTTTAATGGTGGAAGGACAAGTCTATTAGGATATCTAGTATTAAATTTACATGTATTCTTTAACATGGTGTATAAATTAGAATTACATTTGACAAAAACACAAATCTCAAATATGTATAGACATGGTACTGTTAATAAAGTCAGTTTTATAAATGAAGGCTTACAACTAACCCATGGCGCTATACTACATAAAGATCTGACGCATTGTTTTTGAGCAATAAATGCTCTGTTCATGTGTATTGAGTAACCCCAAACTACAATTCCATATCGGAGATTTGAAACCACATACCCGTGATAAGCCTTTAAAGCAGTATCCCTATTTGCAATTTGAATTAAACGCCATAGTGCATAAGCAAATCTGTTAATTTTTTTACAAATCCTCTCAATGTGGGCTTTCCAATTACATTTTTCATCTATGGTCAAACCAAGGAAAGTAATATCAGAAGCTTCTGTTAGAGGTTGGTCATTGTACTGTATATTTAATCTACTTTTATTTCCTCCTCTGTTAGTAAATTGAACATAATTAGTTTTATTTAAATTTATATTAAGGTTATTACGGTTTAGCCATTCAATTACATCTCGGACTGTTTTATTAAGGATTTCATTATAGTTAATATTCGGATTAGTATTTGCTACAACAACTGATATATCATCCGCATAAAGTATACAGTTATGTTCTGTTGTCTGCGGTAAATCGTTAATATATAGAAGAAAAAGAAGAGGACCAAGGATACTGCCCTGAGGGACACCAACTCTATTATATTTCAAACATGATTTCGTGAGTACTTCATGTTTGTTTGAATCGAAGTTTGAAATTTCTACGAACTGGGTTCTGTCTTCCAGATAACTTCTTAACCAAACATTTGATAGACCTCGTATGCCATATAACTCGCATTTTAACAACAATAGTTCATGATCCACAAAATCAAAGGCTTTGCTCATGTCAAAAAATATGCCAGTAACTTGTCTTTTTGAGTTTAAGTTATTTATGATGTCATTTATGAGCTTAAATGCAGCCAGCGTGGTAGATTTACCTTTTAAAAAACCGTGCTGTTCTGGACATAAAACTTTAAATCTATCCAAAAAAGAGACTATTCTTTTGTACATAATTTTTTCATATAATTTAGCTATTGTAGGAATTAGAGCAATAGGGCGATAGTTATTTGTGATATTTCTGTCTCCTTTTTTATACAATGGTTTTATTACAGTGGTTTTCAATTTTTCCGGAAATTTGCCTTCTGTCAGCGATAAATTAATTAAGTGAGCTAGTACTGGCGCAACTAATTGCCCGCAATCTTTTAACAATTTTGTAGGAAATCGATCGTATCCTACTGATGTTGTATTTTTTAATAAATTAATGCATTTTGTGATCTCTTCTGTATCAGTGGGTACCAAATATAGACTGTTTTCGTTCCTTGTAATATTAATTTTATTTTCGCACAAGTGAAATTGAGATTTGCAATTGATAGGAGAATTATTCGATATGTTTATAAAGAAATCATTGAAAATATTTGAGATTATTATTGGGTCAGTGAATTTTTGGTTATTATGTATAATTTGGGTTATATTTCTTGTGTTGTGGTTTTGTTTTAGGTAACTATTTATAATTTTCCATGAGGCCTTGCAAACATTTGATGCTTTCATTATATATGATTCATTACATAATCGTTGGGCAGTTGAAATACATTTTTTAAATAATTTATTGTAATTATTGTAGGTGATTTTATTTTTAATATTATTATGGCTATAACTATTAAATCTTAAAAGCCGTTTTCACAGTGATCAACTAGCCTATGTGGCAGATTGAATACTTTACCTTGGTACAAATTTATTGTAATGATAAAATTCACAGTGATCAACTAGCCTAAGGGCCGGTTTTTTGATCCCTAGTAAAAGTCAAGCTTACCATTTGTTAATCTAACTATAGTTCAGTCTTTACCTAATGGTTAACTCATGTTTACGTTTTTTAATACACATTTTAACTATGGTTAGAATTGACTATAGTTAACTATGTTGCCATTTCAATGAACACTGCTCTACCGATAGTAGAGAAGGGGGTAATTATTTTTAAACGGTAATACTTGTACATTTTGACAGATAGTGCGAAAAATAACTTCAAAGTTGTCATTATTTATTACTTGTCAAAAGATTTAAAGTAATCTCGTGGTTGTTTTCAAAGGTAATTTTGTGGTGTATTTTTGTAAAAACGACGTATTTAACTAAAGTAATGGAACAAGTCTTGTGCGGGACAAGTACTTCGGCTAACCCAACAAATAGAAGACGGCTTCGAAGAAAAAAACATTACAGGCGTCGTGTTTGTAGACTTGACGGCAGCGTACGATACGGTGAACACCAAAATACTTCTTTGCAAGGTCGCGCATTTGGTTGATGATAAAGGTTTCATCAGAATACTGGGTGAGCTTCTACACAATAGACGCTTCCAGGTTTACTTGGGTCAAAACAAGAGAAGATGGCGATGTCAAATAAATGGTCTCCCACAAGGTAGCGTTCTGGCACCAACACTTTTTAATATCAAATCAAAATCATTTATTCATTTAGGCCACAAAGTGACGCTTATGAACGTCAAAAATTTAAGTTAATTACTAGATGATTCTACATTTACTGCCACGTTCGCAATGCAATAGGTAGAACCACGAGAAAGAACGGGCAATAAAACTCGTGGCCACTCTTTTTAACTGCCAGTATAATGTTTTACATGTTATCTTTGTAAGGAGCTGCAACTGTTTCACATTGTGAGTTATCTACAAATGCAAAATTTTAATAGTTATTGATATCGTACTCAAGCAATATCTACACAGATGACCAGCTTTCAACTCCGCTGACCGACCGTTTTCTATACGCTGATGACCTAGCACTAACAGCCCAAGGTACGAGCTTCGAGGAGGTAGAACAAAACCTGGCAAGTGCCTTAGAAACACTCGGTACGTACTATAAAAACAATGGACTTAAACCGAATCCAAGCAAAACTCAGGCATGCGCATTTCACCTTCCCAACAGTAAGGCCAGCAGAAAGCTCAATATCTCATGGCAGGGCACTAATATTCAACATAGCCCAAACCCTAAGTATCTGGGAGTTAGACTTGGTAGGTCTCTCACTTATCGGCGCCATTGCGAAGCTACTAGGCAGAAAGTTGGTACCCGAAATAACCTCCTCAGACGATTGACTTACACACACTGGGGAGCATCGCCTGATGTAGCCCGAACTACTGGCCTGGCTTTATGTTACTCCGCGGGTGAATTTGCGTGTTCAGTTTGGCATCGATCGGCTCACGCAAAACAAGCTGACCTGGCGCTGAACGAAACGTGTCGAATAATCACAGGATGCCTTAAGCCAACATCATTAAATAAAATTTACCCCCTGGCAGGCATTGCCCCACCCGCGGTTCGCCGAGAAGTGGTCTGCATAGTCGAGAAACGCCGCCAGGAGGAGGACCCCCGGCATCCATTGCACGACCATAAACTGCCCCGTAGCAGTCTAAAAAGCCGCAAAAGCTTTTTGCGATCTACTGAGGCTAGCAAAGACCAACCAGCTAACCTAAGGAAAAAAATGTGGCATGAGACAGTCCCACCCCCTACCACTTATGTTGATGCCAACGAAGACCTACCCCCGGTGGTGATCTGCAATGGCCCGTATGGAGATCCTTGAATCGATTACGAAGCCAGGTTGGCCGTTGCAGATATAACCTAGCCAAATGGGGTATAATCGATCCGGCCAAAACGCAGTGCGAATGTGGCATCCCAGAACAAACCATGAGCCACCTGCTGGAGTGTCCCAAATGCCCGCACAGATGCTCGGAGGCCGATCTATACTAAGCCACCGACAATGCAGTTGCTGTGGCCACACACTGGGCTGATGCCATTTGACCTCTTTACCATCGACTCGAGAAGAAGAAGAAGATGGAATTAAACAAAGCAGAAAACGCGAAGTAAGTAATCTTTGTAAGCTGTTTTATGAACATTTGTATTTTGTACATATAATTTGCAAATAGATATCTAGTGTTCCTAATATATTATATATTTACGCATTTGTAATAAATACGTTTTCCAGGATCGTACCGCCAATTTTAATAAAGAAGAGACAACAAAGCTCGCTTACTTAATTAAAGACTTTCCCATCATGACCTCAAAACAAACTGATCATGATAGTAATCAGAAAAAAGAAGCAGCCTGGCGGCGTTTTGCCAAAAAATTCAACTCGGACGGAGAGAGATATAGGAGCACAAAGCAGTTACAACAAGAATTCAATAACATGCAGAAAACATCCAGAAAGGTGAGCATCTCTATTAAAATTAGACTTTTTTATTTCAATATTAATCTTACATGTAAGATATTTATGGTGAATTATGAAATACAATATTCTTCAGATTTAAGGAAATGAGTGCAGAAAAGAGAGGTAGAAAGCAAACCGGAGGTGGACCACCACCACCAAAGCCATCTGAGACTACGGAATGGTTAAACTCTATCATGGGAGAGTCAATATCGGGTCTGCCTGCAATATATGATAGTGACGCATTAGGTATGTACCTCCACTTTTGAGTGTGATACTCCACACTTATATAGGAGCAGGAAGGGGAGCCGCAAATGTTATGTCAAAGATTGTTGGTATAGTACAGCATAACATAATTAATGTGATTGTGTTCAATAAATTGTTCTTTTTTATATATAGGTAATGATGACATAAAAGTTGATGAACAAAACGCAACAATCATGCTCTGAAGCCTAGCATTAATTACCTAGTTGTCACATATTTGTGTCTTGGCTCCACACTCAATTGTTTACTGCCTCTAGTTGGTACTTTGCTAAACCATCCCAAAAATGAAAGCAAGTGTACTCCACATAAAATATTTTATATTTATGTTCGTAAGATAATACCTACTAAAGTAATTTATTTTCTTTGTTTTCAGCAAGCAGCTGCAGTAAGAAAAAAAGATTTACACTTCAAGAAACAAGAAAAAACTAATATGTCATTTGGAAAGCAAATCTGATTTAATTATATGAAAAGAAAGGCATGTGAAGAAGATTTGAAAAAGTATGCAGAAGAGGACCATATACAAAATTTTAATGAAAGAAAAGAGATGCACATGAACAAAATTACACTTATGGAAGAAAAACACAATTTATACATTAAGCAGCAGCAAGAACTTCATAGTCTTGAAATTGAATTTAAGAAAAAATATCATAAATTGCTATTAGAGAAAGCTATGTTAGAAATTAATGAAATAAAATAATCAATACTTTTGTAAAGCACATTGTTTTTATTTACACTATATAGGTACATATTGTTGTCACATGTTCATTAATTTGATGTCAGCAACGCTGAAAAGTATGTATCTATAAATTCCTGCCGGTACTGTTGATCACTACTGGTGAACGTTATAGTACTCGAACTACTTTCGTCCATATAGTGCATTTCATCATGTGCTAATGCTCCCTCTGGTAGAATATCATTTTTTTCAACACAAATATTGTGTAGAACAGCAGTACTCACAATTATTGCTTGACATTTTCTAATTTAACTAACTCTTAGTTTTGATCCTACACATGGGAACCTCCGCTTCCACACACCAAAAGTCCTTTCAACCACATTTCTTGTCCGTATTTGACTCTCATTGTATAGTTTCTCAGCAGCTGTCTGTGCGTTTGCCAGCGGAGTAAGCAAGTACTTTTTTAAGGCATAGCCACGGTCACCCAAAAGACAGCATCTGCCATATCGTTGTGATTGCATTATATCTTTCACATTGCTGCTATTAAAAATTGTACTGTCGTGCACAGATCCTGGCCATCTAGCAACAATGTTTCTTATTTTTAGGTTTGCATCTGCCACAACTTGGGTGTTGATAGAAAATACATCTTTTCTATTTCTGTACAGCTCTGCATTGTCACCTCCTGGGATCGCTATCCGTATATGCGTGCAATCGATTGCTCCTATCACACTAGGAAATTTGGCAATTCTATAAAAAGCACCTATCACTTCTCTTATTTCTTCAATCGAATTTGGCATCTCAATAAATCGTTTTAATTTTAAACAAATTTGTCTTGATACGGTATGAATAGCTTTGCATACGGTGGATTTGGATACCCCAGACAGATCACCAGAACATTGTTGCATATTCCCAGTGGCGTAAAAGCGTAAAGTTATTAGTAACTGTTCCAGTGGTGTAACAGCGTGATTTCGCTCAGTGAGTGCTTTTAAATCATCTGCAATTTCATTGACGATCCAAACTACTGTTTGTTTCGAAAGCCGGTAGCGCTTGCAAAAATCTGTATCGTCCCAATGCTCTAGTGGTGAATTCCGTGGTCTAAATACCTTCGTCCTTCTCATAAGGATATATTCCATAAAATATTCATCATCTGATGAACTCTCCAACATATCAAAGTTACTTGATATTCTAGGTACGTTTAAATCCATATTATTCACCAACACAACTTCAAATAAAATCACACGAAACAATGGCATAGCAAAGACATTGACTGCTGGAAACTTATATGGTGTGTCCCAAGTGTCGGAGCTTGCGATGCGGCTATCCCAACATAGTCGTGTTTAGGGAAAAAATATACAAACGTGCTGCCGAAACACGCGACGCGTGAATCTGATATTCATTGTCTGCAGACGGAGATTGATAGTTTACAAGATTCTTTGGCTAATATGACAAAAAAATATAATCTATCACAAAAACAAATTAACGAGCATATCTTGGCAATGGATGAGTTAGTGGACTTGTGTAAGTACAATGAAGAGCGGCTTCAATCTTTGACTAATAATAGTCATGGCAATGAACTTAGCCAGGCGCCACAGAGTCATTCCCAGTCAACTACTTTGAATTATTGCTCTGATTTGCTGTCACTCTCTGCTGCAGTGGATGACAGCACCATTAATTCCATTAATTCTTATTGTAATTCTGGCACTTCTTTCTCACCCCACATTACAAACACCGACAAGCTATTAATGTTTAGCGATGAGATAGGTAAAAACATGAGCCAATTGTTGAGGCAAAGGACAGGTATGACTATTACTAACTTATGTATGCCTGGAGCAAGCTTTTCTCAGATAATGCAATCAATTTTATCTAAATCATACTGTCCTGAATCAACAATAATTATATTTATTGGGAGAAGAGGAAATGCAAATATTAATTTAATAAAGAGATATTTTGACCAATTACTGAATTTAAAAGTTAAAAAAATTCTGTTACTTGCTTTTCCTTACAGTAAGCTGTTGCCACAAGCTGAAAATGATTATAGATTTAAGATTAATTCCAAATTACATACCATGACATGTTATAATAATTTAATTGACATTATTGACTCTAATGCTCTAATTAGAAATTTTTATTTGACATATGATAATTATTATATATCACAATTTTATAAAAGACAAATAGCATCCTCGCTAGCTTATTGTATTATTAACACAGCCAAGGTTTTGGCTAACCACACTGCTTTTATTGAGCAGTCAAATTTGACATGCAATATAAGCTTGGAATCCGTTCCAAATTCTTTAAAATCATACCCATACCACACATGTGCTGACGACCACTCATGTGTGGTTTTTTGTATAGCAACTCGTACGTCGCGTGTCGCGTCAGCACAGACACACGCTCAACCTGCACGCGCGTTGCGTGTCGTTAAGCACGAGAGGCTGGGTACGCTCTGCGGGGCGGATGCAGCATAGCAAAAGGCCGTCTACGAATCTTAGGCCAGCAGTCAATGTGTTACTATCCGCCATCTTGCTAAACCCTCGATGGAGCAGTGGTTAAATATTTTGACCAATGGTTACTTATTTGACCATTAGTTATCTTATATGGGTGCATAGGGTTCCCACCAAGAACTTAGGGTCCCAAGCCAACCTCACCTGCAAGTGGTGCACCTGCCGATCAACGGACGAGGCTCTGGCAAACAAAATGTCCCAATAAGCGGCAATAGGCTCGCCACCTATTACGTGGGATCAAAACACTGGCGAAAAGTGGGCGTTTAATATGCCTCTGCCTACCCCTTCGGGGAAACAGGCGTGAGTCTATGTATGTGTATGTATGTAGTTATCTTAACTAGGGATCAAAAACCGGGTTTTACGGAAATTTAACCATTTGTCACAATTTTTAACCATTGGTTCACTTAACTAGGGATAAAAAAATCAGCTATTATCGAACATACAGAAAAATTTAAATGATTTCTGCAATATAATAATAGGCGAAGAAGACTTCAAAACGTCAGGAAATTACATTGAACTCATCACCAATATGAGAAATATACTGTAGAAAATTGATCACACCAATATAATTATTACCTTACCTACATTTAAGAATGCCCTACATTACAATTTATATAATTCAAGAGTGACTATGTTTAACCAGCTACTGTACTTGGATAATTTAACCTATGAATATGTCTGCATATTGGACTCAAATCTCAATCTAACATATGATCGCACTATGTTCAGAAAATCAGGAGCGATAAATAATAATGGTATGAAAGTTATTTTTGAAGACTTCAATACTCTGATTAGTGCTATAATAGATAACTTATCATCCGATACAATCTCCCTAGAAAAGCAAATTGAGGTCACGAATACAGACATATCCTCACAAAAGCTTTTTCGGCCATAAATATATCAACATGTTACATCAAAATATTGCAGGCTTAAGAAATAAATTAAATGAACTTTATGTATGCTTACAAGAACTGTCGGATAATAGCAATGCTGTCGATGTCATTTGTGTGACAGAACACTTTATGATGGCGGGTCATGAGGACCTGCGCATTATACCAAATTTTTATCTTACTGCATACTATAGTAGAAATAGTTCTAAGAGAGGGGGATCATGTATCTTTATAAAAAAGGGCCACCGCTGGCAACCTATTCCTCATATAGCTTCATTTGCTGTATCCTCTAGCTTTGAGTGTTGTGGTGTAGAATTAATTGACTATAACATTGTTATTGTATGCATACTATATAGAACACCTCAAACCAGCAACCTAAATATATTTTTTGATAGGCTCAACAACATATAAGGTTACATAAAAAATCTTACAAAAGGCATAACATCGTGCTGGCTGGAGATTTTAATATTAACATATTAAAACATAATAATATTACTTTAGAATTTGAATTAAACTATAACTTTAAATTAGCAATTAGAGAGCCTAGGTACCAGAAAAGTTAGTCAAACATGTATTGACAATTTCATTCATTGTTGTGCACAAAAATGTAAAAGTTATATAATAGAATTAGCATTATCTGACCACACCGCCCAGTTCTTACGATACCCTGTTAAGAAAGTCTGTTTGATTAAACGCTGGAAAACAAACGTAGGGACTATAACATCAAAAATTTAGAAATGTTTAATAACTATATAGGTAATCTGACTTTTTCAGAAATATATGCTACTCAAGATCCAAATGAAGCAACTTATAATATTTTTTATGACACGTTTAAACTGCTTTATGAGAGATCATACCAGTTTATTGCTATAAATGTACATAGAAAACAAAAATGGGTCTCGCGTGGCATAAAGGCGTGCAATATAAAAAAAGAACACTTCTTTGGCAATATAGAAAAAAGCCAAGTGACATAATAAAATAAAATTGAAGCAATATTGTAGACTGTATAAAAAAATATTAAGATTAACACAATGAGCTCAAAATGTTCATTCCATAGACACGTCATAGAATAAAGCAAAGTCAATTTGGAAAATTGTAAACAGAGTGAAACATAATATCCCAAACAAAACTGTAACTAGTATAAAAATACATGACAAAATTGTAACTGATCCAAATGTAATTTATAATTTATTCAATAATTATTTTATTGACAAAATAGTTCCAAATTGTGTGACAAATAAATTGAAATATTCAGCATATATGTCCTTTAGGCAAAAGTCTATGTATATGAATCCATGCTCTCCTCTCAATGTATTCAATATTATAAAAACCTTAAATAACACGAATAGTGTTGGATATGATGAGATATGTACTAATGTTATTAAATATGTAGCTCCTAATATTTGTGACCACATTAGTCATATAATAAATTTATGCATAGAAACGAGGGTATTCCCTGAAAAACTTAAGACAGTAATAATAAAACCTGTCTTTAAAAAAGAAAGTAGAGATCACATGGACAATAGGCTAGTTGACAAAAAAAAAAAAATTATAAGTCCGTCCTTTAGATTATTCAAAAATAAGCGATACGTATTTTTTTATTTGTAAATTAAACCAAATATGACCAAGATATAGCTCATTAAAGTTACGTATAACGTCACGCCGTGCTGCATTTTTTAGCACTAGATGACGTCACACGTAACTTTAAAGGGCTATATCTTTGTTATTTTTTATTTAATCGAAAAAAGAAAAAATACGTGTCCAATATTTTTTTATAATCTAAAATACGGACTAAATAAAATGTAATTATTTTGACCCTGGAAACTACCCTATTATAGACCTATAGCACTTGTTCAGATTTTGTCAAAATATTTGAGAAACATATACACAATGTACTCAATAACTATCTAGAGAATAATTGTATTCTAGTTAAAGAGCAGAAGCGTTTTCGACGTAACAGTCATGTCAATAAATATGGCCATATATGATTTTCTAGAAGTTGTAGTAAAAAGTATTGACAGCAAAATACCTGTCTGTTCCATATATATGGATATGAGCCAAGCTTTCGATCATGTAGATCATGAAATCCTGCTAGGTAAGCTCAATGCTTATGGCATAAAATAATAAAAAATAAAAATTCTTTATTGACACAAATTTATGTAGGTACATAATCAGTGAATTCTCTGGGCCCCCAAACTAGTGAGTACTGTATTTCAGGGACCAGTGTCTTCGCTACATTTACAAACAGGAATTTATGTCGTAAAATGAACAAAAAAAAGGGTTTACTTAATACTTTACAAAGAGTGTGCGCGCGTGTGTGTCTGTGCATGTATGATAGTGGAGTGTATATGTGTGTGCGCGTGTGTACGTGTGTTTGTGTAATTATCTGTGCAGTTTTAAGCTCTATTTATTCATGAGCATATTTTCAACATCATCATAAGTAAGTTCTTTTAGCCATTCCATCAATAACTTTTTGAATTGATAGTTAGTCAAGCGTTTACAAGTTTTATGTACCTTCATGAATTTGTTGTATATAAGGGGAGCAAGAACATCAAAGTGACGTTGGGCATAAACAGTGCCAACACGCGTTACCGGGCATCGTTTTTAACGCTTATTGATATCCAATAGCGTTGTTATGTTTCTCCTATGGTATCTACTAAGCATTTCCAAAATAAAAAGTTTCCTTACTGAAAGAACTTTTGCTTTTATATAGACATCAGTTGTTGGGTGTCGATAAGGCAATTTTAGCAAGATCTTTAGTACCGCACGTTGTGCCCTTTCCATTATAATTAGGTTGGATTTGCATGCGCCTCCCCATCCACAAATGCAGTATCTTACTAGACACTCACACAATGCTCGATAGGTTGGAATTAGAACTGTGTTTGTTGCTACATTGCGAAGGTTTTTAAATATGTAAATCATTGTTCTAATCCTAGCAGCCATGGCCACTGCGTGGGAGTTCCAGTTGAGTCTGTCATCTATTATTATCCCCAGGTATTTGATAGAGGTCGCCCGAGCCAACGTGGAGCATGTACAGTTATTCCGATTAGAGCCGCCGCGATTGCATGGAAATACATGTATCTTTAACTGGATATTAGGCTTTGGGTTGGTTAGGTGAGTCTTGCTAAAACATATAAATTTGGTTTTAGATGTGTTGAGGGATAGTAGGTTGTTTTCGAGCCATTGGCTGACTTTAGCTAGACCACTTTCTGCTACCGTGAACACACTGTCCCAAGTTTTTCCGTGGAAGAGAAGGACGGTGTCGTCCGCAAACATCAGGAGTTCCACATGCTGCAATGCTAGATTAAATAAGTCGTTAATTATAAATTAAAAATAAAGTTGGAGAGAGCGTACTGCCTTGTGGAACTCCGAACGTGCAGACCACACCGTCACTCTCGTATTCGTTTACTCGGACACTCTGGTGTCGATGCGTCAGGTAATCCTTAAACCATTCCAAAGGTATGCCTCGGATGCCAGCGTTCTCTAACCGGGTTAACAATATGCTTATGGAGACTGTGTCAAAGGCTTTTTGAAGGTCTAGGAAGACCCCAAGACATCTCAAGCCTTGATCCATATGAAGTGTCAAGGATTTCGTTAATCTCAAAACAGCATCTTCAGTGGACTTGCCCTCTCTAAAGCCAAACTGGTTATCATTAATGTGATTGTATTTGTTTAGGTAACTCACTAATCGTTTGTTAACAATTTTTTCTAATACCTTTGATAGAGTTGAGAGGAGAGATATGGGTCTATAATTTGAAGGGTTTGTTTTATCACCTGACTTGAAGATTGGGCAAACCACAGCCTTTTTAAATATTGCCGGGAACACGCCAGTGACAAGACTAGTATTACATAGGTGTGAAAGAGGATAAGCTAGATACAGAATGTTCTGTTTCAGGATATCCGTAGTTATCTTATCCCAACCAGGTGCTTTATGGGACTTAAGACTAAACACAGTTTTGGTGACTTCTTGCGGGTCAGTTGGAGAGAATAACATAGAGTCTCTGGGCGAGTTATTGGTTCTTGCAAGGCATGCTAATTGTTGTTCGGTTTTATTAATTTTACCTAAAATGTTATGTGCTAGGTTTCCTCCCACCGAGGTAAAGTAATTGTTGACTATGTCGAGAGAATTTGTAGGCGGGTTTCTTAAAGTGAGCAGTTCGTGTGGCGTGTCTTTTTTACTGTCTAGATTACATATTTCTTTTATAATTTGCCAGGTCTCTTTGATGTTCCTTCCGCTCTCACTCAATTTTCCTTGATAGTATTGCTTTTTAAGGTTCTTTATTATTTTATTACATATATTTCTATATACCAGGAATTTTTGTTTTAGGATATCCTTAGTTGGGGCTTTTTTTACTTGTGCGTGTAATCTATCTCTCTTCCTAATCGATTTTAGCACTCCTTTTGAAATCCACGGTTTCAGTGGTTTATAGCGGTTAGGTGACCTAATAACTTGGCTGTTTTCACTAATAGTTGAAACTAATTTATTAGTCAAACTTTCTGCAGCTATATTCGCGTCCGTGGTTGAGTAAATATCTTCCCATGTTTCACGTGAAAGTGATTCCGAAATTGCAACGTAATTCAGTAATATCCTTTTACAGGATAGGGTTTTCTTTAATATCGAAGCTTTACTTATATAGAGTAAAATAGGCGAATGATCCATTATCTGTTGTTCAAATACAATAGTTTTCCAGGGATTACTTGTGCTCACCATAAAGTGGTCTAAACAGGTATTTAGCCTGGTGGGTTTAGTGATGCCTATTCTAAGACCATACATGGCCATTAGATTTAGGTAATCAAGTACTGGTCCCGTTGTAGCATCAAGAGTGTTGATATTGATATCTCCGGTAAGAAAAATGTGTCTCGAATGCAAGGTACTCAATACCTGCTCAAGCGAAAGTAGATAGTTGGAGATATTTTTGTAACACGGTGGTCGATATGAGCATATTATGGTAAATTCCGATTGAATGGTTGCGAGGAGACAGTTTCCTTCTAAGAAAATTGGTTCACTGCACTTAACTTCTATTTCGTCGCGTACATACACCACTACGCCGTCGTTTTGATTGATGGTGTTGGTAGTCCAGAACTTATTATAGTTATGTATATTAGGCGGCGGGTTATTTCGATTTATCCAGCATTCGGTAAGCACGAAAATATCAACAGGGAAATTCAAAGAGGAAACAAATGCCATGAACATATCAAAGTTGCGATGAATACTTCTTATATTCATTGTCATAATAGTCAGCGAATCCTTCCCATTTTCAGCAGAATTAATTAACTGAGAGCAGAGTCTGGTGTCACAGAGTACGGTGCAATCTACCTGTTGCGCAATGTCATCTAAGTCATTTACAATTGTGGTATTACAGTTATCGAATTTAAAAAAAGTATATATTTACACAACAAAGGGGCATAAACTTGTACTGAGGGGTTATTATTGGGCTATAATATAGAACGTAGTGGATCGTAGTAGTAAGTAGGTGTATTTTATAGACAGTTAAAGCAAATATACATAAAACCAACGCCAGGCAAGATAGGTTTTGAAATCTTAATATATAAAATCCTTGCGTTACTGACTGACTGACAGACACGCTACAGCCGAAAGTATTGGGCGCAGGAAGCTGAAATTTGGCATGTATGTTCCTTGGGGACCGTAGGGGTGCACTAAGAAGGGATTTCCCGAAATTCCCACGGGATCGGTCAAAACGGGTAAATTAAAAAAAAATGCAGGCGTAGCTGCTGGCGACCTCTAGTAGATCTATATATGTGCAGTAAGTTACAAAGTGCTGTAGAGTTTTGAGCCGTTTTATGATACTGCGACGGGATATATAATATGTGTAGCTAATTTGTGAGGTGTGTGTAGATACAATAATCGTAATAATATAATATTCAATGCAAAGTTTACATATTATGTGTTTATAGTACATTGGGATCAAAATATACAAAGAGGTGTGCGATGTGATAAAAAGACAGGCAACATAATAAAACTTAAGCTTACTGCAGTTACAGTCCATAGTCACTGTTTCTTCTCCAGATCCAGCAGGGATTGTTCCGATTTGATAAGGAACTGTCGTCCACCTGTTTCCTTTCTAACAAAAATGTTGCCATTTTTTGTCCAGCAGAACATGTAATTGTTACTTTTTGTGAATTCCCGCGCCTTGTAAAAAAGTCTCCTTGCACTTGCAGGCAGATATTCTGCAACATACATTGGTCGTTGTTCACCGGCCAAACCAATACTTGCTGTATCCAACGATTTTCCATCCAAGCGTTTTTTATTAAAATTTCGAACCGCTGATAATAATTGGCTTTTTGTTTCGACGTTGGTAAATTCCGTAACGATAGGTCTAGTAGTACCGGGCTTGCCAGGCAGGTGGTACACGTCCCGGATTTGCAGGTCAGACAAAGACATGTTTACGACGTCGCCAACATTTTTGACGATGTTAGTCAGGTCCGATAAAGTCTCGCTCTCTTTTATAGGAACATTTCTGATTTCCACACTAGATGAGCGGGAGATGAGTTGCAGGTCATGTATTTTATTTTCGAGTTCTATTATACAATTTTGGTAATCTTGTTTTTCTTTTTTTAATTGGTTAATTTGTTGTTTCATCTCCTCAAAGCGGTTGTTCATAAAATCGACAGATTTTTCTATTTCTTTGCTTGTTTTTTGAGTTGAGACATTTTGCAATTTTAGCTCCGCGATTTCCGCAATCAGTTTGGTTAGTGTGGCATCGTGTTGATTAATCAGCCTATTCATCTGCTCATCCTGTTCCTCTTTCCAGGTCCGCAACATATTTTTTATTTCCTGTTTGAATTCCTCGAGCTCATTATTAACAGGTGGGCGCTGGGTGCGAGGCATCTTTTCATCCGGTTCAAAGTGTAGTCCGTAGCGCATACAAACGTAGTCAATGTAGTTATTACAATAATGTATTATGCAGCAACAATGTTATTATTGTTGACAGCAGCGCACGCGTCACACAGCGAGCTCTCGACGCAAGAGCGAGAAGGCAATTATGACCACGGTGCCAGCTCTCGCGGGGGTGAAGGCGTGCGGTCTGCGCGGCGGGGCGCTACGCCGTTGAAGCTACGAGATTGATGGAATACTACGCACTTTCACTTCACTGATAGAGATTAGAATCGCTTATGCAGAAATTATGCAAAATCTAATATTTTATTTAAAAATATGACACGCGTCCACTCTTATCCAAAGCTCAGAGCGAAGGCATAAGAGGAGATGTCCTAAAACTATTGAAACATATCTTAAAAATAGCATACAGTACATGGAAGTTGTTAAATTAATACTGTAACAAAAAATGAAGAAATTTACAGATCTGAATCACGTATAATTAAATATGGCGTGCCCCAAGGCAGCATATTAGGTCCATTACTATTTATATTGTATATAAATGACTTACCAAACGCAACCAATAACCCTATAGCCCTCTTTGCGGACGACAGTACCATAACTATCAAATGTACAGATAAGGCTTGTTATGAATCTGATATTAATACCGCTCTGATGTCTGTCATTGACTGGTTGAACACAAATAATTTAAAAGCCAATATAGGAAAGATGAAACTAATACACTTTAGTCAGCGTATACCTACCATGAATAACATTAATGTATGCGCTAATGGACAATCGCTAAAAGAAGTAGAGGCTACAAAGTTTTTAGGCATAATAATCGACAAGAAAATCACATGGAAACCATACATTGAACAATTATGTAAGAGATTCAATAAGTCAGTATATGCACTTCATGAATTATCACAAATAATTGATGTCAATGGTCTTCTTACTGCATACGATGGCTTAGTGGCATCGGTTCTTAGGTATGGAGTTATATTTTGGGGGAACTCAGTTAACAAAGACATAATCTTTAAAGCCCAAAAACGCTGTATTAGGGCTATGTACTGTCTCAAAACAATTGAAAGCTGTCTGCCCTACTTTAAAAAGTACAATATTCTGACTTTACCTTCAATTTATATACTAGAAGTAGCTAGCTATTTTTGTTAAAAGAATCTTAGGTTTATTTGTACTTGCCTCAGATACATTTAAACGCGTACAATGAGATAAACATCGGCTTTGTCTATGCAAAACAAATACAACATTTATGCATAAAAGTATTTTCGTCATGGCTCCCAAAATTTATAATAAATTGCCAAGAAGTATCAGGGAATCAAATGTGACCATATTTAAACAAAAACTAGTAAAGCTTCTAAATGAAAAATGCTATTACATAATATAATAAAATGTATAATGTCTCTGATTTTTTGACCGACAATTTATTATTTTACAATGACATATTATTATTCAATGTGGACATTTTATATACATTATTTTTTATTAATCAATTAATCCTTGACATATTTTTCATATTATTTGGTATAATTTTTATTTTTATTAGGTACTTGACATTGTTATTCATTAATCTTAATTATGACATTTTCTTTTGTTTTTGGCAATAATTGTAATTAATTTTATTTGTTACTCTTTCGAGGTTATAATTCAGCGCACTTCATATATTTTGTAAGACCTTAATGTACCTACCTGTTTTATGCAAATAAAAGAATTTAAATTTGAATTTGAACGAGTAGTAAACAAGTTTTTACATATTATCTCAAAAAGACGGGGATCAAACTAAAATTAGTAGAAATGCTGTTATCTTAATATATAAAATCCTTGCGTTACTGACTGACTGACAGACACGCTACGGCCGAAGCTATTGGGCGCAGGAAGCTGAAATTTGGCATGTAAGTTTCTTGAGGACCGTAGGGGTGCACTAAGAAGGGATTTCCCGAAATTCCCACGGGATCGGCCAAAACGGGTAAATTAAAAAAAAATGCAGGCGTAGCTGCTGGCGTCCTCTAGTCTCTCAAATTATCTAAACAGGCATATGACATGAGCAGTATTAAAACAGTATATTATGGATACAAGATTGATAAAAGCATGAAATTATTGACTGAGAATAAACAACAGCATCGGTGACAAACAACAATATGTATAAAGTAGTTCCAGTTCTAAGGACTTTTGTTAGTGGTAGCTGACAATACCTTAGGGTACTTCTGCAGAAGCGGATTAAGTTCGTCTAAGGAGGTTAATTTATGGCGACTCCCGTCTGGCGCCTTGATGGTGATCACGCCGTCGTGTGTCCAGCAACCTCTCATACCGAAATGCAGCCTTGCCTTCCCGAAGACCATCTGCCGTTCCTTTGTTAAGAACTCCCTAACCGAAGTCGTCGAGCCCTTGAGTTTTGACTTTGCTCGCCAAACAGTAGCCTTGAGATTCAAGCTGGTGAATTTAACTAAGATGGGTCGTGGACGCTCCTTACCGGTGCTTCCCAGCCGGTGACATGTTTCAAACGAAGCCTGACTGACATCTTTCATGTCCAGCTTATTGTGGAGGATATCCATAACCGCAGTTGTACAATTCTCCTTATTTTGTTCGGGAATGCCAGTGAAAATGTTTCAATGCTTTCCTTCTGCGACTCAACTCCATGCCATCAATAGCCTTTATGCACTCAGCTATCTGCTTCCGTAGCAAGCCAAGCATAGAGAATGTCAATTCCCGGAACGTTCGGAACTCTTCTGCGACCTTAGCCACAGTGTCCTTGGCTGTACCAATCTGTAGCTGTGCCTGGAGTTCGTCCATTTTCTTTGTAACATTCTCCTCAAGACTTCTCTGTGCAAGTAAAACTTCAGCAAATTGTGCCATGTTAAAAGTGCAATTATGTTACCAAAGTGAAGTGAAGGTGATCAGTTGGCAGGTGGTGTTCCAAATTAGTTGTAATGTGTCACATATGCACAGAACTACACTTGTATGGACTTAAAACTGTATGTATGACACTTATTAAACTTATAAAAAGTGCACTATAATTACAAAAACTATTTTAAATATATTTTAACTATTTAGGTATATAGTGAATATTTAGCCACCTACCGACGAAAAAAAATAATATTTTCAAAAAAATATTTCATGCTGGAATTTTTATACAACGTGTTTTTTTTATATCCCATAAATCTAGGGTATGATTGAGAACATATCAAAGTATGAACTGGCATATGAATTATGTTTCAATCATCTTTTATTTATTTTCATTATCGATTTCCAAAATTCTTTTTTTGTTTGAAAGCATATACTTTCAGGTGGGTCCCATTTAAATTTTATCAAAATCAATCCAATAGTTTCATTAAAAACTCAAATTTTATCAAAATCAATTCAATAGTTTCATTAAAAACTTCAAAAATTAAGTCATCCAAGTAAACGAAATTAAGCATTTACTGTGACTTTTCTTCAGTGGACACTAGAATAGTCGCGATCAATGGGCCTACTTCGGGCTTCATTACTAGGTATTGATGAAACCGGGAGGAAGAAAGGTTGGAGAGTAAATCTATATATATAAAATTGCTTGGGCTGACTGATTCATCAACGCAGAGCCAAATCCACAGGGCCTTGAGACTTGAAATTTTGACAGTCGATGCATTTTATGACGTAAGCACCCACTAAGGAAGGATTATACATATTTTTGGTTAGAAAATAAACACGCAATTTAATTTTTTTTTCAAATCTAACAACTAAGAGGGTGATATAGGGGTAGAAAGTTTGTATGGGAAGTCCGTCATTTTTAAAAGGATAGCGTGTAATTTTGTGTGCAAATTTCTGGTTAGAAATAAAACAAACGGATACGTGTTTTAGCGATTTCTAAAATCTACCGTTTAAAAGGGTGAAATAGGGGTTGAAAGTTTTTATGCGAAGTGAAATTTCATAAACTAGCTTCTGATTAGAAATAAGTGATCATGTATTTACGCGGTTTTGGAAATAGGGGTTGTATTTTTATATGGAAAGTCCGTCATTACGCGCGAGCGAAGCCGCCAACTGCTAGCTTATACATATAATAACTTTGATTATAAATCACAGAATAACTAATAGTAGTAGTACGGTTTAATTCAAAGAGCAGACGATGAGTACGTTCTTCAGTGTTTACACGATTTAATATTTTTCACTGTAAGCCCGCATTTGTGATAACCTCTTTTCACGCAGTTCACTACTTTCTCTTGAAATGGCCTTGGACCGAGATTCCCTACTTTGTGTTAGACGTTTCTCCATTTCTTCGCTAGTTGTGGAGTACTGCTCACATATCTGGGCCGGAGCGCCAAAATATCAGCTTGATCCACTTGACTTCCTACAGAGACGAGCTGTTCGAATCGTCGATGATCCCGATCTCACGGCTAGACTAGAGTAGCTGGAGCAGCGGAGAGACTTTAGTTTTCTCTGCATATTTTACCGACTCTTTCACGGGGAGTGCTCCGAAGAATTGTTTAATTTGGTACCAGGGTCACCCTTCTACCAACGTACCACTCGCCGACGCAGTAGAGTTCACCCGTACTACCTGGAAGCGTTCTCATCTGGTACGGTGCGCTTCCAGCGATCTTTTTTACCACGTACGTGTAGGCTCTGGAATGAACTACCTGCTGCGGTGTTTCCCGAGCGCTATGACTTGTCCTTCTTCAAACGAGGTTTAAAGAGAGCATTACTTTCACGGTAGGCAGCGGCTTTGCTGTGTATACCCTGATATTAGCGAAGTCCATGAGCAGTGGTTACCATTTACCATCAGATGGGCCGTTTGCTTGTCTGCCACTAGCAGCAATAAAAAAAATTGTTTTATTTAAACGGCGCTGTCTCATATGGCCACGCGTTTAGTAGGTCTACTCATCTTTGATCGAGAGGAGAAGTGCCTGCGTTACGTTTAGGTTGACTCAGATACTCACCGGACACGGATGTTTTGGCGAGTATTTGAACCGAATCGGCCGGTATTGAAGCCGCGAGGCGACGCCGGCATGCCACCACTGCGGCAGTGACCTGGACTCTACCCAACATACGCTTTCTGAGTGTCCTGCATGGGAATCCGAGCGTCTTTCTCCGCAGGCCGTCGTCCAAGCCATGTTGGCGGAAGACATCCGGTGGGATGCTGTGGTCTCCTTCTGCGAAGCGGTCATGCTCCAGAAGGAGGCCACCGAGCGGGATCGCGAGAGAGCCGATACCGCTCGCAGACGCAGGCGGCGTCGTGGTGGTGGCAATGGCCGCTAACCCAAGATCTTCCTTAGGCCGGTGGGCAATCAGAGATGGCAATCTGGCTGCCCGATCACGAACGACCCCGAGAAGACAGTGGTCTCGGATAGCCGAGGGACCACTGTACTCGCACAGTACAAGGTGCTACCTCGTACTGTGCGAGTGGGGAGGACACTTCCAGAGACTGAGCTCTACTTACGGGACAAGCGTAACGGGACCCAGGAGCAGCACACCCGCGTTCCCTGTGTCCCATTCTTTGCCCGCCACGTGGAGAGGCACTCGGCAAAAGAGATTCTCCAGTAAAAAAAAACGTCTACCCTATAATCTTTAATTTTGATAAATCAGATAACTGCAGAAAGGAAAATTCACTAAAAACAGGAAATAAAACTTTTTTAACAAAAAATAACTGCCTCCAAAAATCTAAAACATGTGTAAAAATAGCAATAAAAAGTAAGAAATAAATTCCGTTATTTTTACTTCAATTTACTTATAAACATCACCTATTCAACTGAATATTATATACTTATACGAATTATACGTATTTACCACTTAATTCACATACCTACCTGACACAATACATATTTTATATAACTAACGAACTAAATTAAATACCTATCACCAGAAATCAGATAAGTATATTATACTTTTGGACTAAGTACTTAGAAAAAATTATTTTATTAGGACTATAATATACAATTATACTTTTTTTGGAGTCGGTGCCAGCCAAACATTTTAGTAAATAATTTCTTGATAATGTACAAAATATATGAAAAGCTGTATTGATACGATAATTTAGCAAAACTTCATCAAATTTGTAACTAATTTACAAATGACGAGAAATCAAATCAACAAATATAAATCAAATTTTGGGAAGTTTTCTATAACACAAAATATATGTACCTAAAGTTACATTAATACCACAATGTAGGGTCTAACCAAACCTATTTTACAAATAAAGAAAACAACGCAACCTAGCAACAGGCGCGACAGCCCAGTTACATTATTAACCTAAACACCTATTTACAATTACCAATCTAACCAAAACAAGAACTAGAAGCAATTCTTGGAACAAATCAAATTCTGAAAAGTTTTAACAAAAAGATCTCAAAATGTGAAAAACAAGAAAAATTGAATTATGTAAAGATGCAATACTAAAATGCAGCAATACCAAATCAAACCTATTTCAATGAACACAGATTTCGTGTAAAATAACTGTTAAGAACCACAATCCACTGCAATACAATAATTACCTACATACAAGCGCATAGAAAAAATGGATATCGGAGACCACAGTCAACCACGTCTGCCCTCACGCGTCTGCCCTGCCCGCGTTCGGGTCGGTCACTTAATAACATCTTTAATTGTTAAAATCTCAGCTGGCACCGACTCCAAAAAAAAGTATAATTGTATATTATAGTCCTAATAAAATATTTTTTTCTAAGTACTTAGTCCAAAAATATAATATACTTATCTGATTTCTGGTGATAGGTATTTAATTTAGTTCGTTAGTTATATAAAATATGTATTGTGTCAGGTATGTGAATTAAGTGGTAGATACGTATAATTCGTATAAGTATATAGTTAATATTCAGTTGAATAGGTGATGTTTATAAGTAAATTGAAGTAAAAATAACGGAATTTATTTCTTACTTTTTAGTGCTATTTTCACACATGTTTCAGATTTTTGGAGGCGGTTATTTTTTGTTAAAAATGTTTTATCTTAGCTTTAAATATGAATGATTGGTTTGAATAAAAATGAATTACTCGTATTTATCAATGAACCTTGGATACCTAGACACATCGAGTGTCTATTTTGTACGGTAAGCAAACAAAATTAGGCAGGTGAACTTAAGATATTTTAGTTTCATCTTATTCAGCTTTTAGTGTTTTTAAAGGACGCAACCAAGACAACGCTAGGATGATGGATAGAATAATTTGAAATAAATGAAAACAAACTGGCCTAAATGTTATCACTTCATTGTTATTAAGTTTAAGAAACTTATGAAACCTGGGATTTT
The DNA here is from genome assembly GCA_944739405.2 of Euclidia mi. Classification (NCBI taxonomy): domain Eukaryota; kingdom Metazoa; phylum Arthropoda; class Insecta; order Lepidoptera; family Erebidae; genus Euclidia; species Euclidia mi. The sequence continues at coordinate 4,434,617 of OX123187.2, read as the reverse complement.
CGGCAAGTTGATATAACACTGGCCTTATTTTTACTAACTTTCAAACTAAGCTGATAATTTTACCTTCCTACCCAAAATTATGTCAAAATATGCCATCGTTAGATATTAAGTTGAAAATTGATTGCGGGGATTTGACAGATTTGGGTAAGTCAATGTGTTATGTGTGTGTTTTATAGGTTTAGAGTATGATAAATAAAACAAGTTTAGTTAAAGTAATCAATTTAATTTAAATGATTTTTAAAGTGTCCGCCATGGTATTCCAAACACACATTTAGTCTTGTGCGAATCTGCCTATTTAAATTTACATTGTTTTGGTGCATTTCATTAGCTGCTTCTTCAATACGACTAAGTAAATGGTCCCTTGATAATTTTTTTTTCATACACCTTACTTTTTAATGTACCCCACACGTAAAAGTCTAGTGGGGTTAGGTCTGGTGATCGCGCCGGCCACGCTATAGTCGGGCTTCCACGCCCGATCCAACGTTCTGGGTATCGTTCATTTAGGTATTCCCGTACCTGTGTCCCATAATGGACAGGCGCGCCATCGTGTTGGATCCACATTGTGCGAATTGTCTCCAGATCCACATCCTCAAAAAAATCTAAGAATATTAGATTTCGTAAAAACGTTAAATAATTTTCTGAGTTAAGGCGATGCGGGATTTCTATGGGACCTAGTAATTTATTATTTAAAATTCCCGCCCACATGTTTACAGAAAACTCATGTTGGTTGTAGCGTATGGACGGTATTATGACGGTAGGTACCGGTCATACGCTACAATACCGCCCGCCTTAGGAGAGGATTTTACGTGGCTAACAAGGAAATCCGACTAGCTGCGTTAGGTCTATGAGTCCGCTACTGTCCAAGCTAAGACGGCATATAGAGAGAAGGAAGGGAAAGTCTTTTACGGTTTGTAACAAATAGTTAGGCACCATAGTGTATAAGTTTTAGGTCCTTAATGTGCCAAAACCCAATAGAATTTCCAGACGCGTCCGACAACTCGTAAACGAGGGGCGACTTTTTATTAATCACTGTGCACTTCACGAATTTAGGGGCTAGTTTCTTACAGAAGGACTTATCCTTGTCGCTCTGATAAAAAGTCCTTTTCCACACAGTGTCTCCCATTAAACTCAGCTGGTTTACGGCGTAAATTATGCGTTTGGGAATTCCTAGCATGAGCTTGAATGAGGAGTGCCTGAACTTTGTCAAATATGCCTGATAAGTGACCTATGTTTTCTGCGTAATCGTCCCTAGGTATGTATACTATATCATCAGCGTCCGTGTCGACATAGTGTGAGCCGCATGGAACTAATTCACGTCCATGGACTAAAAAACTAGGTGTATAGCCCGTGACTTCATTAACTGCAGTATTTAATGCAAACTGCACCTTAGGTAGGAGAGTGTCCCATAATCTCTGGTCATTTCCTACAAACGCCGCTAAGGTAGAACCAATGGTTTTATTATAGCGTTCGACCATATTGACATGTGGGGAATATTTAGGAGTATAATGAAGATTAGGATTATTAATGGGATTTTGTACTTGTGCAACATAGCTTTTAAAGTAGCACTGACAAACTGTTTACCATTGTCCAATATAATTGTAGATGGTATACCATGAACTAAAAATATTTTTTCTTCCAAAATATTAGTTATTATTTCAGCAGTTGCGCGCCTGATAGGAAAAAGTAGACAGTATTTACTAAAACAACAAGTTACTACAAAGATGTAGGCGTTTTGTTTTATTGTGACGGGTAGTGGCCCCACCAAATCTACACTAATGGTTTGGAAGGGTCGTGAACACACTTTGGGTCGTCCCATGGTTCCCAATGGTGCATGGTTCTGATGTTTGTGCGTGATACAAGTGTCGCAAGAATTTATGAACTTAACTACGTCATCGCGCATTTTGGGCCAATAGTAACGCAGTGCTAAGCGCTTGTAAGTTTTAAATATACCGAAATGCCCCGAAGTGGGTTCGGCATGGTTCTCTAATATGGCATTATTTCGATCAGAAGAAGGTAGTACTTCTTTCCATTCGAACTCCTTACGTAGCATACACCTAGATTTAATCAAACGATACAATTTTTTTTTTTAATAGAATAGTCTGGATAGTCATTAGGCGAAGATAAACAACCATTGTAGGTGGCTGAATACCATTGATCAGTGTCATTTTCCTTGTTAGCCACGTAAAATCCTCTCCTAAGGCGGGCGGTATTGTAGCGTTTGACCGGTACCTACCGTCATAATACCGTCCATACGCTACAACCAACATGAGTTTTCTGTAAACATGTGGGCGGGAATTTTAAATAATAAATTACTAGGTCCCATAGAAATCCCGCATCGCCTTAACTCAGAAAATTATTTAATGTTTTTACGAAATCTAATATTCTAAGATTTTTTTGAGGATGTGGATCTGGAGACAATTCGCACAATGTGGATCCAACACGATGGCGCGCCTGTCCATTATGGGACACAGGTACGGGAATACCTAAATGAACGATACCCAGAACGTTGGATCGGGCGTGGAAGCCCGACTATAGCGTGGCCGGCGCGATCACCAGACCTAACCCCACTAGACTTTTACGTGTGGGGTACATTAAAAAGTAAGGTGTATGAAAAAAGTCGGTATACAGGCGAAAGTTTTACGTGACAACGACTTTGAGTGGTAAAATAATTTTAATGTGAATATTCATTCGTATAGTAGGAAGAAGGATGAAAGACGCGTGCCTTTCACTTTTTATGTCTGTCTCTCTCGCTCTTAGGCGGGACGCGTGCCTCTCACTCGCTCTCATTGTTAGCGCATAACGTGAGCGGAGCGTAACGCAGTTTCTTGAAGTGTCACCCGGCAAACCAATTTATAAGACGTTGTCACGTCAAAAAAATATCAAGGGACCATTTACTTAGTCGTATTGAAGAAGCAGCTAATGAAATGCACCAAAACAATGTAAATTTAAATAGGCAGATTCGCACAAGACTAAATGTGTGTTTGGAATACCATGGCGGACACTTTGAAAATCATTTAAATTAAATTGATTACTTTAACTAAACTTGTTTTATTTATCATACTCTAAACCTATAAAACACACACATAACACATTGACTTACCCAAATCTGTCAAATCCCCGCAAACAATTTTCAACTTAATATCTAACGATGGCATATTTTGACATAATTTGGGTAGGAAGGTAAAATTATCAGCTTAGTTTGAAAGTTAGTAAAAATAAGGCCAGTGTTATATCAACTTGCCGAAAATCCCAGGTTTCATAAGTTTCTTAAACTTAATAACAATGAAGTGATAACATTTAGGCCAGTTTGTTTTCATTTATTTCAAATTATTGTATCCATCATCCTAGCGTTGTCTTGGTTGCGTCCTTTAAAAACACTAAAAGCTGAATAAGATGAAACTAAAATATCTTAAGTTCATTGCCTAATTTTGTTTGCTTACCGTACAAAATAGACACTCGATGTGTCTAGGTATCCAAGGTTCATTGATAAATACGAGTAATTCATTTTTATTCAAACCAATCATTCATATTTAAAGCTAAGATAAAACATTTTTAACAAAAAATAACCGCCTCCAAAAATCTGAAACATGTGTGAAAATAGCACTAAAAAGTAAGAAATAAATTCCGTTATTTTTACTTCAATTTACTTGTAAACATCACCTATTCAACTGAATATTAACTATATACTTATACGAATTATACGTATCTACCACTTAATTCACATACCTGACACAATACATATTTTATATAACTAACGAACTAAATTAAATACCTATTACCAGAAATCAGATAAGTATATTATATTTTTGGACTAAGTACTTAGAAAAAAATATTTTATTAGGACTATAATATACAATTATACTTTTTTTTGGAGTCGGTGCCAGCTGAGATTTTAACAATTAAAGATGTTATTAAGTGACCGACCCGAACGCGGGCAGGGCAGACGCGTGAGGGCAGACGTGGTCGATTGTGGTCTCCGATATCCATTTTTCTATGCGCTTGTATGTAGGTAATTATTGTATTGCAGTGGATTGTGGTTCTTAACAGTTATTTTACACGAAATCTGTGTTCATTGAAATAGGTTTGATTTGGTATTGCTGCATTTTAGTATTGCATCTTTACATAATTCAATTTTTCTTGTTTTTCACATTTTGAGATCTTTTTGTTAAAACTTTTCAGAATTTGATTTGTTCCAAGAATCGCTTTAAGTTCTTGTTTTGGTTAGATTGGTAATTGTAAATCGGTGTTTAGGTTAATAGTGTAACTGGGCTGTCGCGCCTGTTGCTAGGTTGCGTTGTTTTCTTTATTTGCAAAATAGGTTTGGTTAGATCCTACATTGTGGTATTAATGTAACTTTAGGTACATATATTTTGTGTTATAGAAAACTTCCCAAAATTTGATTTATATTTGTCGATTTGATTTCTCGTCATTTGTAAATTAGTTACAAATTTGATGAAGTTTTGCTAAATTATCGTATCAATACAACTTTTCATATATTTTGTACATTATCAAGAAATAATTTACTAAAATGTTTGGCTGGCACCGACTCCAAAAAAAGTATAATTGTATATTATAGTCCTAATAAAATATTTTTTTCTAAGTACTTAGTCCAAAAATATAATATACTTATCTGATTTCTGGTGATAGGTATTTAATTTAGTTCGTTAGTTATATAAAATATGTACCTATTGTGTCAGGTAGGTATGTGAATTAAGTGGTAAATACGTATAATTCGTATAAGTATATAATATTCAGTTGAATAGGTGATGTTTATAAGTAAATTGAAGTAAAAATAACGGAATTTATTTCTTACTTTTTAGTGCTATTTTCACACATGTTTCAGATTTTTGGAGGCGGTTATTTTTTGTTAAAAAATTTTTATTTCCTGTTTTTAGTGAATTTTCCTTTCTGCAGTTATCTGATTTATCAAAATTAAAGATTATAGGGTAGACGTTTTTTTTTTACTGGAGAATCTCTTTTGCCGAGTGCCTCTCCGCGTGGCGGGCAAAGAATGGGACACAGGGAACGCGGGTGTGCTGCTCCTGGGTCCCGTTACGCTTGTCCCGTAAGTAGAGCTCAGTCTCTGGAAGTGTCCTCCCCACTCGCACAGTACGAGGTAGCACCTTGTACTGTGCGAGTACAGTGGTCCCTCGGCTATCCGAGACCACTGTCTTCTCGGGGTCGTTCGTGATCGGGCAGCCAGATTGCCATCTCTGATTGCCCACCGGCCTAAGGAAGATCTTGGGTTAGCGGCCATTGCCACCACCACGACGCCGCCTGCGTCTGCGAGCGGTATCGGCTCTCTCGCGATCCCGCTCGGTGGCCTCCTTCTGGAGCATGACCGCTTCGCAGAAGGAAACCACAGCATCCCACCGGATGTCTTCCGCCAACATGGCTTGGACGACGGCCTGCGGAGAAAGACTCTCGCCGCTCGGATTCCCATGCAGGACACTCAGAAAGCGTATGCTGGGTAGAGTCCAGGTCACTGCCGCAGTGGTGGCATGCCGGCGTCGCCTCGCGGCCGATTCGGTTCAAATACTCGCCAAAACATCCGTGTCCGGTGAGTATCTGAGTCAACCTAAACGTAACGCAGGCACTTCTCCTCTCGATCAAAGAGGAGTAGACCTACTAAACGCGTGGCCATATGAGACAGCGCCATTTAAATAAAACAATTTTTTTTATTGCTGCTAGTGGCAGACAAGCAAACGGCCCATCTGATGGTAAATGGTAACCACTGCTCATGGACTTCGCTAATATCAGGGTATACACAGCAAAGCCGCTGCCTACCGTGAAAGTTATGAACTCTTTAAACCTCGTTTGAAGAAGGACAAGTCATAGCGCTCGGGAAACACCGCAGCAGGTAGTTCATTCCAGAGCCTACACGTACGTGGTAAAAAAGATCGCTGGAAGCGCACCGTACCAGATGAGAACGCTTCCAGGTAGTACGGGTGAACTCTACTGCGTCGGCGAGTGGTACGTTGGTAGAAGGGTGACCCTGGTACCAAATTAAACAATTCTTCGGAGCACTCCCCGTGAAAGAGTCGGTAAAATATGCAGAGAAAACTAAAGTCTCTCCGCTGCTCCAGCTACTCTAGTCTAGCCGTGAGATCGGGATCATCGACGATTCGAACAGCTCGTCTCTGTAGGAAGTCAAGTGGATCAAGCTGATATTTTGGCGCTCCGGCCCAGATATGTGAGCAATACTCCACAACTAGCGAAGAAATGGAGAAACGTCTAACTCAAAGTAGGGAATCTCGGTCCAAGGCCATTTCAAGAGAAAGTAGTGAACTGCGTGAAAAGAGGTTACCACAAATGCGGGCTTACAGTGAAAAATATTAAATCGTGTAAACACTGAAGAACGTACTCATCGTCTGCTCTTTGAATTAAACCGTACTACTACTATTAGTTATTCTGTGATTTATAATCAAAGTTATTATATGTATAAGCTAGCAGTTGGCGGCTTCGCTCGCGCGTAATGATGGACTTTCCATATAAAAATACAACCCCTATTTCCAAAAGCGCGTAAATACATGATCACTTATTCCTAATCAGAAGCTAGTTTATGAAATCACTTCGCATAAAAACTTTCAACCCCTATTTCACCCTTTTAAACGGTAGATTTTAGAAATCGCTAAAACACGTATCCGTTTGTTTTATTTCTAACCAGAAGTTTGCACACAAAATTACACGCTATCCTTTTAAAAATGACGGACTTCCCATACAAACTTTCTACCCCTATATCACCCTCTTAGTTGTTAGATTTGAAAAAAAATCTAAATTGCGTGTTTATTTTTCTAACCAAAAATATGTATAAAAATCCTTCCTTAGTGGGTGCTTACGTCATAAAATGCATCGACTGTCAAAATTTCAAGTCTCAAGGCCCTGTGGATTTGGCTCTGCGTTGATGAATCAGTCAGCCCAAGCAATTTTATATATATATAGATTTACTCTCCAACCTTTCTTCCTCCCGGTTTCATCAATACCTAGTAATGAAGCCCGAAGTAGGCCCATTGATCGCGACTATTCTAGTGTCCACTGAAGAAAAGTCACAGTAAATGCTTAATTTCGTTTACTTGGATGACTTAATTTTTGAAGTTTTTAATGAAACTATTGAATTGGTTTTGATAAAATTTGAGTTTTTAATGAAACTATTGGATTGATTTTGATAAAATTTAAATGAGACCCACCTGAAAGTATATGCTTTCAAACAAAAAAAGAATTTTGGAAATCGGTCGATAAATAACGGCGTTATGAGGTAACAAACATAAAAAAAAAATACAGCCGAATTGAGAACCTCCTCCTCTTTTTGGAGTCGGTTAAAAATGCGACGTTGTCATATTTCACGTAAGGGTGTTTTACATTAATAATTGTGACTTTATCGAATTGTTTTGTATGGAATATGAAAAAAATAAATAAAAGATGATTGAAACATAATTCATATGCCAGTTGATACTTTGATATGGTCTCAATCATACCCTAGATTTATGGGATATCAAAAAAAACACGTTGTATAAAAATTCCAGCATGAAATATATTTTTTGAAAATATTATTTTTTTTCGTCGGTAGGTGGCTAAATATTCACTATATACCTAAATAGTTAAAATATATTTAAAATAGTTTTTGTAATTATATTGCACTTTTTATAAGTTTAATAAGTGTCATACATACAGTTTTAAGTCCATACAAGTGTAGTTCTGTGCATATGTGACACATTACAACTAATTTGGAACACCACCTGCCAACTGATCACCTTCACTTCACTTTGGTAACATAATTGCACTTTTAAAATGGCACAATTTGCTGAAGTTTTACTTGCACAGAGAAGTCTTGAGGAGAATGTTACAAAGAAAATGGACGAACTCCAGGCACAGCTACAGATTGGTACAGCCAAGGACACTGTGGCCAAGGTCGCAGAAGAGTTCCGAACGTTCCGGGAATTGACATTCTCTATGATTGGCTTGCTACGGAAGCAGATAGCTGAGTGCATAAAGGCTATTGATGTCATGGAGTTGAGTCGCAGAAGGAAAGCATTGAAACATTTTCACTGGCATTCCCGAACAAAATAAGGATAATTGTACAACTGCGGTTATGGATATCCTCCACAATAAGCTGGACATGAAAGATGTCAGTCAGGCTTCGTTTGAAACATGTCACCGGCTGGGAAGCACCGGTAAGGAGCGTCCACGACCCATCTTAGTTAAATTCACCAGCTTGAATCTCAAGGCTACTGTTTGGCGAGCAAAGTCAAAACTCAAGGGCTCGACGACTTCGGTTAGGGAGTTCTTAACAAAGGAACGGCAGATGGTCTTCGGGAAGGCAAGGCTGCATTTCGGTATGAGAGGTTGCTGGACACACGACGGCGTGATCACCATCAAGGCGCCAGACGGGAGTCGCCATAAATTAACCTCCTTAGACGAACTTAATCCGCTTCTGCAGAAGTACCCTAAGGTATTGTCAGCTACCACTAACAAAAGTCCTTAGAACTGGAACTACTTTATACATATTGTTGTTTGTCACCGATGCTGTTGTTTATTCTCAGTCAATAATTTCATGCTTTTATCAATCTTGTATCCATAATATACTGTTTTAATACTGCTCATGTCATATGCCTGTTTAGATAATATGAGAGATAACAGCATTTCTACTAATTTTAGTTTGATCCCCGTCTTTTTGAGATAATATGTAAAAACTTGTTTACTACTCGTTCAAATTCAAATTTAAATTCTTTTATTTGCATAAAACAGGTAGGTACATTAAGGTCTTACAAAATATATGAAGTGCGCTGAATTATAACCTCGAAAGAGTAACAAATAAAATTAATTACAATTATTGCCAAAAACAAAAGAAAATGTCATAATTAAGATTAATGAATAACAATGTCAAGTACCTAATAAAAATAAAAATTATACCAAATAATATGAAAAATATGTCAAGGATTAATTGATTAATAAAAAATAATGTATATAAAATGTCCACATTGAATAATAATATGTCATTGTAAAATAATAAATTGTCGGTCAAAAAATCAGAGACATTATACATTTTATTATATTATGTAATAGCATTTTTCATTTAGAAGCTTTACTAGTTTTTGTTTAAATATGGTCACATTTGATTCCCTGATACTTCTTGGCAATTTATTATAAATTTTGGGAGCCATGACGAAAATACTTTTATGCATAAATGTTGTATTTGTTTTGCATAGACAAAGCCGATGTTTATCTCATTGTACGCGTTTAAATGTATCTGAGGCAAGTACAAATAAACCTAAGATTCTTTTAACAAAAATAGCTAGCTACTTCTAGTATATAAATTGAAGGTAAAGTCAGAATATTGTACTTTTTAAAGTAGGGCAGACAGCTTTCAATTGTTTTGAGACAGTACATAGCCCTAATACAGCGTTTTTGGGCTTTAAAGATTATGTCTTTGTTAACTGAGTTCCCCCAAAATATAACTCCATACCTAAGAACCGATGCCACTAAGCCATCGTATGCAGTAAGAAGACCATTGACATCAATTATTTGTGATAATTCATGAAGTGCATATACTGACTTATTGAATCTCTTACATAATTGTTCAATGTATGGTTTCCATGTGATTTTCTTGTCGATTATTATGCCTAAAAACTTTGTAGCCTCTACTTCTTTTAGCGATTGTCCATTAGCGCATATTAGCGCAATGTTATTCATGGTAGGTATACGCTGACTAAAGTGCATTAGTTTCATCTTTCCTATATTGGCTTTTAAATTATTTGTGTTCAACCAGTCAATGACAGACATCAGAGCGGTATTAATATCAGATTCATAACAAGCCTTATCTGTACATTTGATAGTTATGGTACTGTCGTCCGCAAAGAGGGCTATAGGGTTATTGGTTGCGTTTGGTAAGTCATTTATATACAATATAAATAGTAATGGACCTAATATGCTGTCTTGGGGCACGCCATATTTAATTATACGTGATTCAGATCTGTAAATTTCTTCATTTTTTGTTACAGTATTAATTTAACAACTTCCGTGTACTGTATGCTATTTTTAAGATATGTTTCAATTAGTTTTAGGACATCTCCTCTTATGCCTTCGCTCTGAGCTTTGGATAAGAGTGGACGCGTGTCATATTTTTAAATAAAATATTAGATTTTGCATAATTTCTGCATAAGCGATTCTAATCTCTATCAGTGTAGTGAAAGTGCGTAGTATTCCATCAATCTCGTAGCTTCAACGGCGTAGCGCCCCGCCGCGCAGACCGCACGCCTTCACCCCCGCGAGAGCTGGCACCGTGGTCATAATTGCCTTCTCGCTCTTGCGTCGAGAGCTCGCTGTGTGACGCGTGCGCTGCTGTCAACAATAATAACATTGTTGCTGCATAATACATTATTGTAATAACTACATTGACTACGTTTGTATGCGCTACGGACTACACTTTGAACCGGATGAAAAGATGCCTCGCACCCAGCGCCCACCTGTTAATAATGAGCTCGAGGAATTCAAACAGGAAATAAAAAATATGTTGCGGACCTGGAAAGAGGAACAGGATGAGCAGATGAATACGCTGATTAATCAACACGATGCCACACTAACCAAACTGATTGCGGAAATCGCGGAGCTAAAATTGCAAAATGTCTCAACTCAAAAAACAAGCAAAGAAATAGAAAAATCTGTCGATTTTATGAACAACCGCTTTGAGGAGATGAAACAACAAATTAACCAATTAAAAAAAGAAAAACAAGATTACCAAAATTGTATAATAGAACTCGAAAATAAAATACATGACCTGCAACTCATCTCCCGCTCATCTAGTGTGGAAATCAGAAATGTTCCTATAAAAGAGAGCGAGACTTTATCGGACCTGACTAACATCGGCAAAAATGTTGGCGACGTCGTAAACATGTCTTTGTCTGACCTGCAAATCCGGGACGTGTACCACCTGCCTGGCAAGCCCGGTACTACTAGACCTATCGTTACGGAATTTACCAACGTCGAAACAAAAAGCCAATTATTATCAGCGGTTCGAAATTTTAATAAAAAACGCTTGGATGGAAAATCGTTGGATACAGCAAGTATTGGTTTGGCCGGTGAACAACGACCAATGTATGTTGCAGAATATCTGCCTGCAAGTGCAAGGAGACTTTTTTACAAGGCGCGGGAATTCACAAAAAGTAACAATTACATGTTCTGCTGGACAAAAAATGGCAACATTTTTGTTAGAAAGGAAACAGGTGGACGACAGTTCCTTATCAAATCGGAACAATCCCTGCTGGATCTGGAGAAGAAACAGTGACTATGGACTGTAACTGCAGTAAGCTTAAGTTTTATTATGTTGCCTGTCTTTTTATCACATCGCACACCTCTTTGTATATTTTGATCCCAATGTACTATAAACACATAATATGTAAACTTTGCATTGAATATTATATTATTACGATTATTGTATCTACACACACCTCACAAATTAGCTACACATATTATATATCCCGTCGCAGAATCATAAAACGGCTCAAAACTCTACAGCACTTTGTAACTTACTGCACATATATAGATCTATTTCAAAACCTATCTTGCCTGGCGTTGGTTTTATGTATATTTGCTTTAACTGTCTATAAAATACACCTACTTACTACTACGATCCACTACGTTCTATATTATAGCCCAATAATAACCCCTCAGTACAAGTTTATGCCCCTTTGTTGTGTAAATATATATACTTTTTTTAAATTCGATAACTGTAATACCACAATTGTAAATGACTTAGATGACATTGCGCAACAGGTGGATTGCACCGTACTCTGTGACACCAGACTCTGCTCTCAGTTAATTAATTCTGCTGAAAATGGGAAGGATTCGCTGACTATTATGACAATGAATATAAGAAGTATTCATCGCAACTTTGATATGTTCATGGCATTTGTTTCCTCTTTGAATTTCCCTGTTGATATTTTCGTGCTTACCGAATGCTGGATAAATCGAAATAACCCGCCGCCTAATATACATAACTATAATAAGTTCTGGACTACCAACACCATCAATCAAAACGACGGCGTAGTGGTGTATGTACGCGACGAAATAGAAGTTAAGTGCAGTGAACCAATTTTCTTAGAAGGAAACTGTCTCCTCGCAACCATTCAATCGGAATTTACCATAATATGCTCATATCGACCACCGTGTTACAAAAATATCTCCAACTATCTACTTTCGCTTGAGCAGGTATTGAGTGCCTTGCATTCGAGACACATTTTTCTTACCGGAGATATCAATATCAACACTCTTGATGCTACAACGGGACCAGTACTTGATTACCTAAATCTAATGGCCATGTATGGTCTTAGAATAGGCATCACTAAACCCACCAGGCTAAATACCTGTTTAGACCACTTTATGGTGAGCACAAGTAATCCCTGGAAAACTATTGTATTTGAACAACAGATAACGGATCATTCGCCTATTTTACTCTATATAAGTAAAGCTTCGATATTAAAGAAAACCCTATCCTGTAAAAGGATATTACTGAATTACGTTGCAATTTCGGAATCACTTTCACGTGAAACATGGGAAGATATTTACTCAACCACGGACGCGAATATAGCTGCAGAAAGTTTGACTAATAAATTAGTTTCAACTATAAGTGAAAACAACCAAGTTATTAGGTCACCTAACCGCTATAAATCACTGAAACCGTGGATTTCAAAAGGAGTGCTAAAATCGATTAGGAAGAGAGATAGATTACACGCACAAGTAAAAAAAGCCCCAACTAAGGATATCCTAAAACAAAAATTTCTGGTATATAGAAATATATGTAATAAAATAATAAAGAACCTTAAAAAGCAATACTATCAAGGAAAATTGAGTGAGAGCGGAAGGAACATCAAACAGACCTGGCAAATTATAAAAGAAATATGTAATTTAGACAGTAAAAAAAGACACGCCACACGAACTGCTCACTTTAAGAAACCCGCCTACAAATTCTCTCGACATAGTCAACAATTACTTTACCTCGGTGGGAGGAAACCTAGCACATAACATTTTAGGTAAAATTAATAAAACCGAACAACAATTAGCATGCCTTGCAAGAACCAATAACTCGCCCAGAGACTCTATATTATTGAGTACATTGTGTATATGTTTCTCAAATATTTTGACAAAATCTGAACAAGTGCTATAGGTCTATAATAGGGTAGTTTCCAGGGTCAAAATAATTACATTTTATTTAGTCCGTATTTTAGATTATAAAAAAATATTGGACACGTATTTTTTCTTTTTTCGATTAAATAAAAAATAACAAAGATATAGCCCTTTAAAGTTACGTGTGACGTCATCTAGTGCTAAAAAAATTGGTTGCCTGTAAAGTCGGTATACGGGCGAAAGTTTTACGTGACAACGACTTTGAGTGGTAAAATAATTTTAATGTGAATATTCATTCGTATAGTAGGAAGAAGGATGAAAGACGCGTGCCTTTCACTTTTTATGTCTGTCTCTCTCGCTCTTAGGCGGGACGCGTGCCTCTCACTCGCTCTCATTGTGAGCGCATAACGTGAGCGGAGCGTAACGCAGTTTCTTGAAGTGTCACCCGGCAAACCAATTTATAAGACGTTGTCACGTCAAAATGCAGCACGGCGTGACGTTATACGTAACTTTAATGAGCTATATCTTGGTCATATTTGGTTTAATTTACAAATAAAAAAATACGTATCGCTTATTTTTTTGTCAACTAGCCTATTGTCCATGTGATCTCTACTTTCTTTTTTAAAGACAGGTTTTATTATTACTGTCTTAAGTTTTTCAGGGAATACCCTCGTTTCTATGCATAAATTTATTATATGACTAATGTGGTCACAAATATTAGGAGCTACATATTTAATAACATTAGTACATATCTCATCATATCCAACACTATTCGTGTTATTTAAGGTTTTTATAATATTGAATACATTGAAAGGAGAGCATGGATTCATATAATACATAGACTTTTGCCTAAAGGACATATATGCTGAATATTTCAATTTATTTGTCACACAATTTGGAACTATTTTGTCAATAAAATAATTATTGAATAAATTATAAATTACATTTGGATCAATTACAATTTTGTCATGTATTTTTATACTAGTTACAGTTTTGTTTGGGATATTATGTTTCACTCTGTTTACAATTTTCCAAATTGACTTTGCTTTATTCTGTGACGTGTCTATGGAATGAACATTTTGAGCTCATTGTGTTAATCTTAATATTTTTTTATACAGTCTACAATATTGCTTCAATTTTATTTATTATGTCACTTGGCTTTTTTCTATATTGCCAAAAAAGTGTTCTTTTTTTATATTGCACGCCTTTATGCCACGCGAGACCCATTTTTGTTTTCTATGTACATTTATAGCAATAAACTGGTATGGAAAACAGAGATCATAAAGCAGTTTAAACGTGTCATAAAAAATATTATAAGCTGCTTCATTTGGATCTTGAGTAGCATATATTTCTGAAAAAGTCAGATTACCTATATAGTTATTAAACATTTCTAAATTTTTGATGTTATAGTCCCTACGTTTGTTTTCCAGCGTTTAATCAAACAGACTTTCTTAACAGGGTATCGTAAGAACTGGGCGGTGTGGTCAGATAATGCTAATTCTATTATATAACTTTTACATTTTTGTGCACAACAATGAATGAAATTGTCAATACATGTTTGACTAACTTTTCTGGTACCTAGGCTCTCTAAATGCTAATTTAAAGTTATAGTTTAATTCAAATTCTAAAGTAATATTATTATGTTTTAATATGTTAATATTAAAATCTCCTGCCAGCACGATGTTATGCCTTTTGTAAGATTTTTTTATGTAACCAAATATGTTGTTGAGCCTATCAAAAAATATATTTAGGTTGCTGGTTTGAGGTGTTCTATATATTATGCATACAATAACAATGTTATAGTCAATTAATTCTACACCACAACACTCAAAGCTAGAGGATACAGCAAATGAAGCTATATGAGGAATAGGTTGCCAGCGGTGGCCCTTTTTATAAAGATACATGATCCCCCTCTCTTAGAACTATTTCTACTATAGTATGCAGTAAGATAAAAATTTGGTATAATGCGCAGGTCCTCATGACCCGACATCATAAAGTGTTCTGTCACACAAATTACATCGACAGCATTGCTATTATCCGACAGTTCTTGTAAGCATACATAAAGTTCATTTAATTTATTTCTTAAGCGTGCAATATTTTGATGTAACATGTTGATATATTTATGTCCGAAAAAGCTTTTGTGAGGATATGTCTATATTCGTGACCTCAATTTGCTTTTCTAGGGAGATTGTATCGGATGATAAGTTATCTATTATAGCACTAATCAGAGTATTGAAGTCTTCAAAAATAACTTTCATACCATTATTATTTATCGCTCCTGATTTTCTGAACATAGTGCGATCATATGTCAGATTGAGATTTGAGTCCAATATGCAGACATATTCATAGGTTAAATTATCCAAGTACAGTAGCTGGTTAAACATAGTCACTCTTGAATTATATAAATTGTAATGTAGGGCATTCTTAAATGTAGGTAAGGTAATAATTATATTGGTGTGATCAATTTTCTAGAGTATATTTCTCATATTGGTGATGAGTTCAATGTAATTTCCTGACGTTTTGAAGTCTTCTTCGCCTATTATTATATTGCAGAAATCATTTAAAGTGTAGCTATCCTATACCTAGCAGTCCCTACAGTGACTTTTGTGATATGTAAATAGAAACATGGATACACACAGCCCTGAAAAGGACTTAAGTGCTTAAATAGAAACAGTGATAATAGTCCTGACAAGGACTGTTCAAGGACTTTTGTTGTTGTTCTGAAAAGAACAGTTTTATAGACTTTTGCAACGTTAAATAGAAACAAGAAGAGTTCTCTTGCGAACTTGAAGATACACACGCTGACGACTTCAAGAAATCTTCGCTCTGCAAATATTATTACGTCGACGCACGCCGTGCCCGCTGACGCGCGAACGCACGACATCTTCGCTCGACGAGTGACCGGCAAATGGAGCCGCCGCATCATCATCATCATGGACTTCTTCTCACCACCCCCTACGGGGTAGTGGGGTTCCTTTTGGAGATTGTCTCCTTAAGGGTGTCGTCTTCGCGGCCCAATACTATGGGCCGGTCATTGGGTTTGCCGCCCCCGAGGCTGACCAACCGGGTGAGTCTCCGTTGGGAGAGACCCAGTTAGTCGCCTGCGAGAGGGCGGCGGCTGGTCATCTGGATGGTGTGGTGGTGGCGGAGGTGATGAAGCCCCGCTCGAGGGAACCGGGATCAGTTCCCGAGCGGGGCGCTTCAGTCTCCTCCGGATGAGTATCGTTGAATCGGGATGGGGGAGGGGAGCGATGTTGACGAGGTGGGGGTGTTCTGAGCGGTCTGCACGCTCGAACATACCCCGGGCCAACCCGCTCACAAATCCCTCGATCGGCTCCCACTTGAGGTCTCGATGGATGGTCGCGTTTCTGAGGTACCTGGGCGCGTCCACCGCCAGGCGAAGACACTTGTTCTCCACCCGTTGCAGTCGCTGCCGCGTGGTCCCTGCTGTCAAGTTGTACCAGGCCGGCCCCGCGTATGTGAGGCGCGACCTGATATAGGTTTTGTAGAGAGCCAACTTGGCTCTCAGCGGCAGTCTGGAGGACAGCAGCGGGCGAACTTTCACCCTCGCAGCCTGGGCCTTCGCGGTGGTGGTCTGGACGTGGTGGACCATCGTCAGATTCCTGTCGATGGTGACGCCCAGGTACTTGACCGTCGGCGACCAAGGGATTTCCTCCCCCATCAGTTTCAGGCATGGTGGGTACTGTACCCGTCCAGTCACCATAGTCTGGGTCTTGGACACGTTGCACTTGAGCCTCCACTTCTTCAGCCAGCCCGGGAGCGCTTCAAGTGTCGGGCTCAGCTTCCGTGCAGCGTGTCTGGCGTTCCGTGAGCTGGACAGGTACGCGGCGTCGTCCGCAAACAGCGCCAGCTTCACGTCGCCCACTACTGGGATGTCGTCCGTGTAGTGGGCGTACAGAACTGGGGAGAGACAGCTCCCCTGTGGGACTCCGGGCTTGATGGTCCTCTCCTCTGACGTGACGTCCTCGACGGCCACGTGGAAGGTTCTCCCTCGGAGAAATGATGCGATGACCGTGATGAGTTGTCGTGGGATAGTGGACGTCGACAGTTTGTAGATGAGGCCGTCATGCCACACCCTGTCGAACGCCTTCTCCATGTCGAGCATCACGGTCACCGTGTGGCCTCTCTTGTTCATCCACGTGGCCATCTCGCCCAGTACGCGAGTCAGCTGCAGCGTGGTGGAGTGTGCTTGGCGAAACCCGAATTGTTCGGGCCTCGGGCTGAGGTGCGGGGTGATCTTCGCCAGCAGCAGTCGCTCGAACACCTTGGACGTCGTCGAGAGGAGAGTGATTGGCCTATAGTTCTCCGGCTTCCTGAGATCTTTGCCGGGCTTGGGGAGAACAATGACCCGGCCCCGCTTCCAGCTGGTCGGGAAGTGGCCGGTTCTCAGGATGCCGTTGAAGAGCTGGGTCGCTGCTATCAGTGATTTCCGAGGAAGTCGATGCAGCGCGGAATTCGGGATGCCGTCCTCACCAGGCGCCTTCCGGGGGTTGGTTTTGCAGATCACCGCTGCAACCTCTTGCGGGGTCACCAGCAGGTCACCTCCATCCGATGAGCCGAGGGGCGTTGAGAGGTAGGTCCGGACTAGCTCCTCTACCTCTCGTGAGTGGGCCTCGTCTTGGACCTCGTGGGGGGTGAACTGTTGTTCGAGGCTGCTCGCGATGATCTCCGCCCGGTCAGCGGCCTTGTATCGCAAAAGGCCGTCGTTGCCGAGCAGGGGGCGCGTCGGGTTTGGCTCCGCAGACAGCTGTCTGCAGAGGCGTGACAACGAGGCTTGGTTGTCCTCGATGTGGGACAGGTGTTGTTCCCACTCGTCCCCCCTGTGCTCCCACAGAGCGGCCTTGAGCGCGTTGGTGAGGCGGTTGTACCGGGTTTTGTCCCTGGGGTGCCGGGTTCTCGTCCAGGTCTTCTTGGCATCGCGCTTTTCCTCGAGCAGCTTCCGTATCGAGGCGGGAAGGGGTGCCCGTCTCTCGGAGTTGGCCCTGGTGCTCGAGGATGCTCGAAGCGCGGCCTGAATGGTGCTGGAGAGCTCCTCGGCGGCTGCATCGACTTCCTCAGAAGTGTGGATGGTGGACGGCTGGTAGTAGCCGGCCAGCTCTTCCTCGAACTGGTCCCAGTTTGTCTGGGTGTGTGGTCTCGGCAGGTTGACCATCTTCGCGGGTTCCCTGAATACCAGTAGTACCGGTCGGTGGTCGGAGGGCAGGTCTGGCAGGACCTCTTGCGTGGGAGGCGCCCTCAGTCCTCGGGAGATCAGGATGTCCAGCACGTTGTCATTGCGCCCCGAGGGATCCAGCCGGGTAGGCTCTCGGGGGCCGGCGACTTCGTAGTTGTAGGTGCTGGCATCCTGGAAGATGAGCTCCCCCGCTCGGTCGCTGCTCGCGCAGTGCCATGCCGGGTGCTTGGCGTTCAGGTCTCCCGCGACGATGGTGGGCGTGGTCGGAAGAAGAAGATTCCTCAGCTCGGCCACGTTGAATGAGTTCATGGAGCCGGTCCCTGGTGGTCGATAGGCCGCGTAAAGGCGCATCTCCCGTCCGCCGACTTGGACATCAACACCGAGGGCGTAAATGGTGTTGTGTTTCTTCGGCTCGACGAGTTGATGCACCATTGTCCTCCTCACCAGGACAGCAAGTCCCCGGTAGGCTATGCCTGCCGGCGAGACCTCATCCTGCCTGTACACGATGTACCCCGGGATCTTGAGTGGGGCGGTAGTCTTCAGGTGGGTCTCGCTTATCAGCATGATGTCGACTTGCTGCTCCTTGACGAAGAGGCGTAGGAGGCCTATCTTTCCAGACAGGGACTGGGCATTCCAATGGACCACCCTGAGCGGTTTATCCATTGGAGGGGATGGTCTGCAGCATTCCTGTCACGTCTATGTCGCCGGCCCTGACTTTCTGGGCGAACAGAGAGAGAAGGGCGGCGAGCTGCTCCTTCTCGCTGGTGACGGAGACTGGCTTGACAGGTCCATCCCCTGCAGTGGCCGCAGGAGGTTGGTCCGATCCAAGCTGAGGCTTCTTCTTCTTCTTCTTCTTTTTCTTCTTCGACTGAGTGGCAGCTTTCTCAGTCGGAGCGTTGGCTTTGGCCATTAGCGTTGTCGCGGCTGATTCCCCGACTTGGTTGGGGTGGGCGACTACTTGGGGAGGGCCAGTCTTGGCCACGAGTCCCACTTTGCGGCTGCGAACTTCCCGCTTATAGTCGGGGCAAGCAGGACTGCTGGCGGTGTGGGTTCCTTTACAGTTTGCGCAGGTCGGTGGTTGGTCTCTGGGGCGTGGGCAGTCCGTTGCGTGGTGTTCGCCACCACAACGCACACAGGCAAGGGGCCTGTGGCAGTTGTGTGAGCTGTGTCGGAAGCCCTGACAGCGGTGGCATTGCGAGGGGCCCTTTTTGCCTCTCCATGCCTCCACTGTCACTCCTGGCATGAGGAGGACTTCGTTTACCGCGTACGCGGCCTTTGCGGCTTCGGGGGTCTTGTCCACCTCCGCGAAGAAGATGCATCCCGGTCTGCCCGTTCGGGCCCGGATATGCTTACTATACCTGACCGGTACTCCCTTGTCGGACAGGTCTTTAGTGATCTCCTCCGCGGGGGTGTCGGCAGGAAGACCACGGATGGCCACCTTCAGTGGTCTCGCCGAGGGCGGTGCGATGGCGTAATACGGCGCCTGGTCTTGGCCCAGGTTATCCAGGTACGCCTGTATGACCCGGAGCTCCTGGTCGTCGCGGGGTGAAAACCTGATGCCCTTGCCAAAGGGGCGTCCGTTGGGAGGGTGACCAAGTTGGTCGGCCAGCTTCTTGAAGTGAACCGTCCAGTTTTCCAGGCGGTCCACTACAAACACGGCCTGCTTCTTGGTTGTGGTGGTGGTGGTGATGGTAGGGGCGGTGCTTACGGCTGTCGGCTTCGGCTTCGGTGATGGCGCTGCTGCCAAAACGGCGGCTGCCGTCCTTGGGCCGGGTGTCAGGGCCGGCGCGGGGTCGGTGCGGGGGCGGGTGCTGTTGGCGTCGGCACTGATGCCAAAGTCGACGCCACTGCTGCCGAGGAAGTCGTTTCTCCCGCGGGGAGGGTACACTTCCCTGAGGGGGGGGCACGCTGAGGCGGGGGGGGGGGGGACTTGTAGGAGGAGGAGAAGTCCTCCTGCACGTCCATCCAGAGAACAGAGGAACAGGGAACCAGAGAAGGAATCTGGTTCCCGGCAAGGTCGCGCGGGCTGGGGTTGATTGGCCGAGGGGGGGGATTCCCCCCTTTCGGATGGGAGGGAGTCTTCCAGGTCGGGCCTCTTCACCGTCTGGTGGTCGTCTTCCTCTTCACGCGGCCTCTTGGTAGGCGCTGCCGTAGAGGGGGTGATCTCGGTGGTGGTGGTGGTGATGGTGGTGGTAGTGGGGGTCGGATCGGTGGTGGTGGCAGATGGTGTGTCACCGCAATCCTCCCCTGCACTCTGGATCATCAGCGCCCGTTCCCGCATGCGCGCTGGTTCAGGCGAGGTGGTGGTGGTAGTGGTGGTGATGGTGGTGGGGCCGAGGGTCGCCGTGGTGGTAGTGGCGACGGTGTCCGGTCCGGTCAGTATATCCGGAAACACGGCCTGGACCACCTGTAGGGTCTTGAAATCGGTGGGGGTGAGGTCCTCCTTCCTCATCTCCCCCAGCATGACGTCCATCGCCCGGAAGTAGGCCTCAACCCAGCGCTGCAGGCCCCGCGTGATGCCACCCTTCGCACGAAGGGCGTCGAAAGCACGCAGGTCGCCCTCGTGTTCCGCACGCCTGGTCTGCAGCTCCGGGGTGGTTTTAGCCTCCATTCCGGACGAGTCCTGATGTTGTTCCGCCATCTCGGGGTAGTGCCGTCACGCGGCGCCTAAGCGTGGTGGCTGGATGCCAGTCACCGCGCAGTCGGGAGTCGGGGCTTGGCGCTGGTGCCAGACCGACCCCTTCCACACGGCGAGGGCACCACCACGCCGGCAGTCAAGTTTGCGGCACTCCCCGCACGATTCTATTCCGACAGAACCGGGCGCAAACGTTTATAATTTTATGATAAAATTACTTTGTTTTGCTATTACGTCACACGTAAACAAAGGCGCCCGAGCGTTGGCGAGCGAGCGAGCCGTGATGTGCGGCACGTGCGTTCGCCTCGACGTCCGTGGCGGTCTCGAGCCGCCGCGCTTATGCCACCAGTATAAGTATGTTCCCGTTTGCGCGGGAAAATGCTCGCGCGACGTATGAACCACCTGGCGGATTACTTACGTAAACTCAACTCAAATATTATTGGCCGATTGTACTTTAAATTAATTGGTTGATTGTTTTGAACATTTTACATTTCTATTTATCTGCATTTGGATTGGCTCAGCCTAGTTGTACATTTTGTATATAAACAGCACTAAATTACAAATAAATTATTCTGAATCCTGGAGTCAAGAATATCATTATTATACCTATCATACCTTCATTCTCCAAAGTTCTCCAAAGTGGTGACCCTCTCCGGAACACAAGAAGTACAAATCAAGAACGGAAAAGCTCTGCCCATCAAGCCACCGAAACACCGCAATATTCTTCATTCAACCATAGTACCAGCATAGTCAACGAATCCCTGCTCCACAAGTCTCTACAGTTTCAGTCATGTCTCAACAAGAAAATTCTATCCCGGCCAGCTCATTCAACTCTACATCCATCAACACCGTCACTGAAATTGGTGGCATATCGCTAACCATGCGTATCCCACCATTCTGGCGTGATCGACCACGTTTGTGGTTTATCAGTTTCGAAGCCGCCACCAACGACCTGAAGAAAAGCCAAGCCCAGCTCGCTCAGTTGGTAATCGCACAGCTGGAACGCCAAGACATCGAGCAGATCACCGACATTCTATATAACCCACCAGAGCAAGACCAGTACAAGGCGATTAAAGAACGTCTCATATCTGCCTATGAGGAGTCTGACAGCCGCCAGTTCCAAAAACTGCTGTCAGAGATGGAACTCGGCGATCAGAAGCCGACCCAACTACTCCGGCGTATGAGAAACCTCGCTACCAACAAAGTTCCAGACAGTACGCTGCGACTCATGTGGACCAACCACCTTCCACCACACATACGTTCTGTGCTTGCCGTCAGCGAAACCTTTGCAACTAAGACGTCGTTAGAAGAATTAGCGCTACTCGCCGACAAAATGATGGAACAGACGCCACCAGCTGCACCTCACATCTCAGCTGTCCAAACGATAACCTCACCGACATCACCACCAACTCAGACAGCCGACCTACAATTCCTTGTCACCGAACTACGCAAGTTATCATTAGAAATAGCCGAATTGAAATCAAGACCACCGCACAGCCAATAGAACGGTTACCGCCGCAACCGCTACCCGTCTTACAACCGAAGTCCATCGCAACAACGCAGTCGAGACTCATCACCATCACCTTTCTGCTATTATCATCGACGTTTCAAAGAACAAGCTCGACGCTGCACGTCACCTTGCACATTCAATAAGAAGTCGGAAAACTAGGCCGAACGTTAGCGGAGGCGGACTCTGGCGTTCACGAAAACTCACACCGCCTATACATAACAGATCGTAACTCCAACATATCTTTCCTGGTCGACACGGGTGCGAACATATCCGTACTACCTAGAAAGAAAGGACAAGTCGCAATGCCACTATCGTTCCAATTATATGCGGCTAACAACACAACTATAGCTACGTACGGTGAGAAAACATTAACGCTCGACTTCAACCTACGACGCCCATACAAATGGAAGTTCATTGTCGCCGACGTTTCAAGACCTATACTCGGCGCTGACTTTCTCAAACATCACCAACTTATCGTCGATTTGAAAAACAAGAGATTGATCGACGGCGTCACGAATCTCAAGGTCAACGCCCCAGTTTGCATTTCAAACATGCCTACAGTGTACACCATCGACAAGTCACAGTCATATCACGACATTTTGGCGCAATATCCCGGGATCACACGTCTCACTTCAATGCAGTTAAGCTCTTCTATCAACGTGCAACACTACATTGAAACAGAAGGCCCACCAATACATAGCCGCGCTCGCCCCATACCACCGCACCGATATGAAATCGTGAAGAAAGAGTTTGAAAATATGATTGAACAAGGGTTATGCAGGCCAAGCAAGAGTCCATGGTCATCACCGCTTCACATCGTCCCGAAGAAGAATGGTGACATTCGAGTCTGCGGAGACTATCGGCGACTCAACGCTATCACAAAACCCGATCGCTATCCCGTTCCACGCGTCAAAGATTTCACACATCATCTCTCAGGCAAGACTATCTTCTCAACAATAGATCTCAACCGAGCCTACCAACAACTGAGCATAAGAGAAGAGGACATCGAGAAAACCGCTATTATCACACCAATGGGTTTATTTGAATTCCCGCGAATGTGTCCCGGTTTGAAGAACGCAGGACAAACGTTTCAACGTTACATTCACGAAGTACTGCGAGGACTAGATTTTGTATATCCATTCATAGATGATATACTAATCGCTTCGGAACACGAGACCCAGCATCGAGAACACCTCCACACCGTCCTGAAGAGATTAGAAGAACATGGTATCACCATCAACCCCGCTAAATGCAACCTAGGCAAGTCCGAAGTTCAGTTCCTCGGTTATCATGTATCAAAAGATGGTATCAAGCCTCCCGAACAGAAGATCAAAGCTATCACTGATTACCCCAAACCCAAGACAATAGAAGAACTACGGAGATTCCTAGGAATGTTAAATTTCTACCGCGATCACATTCCCAACGCCGCCTCACTACAAGCACCATTGAATTCATACCTACACAACGTGAAGAAACGAGATAAAACTGCAATCACATTGTCCGACGAAGCAACACAAGCCTTTGAACAATGTAAAGCAAGCATCATCACCGCAGCTTTACTTGCTCATCCATCTCACCACGCAACACTCGCGCTATTCTGTGACGCATCGGACACATCAGCCGGTGCCGTAATTCAACAATACTTAAACGAAACATGGCAGCCGCTCGGATACTTCTCTAAGAAATTCAACGACGCGCAACTGAAGTATTCTACCTATGATCGAGAATTACTAGCTATTTACATGGCCGTCAAACATTTCCGAAAAATTTTCGAAGGACGTCATCTCATTATATTCACCGATCACAAGCCGCTAGCATTCGCAATGAGCAAGATCAACTCCACCACCGAGACACCGAAGCGAACGAGACAATTATCATTCATTTCCGCTTTCTCCACCGATATAAGGCACGTAAGCGGTAAACAAAATATCGTCGCAGACGCCCTTAGTCGCATAGCAACCATAACTTGCCCGTCCACTATCAACTACAACGACATAGCAACAGCGCAAGAAAGAGACAGCACTATACAACAATTACTACGCGACGATCACCTCGCGCTCAAGAAAATAACAATACCTAATACTGACATCGAACTATATTGCGAAACATCTACGTCACATATTCGCCCATACATCCCCGAGCCATACAGAAAAGAAGTTTTCAACAATGTTCACAACATAAGTCATCCTGGTACCCGTACAACTCGCAAGCTCACAACACAGAAATACTTCTGGCCTTCAATGAATGCAGATATCAGCCGCTGGACGCGAACCTGTATTGAATGTCAGAAAAGCAAGATACATCGTCACACCCATTCAAGCATCGCATCTTTCCTGCCAACCGATCGTTTTCAACACGTACACATAGACATCGTTGGACCGCTACCTACAACTGTTCAAGGTCATCGATATCTCGTAACTATGATTGACCGTTTTACGAGATGGCCTGAGGCCGTACCTACAGAGGAAATAACAGCCGATCGAATAGCGAACATCGTTTATCAACATTGGATATCTCGCTTCGGATGCCCGGCTACACTAACATCAGATCAAGGTCGACAGTTCGAGAGCCAACTATTTCAAAACCTCATGAAACTAATGGGTATCAAGAAAAATCGAACTACTCCTTACCACCCGCAAAGCAACGGAATCATCGAACGTTGGCATCGCTCACTCAAAAATGCATTACGCGCAAAGCTCACCGACACGCGCTCGTGGATCGACGAAATACCTACAATATTATTGGGATTACGCGCCGCCCTGCGCACTGACACCGGCGTGAGTCCCGCTGAATTAACCTACGGATGCATTTTACGCCTACCAGGAGACTTTTTCACATCAAGCGCATACACACCTACAGCTATGGATTATACCTACGTCGAGAAGCTACGTGAAATCATTCATACCAACAAACCTCAAGCATTCACCGAGCATCATAATAACAATAGAAATATTTTCGTGCATAAAGACCTACTCAATTGCAGTCACGTGTTCGTTCGAGTTGATTCAGTTCGTAAGCCACTACAGACACCCTACGAAGGACCCTACAAGGTTATAAACCGAACAGACAAAGTGTATTGTGTACAATTACCGGACCGACAAGCAAACATTTCAATCGATCGACTGAAACCTGCTTACGTCGTATTAGAAGATAGTGATAATATACCAGCAAACCATAACAACACATTACCTTCAAGCAACATTACCATTACCCAGAAAACCAATAACCTTACCGTTACCAAGGATACCGAAGTTACCTTACCGCATTATAACCTTACCAAACAACAAGTACCTGCGCCGGCGAACTCTACGACGCCGACGCCGCCGCCGCAAACGGACATCAAAACGACACGTTCCGGTCGCACCATCAAGCTGCCGGTACGCTTCGCTTGAAGGGGAGTACTGTAGCTATCCTAAACCTAGCAGTCCCTACAGTGACTTTTGTGATATGTAAATAGAAACATGGATACACACAGCCCTGAAAAGGACTTAAGTGCTTAAATAGAAACAGTGATAATAGTCCTGACAAGGACTGTTCAAGGACTTTTGTTGTTGTTCTGAAAAGAACAGTTTTATAGACTTTTGCAACGTTAAATAGAAACAAGAAGAGTTCTCTTGCGAACTCGAAGATACACACGCTGACGACTTCAAGAAATCTTCGCTCTGCAAATATTATTACGTCGACGCACGCCGTGCCCGCTGACGCGCGAACGCACGACATCTTCGCTCGACGAGTGACCGGCAAATGGAGCCGCCGCGCTTATGCCACCAGTATAAGTATGTTCCCGTTTGCGCGGGAAAACGCTCGCGCGACGTATGAACCACCTGGCGGATTACTTACGTAAACTCAACTCAAATATTATTGGCCGATTGTACTTTAAATTAATTGGTTGATTGTTTTGAACATTTTACATTTCTATTTATCTGCATTTGGATTGGCTCAGCCTAGTTGTACATTTTGTATATAAACAGCACTAAATTACAAATAAATTATTCTGAATCCTGGAGTCAAGAATATCATTATTATACCTATCATACCTTCATTCTCCAAAGTTCTCCAAAAAAGTAATACCTTCTAATTTTTTCTGTATGTTCGATAATAGCTGATTTTTTTATCTCTAGTTAAGTGAACCAATGGTTAAAAATTGTGACAAATGGTTAAATTTCCGTAAAACCCGGTTTTTGATCCCTAGTTAAGATAACTACATACATACACATACATAGACTCACGCCTGTTTCCCCGAAGGGGTAGGCAGAGGCATATTAAACGCCCACTTTTCGCCAGTGTTTTGATCCCACGTAATAGGTGGCGAGCCTATTGCCGCTTATTGGGACATTTTGTTTGCCAGAGCCTCGTCCGTTGATCGGCAGGTGCACCACTTGCAGGTGAGGTTGGCTTGGGACCTTTAGTTCTTAGTGGGAACCCTATGCACCCATATAAGATAACTAATGGTCAAATAAGTAACCATTGGTCAAAATATTTAACCACTGCTCCATCGAGGGTTTAGCAAGATGGCGGATGCTATGCCATTGTTTCGTGTGATTTTATTTGAAGTTGTGTTGGTGAATAATATGGATTTAAACGTACCTAGAATATCAAGTAACTTTGATATGTTGGAGAGTTCATCAGATGATGAATTTTTTATGGAATATCTCTTTATGAGAAGGACGAAGGTATTTAGACCACGGAATTCACCACTAGAGCATTGGGACGATACAGATTTTTGCAAGCGCTACCGGCTTTCGAAACAAACAGTAGTTTGGATCGTCAATAAAATTGCAGATGATTTAAAAACACTCACTGAGCGAAATCACGCCGTTACACCACTGGAACAGTTACTAATAACTTTACGCTTTTACGCCACTGGGAATATGCAACAATGTTCTGGTGATCTGTCTGGGGTATCCAAATCCACCGTATGCAAAGCTATTCATACCGTATCAAGACAAATTTGTTTGAAATTAAAACGATTTATTGAGATGCCAAATTCGATTGAAGAAATAAGAGAAGTGATAGGTGCTTTTTATAGAATTGCCAAATTTCCTAGTGTGATAGGAGCAATCGATTGCACGCATATACGGATAGCGATCCCAGGAGGTGACAATGCAGAGCTGTACAGAAATAGAAAAGATGTATTTTCTATCAACACCCAAGTTGTGGCAGATGCAAACCTAAAAATAAGAAACATTGTTGCTAGATGGCCAGGATTTGTGCACGACAGTACAATTTTTAATAGCAGCAATGTGAAAGATATAATGCAATCACAACGATATGGCAGATGCTGTCTTTTGGGTGACCGTGGCTATGCCTTAAAAAAGTACTTGCTTACTCCGCTGGCAAACGCACAGACAGCTGCTGAGAAACTATACAATGAGAGTGAAATACGGACAAGAAATGTGGTTGAAAGGACTTTTGGTGTGTGGAAGCGGAGGTTCTCATGTGTAGGATCAAAACTAAGAGTTAGTTAAATTAGAAAATGTCAAGCAATAATTATGAGTACTGCTGTTCTACACAATATTTGTGTTGAAAAAAATGATATTCTACCAGAGGGAGCATTAGCATATTATGATGAAATGCACTATATGGACGAAAGTAGTTCGAGTACTATAACGTTCACCAGTAGTGATCAACAGTACCGGCAGGAATTTATAGATACATACTTTTCATCGTTGCTGACATCAAATTAATGAACATGTGACAACAATATGTACCTATATAGTGTAAATAAAAACAATGTGCTTTACAAAAGTATTGATTATTTTATTTCATTAATTTCTAACATAGCTTTCTCTAATAGCAATATATGATATTTTTTCTTAAATTCAATGTCAAGACTATGAAGTTCTTGCTGCTGCTTAATGTATAAATTGTGTTTTTCTTCCATAAGTGTAATTTTGTTCATGTGCATCTCTTTTCTTTCATTAAAATTTTGTATATGGTCCTCTTCTGCATACTTTTTCAAATCTTCTTCACATACCTTTCTTTTCATATAGGTAATTAAATTAGATTTGCTTTCCAAATGACATATTAGTTTTTTCTTGTTTCTTGAAGTGTAAATCTTTTTTTCTTACTGCAGCTGCTTGCTGAAAACAAAGAAAATAAATTACTTTAGTAGGTATTATCTTACTAACATAAATATAAAATATTTTATGTGGAGTACACTTGCTTTCATTTTTGGGATGGTTTAGCAAAGTACTAACTAGAGGCAGTAAACAATTGAGTGTGGAGCCAAGACACAAATATGTGACAACTAGGTAATTAATGCTAGGCTTCAGAGCATGATTGTTGCGTTTTGTTCATCAACTTTTATGTCATCATTACCTATATATAAAAAAGAACAATTTATTGAACACAATCACATTAATTATGTTATGCTGTACTATACCAACAATCTTTGACATAACATTTGCGGCTCCCCTTCCTGCTCCTATATAAGTGTGGAGTATCACACTCAAAAGTGGAGGTACATACCTAATGCGTCACTATCATATATTGCAGGCAGACCCGATATTGACTCTCCCATGATAGAGTTTAACCATTCCGTAGTCTCAGATGGCTTTGGTGGTGGTGGTCCACCTCCGGATTGCTTTCTACCTCTCTTTTCTGCACTCATTTCCTTAAATCTGAAGAATATTGTATATCATAATTCACCATAAATATCTTACATGTGAGATTAATATTGAAATAAAAAAGTCTAATTTTAATAGAGATGCTCACCTTTCTGGATGTTTTCTGCATGTTATTGAATTTTTGTTGTAATTGCTTTGTGCTCCGTCCGAGTTGAATTTTTCGGCAAAACGCCGCCGCCAGGCTGATTCTTTTTTCTGATTACTATCATGATCAGTTTGTTTTGAGGTCATGATGGGAAAGTCTTTAATTAAGTAAGCGAGCTTTGTTGTCTCTTCTTTATTAAAATTGGCGGTACGATCCTGGAAAACGTATTTATTACAAATGCGTAAATATATAATATATTAGGAACATTAGATATCTATTTGCAAATTATATGTATAAAATACAAATGTTCATAAAACAGCTTCAAAGATTACTTACTTCGCGTTTTCTGCTTTGTTTAATTCCATCTTCTTCTTCTTCTCGAGTCGATGGTAAAGAGGTCAAATGGCATCAGCCCAGTGTGTGGCCACAGCAACTTCATTGTCGGTGGCTTGGTATAGATCGGCCTCCGAGCATCTGTGCGGGCATTTGGGACACTCCAGCAGGTGGCTCATGGTTTGTTCTGGGTTGCCACATTCGCACTGCGTTTTGGCCGGATCGATTATACCCCATTTGGCTAGGTTATATCTGCAACGGCCGACCTGGCTTCGTAATCGATTCAAGGATCTCCATACGGGCCATTGCAGATCACCACCGGGGGGTAGGTGTTCGTTGGCATCAACATAAGTGGTAGGGGGTGGGACTGTCTCATGCCACATTCTTTTCCTTAGGTTAGCTGGTTGGTCTTTGCTAGCCTCAGTAGATCGCAAAAAGCTTTTGCGGCTTTTTAGTCTGCTACGGGGCAGTTTATGGTCGTGCAATGGATGCCGGGGGTCCTCCTCCTGGCGGCGTTTCTCGACTATGCAGACCACTTCTCGGCGAACCGCGGGTGGGGCAATGCCTGCCAGGGGGTAAATTTTATTTAATGATGTTGGCTTAAGGCATCCTGTGATTATTCGACACGTTTCGTTCAGGGCCAGGTCAGCTTGTTTTGCGTGAGCCGATCGATGCCAAACTGAACACGCAAATTCACCCGCGGAGTAACATAAAGCCAGGCCAGTAGTTCGGGTTACATCAGGCGATGCTCCCCAGTGTGTGGAAGCCAATCGTCTGAGGAGGTTATTTCGGGTACCAACTTTCTGCCTAGTAGCTTCGCAATGGCGCCAATAAGTGAGAGATCTATCAAGTCTAATATTGTGATTCTGTAAGATATCATTCAAAATTTCGAATCTGAATCCGCTGTGAGTTTCTTGATTTGCATTCGAAAACCTCGGTTTATAATTCGAATCTACACTAGCGCAACTCTTGCGAGTGTGTTTGCGAGTTGAACTAAATTGACCTCGGAACTTTGACAGATAAAGTATGAGATGACGTAAAAAGAGACATTCTATAGTGGTAATTCCCCCATCACTTCGACGCTCACTTCGCACTCGAACCACAAGAAACTCACAGCGGATTCAGATTCGAAGTTTAGAAAGAAGTCTTACAGGATCACACAGAGTGTTGTGTGATTCGTTGTGTGATTCTGTAAGACTTCTTACAAACTCCGAATCTGAATCCGCTGTGAGTTTCTTGATTGGCATTCGAAAATCTCCGTTGATAATTCGAATCTACATTAGCGCTACTCTTGCAAGCGTGATTGCGAGTTGAACTAAATTGACCTCGGAATTTAGACAGATAAATTATGGAAATATGGAAAAGGGGCATTCTATAGTGGTAGTTCCCCGTCACTTCGACGCTCACTTCGCACTCGAACCCGATTTAAAGAGTCAAATTAAAAGTATCTATTTTACGAGTGAAAATAGAAGAAATTATAGTTAGATAGTATTTATATAAAGTTTTAAAGTGGATAAGTGCCTACTTACTTAAGCGATAACGAAAGCACGCGTACCTTTCTAACATAATGTTGTTAAAAAAGTACACGGACATTT
Source organism: Euclidia mi (assembly GCA_944739405.2). Lineage (NCBI taxonomy): Eukaryota > Metazoa > Arthropoda > Insecta > Lepidoptera > Erebidae > Euclidia > Euclidia mi. The sequence goes on along the minus strand of OX123187.2, from coordinate 4,403,517 downwards.
GGCAGGCGTACATGGAGACATAGGTCCAACGCGCAGAGGCCCTTTGAGAATTTTAATCTAGAATGTGATGGGACACCTAATGAGGAGCCTCCATAACTGCACTATAAAGTACAGCCGGATTAGCCGCAGCAGGTGTAGGATTATTGCTACTTGTATGGAAACTAATTACTCTGGGCTATTGTGATGGGGGTTCAATGGATAAGTGAATATGAAAACTATGGATGAACAACGGCGTCTGCCCTACGTACTCTTATAGTACGTTGAAAAGGGGCAGACGGTGACTCGCCAACTCACTAGATGGGCCCTCTCTAAATAGCCACCATGGTAAACGAAGTCTGCCAGAAAGGTAGCCAAAGGGCAACACCGGTGCGAGTGGCTAGGGGTGTAGAGCGGTGCGGCACCGGTTTCGCCATCGCGGGTCGTGACCCAGAGCGGGTTTCCCCGTAATTACGCGCTTGCAAATGACACTTCCACCCCCAAGCAGCCCCGAAAGCTGAGTCACTGACAACAGAATATAAGCCTAATTACTAGGTATAAAAACTACATAGTTATATGATTTTTCCAGGTGATTCAGGATATGCTCAGCGCGCCTACATTATGACACCAATTAGTGGTGCTGAAGATAATCCCCCAGAAGCTTTTTACAATGACCGTCATTTAACTGATCGTAATTTAGTAGAGAAAGCAATTGGCTTCCTAAAAGGATGATTTGCTTGTTGCTGAACACAGAGTGTTCAACTATCATCCAAACGTAGTCGCAAAAATAGTTATTGCATGTTGTGTTTTGCATAATATGTGCAATCGCGCAGGAATGCGGCATTCACAATTTCGACTAGAAGAGCTCCAAACAATTGCTGAAGTTCGAAGGAGGCAAACTAGGGATTTGCCATCTAACGCCGATTTAGCTCTAGGGCAATTACGTAGGCGAAACGTAGTAAATAGGATTTGGAGTTCACATAATTAATTGACTGGTAGTGTCGTTTATTGTAAGTATTCTGTGGTGTGTGAGGCGGGCCTTTCAATAAAACTGCGCTAGTATTCGTAAAAGTGTTTAATTTAAATATAAATAAAACCCAACTGAAAAATCTTACTTTAAAAACTAAAACGCGACTTATATTGCTACACCCTATCTCTATTCTTGGCTTCTGCCAATGCTTGCAGCCCTTCCCCAACTGCAGCCACAGCTTCAGCAAAAACTTTATCTTTCCCTGCACTCCTCTCCAGAAAGGACTGCAAGATCTGTGTATTTAATTTTTGTATCTCCAGCTGCTGTTTTTCCATCCTCAGGAATCCCTCGGTGGTGGTAGAGAATTCCGTACGCCATTGTGATGGTAGAAGAGCAGCAATTAAAGACGTGTGACGTGATGCTGAAAAGAGAATACCTATTACTACATGCGTGAATAAGAACTCTTAAATAAATAGCAGCTTTTCGTTGTCATTTATATCAAAAATGAAGTTCCAAAAGTTGAGCTGGATGAGGAAGCAAACAGTTTTCCCGAAATTGCACGGTCTGGTGGTCTGTAATTACGAGTGTGTTCTTGACTATCCTCAATCAGGTTGAAATCCTGAAAAGTAAATTGGATAAAATGTTACTCCATATCTTCCTTTTGGGAAAAAATTAGATTAAAATATTTTGACTGCCAATAGTACCCTACAGATAAATTACTATTTAAATTATATTGGTAATGAACTTGAATATTTATAGGTACTACCTAGTATTTAGTACAATATAGCTTACATAAAATACAATAGCTGGTGATTCCTCTGTAGGTGCCTGACTCTGCTGTTGTTGTGGTAAATCTATAATAAGTAAATATAAACAGATAAATGCTAGATAAGAGTATATCATTAATGCAACTATGAATTAAACTTAAATATCTTACAATGTCAGTATCAGCATCTTGTATTTGTTGCACTTCATGTGATGGAGACGGAGTATCATTTTCCTGAAACAGGTAGGTGAATTTAGCAAAAAAATATAATAAAAATTCACTTTACATTAAAAAGGGTATAATCTACCAAAAAAAAATGAGAGCTACAAATTACAACGGCAAACCTTGCAGAGTGCTTACAGTACTACTTACTTACCTATTGCATTTCTAAATTTATTACTGGAAGTGGCTGTATGCCCAAATGTGCATCTCCTGTTGAAAAGCTTTCATCACCACATAGAAGCTACAATTCTATTTTCAAGCTCTGATAGCTCCACTTCATCCACATTTTAAGTGGTTTGCTATAAGGAATGTTAAGTGTTTCTAACACGTAAAAAAAGGACAGCTAACCTTAATCCACTGTTTGTATGTTTTGATGGTGCCACTTATACTATTTAGGCGCACGGCTAGTTCCTTCCACTGGCGTCGACTTCGCTCTCTGGCATTTTGAGTTCTCAAGAAACCCTTCGCCATGCCAGAGTTTCTTTCCATAAATTCTACCAGAGTTTCAACCTGAGCCGACGATGGGTGAGAGGGACGTGTCTTACTTGGACTGAAACATTATTGTTGGATAAAAAAACTTCTTTAGTTAATATTATTTTTGAACTTTACTACCAGAAATTTAAACTTACTTCATGATTATGTTACAATTATTATCGGCATTGAACTCAACGCAATAGATGATATACTATAACCAGATTGAACGATCATAAAGGCTCCAGTACACAATGGTCCATGATGGGCCACTGCAGGCCATCGCCGTTGTATACACACGCCTACACACCAAACTATGCAGTATAAATTGATCGTTTAATGTGCGGAAAGATCACACAAATCGAGACCATGATAAACTGGTTTTGTTTAACTTTATGTGTAGCCGTGTGTACACGGGGTACGGCGATGGTCTGCAGTGGCCCATCATGGACCATTGTGTACACGGGGTGATGGTATACAGTGGCGGGCAATTGTCAATCGTGGCGCGCAATCGGGATGTTGTCGGTTTTTTGGGCACACTTCAAAGGAATCGTGGCGTAGCGTGGTCTGTGGTGTTCACACAATGGCCCATTGTTTAGTTCGTCACCGACCGCAGACCGGGATAGTGCACTTTTTGTTTTATGTATATAGAAGGCAGTAAAAGAAACTGCATATGTATTGTATATATATTATTTACAAAATAATTATTATACAGTTATGCTATGAATCAGTAATGGGGCAAAAATCTAAAAAAAGAATTCTGTCTGTTTGTCTATTTGCACACACTAATCTCGGAAGTTACTGGACGGATTTGAATGGTTTTTTTTTATTATATTGCTATTAGGTCAGGCGACATATAGGCTAAAATTGATTTTGGAAAGTGCAACATCTGATGCAGAACCACAACAGCCCAGCGTAACTATAAGACATAAAAATTGCGGTGTGGCAAAAAACATTTCACATGTTGAGCATTTTTTGATAAGCAATTAAAATTTGAAGATCTCGAACATCTGATGTGGAAATACAACAGCTACAATATAACATACAGGCTTGCCTTTTTAGCAAAACTTGTTCAGTCTGATGAGCATTATTTAATTGTTGACTTGTCGAAGATCTGAAACATCTGATGATGAACTATATGAATCCATCTGCACTATTCCATACAGACTTGACGGCTTAGCAGTAGTTGTCCAGTATGACAAGGATTTTCTGTTGAAAGATCAATATTTATAACTAATTATTCGATCAATCAAAGACCCGAGGAGGGACACAGGATAGTTTTTATCGCGATAACTTACATCCACGCGGGCGGAGCCACGGGCGACAGCTAATATATATATTATTATTTATTGTCTTATGCCTGTATCCCCGAAGGGGTAGGCAGAGGTGTAAATATTACACCCACATTTCGCCATGAATTTTTAGGTCCTACGTAATAGAGGGCGAGCCTATTGCCGTTACCGGGCACATCACCAGACTCCGGGCTGCTACTGAGTATTCGGAAAAAGCCAGTAACGCTTTTGACCAATCTAGGAATCGAACCCGGGACCTCCGATCAGTAGTCACATACGCTATGCACTGGATCAAGGAGCCAGTATATAATATGTATAAATATACTAGATGAGCCCGCGGTTATACCCGCGTTATTTAAGTCTTTGTCCGCTCTCGTGGCTTAGAGCGTGATGTTATATATAGTCCGTGCCACGATAACATAGACTTTTTGTAAACTAAGAATTTCTACTAAGTGATATTAGCGATAGTTCTGTCAAAAACAAATAATGTCAAATCCAATGAGCACAACGCTACATAGATACGTGTCATTGGAAACTAATATGTCAATGGATCGGATTTTTATCGATATTATGCGCTGTTAACAGGATTTTTTAATGTTTTGAGGTACTGACGCCTAGAATGTCAACATTTGGCGTCAGTTTATTGAAATCTTACATTCTTGGGCTTAAAATGCATTTATCAGAGGATAAAATATATTTTTAGTTATCAAGAAGGGGTAAATGTAAAGTTCAATACATGTTTATAGGATCGCAACGCACTTCCTGCTGCCGGCATCTCGAAAAAGCGGGTGCAGAATAGCAGATGGCTGAAAATTATTTATACCTAAAAAAGAAATTGCGTTTTCAGACTACCGTAACTGTTAATGGATTTTGTTTAAGTTCATTCTGACGATTTCATTCACAGACAACGTAAAATCTCTATGCCTAGAAATTTTTATGCAATGTACTAACTAGTTATCTGTAATATTATTCATTGTTGGTCGATAATTTAATATTTTAGGATAGGTATGCTACTTTGAGCAAATTATTTATTGTCTATGATTTAAAATAAATCCTGTCAATAATAGAATAACATATAGGTATGTCTCTATCATTAACAAACATGGTAGTACCTACTCTATTTTTCCTTAATTTACAGAATAGATTACGTCTAAAACGACAAAAAAACGGCAAATTTATGAACATTCGACCATTCAAACACAAAATCAAATATTTTTATTTCAGTCAAATTCAACAATATAAATTTAAAAACATAGTGGCATAATTAAAAAAAAAGTATAAAATCTAAAACACAACTGTTTGAAAAAAGGTTGTGAAGCTCTGAATGTTTGTTTACAAAAAGTCTATCTTCTCGTGGCACCAACTTTAGTCTATTATAGATAGCCTCCCTCGATAAATGGGCTATCTAATAGAGAAAGATTTTTTTGAGATTAATCGCAAGATTAGATAGCCATGGCCGCAATTACTTCCACGTCCATCGCAAGTGATCCGCCCGGCAGCAATGAGTCATGCGCCGTTGTGTGAACACCAAGTGATCGTGGCGATGGCCTGCAGTGGCCCATCGTTGGCCACTGCAGGCCATCGCCATTGCGTACGGTAATGGCGATACATGTTCACACAATGGCGGGCGATGGCCTGCAGTGGCCCATCATGGACCATTGTGTACTGGGCCCTTAAAACAAATAAAACGTAAACCATAAATTCCCGTATATACCAATGTACTCTGTGACCATAAACGAAACAATTTATCGCATTAAACTTGGTTTTATAACACTAACATAGTTGAATAGAAAGAACCTCATCTAATTACATAAGATAAGCGCTAGATGACAGTAGACTCACTTTTTAAATAATCACTTATTGTCACGTTTAATTAATTTCAAGTTTAATTATTTTTATAATATTTATTTCTAAATCTAATAAAAGTCTTAAAATTGTTACCCATAAAAATATCTCTAAATAACAATTTATACTTTGAAAACAACATTTAAATGTTAAACGAATGTTAATGTTTCTTAATTTCCTAATTTTTGAACGATAAGCAGCTGTCAAACATGTGTGTCAAATTTGACATATGAGCTTTTTGAAAATTTAAAAATCTCCCTTTATTTTCTTTTGTGTTGATGTATGATGTAGATGTGTTTCTTATTTCTTGTTATTTTTATGACGACCCAGCTTGTGATGTTGACGATCCTTCTTTCATCGACTAATTGGACTCTGATTCCCACACTCTTCGCCTACCCATTTTACTCGACCAATTTTGCATTCTACTGGAATTCAGCCACATTCACAGCAATGTCCACAAGAAAATGTTGTGTTTGAAACTTTAATAAAATTTGTAAGTTACTAAATCCACTTTTATAAGTAATCTACTGATCTTAAGGATATCATAATATAAATCATATATAAATTTTCAAAGAATATGTAGTTGTATATTACCTTTCAAAATAAATAATTAAAAAAAAGAAAATAATAAAGGGGGGCTCCCATACAACAAACGTAATTTTTAAACAACTCGTTACTCAATCTTAATAAACAAGTAGAAACTTAAAAAGTATTTAAGTATACATACAACGAACGTGAATTTCTTTTATAGACGATGGTACAGAACCCTTCGTGCGCGAGTCCGACTCGCACTTGTCCAATTTTTTTAAGATACTGAACGTTTACATCCCCTGCAATGATTTTCACCATGCTACAGTATAAGGAAGATTGGTAAATGAAAAATGGGCAGACGGTTTAAAAAGGCGAGAAAGTGGTGACTTATTAGAAACAGGGTCAAAGAGCGTATTGATAGATCAAAAAGGTTTTTGTATTACCATCACCAATAACACTTAGCCGAATGATACGAGCCTCCTTTAAACAAGGCCTGAATGACAATTTGTTGTCATTCAGGCCGTTGATCAATTTGAGAAAATAATAAAAAGGTTTTTTAAAGTGCGTGACATGGAAACATATTTTGGTTCTGTTAAGTGGAAATCCTGTATATCAAGGACTTTGCTTAATGCCAGAACTCACAGAATATCATGTGAATCCAAATAAAATAACAAAAATGAAAGTAAAATGTGCAACACAGGTTTTAGCCGAACTATAGCTGCCAGTGATTGTATCGATTGTATCGTGTAATTAACTATGATCAAAACTCTCAGATACAACCAAAATGTTATGAATATTGTAAAAACGATTGAAGAATAAGGGGTACATCATTGTTTTATATTATATAATTATAATTATACAGTACGCAGCTACACACATGGTGAAAATGAAATGGTTTAATAGCATGTACATCCATAAGCGAAAACCATGGTTTTCTCTTATGGATGTTTACATTCTTGAATCCTAATAAAATAAATTTATCAAATAATCTAATTTAAATAATAAAGTACGATATTTAAAAATAAATGCTTAAAACGACCGCCAGGTAGCGCTTATAGCTTGAGTGATGTCTCTATACCATAGAGATATTAAGAATAGAGTGGCAGAGTGGGGACTATTCGTGTCCGCCGGTGGGAGAGAGAACGCAATATTAGAGGCCCCCTGCATCTCTCTCTAACAATAGATGCACAACATCAACATTACGCAGTGGCGTGCTACCTGTAACTATTATTTAAATCAGTTTATTAGTAATCAATAGTTTAAAAGTTGTTTTTATTGATACACGAAGATAGTTTGAAGTGACAAAAATGTATATATATTTTTAAACTATTGATTACTGATAAACTGATATAAATAATAGTTACAGGTAGCACGCCACTGCGTAATGTTGATGTTGTGCATGTATTATTAGAGAGAGATGCAGGGGGCCTTTAATGTTGTGTTCTCTCTCGCATCGACGGACACGACACAGTATTGAGTTAGGTACTGTTCTGCCACTCTATTCTAATATCTCTATGCTCTATACAAAGGTACTACCAAGGGGTACTACAAAGGCACTATATATGAAATCAAAATATCACAAATATTGTCCACAGATTAATAATGATTTTGTCTGTCAGTAATTTTTTTCGTAAGGTAAGCATAGATTATATATACGGCACAAATTTAGAGTTGTCCGTTTTTTATTTTACTTATTATTTGCCTCAAGTTCCTTAAAATAAGCAATTTAATTTAAACATCATAATAGCTAAAATTCTGTGTTAAAAACTGGTAAAATAAAAAACCGATAAATTTCGACTTACATTTTGTTGAGTGTGGTAGTCACTAGTACAGTATTGGTCGCTTTGGCGCTCACTTCACTTCGCAAGTGCCTAGGTAATGCTTACAGAATGCAAAATCAAGGTCAATTTGAACCTTATGCGAAGTGAGAGTGCAAACGCTAGTGTTTTATATTTTCTTTGTGAGAGCGAATAGCGACGTGACATGCGAGTTGTTGATTGAATTTTACAGAATCGAGATTCAAAGTGCAAATTAAAAGCATCTATTTTACGAGTGAAAATAGAAGAAATCTTAGTTAAATTGTGTTTAAATAAAGTTTTCAAAGTTATAAACTGAATAAGTTGGTACCTACTTAAAGTTATGAGGATGGGTGATTAATGGACCGGTATGATAAAAACTATGGATTATAGACGGCACCTGCCTGATACTCTTATAGCATCCATCCGCGAGGCAGGTGGTGACTCGCCAACTCACTGGATTAGCCAGGATTGCTGGATTGGCCCTCTCTTATTAGCCGCCAAGGCAATAAAAGTCGGTCGAGCGGTGCGGCACCGGTTTCGCCATCACGAGTCTCGTGACAACGGAGACCCGGAGCGGGTTTCCCCGTAGTTACGCCCTTGAAAATGACACTTCCACCCACGAGCTAATAGCTCTTGCGGCTTCCCTCTGACCGGCCGACCAAGGCAAGTCAGAGTTGAGAGTCCTGCGGGCGCTCTTGGGCATCCACTCCAACCAGCCAGTAAAGGCAAGCCGGAGACGAGACCCTGACCGACTCTCCGAAGCATTCGGGACCGCACTGTCGCCACACACATTCAGCTCGCCACAAAGGTGCCCTGCGGTTTGTAAGCTTTTTTTTCTTCTTGTAATACATTTTTTGTTTATATCACAAGATGAGGTGATGTTTGAAAGCTGTTACTCTGCCCTCTGAGTTTGCGTTAGTCTCATAGTGAGATAACGACTGCCCCAGAGGGATTTTATTATTATTGTTATTATAATGATTATTTCAGTGATAAGGATAGATGGTCACTTACACTACCCAACTCTTGATTATTTTGAATTTATATAGATACCTTGCTTTCAGTTTTTTTTTATATAATATCTCTAGTTCTATTAATTTAATATTCATGTTTTATTAGGTCATTCAACTTACTACATTTACATTTTCATTGTTGTTCCACAAATTTTATTAAAATTTGCTAGTGTTAGATGAAGATAACTCGTTATCATGGGCTGGATACTAACGTTTTTGTAATTTTCGTGTATTCATATACCGTCACTTTCTGTAACATACTTTTCCACCATAGTTCTGAACATGATCGCGAGGTGCCTACATTATAAGGCGTAAGTTGGCCTGCCTACATTATAAGGATGCTCCTGTTACACAAGATTCACATTGGAAGACTACTACAGCACTTAATTTTGTAACTGCATATTTGTTTAGTATTATGTATGTTCTTATTTACTATTTACAAGTAATTAACTACAATGTGAAACAGTTGCATCTCCTTACAAAAACAAAATATGTACCATAACACTGGCGATTAAAAAGAGTGGCCACGAGTTTTATTGCCCGTTCTTTCTCGTGGTTCTACCTATTGCTTTCCGAACGAGGCAGTAAATGTAAATGTAGAAGCATTAGTAATTTACTTTAAAAATTTGACGTTCATAAGCGTCACCTTGTGACCTAGATGAATAAATGATTTTTGACTTTTGACTTTGACTTAGTGGTGCTGACGATAATTGATCTTTGATCTTTTTTTAAGACAACTCCCGCACTAGGAAGAAATCCTGTGTCGCGGGGGACTTTACAAACATACAACCAACGGGCACAATGAACACCCAGACTAGAAACAACAATTTATGGATCACACAAAGTGTTGTCTCGTGTGGTAATCGAACCCACAACACTCGGCGCAGTGTCAAGCGGCGAGGCGGCCGCTTAAACCACTACGCCAACCGTGCTGTCAATTCCCCCGAAGCTTTTTACAATGACCGTCATTGATCTGCTCGCAATTCAGTAGGGAGAACAATTGGCCTCCTAAAAGGACGATTTAGGTGCTTATTAGTACACAGAGTGCTCAACTATCATCCAGATATAGTTGCAAAAATAGTTATTGTATGTTGTGTTTTGCACAACATGTGCAATCGCGCAGGAATTCACAATTTCAGAAGAAGAGCAACTAGAAGAGCTCCAAACAATTGCTGAAGTTCAAAGGAGGCAAACTAGGGATTTGCCATTTGACGCCGATTCAGCTCTAGGTCAATTACGTAGCCAAAACTTAGTAAATAGGCTTTGGCGTTCACGTCATAATTAATTGATCGCTGGTGTCGTTTATTGTATGTATTCTGTGGTCTGTGAGGTGGGACTTTCAATAAAACTGCGCAAGTATTCGTCAAAAGTGTTTTATTTAAATATTAAAAAAAAAAACAACAAAAAATGTTACTTTAAAAACTTAACTGCCTCGTTGGTCTCGCGGCATAAATGTGCACGTGGGATTGGGAGGTCTTGGGTTCGATTCCCGGGTCGGGCAAAGGGTTATTGGGTTTTTCCGTAAGGAAATTCGCAGTAGCAGCACGGAGTCTGGTAATGTACCCGGTACGGCAATAGGCTCGCCCCTTATTATGTGGGACCTAAAAAATTCATGGCGAAATATGGGTGTAATAGTACACCTCTGCCTATCCCTTCGGGGATACAGGGAGTCTATATAATATATATATAAACTTAAACGAGAAGACAGAACACTCATTTTGCCACACCCTATCTCTTCAGGGCATCTGTCAATGCTTGCAGCCCTTTCCCGACTGCAGCCACAGCTTCAGCTAAAGTTTTTTCTCGTTCTGCACTCCTCTCCAGAAAGGACTGCAAGATCTGTGTCTGCAATCTTTGTATCTCCAGCTGCTGCTCTTCCACCCTCAGGAATCTCTCAGTGGTGGTGGAGAACTCCGTTCGCCGTTGTGATGGTGGAGGAGCAGCAACAGAAGACGTGTGACGTGATGCTGAAAAGAAAACACTCTATTATTACATGCGTTAGTAAAAACTCTTAAATAAATAGCATCACGTGTCTCCCTCCGTGGTCCAGTGAATAGCGTATGTGACTGAAGATCGTGAACATTTTTCGTAGCAATGTTTGGCTCTGTGCGTTAAGTTCGACAAAACACAAAACGGACTGTATATACCACCGAAAATATAATACTATACTAGTAGTTTTTACCGATAATAAATATAAGTGCAAGAAGTATTTACATATACAAACTACATAGTACAGTACTAAACATGTTATTCGGTGACAGTGACGTTTCGCTAGAGTCGCCAATATGGCGACTGCAATTTTTGTCCATGATATGTCTGTCAAAACTAATATAACTAAATACTCGATAATGCAAATTTTGACGATATATCTTGTCGATTCGAAATCTTTATTTCGACTCGAAATCTTTATTTATATTTATTTATTTTTATGTTTTATTATTCAGATAAGGTTTCGATCGAGTCTACCATACCCCGTGACAAAACTAATAATATAGATGCTTACTCAAGCGTTAAGCCATAGGGCTCCGAACTTTTACTCCTGGAGTACATTTTGAATAGTTAACTCCGTCTGTACTCCTAGTTTATTAATACCATAATTGCCTAATCTTTGTGTAAGTCTTGGAGTAAAGTTGATCTGACGCTAATCATAGTTGATTAAGAAGGGTGCTTAGTTTAAAGTAGTTAAATAAAAGTAAAGAAAAAGAAACCATGTGACATGGTTACCCGAAAGCCCTATAACTTGAGTCAGAGTGTAGCGGATCCGGTCTCATGGTATGATTTGAATCATCACAGGATACACTTGCTGTGACAACTCAAATCTGACTCTACTCAGATACATACATACACGGAAAATGCTTTGGCTTATTCCAACAGTTGAGTTGGATGAGAAAGCAAACAGTTTTCTTGAACTCGCACGATCTGGTGGTCTGAAGTTACGAGGTCTGACTTGACTATTCTCAGTTAGGTTGGAATCCTGAAAAGTAAATTGGATAAAATACTACTCCATATCTTCCTTGTGGGATAAAATTAGATTAAAATATTTTGACCGCCGTGTGGTTGACGGCATAGAATAGAAGTGTCACCGCCCCCTATCTTCCCGTGGGTGTCGTAAGAGGCGACTAAGGGATAACACGATGCAAATACCATCTTTGCGTAGAGACGGAAAACTCGACATCAAACCCTATACGACTGCCTCATTGGTCGCGGCATAAATGTGCGCGTGGGATCGGGAGGTCCCGGGTTCGACTCCTGGGTCGGGCAGTGTTATTGGGTTTTTCTGTCACGAAATTCTCAGTAGCAGCACGGAGTCTGGAAATGTGCCCGGTACGGCAATAGGCTCGCCCCTTATTACGTGGGACTAAAGTATATCTGGCGAAAAGTGGGTGTAGAAATACACCTCTGCCTACCCCTTCACGGATAAAAGGCGTGACGTTATGTATGTATGTAAATATTTTGCCTGCAAATAGTACCCTACAGATAAATTATTATTTGAATTATATTGGTAATGAATTTTAATATTTATAGGTACCTATGTACTACATTAAGATCTAATAGAATATAATCTTCACACATCAGATTTATAATAGTGGGTACATGTACCTATATAAATCTGATGTTTCTAGGTACCTAGTATTTATTACAATATAGCTGACATAAAATACAATAGGTGGTGATTCCTCTGTAGGTGCCTCTCTCAGCTGTTGTTGTGGTTAATGAATCTATAATAAGTAAATATAAACAGATAAATGCTAGGTAAGAGTATATCATTAAACCATCCCATAAAATTATGAATTAAAATTAAATATCTTACATTGTTCATATCAGCATCTTGTTGCACATCATGTGATGGAGAAGGAGTATCATTTTCCTGAAACAGGTAGGTAAATTTAACAAAACATTCAAATAAAAATTCACTTTACATTAGAAAGGGCCTAAGGAACCAAAAAAAAAATGGGCGCTATAAAAAACGACAGCAAACCTTGCAGAGTGCTTCGAGTACTACTTACTTACCTATTGCATTTATAAATTTCTTACCGGAAATGGTTGTATGCCTAAATGTGCATCTCCTGTTGAAAATATTTCTCCACCACATAAAGCAACAATTCTTTCCTCAAGCTCTGATAGCTCCACTTCATCCTCCACCCCACCACCAGTCCTATGCCAAGCAGCAGAGCGTGCTGCAACTTTTCTTTTTATGGCGCTTTTTTTGTCAGACCAATACTACAATCAGACATTTAGTTACAGAAATGATAAAAAATTGCTGATATTAAATACATATGTATTTTTCAAACTACATTAAAATCTCCATTTTCTTATTATTAATAGTCAAGAATTGAAATTAACGTAAAATGAAAAATAAGATATTTATGAAATCAAGGTACACACTTTGAACCAAGATTCTTCACACATTTTAAGTGGTTTGCTATAAGGAAAGTTAAGTGGTTCTAACATGTTAAAAAAGCCCGGCTAACCTTAGTCCACTGTTTGTAAGTTTTGATGGTGCCACCTACACTATTTAGGCACACGGCTAGTACCTCCCACTGGCGTCGACTTCGCTCTCTGGCATTTAGAGTTCTTAAGAAACCCTTCGCCATGCCAGGGTTTCTTTCCATAAACTCTACCAGAGATTCCACCTGAGCCGACGATGGGTGAGAGGAACGTGTCTCATTTGGACTGAAGCATTATTGTTGGATTAGAAAACAAAATAAACACTTATTTAATTAGGATTATTTTTGAACTTTACAACCAGAAATATAAACTTACTTCATGATTATTTCACAATAATTATCAGCAAAGAGTATACAAATACTATAGTCCGTTCACATTTATTTTACCTCTAGCTGTTAGATTGGCCAACCTGGGCGTTGTGTTGCTATATTTGGTATATAATACTCCCATTTTAAATATACGTTATTGCTAAAAATGTACTGTAGGTATAGTATAAGTACATTAAAGAGATCGTATTAAATATTTGGAAGTAATGTTTGTAACAAAACCTCTTGATATTGGCATGGCTATATGCATGTAAGTACATTTATTTTCTTACGAAATAACTATGAATATAAGTATTTAATATACAAAGGTAAACGCATCATAATTACGTCAACGTGAGGTTCTAATTATCAAATTCAAAAACAGCAAATTTAATTTTCATATTTATTTTGAATAAGAATGATGTGGGTGTAATATTACACCTCTGCCTACCCCTTCATGGAAACAGCGTAAGTCTATAAGAATGATCCATGTGGACTGCCAATGTTATGATGATTCGTAACTGCTGTCAGATCAGAATCTGACAGCAGTTACGAATCATCATTGGCAGTCCGAGAATCTGACAGCAGTTACGAATAGTAAGTCTGATACAGAATCAGACTCAGAATTTAATTCTATTATGAACCTGTCCATTTCAGCATCCATAGACCCATCTGTTTCACGAAGCTTGTCTTCAATGTGGCGCACATGTTTGCATTGTTTTTGTCAGTCTTCAGCAGTGATAGATTGAAAAGCTTCTTCAGCTAAATTCACAATGTTGGTTGCCTCTTGCCCAAAATTTTTGCTTGTGACTCGCCTTTTAATGAGACTCCACATAAATACAATTGCGTTTAGCTCGCAGTGGTATGGCGGTAATCTAACCACTTTGCGGCCATGAGCTTCAAGCATTTGATCAGTTTCATATATTGGATGGTCTTTTATAATTTCATACAGTTGAGCTTTCACCATGGTAGGCAGATAAGATAACCCCTTATTTGTGATCCAGTTTTGCATTTCAGCTTTAGTAGAACTTAATGTTGGTACCTTGTTTAACTTGACTGTGGGATAAGGGGCATTATCCATAACAACTACAATATTAGGCGGCAAATGAGGCATTAGTCTTTCCTGAAACCATTTCATGAAATTTGTTTTGTTCATGTCTTTATGGTAGTCACCCGATTTCGACTGGGATTTAATATTAATAAAGCGTTTGGTATAAACCCTATTTCACCACCCACATGAACAATAATTATCCATTGTTCACCAACGGAATCGTTTTTTAAGACACCCATTTCATTTTCTATTTGCCAGTATTTATTCACCGTGTAAGACGCGTGAATATAGGTCTCATCCAGGAACACAATTCATCGCGATGTTGTTTCAAATTGGTAAGGTACCTGTATCTCCAAGCTACAATATTATGCCTCTCCATGAGTAACTTCCTTTTTGATCTACATTTTTTAAACAGAAATTCAATATGTCGGATAATTTTCCATAATGTAGTACGACCTCCACGAAAACTTATATCAATCTTTAACTCCGCCAAGAGTTTACCCAAAGTCGGTACTTCTTTTCTGACGGTATTCATTTCGTAACTGCCGTCATATTCTGTATCAGACTCAGAATTTAATTCTATTATGAACCTGTCCATTTCAGCATCCGTAGACACATCTGTTTCACGAAGCTTGTCTTTAATGTGGCGCTCATGTTTGCATTGTTTTTGTCAGTCTTCTGCAGTGATAGATTGAAAAGCTTCTTCAGCTAAATTCACAATGTTGGTTGCCTCTTGTCCTAAATTTTTGCTTTTAATGAGACTCCACATAAGTTCAATTGCGTTTAGCTCGCAGTGGTATGGCGGTAATCTAACCACTTTGCGGCCATGAGCTTTAAGCATTTGAATTTTTGAAGCATTTCCACTAATATTGGGTAAAATGTTATGCACGGGTAACCCTATTTTACATTCCTGTCATCACAGAGTACAATTCCAACATAAAGAAAATAAACACTGACATTTGTCAGAGGTAAAATAACTGTGAACGGACTGTACGTAAGAATTATCAGCACTCTGATCAGCACAAAGAAATATAACCTAAGGCATAGAAGTAACACTAAATAACAACAGCGGTTGCTATGATTGATATCTTCTTTCTAATGGCACATGCAGTATGATAGAAAGAGCTGTCGATAGGTTTAGCAGCACGCTCTTATAGCAGAATCGTGGTAGGCAAACAGTAGACAAAACATAGAGTTAGGAAACCGAGTGTTGTTCGTAACAGTGATGATTTATCGATAAATATTTTTGGTCAAATGTCTAACTTTAGTATGTGTCGATATATTTAAGCCGTATAAATAAACAACTAAAATATTGAAATTGTAGTTTTTGCTGTTGACGCCGGACAGTGCTTTGCAAAGATTTGCCAGACAGACAGTACTAAAAAAATCACGTGTTTAAAGGCCCGCACAAACTATTTGTCGTGACTTACTGTCGCGACAGTAAGTCGCGACAGAAGGGTAAGGCCTTGCCACACGATACTATTTTACCACTGATCAAATTTTCAATCGAATTGGCTTTGCCCGTCTACACGACACAATCAAATCACTGATTTGCATTCCGCCCACCCGATTGGTTAAAATCTGGTGGTACCGCCCACCCGATGAACTTGAGTTGGACGACTGGCGTCTACACGTCACGATTTCATCAAGTGATTTAGTCAAGTTGGACGTAAAATTGTGCCGTGTGGCAAGGCCTGTATCTGGACAAGGAAAATCCATTCAAGTGTGCACAATATCGGACGTCTGTCGCGGACGTGACCTTGAGCGTTCAGACGTCCAATAGCAATCTGGAAAAATGACAGTAAGCGTCTGCGGACGTTTACTGTCATCCGTATATTGTCCATGGTACGGCCTTAATATTGATTTTATACCGAATATAGTCAAAAATGATAAATTCACTTTCAATTCAACAGTTCTGCTTTACTTCAAGGTATACCAATAATATAATTTAATAGTGCTAACTGCTAGTGCCCTGAATTAAGAAAAATATGCTCCTACCTAGCCTTAGTGTATTGCATAGACAGCATGGCGTGTCTATGGTTGTATCGGACGCGGACGCGACAGAAAGCCGCGTCTGAAAGGGTGTGCACACTATGTGTCGCGACTTACTGTCGCGACAGTAAGTCGCGTCCGAACAGTTTGCGTGCGCCTTCATTGTTCGTTTTAGCCATAAAATCTATTGACAAAAAGTATTAATAAACTAATGAGCGATGCGTTGCGATGCGATGCTAAGAAACTGTCACTTAGATTATGTATTGTACGAATTATACCAGATTGGCTAATGCGGAACGGCAGGCTTTGGCAATTTGTTTGCGTCGCATCATATCACGTTGATTTTTTTAGAGTTGTAGGTAATTCGACTGCCACGCCGAAGCTTGCGGGTTTGATTCCCGCTCAAGTCAAACATTTGTGTGCATGAATATGGATGTTTGTCTTGGTCTGGATGGTACTATGTGTAATATGTAATATATTTACAGAAAAGTATATATGCATGTTTATCGATTGTCTAGTACCCGTAGTACAAGATATGCTTAGTTTGGGACCAGATAATGTTGTGTGAATGTGAAAGAATATTATATTTTATGGTAGAATATTATGTAGCGGACTACAAGGCAAGACGTCTTTGATCAGTCAGGATAGCACTAATATGATAAATAATATAGAAGTAGATAGATTAATTAAAATCGTTGTAATTATTATATTTTATTAATATGTTCAAACTAAAATGATGGTACTTCTGCTAAATCAAACTAGGCCGTCCAACGGCATTTATCCAAAGTTTTCTGGTGACGTCATTAATAGGCAACCTGTAATAAAAAACACCTTTTTAATAATGAAAAAATGCTACTCGCATCCCTAATCCATCTACTATTTTATAGATGCAGCGCTTACACTGGAACACTTGGCTTTAGGTTAATAGACGCTACTTTTAAGGTAGGTATCTAAGTAAATTATGTACATTAAACTGCGCTTACTATCAAACGCGCGATAGAAAATTAGACCGCTGGATGTCTTTGTTTATTGTCAACTTAGCAACCGCGGCTACCCGCTGTCGCTTCCAGCTACAGTTTTACCATAGTAAAAACAGAATAGTAGGTTAGCTAAGGCCGCTCGGCGAGTTAATTGCCTACTCTTGCGATGACGCACGGGTTGTCACGTGTTTACACCGCGGCGCCAGCTTTGTCGGCACGCGCGCTTTTTCGCCGTTTTTTTTAAGTGATTGCGCTGAATACTACAGAATTTAAGCTTGCATATATTTTTTTTCAAATACCTACTGACTAGCTAAGCGTTATATAACTATCTAAATGCCCTTTATAGCGAGAAAAATGTAACAAGTTTAATTTACTGTCGTTCAACACATTGTATAATATTAATAACGTTTATTACCAAACTGAATGTACATAAACAATTCGAGCGGGCGAGCAGTGTAGTACCTACCTGAATGCGCGCGATCAGACGTGCGGCGCATCCCGTACTGAATCCGCGCCGAGCTTGCCGCGCCCGTGAGATTGTGTGCGTGAAAAGTGCGTGCGTACACGGCGCCGGCGACTCACGCGTACATTCAAACCAGCGCGGCGGCGGCGGCGGCCGATTTGTATGAGGCTATCCTACTATTCTGTTTTTACTATGGTTTTACATTCATGTCCGATAGTTAGTTTCCGTATTTATCCCTCATTCAAAAAACATCGATATCTCCTTTCACTGTCAAATCCCATCACTAAGGCTATTAAATCAATAAATGTACAAAATAACAATTTGTGAGTAAAATTCATAACACATACGTATGCAAGCTGTTCCTTTGATTTGCAATACAATGATATTGTGTAAACTTAACACTCATTATAGCATTAATACGAGAAAAGTAAATACATTTGTAGGAAAATTCCGACTTACTGCTAGAAGATAAAGTTTCTCCTGTTATTTCCGTTCCGAGAATAGCGGAATCCACATCCCGATATCACATACACGATGTGTATTAATTAATGAGTACACTATTTAATTATTATAAGCTTACTTACTATTTAAATGCAAAAAAGTTATTAAAAATGTAAACACAAACATCCAACAAATTTTACACTGTTGACAGATCACAGCACGGCTATTTAGAGAATGTAGTCAAAGATATGAGTATGTAAAGAGTATATGCCTCTTTAAATGAGACGCGTAATTTGACGTTATGATTAACCAACTAAGACCAACTGACATTACATGTTGCACGTTCGGTATTGAGACCGTGCACGACAATAGCGCCACCTAGCATGCGCAACTATTCGGGATTATGCCAAATAATGACATATATCAGTATTTTATTGCTTTCTAGTATGTAATCATAGTAAATTAAAGATAAATAAAAAGACAAAGTGGTATTTTTACTATCAACAGTCATCCACTGCTCTCAGTATTTCAATTCGGAATTCAGTAGATAGATACAGTCAATAATAACTCTTGTACTGATGTAATCTGGACTGAAACACTTGGTCATTGTTGCTTCTACGGTGGCTCTATTCGGCCAAAAGATTAAATTAGTAGTTGCACAAGCTAGATTTTGTAAGATCAAATGAAATATTCGTGAGATTGTGGTTCTGCTGTATACCAAATAATACACTCAATGCTGAAAATGTCAAGCCAGTTTTCATTTTTATAAAAAATAAGAAGTCGGTATTTAATGGAGACTGTACATTTTTAAATAATAATATGTAAAAATATATATAATAATATCTAAAAACTGCAAATTGCTACATGACACACCAGCAAGATCTAGGAGTTCTTGATCATTTTTATTGATGAAATACTAACAAATTATTGGCTTTTTGTTTCGGTACATTGATTATCATACAATATTTTGTCAGTGCAACAGCTTTTATCTTTCATTCTTGCATTATTTATTGCTACAATTTTTGAAGTTGTTGCTATATCCACTTAGATTTCAGAATCAGAGTGATCACTGTAAATGAATCTATTACAAATAGCGGTTGTTTCTTTTAAAATCGATTCAGAAAACAGATCGATTTGGCATCCTTGATCAGCCACACGAGGTTCGATTTGATTAAATTAATTTTTATCTTCAACTCTTACTCTTACTTGATTTGATGTGATATCTAAGACTTTTGTGGTAAGTACTACATTTTATAAAACGTGTATATCTAGCTAACACCTGTGACTCTCTAACTTTCTTCAGTCGATATATTTGAGGGAATATCGTAGGAACATAACTTGGACTTGTTTGCACGTCAGATTTTTTGCCTCCAATAAAACGTTCACTACAAATTGTGTCGTGACGTCTTGGAGTCCATGGCGAGCCATCAACACTGAAAAATAAAACATTATTTAATATCACATAAAATACAGAACAAATAAAAATAATTTATTTATTAAGTATCGTATCTAATCTTTCTTTGATCTAATTTCCACTCTACTGTTGGAAAAATATAGAATTTACACAGACTATTTGTGCCGTTATTTTTGCAGTACAACACAACAACAATTATGACCCATTTCAAAGATGATAATATTTAAGATCAAGAATTAAATTATCAGATAATGTATTTGTTATGTCAAAATTCAAATCAAAAATCAAATTGACTTCCCGAATAGTTACGGATATCTGCCACGGCATGCGCTGCGATCGTTTTAGCTACCCCCTCCAGGCACTTCGCACGTAGCGAATAAGGAAATTTATAGGGCATGTTCTCTCTAGTCTAAACGTCCAACCTCTTTGGATCAGCACTGAACAATAAACAAAACAAACAAACCAATTGCCAATAGCAACCAACGCACAGATTAATATTGACATTGTGTGTCAGTATCTTTTTTCGTAAGGTAAGCATAGATTATAATCACGGCACGAATTTAGAGTTTCTGTATTTTTTTTTACTTATTAGCTGCCTCAAATTCCTTAAAATAAGATTTTTTTATTTAAACATCATAGTAGCTAAAATTTAGTGTCAAAAGTGGTAAAATAAAAAACCGATAAATCTTGACTTACATTTTGTTGAGTGTGGTAATCACTAGTACAGAATTTTTTTTTTGAATTCACTATAAATATCTTACATGTAAGATTAATATTGAAATAAAAAAGTCAAATTTTAATAGAGATGCTCACCTTTCTGGATGTTTTCTGCATGTTATTGAATTTTTGTTGTAATTGCTTTGTGCTCCGTCCGAGTTGAATTTTTCGGCAAAACGCCGCCAGGCTGCTTCTTTTTTCTGATTACTATCATGATCAGTTTGTTTTGAGGTCATGATGGGAAAGTCTTTAATTAAGTAAGCGAGCTTTGTTGTCTCTTCTTTATTAAAATTGGCGGTACGATCCTGGAAAACGTATTTATTACAAATGCGTAAATATATAATATATTAGGAACATTAGATATCTATTTGCAAATTATATGTATAAAATACAAATGTTCATAAAACAGCTTACAAAGATTACTTACTTCGCGTTTTCTGCTTTGTTTAATTCCATCTTCTTCTTCTTCTCGAGTCGATGGTAAAGAGGTCAAATGGCATCAGCCCAGTGTGTGGCCACAGCAACTTCATTGTCGGTGGCTTGGTATAGATCGGCCTCCGAGCATCTGTGCGGGCATTTGGGACACTCCAGCAGGTGGCTCATGGTTTGTTCTGGGATGCCACATTCGCATTGCGTTTTGGCCGGATCGATTATACCCCATTTGGCTAGGTTATATCTGCAACGGCCAACCTGGCTTCGTAATCGATTCAAGGATCTCCATACGGGCCATTGCAGATCACCACCGGGGGGTAGGTGTTCGTTGGCATCAACATAAGTGGTAGGGGGTGGGACTGTCTCATGCCACATTCTTTTCCTTAGGTTAGCTGGTTGGTCTTTGCTAGCCTCAGTAGATCGCAAAAAGCTTTTGCGGCTTTTTAGTCTGCTACGGGGCAGTTTATGGTCGTGCAATGGATGCCGGGGGTCCTCCTCCTGGCGGCGTTTCTCGACTATGCAGACCACTTCTCGGCGAACCGCGGGTGGGGCAATGCCTGCCAGGGGGTAAATTTTATTTAATGATGTTGGCTTAAGGCATCCTGTGATTATTCGACACGTTTCGTTCAGCGCCAGGTCAGCTTGTTTTGCGTGAGCCGATCGATGCCAAACTGAACACGCAAATTCACCCGCGGAGTAACATAAAGCCAGGCCAGTAGTTCGGGTTACATCAGGCGATGCTCCCCAGTGTGTGGAAGCCAATCGTCTGAGGAGGTTATTTCGGGTACCAACTTTCTGCCTAGTAGCTTCGCAATGGCGCCGATAAGTGAGAGACCTATCAAGTCTAACTCCCAGATACTTAGGGTTTGGGCTATGTTGAATATTAGTGCCCTGCCATGAGATATTGAGCTTTCTGCTGGCCTTACTGTTGCGAAGGTGAAATGCGCCTGCCTGAGTTTTGCTTGGATTCGGTTTAAGTCCATTGTTTTTATAGTACGTACCGAGTGTTTCTAAGGCACTTGCCAGGTTTTGTTCTACCTCCTCGAAGCTCGTACCTTGGGCTGTTAGTGCTAGGTCATCGGCGTATAGAAAACGGTCGGTCAGCGGAGTTGAAGGCTGGTCATCTGTGTAGATATTGCTTGAGTACGATATCAATAACTATTAAAATTTTGCATTTGTAGATAACTCACAATGTGAAACAGTTGCAGCTCCTTACAAAGATAACATGTAAAAACATTATACTGGCAGTTAAAAAGAGTGGCCACGAGTTTTATTGCCCGTTCTTTCTCGTGGTTCTACCTATTGCATTGCGAACGTGGCAGTAAATGTAGAATCATCTAGTAATTAACTTAAATTTTTGACGTTCATAAGCGTCACTTTGTGGCCTAAATGAATAAATGATTTTGATTTTGATATTAAAAAGTGTTGGTGCCAGAACGCTACCTCGTGGGAGACCATTTATTTGACATCGCCATCTTCTCTTGTTTTGACCCAAGTAAACCTGGAAGCGTCTATTGTGTAGAAGCTCACCCAGTATTCTGATGAAACCTTTATCATCAACCAAATGCGCGACCTTGCAGAGAAGTATTTTGGTGTTCACCGTATCGTACGCTGCCGTCAAGTCTACAAACACTACGCCTGTAATGTTTTTTTCTTCGAAGCCGTCTTCTATTTGTTGGGTTAGCCGAAGTACTTGTCCCGCACAAGACTTGTTCCATTACTTTAGTTAAATACGTCGTTTTTACAAAAATACACCACAAAATTACCTTTGAAAACAACCACGAGATTACTTTAAATCTTTTGACAAGTAATAAATAATGACAACTTTGAAGTTATTTTTCGCACTATCTGTCAAAATGTATAAGTATTACCATTTAAAAATAATTAACCCTTCTCTACTCAGGGCCGGATTTAAGGGGGGGCAGGCGGGGCAATGGCCCCGGGGCCCCCACAAGAAGGGGGCCCCCACAACAAAAATAATTTAGTCAAACACATATTTTTATACAATAAAATCAATTTTCTGAAAACCATAGGTAATTAATAAATAATTTATTGGCGTAAGGATTGAAGTAAGTAAGTATATTTTTAAAAACAACCAAATAATCGCCAAGACGCGCAATGCTTAAATCGCTAAAAGATAGTATATTAATATATAATTGACTATTTCCTAATTATACAACCAAACAAGAACTGCTACACGATTCTGTAAAGATGTCATAAGATTGAGCACCTACTATGGAGATAAGGTCTATGGTAGTCTCGAGGAAGGTGACACCATAAAACCTTTAAAATCATGTAGTCACAATCAAGAGGAAGTGGATAATGGTTTAAAAAATGACATTGGTCTTTGGCCCGTCTTGATAACTGAAGGAATGATCAAATATTGGTAAAGAACGGTTCCGCAAAACTGCAAAATTGTGATGAAGTCTCACTCCAGAATTCTGTCCTACAATAATTGCGAGATAATACAAACTTTCCGGAAATGTACAAAAACATGTTTATACGTCGCAATCAAAATCAAGAGACTGTCAATCGATTCGAGCTATGTTTTTCTTTGACTACGAGTAAAATATATTGCGAAGGTTGTACTCTAATGTCCACTTAAGGTAAGTGAAGTCCACTTCAGTGACTGCAAACATGCAACGGAGCGCCTATACGAGCACGAGATATCGAAGACCCACTTGGAGTCAGCTATTAGTCTAGAGCCACAGGGAGAAGGCACGGGATGTATCGACCGAGAGCTAGCGACGCAGGAGGCACAGCACATCATCGCTGAATGGGGCTTCTTCTATCTTCCGTGTACACGACAAAACATTGGATCACCGAGAAATGGCAATTTTCTGGGTATTTTGGCATTGCTAGTTGAGTACAAACCAAAGTTGGCATTCATTTAAACCGACATGCAAACAAAGTGAGCCATTACGTGAATAGGGAAGATTACTGCCAAGTTAAACCACCAGATGGCGGTATCACCGACTACAGTAAACAATGAATTTTGGCAAGTATGACATTTGAGTGACGACTTGACAACTCGTTTAGACTTCAAATTTTGGATGCGCGATCTCATTATCTCATCTCAAACAAGTCACTAAAACAGAAACAGTGTATCATTTTCATTGTTATTGATAATTACAACTGTTTTAACTGTTTTGCCTATATAAATAAGTATAGATAGGTATATTGTTGTCTTGTTGATGACAATATTTGAAAAGCGCGCTACGTAAGTTTGTTTACTGTAGTTGCTTCTGCTGCCATCTGCGTCGAGCTTTGCGTAATGTTCCCTATTACCTTTCCTCAACGGTATGCGAAGAACTGATAAGTTCCATGTTGTTATGTATAATCTGTCATATATGTTATCTATCAAGGATTGACCGCCTTGACCGGCGCTCTTGTCAAACGAATGTCTGTGAATCTCTGTGAATAAATGAGTGTGCCATTCCGTCATGACCGCCCTGATGGTTATGGAGGGGCTGCTATCCTGGTTAGCAACTTATTCCCTTCTTCTCCACTTTCCTTACCTAGTCATGGGAATGAGATTGATGCTGTCGGAGTTAACATCCTCGGTATCAATTTTATTTCTATTTATATTCCTTCCCCAAATACTACAAGTTTTCAGTTTCTCCACAACATCTGTGTTCTCTTTAAACCTATCATTCTGCTAGGTGACTTTAACTGCCACCACAGTTTATGGGGTTCTGTTCACAATGACAGTGCAGGCAATGAATTGGTTGACTTAATAGATGACAGAGGATTATTTGTCCTGAATGATGGGTCAGCAACACGTGTACCAAGAATTGGTCAAGTGAAGAGTTGTGTTGATTTGTCTCTATGTTCCTCTAATCTTTCTGCCCAGCTGGACTGGAAGCGTCTGAATTTATGTTATGGCAGTGACCACTATCCTATTAGCATTACTTTAGTTAGAAGGTCCCTACCTCAGAGAGACAATAATCCCATTTTGAAATACAGATTGGCAGATGCTGACTGGGATTTGTATAAACAAATCATGCAGGACAAAATTCCCTCCCTTCCTAGTGTTTCTAATACCAATATTGACCACTGTTTATTGCAATTTTCCGAGTGTATTTCTTCCGCAGCCGAGGCTAGCATTCCTCATAAGAATGCAGCTTCAGGTAAGATAGCCTCTCCCCCCTGGTGGGACCGGGATTGTACTCAAATCATCAAAGCCCGAAATGCTGCTGAACTAACTTATGTTAACAACATGACATTCCAAAATTTGATTGAGTATAATCGGACTGTTGCACGATCCAGACGCCTTTTTAAAAGGAAAAAACGTGAGGGCTGGAAAAAGTTTTGTGCATCCCTTTCTCCAACAACCCCTTCTACCTTTGTGTGGCAGAATTTTAAGAAGTTTAGTCGCGGCTGCTCCCCTGTGAAATATTCTCCAATCTCTCCAGATTTGGCTTCTCTTTTCTTCAATAAACTTGCCCCTTTCTTTGTCCCTTTACAGGATGAACTCCCGCTGACTGCAGATAATGTCTCCAATGACCCTTTAGATGCTCCTTTTTCCTTACAGGAGTTGGATGCCGTGCTCAAGTATGTTCGTGATTCCGCCCCTGGAGTCGATGGTTTCCCTTACTCATTTTATAAAAGGCTTAGCCCTCGGAGCCGCGTATTCCTTTTAAACTTAATTAATACCTGCTTCACTCTTAATTATATTCCGGACATATGGAAGACACAGCTGATCATTCTCATTTTAAAACCCGCTAAATCTCCTAATTCCCCAGACCATTTCCGGCCAGTCGCGCTCTCTCCGGTACTTTGTAAAATTTTCGAGCATCTTATTAAAAACAGACTAGAGTGGTATGTTGAAAACCAAGGCCTCCTAGCTAATTCTCAATATGGTTTTCGTAGGGGTTTTAGTACCATGGATAGTATCAGCATCCTGATGACAGATATTCGGATTGCATTTAGCAAGAATGAATCGGTGCTTGCGGTCTTTTTGGACATTTCAGCAGCTTACGACAATGTACTTCTTGCTGTACTCAGAAGTAAGCTACGTCAGCTGAGTATACCGCCAAGAATGCTGAATTGTATCTGCAACCTCCTTTCAGACCGTAAAGTCAAGTTGCACTGTTCAGGTGATAATATTGACCCGAGAACTGTTTGGCGCGGTCTTCCACAAGGTTCGGTATTGAGCCCCTTATTATATAGTATTTACACGTCAGATTTACATAGGTCTCTCAACATCGACTGCCAAATCCTACAATACGCCGATGACATATGTTTATATTTACAGAAAGCGTCAATTGCCGATGCTCAGGAATCCATACAGATATCCCTCAACTCCCTAAACCAATGGCTCAACTCCCATGGACTCAGCCTTTCACCTGCCAAAAGCTCGGCTGTAGTCTTCTCTCGTAAGAGAATACTCCCAAGGCTTTACCTTGAGATTGAAGGTTCTCCCATAAAGTTCGAGGACAATGTCAAATTTTTAGGTATTATCTTGGACTCAAAACTATCTGGCGCTTCTCATATTAACTATGTTGTAAATAAATTAGAGAAAAATCTAAACATGCTTCGTGCGCTTGCGGGTGTTTGGTGGGGAGCGCATCCTTTCACCCTTAAACTCATATACAACGCAACTATCAGAAGCCTGTTAGACTATGGTACATTTTTGCTGGAACCCTGCAGTAAAGTTGCAATGGCTAAACTAGACTCCATTCAGTCGAAGAGTCTACGCATAGTTTTAGGCTGCATGAGATCCACACCGATTAATGGTCTTCAAGTAGAGAGTGGCGATCCCCCCCTTTCACTGCGCAGGCAATTCCTTGCAGACAAATTTGTTTATAAAAGATATTTTATGAACAACCACAACATTCTTCCCAAACTTGCCCATTTAGTTACTCTTCTGGATCAGAGTGATTACTGGAGACACAAGGACCCCCCCTTATTTATAAATTCTTCTAGAAAGATCCGGCTAAAACAAGAAGCTGTTTATATTCAACAGTGTTCCAAAATTCCTCTATATTGCTATCCATATAAAGTCTTAATTTATTGTCCAAATTATTTCATCACGGCCTTGAATAAACATTCCCATAAAGTTAATGCTCAATTTTCTTCTCTGGTTGAAGCTCATTGGAGCGAATATCATAAATTTTACACTGATGCCTCAAAGTTGTCCATAGATGGTAAAACAGGCATTTCAATATTCTATGACAACTCAAGAATTATCCTTCAGTTTCAATGTCCCCCTGAATCTTCTGTGTTTACTGGCGAGTGTAAAGGCATTCTTGAAGCATGTTTATTTATCCTTTCTCACGATGCCATTTCTAAAGCTGTAATTTTTTCAGACTGTAAAAGTGCCCTGGAGGCTATTATTAAAAATCCTTTTAGGAATAACATTCATAGCCCTATTATCATGGCAATTAGGAGCTGCTTGCTTTCATGTGTCGAGAAGGATATAGAGGTAGTCCTGGTATGGATTCCTGGTCATTCTCGTATTACTGGCAACGAATTTGCAGATGAGTGTGCCAAAGAAGCTGTTAATAGTAGCCTGGCTGATCTGAAATACTATTCCATCCAAGTTTATGACTTTCTGCATACATGCAAGGCAGATTTGTACAAATCCTGGCAGTCTTTGTGGTCTGAGTCAAGTAAATCTAAGGGCTCTTTATATGCCTCCATCCAACCTGACATTCCTATAAAGCCTTGGTTTTATAAATTCAAAAAGACTCCTAAAATAGTAACCTCCGTTATTTGCAGAATCCGCCTTGGTCATTGCTGCTCTCCTGTTTTCCTACATAAGATCAGAGTTCGAGACAATTCTTTGTGTGAATGTGGCCTAGATGATGGTACCCTGGACCACATTTTTCTTAACTGCCCATTAAAAATAGCCTTCCCATTTGATCAACTTGTATCCAAATTAAATATTCAGTTCCCAGTTAATGTGCGTCACCTCTTATCCTTCTTCCCAAATCCTATAATGATTCGTGCTTTTATTAAATTTATCTCTATTAACACGATAAAACTATAATAAGTATTAGAATTTATATTGTTTGTCTGTATAATATTATATAATATCTCAATTATTGTATTAACTAACATCTGTAACTGTGATCGTCTTTTGTTTCAGGCTCGAATCTAACACCACAATAATTAGTATGGTATAACTTTACTGCCTAATGCTTCGTTGCCCATAAGTGTTCCTAGTCATTACACGACACTGGCAGAAATTGTCGAAAAGTTGTCGACAGATTGCCAAATAAAAAAAATAAAATAAAAAAAAATGAGTGTGCATTTTTACAAGCAGTCGTTTCCTTACTGATACTTAACATTGGCGACGAGGATCAACAGTTTTAAAAATGTCTATTTCACAATATGGTATCTTATCATCGTTTGACCATAATGTGCAGTCGTGGCAAACGTACAAAACTCGTATCGGGCAATGGTTTTTCGCCAACGATGTCACGTCGGAAAACAAAAGACGAGCGATTTTGCTCAGCGCACTCTCGGATGGTACGTTTAAACTCGCTTCGGACCTCGCCATGCCGAAGGAACTACAAGATGTACCATACGAAGACATATTGCAAATGCTGGACAAGCACTTTACCCCGAAACGCTGCGGGTTTGCGGAGAGATCCAATTTCTACTCGGCAATACAGCAAGCTGGTGAAACTCCAACGCAATGGGCTGCCAGGCTACGTGGGCTTACGGCTCACTGTGGCTTTAGCAACGTGGAAGAAGCGTTACGCGACCGTTTCGTCATGGGAATGCAGCCGGGTCGTGAGCGAGACAAACTATTTGCTCAAGATTTGGCAGAACTAACGTTAGCGAAAGCTATAGAGTTGGCGGAGTCGTTGCGGAGCGCTCGTATGGGGGCGGCGGCAACCGCGAATCTCGCGGGGCCACCAGATCAGCTCTTCAAAATTGCACCTGAAGTGAAGAACAAACAGGTTGTAGAAAAATGTTCAGTGTGTGGCCGGTCCAACCACACGTCCTCTCGGTGCCGATTCGCAAAATACAAGTGTCAAAAGTGCAACAAACAAGGTCATCTCAAAAGGATGTGTAAATCAGTAAATTATATTGTATCGGAACAGTTAGATGAAGATGATGACGGTAAGATTTTTAAAATTTCATGTCCTAATGGCGAACCTTTGCATGAGACTGTGACAATCCTGGGCATAGATTTGCGATTTGAAATTGATAGCGGTTCAGCAGTTACGGTATTATCAAGTGTCACATATGATACATATTTCACAAGTATGCCACTGTCACCTACTAATAAAAAATTACTCACATACATTGGTAACAAAATAAAATGTGTTGGTGTTTCTCGCCTCCCAATTACATACATGGGTCAAACACGCGAACTTGATGTATATGTAATACGCAATGGTAGTCCGCCACTTCTAGGTAGAGATTTTATATCATTATTTAAATTAGAATTGGTACCATGTAAGTTTCTAATGGACACAGATAATTTACTTAAACAATTTCAAGTACAATTTCCACATGTTTTTTCTAACAAATTGGGAGCATTTAATAAATATAAAGTCAAGTTGAAGGTAAAACCTGGCTCAAAACCTGTGTTTTTCAAAGCGCGACCTATTGCTTTTGCCTTGAAGGAGAAACTAAACAAAGAGATAGATCGTTTAGTTGATCTTGGTATATTAAAGTCTGTCGAGCATGCGGAATATGCATCACCCATTGTCCCTGTATTAAAGCGTGATGGTACTGTTAGGCTGTGTGTAGATTACTCAGTTAGCATTAATAAACAACTTATTGTTGAAAAATACCCATTACCAACAATACATTAATTGTTTACTAGGTTACATGGAGGTCAACAATTCTCAAAAATAGATTTGTCGATGGCCTACAATAAATTTTTATTATGTGAGGATTCCCAAAACTTAACATGTATCAATACACATCGTGGCTTGTATAAATATACTCGCATGGTGTTCGGCTTGTCTAGTGCTCCATCAATCTTTCAGAAAGCGATGGAGGGCATTCTTTCTAATATAGAAGGAGTTCTATGCCTGCTCGATGACGTCCTCATAACAGTGCCTAATAGGGATATTCATCTAGAAAGGTTAACAACGGTACTCACGAGATTACAAGATGCAGGGTTAGTTTTGCAAAAGGAGAAATGTGAGTTTTTCAAGAACGAAATAAGCTACCTCGGCTATGTAATAGATAAATTCGGCCTTAAAAAATCCCCAGATAAAGTCAGAGCAATAACGGATGCGCCGGTGCCAACAAATGTAAACAAATTACAGTCATTTTTGGGCTTAGTTAATTATTACAGAAATTTTGTTAAGAATGCTTCTGGTATTTTAAGTCCTTTATATACGACCTGCTCAAAAAAGGGGTTAAATGGAACTGGAGCTCATTACATGATAAATCTTTTAAAGAAATTAAAAGAATTTTAGGCTCAGAGCAAGTGTTAACTCATTTTAATCCCAATGCAAAATTAATTTTAACTGTAGATGCATCTCCTACCGGATTAGGCGCTATACTGTCACAGATAGACGCAGATGGGTACGAACGACCCATATCTTTTGCCTCTCGTACTCTCAACGCGGCAGAGAAAAATTATGCTCAAATACAAAAAGAGGCTACTGCAATTATTATTGGAGTACGAAGATTTCACCAATACTTATATGGTAAGTCAGATCCTTTTATTCTGCGAACAGATCATAAACCCTTAATCTCAATTTTCGGGCCATATAAAGGCATTCCAGAAGTATCAGCAAATAGACTTCAACGTTACGCATTGTACCTGAGTGCTTATAATTATAACATAGAATACGTCCGAAGTAATAATAACTGCGCTGATTATTTATCGCGTGCTAGTCTTCCCGAGGAGCCAGCCTCGGTGGACGTAAAGGTGGCGCAGCCAACGGGCTGTGTAAAGATTGGCGCGGGAGCATCGACGAGCAGTGACTCATTCGACTTGTGTCCGTCCATAGATCGCGCTGCTTATATTAATTTTGTGGTAGACGGCAGCCTACCCGTGACGTTAGACGAGTTACGTAGGGCAACAAAAGAAGATGTTGTACTTAGGACTGTCATCAGTTATATAATAAAGGGATGGCCTAACAAAATTACCGATAGTAGGTTAAAACCATATTTTTACTGTCGAGTTCAGCTATCATACGAACACGGATGTGTAATGAGGGGCCATAAAGTGGTTTTACCAGAAAAAATACGGATGAGGGTTATCTCAGAGTTACACACTTCACATCTGGGTATCATAAAAACTAAAGCAGCAGCACGAGAGCGAGTTTGGTACCCGGGCATAGACGCCGCGTTAGACAAAATGATCAACTCATGCAATATCTGTGTGCAGCTTCGACCGGCTCCTCCTCGTGCTCCTCTTTCTCCGTGGAAATTTCCTGCACAGCCGTTTTTTAGATTACACATAGATTTCTTGGGTCCAATAAAAGGCGATACTTATTTAGTTGTTGTTGATGCGTATTCTAAATGGGTGGAAGTTTATAATATGAAAACATCATCGACCTCATTAGCAGTAATCGATAAATTATACGATTTTATGTCGCGATTTGGACTACCCGAAACAATAGTGAGTGACAATGGCACTGCTTTTGTATCAAAAGAGTTTAAAGATTTTTGTTTATCCAATGGTATTGTACATTTGACTTCACCAGCTTATCACCCCGCTAGTAACGGTCAGGCTGAGAGTTACGTAAAAATAGTAAAAAAGGGCATAAAGTCATGTATTCTAGCTAACAATAATACTCGACAGACTAAACTGAATTTATTAAAATACCTTTTTGACTATAGAAATTCTATTCATAGTACAACAGGGTTGTCACCAGCTCAGTTAGTGTTTGGTAAAAATATAAGATCACGTTTGGATTTGTTTAATCCTAATTTACCTGTATCTTCTTCATCTGACACCGTTGCTCATGTGGTAAAAAATAAACAGTGTTCACAAATAAAATCATTTGGTGGTAACAACAAACAAACTTTTAACATTGGAAATAAAGTATTATACAAAACAATTATAAATAACAAAAAGATTTGGAATAAAGGTGTAATTGTAAAGCGGCTGGGCACAGTTATGTATTTAGTAAGAGACATTTATTCTTTTTGCTGTATAAGGAAGCATAAAAACCAATTAGTTTTATATAAAGGTTCCTCTTTTGATTACGATAGGTCTTGGGATTGCAACAGTGATATAGAAGGGTTGCTACCCGTTGGTAGAAGTTCATGCCTACAACCAACGGGTTCAGACTGCACTGGAGGACCTGACTCGGCTGGCGCACTCGCAGGTCTAGATGATAGGGGAGGAAGTTATCGACAGGCGGCAACATCGGCCACACGACATGACGTCGACGCGACGGCGGCAACATCGGCCACACAACATGACGTCGACGCGACGCCTACGCTGTCACCATCTGCAGCAATGAGTCGCACTGACTCATTGGTGACTTCAGAAGGGGCCTTCAGGGAGCCGCTTCAATCCGACTTTCAGGAAAGTACATCGTCAAGAGGACCAATGGATGGGCAAAGTTCTTTGACAGAAATTCAGAGGCATAACCCATTATCACGTGTGTCGTTGCATAATATTCCAAGAACAGATTACAAAAGGTTTTATTCAATGTTTACTTGCACATAATTATTATGTCGACTTATGAGGGAGGAATGTTATGTATAATCTGTCATATATGTTATCTATCAAGGATTGTCTGTGGCTGCGTCGGATTGACCGGCGCTCTTGTCAAACGAATGTCTGTGAATCTCTGTGAATAAATGAGTGTGCATTTTTACAAGCAGTCGTTTCCTTACTGATACTTAACACATGTGTAATCAAATACTTAATAATAATAATAATAAATCTTTATTTGCTCGAATATGGTGACAATAGTTTTTATAAAGCATAGATAAAATGTTCATGCATATTCTACCACATAGTGGCGTGCAAATACATTCAAGTCAATATTTCTATTAATTATACAATTTTATTCTTGTTATTATAATTATTGTGTAGTGATATTTAATTAATATATTATTTAGATTATGTAAGTTCATATTATAATCAAGGAGACTTCCATTGAATAACTGATAACATTTATTTTCATTTGTATTCCATTTAATTACATTTCATTTTATTTATATTTAATTTCATTACATTTAATTTAATTTGAATACAACTTCATTACATTTAATTACATTAATTGGTTGCATTTCACATTATATTTTATGTCTTTATCGTTTAAGAAATCATTAATATTATAATACAATTTATCATCTAACATGTCAATTAGTGATCTCTTAAATGAACACAAAGGTAAATTTATAATATTGTCAGGCAATTTATTATATAGTTTTATACACATATAGTACACATTTTTCTTTAATAGTTCTAATCTGATTTTGGGCAGACATAACTTGTCCTTGCGTCGGGTTCTACTATTTGGATAGTCGCCAAACCTTTGAAACAATTCTGGATGTTTCTTAACAAATGTACAAATGTATGTCTAAGATATATAAGCATGGCAGTGGTAAAATTTTTAGCCTTTTAAAAAGTGGTTTACAACTGTCAAAGGGCTCCGCCCCACATATCGCACGCACACACCTTTTTTGAGTTTTAAATACTCTGTCAAATTCTGCGGAATTTCCCCAGATTATAAGACCGTACCTAAGAATTGATGATACATAAGAATTATATGCCATCATTGCTGCTTTAAGATTTACTGTTAGTTTTATTTTCCTTAACACGAATACAAAACGGTCAAGTTTTTTTATTACCTTGTCAATTTGTGATTTCCAGTTACAGAATCTGTAACTGGAAATGAAAAGGATAATGAAATCGTATCGAGGATAAAAAATTCTTAGCACTATTCAGTTTCAATGGATTCAACTCCCGATGAATCTCATATCGATCAACTTAAAATAGTTGTTCGATATATATATTTTTACCTAATTGCGGCCATACTGATGAAGCAACAGCAAATGCTTTAATATTTATTTTAGTTGACCATCAAATTAATATCCTTGATTGTCGTGGACAATCGTTGTCGTGGATAATCGTACGATAATGCTGCAAATATGAGTGGAAAATACAAGGTGTCTCAAAAGAAATTACACATTTGTTTTGCTTGTTGCGTGAGCGCAACTATTCCGAGCGGCGCGGGGGTTATGTCAATCGGTAGCCTGGCTCTTGGGAATTTAGACACTATGAAGCGTTTCTCGGGTGCAGAGCGTGCGTTGTGCGTACATACGGTACATAAGTTTTACGAAAACGGTAATTAGGTGACTGTAGCGCGTAAAAAATCTGCTATATTCGTCACTTAAATGATACACCGAGCGGTCGACTTATTGGAAAATGGGTCGAGAAGTTTGAAGAGATTTTGCTTGTTTACGGGCCCATTAAGATGAATTGAGCTTTATCCGAAAACAAGAAATGGTAAACGCTGGAAAGCGCTCAGTCATCTGGTTTATGAAGTTAAGCCCCTGACCCCTGAGGCTTCATACTTGCATCAACTGCATTTTGTAGGGGTGCTATAAATCTTTGTGTAAAATACGGCATAATGATGATCTATGCATGTTACAAGTGACTGCACGCTTACGAATCAAAAGATTTGGATCATCATGAACAGACTGAGTAACACTGTCTACGTTTTGCAATCGTTCTTGAAAACCTTGGACGCCCAGATTTTGGTTTATCCAGTGCTGAATCGGTCTCTTCAAGCTTCTCGACCCATTTTTCAATAAATCGAGCGCTTGGTGTATCATTTAAGTGACGAATACGTCAAAAATTGTTGAATTTTCTACGCGTTACAGTCACCGAATTACCGTTTTCGTCTGCACGCACGGTCTGCTCCCGAGAAAAGCTCCACAGGGACTAAATTTCCAAGAACCAGGCTACCGATTGACACACCCCTTGCGCCGCTCGGAATTGTTGCTTTCACGCAATAAGCAAAACAAATGCGTAATTTCTTTTGAGACACCCAGTACAAAGCGATGCAAGCTCTATTATTTTGCAGAAAAAAATCTGCATTTATCAGCGTTTGTACCATGCTGTTGTCGCTCACTGAATTTAGTAGGAAAAGTACTAACTATTGGGCATCAGCAGTACAACTTTATTCAGAATTTATATTCGTTTTTTACACAAAGTACAGAAATCTATCACCAAGAGAAAAATTTAAAGCGGCTGGTTTTAGCTCAGTTATCGATCAACTTTGTGTTTCTCTCATAAAAAGATTGCAAGCATACGAAGCTGATCGATTGAGATTTGGATTCCTCAACCACTTAGACGAGATGGACGTCGCAAGTTTATATGCCGCTGCAGAGGACTAATTCCTCTGCAGCGGCATATAAAAAGTTTACAAAAACGATTTTTAATTTACACTTGGCAATGAGTTGGTACAATTTGTCTCTTTAATAGACATGTAAAACAGGACTGTCAAAAAGACCAATCAAAGGATCTGTTGCATAATCGCATTCTTGAAAATCTGAATTGCCGAGCTACTTTCCCGAACATCGAAATTACATTAAGAATGTACTTGGTATTAGCGTTGTCCAACTGCACCGAAGAGCGCTCGTTTTCAAAATGAAAATGATCAAGAATAGGCTCCGAACAACGATGGAACAAAAACGGGCTATCGAAACTAACCCTAAATAATAATGAAAGTGATTTACACCGCGAGCTAGACTTCAGCGAAATAATCGACGGCTTTTCATCCAAAAAGTTCGCATAGTGCCATTACATTAACACGACACATTAACACAGTTATTTCGTTTTTAATCAATTGTATTTTTTTATTCCCGAAGTTTAATTTGCTGACAGTGTATTTTTTCAATAGTTTAAGGGAAAAATTATACGGACAATAAATAGGGGCCCCCACAGCTACATTACCCCGGGGCCTCCAGACGTCTAAATCCGGCCCTGTCTCTTCTATCGGTAGAGCAGTGTTCATTGAAATGGCAACATAGTTAACTATAGTCAATTCTAACCATAGTTAAAATGTGTATTAAAAAACGTAAACATGAGTTAACCATTAGGTAAAGACTGAACTATAGTTAGATTAACAAATAGTAAGCTTGACTTTTACTAGGGATCAAAAAACCGGCCCTTAGGCTAGTTGATCACTGTGAATTTTATCATTACAATAAATTTGTACCAAGCTAAAGTATTCAATCTGCCACATAGGCTAGTTGATCACTGTGAAGTTTAGCATTACAATAAATTTATACCAAGGTAAAGTATTCAATCTGCCACTTAGGTTAGTCGAGCATGGTGATATTTTTGAAAAATTAAAATTGTTTGACTTGGTCAACTAACCTACCATCACATAGGACAGTTTACTATTGCCCACATTGTATGTTTCTGTACTTTGGCAACAGGAAGATTGTCCAAATCTCGTACAATTTTAATGTTACATTTACAATATTTTGCCACAATATGTATTAAAAAAATCCTTAATATTGACATATTTAACTCAAAAACGACAAAATGGCAGATTGGCTACTTTAACATTGGAGCGACGATAGCACTGTCTCAGCACTACTGAAAGTGACTGGCGACGTCAGGGCGGGAGTGGAGGACACCAGGGTCCCTGTTATGGTCTTGGTGGACTTTTCAAACGCCTTCGGCGCCGTCAGTCACGATATCCTCTTGTCCGTCCTCTCCTACCTTATGATCTCTTCTGACGCTTTGGAATGGTTCTCTTCTTATCTTCGAGCACGTCAGCAGTCGGTACGCGTAGATGAGACCTCATCATCGTGGCGAGATCTTGACTCAGGCGTTCCTCAAGGCGGTATAATTTCTCCTCTTCTTTTTTCATTGTTTATAAATCTTTTAACCTACGAACTTCGCTGTGCGTATCATCTATACGCCGATGACCTACAGATCTACACTCAGGAAAGAGTTGAAAACCTCAAAATAGCCATCGATGGGATTAACCGGGACTTAGATATGATTAGAGCCTGGTCGAAAAGATTCGGCCTACCTATAAATCCCACTAAGTGCCAAGCAATTCTGATAGGTAGCCCACGTATCATGTGCAAGGTTGATTTAAATTCTCTCCCTCCTATAATTTTTAATGGCTCAGTAATAATACCCTTAAGTCCAAGTGTAAAAAATCTCGGCCTACACCATGACACTACCCTTGACTGGCGCACTCAGGTAGCGAGTGTTAGTCAGAAAGTCACGAGTACACTGCGATCTCTCTATTGCCTAAAGAACTTCCTCCCGACTGAGACGAAAACAATGCTTGTGCAAACCCTAATTTTCCCAGTTATCGACTATTGTGATGTATGTTATCTTGACTTGAATGCAGATCTGCTCAATAAACTCGACCGACTTCTCAACAATTGCATTCGATTCATTTTCAATCTCCGTAAATATGACCACATATCCGCTTACCGTTCACAATTGCGATGGTTGCCTATCCGTCAACGACGTAATCTGCGGACGCTGACTACTCTCTATTCTCTTTTAAATTCTTCATACGCTCCCTCTTATCTTACACCTCAATTTCAATATCTATGCAGCAGTCATGATAGGGACCTTCGCTCTACCAATAATCTTCTTCTTTGTCCGTCCCATAGCTCTACTCTTGTTCATTCCTCCTTCA
Source organism: Euclidia mi (assembly GCA_944739405.2). Lineage (NCBI taxonomy): Eukaryota > Metazoa > Arthropoda > Insecta > Lepidoptera > Erebidae > Euclidia > Euclidia mi. The sequence goes on along the minus strand of OX123187.2, from coordinate 4,365,823 downwards.
ATATACAGTCAATCACTCTTGAAATCAGGTTGTCTTCTCGTGAACTTTTCAAGCCCAGAGTCCGTCGGCAGTATAATGAATAGTTGGCAGAATCTTCATAGTGTATTTGTATAATCGTAATTACTAGGTATATGTATTTATGTATATCTGTAGGTATCCCTCTTTTTCTCATAATGGTTTTTGTCCTAATTTAAATTGTCATAATAAGTTAGGCATAATTTTCTTTGTCATAATAATAGTGAGCCATAATTGGTTTTTAGCATACTGTGTTATTAAGTATAAATATTGTATATCCTATTGTTTTTATTCATAACTTTGATATGCATAAAGTTGTAAAGCATATTCTTTATTTGTCTAATAGTTATTTGGGCTAAAGATCAAAAAGCATAAAGGAAACGTACTTCTATGTGCGACTGTATGTAATTCAAGTAACTAAATAGGTTATGTTAGGTTCTCTTTTGACCCTTAACGCAAAAATAGGAGCCCTGCGAAGCAGGGTTCCGTCAACTTAGTTTATTAAAAGCTATATTTAATTGGACATAATGTCTACTTACCTACATAAATAGGGTTATGCGTCGTTATGCTTAAGGCCCACTTGCGTAACGTTTGATTTAAATCACTCCTTAATTTAAATTCGTTTAACAGAATTAACAGCATAATATAATTTAAGTTAAAAGTATTTAGCGTCCTCTTGCACAACGACAACAACGCTTAGATTTAGTTAAACATTTTATGAGGTCGGTAAAGTAGTTTCTACGTTTTGTTTCATGGCATGAAGCCTTTTTGTTACGATTTCAACGATGTTATGCGTATGGTTTCGCATAAAACCTTAGACTATATATACTTTGAGCATAAAACAAAACGCATTGTCGTCGCCTAGCAACGAAATGACAATTGACAAATAATAACTAGATACTTTTGTGCATTAACCCTAGAACCCTACATGGGGTGCAGGTGCACCCCACACCGATTTGTTTTGTAAATATCTCAATTTCTTTAATATCCACGAATTCGCGCGTCGGAGTATTTTAGTTTGGTGTCAACCGCTCGCGTTACGTCAATACCGTGACGAGGGACCGCGTTGTGTGGTCGCCTGTATAAGTGCTGTGGGGTACGCCAGTACCCCAGTGTAGTAAAATCGTAAGATTATTTATTTATTACGATTGATGCATTTATATGTAATAAATTATTAAATTTGATTATTTATTAAAACAATAGTCTTATATGAATTAAATACAGATATTTTTAGATATTAAAGGTAAAATTCAATGAAGTTTATTTATTTTGTTTCGGATGGCTTTCAGAGGTTTGAATTACGAAGAAATAAGCTCTATTCTAGATACAAATCTGGCGAGGAAGAAATAGAAGTTGGGACCAGTTGTAATTCCTGGGTTCTTTACAAGTGTTCAAGATCAAATAATAAGGCAATTATAAAGTTTCAGCAGACAGTTTTGAAATTAGGTTTGGAACTGATACATGAACATTTGGAGGACCGTTACCGGATGCCAACCTTAGTCCATTGCAGTGATCCTCAAAAAAGAATCAAATCCTACAAGCGCTGTCGCTCAAACTACATTTAACTTTGTGTTATAAGGCTGATTTGTGATCTGAAGTTACCGATTATGTTTAATAAAACGTATTTTCATGAATAGTTTTTTTTATTTTAAGGATTACAGTCATTTTAGTATGGGGTGTTCCAGCACCCCAGTGTAGGAATAACATGTGCGCCAAATAGTGTAGGATTCTAGGGTTAACAATAACACAAGTAGGTACATTGTTATCAGTTATATCATCATCATCATCATGTCAGCCTAGGGACGTCCACTGCTGGACATAGGCCTCCCCCTGCTGCGTCGTCCGGTCCAGTTATATCTAGTTATATAATTATAGATAATTTTCGTCGCTAATGACAAGTGCCAACATCAGTGTGACAGTTCTTAAATTAAATTAGCCACTAAACAGCCGATTTTCGGTGATTAATTTTGACAGTTCTTAAATCATATTACTCGACAAATTTTTCGTTGTGCAAGACGCTAGTGGTGTTTAATACTTTTTTTCTCGTTAAATACATCTTAATTCAATTTAAGAATCGTTGTGCAAGTGGGCCTAAGTAAACTTATGCTTTGGAATAATATGCTTATTAAATATTATGCTTATAGTAAATAGGATTCAAAAAATATTATTAAAAAGTTATGGCAAATGAGTATTATGCGTAACTAATGTTAGGACAAGTAACATTATGCCACGTTAAATTATGACATAAAATCGTAGGAATAAAAATTGAGAACCATATCTATACGTATATACATTTTTTATATACCTATATTAATATGTATTACATTATTATATATATGTATATATTAATATATATTGTGATATAGGTATATTATATTTTCAGTTATTATTCATTTTATGTTTAGTAATAGCTCTAAGTGGTTTTGCCCTCACATTACAGCTCTCTCACGCACCTACCTTGAATTGTCTCTGCAGCACCCAAAGGTTGACTGGCAGAGAATGCCATAGGCATTAAGTCCGCCTTTGTACATTATTTTCTTATATTGTGCAAGAATTAAAAAAAAAAATTACCCTGGAAGGTTACTTCATAAGTTCTAGTGATAGGGTCTCTTATGTACAAATAAAATGAGCCCAAACTCGGCATGCCTAGCTCTACTCACATAAGAGTACCAGTAAGAGTCATCGAATAACCCTGGGAGGTTACTTCATAAGTTCCAGAGGGTCTCTTATGTACAATATCCTAGACCATCTTAATTCCATTCATAACCACATTATATTTACAATGGAATTAGATGCAAACAATTCTTTAGCTTCCTTAGATGTACTTGTTATCAGGAACAAAAACAACTCTTTGAGCCACATTGTGTTTAGGAAAAAGACACATACAAATAGGTACTTAAAAGGTGAATCTCACCACCTTCCTAAAGAGTTAGCTACCGTGGGAATGTCTTTGTTTCAGAGAGCCCGGGGGATCTGTGACATGAAACACCTGGACGCCGAGCTTCAACATGTCAAGCAAGTTCTGCAAGACAACAAGCTCCGACCGCCGCGCAAACGTCTTAGATCCCCGAAGAACAAGCCAGCCATAGTAGAAAGACAGCCCGCTGTCCTCCCATACATCAAGGGCGTGACCGACAAGATTGGCTACATCTTGAAGCGAGCTTCAATCAAACTTTCTACAAGCCGCCAACGAAGATAAGCCAATTATTACCATCTGTCAAGAGTCAGTTACCCTTACAAGAGGCCGGGGTTTACAAGATAGACTGTGAGTGTGGTCTCTCATACATTGGACATACCAAGAGAAGCATAGGCATTCGACTAAAGGAACATATAGCTGACATTAAACATAAACGCTCGACGAAGTCTGCTGTGTGTGAACATATAGAACAAGGAACCAACCTTACTTGTGATTTGATAAACCACAGATACTCGCAAAAGAACACCGCTTTATTTCAAGAATGATACGCGAAGCTATTGAAATTTAAAAACATCCTTATTTCAATAGGGAAGATGGTTGGAATGTTCCTCCAGCTTGGGACCCTGTTATCAGGCTAATTAAACCCAAGAAGGACAAAGTCACCAGAAGACATCAAGACAAAGTGAGCAAATTCTGCGTAGAAAGTAACACCAATAGTTGAAAAATATTCGGGTACTTCGAGATAACTTTTAAATTCAAGACATAGACAAATATCACCTCAGTCTGCCGTGAACATGAATCCTGTAAAGAATTCGAAACGTCGGCTAGTAATAAAAATGTAGTTTCTAGATCATTCGGTTTTTTAAATGTAATAACTAATAACCAGTGAAACCAATATAACGCGATAAAATCCGTTAACTGTAGTTTAATTTCAATGTGTTACATTCGCGTAAACCCAAGAAAATGAAATGAGCCCAAACTCGGCATGCCTAGCTCCAAGAGTACCAGTAAGAGTCATCGAATAACCCTGGAAGGTTACTTCATAAGTTCCAGTGGTAGGGTTTCTAATGTACAAACAAAATGAGCCCAAACTCGGCATGCCGAGCTCTACTCACATAAGAGTGCCAGTAGGAGTCATCGAATAACCCTGGAAGGTTACTTCATAAGTCCAGGGGTAGGGTCTCTTATGTACAAATAAAATGAGCCCAACATCGGCATGCCTAGCTCTACTCACATAAGAGTACCAGTAAGAGTCATCGAATAACTCTGGAAGGTTACTTCATAAGTTCCAGTGGTAGGGTCTCTTATGTACAAACAAAATGAGCCCAAACTTGGCATGCCTAGCTTTACTCACATATGAGTACCAGTAAGAGCCATTGAATAACCCTGGAAGGTTACTTCATAAGTTCCAGTGGTAGGGTCTCTTATGTACAAACAAAATGAGCCCGAACTCGGCATGCCTAGCTCTACTCACATATGAGTACCAGTAAGAGTCATCGAATAACCCTGGAAGGTTACTTCATAAGTTCCAGTAGTAGGATCTCTTATGTACAAACAAAATGAGCCCGAACTCGGCATGCCTAGCTCTACTCACATAAGAGTACCAGTAAGAGTCATCGAATAACCCTGGAAGGTTACTTCATAAGTTCCAGTGGTAGAGCCTCTTATGTACAAATAAAATAAGCCCAAACTCGGCATGCCTAGCTCTACTCACATAAGAGTGCCAGTAAGAGTCATCGAATAACCCTGAAAGGTTACTTCATAAGTTCCAGTGGTAGGGTCTCTTATGTACAAACAAAATGAGCCCAACATCGGCATGCCTAGTGTTATGTATAACCTGTCATATAATATGTTATCTTTGAAGGATTGTCTGTGGCTGCGTCGCATTGACTGGCGCTCACAGAGTACCTTTTGCCGGCGCTCTTGTCAAACGAATGTCTTCGAATAAATGAGTGTGCATTTTTACAAGCAGTCGTTTCTTTACTGATACTTAACATTGGCGACGAGGATCAACAGTTTTAAAAATGTCTATTTCACAATATGGTATCTTATCATCGTTTGACCATAATGTGCAGTCGTGGCAAACGTACAAAACTCGTATCGGGCAATGGTTTTTCGCCAACGATGTCACGTCGGAAAACAAAAGACGAGCGATTTTGCTCAGCGCTCTCTCGGATGGTACGTTTAAACTCGCTTCGGACCTCGCCTTGCCGAAGGAACTACAAGATGTATCATACGAAGACATATTGCAAATGCTAGACAAGCACTTTACCCCGAAACGCTGCGGGTTTGCGGAGAGATCCAATTTCTACTCGGCAATACAGCAAGCTGGTGAAACTCCAACGCAATGGGCTGCCAGGCTGCGTGGGCTTACGGCTCACTGTGGCTTTAGCAACGTGGAAGAAGCGTTACGCGACCGTTTCGTCATGGGAATGCAGCCGGGTCGTGAGCGAGACAAACTATTTGCTCAAGATTTGGCAGAACTAACGTTAGCGAAAGCTATTGAGTTGGCGGAGTCATTGCGGAGCGCTCGTATGGGGGCGGCGGCAACCGCGCATCTCGCGGGGCCACCAGATCAGCTCTTCAAAATTGCACCTGAAGTGAAGAACAAACAGGTAGTAGAAAAATGTTCAGTGTGTGGCCGGTCCAACCACACGTCCTCTCGGTGCCGATTCGCAAAATACAAGTGTCAAAAGTGCAACAAACAAGGGCATCTCAAAAGGATGTGTAAATCAGTAAATTATATTGTGTCGGAACAGTTAGATGAAGATGATGACGGTAAGATTTTTAAAATTTCATGTCCTAATGGCGAACCTATGTGTCTAGAATTACCGCAGGCAGGCAGGTATTTTCAGAACAGAGTTGCAGTGGAAGATGTAATACATCTACCTGACCACGATAGACAAGGATCCAGACACAATGCACTGCGTTGCACAGCTATGAATTATAATCCTAACTACACTTAATATTAATAAAATGTCTTACCAACTCTTACTGATGCCAGGAGTGGAACTAAGTTAGGGAAAAATAAACAAAACTAAGGTGGCCACGATAGATTGAATGAATTATCCACTTAGCTGTTCCTTCCAACTTGATGTCCTCTCCGTTGGCACGAGGGCACGATGCACGTTCACAGGATTCACAATTCAGTTTTGCAAATGTCAATGTTTCACAAATTATCACAAACTTTGCCGGAAGTCAAAAGCGGCAATTACGTATTAAGTTAATTACAAGTTGATTCAATTCGCGTTAATTCAAAAGGCGATATTTTACGTACGAGACTACAACGTGGAAATTTTTCAAGGCGGGAACTCAAGTGACAGTTCAGTGTGACCATTGTCAGAAATTTTCAATAGACTAAACAAAATGTTACTCAATCGATCTAATCGATTTGACTTATAATAAAAACTAATTCTATTTCAAACACTATGCATGAGACTGTGACAATCCTGGGCATAGATTTGCAAATTGAAATTGATAGCGGTTCAGCAGTTACGGTAATATCGAGTGTCACATATGATACATATTTCACAAGTATGCCATTGTCACCTACTAATAAAAAATTACTCACATACATTGGTAACAAAATAAAATGTGTTGGTGTTTCTCGCCTCCCATTTACATACATGGGTCAAACACGCGAACTTGATGTATATTATATTATATTCCCTGAGGAACTACTTGCACCATCAATAGATGACATGGTGCTCGGTAAGCAGTCAAATAGGCACTAGTGCAATAGTTATATTTTTGACATATATTCTGAATAGCAAATATTTCTACATTACTATTATATTTACTGTAAACAATTAGTCGGCAAGTATAGGAAAAGGTAATAAAACACCTGGGTTCAAAATTTCAAATTCTTTGTTATAATTTAACAATAAGACCATAAAAATGGTGTAACCGATCAATATATCAAAGCCAAAGTACTCAGGATTAAGGTTTGAGTTTGCAGTTGTAATTCACAGCATATTGTCATTTAAACCACACTTATCATAATTGTTCTATAAAATACTCCTTTTTTCCAATTATACCAAGTATTAGAGTGGGTAATAAAACACCTGCCCCCACATTTCAAATTATTTTGTTCTACTGTGACAATAAGACCATAAAAATGTGTAACCGATCGGTATATCAAACGCAAAGTAGTCGGGTATAATTTTTGAGTCAGCAGTTGTAAATCACAGCTTATTGTCATTTAAATCGCACTTATTATAATTTTATTATTACTATGACGTATCCAATATTCGTATATAGTTCATGTGTTATCAGGTCTCAAATTATAGGAGTTTAAAAATAAAAAAAATACTTATGTAAGAAAAAATACACACATACACATCTAGACTCACGGCGGTTTTCGGAGGGGTAGGCCAAGACTACGGACCGCCATTTGCTACGATGCTTCACTCTCATCACATAAGAAAAAAATCAAGACAAAATCTTACCATTTATTATATATTAAATATATACTAAGCAAGCGATAGCCGAGTGGGTATACCAACAGACTGCCATGCAGAGGGTATCGGGTTCGAATCCACGGCGCGCACCAATGACTTTTCGGAGTTATGTGCGTATTGAATTGTTAATTATCGCTTGTCCCGTGCCTCGGAGAGCACGTTAAGCCGTCGGTCCCGGTTGTCATGAAGATCTTTGACAATCGTTACAGGGCGTCAGTACCTTCTAAATAAAACTGACACTAGTCTAACTAAACCATGGAATATCGCTATCCCTTCGGGTTGCGGAGGTCAGACAGGCAGTCGCTCCGTGGAAAAGCTAATATTCAGTCAAATCCGGTTAGACTAGAAAGCGGACCCCAGATGGAAACTGGGATAACGCTAAGAGAAAGAGAAAATATATACTAAATTTAGTCCCAACCGCCACCACCGGTGGCGGTTGGGAACGATTTTTTATAATTGTCCCAACGACCACCAGTGGTGGCACTTTTGGTGGTGGCCGTTGGGAATAAGCCCTCCTTTGGATATGTTGTTCCGGATATCCAAATTCCAATCCTTGATGTTCTCCACATTCTTTGCTCTCCAAACTCTACATTCTTTGCTATCCAAAAACTCTGTTCTCCACATTTTCCTGTCCAAAAACATCTGCTTTCACATTTTTCTCTCCAAAAACTCTGTTCTTTACATTCTTCTTTGTCTATATCCTGATTGCGGTACAGGTACTCTCCAACTATACCTGTGTGATAGTCCTTTGTTAATGTAATTGCGAACTAAGCGCCTTTTTTCTTCTTTTTCTTTCGCCTTCTCATTTTGCCGACAAACTTAGTTCGATGTATCGAATTGGCAACGTATGTAATCGCGTTACATGATATGCGCTGACAGGGTACCATGTAGGGATAAGTGTGCCGAGTGGGCACACAAGTTAAACGTAAGACGTCTGTAGATACACTCTTTATTTAATAAGAAGCACACATATAGGAAGTTGTCACTACACTACAGTCCGATAGCTAAGAACTGCCGCCGAATATCGTATTCACTTTTTCGTAATTTAATTAGGAGTATATTTACTATATTTTACTGGTCAAATCATCGAGAAGCAAACTTAGCCCATCTTCCATGCAAATTTGGTCATTCTCCTTTATAAAAAAATAGCAGTGTTGCCTGGATGGTACTTTTGAAATACCTGTTGTTGATACACAAAAACGGCCAGGGCGACCATCCAAGTTGTTCGAAGACGCAAGTGAAAGGAGCAAGAGGCGAAAGACTGAAGATCTACTAGCCTATTTGAAATCGGAAAAAGGGCAGCCCTCTTTGACACCAATGCAAGCTTTGGAAATGTTTGTAGATGCCGATTTGACACAAGGACAGTACGAAATTATAAGAAAGAGTAATAAGAAGTTTTTTTTACCGTACTATAGTGCCTTACAGAAAGCCAAGAAGAAATGTTACCCACTTACGAATGACGACGAACGAAAATGACAAAGAAAGCCATAAAACTTAGAATTATTGTTTTTTATGTTTATATATTTTTGTTTCTGAAAATAATAGTAAAAAGTAAAAAAATAGTTTGTTTGTTTATCTACAGTGCTTAGATACCAATTAAGCAATAAAATAATTTTTGCCGCATAGATCGTGAAAATGCCTGTATGTGCGGCGTGCACCCGCTTATGAGACATTCGATTTGAACTTTCGCCCAAAATATTTCATACATCACACTTGTGTGGTTTTTTCCCGGTGTGCAGTTGCATGTGCGTGTTAAAATTACTTTTTAGGCCAAAACATTTCATACATACACCACACTTGTATGGCTTGTCACCGGTGTGCACACGCAAGTGACCAGATAAAGTTTGCTTTTGGCTAAAACATTTCATACATACATTACACTTGTATGGGTTGTCACCGGTGTGCAGGCGAATATGTCTAATTACATTGCCTTTCTCTGAAAAACCTTTCATACATACATCACACTTGTATGGCTTGTCACTGGAGTGCAGTTGGATGTGAGTGTCTAAATTACATTTTTGGCCAAAACATTTCAAACATACATCACACTTGTATGGCTTGTCACCAGTGTGCACACGCATGTGTGTTTAAATCACCTTTTTGGGCAAAACATTTCATACATACATCACACTTGTATGGCTTGTCACCGGTGTGCAGTTGCATGTGCTGGTTTAAATTATCTTTTAGGGCAAAACATTTCATACATACATCACACTTGTATGGCTTGCCACCGGTGTGCAGTTGAATGTGCTGGTTTAAATTACCTTTTTGGGCAAAACATTTCATACATACATCACGCTTGTATGGCTTGTCACCGGTGTGCACACGCATGTGATAAGATAAAGTTTGCTTTTGGCTAAAACATTTCATACATACATAACACTTGTATTGCTTGTCACCGGAGTGCAGCTGATGATGATGTAATTTAGACACGCACATCCAGCGTGTCTAAATTACATCATCATCATCAGCCTTTTAGCAGTCCATTGCTGGTCTAGGCCTCGCCACTCCTTTGAAAGGAGGAATTGGCCTACTATACCACGCTGGCCAAACGGGTTGGTATAGGGTTTGTATCAAGTTTTCCTTCTCTTACAGTGCTTTTCTCTGCATAATATGCTGCCTCTGTCGGCTCTTACGACACCCATGGCATGATATGGGGTGGTGACATTTCGTATTCTTAATCCGTCACCACTCGGACGATTACGGTCTAAATTAAATTGTTGGCCAAAACATTTCAAACATACATCACACTTGTATCGCTTGTCACCGGTGTGCAAACGCATGAGTCTGTAAACTGTCCTTCTGGCCAAAACATTTCATACATACATCACACTTGTATGGCTAGTCACCGGTGTGCAGTTGGATGTGCTGGTTTAAATAACCTTTTTGGGCAAAACATTTCATACATAGATCACACTTGTATGGCTTGTCACCGGAGTGCACACGCATGTGACAAGATAGTTTTTTTTGGCTAAAACATTTCATACATACATCACACTTGTATGGCTTGTCACCAGTGTGCACACGCATAATATATGCGTGTTAAAATCACCTTTTCGGGCAATACATTTCATACATACATCACACTTATATAGCTTGTCAGCAGAGTGCAAACGCATAATATGAGTTATCAGTAAATTGTCCTTCCAGCCAAAACATTTCATACATACATCACACTTGTATGGCTTAACGCCGGTGTGCATCCGCTTGAGTCAATAATTTGTCCTTTCTTTTCAGACGCATGTTGTCGCACGGGTGATGACGGAGGTGCACGACGTCACAATGTGATAACATAAAGTTGGCTTTTGGCTAAAACATTCATACATACATCACACTTGTATGGCTTTTCACCGGTGTGAACTCGCATGTGCTTGTTAATTTCACCTTATCGGGTAAAACATTTCATACAAACATCACACTTGTATGGCTTTTCACCGGTATGAACTAGCATGTGCTTGTTTAAATCACCTTTTTGGGCAAAACATTTCATACAAACATCACACTTCTATGGCTTGTCACCGGTGTACAGACGAATATGTCTAAATAAATTGCCTTTCTCTGAAAACCCTTTCATACATACATCACACTTGTATGGCTTTTCACCGGTGTGAACTCGCATGTGCTTGTTAATGTCACCTTTTCGAGCAAAACATTTCATACAAACATCACACTTGTATGGCTTTTCACTGATGTGAACTAAACATCACACTTGTATGGCTTTTCACTGATGTGAACTAGCATGTGCTTGTTTAAATCACCTTTTTGGGCAAAACATTTCATACATACATCACACTTGTACGGCTTGTCGCCGGTGTGCAGACATATATGTTTAATTAAATATCCTTTCTCTGAAAAACCTTTCATACATACATCACACTTGTATGGCTTGTCACCGGAGTGCAGTTGGATGTCAGTGTCTACATTTAATTTTTGGCCAAAATATTTCATACATACATCACACTTGTTTGGCTTGTCACCAGTGTGCACACGCATGTGCGTGTTTAAATCACCTTTTCGGGCAATACATTTCATACATACATCACACTTATATGGCTTGTCACCAGAGTGCAAACGCATAATATGAGTCAGTAAATTGTCCTTCCGGCCAAAACATTTAGTAAGTAACAGTAAGTAAGTAATCTCTTTATTGTCTCATCATAACAACGCACATTTCATACATACATCAAACTTGAATGGCTTGACGCTGGTGTGCATCCGCTTGAGTAAATAATTTGTCCTTCCTTTTCAGACGCATGTTGTCGCACGGGTGATGACGGAGGTGCACGACGTCACAATGTGATAAGATAAAGTTGGCTTTTGGCTAAAAAATTTCATACATACATCACACTTGTATAGCTTAACACTGGTGTGTAGGCATGAGACCGATATAACAAAACGAAACTGAAATCCGATTGCAGTCAGAAATCGTATCGTATCGATATTCCAATATGAGAAAACCGATTTTAGAAAACGTAAAACAATACCACGATAACGCAAACAATCAAACCAAACGGAAACTGTGCAAGCGCAACCAAACTACAAAGTAAATCTAAAGCTTACGATTTCGATAGTTTTCATATTCATTCGTTCTCTTTCACTCTACCCAACGACTACTTAGTTAGAATGAGAGAGAGCGAATTTCATATCCTTTTCTTTCTTACTTAGTGATCCGTTTAAAGAGCAAAAGAGATGAAGCGAATATCGATCGTTGCCAAGCAAGCCAGTCGTAGTACCTAGTGCGTTATGGATTTTGGCGGTTTTATGAATTGCAGATTGAATAGAAAAAATAAAACTAAACATCGAGGCGATAAGATCTAATTCAGATTGCAACTATTTAATGTTTGTTTTGAAAAATGCAAATAGTTTTAATAGTTATTAGGGATTTATGTTTGGAGAGTTTTGAGTTTGACTTGATCAATGATTATTTGTTCACTTGACCTAGGTGACACGTGCAGTGCGGTGCGCGCGTAATAATAATAAAATTAAGTACCTATATTTGGTTTTCGTGAAAGTTATACTATTAGGATTTAAAAAGTTTGATTGTTACGTTGTTAGGATTGTAAAGTGTAAATAAATAGAAACAATTGGTGTTGCGTAATTTTAGTTTGTTTGGCGACTGAGTTTTTTAACAATTAGTTTTAGGTAGTTAGTAGGTTAGGATTGTAAAGTGTAAATAAATAGAAACAATTCGTGTTGTGTATTTTTAGTTTGTTTGGCGACTGAGTTTTTTAACAATTAGTTTTAGGTAGTTAGTAGGTTAGGATTGTAAAGTGTAAATAAATAGAAACAATTCGTGTTGTGTAATTTTAGTTTGTTTGGCGACTGAGTTTTTTAACAATTAGTTTTAGGTAGTTAGTAGGTTTTCTTTTTCAATATGTCACGCAAACCAAGCGAAATATGGACGCATGACATGACAATACAATAAGAATTCGATTGTTTGCGTTTGTCTACGCAACTAGTAACTACGCTCGTCCGGCTCGTCGCTCCGACATCCGCTACAGAAATCGATTTCTAAAATCGGTTTTTGAAATCGATTTCAGTATCTGAAATCGAATTTGTATCGGTTTGCGGAAAAATCTGAAAACGCCCATGCCTACTGGTGTGAACTCACATGTGCTTGTTAATTTCACCTTATCGGGCAAAACATTACATACAAACATCACACTTGTATGACTTTTAACCGGTGTGAACTAGCATGTGCTTGTTTAGATCACCTTTTAGGGCAAAACATTTCATGCATACATCACACTTGTATGGCTTGTCACCGGTGTGCAGACGAATATGTCTAATTAAATTGCCTTTCTTTGAAAACCCTTTCATACATACATCACGCTTGTATGGCTTTTCACCGGTGTGAACTCGCATGTGCTTGTAAATGTCACCTTTTCGAGCAAAACATTTCATACAAACATCACACTTGTATGGCTTGTCACCAGTGTGCACACGCATGTGTGCGTTTAAATAAACTTTTTGGGCAAAACATTTCATACAAACATCACACTTGTATGGCTTGTCACCGGTGTGCAGTTGCATGTGCTGGTTTAAATTACCTTTTTGGGCAAAACATTTCATACAAACATCACACTTGTATGACTTTTTACCGGTGTGAACTAGCATGTGCTTGTTTAGATCACCTTTTTGGGCAAAACATTTCATGCATACATCACACTTGTATGGCTTGTCACCGGTGTGCAGACGAATATGTCTAATTAAATTGCCTTTCTTTGAAAACCCTTTCATACATACATCACACTTGTATGGCTTTTCACCGATGTGAACTCGCAAGTGCTTGTTAATGTCACCTTTTCGAGCAAAACATTTCATACAAACATCACACTTGTATGGCTTGTCACCAGTGTGCACACGCATGTGTGTGTTTAAATCAACTTTTTGGGCAAAACATTTCATACAAACATCACACTTGTATGGCTTGTCACCGGTGTGCAGTTGCATGTGCTGGTTTAACTTACCTTTTTGGGCAAAACATTTCATACAAACATCACACTTGTATGGCTTTTCACCGGTGTGAACTAGCATGTGCTTCTTTAAATCACCTTTTTGGGCAAAACATTTCATACATACATCACACTGATATGGCTTGTCACCGGTGTGCAGACGAATAATATGTCTAATTAAATGGCCATTTTGGGCAAAACATTTCATACAAACATCACACTTGTATGGCTTGTCACCAGTGTGCACACGCATGTGTGTGTTTAAATCAACTTTTTGGGCAAAACATTTCATACAAACATCACACTTGTATGGCTTGTCACCGGAGTGCAGTTGGATGTGCCTGTATAAATTACATTTTTGGCCAAAACATTTCAAACATACATCACACTTGTATGGCTTGTCACCAGTGTGCACACGCATGTGCGTGTTTAAAACTTTTCTTTTGGAAAAACATTTCATACATACATCACACTTGTATGGCTTGTTGCCAGTGTGCACGGCAGTAAAGTTTGCATTACTCTCAGTCCTTTTGTAGGGTACGTCACGACTATATAACTTCTCATTAGAGTGTTTACGTGGATTTTGAACAATATAACGTTGGTGACGGTAACACCTCTTACAAACATCGCATTGATACAGCTTTGCAGCAGTATGTACATGTGAATGTTTAGTTAAAGCAGAATAATCAGGGAAACGTTTATACCACACTTCACATTTTAATGAATTCTCAGCAGAATGTTCGCGAATGTGTTCTGATAACAGATTCTCATCGCTGATACCGTCACTATATATATTGCATTTAACATCCTCTCCGGTGTAATTGTGGTCATGTAGCAATGTTGCATGACTTTTATTACATTCTTGATGACTGTTAGCATATATTTCATTATCACAAGTATAGTCATCTCTATCTGATGGGTTTTCAACTTCTAGTTTCATAAAACTCTGTTCAAGAAAGTGTTCTTGAATGTCGATTTCAGTGGTATCTGCATAATTGTTGAATGATGTGGTGAATGATGACTCATCGGGTACACGAGCATCTGAGAATGAGCAAACAAAATTGCGATCAAATACACATAGTTATAATGGGCATTTGACTTCTGTCAAAATATTGCTTTGTTACTACAAGTATAAGCCAGGGTGTGCTTTCGCTCTACTGATCTGTCCGATCGTAGAGAAGAGGCATTCGGGTCTGCGCTCCCGGCTCGCTCGAGCAGTCGCAATCACTACCAATATCCCCTCCGTGATTGCGGCATCCTTTATTACCTTTGACATCCTTTCCAAACACCAACCTCCTTTAACACTCTCTTGTCCTATCCTGTATTTCCCTTCCGTTCCTTATCCGAAGTAGAGGTGAAGAAGATGGCGCAATGACTGCAAGGGGATTAAATACTACTTTACCCCAGGAGGGTACCGGATGTACCGAAGAATCCCTCTCTGAGCATTGCCGCTCAGACTGCCGCATCGTATTTGGGGGGGGGGGGAGGGCAAAATTCCCAACGGCGACGCGCTTTGCCACACGTCACGTTTTGTCTCCCCTTCCAACAGAGGCAAAAAGAGGGCTAGGGAATGCCTTTTTGCAACGGTGAAAGTTTGTGGAGGAGTGGATAGTAAGATCGATGAATTGTGTGATATGATGTATGTCAGGAAAATTTATATACTAGGAGTGAGTGAAACGAAGAAGAAAGGTTGCTCAACAACTACTCATGGCCAGTATCATGCCTACTGGTCTGGAGTTGTTGAGTCTGAAAGAGCTAGCCGAGGAGTTGGAATGATTCTGTCGGATAGGATGAATGAGTGTGTGAAAGAATATGAATATGTCAACTCCAGGCTTCTTTGGATGCGATTAAAACTTGGCTTAATGAAAGTCTTTGTTGTGTGTGTTTATGCTCCGGACATGTCCAAGCCATTGAATGTCAGAGAGGTATTCTGGGATAAGGTAAGAAATGTGCTTGCTAGGTGTGAGAATAATGAAAGAATAATTATGTTAGGTGACTTTAATGGATGGGTGGGTGTGTCTCGTGATGAATGTGAAAGGGTTCTAGGGCGATTTGGTGACGAGAGAGTGAATGAAAATGGTGAGAGTTTGCTGGAGGTTTGTATGGAGAGAAAGCTTGTGGTGACAAACACTTTGTTTAGTCATAAGTTGATTCATATGCATACATGGCAAAGGCAGACAGAAAGGAGTTTGATAGATTTTGTTGTGGTAGATGAACGTTTAAAAGGAAAAGTGAAAGATACTAGAGTGTATCGAGGCTTAAATGTGGGTACTGACCATTTTTGGTAGTTAGCCGCATAGCGGGACTAACCACTAAATGGCGCCATGGCCCTCGCATACACTCAGCTGCCATTGAAAGAGTGAAAGTTGAACGATTTGAAGAAGAGGATGTACGTAGTCAGTATCAAGAGGCGTTGGAAGAAAGGTTTAAATAATTGTTTGAGGAAGATGATTGCGAGATAGAACAATTTTGGAAAGAGTTTAAGAATGGAGTAATAGAGACAGCTATACAAGTATGTGGCGTAAGCAAGAGGAAGCATGTTAAAAAGATTTGTAATGAATGGTGGGATCAGGAAGTAAGTGGTGTGGTCGCGGAAAAGCGCAAAGCATGGATGGACTTGCTGGCCATAAGAGCCAACAAAAGGGCACAAGGTAGTGTGACTGACAATGAAAGGATAGTGAAAGAAAAGTATGTCAGGTTGAAACATAAAGTAAAAGAGGCAGTGAGAAGAAAGAAAGAAGAATGTAAGGATAAATTTGATACAAAGTTTTCTCAGCATTTTCGGGCCAATATCAAATTATTCTGGCACTTGGTTAGAACAGCCCGAGGCAAAGCAGAAGACTCAAAAGTTGGTTTGATCAGGGATGTAAATGGAAATATTATAAGAGAGCATGGGGAAGTTTTGGATCAGTGGAAGGTGTATTTTGAGAATTTATTTGAACGAGGAGAAAGTGACACTAGGAATATAGTAGCGAATGAGGAAGATAATTGTGCAAGTAATATAAGTATGGAAGAGATACGGTATGCAAAGAAAAGTTTGAAAGCGGGTAAAGCTGCGGGATATGACAGAATATCTGCTGAAATGCTCAAGGTAGGCGAAGGCGTCACCGCAAGCCTGCTGTACCTACTTTTCAATAAATGTTGGCGGTCCGGTCGTGTACCAGGTGACTGGAACAAGGCCGTAATTGTGCCACTGTACAAGGGAAAAGGGTCACAGCAGGAATGCAAAAATTATCGCGGTATAAGCCTCCTGAGTGTTGTTGGCAAATTGTATGCAAAGATACTGATTGAAAGAGTGATCTCTGAAACGGATAGTAAAATTTGGGATGTGCAAGCGGGATTCAGAAAGGGAATGGGATGTACGGATCAAGTCTTTTCCTTAAGGTGCATTTCAGAGAAAACGTTAAGTAAAAACCAAAGGTTTTCTGCGCCTTTATTGACCTGGAAAAGGCTTACGATCGAGTGGTGAGGGATGAACTTTGGTCAACACTTTCTGTGTATGGAGTGTGCAGCAGTCTGATACGGGCACTTGAATCCTTATATAGGGATTCAAGTGCCTGTGTCAGAATAAACGGGGCCTACACGGACTGGTTTAACATTGATCGTGGTGTTAGACAGGGATGTGTAGCGTCTCCCTGGCTGTTCAATCTGTTCATGGACAGTTGTTTGACCGATCTGAAAGGGTCTGAATGTGGATTAAGAATGGGTGAATCTGTGTTTAAGACCCTGCTATACGCTGACGATCAGGTTCTTTTTGCGTCGTCAGCGTCTGATTTACAGCAGATGGTGTCACCGTAATGAATGAGGCGTATAAGAAGAAGGGCATGAAAGTGAATGTAAGCAAGACTAAGGTCATGGTCATAGAGAGGAAAGACAGTATAACTGAATGTAACATAATGATAGGAGATGAAAAAGTGGACCAAGTGAATGAGTTTGTGTATTTAGGGTCTTTGTTTACGAGAGATGGGAAATGTGAGGGAGATGTTGAAAGGAGAGTGAAAGCAGGAAATAGTGTGAATGGCGCCTTACGGTCCATCATCAGTAGCGAAATTATACCAAGTAAGGCTCGCCTTGCTGTACTGCAGGGAGTTTTGGCGCCAATACTGATGTATGGTAGCGAATCATGGGTATGGCAGACGAAGCATGAAAGTAGAATCAATGCTGTGGAGATGAGAGCTTTAAGGAGTATGTGCGGAATAAGTTTGAAAGATAAAGTGCGTAACAGTGTGATACGGGAAAAGTGTGGTCTAAAAGAAGATGTAGTGACAAAGATTGAAAAAGGAATGTTACGTTGGTTTGGACAGATGTCCATCCATCCGCTCCAGATGGAGCGGATGGATGAAAGAAGAAATACGAAAGGAGTGTATCGTGCGAGAATAAATAAAAATGTCGGTAGGGGACGCCCTAGGCGCCCGTACGCCGACCAAATAGGTGATCTACTGATAAAGGGCAAAATAAAAAGTACCTATAACCGACGCGCATGCATGACGAGGTTAATGAATGTCGATGAAGCGAAAGAGGTATGTTTGAACCGAAGCATGTGGCGTTCCATAGTCTCTGCCTACCCCAATGGGAGACAGGCGTGACGTTATAGATAGATAGATAGATACTACATTTAGGGATTCGCCACCGTTGAATCAAATGAAATATAAACAGTTTTGTAATGATTTTATACTTGGTGTAGGAAGAAGCGGGGGAATACCAGTGATTCAGTATGTAAGATTGCGATAAAAATATTAAACTTTTGCAGAGTAATTTCAATGTTATATTTCTGTTGATATATGTACGACATTGCTAAATAGCGATAAGGCCGCCATTTGTTACACTTCTTTAAATTTCTACATTTATGTTTGTAATCTTAAAATAATTTTGGTGTACAATAAAGATGATTTATTATTATTATTATATTATATTGTGTAATTCTACAGGGTGTTTCATAACTGTCCGTCCAGGCAATGAAGAGTTGTAGAGTAGTGTTAAACTAGAACTGAGGTATTTGTCATTATTTCACAGAAATTCAAGATAAAATTTGCCCTTGTCATTTCATCATCTTCTTAGCGTTATCCCAGTTTCAATCTGGGGTCCGTTTACTGGTCTAACCGGATTTGGTTGAATATTAGCTTTTCCACAGAGCGACTGCCTGTCTGACCTCCGCAACCCAAAGGGATAGCGATATTCCATGGTTTAGACTAGTGTCAGTTGATTAAGAAGGTACTGACGCCCCCGGTAACGACTGTCAAAGATCTTCATGACACCGGGACCGACGGTTTAACGTGCTTTCCGAGGCACGGGACAAGCGATAATTAACAATTCAATACGCACATAACTCCGAAAAGTCATTGGTGCGCGCCGTGGATTCGAAGCCGATACCCTCTGCATGGCAGTCTGTTGGTATCTCCACTAGGCTATCGCTGCCTTGCTATTATTATTATATTATTGGCTAAAACTGGCAAGTTATACTCTACATTTTATGCTCTAAACAATAGATGGCATGGACAGTACTGCACTCATTTCTTCGTATTAATATTAACGTTTGAATTGATGGATGATGCTCTCTGAAAGTAATACGATAACTGGTTTTTGGATGTAGGTAAAAATACTGACTTTAGCTTGCTTAATATTTTCATCGGTATAAAGAAAGCAGTAGGTAGTGTAGCTTTATCATAACCTATGATAAGGGTCGCCTCGTCAAAATCTAATACATCACCCTAGGTAGGGTACTGCCTTAATAAAAACTTACATATTTATTATAAGCGCTGTCATAATTTTATCGACATTAATTCTGTTTAAGCCAGTCACTAGTCAAACCCAATAATAACATCCTTATTTTCGGTTACAGAATAATAAATAAAACTTTGGGGTAAAATTACCTCAAACAGCTATTACAAGTTGTAGTGTACAAAATAAATTATTTTTGTAGTTTACATGGGGATATTTTTAACAAAGCATCAGAAATTTTAAATAACACTTAAGTGCTTTACGTTAAAAAACTTCATTATTTCATTAAATTACTAATTGTACACCAAATTAACGACCGACTTTAAACTTTCGCGATTTGTATACATCATACAAAATATATATTAATATTTTGTATGATATATTTGGTACCTATGAAATTAACGATCGTTCTACAAAATATCATTTAATATGAAAAGTCTCGCCCACTCCGGAAATTTATCCACTCTGAAAACTTTATAGGTTATCTTAGGTTTTCTTGTACCCAAAAAAGGAGCTTCGCGGGGCTCTGTAAACTTAGTTTATCAAACATTTGACTGAATTGATGAGAAATTAATGCATGCGTAACTAACACCCTGGGGTAATTTTCTCACATAGCTAAGCAGACTAGATGGAAGTTTCTTTTAACGCCACGTTACTGATAAATTTAGGAGATGACACTACAATCGCAAGAAAAAATACAAGTTGTGCCCCTGGGGTGAAGAATTTTACTACCCCACGGTGTTATTTAAGGGTTAACAAATAAGTGACAACCTATGGTAAGGAGACGTCCTTTAATCACGTGAGTCTTGATAGGTGGAAGGGACAAATAAGTGTAGACAGATATCAAGTGTCCTTGTTTTTCTTGAGCCAGAGATTTTAATCCTATACGCATCATAAAACGACGATCGTTCGTTCGATTGGCAGGGATTCGGCAAAGTCTTGTATTAAGATCTTTCGTTGCTTTTGGATGCTCTAGGATGCTTTAATCAACCCACTTCAAAAAGGAGGATGTCCTCAGTTTGGTCTGGATATTTTCTTTTTATGTAGGTGCACCGGTCTCTGAATTTTCTGATCCATTTCTGGAATTCCTTGTTTGATATGCATTTATATTTTGCAAGATTATTATATTTTGCAAGATCGAATTGCAATTATTGCAAGTTAAGACTTAAATGAGCCAGTATACTTTTAAAATAGCGTTTTTAAAGGTAATGATGCATGATATATTAATAATTTTTTACCATGCCAAAATAGAGAAAATATCCAAGTAGTTTGCGAGAAGCGTCAATGGATGAAAAGTTTTGCATTTTAGAAACATCTTATGAGGAGAGTGAATGATTATGTATTAAGGTAAACAAGTGATAAATAGGAGGATAGAGAGATACTTTTTTTGATAAAATATTTTTTTATTTACTATGTATAAAAAAACTTTTGAAAAAAGAATGAGGAGAGGTTGTAAAGCCTCCAACCTACCCAGGTATCATCATCACAGAGTAAGTTTAAAATTGGATAGACATAAAATCACGTTATTAATGGACGACCCCTACGTTATTATTTTAAGTGACAAGTCGCCGCGATCGGCAATTCGGCATCTTCCAGTATGCGGTGTAAGAAGTCGGACGCTGCATCTGGATGCTAAAAAGCGACTGAATCGCCGGTCGCCGATGCTAAAAGAAGCTAGTCTGCGGAGGCCCTAAGCTATCCTATCTCTCAAGTTGGACCAGACTGCTCACGGTGTGCCAATTTAATTTAAAATCGGTTAAGTAGTTTAGGAATCCATCGCGGACAAACATCGTGACAGGAGATTTATATATATTAAGAAGATATATTTTATACATGTATATACATAATTATATACATTTAAATATACACCACTATTTTTTAATTAGTACAAAAAATTTAACTGGGCTCTTAAGTATCTTTAACTGATCACATTTGTGTAGGTAAAAAATAAAAACACTAAGGGCCGATTTTTCAATTATCAGATAAAAGATAACAAAGCAATAAAATATAACACTTACAAATTAAATACTATGGTTGTGGATAAAGTATATCAATGATGTTACGTACTTTTCAATTTAGCCCGGTTACAGTTTAACTGTCAAGTAAATTTTAACTGACGGTTGAAAAATCAACCTTTAGTCCCAAAACTGTTCACAAAAATACGTAATAATTGGTAAATGCATAATTAAAACTATGAGTAGTAAATTAGTAGTAGTAGTAAACCACACCATTGATAAATTTCCCCCCTGTCCCCGCCCGCACCGCGCCGCGCCCCGTTGCGACAAACAGTGCTAAATCAGAACCGGTAGTGATCGCATCGTTTTTTTGATGGTTTATGAAGAGCATAGCTAATGCTTCGTGCGTACTTTTTGAGTGGATAAAACGCGAGTGACGCTGTGCGTTTGTACAGGGAAGAGTTTGGAAGCCAGTGGATCGGTCGATGCGGCCCTGCAGCTTGGCCTCCATGCTCACCTGACCTCACGGCTATGGACTTCTTTTTGTGGGTGTACAAAAGTGAGCCGGTTAGTGTCGCGCATATTGGACGCTTTTGACGAAGTGAAAAGACAGAAGCGTACTTTTCTCGTTAAAAACAATTTAATAAAACGTTTCCGTTTGTGTATTGACAATAGTGGCGGACATTTCGAAGGACAATTGAAATACTTGTAAGTAAAAATTACCTACCTACGTAAATAATAATTTGATGCGGGCGGCTCAAAATAGGTCTGTGTGGACCTTGGGGAGCCCTATGTCCAGTAGTGGATGTCTCTCGGCTGACATGATGATGATGAAATTTGTAAATAACAGCTGATTCTAACTTCATAAATACGCCAAAATTACTATATTTTTCTTTTAGTCCAGAACACCTTCTTTTATTTTGATATTTGTTTGCTTTCTAATTACATAGCTCCGTATTTAATTACTTGTTAAACGATAAATTTTACCGGTCCTAAGCCCAAATGAAGTATGAAGGAGAGGGTAGAATTAACAAAATGTCGAGCATCTGCTGTGTGTGAACATATCGATACCTTTGGGTAGAAAGGTCGTATAAACCATTTTGGCCAAATTGAGTTATATATACCATTTTTCTCAGAATTTTTTATCTATCGATCTGTATATATGAAATACGGAAATTCGCACAAAAATGGTTAATACGACCCAGAAATTTTCAGTCATGGCCTCTTAAAAAAGGTAACTTTTCAGTGTAAAAGCCGAATGTTTCCTTTTTGTAGTTTTGTTATGATGTAATGACCATAATTTTTATTAACTCGGGCGTAAACATAGTCGTTTATTGTAAATGGTTTATACGCCCTAAATGTTAAATGCATTAACGAAGCATAGTTTAAATTCGACGTCGTAAATCCTTATTGCATATCGATACCTTTGGGTAGAAAGTTCGTATAAACCAAAACCCGACTATTCAGGAGAGCAGAAGAACGATTTCTTTTTCACATTAAAATTTATAACTTTTTGTTTTTGAAGTTATAAGAAATTATTTATGTGAAAGGTTCTTACAATTTGCGAATTAAAAAGGTTAAATCATCAAAACCTATCTATCTTCTTAAGTTTTAAAGTTAGCTTGGGTTTACGTCTAAGAAAAAATCAATTCTTAGTTAATACACCCCATGAAAATGTAATTTAAAAATACTGTATAGGTCGTATATCCACTTTTGGTAAGCTTATGGTCACATTTACTGTCGTAAAAACCTATATATCGATACCTTTGGGTAGAAAGTTCGTATAAACCAAAACCCGACTTTTCAGGAGAGCAAAAGAACGATTTCTTTTTCAGATTAAAATTTATAACTTTTTATTTTTGAAGTTCTAAAAAAATATTTATGTGAAAGGTTCTTTTAAAATACTGTATAGGTTTTACTTTTGGTAAGCTTATGGTCACATTCACTGTTATTAAAAACCCTTGTATAAAGTAGAAAGGTCGTATAAACCAAAACCGGAGTTTTCAGGAGAGCAGAAGCACGATTTTTTTAGCATAAAAATCCATAACTTTTTTGTTTTTGAAGTTATAAAAAATGATTTATGAGAAGGGTTCTTACAATTTGCAAATGAAAAAGGATAAATTATCAAAACCTACCTATCTTCTGTAGTTTTAAAGTTAGCTTGGATTTACGTCTAAGAAAAATCAATTCTTGGTTAATACACCCCATGAAAATGTACTTTAAAAATACTGTATAGGTCGTATATCTACTTTTGGTAAGCTTATGGTCACATTTAATGTCGTAAAAACCCATATTATATCGATACCTTTGGGTAGAAAGGTCGTATAAACCAAAACCCGACTTTTCAGGAGAGCAGAAAAACGATTTTTTACATAAAAAATCATAACTTTTTTGTTTTTGAAGTTATAAAAAAATTATCTATGAGGAAGGTTCTTACAATTTGCGAATGAAAAAGGTTATATTATCAAAACCTATCTATCTTCTTTAGTTTTAAAGTTAGCTTAGATTTACGTCTAAGAAAAAATCAATTCTTGGTTAATACACCAAAGGAAAATGTACTTTAAAAAAACTGTAAAGGTCGTATATCCATTTTTGGTAAGCTTATGGTCAAATTTAGTGTCGTTAAAACCCATATATGTAGTTCTTTTGTATTAAAAACCATTTATAACCATAGATCAATTGAATTATGTCTAATAAATAATCCTGTTACTCTCAGAATTAGTAGGAACTCAATTATTATTATTCTAATACCTATTAATGGTCGATTCAAATATAATAAAACTACCTGAAATACGAAATCAACATTTATAAGGTATTATAATACCTTCTGATCAACATTAACTATTATTTTAATAATGGTACAACATACCTAACAGGTTTAATTTTATATATAACTAGAGGACGCCAGCAGCTACGCCTGCATTTTGTTTAAAATTTACCCGTTTTAGCCGATCCCGTGGGAATTTCGGAAAATCCCTTCTTAGTTATCCCTACGGACTCCTAAGAACATACGTGCCAAATTTCAGCTTCCTGCGCCCAATAGTTTCGGCTGTAGCGTGTCTGTCAGTCAGTCAGTAACGCTAGGATTTTATATATATTATTAAGATTATCTAAGGTCGATATAAAAAAACTGGATGCAATTTCATTTAAAACGGTGCTAAAATATTGGTTAATGGAAAATGCATTTCACTCTGTAAATGAATATTTTGCTAAACAATAGATAGTTTTGATTTTGTTATACTTTTTGCAACGCCCGAATGGGTAGACTGTTGATACCAAAAAATATTGTTAAACAACATTGTAAACACAGTTTAAGCAATAAATGTCTGTGTCTTTGTCTTACATTTTAAATTGAAAAAATAATTATAACAACTTAATCTGAAAAGGGAAATAAAAAAATCTACTTAGTCATTAAAAAAAACAAAAATTATCAAACTTCTTCTAAATTAAAGTAATCAGGCATTTCAATCATGTATAAAATGTTTGATAGTATTTTTATTTTTTTTACATATTTATATTCATCAGCCTTAAACAGTCCACTGCTGGACTAGGCCTCTCCTTTGACAGGAGGAATTGGCCTACTATACCACGCTGGCCAAACGGGTTGGTATAGGGTTTGTATCAAGTTTTCCTTCTCTTGCAGTGCTGTTCTCTGCATAAGATGCTCCCTCTGTCGGCTCTTACGACGCCCATGGGATGATATGGGGTGGTGACAATCCGTATTCTTAATCCGTCACCACACGAACAACATATTTAAATGTACTTAATTCAATAAACTATTGAATTAAACCTTTGTACTAAAGCTTAAATACTATGTAATTTATATAACTGCAGCTAAGTAAAAAAAAAAACAAGTGTACAACAATCAAGCACTAAACGTAACTAACTTATGCACTAAAAAGTAACTTTTTTATAATATAAAATTGTATTCATTATTAGTTTAAAATTATGTATGTATTGTTACTATAAATTATTTTAACATACAGAGTCTCACGCCTATAACCCCGAAGAGGTAGGCAGAGGTGTATTTCTACACCCACTTTTCGCCAGATATACTTTAGTCCCACGTAATAAGGGGCCAGCCTTTGCTGTGCCGGGCACATTTCCAGACACCGTGCTGCTACTGAGAATTTAGTGGCAGAAAAACCCAATAACACTGCCCGACCCAGGAATCGAACCCGGGACCTCCCGATCCCACGCGCACATTTATGCCGCGAGACCAACGAGGCAGTCGTATATGGTTTGATGTCGAGTTTTCCGTCTCTACGCAAAGATGGTATTTGCATCGTGTTATCCCTTAGTCGCCTCTTACGACAACCACGGGAAGATAGGTTGTGGTGACACTTGTATTCTATGCCGTCAACCACACGGCATTATGTTTTTTCATGGCAATTTTAACTATTGTTATAAATTATTTTAAAACGAATTATGAATTATTTCTTGCAATATTGCAGAAATATCGGTTTCTCGAAACAAAGGTAGGTGGAGTAGAAGGTACGCATTATATAGCCCGAATCACAATTTAATATTTGTGGTACCTACCTCGAAAGTTTAAATTTCTATGTGATGTAATAACATTTCACAATCAACTTGAAGTTACGTGATAATTTAACCCATCCCTAGCAGATCAAACAAATGTATTGTAATTTAAGTAAATGGATATACGAGTACTTATAAAAATAATCATTCTGAATTACAACTTACTGAACTCAGCACCTACTCGCACATTATACTCACAAGAGTGGTTTAGCCTTAATAAATTGTAGCACGTAGCCACGGTAATATAATCTAATAGTATTGTAAGTCGGCCGTGTCTGTGAGTTATATACCGACAGACGCGCCGTACGCAAACCAGCGGTAGATCACTGCGACACGGTGCGAGCTGCGGCTTGATCGCGGCTGTGTGTACTTTAGGCACAGTCTAACGTGTACTTTGCTCGAGGCGCGTAGGTATAACTCGAGTTTCGTTCGTTTGTGTGGAGTTACAATACTGTTAGATATTATTACCGTGACGTAGCTATTGCGATTTGTAGGTATTAATCGTGGTAGACTCATAAGACTGATCAGTGACGGTAGCCTGTTAAAATCATAAATGTCTAACCTTAACTGGAAAAATTCGACCGCCAAGGGCCTCAGTATCATACACTGAATCACTGGTATTGATTTTCGGTTTATTAATTATTTAAGTTTCATACTTACTATTTTATATGTTTAAATGTACTTAATTCAATAAATTATTGAATTAAATTTCGTATTTCAGGTAGTATTATTTTATTCTAATCGACCATTATTGGGTATAAGAATAATAATAATTGAGTTCCTACTAATTCAGAGAGTAACAGGATTGTTTATTAGTCAGAATTCAATTGATCAATGATTATAAATGGTTTTTAATACAAAACAAACTACACATGTGGGTTTTTACGACAGTAAATGTGACCATAAGCTTACCAAAAATGGATATACGACCTATACAGTTTTTTTAAACTACATTTTCATGGGGTATATTAACCAGGAATTGATTTTTTCTTGCACGTAAATCCAAGCTAACTTTAAAACTAAAGAAGATAGATAGGTTTTGATAATTTAACCTTTTATTCGCAAATTGTAAGAACTCTATAAGAAAGATTATTTTTTTATAACTTCAAAAACAAAAAAGTTATGAATTTTTATGTAAAACAAAAATGATTTTCTGCTCTCCTGAAAAGTCGGGTTTTGGTTTATACGACCTTTCTACCCAAAGGTATCGATATACAACAAGGAACCAACTACTTCCTGCGATTTGATGAACCACAACACTCGCAAAAGAACTCCAATGATGATCCATGACTTCCATGAGGCTATTGATATTTAAAAAATCAAGTGCGAGTCAGACTCGTCGTTCATGGGTTCCGTAGGTATTCTAGAGGTTCACTTAACATAGGTACCCATTATCTTCACCTAACCAAATATCACTATAAATTTTTCGCCATCAAACATAACTTTGTTGTCCATAGTGTTTGTATAAACGACAGTTATATAATGCGGTTTTTGAATATGCGCTATATCGCAAAAACTGCTGTCTACATCTCGTTTAAAAGAATTTTCGTTGGAGGTTTTATATCTCTACTAGATTTGTCACTCTCTAAGCTTCAAAGTTAGAGAGAGCGGGACACTTATTACGACTTTTGCGGCGTCTATCTTTCAAAAGACTGACTATGAGAAACAATGGTTTATGGAAGTATTTTTTAAACATCTATCTCAATATACGCCGCATGTACGGTCGCGATCTGAAAGTGTTTACCACCTTAAGGCTTATAATTGAATGAACACATCAATGACACAAGAACGACGATATTGTACTAGGCAACCAATCTATGATAACATGCGTTGCATAGCAACTGATGTCAATAACGATTTATTATTCCACATTTATATATCTACGTTTATTTTATTACAAGCGTGATATTTACACTGAAACTAAAATATTTGTAGTCTTCAAATAATGTAATTTTAATCTTGCTATTTACGATTTTGGTATTTTTAAATAATAAGTTTATCAAATGACTTTTACATTGACCGATTATAATGAAAGGGATGGCGAAAATACGACATCCTGAATATAAAACCTTTTGAAAAAAAAAAAAATACAATATTTATATCGTCTAGCGTAAGACTGCCTCGTTGGTCTCACGGTAGTGCATACGACAGCTGATCATGAGGTCACGGGTTCGATTCGCAGGTCGGGCTCGGAAAATGTTGCTAAGGTTTTCTGTTAAGAATTTCATAGTGACAAATTAGGAATTTCTGTCAAAAAATTCTTAATAATTAGCCCGAAGTTGGAAGTCGGTGTTTCACCCCCGTGTATCAGAATGCACGTTAAGCAGTCCCGGCTGTCATGATCTATGGCAGTCATTAGTGGGAAGTCAGTGCCCTCAAATATACCTACTGACTACTGGTCTAACCTTAGAATGATGTTAGATGGTAGTAGCTCCGTGTAAAAACTGATATTCAGTAAAATCTCGGTAAACCAGTAATAGCAGGACCTGGGCTCCGAAGCGCAAGCTTGGGATGCAACTAAGAAAATGCTAGGATAGACGATATGATAATGATCATATCGTCTAGCGAAAATCAGGGTGCGGTCAGACTGTGAGCTATAATGCAAATGCTAAAATAGTTGTAGCTCTTTGTTGCACCGTTAAACTTGTCATTCTATTACAATAAGTGTTTTTATAAAAATATCAAAATACAGAAGTTTTTCAGCAAAATAAATGCAATTCTGTCATTATATCAAATTATTTCATCGACCTAAAAATATTCATAAGGCGGGTCCACACAGACCAAGCAGCCTCGCGCGGAAAATGCTTCGCGACGCTGCTCGGTCTGTGTAGACGTGGCTCGGTCGAGGAAAACGCATGTGCAGCCGCGGCCGAGCTTACCGTGCGCCCGAGCTACCGAATTAGGCACGTCCACACAGAGCGCGCAGCCTCGCAAGGAATTGGCGCGCGAGGCTGCGCGCTCTGTGTGGACGTGCCCCGGCCGAGGCAAGCGCGTGTACCGCCGCGGGCGAGCGACCGAGCGGCCGAGCCATCGAGTTCGGATTTTTGTTTTGCCGCGGTCTCGACGCTATTTCGTGCCTCGCTTGAACATAGTAATCCCTACTAATAATATAAATTCGAAAATATGTATGTATGTTGTAAATTTTTTTATAAACTCACGTCTGTATCCCCGAAGGGATAGGCAGAGGTGTAATATTCATCATCATCAGCCTTTAACAGTCCACTGCTGGACTAGGCCTCTCCTTTGAAAGGAGGAATTGGCTTCCTATACTACGCTGGCCAAACGGGTTGGTATAGGGTTTGAATTAAGTTTTCCTTCTCTTAAAGTGCTGTTCTCTGCATCATATGCTCCCTCTGTCGGCTCTGACGTCACCCATGGGATGATATTGGGTGGTGACATTCCGTATTCTTAATCCGTCACCACACGAACAAGGTGTAATATTATTACATCCACATTTCGCCATGAAATGTTTAGGTCCCACATAACAGGGGACGAGCCTATTGCCGTTACCAGGCACATCAGCAGACGCTGTGCTGATTTTGAGAATTCAGGGAAACCCAGTAACACTTATGACCGATCCGGGAATCGAACCCGGGACATCCGGTCAGCTGTCGCATACGCTATCCACTGGTCACTGGACCATGGAGGATACGCCCATCATAACAATCTCATCTTTGATACTATGTATTGTACCAATAATAATCCTTCCGTCTGTGCTTCGGTTACAGTATCCTTGCCTACAGACATTAATTTCCTAAAATACATCATAATTTTTTTTCCATATCTACCTATTCCTCATCCTTTATAACAATTATCGACGTCCGGCGATTTGTGTGCATGAACATTAATGATTGTCTTGGTCTGGGTGCTTCTATGTATAACATGTATGTATTTACAAAAAAAGAAGAATATATATTATGTATGATTATTCATTGTCTAGTACCCATAGTACAAGCTTTGCTTAGTTTGAGACTAGATGGTGTTGTGTGAGTGTGGTAGAATATAAAAAAAAAGAAATTAAAAAATTGCATTCATGGAGCGTTGGCATCAGTCAGACAGCCGGCTAATAAAAACACATGCCACAACCCTATTGCAGTATGACCAATTCCAAGTACTATATTTATAAACATTTTTTATTAATAAGAGAGAGAGAGAGAGACCTACGATCTAACATTGATACGTAAAACCGATAGATGCCACATGTACTATTTCACTCTAATTCACAAGTGGCACAATACATGTGCAATAATTTAATAGATTTTCAACTGTAAATATTGTTACGCCATCTATCGGTGAATAGATGGGGGGTACTAGAAGAGATTGAATGTATCGGTGGTTTAAAGGTAATTCAGCTACTCTGTACTAGATGGCGTTGCTGTATCGAGTATCGACTGTTCGCGATTATTTCGACAGTTTTGTAGAAGCATCTAGAATGCGCTAGTGATGTTATCCGGCCAGTATAAATAGAGCGCGAGCGAACGGACCGAACACAGTTACAATTGAATATCGGAGCGATAAACAAGAAGCGAAGGGAAGCAATTCGAAAGTGTTTAGTGTTGTTCTAGTGGTGTGAATAGTGTGTTTTATTAGTGGAGTGAAAATTAAGTGTGTGTATCTAGTGTTATTGTGTTAGTGAATAAAGTGCAGTTTTTCTGGCATAGTGTATATAATTTATCACGAACCCCAGCTCGTAAAAAAATTGGTGTCAGAAGAAAGGGATAAATTATGCCGGTTATGCCGAAGGAAGAAATTGAGGGAGTGCGTACCAGGAACCAGCGCCAGCAAGACCTGGACCAGAGACGCTTCGGAGACGTTCCTTCTCCATCATCTGGTGGACCAGGCGACTCTGCGGCTGCAGTGGAGCCTGCAAGCACAACACACTCCGTGACGGTGCCCGACATCGCGGCTCTGATGGCGTTCATGCAGGAGCAGGCCCGCCGTCAAGAGGAGCAGGCCCGCCGTCAACAGGAGCAGGCTCGCCGTCAAGAGGAGCACGCGCGCCGCCTAGAGGAGTAGCTGCAGCGCGACAAGGAAGAGCACGCCCGCCGTCTGGAGGAACAGCTGGTGCTCATGAAAGACCTCAGCG
This sequence comes from Euclidia mi, assembly GCA_944739405.2. Classification (NCBI taxonomy): domain Eukaryota; kingdom Metazoa; phylum Arthropoda; class Insecta; order Lepidoptera; family Erebidae; genus Euclidia; species Euclidia mi. The sequence goes on along the minus strand of OX123187.2, from coordinate 4,334,678 downwards.
CCGCAGTGGGGAAGGACTTGAAGGCGGTCAAGGAGGAACTTCAGCAGCACGAAGCTCGTATCAGCGACGTGGAGAAGCTCGTACACGACCAGCTTGAGACTCGCGTCGCCTCTATTGAGAAGCGTGTACACGACCAGCTCGAGACCCGTATTGCCAGATTGGAGAAGAAATTGTGTAGGCTCGGGTCCTACGACGTTACACCTGCAGCTGTGGCGCCCTGGCCTCGTTGGTTTAAGGTTCCACCATTTGATGGCTCATCATCGTGGTCTGCATACAAGGTCCAGTTTGAGGCCGTTATGCGAACGAATGGGTGGATCAAAGAACAGTCCTTCACCGCCCTAACCTTGGGCCTTCGTGATCAGGCCTTGATGGTGTTGGAGGCGCTTGGGCAAGACGTCTCCTATGAACAGCTGATGGAGGCGCTGGAGGCGAGATACGGTGACGCACACCTAGAACATGTGTAACGTGCTCAGCTGACAGGACACAACGCACCGGAGAAACTCTGCAGCAGTGGGCTCTAGAGGTGGAAAGGCTGGTCAGGAAGGCATACCAGTCGTCGCCGGCGCTGATAGATGGGAACCTCGTACAGGCATTCACCGATGGGATCCGTGACCTGGAGGTTAGAGCAGCGGTAAGACTTGGGCACTTCAAGGCCCTCAAGGAAGCCTTAGCCTACGCTCTGGAGGTGGAAGCAGCGCGTCACGAGGATCGAACTTACCGTATCAGGGAAGTTGTTTCTTCACCACGGTGCTACAACTGCGGGGAAAGAGGCCATATCCGCTTGAGCTGCCCAAGGCGTAAGCGGCACGTTGGTACCCTCTCTCTCCCGAAGGGGTCACCTGACGTACCTGTCTGGGGCAAGAGCAACGTAGCGCAGATGCTCTGACACGTAAGCCTTACCCCGACCAACGCAAACATTGTGCCCGACAGGAAGCGAAGCAGGCAGCGTTTGTGAGAATGTTGAAGACGGATCTGAGCGACGGATGGAAAGAAGCTTTGCAGAGTGCTCAGCGAGAAGACAAGGACGTACAGCCGATTCTCGAATGGAAGAAATCAGGCGCTCCTAGGCCCAAATGGAGTGATATCGCAGCAATGAGCCCTGTCACCAAAGGTTATTGGGCACAGTGGGAAAGCTTGGTTGTCCAGGATGGAGTTCTGTGCCGCAAATGGGAAAGCGCTCGAGGTAACCAATGCCATCTGCAAATGGTAGTGCCGCCCAAGACTAAGGTGCCGGAAGTACTGCGGCTCTATCACAATGGTGCTTCGGGAGGTCACATGGGTGTTAAGAAGACGCTTACTAAGGTCCGAGAGCGGTTTTATTGGCTCCACTGTCAGGATGACGTCGAGGATTGGTGCCGCAAATGCACAAGTTGTGCGGCTGTGAAGGGGCCACATACTCGTAGCAGAGGTGCATTAAAGGTGTACAATGTGGGAGCCCCATGGGAGCGCATAGCGTTGGATGTCGCTAGGCCATTTCCTGAGAGCCAGGACGGAAACAAATACTTCTTGGTTGTGATGGATTACTTCACGAAGTGGCCTGAAGTGTTTGCAATCCCAAATCAAGAAGCTACCACAGTGGCCGATAAGCTGGTGCATGAAGTCTTCTGTCCGTTCGGGGTGCCCTTGGAAATCCACAGCGATCAAGGCCGGAACTTCGAATCTGAGGTGTTCAAGGAGACCTGTCGAAGTTGAATATCGGAGCGATAAACAAGAAGCGAAGGGAAGTAATTCGGAAGTGTTTAGTGTTCTTCTATTGGTGTGAATAGTGTGTTTTATTAGTGGAGTGAAAATTAAGTGTGTGTATCTAGTGTTATTGTGTTAGTGAATAAAGTGCAGTTTTTCTGGCATAGTGTATATAATTTATCACGAACCCCAGCTCGTAACAATATAGTTGAAAATCTATTAAACGTAACGTTCAGATTCAAACTTTATGACAACTACAATTTCATTTTTTCCTATGGATAATAAAAACGGATGTTGCCGAGGCTGCCGCGCTTAAGACCACGTTCACATTTATCTGACGTGATCTGTCGTGTTGTGACGCAACAGAAAGCAATCGGTTTCATATATTTTACATGTGAGCGTGCACATTTACCTGATGTAATCTGTCGTGCCGGCGTCAGTCGTGTCACGACAAACGATATCCCGGTCTGCGACAGAAAGGGTGGGTTGCGGGGGCGTTAAGTATAATAATAATAATAATACTATCGTTTATTCGCATGAAATATGGTGCTTACAGATCTAATAATACAACACATAGTTCTACATAATTATTCCGCCTATTAAATTCAGCATGCAAATTTAGATTGTGCCATAATTTTAATGAATTAAATAATATTGTAATAATTCAAATATGTCACGATGGGAAAATGTCAAGAAATTAAAATACAAATGTCAAACTATTAATATTACAAATGTCAAACTATGAAAATTACAAATGTCAAACTATGAAAATTACAAATGTCAAACTCTAAAAATACTAATGTTAGAACAATAAAAAATTACAATGTTCAAAATAAGCATATAGGAGTGTCAAAGTTAATTCAATTACATTATTTATGTCTGTAATAAATTCCTCTTCGTATTATAATTCATAAATTCATTAATTGAATAAAAACAGTTTTCAATAAATCATGTTCGGAGTCTTTTATGAAATAGATTCGTTGGCAGTTCTCTAATTATCTTAGGTATCTTATTATATATCTGTATTGCCATTCGACTGGTGTTTTTATGGCAAAATGCTGTTCTACACCTAGGCATACTCAATCTGGTTGGATCCCTTGAGTGTTTACCTATTTTATGTATGTTTACACTATCGGCTTTACTAAATAGCTTAGGGTGTTTTTTTACAAATACTCCCATTTCCAAAATGTATAAGCATGCCAGAGACAATAATTTATGCTTTTTCAATATGGGTCTGCATGATTCCAATGGACCAGCACCGAAAACAGCTCGTAAGCACTTTTTTTGAACAATAAAAGCCCTATCTCTGTCCGTAGAATTGCCCCATATTATTAAACCGTATCTAAGCACAGAAGAGACGTAACCATGGTAAGCCAGTAGAGCGGCATTTACTCCATCAGTTTTCCTGAGATTTCTTAGTGCAAATGCAAAGCTGTTTAGCCTGTTGCATATGATAGCTATATGTTTTTCCAATTGCAATTTTTGTCAATAACTATGTCTAAAAACTTTGTATCCTGAACTTCGTCAATGTCATTATCACGTCCAATTATTTTCATTATTTTATTTGTCATCTGGTAATTACAAAATATAATATATTTTGTTTTAGAGATATTTACACATAAATTATTTTGTTCAAACCAATCGAGTATCCTTTCTACGGCAGTATTTATTTTGTCCTCAGGCTGTTCAGTTTTATTTTCGCTATTTATTACTAGAGAAATGTCATCAGCAAATAACACGCATTGATCCTGTGTTACTTTAGGCAAATTGTTCACACAAAAAAGAAAGAGCAATGGCCCCAAAATGCTACCTTGAGGCACGCCATATTTATTGGTTCCAAACTGAGATTTATAATTAAATACTTCTCTTTTTTTGTTCATACCTAAAATTTCAACACGTTGTTGTCTGTTACTTAGGTAGTCTTTAAGCCAATTTAGCGCTTTACCTCTTATGCCGCAATTCTCACATTTTCGTAACAGTATGTCATGTTTTACAGAGTCAAATGCTTTGCTCATGTCAAAGAATATAGCAGTGACCGGTATTTTCTTGTCTATGTTCTCGGTAATTAATTTAATTAGTTGATAGCAAGCTAGTGTAGTTGACTTGTTTCTTTGAAAACCATTTTGTTCCAGACTTATTATATTATGTTTAAAGATAAATGAGACAATTCTATTACACACAGCTTTTTCATATATTTTTGAAATTACCGGAATTAGGGTTACTGGTCGGTAATTATTTAAATCATATTTGTTATTTTTTATACAAAGGCTTACTACTGAAAACTTCAATTTGTCAGGATACTTTTCTTCAATGAAACTTAAATTTATCAGATGAGCTAACATGGGTGACAGTATATCAACACAAGATTTTATAATTCGTGTCGAAATCTCATCATATCCCACAGCGTTGGTTGGTATAATTTAATGATGCAATTATCTTGCTTATTTAATTTGGCGTACAGGGTTCTACATATATACTATTACCTTCATTACTAGTATTTGTTGTGAATATATTTTTACTTCTATTTGTTATGTCAATGTTTGTAGAATCAATGAAATGATTATTAAAAGCCTCAGCTATTGCTTCAGGATTTCTTATTAACGTCTATATATTGTGAGTCCCTACAGTTAGGTTTATTTTTAATCAATTTCCAAGTTGCTTTACATTTGTTTTTTGCCTTCATAATAAACTTGTCGGAGGTTTGTTTTCTAGATACATTAATGCATTTTTTTAACAGTTTAGCATATTTGTTATATTTTAATTTATTTTCTAGAGTTTTTTTTATGATAGTTAAATTTAAGGTATCTTTTAGAGAGGCATGATTTTTTAATACCTTTGGTAACCCATTTCAAAGAAGGTGTTTGATTATTTACTTTAATTTTTTGCAAGGTAAATTTTTTTTATAATAATAATATAATAATAATATTCTACCACATTCACACAACACCATCTAGTCCCAAACTAAGCAGAGCTTGTACTATGGGTACTAGATAATGGATAAACATACATATATACTATTTTTTTAGTAAATACATACATATTATACATAGAAACACCCAGACCAAGACAAACATCCATGTTCATGCACACAAATGTTTGCCTTGAGCGGGAATCGAACCCGCGACCTTCGGCGTAGCAGTCGCTTACACTCCCGCTACACCAACCGGTCGTCAATTTAATTTATAGAAGAGAAAAAAATTCATAAAAGTTATTAAAAGCTGTATTTGGATCCATTTCGTCATAAATATCCTGAAACGTAAGGCTCAAGAGACACTCTTTAAATTTATCAATATGTTCTTGACTATAATTCCCCCTATAAATAAAACAATGCGATGGAGCAGGTTTATTCAGTGAAACATTTGATGGGAATGTTAATATCTGGGCAGTATTATGGTCGGAGAGATGTAATTCACATGTTTCACCAGAAGAGTCAGGTATATTGGTAATAATGTGATCTATGCAAGCGGTATGCCGGGCTGGAGATTTTATTTTTAAAGTTAGGTTATAATTTCCAAGAGTATCATTTAATAAAGTCGCATTTTTATTCTTGGTAAGGGTATTTATATTTAGATCACCGAGAAGTATAATTTTGTTGTTTTTCCTGTCGCTTAGTTTATGTAATAGTAGCTCTAATTTATTAAAAAATATTGCTATGTTCGAATTGGGAGTTCTATAGACACATACACAGTACAAAATTTCTATGCCACAGCATTCGAATACTTTCTCCATGGCCATTTCTTTGCATAATTGTAGTATTTTATAATATAAGAAATGCTTTATTAAAATACATACCCCACCCCTGTTTTCCTTATTTCGAGAGTATGAAGTTGCAAGTGTAAAGTCATTAATACATATGTTTATTTCGTTGTTAGCTGTAACAAACGTTTCTGAAAAACAGAGTATATGAATATCTTTATGCCTGTCACTAAACTCCGATAAATATATTTCTACCAAAGGAAGTTTATTCAATAATGCTGCAATAGTTTGGTGGAGTAGTCGTATGTTACAAGATTCAACTTTAGCATTCTGTTCTCGCTTATTAACTATACTAGGGACGAAAAAACTTATCCTTTCCTAAAGTTGTACAATTCCCTGAATTTGGTTCCTCATACATTTTGAGGCAATTTTTTTGTATATACATGTCAAGATAGCACTTCAGATTGTCAAAAATATTCTTCATGCCATAGTTATTGAGAACTCCACGGCGTCTATAAAACATTGTTTCATCATATGTCAAATTTAGATTAGAGTCAAATATCATCGCATAATCATGAGTACAGTTATCATGGTAGATTAAATTGTTAAATGTTTCAATTCTGGAGTTAAACATAGAACAGTATCCATTAAATTTATATGTAGGTAAACAGAGCAAAATGTCAGTATGCTGAATTGACAGTAATATTTTCCTTAAACTAGTAATTAAATTAAAATAGTTGTCAGTTTTTCTAAAATCTTGTTCCTATGAAAATAAGACAATAGTCTTGTTTTGTGTAGTTTAACAATTTTTGGTCTAAGTTAATGAGTAACTGCATAATCCCACAATTTGTGGAGATGTAATGACATATATTATGACGTGGGAATGTACTTTGTGCTATAGATAGGACTTTATTTGTATTGTTGCTACTTATTATACAAATTCTTTGCTGTTGTTTTTCCTGATGTCGTTCTAATAAGGTACTGGTAACGCCATCTAGTTGCTGGTTGTCGCCTGTGGTGTTATTGCACGTAACGCTAACTTCATTAATTGTAACTGGTAGTCTGGGTTGAGTGGTTTGTGAGCTAGTGGTGCCATCTGTTGGTAGTTCATTACTCTCATTGATCCGAAGATCCACGTAGCTGGTATTAAATAGCTCATTCGTTTGAAGAACTAAGCTTCTTGAAATCCTTCTCTTTCGTTTGCTTTTGCTGTGTATAGTATTTACCCCTTTTTTCTTTGTCTGAGCATATTTTTTGCAAATTTTCCGATTTGCTATTTTCTTTTTTTAAAGCGATTTTTAACGTCATATTCTCTTCATTCAGATTTTATATTTCCGCGTGTGCACTTTTTAATTCAGTTTTAAGCTTTATTACCTCTTCTTTTAAGTCCTCTATATCACTATCGTATGCAGTCGACAAATCCGTTGGACTATATGTTCCAATTTCTGTGGTTGTTGATTCGAAAGAAAGGTCTAGTGAGTTATTTCCCTGTGTTTTCTGTCGGCGAAATGTTACATTTTCTTCTTCCATTGTCAAATTATTTAAACATTGATAATCCAATTATTCAATGTCATGTGCATATATTGATAAAGCTCTCTCTATCGGTACCTTCTGGAATCAAAACTGTAGCTGAAAGTCTTCAATGTTCTTCTACTCGCCGCTAGAGGGGACCGCTTTTATTCGATATTAGTGTCGCAGATATCCACAAGAGGTGCTGGCGGTCACGTAGTTCACCATTCCTTTTTATGAAGAAGAAACCTGTGACATGGACAAACGCACCAAGAACGATATTTATGTGGTGGTTATCACAGTATTGTGTTATTGTTGTTGTTTTTTTTTATTAATTGTATTGATGCTGCAATGATACCGCCATCTGTTTGAGAATGCAGTTACTACCTCAAAGATCAGTAGTTTTTTACTGTTCGTACACTCGACGCTAGATGTCGCTCTTCATTGACAACGGTAGCAATTTCAAATCTTGTTAGAAAAAAAAAACCGTCACAGATTTTTATTCATAGCATACATTTTGATAATCAGCTCACAATTTCGTAGTCTTTTACTGTTTTTTCTGTAACTGGGCGCACTATATGTGTCAAGTTCAGTTTAGTTACCAGTAAATTTTTATTTCACTTCAAACCGTTTATTTTGCACTGTCACTGGGTCCTATGTTGTTTTTATGTATTTTTCTTCACATTCGTTTTTGTTTCCTTAGATAACACTTGATGACGTTTTTCAGCTAATTAGATTCACTTTGACGCGTAAATATGATATTATTCACTTGGATATTTAATTATAAACAATATTCTAAAAAAAATCGACAAGAGCTCAATGTTATGGTGATGGCAGCGCCATCTGGAATAGCGTATATAGCGTTAGACGCGCGTATGCAATTGTGCGCTATGGACGACGAACTGATTGACTTCCTTTTTAGGGTTCCGTACCTAGAAGGTAAAAAACGAGACCCTATTATTAAGCCTCCGCTGTCTGTATGTCTGTCACCAGGCTGTATCTCATAAACGGTGATAGCTAGAAAGCTGAAATTTTCACAAATTATGTATTCGGTTGCCGCTATAACAAAAAATACTAAAAATAAAAAATAATTTTAATTTTTCCATACAATAAACGTGTTTCTGGTCGTATTTTTGCACAAAATTAATAACGGTAACAGGTAGACGCCTAAAATTTTCACAGGACATGTAGTCGTATATTAGCTTTCAAAATAAATAATTTAATAAAAAAATATTATTAAAGGGGGCTCCCATACAACAAGCGTTAATTATAAATTTTTAAGCAAATTGTTACTCGATCTTAATAACAGGTAGAAACTTCAAAAAGATTTAAGTATACATACAACAAACGTGATTTTCTTTTACAGATGATGGTACGGAAAATTTCGTGCGCGAGTCCGACTCGCACTTACCCGTTTTTATAATATTATTCCTGGTAGCGCCATCTACCTTTCCATCGAAAACTAATCACATCAACGTCAATGATTCGTCGCTGCTTGGCCAATGCGAGCGATGCCTTTGTTCCCGTCCCTGTCTATCCCATTCCCTGGAAGGGGCACGCCTTTCGCGGATTGGTCGCCGCGATCATCGACGCGAAAGACAGTCTAGAACATTAGAGTCGCAAAAAACGTGTCCGATATACCGTACCGCACCGCGCCGCTTCCGCCATAATTTGATCGCTCCCGCTTTATACCAAAACCGCTCGTGAGTGAAAGTGATTTGTGTAGTGGAGTGAATCAAGCAGCTTCATCTCGAAAACACCAGGAGGCTGCCATTTGCAAGGAAAGAGGACTGACGTACAAGGTAGGTGCCCCTCATCCTTAACTCACAATCCTCTCTCCCATTCCAATCCTAGGCGACTAAAACTCGCCATCCTTTAGATACAGTCCATTTCCTTCTCCAAGTCGCCTAGAACCTACGGTTTCGGTGTAACGCCAAACCCTTTTTTTGATCCATACGAGTCGGATTCATTTACGTTTTTATACGTTATATCGCTATACCTAGGCAGTTATAGCACCTAGCTATACTCCTAGTCTATTCACATAACCGTCACATGGTTGTTTCCGCCCGCTTCAGTAGGTAATATACTTTTATGTAGCTACCTACTTACTCAAATATAATTTCTGGAACTATCATAGTTGTCTTGTAAATCTCATATTTCGAGCTACTTTTAATTCCACAGCTCTAAAGTGTTGCCTACTTAGCCTACTTAGGTAAAATAATAGGTACATTAGATATTCTTATTTTGTTTCGGTCTCATAAGCTTATACTTACGTAAGCATGTCACAACAAAAGAAGTCACGCGTGTCGGAAGACAAAGAGATGACAATCTTAGAAGCAAAACGCAATATTTTATTTGAGCGCAATCAAAACATTTACGAGCGGTCAAAGACCGCAGCCGCGTCTGACAGTAATAGGGAATCATTCCTTAGCTATTGTATGACAGTGGATAATATTCGAACAGATTTTCATAAGTTGTTACACGATTATAACGCAAGATTACTTTCTAACAATCCTGATGAAAAACCGAATTATCAGGCGTACACCTCATTCGAAGATCTTTATTGTATTATTAAGCGTATACAATCGCAATCGGAGGGTAAATGTTCAGCAGAGCCCGTTGCCGCGGCCCGCAAGCCGAAATTACCGCCAATCGAGATTATGTCGTTTGACGGAGATATACGAAATTGGCCCTTATTCTATTCGAGCTTTAAGTCTACAGTGCACGATAATGGTTCTCTGACAGATGCTGACAGGTTGTACTATTTAATAGGTAAACTGTCACCGAAGGCCCAGTCCGTATTTGCAGGTGTCACACCCAGTGCTGAGAATTATCAGGTCATATTTCAGTCACTATTTGATAGATATCAAGACACGCGCGTCCTAGCGTCTACCTACTTTGACCAAGCTTTAAATCTTAAACTGTCCAGTGCCGCATCTGTCTCGAATTTCCAGCTGTTTATAGATAACTTCGTAACCGCGGTTAATTCTCTTAGGAACTTAAAATTAGAAGATCTTTCCGACTTTATGTTGCTTCAACTCGCTTTAAAAAAGTTTGACACTGATACAATTCGTACTTTCGAGATGACGGAACGCAATAATAAAATACCTACACTAGATAGTTTTATTTCGTTCATCAAAGATCAGTGTCGAATATTTCATAATACACAGTCTAGTTCACCTAGCCCGTCTAACACTAACAGCAGCAAACAAAGGTCGAATAAAGCGCAAAATAGTAATAATAACTCGGTCCCTAATCCACAATCTTACGTAACATGCTCGGAATCTAATAAAATTAATTCACAGAAGTGTCTGTGCAGTAATATAGTGCACGACCATTTCTACAAGTGTCCCGCCTTCAATGGTTTAAATCCAACTGCTCGTTTCAAGTACGTAAAAGATAACAAAGCATGCATTAATTGCTTAAGCATAAAACATAAAACAAGTGATTGTTCTAGTAAGACAAAGTATCGCTCATGTAATCAAAAACATCATTCATTGCTACACTTCGATAAAGGTAACCCGTTGTCAAGCCAAGCCGCTAACCTTGACACACTTACGTCGCAGGTGCAGGCTACGATTACTGCGCCTGCCACGATTCAGAATGAAATATGTACGACATCCATTGCGGCGGCACGCACGCGCGGACGGCCTTCGCGCGCTTATAGTGATCAGAGCAGTGCTAAGCCGCGATGTATGGCGTCTAAGACTGTTCTGTTAGCGACAGCGCAAGTTATCGTATATGATGTTAATGGGTCGCCGCACACGGTACGTTGTCTACTAGATAGCGCGTCTCAGACCAATTTAATAACGTTTGAGTTATTCAAACGCCTCGGATTGTGGAATAACTTTAAAAATACGAACTCAATAGTCAGAGGGATCGGCGGTTCAGAAAAACATTGCAAGGGTTCCGTAGATATTAAAATACATTCGCGTTTTGATAGGGATATTAATTTTAACATTTCTTCGCTTATCGTGGAGCGTATCACGGACGCATTGCCAAACGCTAATGTAGACGTAGCATCACTCACTCACCTCGAGTCATTGCCGCTGGCAGACGCGGAGTTTGCGAATCCGGCAGGCATTGATCTTTTGATCGGAGCTTCAATATTTCCGCACTTGCTACTAACTAAAATAGTACGTAGTGAGCGATATGATTTACCGCCCGCTATTGAGACGGTATTTGGGTATGTGATCATGGGTACCGTACCTACGTTACATACTTCACATTATAATACGTCTTGTTGTTGTTCTGTTCTTCAAGAAATCAAGGTGGGTGCTAAAACTGTGTGTAAGATAAAGCACTAATTAGCTAGGCTATGCTATGCTATGCTATGCCATGCTACTCTATGCCACGCTATGCTATGCTACGCTATGCTACGCTATGCTGCGCGATGCTATGCCATGCTATGCTATGCTACGCTATGCTACGCCATGCTATGCTATGCTACGCTATGCTATGCTATGCCATGCTACGCTATGCTATGCTACGCTATGCTACGCTGTGCTACGCTGTGTTAAGCTATGCTACGCTATGCTACGCTGTGCTAAGCTACGCTATGCTATGCTATGCTACGCTATGCTATGCTAAGCTACGCTACGCTAAACTATACTATACTACACTTCCGCTTTGTATATGGATGTCATTGCCTGTAGTGTCATATCCGCTCCGCTAGCAATTTCGCTTTGTGAAGAGCTTATTCAGCTTTTCAAGCGAGGCCAAATTGATCTTGTCAAATGGACAAGTAACTCTAAGGAGGTTCTCGCACGCATACCAGATTCTCATAAAGCTTCTCCAGACTACATCTTGCTTGTCGCCCTTCATTATACAGAATACAAGCTATGGAAAGCTATGGAAGAGGTATGTCGACAATGTATTCTCTCTCTACCGACAGTACGGATAAAAAATAAAATACAAGTAAGGGTAGCTGCCGAAACCCGCGCTTCACAAGGACGACGCTGAGATAACATCAGTCCTGCCGCGACCAAGGCTCAAACTCAAACTCAAAATGTTTATTGCTTATATATATTATATATATATATATATAAGTAATATATCTTGACAACTTTATTTTATAATGTTGTTGAAGTTAGCTAATGTAATTATTCAGTACATTGTACCTATTGTCTTATGCTAAGAGGTATTGCTTCCTGTAAGTATTTTCGTCAAAAAACTCTTGCAGTGTGTAGAAGCATTTTTTTAATAGATATTTTTGAAGTTTATTTTTGAATATGTTGTTATCTTTGGAGTCTTTTATTTCTTGCGGTATTTTATTGTATATTTTGATCGACATAACATACGGTCCTGAGTGAAATATTGACAGGCTAGATGTTGGTAATGCTAGTCTATTTTGGTGTCTAAGGTTACGGGATTGGGTGAAATGGTATTTATTTAAAGTAAACAGGGACATATGCTTCCTAACAAATATGCATATTTCTAATATATATATTGATATAAGTGTTAGAATGCCTTGCTCCGTAAAATGTTTTCTGCAACTTTCCATTCCATCTATATTTGCAAGAATCCTAATACATCGCTTTTGGAGTTTGAAAAGCTTATCCGCGTCTACACTATTGCCCCATAATATAACTCCGTATCGGAGCCACGAGTGAGCGTATGCATAGTAGGCAGCTTTCGCTGATTTGAGGTCAGAAGTTCTTTTTAACTCATATAGACCGTATGTAAATGATGATAATTTGCTAGTGATGTTTTGTATATGAGATTTCCAATTTAGATGTGAATCAATATGTAGGCCTAGTAATTTGAAATTGTCTACGCATTCAAGTTTATTGTTATTAAATAATATATTTTCCATGGTTATAGCACGTTTCTGGTAGGGTTTAAATTGCATGAGTTTAGTTTTTGAGATATTTAGTTCTAAGTTATGTTCTGTTAGCCAAGTTGATATATCAGATAAAATATGAGTTATACGGTTATGTAGTTCGTCTATGTTACTGCATGGAAATACTAGAGAAATGTCATCTGCAAAAAGGACGCTTACAGTATTAATTACTTTAGGCAAGTCATTGATGTAAATCAAGAATAAAATGCATCCGAGTACGCTACCTTGAGGGATCGAATTTTCTATTTTTGATTTTCTGGACTTAACGTTTGAAATTTCGCCGGTATCGTAGTTGTGATGTTCTATTTCGACATACTGTGTTCGATTGTTTAGATAAGATGTAAACCAATCTAGAGTAGTACCTCGTATACCGATTCCATCCAATTTTCTTAATAATATGTTGTATTGGACCCGATCATATGCCTTGCTCATATCCAGAAGTATTCCTATTGCATATTTCCTGTCATTAATAATATTTAAAGTTTGTTGTATATAAGTGTAAACTGCTTTTGTAGTGGATCTATTTCTTCTGAATCCATTTTGGCTGTCATGGAATAAATTAAAGTTTTCACAATATGAATATAACCGTGTTGTCATGGCAGTCTCAAAAATCTTAGAGAATGTAGGCAATAGCGATATTGGGCGGTAATTTGTGCAGTCAGTGTGGAGCCCCTTCTTGTGTATAGGTTTGATAACAGAGATTTTAAGTTGATCCAGCACGATTCCTTCTGAAAATGACTGGTTAATAAGAAGAGTAAGTGGTATTGCGAATTCTATAGCACATTTCTTAATTAGTGTGGGCGGGAGTTCGTCGTAACCGAAACTGCGTTTATTTTTTAAGTTTTTTATTATTGTATAAATCTCGCGAGGATCGACGGGTTGAATAAAGATAGAGTTTTCAGCGCGATTTATCACTGCACGACCCGACTGCCTGCCAGGCTCGCCTCCTACTGAGATAAAGAAATCATTGAAGATGTTTGCTACAATGTTAGGGTTTTCTGTTGTTTTCTTATGTAAAGTCAATTTTATGTTTGATTTAGTTCTTTTTGAGGTTTTGTTGGTGCGTTCTTTTATTATTTGCCACATGGTTTTTGAAATGTTTTCGCTTTTATTCATTCTCTGGATATACTGTAATCTTTTTGACTGTGAAACTGTCCTTTTGAGTAGCTTTTCATATTTCTTATAATATTTTATTAACGTAGGGTCACTGTTAACAGAGATGAATGTTTTCAGCATACGTTTGTGCTAACATGGATTTTGGGGATGCAAGTGTTTAGTATAGTGTTGATTATTTTGTGAAATGATTCATAATTGGCATTTACGTTCTGATCATTTGAGATAACAGAGTTCCAATCTATTTTTGCTATTTCTGCCTTAAAATTAGTGGTATTTTTTTCATTGAAAATTAGTTTTTTCGTAAAGCAAGTTTGTCGTTCTTTTATGCTTGTTGTCTTTGGGACCGTTAAAATAATACCTTTATGATCAGATAGTCCGTAATCGTTAACGATGGCAGAAAAATCTTGTATTTTAAAATTTATAAATATTAAATCTATACACGTGGCACTTGTATTAGTTACTCGTGTAGGTTCTTGAATGCATTGGTGGAAATTATAGCTTTTCATGGTGTTTATTAATTCTAAAGTATTATTTGAGGTTTCCAGAGCATTTACGTTATAATCTCCGCCGATAATTATATTCTTTTTACTGTCTTTAATTATAAGCATCTGCAAAAGTTTTTTGAGTGAATTATAAAATACATCTGTTTGCCTATTTTTCTGTGGCCAATAAATTACAATTATTAATAAGTTTTGATGGACAATTTCTATTGCACTTATTTCGAACACAAACTCGATAGACATTGATGTGATATCACTTCGATCTTTGGTTTCAATAGCTTCCTGTATAAAGATGCAGACTCCGCCGCCTTCATAATTTTCTCTGCAGTATGAAGATGCCAGTTTATAGCCCTCTAGATGTAATAGGTTTGATTTCTTCTTGGTAATCCAAGTTTCAGTGAGACAGATGATTTGGAAGTGGTTTCTTTCTTCTATAACTGACTGAAGTAGGTGACCTTTATTTCTAATACTGCATATGTTCTGATACATTATTTTAAAATTGTTGACGAAAAGTAGATCGTTTTGGATTTGGTTCGTTTACATCGCACACTTCACTGGAGCTAAGGTTGTTATTATAAATTTTCCCAGTTGACGATTTAGAAGACAAACTTTTAGGTGCAGGTGTTTGATATGCGTTTCTAGTATTGTGATTGGACGGGGTCCGGTCGTAAGGTTCCTTAAATTCTTGGCCGTCAATTATCAATTTGTTGTTTGTAATAACAGCGTATTTCCCCTTTTCTCGCGCTGCTAAGAGTGCTTGTCTTTGTAATTTTCTTTCTTGGATTTGTTTTTTATCGAGAAACTCTGATATAGCTAACCCACTGTTCCGAAACAGTACTTTGTTCTGTAGTATATATCGAGTCATTCTTTTACTTATTAGTTCGATAGAAATTGGTCTTTGATAGCTTCTTTTACCGATCCTCGATACATCTTCAACGTAACCGACTAAGTTGATGTTTGCTATATCTTGAAATATGTTAATTATTTGGTCGTGGAGACCATTTTCAGTCTCTTGGTATTTCTCGCCGAGTCCAAAAAGTACAATCCTTTTACAGTGAATGTCCCCATTAATTGGGAATTTTTCTTGGTAAGGTTCACCGTAATCGCATTTTCCTTGTCTTGATGGCTTAAGTTCTTCCAGTTCGCATTTGAGTTTTGTACACTCATTTTGTAGGTAACGTATTTGGTTGTTTATGTCGGTTAAGTTCGTTTTTGTGTTTTCATAATCTGTGTTATACGTGTTGTAGTTTAACACGAGCTCATCTTTGAAATTCTGAAGCGCTCTTGAGATTTCAACATTTATCAGATTTTTTATTTCCGCTACTATAGAATATTTATTTTCTTCAAGTTTTTTGTCTAGAAGTTCCTCGAATTTTTTTAATGTTATAACATCAGATAGTCTTTGGGTGCTCAGCACTTTAGAACTTGTGGGCGTGGGTATTGTGTCGTCCGCAATGCTTAAATCTTCGTCAGAAATAGTGCTGTTTTCGCTCGGGTGAAGTGTCTTGCGCAGTGTTTTGCTATAATCGTTAGACAGTGGCAACATGGTTGTATTTTTAGCTCTGGAGGAAAGTGATGTACGTGTTGGGGTAATCGTATTAATCATTCTGGGTTTATTGCAGTTGCAAGTTTGGCAGGTCCAAGACGATTTGTCCTCTGCAGTCATTTTGCGTAATAATTGAGTCGTGATATTTGCGCATTTGAGATCGTAATATTTATTACACAATAAACAGCTAAGGTATTGTTTAGTGTTGATTTTCTGTAGGCAACCTGCGCAAATTGATGTCGTCTTTTTGTTCCTATTGGCTTGATCTGAATTTAGCGCCATCTTTTGGTGATGTTGTTCAATTTCAGCGACGGAGTTCAATAGATGAGAAGAAAAAGAGAAACAATGGTTCACTTACGGCCGGCTGAACAGTTGGTAGCACAGTGCGGATGTAGTTTGCAGATTAGGTAACAGGTGGCGTTGTTATTTATTTCGTATTATTTGGACGGCCGGCTATTACTTTATATACTAAATGCGTCTATTTTTTAAATTATTTTGATAAAACTGTCTTTAGAATGGTAAAATGTTATTGTTTCAATATTTCGTATTTGTTTGCACTTTAACTGGTTACACTATTGTTTATGTTCATGTTATAGGATTTTTATAGTATTTACTCACTGTATTGTTTGTAAATAAACTTTTTTTGGCGGTTGTTTCGGCAGGTATCACTTTAGGTCTTTTTTCTTAGTTGCTTGTGCACTGTCTTAGTGTAAAACGTTTTTACTCACTTATTGGCACTTTACGATTGTAAATACTATTAATTCACTACCGAATTCTGCGATTTACGTATTTTAGCATTTAAAATTCGCGGAGTTAATGTTTACCGTGGCGAGTAGCGCCCTTTCAACTGCTGTTGTAAGACAGCCGAAACGTCGGTAAAACATAGGTATTTATACCTTAAATTAATTAAAATATCGCGAATAAGACCCGTTTAAATAAAATTGTATGATGTATTCCAATCGCGAAAGTTTAAAATCACTTAATATTTTATTTGAAATGAAATGAAATTAAATTTATTTGCATAGAACACAGGTAGTGCCAGGTATTACATAGGTGGTTTAAGATCGATACCATATTCTGCCCACATTAAGCATGCAAATGTATATGAAAAACAATCCAAAATAGAAAAAAAAAATTAAATTAATAAATTAATTCTCAACTACCATTAAACATTATTATAATAAATTAATAATATGTCACTTGATTGAGCATTAGATATAAGTCATAATATAAGTCAACATTGTATGAATATGTCAAAATTTTATTGAATTTCGTAATTACAATATTAAAACATAATAATATTTTCCTATTTTACATTATCTTCTTAATATATAAAATCCTTGCGTTACTGACTGACTGACAGACACGCTACAGCCGAAACTTTTGGGCGCAGGAAGCTGAAATTTGGCATGTATGTTCCTTGGGGACCGCAGGGGTGCACTAAGAAGGGATTTCCCGAAATTCCTACGGGATCGGCCAAAACGGGTAAATTAAAAAAAAATGCAGGCGTAGCTGCTGGCGTCCTCTAGTATTGCATAAATTCATCCAATCTATAAAAACACCTATCTACTAACCATTTGCGTAATTGAATTTTAAAATGTTTAAATGGTAATTCCCTTATATTTTTGGGCAATTTATTGAATATAGAAATACACATATGATAAACATTTCTTTTATTAATAGTAGTTCTACAATATGGGATCACTATTTTTGTAGGATCTCTGGGTTTGTATTTGGTGTAACTGTCATCTTTGAATTTAAAAAAGTCATTTTGTTTTCTTACAAATACAGACACTTCAAAAACATAAATGCAGGTCAAGGTCAATAAACTAAGTTTTTCAAATAAAGGTCTACAAGAATCAATTGGACCGACGCCACATACTGCCCTAATACATTTTTTTTGGACAATGAATGCACAATCGATATCTGTAGAATTACCCCATATTATTACCCCATATCTAAGTACTGACTCAACATAGCCTCTGTATGCCATGACAGCCGTCTTTTCATCTGCCACAATCCGAAGCTGCCTCAAAGCGTATGCAAATCTGCTAAGCCTACCGCATACGCCATTTATGTGATGCTTCCAACTACAGAATCTGTCCAACGTAATGCCTAAAAATGTTATGCTGTCAGTTTCCTCAATTGCGGAATTATTTATTATTATATTTAGACTATTATATTTTTTTACTTTATAAGTACAAAATTTGATTAATTTGGTTTTTGATACGTTAACTTTTAGATTATTTTGCTGTAGCCATGTTAACACCTTTTGCACTGCTTCACAAATTTTAATCTCATGAGATGTGGTCATGTCTTCATGAGGTACTATCACCGATACATCGTCTGCGAAAAGGACACTTTGATAACTTAAAGAATCAGGCAAATCATTTATATACATTTCATTTTTAGGGTTCCGTAGTCCACAAGGAACCCTTATAGTTTCGTCATGTCCGTCCGTCTGTCCGTCCGCAGCCTAGCTCAAAGACGCCTGGTGCTAGAAAGCTGATATTTGACATGCATATAGACATAATATATTGCAACAAAACTGTAGAATAAAATATAGGAAAATAATTTTTTTAAGGGTATCTCCCCTACATATATAGTGGGGTTGAATTTTTTTTTGGTTGAGTACCCCATCATGTGGGGTATCATTGGATAGGTTTTAAAAAAATATTATTAGTTTGCTCAAATCATTTTACGATCAAGTGATTGGTTTGTCAAATATCAAGCTTTGAAGTGAAAAAAAAATGTTAGACTCAAGTGTCCCCCCCCTCTGCCGGCTAAACTATTAATTTGGAAGGGGTGAAAAAAATCACAAATGTAGTACATATAACGAATTTAAAAGGAAAACTATCACGGCTAAGTAGATATCACTAGTTTACGAGTAATCGTCGGTTAACATATAAATACCTATTTCTGTGAGTTTACATTGGGCGCGCTGGCTTAATCTTAAAGATATACGTATTTTGGTATGTAATGTACTACGGTACTACGTATGTATAGTAGTAGTATATCTTGGAAATCACATTTTATGTTTACAATACATAACTGGATGCATACCTAGTATTTTTCTAAACAAAACTTAGGTTCTTATAATAGTGTTATTAAAATTATTTTTTCAGCAAAATAAACAGTCGGATTTGTTGTACATTAATACCCTTTGCAGCAAGTCATTATGGGCAACTACGGAACCCTACATTGCGCGTGGCCCGACACGCACTTGGCCGGTTTTTTTATTGTCTAAGGCTACCTACATTATAAGTGTCACTGAAAGAATGCGTATGAGTAGGACGGAAAGTAAGTACTATCAATGAAGTAGTGAATGGATTGTAAAATATGTCCATTAATTAAGGTAAGATTTTCTACAAAAAACAAATGATTATAACTTTGCTATTTATAGATATTATGAAATTCTTACGTCACGTATATGATAATAATGTCTTCGCTAATATGTCCTTAAAGTTTTTGTACTAATTAAAAAATCGTGGTGTATAGAGTAAATATAAATGACACAGAAGGTGTAACATTGCAGAACCTTACTAAATTTAAATTGTTATGTATTATGCAAAACCTGGCGATGAAAAATAGTGACCGTGAGTTTTATTGCCCGTTCATTCTCATGATTCTACGCCCTTGCTTTGCGAACGTGGCAGTAAATGTAAATGTAGAAGCTTTAAGTAATTCTTTTTAAAGTTGACGTTCATAAATGTCACTTTGTGATCTAAATGAATAAAGGATTTTGACTTTGACTTTTACTAATATGAATGTGTGTACTTACAGCTGTGGTCGTCGAAGCGCAGCCGCGCTCTCAACGAGTGCCGCGCCGCTTCTGTGACAACGAGCGACTCCACACTGGTCGCCTGTGTACCAAGTAGATCAAAAATTTTCTGTATATAGTGAAAAGTATAGCAGAATTGATAGTTCTGTTCTCAGTTCGTAGCTGATCCACATTTTTATATTTGAGGGTTCATACTCAAAGGGTAAAACGGGTTCTATTACTAAGACTCCGCTGTCCGTCCGTCTGTCTGTCTGTCAGTCCGTCTGTTCTTCCCTCCGTCTGTCCGTCCGGCCGTGATGTTCACAGATGATGAACTTCTGTTGGCGCTACAACAACAAATACTAAAAAAAAATCGGGCAAGTGCGAGTCTGAATCGCGCACCGAGGGTTCCGTACGAATTTTACCTTATTTGAGGTTGAATTACGCTAGTCCTCTAAATCTGTATGAGCGCCCATACAACTTAGAGGACTATCTTAAATGGAGTCTACTATGTATGTATGGGGAAACCCTTAAATTTTCCACTTATTTTATTTTTTGTAATTTTTCCTTTATTTGTGCTGTAAGACCCTGCTTTTGGCCAAATTTCGTGATTCTAGTTCAACGGGAACTACCATATAGGTTTTCGACCCAAAACCTATAGGGTACTTACGGTTGACCTAGAATTGTAAATTTTGATTAAAACCAAGGTCTTACAGCACAAGTAAAGGAAAAATTCCGAAAATTAAAAAAAGTTGAAAATTAAGGTTAATTTTGGTACTTACAAGTTTTCGCAAAAATCTAATTTTGACCATATCTTTTTATTGGGTTGACCCAGGACCCTGATTTTCATACACCTAATAGCAACCATAGACCTCAATATCTGGTATATTAAATTTCAATTTGCTAGGTCCACCCGTTCCTGAGAAAATCGGTGGTGACACACGGACAGACAGACAGACAGACAGACAGACGGACAAGAAAGTGATCTTATAAGGGTTCCTTTTTTTACCTTGAGGTACGGAACCCTAAAAACAGAATAAAATAAATATTTAAAAGCTTAACATACATTGAACATCATGGGACCAGTTTATACACTTACATGAACCTCGATGGCTAAGGATTTGTAAAAAGATATACAAGTTTATAAATACATATACTATAAGAATTATATTACTGGCCGCTGAATTGCTGTAATAATAGCGCGGCAGGTGTTAGAAACAATATGATTATACTAACCTCTGCCTCCTTTGCTTCTTCTTCGAGTTTCAAAGTAACGCCACTGTTAATGTCAAGCGGGTCACTTATCGGTAATGTAATTTCGAGTTGAAATTGAGGTGATTCTTCTCTGAAAGAGAAATACCTAATCTTTATTCTTGTTTACTGAATTACAGCAATAATACCAAATATATATATAAAGGGTGTCCAAAAACTCAACGTTAAGCCGAAACAGGGTGACAGGATGGATTGTAAATTATAATTATAAAATTGTAAAAGAGAAAAACCAGAAAAAAAATTATTCCATGCAGTTTGAAAATTATGGGTATTGAAGAAAAACCTAGAAATTTGGTCAAACTGTAATAATTTTTCGGTTATTGTGGTAAATTTTTATTATTTTTGTTCATTTAATCTTTGGAGCCGTAACTCTAAATATGTAACATTTCTAGAATCACGGAGAAAATTATTGAAACAATTGCCCCAAGTTTCCTAGAATTAAGACTATGCTCAGCCTTGCAAGGTAACCCTCCCATTCCTCCTTCCACAATTGACGCACTAAGGCCACAAAGTGTTGAAGAAGTGAATGGTGGGGATATACAAGTAAGTGCCCAGTATATGGATAATATAAGGAGTACTTTGGAATGTGCCATCAGGGAATATCGTTACGAGGCCTTAGTAAATAGGCCTCGTCTGCCGCGTTTGCCCACGCATAAGAAAAATTTGGCGCTGGTGTGTGCCCTGGATTCACTATTGTCTACATACCTAGACAATAGTGAAAATCTCAGTGATACACAATTCTGTACTGTGCGGCTGTAGCGGCATGTCGGATAGCCAATGTCAACATACAAAGCAACATTGATATGGCTACCCGAAATAATGCTGTGCCGGCTTGGCAGTGCAGGATTGAGCGTCGTATCGCTGAGTCTAGGGCACTCATTGGCAAGCTTATCTGCTTCAGGTCGGGCAACACTCGCCCGAGAGTGATGCGTTTTGTGACCCGCGCCTTTGCAGGAACGGGTATTAGGCCACGAGAATACGCGTCGTGGGTCACAGAACGCATCGACTTTCTGAAGCAGAAGATTTATGCGTGGGCAAATCGTATCAAACGTTATAAAAAACGTATAGGCAGATATTCCCAGAATCGCACATTCCAATATGATGAAAGGTGGGTGTATAGAAATTGGGAGCGTCCCGGTCTAGGTGTGGATGATGGGTGTCTACCAGATAATGAAACTACAAATACGTTCTGGAGTAGCATCTGGTCGACCCCCGTTAGCCACACGGAAGATGGTTGGTTTAGGGATGTTGAGCGATCATGTGCGGCAATCCCTAGTATGGATGCCGTAGCTATTACACCTACAGATGTTAGTTGTGCAGTCCGTCCGTTACCAAACTGGAAAGCGGCAGGTCCGGACGGATTGCACAACTTTTGGTTGAAGTGGCTGCATAGTGCACATGCTCGTTTGGCGTCCCAATTCCAATCATCTCTAGAATCAGGAACGCTTCCAATTTTCTTAACAACTGGCATTACCCACCTGCTCTTTAAAACAGGAAGTACCACGGACCCAAAAAATTATAGACCTATAACCTGCCTACCGACAGTCTATAAACTTTACATCCATTTTAAGAACTAAACTGGCCAAACATATATATACTAATAAAATCATGTCCAGTTCTCAAAATGGATGTAAAAGTGGGTCGTGTGGTACTAAAGAGCTACTCCTTATAGACATGACCATTAGCCAACAGGTTCGCCATAGCCGAAAGGATCTAGCGACATGCTGGATAGATTATAAGAAGGCCTACGACTCTGTGCCACATACATGGCTCTTGAGAGTGCTAGAGTTGTATAAAGTTGATCCAACTCTATGCACTTTCCTGAAGACGTGTATGGGGCAGTGGAGTACGGTTCTTCGCTATCCAGGATGTCGACGGACTCTCGGCTGCGGCGATCCTATTAAGATCCAACGAGGGATCTGCCAAGGTGACAGTTTGAGTCCCTTGTGGTTTTGTCTAGCACTGAATCCTCTTAGCACTTTGCTCGAGAATTCAGGGCTAGGCTATCGGTTGCACAGCAGAGGTCAAGTAATATCTCACCTTCTTTTCATGGATGACTTAAAACTATTTGCCTCCACCGACCTCCAGTTGACAGAGTTAATAAAGGTAACTGAAAACTTTAGTAAGTCTATCAAGATGGAGTTCGGTGTAGATAAATGTGCGGTCTTGCATGTAAAGAAGGGCAGGGTTGTGGAATCTGATGGTATAGAACTTTCAGATTTCACACAACTTAGATCTCTCTCTGCAACCGAAACCTACAAATACCTAGGTATGTCGCAGGCACTAGGTATTGCTGAGACTGGCATGAAACAGGCGTTGCAGGAGCGCTTCTTTGGCCGTTTGAAAAAAATCTTAAATAGTTTTTTATCAGGCGTCAACAGGGTGCGCGCCTGTAACGGTTGGGCCATGCCAGTCTTAATGTACTCCTTCGGCATACTTAGGCGGACTCAAACAGAACTTGATGCCTTGGATAGAAAACTCCGTTGTCTACTAACTACATACCGGATGCATCACCCGCGGTCGTCAGTAATGAGATTGTACATCCCGCGGAAGTGCGGGGGTCGCGGCTTCTTAAGTGCCAAGACCCTCCATAACCGCGAGGTGTGCAATCTCAGGGAATATTTTCTCAGCACTGACGCGGGTGTCCACCGTGATGTGGTCACTGTGGACAACGGGCTTAACCCGTTGGGTCTGGCTAAGGAGAACTGGCGCAAACCTGCCGTAATTGGTGTTGAGGAGCGCAAGGAGGTATGGAAAGGTAAAGAGCTGCATGGACGTTTTTATCGGGCCCTACATGGACCCGATGTAGACTTACCAGCTTCTGTGTCCTGGCTACGTTTTGGCGATCTTTTCGCCGAAACAGAAGGTTTTGTCTTTACGATTATGGACGAGGTTGTCATGACGAATAACTACCGGAAGTATATCCTGCTACGGCTCGTATCGTCAGGAGGTTCCTCTCTCTGGAGCCCTAACCACCGGTAACTTGGTCCCTGCACCCGATACCGGTGAGCCCCGTAATTTTATTTTATATTTTTATATTTGTTTTTTCTAAATAACATAGAAATGTAAAATATCATTATGAGAAAAGGTTAAAATAAAGAGAATAATAATAATCTTTATTGTACACCAAAGAACAATGGCAGAATTTGGTCTGAGTTTGTTGTGGCGACCTTAAACTTCATATGAACAAAACAAATTGTTTTTTTTTCTACGATTTTTAATATTTTCACTTTGTCTCGTTAAAGCTGGAGTATTTTATGATGATAAAAAGCATTCCAATTGATTACGAATACTTTATTATTTGATTGTTGCCATAGACAATGGTGTGAAAGGAATAGACGTGAGTGCTATATCCGTATTGATTATTACATAAGTAATTGATACGATCGACCTTTATAGAGTTGGTTTGGTTTAAAATGCAGTTATGTAATATTTAATCAACATTATATCAATAAGCTAATATTTTTAAGCAAAACGACGTTTAAATCAAATAAAAAAGTCACAGCATCGTTTTAATATTGTATCGATTTCACATAAAATCGATTTAAAATGTGCAGCTCTGCTTTTGTTTTTAGCTGTGACAGTTAAATGCTACAAAATACTTCCGCGTTTTGATGTCAATCTGACATATGTCGTTGGATAATTCAAACGTACCTACCTACATTGTTTAACTTTCATACTATAACTTTCCTTTTACCTACATTGTTCATTCTTAATTAAAAATTCAAACACCCATATCTTCTTTTTCCACCTTTCCTGAGTGAAAATAGAATCATTTATAGACTCTGTTACTTACGCCAAATTTTTTGATATATTTTTCATTACTGTACGCTTCAATTTAATTTCAGACATTTTGATGTATGGAGATCTGCCATTGTCCTTTAAATTTTACATAGGAATTACAACGTATATGTACATATTGCACAAAAGGCGGCCTTATCGCTAAAAAGCAATCTCTTACAGGCAACCCATAAGGAAAAGAGCAGTAAGGAGCCAGACATAGGGCAGTTTTGGCGTAGTAATGAAATTATGATATAATATATGATTTTTGTTCAACGATTTTTTTTATTGAGACCATAGATAAATATTGCTTGTGTTTTAAAACGAATGTCTTGGCACCTTTCTACGCGCCAAAAAAAATGTTGAAATGTCACATTTCATTCTCGTACGAGGCGTGTCTGCGTCTAGTGCAGTGATGCAGTTATGATCGTTACCGCTATGGCAATATGGGTCATAATAGGGTGAACGTAGAAGAGCTTTGTAATTTGATCCATTACTTAGTTTATTTATTTATTACACTACTTTCGTTCATTTATTATCAAAGAAGGTATTTCAAAAGAAAAAAGTAATATTTTACATAGTCTTTCATGGCAATAACCTTTGATAAAATAATTTTAATAATAATTTATTCGCTTTTAATTATATAAAAACAATACGTTACGGCCGCTCGCCTAAAGTAAACATTTCATTCAAGCGTAATTTATTTTGTTTTGTACCATTAGAATTAGTCGTTCATTAGGTTGCAGAAAAATAAACACCACTCCTCTCAAGTTATTAACAATCACACAAAAACTAATTAATTGAGCGCGCCTGTCTTTAAGTGGCGGCGCGCACTTGAAATTTGTCGATGCTGAGTGTTTGAAATAGAATTAGTTTTTATTATAAGTCAAATCGATTAGATCGATTGAGTGACATTTTGTTTAGTCTATTGAAAATTTCTGACAATGGTCACACTGAACTGTCACTTCCGTTCGCTTCCCGTTGAGAAATTACCACGTTGTCGACTCTTATTGTGAGCACACCCGTTTGCATTTCGTGTGAATTGATTAATTGAACTAAATAGAGTAAACCGCTTTGAACGCCGCCTGATCTAGTGCTGGCAACGGTAAATTGATTGTGAACTATTGATTGACATTTGTGAAAACTGAATCTGGTATCGACTTCCACGTGCCAACGTGTCCTGAAAACGTCGCGTTTGAAGCTTAATAGCTAAGTATAAGATACTTCATTCATTTATTTTGGCCAATATACTTGTATGAATGTGTCTAATTTAGCTCAAGCCTGACATCAGCAAGGATAGCGGGTAAGTGAAACACATTAATATTAAGATTACTTGTATTCGCTGTGCAACACAGTACAGTTATGTCTGAGATTTGTTGTGGCTGACAAGGGCTGATGAATAGAGTCACGCTTCCACAAATCTGCTGCAATTGATCCCAGCTCCTTCTAGCCAGAATTCTAGACATAAGTTTTGGTAGCAGAGCGTGGTTGAAATTTAGCCGCTGTTGCATTACTGAGTATAAACTCAGATTGGTATGAGCTTGTATCTTATCACCTTGTAGACAGTATTGTAGTGTTTGTCAGGTCAGTTATTGTCTAAAATACATAATATTTAATTGTATAAGTTGACCTAGATAATTTGAAACACATTGTCACATAACCTCAATCAGTAATTGTTGATTTGTATTGTTGAAAAATCTAACTTAAATTTGTTGTTGCATTAATAAGTCAGTTTGTTTGGATACATAACAGCTGTATGTATCAATAAATTTAGTAAATTTAGTTTATTGCATATATTCATAAACATAACAACCAACTTGACCTTGCCACTTGGGCGGGTCACATTAATAAACTTTGTTTTGTTATAATATAAAGATAATATTGTTAGGTAACACATATTCTGTGCTTACTTCCTATTGTATATCATAAATAACACATTTAGTCTGTCTGTTGCAAATAATTAATTAATTAAGTTGAAGTTTAAACTTTATTAATTTGTTATAAGTTATAACTTTGATAACTTTTGTGTTTGTTTCAATATACAAAATTAAAGGTTTCAACCTTTAATTTTGTTGGGCAGTAAATACCTGTCACTTGCCTTCACTTGCAGTAAACAGGCTAATACTTTGTTGGTTTCAAAGAATTAAGAAAAATTAAGTTTTGATTGTTAATTTTATTTAGCGCTTGTCCGGGCTCTTTTGAATTTTGATTATGTCAGCTATCAAGGACTTGCGTGCGGCTGCTGGTGCTATTGCATCAGATTTGCGCTGGTTTGCCTCGGCCAATGCTTTAGTGAACCGGCCTGATCGCCAGCAGGCCTTACTTCAGAGGTACGAGCGGATTGACGATCGCCTGGCAAGTGTGGAACAGCAATTCCGCACTTTCAGCACTTGCTGTCTTGAAGTGTCAATCAATGATTTCACTGCTGACCAGCGAAATAAGGTCAGTGAAGACTATGCCCAGGTCTTAGACCTGTATGATGCTGTCTCCAATAGTGCGAGACAACTAGTTGCAGATAGGGAAGGGCAACCCGGCCTGAAGCAGGAGCTTCCTAGGTCAGCACCGGGGCTGGTGAGTAGGCTCCCTACTTTGGACCTCTCCCATTTTGATGGCTGCCTAGGAAGCTACCTGGGCTTCGTTAATTTGTTCGACAGCCTAGTCCATGATAGGGCTGACCTTCGGCCGGCACAAAAGTTGGCCTATCTAATGTCGGTTCTGGATGGGGAGGCTAAGGGCCTCATCCAGCATCTGCCCGTGTCTGACGAGGCGTACCAGACGGCTCGGGACCTAATTACCCGTAGGTACCATAATAAGCGTGGCCTCGCCGACACGCACATTGAGCAGATTTTGGGTTTGCCGACGCTCACCCGGGTCTCTGGGTTGCGCACCCAACTTTTGAACCCGCTTTTGGTGGTCATCAACGCACTTAAGTGCCTTGACCTGCCCGTGGACCAATGGTCCTATCTATTGGTGCACATTGTGCTGAAGAAGCTGCCTGCCGACCTGAGGTCGCGTTTTGAACAGCGCTTTGGTGGGGATAGCGCGACCCATCTGCCCCCCTTTGCTGACCTGGAGAAGTTCCTGGAGGATGAGTGCCGGGTCTTGGACAACTCCGGTGGTGACACGCCGGCTAAGTCGCAGCCGCCCAAGGTCAAGGAGCAGGCTCGCGTTCACACTCGAGCCAATGTTGACCGGCGCCCTCCTCGCTTTGCAGTCACGCAGAGCCCAGTGAAGTGCTCCTACTGCAAGGTCACGGGGCACAGAACGGCCAGTTGTAGGGCATTCTTGGACCTTCATGTCGTCTCTCGTAGGCGCATCGCGAATGCCCGCCGCCTTTGCTTCTCTTGCTTGGGGTCCCACTACCAGCGAGACTGCCCAAACTCTCGCCCCTGTCCTCACTGTGGAGGACAGCATTTGGACATTCTCTGTATGAATGCCAGAGAGGTTGGCCGCTTGTCCAACCAGCCGACGCCGCGCACGGGCGGGTGTTTTGAAGGTGGCAGCCGAGGCTCACCGGCGCGTAGCCGAGAGTCGCCTCGCTCAATTGATCGCCACTCACCCCGCTTGGAGAACCGTAGCGTGCGCACGCCTCCTCTCTCTCGCGCACCTGAATGTGCTGTTCAGCGTCACCAGCACCATGACTGCTGCCCCAGGTATTCCCCTCCTTTGACGGAGCGTCCCCGCCTTGACTCGCGCCCACCTCGTTTTGGGCGGGTGCGTCATTATGACCCCCCACAGATGGCGCGCGGATCGAGTCATCGCGCCTTTGAGGACTTCAAGCCGCACCCTCGTTTTGACTTGCCTGGTCCTGGCCAACGGTCGCCGCCCAGGCAACAATAGGTCATTGACCCCTGCCCTATAACTCTAACCTCCCCCATTGAGACCGTTATCCTACCAACGGTTGCTGTTAGGGTCTGGGGACCCACGGGGACCTCTGTTGTGGTCCGTGCTATATTGGACACAGGTTCACAAGGTTGCATTGTTTCCACTTATTTGGTAGGGCAGGTTAAATTAAATATGGTCTCTTTTCCGAATTGTATACGGGGCATAGGTGACGTAGCCTCTAAAGTTGAAGGGCAAGTTAAGGTTTTGTTTGGCCCTGTTGAATCTTCACACCCGAGGATTAAAACCTCGGCTATTGTGTTGAAGAATATTTTGGGTATGCACCAACAGAAACAGCTACCCGCTGCTGTGCTGAATTTGACATCAGGATTGGAACTGGCAGACCCCAAATTTGACACACCGGGACAAATCGATTTGTTGATTGGCTCTGATGTCCTCGGTGGAATTTTGATTGGTGGGAAACGGGTCTTGGTGCCAAATGGTTTGACTGCCATCCCGACCATATTTGGATTTGCTTTGATGGGCCCTGTACCTAGGGACCCCCCTCCACCTGAACTTGATAATTTGTTGGCTGTAGGCTCCGCTCTCTGATGCGGTTCAGAGGTTTTGGGAGGTAGAGGAGCCCCCTCAAGCTGCCCGTTTGAATCCAGAACATGAGGAGTGCGAGCTGTTCTTCCAGAACAACACTGGTCGACTCCGTTCTGGTCGGATTATTACGAGGCTACCCTTCCTGTCTGTTCGGCCTCCGCTTGGTGAGTCACGACCTTTAGCCGAAAAGAGGTTGTTGGCCATGGAGCGCCGCATGGGTCGTGATCCGGAGCTCAGACAGAAGTACATTGAGTTCATGAGGGAATATGAACAGTTGGGACACATGTCTGTGTCAAATTTGGATTGGCGTTCGGTGGAGCACTACTTTCTCCCGCATCATGCGGTATTGAAGCCATTGACTGGGAAGCTGCGCACAGTATTTGATGGTTCTGCGCAGACTTCAACAGGCGTATCCTTGAACCAGTGCTTGCATTCTGGTCCCAAGTTGGTCAAGGACCTTTGTGACGTCATCACCAGCTTCCGACGACATCAGGTGGTCTTTGTGGCCGACATAAAAATGATGTTCAGGCAGACTATTATCCACCCTGATGACCGTCGCTTCCAGCTGATCCTTTGGAGAGAGTCTCCTCGTGATCCCATGGTCGTCTACGAGCTCAATACTAATACGTACGGGTTAAGGTCAAGCCCCCACTTGGCAATACGTTCTCTTTGGGAGCTCGCAGACCGCGAAGGCCTACGTTTCCCACGAGCCTCTGCCATCTTGAAAGACGATATTTACGTCGATGACATTTGTTCAGGCGCCTCCACAGCGGACGAGGCGATCCTCCTGCGGGACGAATTGATAGGTATTTTGGCCTCCGCTGGTTATGAGTTGCGCAAATGGATTTCCAACTCACCAGCGCTTTTGGAAGGCTTGCCAGAGGATCATCAGCAAGATCCACATCTATTTGAGATTGTTGACAACCCCGCCATGATGGCTGTTCTCGGCGTTCAGTACAGACCAGTCCAAGACATCTTTACATATAACGTAGACTTGAAATTGCCGTGTTCTTGGACTAAACGTCTCGTATTGTCTACTGTCGCCAGAACCTTTGATCCGAACGGTTGGATCTGTCCAATTATATTTTGGGCAAAATGCTTCTTGCAGAAGCTTTGGACAGCAGGATTAACCTGGGACGAACCTCTGCACGGCACTCTTGTTGAGGAATGGACCTCCTTTGTATCCTCACTTCCTGCCGTCAACGAGATCTCCTTGCCTCGTCCCATCCTTCCTCCCGGGAAGTACAAGGCCACCCTTCACGGGTTTTGTGATGCCTCGGAACGTGGTCACGCGGCTGTGGTGTACTTGCGCACAGTCAGTGCCTCAGGTCAGGTGAGAGTTTCCCTGATCATGGCGAAGAGCAAGGTCGCACCCCTTCGGACATCTCTGACCATCCCAAAATTGGAGCTCTCGGGAGCAGCACTACTTATACGCTTATTGAACCACGTGTCTAACACTTAAGGTAAAAGCATTTGTATTAGTGGGACCTACGCCTGGACAGACAGCCAAATTGTACTTTGTTGGTTGAAGGCTTCTGTCCACACCTTGGAGGTATTTGTCGCTAATCGCGTTTCCCAAATCCAGAAATCCGAAGTCAAACTTGTTTGGAGACACGTGCCAGGTGAGCTCAACCCCGCTGATTGTGCCTCGCGCGGATGCTTGACGCCTAGTTTGATAGGTCATTCGCTGTGGGGTCCGGAATGGTTGAGTCGACCAGAAACTGATTGGCCTCGAACGCCAGTTTTGAATACTTCTAATTTGCCGGGTCTACGAACACTCGCTCTTGAAAAGGTGGAATGCGCCTTCGACCCCGATTTTTTGTTGAATCGTTACAGCTCCCTCGACAAGTTGTTAGGTGTCACTGCTTGGATAAAGCGTTTTATTTTTAACTTTAGGCACCCACAGCTGAAACGACTGACACCGTTTATCTCACCACAGGAACGACAGGAGTCCCTCACCTTTTGGGTTCGTTCTGTGCAATTGGCGCATTTTGAGAAGGAGATTGCCTTCCTTAAATCAGGGAGATCGAAAATATCGGGAGCAATATCTAAATTGAACCCCCTTTTGGACGATACGGGTCTCTTGCGCGTTGGAGGGCGTCTCAAGAACGCCAACCTCCCTTACGGAGCACGTCACCCCCTTTTGTTACCTAAGGACGGTCATTTGGTTCGCTTGTTGGTAACTGACCGTCACCTTAAAAATTCGCATGCTGGTTGTAATGCGCTCTTGGCCATTTTGCAACGCGAATTTTGCATCTTGTCTGCCCGAAGAATTATTCGGAGTGTAGTCTTTCGCTGCATCCCTTGCTATAAGCTCAAGGCTTCTACCATGCAGCTCTTGATGGGGGACTTACCGGCAGATCGCGTAACTGAAAGCAGGACGTTTGACGGTGTTGGCACGGACTTCGCAGGTCCCTTTTTTGGTGAAAACGTCGACACTTCGAAACAGCAAGACTGTCAAGGCCTACTTGTGTGTTTTTGTTTGTCTTTCCACAAAGGCCGTACACTTAGAACTGGTCTCCTCGCTTACGACCGAGGCGTTTGTAGCCACATTTGACAGATTTGTATCCCGCAGAGGGCTGCCTTCCTTGATCCGTTCTGACTGCGGCACTAACTTCAAGGGCACTTATAATTATCTGAATGATGTTGTTAATTTTCTTGAAACCAACAAAGCTAATATAGGTGATAGGCTTGCCCGACGTGGGATAAATTGGT
Source organism: Euclidia mi (assembly GCA_944739405.2). NCBI lineage: Eukaryota > Metazoa > Arthropoda > Insecta > Lepidoptera > Erebidae > Euclidia > Euclidia mi. The sequence goes on along the minus strand of OX123187.2, from coordinate 4,302,828 downwards.
TGTTTTCCCCACCAAATTGTCCACACTGGGGTGGTATATTTGAGGCCGCCGTAAAATCGGCCAAAACACACTTGCGCAGGACAATCGGTGAATCTGTCCTTACATTTGAGGAACTCGCAACTGTGTTTTGTAAGATTGAGGCCGTTTTGAACTCTCGGCCATTGTGCCCGATCTCCTCAGATCCGAATGATTTGGAGGCCCTTACGCCGGGCCATTTTTTGATTGGTCGCCCACTTGTCGCCTTGCCTGAGTACCCCTACATTGATACGAGACCTGGTCGTCTCTCGCGTTTTGAATTGGTACGCCAGATTACTCAGAGCTTTTGGAAACGCTGGAATTTGGAATATTTGCACATACTCCAGCAACGCGTTAAGTGGACCGACAAGACCGATCCACCCAAGATTGGAGACCTCGTTTTGATCAAGGAGGCTAACCTTCCGCCACTCAGATGGCGCAGGGGGCGCATCCTTCATTTGGTAACTGGGGCTGATGGAGTTCCCCGATTTGCTGAGGTCTTGGTGGACGGTTCGATTCTGAGGAGAGCGGTTGCAACATTGTCACGTCTACCAACCGATTAGCGGACCGGTAGGCCGGTCCGGGGCGGGTGGATGTTTGAAATAGAATTAGTTTTTATTATAAGTCAAATCGATTAGATCGATTGAGTGACATTTTGTTTAGTCTATTGAAAATTTCTGACAATGGTCACACTGAACTGTCACTTCCGTTCGCTTCCCGTTGAGAAATTACCACGTTGTCGACTCTTATTGTGAGCACACCCGTTTGCATTTCGTGTGAATTGATTAATTGAACTAAATAGAGTAAACCGCTTTGAACGCCGCCTGATCTAGTGCTGGCAACGGTAAATTGATTGTGAACTATTGATTGACATTTGTGAAAACTGAATCTGGTATCGACTTCCACGTGCCAACGTGTCCTGAAAACGTCGCGTTTGAAGCTTAATAGCTAAGTATAAGATACTTCATTCATTTATTTTGGCCAATATACTTGTATGAATGTGTCTAATTTAGCTCAAGCCTGACATCAGCAAGGATAGCGGGTAAGTGAAACACATTAATATTAAGATTACTTGTATTCGCTGTGCAACACAGTACAGTTATGTCTGAGATTTGTTGTGGCTGACAAGGGCTGATGAATAGAGTCACGCTTCCACAAATCTGCTGCAATTGATCCCAGCTCCTTCTAGCCAGAATTCTAGACACTGAGTAAGCACTTAAAAATGGTGAGCGGTCAAGCGGTTATCTTCTAGACTTGGTAGTTGGGTAGGTTATTTAACCAAAATTCCTATAATAATAATAAGCTACCTATTTTATATTTCTGGCTAATTAAGCATGGAGACTGGAGCCGTATGGCGAATAAAATTGAATATTCATTTTATCCGCCATACACTCCACGCCACTATTAACAAAATAAAAAGAAAAAAATAATCATTAATGACAACATTTAGAATGACCTCACATTCTACTTTAGTACACATGTACGCGCAGGTAATAATTAAACGCACTGTATAAATAAATTGCCGTGGCTTCAAGTGCTTCTACGTCCATCTTGTCTAAGCACCAATGCAGAATGATCCGTCAGCCAATATGTAAGTAGCAATCTTGGCGTCGCACACTGGCGAATATTACCAAAAGATTGCCAAAATGTTTTAATAATAAAAATGCATTAATTATACGCAGACGATTTGAAAAATACGTAGCACCAGCGGGAACGCCGGCGTTCCCGTTGGTGCTATGTATTTAAAACCCAATTTTTTAATACATTGAGTTGATTTAATAATAATAATCTTTATTGTACACCAAATTTAATTTTTACATAGGAATTACAACATATATGTACATATTGCACAAACGGCGGCCTTATCGCTAAAAAGCAATCTCTTACAGGCAACCCTTAAGGAAAAGAGCAGTAAGGAGCCAGACATAGGGCAGTTTTGGCGTAGTAATGAAATTATGATATAATATATTATTTTTTTACAACGATTTTTTTTATTGAGACCATAGATAAATATTGCTTGTGTTTTAAAACTAATGTCTTGGCACCTTTCTACGCGCCAAAAAAAAAAGTTGAAATGTCACATTTCATTTTCGTACGAGGCGTATCTGCATCTAGTGCAGTGATGCAGTTATGATCGTTACCGCTATGGCAATATGGGTCATAATAGGGTGAACGTAGAAGAGCTTTGTAATTTGATCCATTACTTAGTTTATTTATTTATTACACTAATTTCGTTCATTTATTATCAAAGAAGGTATTTGAAATGAAAAAAGTAATATTTTACCTAGTCTTTCATGGCAATTCTGTATGTCGTAAGCCATGTAAAAATTATTTTCATGGCTTTTAACTTGCGACGTGTACACAGCCGTCGCGTCAGCTTATCTCGGTATCGTATTTCAAGGTCTGTTTATAGAAACTGTGAGACTGTAAGTACTTTATTGTTATTGTTAATTGAAGAATAGTTCTTGTTCATGGTGTTATAATAAGTAGTTACGACATTTGTGGATAAAACATTCATTTATATCGTCCTAACCGTTTAGAGACCTGAAAACACATTTACGAAATCATATAAGATCTTATTAGAAATGTATGCCGATCCACTTGTCGTCTTATTAATATTTGCAATTAGAAAAACTATTAATAAAAAACAACACAGCTTACAGAACAACGATAAGTGGTCTCGTTTGTTTTTTATGGATGTTTATCTGAAGTGAGTCATAAGTGCGCGATGACACGCGCCATGTTTTCGACCACCCGGTAGTAAACATAAGCTCACTAAAAAGTGACGTAAGGAGTTTAGATTACTCAGAGCTTTTGGAAACGCTGGAATTTGGAATATTTGCACATACTCCAGCAACGCGTTAAGTGGACCGACAAGACCGATCCACCCAAGATTGGAGACCTCGTTTTGATCAAGGAGGCTAACCTTCCGCCACTCAGATGGCGCAGGGGGCGCATCCTTCATTTGGTAACTGGGGCTGATGGAGTTCCCCGATTTGCTGAGGTCTTGGTGGACGGTTCGATTCTGAGGAGAGCGGTTGCAACATTGTCACGTCTACCAACCGATTAGCGGACCGGTAGGCCGGTCCGGGGCGGGTGGATGTTTGAAATAGAATTAGTTTTTATTATAAGTCAAATCGATTAGATCGATTGAGTGACATTTTGTTTAGTCTATTGAAAATTTCTGACAATGGTCACACTGAACTGTCACTTCCGTTCGCTTCCCGTTGAGAAATTACCACGTTGTCGACTCTTATTGTGAGCACACCCGTTTGCATTTCGTGTGAATTGATTAATTGAACTAAATAGAGTAAACCGCTTTGAACGCCGCCTGATCTAGTGCTGGCAACGGTAAATTGATTGTGAACTATTGATTGACATTTGTGAAAACTGAATCTGGTATCGACTTCCACGTGCCAACGTGTCCTGAAAACGTCGCGTTTGAAGCTTAATAGCTAAGTATAAGATACTTCATTCATTTATTTTGGCCAATATACTTGTATGAATGTGTCTAATTTAGCTCAAGCCTGACATCAGCAAGGATAGCGGGTAAGTGAAACACATTAATATTAAGATTACTTGTATTCGCTGTGCAACACAGTACAGTTATGTCTGAGATTTATTGTGGCTGACAAGGGCTGATGAATAGAGTCACGCTTCCACAAATCTGCTGCAATTGATCCCAGCTCCTTCTAGCCAGAATTCTAGACACTGAGTAAGCACTTAAAAATGGTGAGCGGTCAAGCGGTTATCTTCTAGACTTGGTAGTTGGGTAGGTTATTTAACCAAAATTCCTATAATAATAATAAGCTACCTATTTTATATTTCTGGCTAATTAAGCATGGAGACTGGAGCCGTATGGCGAATAAAATTGAATATTCATTTTATCCGCCATACACTCCACGCCACTATTAACAAAATAAAAAGAAAAAAATAATCATTAATGACAACATTTAGAATGACCTCACATTCTACTTTAGTACACATGTACGCGCAGGTAATAATTAAACGCACTGTATAAATAAATTGCCGTGGCTTCAAGTGCTTCTACGTCCATCTTGTCTAAGCACCAATGCAGAATGATCCGTCAGCCAATATGTAAGTAGCAATCTTGGCGTCGCACACTGGCGAATATTACCAAAAGATTGCCAAAATGTTTTAATAATAAAAATGCATTAATTATACGCAGACGATTTGAAAAATACGTAGCACCAGCGGGAACGCCGGCGTTCCCGTTGGTGCTATGTATTTAAAACCCAATTTTTTAATACATTGAGTTGATTTAATAATAATAATCTTTATTGTACACCAAATTTAATTTTTACATAGGAATTACAACATATATGTACATATTGCACAAACGGCGGCCTTATCGCTAAAAAGCAATCTCTTACAGGCAACCCTTAAGGAAAAGAGCAGTAAGGAGCCAGACATAGGGCAGTTTTGGCGTAGTAATGAAATTATGATATAATATATTATTTTTTTACAACGATTTTTTTTATTGAGACCATAGATAAATATTGCTTGTGTTTTAAAACTAATGTCTTGGCACCTTTCTACGCGCCAAAAAAAAAAGTTGAAATGTCACATTTCATTTTCGTACGAGGCGTATCTGCATCTAGTGCAGTGATGCAGTTATGATCGTTACCGCTATGGCAATATGGGTCATAATAGGGTGAACGTAGAAGAGCTTTGTAATTTGATCCATTACTTAGTTTATTTATTTATTACACTAATTTCGTTCATTTATTATCAAAGAAGGTATTTGAAATGAAAAAAGTAATATTTTACCTAGTCTTTCATGGCAATTCTGTATGTCGTAAGCCATGTAAAAATTATTTTCATGGCTTTTAACTTGCGACGTGTACACAGCCGTCGCGTCAGCTTATCTCGGTATCGTATTTCAAGGTCTGTTTATAGAAACTGTGAGACTGTAAGTACTTTATTGTTATTGTTAATTGAAGAATAGTTCTTGTTCATGGTGTTATAATAAGTAGTTACGACATTTGTGGATAAAACATTCATTTATATCGTCCTAACCGTTTAGAGACCTGAAAACACATTTACGAAATCATATAAGATCTTATTAGAAATGTATGCCGATCCACTTGTCGTCTTATTAATATTTGCAATTAGAAAAACTATTAATAAAAAACAACACAGCTTACAGAACAACGATAAGTGGTCTCGTTTGTTTTTTATGGATGTTTATCTGAAGTGAGTCATAAGTGCGCGATGACACGCGCCATGTTTTCGACCACCCGGTAGTAAACATAAGCTCACTAAAAAGTGACGTAAGGAGTTTAGCGTAGTTTAGCAACAGGAGAGAGGACTATAAATTTAATTTTTTTTTAATTTGCCCACTTTGAAAGGCTATTAAAAAAATCTACTAATGTGCCTTGGAATGTGCTATTTAAAGTTGGTGCATTTAATCAGGATTGTAAACATGTGTTGTTTGACATTGCGTCGTCCAGGAACTGGACAGAAGCAATTATAGAACTTGCGTATGTTAACAGTTATTGCAATTAAATGTTTAAGATTTTTCTATTTGTTTTTAGTTTATAAGTTTTTTAGTTTAAAAGTTTTATTTTATGTGTTTTTTATTTTATTCTGAACACATGACGTCATTCAATGGACCTGCCAGAATACCAGCGCTGCGGCAAAGTTTGTCTCAGCATTAGCTGAGGCAGGCTCCAATTTTGGCCTTAATAATGCTGTTCCATCTAATTTGTTATTCGATTTTATATTATGTATTTTATCTTGATTGTGTTTTTCTGTCATTTATCATTGTGAGGCACAAATAAACATATTTTTCTTAAAATGGTACAATACTTGTTTCGTTTCATACACAATTTTTTTTTTAGTAGCCTATTCTGTCCCACTGCTGGGCAAAGGCCTCACCCAAATCTTTCCAGGTGCCAGAAGATACAAGACGTCGCCGAGGCCGGGTCCGAAAGGGGTGGCGGGATGACTACGCCTACCACAAGATCTGGACTGAGATTGCATGCGACTCAAAAATACGAGTAAAAAAATAAAAATCTTTATTTAGTAACCCGATTTTTGCTAACCTATCTTACTTACTCAATTAAAATGTTTATTTATGCGCACAAGCTCGTTGGTAGGTTCTTAATTTTACGGCAAAATGATGAGAGAGATGGATAGTGCACAATGTTTGCCATGAATGAGCGAGACAGATAGTGACGCCACGCAGCAGTGAGACGGAGATGCCGGAGATGCGTCGTTTAAACGAGTGCGAATGAAATAGATACAGACGCCATACCAAGCAAATGGCTACGCTACCAGTCTGACACGAGTTAGTACTTTTAGCTCATTCGTCTACTGCGCACTTTTTCGTATACGCTTGTGTTAATTTAGTTCTACTCGTATTATTACGCAACCCGCTAGAGGGTTGGCTGAGGCTGGTTCAGGGCGTACTTAATTATATAATATTAATTAAATTAAAATTTAAAGATAAATCACTGTCATAATATAATTTTAAGTCGCTTACTATACAGATAATTAATTAAAATACAATTTATAAATGGAAACAAAATAAAATACAATTTGATTGAATAAAAAAAACAATAATAATAATGAATATGAGATATTTGATTGATTGAATAAATGTCGAAATATGAAAATAAATTACATTATCACCTTACATTAATAAATTTACTTAAAATTAACGATAAACCTTCTACTGCTTAAAGTGTCGTGGTGAATGTCGACTACATCACTATATTCGTTCAGACTTTTGCACATTCTGCATATAGGTGAGTTTGCCCCAAGCACTATTCTCGTTAGGGGTGGACATGGAGGTGTTATGTGATGTCTTGGGTACCTTGCTGGTGCACGAAATCTAAGGAAGCCAAGCAACTTAGGACAATCTATTTAATTTTTTTTAAAGTTTGCAAGCAAGTATACCATCACTTATTTTTGCACGCATTGATAGTGGTTGCATTCTGAAATATTGCAGACGTGCATTGTAGGAGGGCAGTTGTTTGGCTTTATGTGCTCTAAACGCAAGGTACCATAGGAAACGTTTCTGGACTCTCTGCGTAGTGTGGTCTCCATACTACACTGCAATATTCCAGAGTGCTGCGTACGAGACTGTTGTATAACATTACTTTTGTGCTACTTTTGTGGAATTCTCTAGTATTTCGTAAAATAAAGCCCAACATTTTCGATGCCCGTTTGATAATGTTTTCTATATGTGGTATGAAGTTTACTTTATTATCGAACATAACTCCCAAATCTCGAATAGTTTCTTTTGCTTCTATTTTTTATTGTCTATGTAATATTGCGTGTGTATAAAATGCGCTTTTCTTGAAAAGGTCACATGGCTGCATTTTTTTGAGTAAAGCTCCATTATATTATTAATAGACCATTCAATCACCCTACTTAAGTCTTCTTGTAATAGCGCACTCTCATGTATGGTGTCAATTTTTCTGGCAAATTTCAAATCGTCTGCGTATAATTAATGCATTTTTATTATCAAAACATTTTGGCAATCTTTTGGTAATATTCGCCAGTGTGCGACGCCAAGATTGCTACTTACACATTGGCTGACGGATCATTCTGCATTGGTGCTTAGACAAGATGGACGTAGAAGCACTTGCAGCCACGGCAATTTATTTATACAGTGCGTTTAATTATTACCTGCGCGTACATGTGTACTAAAGTAGAATGTGAGGTCATTCTAAATGTTGTCATTAATGATTATTTTTTTCTTTTTATTTTGTTAATAGTGGCGTGGAGTGTATGGCGGATAAAATGAATATTCAATTTTATTCGCCATACGGCTCCAGTCTCCATGCTTAATTAACCAGAAATATAAAATAGGTAGCTTATTATTATTATAGGAATTTTGGTTAAATAACCTACCCAACTACCAAGTCTAGAAGATAACCGCTTGACCGCTCACCATTTTTAAGTGCTTACTCAGCATCGACAAATTTCAAGTGCGCGCCGCCACTTAAAGACGGGCGCGCTCAATTAATTAGCTTTTGTGTGATTGTTAATAACTTGAGAGGAGTGGTGTTTATTTTTCTGCAACCTAATGAAAGACTCATTCTAATGGTACAAAACAAATTACGCTTGAATGAAATGTTTACTTTAGGCGAGCGGCCGTAACGTATTGTTTTTATATAATTAAAAGCGAATAAATTATTATTAAAATTATTTAATCTAAGGTTTATTTATATACTCATAATAAAAAAATAATACAACGCATAAATGTAACCTTATATACATATATATGTATTTAAACTTTTTTAAATAAAATAAAAAATGACTTTTTACGATATTTTTTGTGTATAATTAAAGTAATACACATTATTTATTATTTATTTATTATTTTTTAATTTTAATTTACAATAAAAACATAAAAGTATGATATATAATTACATAATTTAAACAATGATGTTTTAAATCCATAATTACTCCCCGCGCGCGGTATCCAAAGTCAGCGAATTTTTTTTTCATATTCTTACTACTCAAATAATTTTCTGCAACTATTGCTATAATTTATTTTATTACATAGATAATATCACCAGGTACATGAAAATACAACAGCAAACCAGATTCAGCTTATACTTTTATTATGATAAACAAAAGTGACGAGTAAGCCGTTAAAGACGATGGCGAAAAGTGGGTGTAGAAATGTATTTCTAGGAGGTAGGCAGAGGTGTACCTCTGCCTACCCCTTCGGGGATAAAAGGCGTGACGTTATGTATGTATGTAATTTTATAAAAAATATTAAAAAAAGCAACATAAAAATTAGTAAAAAAATATATATTATTGTTCGATTTCGGTACAATTTCTATAAAATGGTAAAATCTCATTGCTGCCCTACGCCGCCGCCATCGTTATAGACGTTATAGGAACTTGGGAACGTAAACTTGAGAACCTATAAGTGATTGTTGCACTTCTGTCTTTATTTTGTAATTAATAAAATTTATATCATGTATCAACCGTGTAAACAATCGTTGGTAAACCAAATAAAATAAATAAATAAAAATAAATATATTCACGTGCAACAGTACTGTCTCCGCTGAAGAGCGACAACGAAATGAAAAAGGCGTCAACTTGTGAAGGCTGTTGGCGGAACGCGCCAAGACCCATTGATGTGTGCACAAAAAACCGACACTATTCGGCTGGCCGGCCAATGTCAGCGCCAACTACACCAATGAAGCCCACATAGCGCCAAGTAGCTCCTACACATTGGGCCAATACGTTGGGCCAGCATGTTGGGCCAATGTGTACAGCGGACATTAAGCCAACATAGCGCTAAGTAGCTCTCTACACATTAGGCCAATACGTTGGGCCAACCTGTTGGGCCAATGTGTACAGCGCGCATTTCATTAAATTAGTTTCACATGTTTAAATAGCCTTTAAAATTTCAATATCAACTGGATTCATCCTTTTTTTATTTCATGGTAGCATTGAATTAGCAGTACTTGTCAACGGTGTAGGGCACGCAGATTCGTTTAAGGAAAATTTAATACTACTACGAGGGTCAAACTGAAAGTTCTTAGAACTGGCCACTTATAAACAATATAATAAAAAAAATATTCTAAAATTTGAAAATAGAGCTCTTTGCCAATATTACTGAGTATATATTTCATTCATTTGTCATTTGTTTTACGATTTGGCGGCAAATTGAAAATTGTCTGTGTCACGTCAACATGAATTTAACACGAGAAAATTTTCGTGCAATGATTTTTTATGACTTTCGATGTCATTTAAGTCAACAAGAAAGTTATGATAGACTACGATTGGCCTTTCACGATGAAGCCCCATCTCGTGCGACTGTTTACAACTGGTTTAATGAGTTTAACCGTGGTCGCACTAATCTCACTGATGATGTACGTGAGGGACGGCCTTCTACGGCGACGACTGAAAATAACATCTGTGTTGTGCGGCGTATGATAGAGACTGACAAAAGAGTGACCTATCAGCAGATTCGGACAAGCTTAGGCATCGGTATGAGTCAAGTGCACAAAATCCTACACGAACATTTAGCGGTCAGGAAGCTTTGCGCCCGGTGGATACCTCATAATTTGACTAAGGCTCAAAAACTCCATCGTGTGGATTGGTGCCGTAAAATGATTGAAAGATTTAACGGAGGTGACTCAAATGCTGTGTTCGACATACTAACAGGTGACGAAAGCTGGATTTACTGTTATGATCCTGAAACCAAAAGACAATCTGCTCCGTGGGTGTTTCCTTTCGAGGAGTTGCCAACTAAAGTGAAGAGAGATCGAAGTGCGGGAAAAAAAATGGTGGCCTCGTTCTTTGGAAGGATAGGTCATTTCGCAACAATTGTGTTAGAGGATCAAAAAACAGTTTCTGCAGAATGGTACACTACCAATTGTTTGCCACTTGTCTTGGAAAAAGTTCGAGAGAAACGACCTCGCAGTAGGATCCTCCTTCACCACGACAACGCCTCGTCGCACACCGCCAAGCGAACGATCGACTATTTGGCGACATCAAACGTTGAATTACTGGGTCACCCGCCGTATAGCCCCGACCTCGCGCCTTGTGATTTTTATTTATTTCCAAAAATTAAAGAAAAACTTAAAGGAAAGCGGTTTATGAATGCTGAAGAAGCGGTGGCTGCGTATCGCGATGCCATTGAAGAGACCCCTAAGGACGAGTGGGCAAAGTGCTTTTCCTAGTGGTTCCATCGCATGCAGCGGTGTATTGACGTCAATGGACAATATTTTGAAAAGATATAATAAAACTAATAACTGGCTAATGTAATCAGTTTTTGATTTTCTAAGAACTTTCAGTTTGACCCTCGTATCTTGAGTGCTATCAGAGTTATCCTGGTAGTTATCAGCTGTATCTTGTGGCTGGAATACTTTTAATAAAAACTGCAATTGTGCGTTATATTTTCTATTTTGGGGCTTGTCCTGATTTTGTTACTAGTGATTTATTGAAGGTGTCCCGAATATTGTTCCACTTTTTCAAGAACAATTTTACCAAAAGAAATAAATGAATCATTAATTTTCTTTTACAGGTACTTGGCCAGCGGAATTTACTTTCACAGACATGTAATACAGTTACAAATTAGGGGTTTCGACACTAGCTGAAATTGTGAACGCAGTGTGTTGCTGTATATGGGAAATTTTCAGACTACAATTCCTTGCACCACCCACTGAGGAACAGTGGAAAGCAATAGCTGATGAATTCAAGAAAAAAGTTATCTTCCCAAATTGTTTGGGTGCTGTGGATGGCAAGCATATACGTATATAGAAAAAATCCCCAACTCCGGCTCTATGTTTTTTAATTACAAAGGATATTTCTCGATTGTGCTTTTGGCGAAAGTGGACGCAGACTATGAATTCATTTTCGTTGACATTGATTTATATGGAAAAGACTGCGATTCGGCCATCTTTCAGTGTACAAATTTTTATCAGAAACTTACTGATGGAAGACTACCCATACCTTTTTTTTTGCGGGGGGAATTCCTAATGGCCTACCTCCGCCTGGGGAAAGGGGGAGGGGCGTGCCGGACTCTTACACTCACACTAGTGCTGGCCGGGTCTTTCCGTACATTGAAATGAAAGACGTCGACACACTCGCTGAGCAACTCAGCGCTGTGATCAACACAGCGCTTCAAGTCTCGCGTCTGGACGCTGCGTCGACACGCCGGCCTCCCCAACTCCCGGCCCACATCATGGCGATGATCGAGAGGAAAAGGAAGCTGAGACGCCAATGGCAACGCACCCGATGCCTGACTATGAAGTCCCAGCTCAACGCTCTGGCTGTGACGATCTCGAGTGCACTGGAGACAGTCGCCACCGAATCCTGGCACCGCACCATCGAGCGAGCAGGTGAAGACTGGTCAGGCATCCACCGCCTATGCCGCCAGCTCTCTGGGAAGCAACCTCCGATCAGGCTTCTCCTGGCTGGTGAACTGTCACGTTACCGCCCCGAGGACCGAGCGGAGATCTTTGTCGACCACTTGGAGACCCAGTTCCAGCCGAATCCAGCTTCCGATATGCAGCATGTAGAAGCTATCCAGCAGCGTCTGGAGTCTTACTTCCAATCGCCTATAGCCCCCACGGAAGACCCTAGTCTTTTCCCCGGGTCAGGTGCAGCGAATGATTCGCCGCACCAAACTGCGGAAAGCCCCAGGTCCCGACCGGATCACCAAAGAAACCCTGCGTCACCTACCTCCGAGAGCAATGGCGACGCTGACGCAGCTGTTCAATGGCATCATCCGCACAAGCCACTTTCCCGCAGCATGGAGACTCGGCCGAGTCATAATGCTGCTCAAGCCCGGGAAGAACATACTGAATCCCGAAAGCTATCGGCCCATCACTCTGCTGTAGACACTCTCGAAAGTCTTCGAGAAGCTTCTACTGCTGCATCCTGTACCGCACATCCAGCCACGCGACGAGCAGCTCGGGTTCCGAGCCGAACATTCCACGACGCACCAGCTCGCCAGAGTACTGCACCTGCATTGAAGATATCTTGGAAGACCACGTCATCCTATACGCTGGTTTTATTGGAGAAAACTTCATCCTGATGCAGGATAATGCACGTCCACACAGCGCAAATGTCGTGCGGCAGTACCTACGAGAAGTGGGTATCGCTGTTATGGACTGGCCAGCTCGTAGTCCGGACTTGAATCCTATTGAACATTTATGGGATGACCTAAAGAGAAGAATCCGGGCTAGAGATCCTGCACCAGGTACAAGAGCTGACCTGCAAGCGGCTCTGACCGAGGAATGGGAGGGTATACCACAAGACAGAGTTAAGCACCTCGTTGGGTCAATGAGGAACCTTTTAGAAGCTGTCATCAGAGCAAGAGGGGGTAACATTCGTTATTAAAGTGGTTAATCATTATGTATGGGTGCATAGGGTTCCCACCAAGAACTTAGGGTCCCAAGCCAACCTTGGTGCACCTGCCGAGCAACGGACGAGGCTCTGGCAAACAAAATATCCCGATAAGCGGCAATAAGCTCGCCACCTATTACGTGGGATCAAAACTCTGGCGAAAAGTGGGCGTTTAATATGCCTCTGCCTACCCCTTTGGGGAAACAGGCTTGAGTCTATGTATGTATGTATGTCATTATGTAATAAAGTTTATTTAAAATGTTATGATGTCTTTTATTTAAAAAAAATTACCCTTAATCTTTCAAGTTTTAGTAATCGCAAAGTTTAAAAACATTTATTGTTCAAGAAAATGAGTACAAGTTAAGAGTATTTGTACTCATTTTAAAGCCAACATCAAGTTCAAATTTAGGTCTTAATTTTAAAACTAGACAAAGTATGAAGTGAGTCGATTTTTTTGCTCGCCAGTGTATATTGAAACTTTGATTGATATCGATAGCGGATTCAATCACTATTAAATTAAAAAGTTACGAAATTTGTGTTCAGATTGTCTTTAGCCCTAACTGACAAACATAGTGCCATCTTCTTCTGGCAACTGTAATTTGTCATAATAATATGAGTGAAGAGTGTAGCTATATTCAATTTGTTCTTATTAATATCGTTTCTTCCATGCTTTAGTTAATCTTCTGTGTCAGGTCCAGAACCCTTTCAAAACAATCAAAGCCCCTATAGTTTCGTACGTCTGTGTTTGTTTGTATTATGTGTGTATACGCGTCTGTACATATCTGACGTCAGTTTGGACCTGACGCATACTAAGCGTCTGGTGGTAGAAGAAATATCATACACCCTCATTGTGTGATTTTTCACTTTGTAAGAAATTTATAATGACAATTTTAAAAATACAATACGCTTAATACGTGTACTTATTGTATATATTTAACTAGCTGACCCGGCGAACTCTGTTCCGCCTTAGAGGCAATCAATAAGCCGATCTTGGATTTTATTAAGTTCATTGTTCACCCCACAAACTTCGAACCTGTCTAAAATGATGCTACCCTGGTACCGCACTATATCCTAAGCTACAATGAGATATTTTAAAGCTGCAGCATGTCTGTAGCTTTATGCTCCCCTGGTACTTTTCCTGCGCATGCTTTGTTTCATTCAATACTTTTCAATATCCTCTACAATGAGATATTTTAAAGCTGCAGGCAGTTTATAAATAGAAAATAAAAAAAATCTCTAGCTTTATGCTCCCCTGGTACTTTGCCTGCGCATGCCTTGTATCTTTCAATAGGTAGATTTGTCCCTACAAACTTCAACCCTCCCTACAATCCCTCCCAGTCTATTTTTTGCAACTAATTGTATCCTATGTGTTTTTCCTGGTTCTAATCTACCTTCCCACCAATTTTCAGCGAAATCGGTTCAGCTGTTCTTGAGTTTATAAATAGTGTAACTAACACGACTTTCTTTTATATGTACATATACTAGCTATTTCCCGCAGCTTCGCTCACGTTAAATTCGGGGTAACACAAAACTCCTTCATCGTTCGATAGTAAATTTTGTTTTAATTATGTTCATAGAGACTAATAAGAAATATAACCGCAAGAAGTATTTAAGACATTTCTGTAAACAGTATTTTTAGAGTTCCGTAGTCAAAAATGGCTAAACACTAAATCCTTATAGACGCGCTATGTCTGTCAGTCTATCCGTATATCATAGCCACTTTATGCCGAAACTATTCAGTTTATACATTTGAAAATTGGTAGGTAGATGTTTTCTGTAAACCGCTTTACAACATTATAGAAAATAAAAAATATTCAATATGGGGGGGCTCTTCATACATGGACCTGATGTGGAAAATGGGTCGTTTAAAGTTACTTTGAGGTTCCCAAAACAACTGTTTCTCAAAGTCAATCGTTTGAAAGATATACGGTTCCAAAGTGGTAAAATAAGTGTGTGTGTTCCTCTAACTTTTAAAGTAAGAGAGTGACAAATCTAAGAAAATATATGCTGTAGATAGTTATAAAAATTCCAACGAAAATTGGTTTGTACGATATGTAGTCAGCAGTTTTTGAAATAAAGCACATCTTAAAAACCGCAAATATAGCTGTATCGTTTATACAAATACTATTAATAGTTAGTCGAAGATAATGGCTATGGTAAGTGGATACCTCCACTACGAAACCCTTCATCGCGAATAGCTTTTATATCCAGTATTTGTAATGGAGCACCTCTCACCTACTAACAAAGCTCTACACGCAGCTGCGAGACAGAAGTCGAAGGAACTCGGGTACAAATTCGTCTGGGTCCGCAACAGACGAGTGTACGTACGTAAAGATGTAGGCGAGGAGCAGGTTTATATTAGGAATGTGGAATCTTTGGAAAAGCTACTTTAGAACTATGCCGTTTTATCCCACTTATAACATTTAGGCGGATGTTATTGTGATTAATTTGGTTATAAAATTCACAACGCTGAAGATTTATTACCAAAATGTACGAGGTCTTAGAACTAAGACTCATAACTTTTACCGTAATCTTTGTTGTTGCACATACGATGTAATTATAGTAACGGAGACTTGGTTAAACGATACAGTATTGGGCACTGAGCTTTTTCACTCGAGATACATTGTCTTTAGGAGAGATAGATCTGTTACAAAGTATTGCAACAAGAAGGATGGTGGTGGGGTATTAATGGCTGTTTTAAGGAAACACAATCCTCGCCAGAAAATGTGGTAAACCGACTGTGAGGATTTGTGGGTTACAGTCGAGAAACTCCACAATAAGAATGTTGTAACCTTGGCGTTTGGCACGGTATATATGCCTCCACCCGTACTGTTGGAAGATTTTATGTCTAATTGCAATCGTGTAATTGAAAAACCCAACCTATTACCCTGCATCGTAGGAGATTTCAATGTTCCTAATATTTATTGGACATTGTATATATATAGTTCACAGTCGGATCTCAACTGGCACAATCACTAATCGATTTCGTTAATGTTAATAATTTGCGACAATGTAATGGTGTAGTAAACAACAAAAATAGAATTCTAGACCTAGTACTCCTGGAGGGCTCGCTGCCGTTCTCGCTTCCGATGGCCGCTGACGAGCTGAGTCCTGTTGACCCACTGCATCCCCCTATAGAGTTTGGTATTTCTATGGCATCCCCAAAAAAACTTGAACAATGTAAAAATAAAATTCAATACAATTTTATAAAGGGCAATTACGAGCTGATCAGCGAACACCTAAACTCGATTGATTGGGTTACAGTACTGGATAGTCAAATTGATTTGGACCACATGGTAGCGACATTCTACTCTATCTTGAAAGAAGCCATTGATTTGTTTGTCCCCAAATCAAAAACTAAAAAGGAAACTTATCCACCCTGGTTTAACAGACAGCTTATTAAAGATATCCGCGAAAAAAACAAGTTGCTTCGCAGATTTAAAAAATATAATAACCCTCTTGACGGTATAACCATACGTGATCTTAGTAACCAATGTAAAAAATTGAGAGTAGACTGCTACAATACCTTCATTGCTTCAGCGGAGGACAAAAAAAAGCAAAACTACATTTTTCTGGTCCTACATTTAAAAAAAGCGAGGTCATGATATGGGAACCTATCCGGCGACAATAACAAACGGCTCTTATACTTCCAGTGACGGCTCTGAAATCTGCATCTTGTTCGCAGACTTCTTTGCTTCAGTTTTTGATACATGTACAAATACTCAGCATTCCACAGAGTACCTGGAGACTGTTCCCCACTCAGGTCAGATGATATCAACCTTGGAGTTAGATTCTCAGACCATACTAAGAAAACTATTAGAACTTGACCCAAATAAGGGAGCAGGGCCTGATGATATACCTCCCATATTGATAAAAAAGTGTGCAAAGGCACTGATTGTACCGTTGCACATTGTATATAACAGGTCTTTACAAACTTGCTAAAGTAGTTTCCCTTCACAAAGGAGAAGAAAATAAAGCTGTGCAAAGTTACCGACCAATTTCTCTGCTATCCACAATGGCCAAGGTCTTTGAATCACTAGTGTGTCCAGTAGTTAAGAGTCACTTTAAAGGCTTGCTTACTGATTGCCAACACGGGTTTGTCAACTCTCGATCCACATGTACCAATCTAGCTACGTTTATCGATGATGTGACATGTGCTCTAGATCGCCAAAAACAAGTAGACGTCATCTACACAGATTTGAGTAAGGCGTTTGATAGGGTATCCCATCATATTCTGTTGCAAAAATTGGCACGGTACGGTTACACGGGCCCTTTACTATCTTGCTTAAAGTCGTATTTGAACCAGCGAAAATTTTTCGTAGTTGTCAATGGATATAGATCCAAATCATGTGTGATTACGTCTGGTGTACCTCAGGTATCGCATCTAGGACCTATTCTATTTAATATTTTCGTTAACGACTTACCTTCATGTATCACCTACTCTACACCTAACATGTACGCGGATGACTTAAAGGTCTCGAAAGTAATATTAACTCCAAATGACGTGATAGAATTGCAGAGGGACTTGGACCAATTAGACAAATGCCCTCTTACTTATAAACGTTAGTCAAAATTTTAAACGACTGCTGAGAGGCTGATTAGCAAAAACCTTACATATAAACCCTGTTTAGCGTTTAGCAGCCACTAAGTGACGCATAAATAGCTGTCAAATTTAAACAACACCGGGACCTTGTTTAAATGTTGCTGAGAGGCACAATGGCGGCTTTTACTTGAAACAGCTGTTCGATCAATGACATAATATTATCATATATCATTGATCGAACAGCTATATCATTAGTAATTTTGACTCCGGTTCGCCAGGTGATATCTGGAGATTTCTGGGGACTCTAGGGATAGGCAGGTCGAAGCAGTGCAATCTTCCGCCGGCTATTGGGTTGGACAATATAAATAAACATTTCGTCAACTCAAATACTTTAGATCGTCTAACCCTGCGTCAAACGGTTGATTCCATTGCACAATGGCCTTCTCTAAATATTAATTCCTTAAATTTTTCTCCCGTTACCTCAGATGAAGTTAGAAAATCTATCCTATCCATCAAGTCAAAGGCAGTGGGCTACGATAACATCAGTCGTCGCATGATCACCACTGTCCTCGACCAACTCTTTCCCGCTATCTCCCATATCATCAACTTCTCCTTGTCCTGCTGCCAATATCCCAACGTGTGGCGTAAAGCTTACGTTCGTCCTCTTCCCAAAGTCTCCGATCCCTCTATGCCGAGCCACTATAGACCCATATCCATCCTCCCATTCCTATCCAAAATCCTAGAGGCTTGTGTTCACAAGCAGCTTTCCAGATTTATCCTTTCCAACAACATCCTTAGTCCTCTCCAATCCGGGTTTCGACCTGGGCACAGTACTGTTTCCGCTCTACTCAAAGTGACTGGCGATATTAGGGCGGGCGTGGAGAAAGCCGAGTTAACCGTGTTAGCTTTGGTTGACTTCTCAAACGCCTTTAATACCGTCAGTCACGATGTTCTCCTGGCTGTCCTTTCTCACCTTAATATTTCATCTGAGGCTCGGGATTGGTTCTCTTCTTATCTTCGTGGACGCTAGCAGTCGGTACGCACTGATGAAACATCGTCGAATTGGTGTGATCTGACTGCTGGGGTTCCACAAGGCGGAATCCTCTCCACTTCTATTTTCATTGTTTATCAATCTCATAACTCGTGAACTTCAGTGTGCGTATCACCTGTATGCTGATGACTTGCAGCTTTACTCTCGGGCACGGGTAGAGAAGCTGTCAGATGCAATTGGCAAAGTTAACTATGACTTACAAGCGATAAAGGTGTGGTCTGATCGATTCGGTTTTTGCGTGAATCCATACAAATGCCAGGCTATTGTTGTAGGAAGCTCGCGTATGATTGCTAGAATCGACCACACGAGTCTGCCACCCGTCATTTTCAATGGATGTGTAATACCTTTTACCACAACTGTAAAAAAAACTTGGTCTGCACATAGATGCTACCCTTGATTGGCGGACTCAAATTGCAGTAGTTAGCCAGAAAGTTTTCGGGACTCTTCGATCTCTCGCCTGAAGAACTTTCTCCCTTCAAGAACTAAAGCAATGCTTGTGCAAACCTTAATCTTCCCCATAATTGACTATGGTGATGTGTGTTATCTCGACCTGAATGCAGATCTGCTCAATAAACTTGACCGACTTCTCAATTATTGCATTCGGTTCGTTTTCAACCTTCGTTTCGATCATGTCTCGAAATTCCGTAGTGAATTAAAATGGTTACCAATACGTCAGCGACGAAATTTGCGTACGCTGACTACATTATACTCACTTCTCCACTCCGCTAATGCCCCATCTTATCTAATGCCTTATTTTCAATATCTTTGCTCCAACCATGTTAAGCACTTACGATCATCTAATAATTTTCTACTTCTTTGTCCATCCCACACTTCTAATCTAGTTCATTCTTCTTTCTATATCCAATCTATCCTACTTTGGAATGCTCTCCCTCCTGAAATTAGGATCGCCAATACACGTGACACGTTCAAGTACAAGGTCAGTTATATCGTGGACAAACGGTAAGTTCTCAGTAGCAGTACTCATTTATTACCTATGTATTAGCAGATTTTATTATTGTAATGTTCATGTGTATGTAATAAATATGGTTATTATATATATATATATATATATATATATATATACTTATTAAATATATTTAAACATGTATATTTATTCATATGTATGTATGTTATAAGTATGTTTGTATGTATAAGAAGTTTCTATTCGCAAATATGTATTACCATCATTCTACTGTTATATTTAGTTCTCTTGTTTTTAGTCTCTAAAGCACACCTGCCACTATCATCTCTGCATCACCCTATGGTTGACTGGTAGAAAATGCCTTTGGCATTAAGTCCGCCTCGTGCAAATTGTATTGCAGGAAGTTTATATAAATAAAAAAAAGTTATATTAAAAATGATTATTTGCATTTCTTTCAATTTTAATGTTGTTTACTTATAATTAAACATAGGTTTTGACGATCTAGCAGATTTCCAAAATTAAATAGAAGATTTAACTTGTATAGTTATAAATTATTTCTTGCCGATTTTTTTAGAACAACTTAATAGTATAGGAATTTAAACTTTCGTGGTCATTTAAACTTAATTTAAATTGTTTTTCGGGATATTTACCACGTACCTTTGTTTGGAGTAACCGATATTTCGGCACTGTTGCAAGCGCCATGTTCACGGATGTACTGATGGTATTGCGGGTGGATGAATGTTACGAGCAAGTATAACGGTCTACCCGCTTTCTTACTCGTTTTTTGCGTTCAACACCACTAGCCCTGTTATCACTATCACATTGTACCCGATCACGACATACCACACTCACTACGTCAGCTCGCGGTTTGATTTTGTTCTTTTCACGGGTTTTACATAGAACTCAGGGCTAGTGGCGTTGAACGCCAACACCCGTTATAAACTCGACAAATTACAAACGGAGTTGTATAAAATACATCTGAAGTGCAGTGAAGTGTTGACTAAAGATGATTTCGATAACTGTGATCGCATCACCTATCTACAGGCACAGCGGTCGAAAGAACTTAGTGCCTTGAAAATAGATCGAAAATTTGAATTCTTGTTGAAGAAACAAAAACCATGTACCAAGAAAACTCAAATATTGAACGCACGGTTATCAATCTATCCGATAAAACGTTAACGGAAGCTGCACTCAATATTTTAGAGAAAGGGTTAAATTTCGCCCCAACACCTAGTCATGTTTCATACGAAAAAGTGATCGGCACGGTTGAAGAGGTTATCCGACTGAATAAAATACCTTCCGAAGAGGCCGAAGTTTTGCGACAAGACGTCGCTGTTTGTTTACGTCGAGCCAAGCTTCCTCAGCCTAACACGAACGTCGCTGAACGTGTCGCATTACGGGAACTCCGTGAAGATGAGAGCGTACTTGTCCTGAAAGCTGACAAAGGGAACGCGACGGTAGTTATGAACGTTAGCGAATATGACGAAAAAATGCGTCATTTATTAAGTGGCGTCACCACCTACAAAAAGGTAAATTATAACCCGACCGCTCGATTGAACCGTAATACCCAGAGGCTGATCAAGGAGTGTCAGCACGCGATCGGTGAAGATACGATATCCCATTTACTAAGACCTCGTAATGTTCTACCCCCTAAACTGTATGGTTTGCCAAAGGTTCACAAGAACAACGTTCCTTTACGGCCTATCGTCAGTCAAGTTGATTCACCTACGTTCGAACTAGCTAAACACGTAGCTAAGGTCCTGCGGCCATTGGTGGGTAGAACAACATCGTATGTCAAAGACTCCCGACATTTTATTGAGATTTTACGTCAGAGTAACGTAAGTGAAAAAGAAGTGATGGTCAGTTTTGATGTGGAATCGCTTTTCACGAACGTGCCGATAGCAGACTGCATGGAGGTAATTCGACGTAGGATCAGCGAGGACCATATTGCTGTGGCATATGCCGACCTGGTGCATCATTGCCTGACCAGAAATTACTTTCTATACAGAGGTGAGTACTACCTAAAAATTGATGGCGTAGCGATGGGCAGCCCGGTAGCTCCAGTGGTAGCCAACCTATGGATGGAACATTTCGAAAACCAAGCTATTGCTACTGCCCCATTAAGTATAAAAATTTGGAAACGGTATGTGGACGACATTTTCTGTGTTATGGAAGGCGATGAATCAGCTGTTCAACAGTATTTGACACATTTAAACAGCATCCACAGTAAAATGGATTTTACGTATGAAATGGAAAGGGATAGAAGAATGGCGTTCCTTGACGTTATGATCGCCGTACGAGATGACGGTTCCCTGGGCCACTCCGTATACAGAAAACCAACGCACACAGATCGCTATCTACACGCCGACTCACATCATCACCCACGTCAACTGAACTCCGTTATAACGTCGCTTACCGACCGGGCATACAGCTTGTGTGACGAGGAACATTTGAATAAAGAACTTTCACATATAAGCGACGTTCTACACAAGAACGGGTACAGTAGGCGAATTAGACCACCCAGACATACTCAGAAACACCTGGACTACAAGGTTGAACGACACCCAGCGTACTTACCGTACGTCAAAGGAGTGACAGATAAAGTCGCCAACATCCTTAAGAAGGTTTCAGTTAAAACTATCTTCACTCCTTTTAAGAAACTGTCGCAATATATAAGAACGCCGAAAGACAGTCTTCCCTTAGAAAAGCCAGGTGTATACAAAATTGACTGTAGTTGTGGGAGTTCCTATATAGGACAAACCAAACGTACCATCTCTTGCCGAATAAAGAAACACATTAAGGCAGTCAAAAATAATGAACCACACAAGTCGGCCATAGCTCAACACCTCTTGGACTCGGGTACCGACCACTGGATTGAGTTACATAACCCTCAGGTACTTTCGACAGAACGCCACTACATACCTCGAATGGTTAGGGAGGCTATTGAAATTAAAAAGTTCAAGAATTTCAATAGAGAGGATTGGTTTCAACTCTCGAGTATCTGGCATCCAGTGGTACGTCTATGTAAAACCCGTGAAAAGAACAAAATCAAACCGCGAGCTGACGTAGTGAGTGTGGTATGTCGTGATCGGGTACAATGTGATAGTGATAACAGGGCTAGTGGTGTTGAACGCAAAAAACGAGTAAGAAAGCGGGTAGACCGTTATACTTGCTCGTAACATTCATCCACCCGCAATACCATCAGTACATCCGTGAACATGGCGCTTGCAACAGTGCCGAAATATCGGTTACTCCAAACAAAGGTACGTGGTAAATATCCCGAAAAACAATTTAAATTAAATATAATAGTAGGAGAGCTGGTAAACAATTTTTGGTAACATACCCAATTGAGGCATTACAAGAAATTCTGTGATTGTCCTTAAATGAACCTAAATTAGATAGTCGAGGTCTAGTTGAAGTGTAGCGGCTCCCTACAAGCACTTGAATCTTTGTACAGGCAAAAAAAATTGAGTCATTCTAGATTTCTTTTTTATAAGGAGAGCTTATATTGGCTGTATATCTCTGCTCAAGGTTACTGTGAATTGCGATGCGGTGGGCTCTCGCGAAAGCACGACATAGGGCACTCATGCGGTCTTTCAATAATATTTTCAGAGTAAATATAAGTATAATTCCATCCTAAGTAATAACAATAATCGAAAAAGAACATTTATTAGAGCTTTTTATGAAAATCAAAAATACATCCGTAATTAGTATAATACCCTTAAGCATAAAATATTGAATCTCAAATAAAGTGCAATAATAGAAAAAAAAAAACTTACGTAAATTTCAAAGACTATTTTGGCTATAATCTGTGGCCCTCGTGTGTGTATCGTTCTTTATCAGTTACTCAGCTAAACAACAGCTAATCAACGTTTATAAGTAAAGAAAATTTAAGCGTTGTTTAAATGCTTGACAGCTGTTCAGCTGGGAGGTGGCTAAGTCACACTCAACGAGATTTTTATAAGTAAGACGGATGGTGTGTAGTGAATGGCATGCAGGTAAATCACTCAAAATGCCATTTCATAAGATTTACCAGAAAATTAAAACCTATCGCTTCATCATACCACATACAAGGGAACAGTCTGTGTGAGGTGCAAACAGTGAAAGACCTAGGAGTTATTCTGGACAAAAAGATTACATTTGTTCCTCACAAAGAACTAACTGTAAAGAAGGCTTCTAGAATGCTGGGTTTTGTGATACGGAATGGCAAGGAATTTAGGAGACCCGCTACTAAAATATTGTTGTATAATACCATAGTGAGAAGTATCCTAGAATACTGCAGTCAGATATGGAGACCGCACTATTCCATACACTCCCTTAGATTGGAAAGATTACAAAAGAGATTATTATGGCATTTGTGTCGTGGCGGTTGTCTCATGTTTAAAGATCTATGACGAGCGGCTTCGTTACTTTAAAATACAATCTTTATCTAAGCGTAGAGACATTATGGACCTTACTTTTCTGTTCAAGATAGTCAGAGGACACATAGACTGCCCAAAGCTATTAAGTAGAATTAATTTTAGGGTCCCTTCTAGAAATCCCCGATTTCAAATTGCTCCGTTTAGCCCCCCCTTCAGGAGAACAGAGTTTGGAAAGTGTTCGCTGATCCCACACGTATGTGTCGACTTATGAACGCATGTGGCTCGTCAGTGGATATCTACTGTGACTCGCTGGTTTCTTTCCGAAAAGGCGTCGGCTAGTGTAAAGTTTATCACTTATTATTGCTAACAACAGATTTAATTTGACGACTTAACATTAATTTTGAATTTTCGAATATTTGATTGATTGTTTTACTTCCGTGTGGTTGACGGCATAGAATACAAGTGTCACCACCCCCTATCTTCTCGTGGGTGTCGTATGAGGCAACTAAGGGATAACACGATGCAAATACCATCTTTGCGTAGAGATGGAAATCTCGACATCAAACCCTATACGACTGCCTCGTTGGTCTCGCGGCATAAATGTGCGCGTGGGATTGGGAGGTCCCGGGTTCGATTCCTGGGTCGGGCGGTGTTATTGGGTTTTTCTGTCAGGAAATTGTCAGTAGCAGCACGGAGTCTGGAAATGTGCCCGGTACGGCAATAGGCTCGCCCCTTATTACGTGGGACTAAAGTATATCTGGCGAAAAGTGGGTGTAGAAATACACCTCTGCCTACCCCTTCGGGGATAAAAGGCGTGACGATATGTATGTATGTATGTATGTTTTACTTCCTATTTTGTTTCTATTGATTTGACATTACATAATTGTTTTTTTATTTTAATTTTAATTTTTGATTTTATATTAATGTTATTTTGATTTTGTTTCTATTTTTTAGTATTAAAAAAAAAAATTAATTATTTTGATTATATATAAAATTTTGATTATTTTGATCTCATATTGATTAATTGGCTTTTAGTTTTATGATCTAGCGGTTTTACATATTGACATTCGCATTGATTATAATTTAGATATTGATTTACCTACATACATACATACATAGACTCACGCCTGTTTCCCGGAGGGGTAGGCAGAGACTACGGAACGCCATTTGCAACGATCCTGACATACCTCACTTGCTTCACTCACTCCCATCAAGTTTCTCATGCATGCTCTTCTGTTAAGGGTACTTCTGACTTGTCCTTTTTTCAGGATGTCTCCAATCTGGTCAGAGAACGTTCTCCTAAGTCTTCCCCTTTGTCCTGTCCCATTCACACTAGCCTGATATATCTTCTTTGTCAGTCTATCGTCATCCATCCTCTCCATGTGCCCAACCATCTTAACATGCCTTTCTCAATGCTTGTCACTACATCTTCTTTTACCCCACACCACTCTCGTATCACACAATTCTTTACTCTGTCGGTCAAAGACACACCACACATACTTCTCAGTGCTCTCATTTCTACAGCATTTATTCTACTTTCAAATCTCTTCTGCCATACCCAACTTTCACTACCATACATAAGGGTAGGCATTAACACACCTCTATGTACAGCCAAACGTGCCTTTTTGGACACGTTTTGACTGTTCATAAACGCCTTCAGAGCTCCATTCACACAATTACCTGCATTAACTCTCCTTTCAATATCTGCTTCATTCTTACCATCTCTTGTAAACAACGTACCTAAGTAAACAAACTCATTCACTTGTTCCACTCGCTGTCCATCGATCAAAACATTACAACCGTAACGCATTCCTCCTTTTCAAAATCCATAACTTTCGTTTTACTTACATTCACTTTCATTCCTTTCCTTTCTAACGCACGATGCATGATTGTTACCATCTCCTGCAACTCCTCCGTTGAAGATGCAAGTATAACCTGATCATCAGCATAAAGGAGGCATTTGACGAGTAACCCATTCATCCTTAATCCGCAGTCACTATGTTTTAAATCTTGCAAACAACTGTCCATGAAGAGGTTAAACAGCCACGGCGACGCTACACATCCCTGTCTAACACCTTTATCGATGGTAAACCAGTCAGTGTATGCCCCGTTTATCCTCACACAAGCTCTAGAATCCTCATAAAGGGATTTCAGAGCTCGAATGAGGCTGCTGTCCACCCCATTCATTGACAGCACCGACCACATTTCATTCCTCAGCACTTTATCGTAAGCCTTAAGTCGATATACAGCCCACACAGCCCCGCAGGAAACCACACAACACTGACAAAGCAAAGTATGTCTTACTACTTAATGAGAAACTTACCCTTACGGCCACGCCGCCGGTACTGGGTGACACTGAACAGATCGACGATCAGGTATGTATACTGACGCAGTCGATGCTAGACAGCTATTATGCAGCTTGCCCAGAAACCACTCCACCTTCAACCCCGGGGAAACAACCCTGGTGGGGCGCTGAACTTGAACGTAAGCGCAAGAAGGTAAGAAAGTCTCTAAATAGGGCAATGAACACAAGCGCGGACACAGATTGGGACGCTTATAAAGCGGCCAAATCAGACTACAGAAAATGCCTCAGATTCAGACGCACCATGGGATGGAGAAAATTCTGTGGGAGCATTGAATCCTGCCAACAAGCAAACCGGGTAAGGAAACTACTGGCCCAGCAACCGACGGTTGCACCAGGTACTCTCCGTAAACCGGATAACACATACACTACATCGGAGGAGGAGACAAGACGCGTCCTACTCGAAACACACTTCCCAGGCTGCGTCCTCACCCCGGTAGTAACGTGGCACGATACACCAACAGTGGCGTCCGAACACGAATGGAGACAAGCAAACAACGTGGTCACAGAAGAAAAACTCCGATGGGCCATCGATAGCTTCCACCCCTTCAAAGCAGCCGGACTGGATGGCATCTTCCCAGGGTTACTACAATGGGGAGGGGAACCTGTCCTTAAAAGACTCCTGGCAATCATGAGGTCTAGCCTGGCCCTCAGATATGTACCGAAGAGGTGGAGGGAAGTCAAACTAATCTTCATACCAAAACCAGGCAAAACAGACTATACCCATGCAAAGTCCTTTAGACCAATAAGCCTTACCTCCTTCATGCTTAAAGCCTTGGAAAGGCTTTGCGAGAGGGAACTAAGAAGTGGGGCTCTTAAGCACCTACCCTTACATGCCAACCAACATGCATACAGCTCAGGGAAATCGACGGAATCGGCCTTACATCAGGTCGTGGCCCAGATAGAAGCTGCTATACAACAAAAAAGCATTTGCTTGGGCACCTTCATCGACATAGAAGGAGCCTTCGACAAGACAAACTTTTCCAGCATAAGCAACGCCCTAGCCAGGCATGGTGTGGATCAGATGCTCATACAATGGATCCAAAACATGCTCAGCAAAAGGGTAGTGCGCCTGCAAGGCGACAATCAGACAGCCTTGATAACTAAAGGGTGCCCGCAGGGAGGTGTACTCTCCCCGCTATTGTGGAACTTAGTCATCAATGAACTCATAGACAAACTCAACGCGAGATACTTCTATACAATAGGTTATGCAGATGATCTAACCATACTCACATCAGGTAAGGTAACCAGTACAGTGTACGACCTAACCCAACAAGCCCTACGCATAGTAGAGTGGTGGTGTAATGAGTACGAATTATCTGTAAACCCGACCAAGACCGAACTAGTTATGTTCACACACAAACGCGCGCTGGGTACTTACCGATTGCCCAGGTTATTCGATACAGAGCTTAAGCTGTCTACCGAGGTCAAGTACCTAGGTGTCACTCTCGACAGCAAATTGACATGGAACAGCCACATGGAAAATAAGCTCAATAAAGCCAGCATCATTTTCTGGCAGTGCAAGAAGATGATAGGAAAACGCTGGGGCCTATCCCCCAAAATTGTCTTATGGCTCTATAAGACAATAATACGTCCGATGGTAAGCTACGGCGCAGTAGTGTGGTGGCCTAGGACCAACCTAATAACGGCCGCCAACAAGCTTCAGAAGCTTCAAAGACTTGCATGCCTAGCGGCCACGGGCTGTATGAAAACAACGCCAACAGCGGCACTTGAAGTGTTGCTGGATCTGCCTCCATTGCACCTGTTCATACAACAGGAAGCAACGATGTCGGCAGTCCGGCTGAGAGCCCTGAAGCTCTGGAAAGACACGAATATACCGCACACTAACAACTTAAATACACTCTTTAAAGAAGTTCCTATCACACAAGCAATAAGCGACCGCATACCGAAACAATTTGTTTTCGACAAGAAATACAAAATCCAACTGTACGAGGATCTACACGGAGGAGCAGTTAATCACAACGAGCTCACGATCTTCACAGATGGGTCCAAAACGGATACAGGTACGGGTTCAGGAGTATTCTCCGAGGACCTAAACATCAACATCGCAGCACCGCTGGGAGCCTACAACACGGTCTACCAGGCCGAATGTTTTGGCATAATCCTAGCTGCCACAGCAATCATGGCACGTGAGGTAAGGGAACGATCCATTAGGATCCTCTCAGATAGTAAGGCTGTCCTCTCAGCCCTCAAAAGCCATACTATCACCTCGGCACTCACGCTTGAATGCCACCAGAAACTAACAGAGGTAGGTAAACTAAACAAATTAACACTGCAATGGATCAAGGGCCACAGTGGCTCAAGAGGGAATGACGCAGCCGACGTACTCGCCAGAAGAGGGGCCACTTTAGAGGTGGTGGGACCCGAGCCCATAATTCCCCTCCCTTCTGGTTTTTATCGCAACCTGGTAAGAAATAGGACCAGGACCAAACACAACCAGTCCTGGATTGGTATTGAAACATGTAGGCAGGCCAGGGAGGCTCTTCCCGCAGTAGACGGTAAGATAGCCAAACAAATCCTCCGGCTGTCCAAACAACAACTACGGACAGTCACGGCCGCCTACACAGGACACGGATTCTTTAATAAACACCTATTTACTATAGGTATCACCGACAGCCCGCTGTGCAGGGCCTGTATGGCAGCAGACGAGACGGCAGCCCACCTGCTCCTCGACTGCCCTGTGGTCGCACAGTACAGGCAGCAGTACCTGACCAGATACAGCACCCTGAGGGAGGCCGTGGGCCACATCAAGAGTCTGCTGGCCTTCCTCGAAGAGCTGGGGTGGCTCGAATGAAGACACCATTCCCACCCGCACGCAAAATACACGCCAAGACGTGGAGTTGCGGAAACAGCCCGTGCCATCAAGTATCAAGTATCAAGTATCGTAAGCCTTTTCCAAATCCACGAATGCGCAATAGACCTTTTGACCTTTGGCCAAAAATTTTCCGGCTATGCTTCGCAAGGAAAAAACCTGATCCGTGCATCCCATACCTTTTCGGAATCCCGCTTGTACATCCCATATTTTCTTGTCGGTCACTTCCATAACTCTTTCAATAAGTACCTTTGCATACAATTTGCCAACAATGCTGAGAAGGCTAATGCCTCTATAGTTTTTGCAGTCTTGTTGCGAGCCTTTTCCTTTATAAAGAGGCACAACTACAGCTGTGGTCCAGTCATTAGGTACTCGGCCGGTGTTCCAACACAAGTTATATAACCGCTGCAACTGACCAACTGTGATGCCCTGTCCAGCCTTCAGCATTTCGACTGTAATCCTATCATATCCTGCAGCCTTACCTACTTTCATACTTCCCAGTGCCTTCACGATCTCATCCACGCCAATAACGCTTTCATCATTGCTATCATTACAATTCACTTCAGCTGGTGTGGTGTCTCTATCGCCGTTCTTTCGAATAAACTTTCAAAATACTCTTTCCATCTCTTCAGCACGCACAATGCACCATTTACTATACTTCCATTCTCGTCTCTGATGGATGTGTGTTCTGAGGATTGAGTTCTTCCTCGAACTGCACGAACGGATTTCCAGAAAAACTTAATGTTCCTCTGGAAATCGTCAGATAATCTGCTATCAAACTCATCTTTCTTTTCCTCTTTTTTCCTTTTAACCATTTCTTTCACTATTCTTTTTGACCTAACAAACTCCTTTTTTGCTTCATCTATGTCTACACTCGTTGCTTTTCCCATTCTTTCATTTGCTCTGGCAGCCAACCAATCTGACCAAGCTTTCTTCTTCTCTGACACTGCTGATTGTACATCCTTGTCCCACCATGTATTCTTAACCTTTCGTATTTTCCTTCTCTTGATCATACCACATACTTCAAACGCTATACATACTACCTCTTCTTTAAAGGCCTGCCATAATTCTTCCATATCATTTATGCCATCGAATCTCTCAAATCTTGCTATCAATCTTCGTTTATACTCATCTTTCACATCTTTCTCTTGTAGATTTTCAACTTTTATTCTTTCCAAGACCCTATTTTCATTATGCTCTCGGTGTCGCCATCCTTTAAAGAGCCCACTTATCCGGCTCAACACCAAGAAGTGGTCTGTGTGGATGCCGATCCCTCGATATACTCTTGTATCCAACACATTCTTTCTCAATCGTTCATCTACTATCACAAAATCAATCATACTTCTTCTAACATTTTTCGCCTCTCGCGTATACATATGTATCCTTTTATGATCAAACATGGTGTTTGTCACACAAAGGCTCCACTCCAAACAAATCTCAAGCAGAGCTTTTCCATTTTCGTTCACACTCTCATCAACAAATGCACCTAACACCCTTTTAAATCCATCTCGCTTTACTCCCACCCATCCATTGAAATCCCCTAACAAGATCAATCTTTCATTATCCTTGCAGTTCCTCAAAATCTCTCTTAAACTCTCCCAAAACTCCTGCCTTTCGTCTTGCTCATGTTGTGACATACCCGTAACTATATTGACCGGGGCGTATACCCCCACAATAAAGAGACGAGTCCTACTTTCATTCTCATCCACAGTAGCCTAGCATTTACACATTCAAACTCTTTTACGCACTCATTCATTCGCGCAGACAGTACTACACCAACTCCCTTACTGGCTCTGGTGGTACTATCTACCCCAGACCAATACGCCGTATATGCACCATGCTTGGTGGTGTCACACCCTTTTCTTTTTGTTTCATTCACACAAAGAACATCAATCTTTCTATCATCCATCATCTGACATACTTCATCCAATTTGCCGTTCATTCCTCCACCAACATTCAATGTCGCAAACCTGCTTTCCGTAGGCCGCTTTTCGCCCTCGCGGGAAACGAGACGTGACGGGTTGCGAACCACGTCGCCGCCGTATGGAGAAGAATAAGTTTTTGTTCCCATAGCGTTCCCACGAGATTTAGGGATCTAGACGGTCCATCCCCGCAGAGTTCTTTACGGGGGTAAGGCGGAATATCAGCTGTGCCCTGTGACCACCAACACAGGCACCCTCCGTTTACGACCAGCTTGCCCTCTGGCCACGAATCCCTCGGCACGGGTCGGTTCACACCTTAGATCGGGGTTTTGTTTCGGGTATGCTCCCTGAAAGTTGGTTTAAATTCGGAGTTTTCCTTCTCCTAGACAGGTTGCCAACCAAGGCTAACGAGGCCCATCTCCCCGAACGTTTGGTTTAATTTCGGAGTTTTCCTTCTCCTAGACAGGTTGTCAACCAAGGCTAACGAGGCCCATCTTCCCGATATTGATTTATGATTGTATTTACTCAGTTTTTATGTATCTTTTAAAAAATACCTATTTTCGAATTGTTACCAAGTAGTTATATAAGCAGCCTTTTTAAGCTCACTTATTGGTGCATGCGTGGCTACCTCAAAAGGTTATGCAACCGACAATCAGCACCTTACATTGTATATTTGAATTTGTATTGTTGTTATAATCATTGGTGGTCCTAAATAAATAAATAAATAAATAATGTTTCGTCCTAGGTGTTACTTGTAGCCGTTTGCCATTACAAAGCTTTGGTGCATAAGATTCCGCATTAACAGGACTGGAACACCAACGTTCAGTCTCAAACTTCGTGAAGGTATTCCCGATAATAATTGTAAGGAGTTCAGAAACTCTATAGGGTACGAAGAAACTTGGTCAGTATCCATGACATTATCTACCGAAACGTGCTGAACAACATCACTTTGCATACAGTCAAATGTCAAAACCATGGTCCGATATATCTCTATACACACTTTCGCATTTATGAGTAGAGAATATTGGTTCAGCCGGTTTAGAGCCTGAAATTGGTACATATTTTCGCATTTATACCTAATATTAGTATAGATTAGCCAAGACTGTTACAATAATTATTAGTTTACGTAAGTAAGCGAACGAAGTAATGACAGTGCACCATATGACAATGTAAAATGTGACAGTACTGACAGATAGCACATGCGCAGCACTCAATTATTACAGCGCATGCGTTCTTACTGTCAATAGGTAGGAGGTTTGTCCCTACAAACTTCGACCCTCTCTAAAATCCCTCATAGATTATTTTTTGTATTTTATTGTATCCTATGTGTTTTTCCTGGTTCTGAGCTACCTCCCCCCCAATTTTCAGCCAAATCGGTTCAGCCGTCCTTGAGATATAAATAGTGTAACACAACTTTCTTTTACATACATATATATATATAAAAAAATGTATAGTTTATATATATATATATATATAAACTAAACAAAGATATGTCGAGGTAAATTTAATGTCAAATATAAAATCTATTAGGCAGAATAAGATAAAACACATAGATTTAAAGAAGGCGTTTGATTACCTGAATTATAATTTATTATTTAATAAGTGCTTTATTATTTAATAAGTGCGGAAGCGTATGGAGTAAGAGGAAATGTTTTAAATCTTTTAAAGTCCTATCTCTCTTACATAACTCAGTGCACTCAGATCACACGTATTTGTTCAAAAACTAAAAAAGAAATTGTATTCTCATCTAAAAACCATTTGGTCAATCAAGGTGTGCCGCAAGAGAGTATTTTGGGTCCCTTGCTTTTCACTATATATATCAATGACCTACCTAGAAATATCAAACAAAATATTGTATTATTTGCTGACGATAATACGGTCATGTTCACTAATGAATGTAAAGACGCAATAGAAAAGGATATGAACGACACACTTGCCCAAATCATTGAATGGTTTAAATTTAATAATTTAGAAATAAATCTTGACAAAACTAATTTAATGACATTTAGAAATCAAATTGACAGAACTCAAGGAATTGAAGTCGAATATAGGGGACACCACATAAATGAAATAGAGAGTGCAAAATTTCTAAGTCTATATCTTGATTCCAATTTAAGTTGGAAAAAACAAGTTGAAAACATTTGTTCCAAACTTAACCAATTCTCGTATGCACTATACATGCTAGGTAAGAAAGTGAATCAGTCAGCTGTTGTAACTGCATATCGTGGCTATGTCGAGTCAATATTAAGATATGGGGTTATTTTTTGGGGTAACTCGGTAGACAAGGAAATGGTGTTCAAAGCACAGAAGAAATGCGTGAGAGCAATTTGTAAACTTCATCTTACTGATAGCTGCAAACCTGTCTTTATCGACCTACAACTCTTAAACCTGCAATGTATTTATATATATGAGATTGTTGTATTTGTTGCCAAGAATAAGATTTTCTTCAGGTCACCTATGAGTGAGCGTCATAAAAATAGAGTGTGTTTTCCTGCAAACAGAACTGCTCAATTCGACAAAAGTGTTTTTGTATGGCTCCTCGAATTTACAACCACTTACCTAAAGAAATATTGAAATGTAACGATGTAGATAAATTGAAGATTTCACTTAAACAATTTCTTATTAAGAAGGCATATTATAATGTGACAGAGTATCTAAAAGACAAAACATTATTAATTCGTACAGTTATATTATTGACATAATAATTATCCTAATTAATTTTCTTAGACTAAATAAAACACTTTGACTAATAATAACTTTACTTGACATTTCTCTAAAGCTAATCATACGTACAGGACATTTCTCTATTTTGTTTTGACATTGAGATAATTTTTCCTTTTTAAATGGCAATATACAATGAAATTATTATAAAATTTTATTTAAGATGTATTACATACATACATATCGTCACGCCTTTTATCCCCGAAGGGGTAGGCAGAGGTGTATTTCTACACCCACTTTTCGCCAGATGTATTTTAGTCCCACGTAATAAGGGGCGAGCCTATTGCCGTACCGGGCACATTTCCAGACTCCGTGCTGCTACTGAGAATTTCGTGACAGAAAAACCCAATAACACTGCCCGACCCAGGAATCGAACCCGGGACCTCCCGATCCCACGCGCACATTTATGCCGCGAGACCAACGAGGCAGTCGTATAGGGTTTGATGTCGAGTTTTCCGTCTCTACGCAAAGATGGTATAATTATGCATCGTGTTATCCCTTAGTCGCCTCTTACGACACCCACGGGAAGATATGGGGTGGTGACACTTGTATTCTATGCCGTCAACCACACGGCTCTGTATTACATATGTATTACATATTTATAAATTTAAGTAAAATACTACACACATTTTATTAGAAGATTGTTGCATGCTAAATAGCAGAATATAGAAGCTCTGAATATTATATTACATTACACCTTTGTTAACACCTATATTCGCAATAAATGATATTATTATTATTATTATTAAAAAAACTTAAACAAAAGAAAAATGTTATATTTTATCTCTTTCCAGTCTGAAAGTAGAGTAACTGTATACGTATACATGTCATGCGTGTGTGTGTGTGTGTGTGTGGCGAATGTTTGAACGTATAGGTAGTATTTACTTGCCTTAAAATCATATATTTATAAATTTTATAAAAAAAAATGCATTCAGCACACCTTCTTCTACCTGTTAACAATTAGTGTGCCAAACTTCTTAATTCTCCGTTCGCGCATTTGTCGTAAAAAGGGATCACAAAATTTTCCTTCACGTATTTATAAACCTATAGATAAATATTAGTTCTCACCGACATTGTTCCGGTGCGATGTCACGCTTGTAACCACGATACAAAGGTTCCTCTACAACTTCAACACTCTCCTCTTTAATGAGAACGGACGCCTCGGTGTCATCATCATCTACTTTGCTGGTTTGATCTTGTTGCTGAAAATAAAAAGTCAAGTAAATATGTCGCTTCTCATCTTACTACTAGGTACTATACACGAGACAGCTTATGTAAGTAAAGTAAAGTATTAATATATTAAGCTGACTATTAAACGGATGTTGATGGACCTCTGCAGTAATATAGTATATAGGTACATCAGAATATTACACAGACTAGCTGTTATCTCGATAGTCCACACCCACACACATTCGTTTGACCGCAGTCTAGGCAGAGCCTGTACTATGGTAGCAGATAACTGATTAATACAGGTACTTCTACATTCTTTAATAAATATTTTCTTTTAACATAATTATAGATAAATTACACCCAGATTGAGGTTAGCATGTTGAAATGTAGGTACGATGACTGGAAGAGCTAGAGAGTTCAAAGATGTTCCAAAATGAAGACGAATGAAGCATATCTAGCATATCTGTAAGAAACAATATTGAAAGATACGAAAGCTAGAGAGATCGGAGAAGGACACAAGTTCTTGTGGAAGTGATGGGAAAAGATATGATGTGGACTTTATGTGGACAATATGTTAGACAAAAGTTTTAAAGATGTTGTGACATGTGTAAATAGAATTAATGATATTGAAGTGATGTGGTAGGATAGTTTTATTCTAAACGTGATTTGAACGTGAACCAGTTGGATGTGATAATTGTGAGAGAAAAGGTTTTGCTGACGGACATACAGGATTTAGAGGAGATATTTGTGCGAGGGTATTTTAATGGTCATGTGGAACAAATAAAGACGAGAGTATGAAATAGTATACGGGGCCTGACGATTTGTCAGACGAAAAAGCGAAGAAGAAGCTATTGTTTAAGCCGATACCACTTTTGATCTAGCGTTGCAGATACTTGCTTCCAGGGAAAGTGGACGCCGTTTGACTCAGCTTGATTACTTTCTGCCTAAGCGTAATCGGCTCAACTGGTTCTAAGACTGCAATTAGTACCGGGAGAAGACTTAGTTTCACAACTATGGCTCCTGGTGATCGAACTAAAGACTCGGCTGAGCTCAAGAGGGAACCAGGGAACAATTGGCCCAAAAACTATATGGCCATGGCATAATATGTTAGAGAAGAATGAATATGCAGTAAACTTCAGCGGGAGTGGCAGATAAAATGATTGCAATGAATGATATGAAAATATTGCAATGTATGCGATTATATTTTATTATAACAATGCGTTTCATGAATTATGGGTCGGCATTGACTCGTTCTAGCTTGTCCTCAGCGACTCTCATGCGAGTTTTTGGAGAAAATTCAGGTCTTTTGGGACGAGCCGAGTGGCAACATGTTTCATACCTAAATGATTAGTTAAAATCGTACGCATCGACTCGTGAGATACAGAAAGTTCGGCGGCTATCTCTCTCAAAGTTGAATGAGTATTTTCTGTCACTGTTTCCTTCACTTTGGCGATGTTAACTTCAGTTGCCGACGTTGATGGTCTATCAGAGCGAGGCAAATCTTCCATCACATCTCGGCGGCTTTTGAACGCTTTGTACCACTCATAAGCACGAGTTTTTGACAAAGTCATTCACCGTAAGCCTTCTGTAATATTTTCATTGACTCCGAACACGAAATTCCATTGGCGAAGCAAAATCTAAGACAAACTGTTTGTTCGATGTTTTGTCCATTATGAAATTCGCATTGCACACTAGATCATAATCATCAGCCTTTAACAGTCCACTGCTGGACTAGGCATCTAGGCTCCTTTGAAAGGAGGAATTGGCCTACTATACCACGCTGGCCAAACGGGTTGGTATAGGATTTGTATCAAGTTTTCCTTCTTTTACAGTGATGTTCTCTGCATAATATGCTCCCTCTGTCAGCTCTTACGACACCCATGGGATGATATGGGGTGGTGACAATCCGTATTCTTAATCCGTCACCACACGGACACTAGATATAATATAAATAAAAACAACACTCTTTTTAATATAAATAACAGGTACAAATCAAACGCCGCGCCAAAATGGAAAACAGTAGTTCCAATCTAACAACAACGAAAATGCACAAAAAACAATATTCGGAACCATAAACAAATAATCCATTCCCGATACTTTATAGGCTTCCGTACCTCACAAAGTAAAAAAGGAACTCACACTCACAAACAGGGTGTCTGTCTGTCTGTCCGTGTGTCACCACCGATTTTCTCAGGAACGGGTGGACCTAGCAAATTGAAATTTATACCAGATACTGAGGTCTATGGTTCCTACTAGGTGTATAAAAATCAACCCGATAAAAAGATATGGTCAAAATTAGATTTTTGCGAAAATTTGTAAGTACCAAAATTAACCTTAATTTTCAACGTTTTAATTTTCGGAATTTTTCCTTGTGATGTAAGACCTTGGTTTTAACCAAAATTGACAATTCTAGGTTAACCGTAAGTACCATATAGGTTTTGGGTCGAAAACCTATAATATGGTAGTTCCCGTTGAACTAGAATCACGAAATTTGGCCAAAAGGTTAGACAAAAGTCCTCCTGTCTTACAGCACAAATAAAGGAAAAATTACAAAAAATAAAGAAGTGCAAAATTTAAGGGTGACCCCATACATACATAGTAGACTCCATTTAAGATAGTCCTCTAAGTTTTATGGGCGCTCATACAGATTTAGAGGACTAGCGTAATTAGCACCAACCAGAAATAAGGTAAAATGCGTACGGAACCCTCGGTGCGCGGGTCAGACTCGCACTTGTTTGACTGAATGTATATTAGAGTTATAAGACTTCCTGTGAAATAGCAGGTAGTTCAATAATAGGGCGGCAGGTGTCAGGTGTGTGGACAGGATTATACTGACCTCTCCCTCCTCTGCTTGTTCCTCGTGTCTCAAAGTAACGGCACTGTTTATGTCAAGCTGTTCACTTATCGATAATGAACTTGCGAGCTGAAATTGAGGGGTGTCTTCTCTGAAAGAGAAATACATAATCATAGAACTTTTTGTCTATTTCTATTCCAGCAGGATAACAATACCGAGTCGGTATCATCAATGCAAATGTTAGTAATTTATTTAATAAATGTAACGATTGTCTCTGCACCACTCTAATAGTCGCTCTAATTATTTTTTACCGACAGAAAATTCTTTAAATAATAATGTTACTCTTATATGTACTTATGAGCTATGAGCGTGAGCTACTCCAGTAGCGGTAGAGCTTAACGTGACAACGTAGCAGAGTTTACAAAAAATAATTGGAAATAATAACGGCTGCAAAAACAAAATAATCTCTAGCAATCTATAGCCGACTATATGTATAACCTAACTAAGCTGCGTTATAACGTATTAGCGTAAAATATATCGAAGATGAAGAGCAAACAAATAAGAGCTTGATTGATTCGAGAACAGGAAATGATTTATGAATATAAATACTAATCGTTTCAATAAAATACTGAACCCCTGAGAAAATATAATTTGTTCTCGTCCGCTCGGGAATCTTAATAGCTTATATTTGGTTTTCTTATGACCCTGCCCCAAACATGGGAGCCCTGCGAAGCAAGGCTGCGTCATCTTAGCTTATTAAACATTACAACATTCGATAATAAATCATAGTAAGTGAGTAAAGGTAAAAATTACAAAGCATCGTTCTCATCCGAACGTAATATTTTAAGCTGGTGGAAATAGTTATTTGTGCAATAAGAGAGCAAAGTTGTTTTTGTTTCGAGTGCTGATTTTGAGTCCCGAGCAAGCGAAGGATTCTATGATTGATTCACGAGCATAGCGAGTGATTCAAAGTTAGAATCCTGAGCGTGGTGAGGGACTCAACAGCACAAGATGCAAAAAACTTTGTTGTCGTGTAGCACACATAACTTTGACCTCAGCAGTGAGAACACATATTACTTAGGAGACAGAAATGAACAGGAAAGGATTGAAATAACGTTTAACACGTTACGCTCTTCGACCAGCAAGGTTACGCTATGCGCTATCAGCATCAGCGAAATTGTTATTCATTTATTCCCGCTATTTTCAAATCGCGTTTTGATATCGCGTCCCTGATGTTTATTTTTCTTTCTTTGAGGTCGAATTTCAAAGGGGTTTGTTTTTTTCACTCGCTTTTGATTTGCATGTGAAAGAGACAGAGCACAGTAAAATTCGAATGTTTCACATTTATGGCTGAACAATGTCAATTCGTGGCACTGAAGACTGAAAAATTAAAAAACTGGTTTGACCCACTCTCGAATCAAAATCGCGTTTTGTTCAATGTTGTCTCGCAGCAAAAGCGGCATGTTTGAGCTGCTGAGGTGAAAAGTATTATGTCAATAAGCAGCAATAATTTGAGTATTGTATTCGGCCGTTCCATCATTTTTAATCGTACCCTTAAATTCGGGTAGTTAATACTTTAGGCAGTGCATTAAATTTTTTGAGTATCATCAACCTATATTTTTATCAGATATTTATAACTAACCAAAAGATGCTTTGAGTTATTCAAACCATAAATAAACAGACGTTATAATTTGTGAGGGATAATTTACGTTAGCTGTATTGAACACAGGGTAAAAGACTGTCACATGTGTACAAAATTTTTCTAGTATCAAGTTATTTCATACTTTATAAAATGAACACAGCTAATACTTTTAAAATACTAAACAAATTCCGCAGGCCTATTTTACTGTGTTAAAACTGTCGAGTCAGTATCATAAACATACTGCGAGCGCAGTGCATCGAAGCTGACTATCTTGCCACATTTAAGCATTTTTGGGTGGAGGATCAAGCATGCGGAATATTTTATGGTTTGTATTAGTGTCAGAGCTTTTTTCTTTCAAATATTTCTTTCTCTGAGGGCCCTGACTTCCTTTAACAAGGTTTGAAGATATACATGAAATCCGATTCCAAAGGCTGAACTTGCTCTTCGAGTCCCGGGACAAGCGAGAATTAAAACCTTAATATGCATTTAATTTATAACAGACAGTGATTCACGCTGAGGATTCGAACCCAAGATTTTGTGCATTTTGGTCTGTTGGGCGCCATAGTACTAAATCACTAGTGATTGCATAGCTTAAGAATAAACACAGTAAACAATGTTCTGCGAAGCGGGTCGACCGTCGGCACTTACTTGAACTAAATCGTCTATTACTCAAAATTTACAGCACCTAGTTAAGACTTTCTGGATAGCAGCTAATATCACGCATTTATTCTAATAATCTACATATGATGCTACATATATTATCTATACTATCTATACTTATAATATTATAAAGAGGAAAAATTTGTATTTTTGTATGTAATGGATAAACTCAAAAACTACTGGACCAATTTTAAAAATTATTTCACCATTAGAAAGCTACGTTATCTGCGAGTAACATAGGCTATATATTTTTTTTTGAAATAGGGTACGCGAAGTAGTTCCCTCAGGACGCGAGTGAAACCGCGGGAAACGGCTAGTTTTCCATATAATTGCGTTATTGTGAGGTCATTTTATTTAATTCGAAAAAAAAATGTTTTTTGACTCTATTTTCAAATTCCACGCTGATAATAGCTTTGTTTTATTTAAAAAGATGGGACATTTAATTGTCTATCAAACAAGGCCAAATTTGATACCTGTAAAAGCCAAAATATTTTTTTAGTGGCTGTTTATAACAAACCTTTGGAATTTACTCAAAAAATCGACTAAATAATTTTATTCCAAAATGGTTCATTTGGGACCCCCATATGTAGGGGTAAAAATACTTAATTATGGCCCTAGAATCATCTCCCGAAGGTAATACGAACAATTACAAATCACCCTGTATATAAAATCCTTGCGTTACTGACTAACTGACAGACATCGTACAGCTAAAAATATAAGGCGCAAGAAGCTGATATTGAGCAAGTATGTTCTCTGGGGACCGTAAGGATGCACTTAGATGTGATTTCTCGAAATTCCAGCGGGATCGAGCACAAACGAATTAATAAAAAAAAAATGTTCAAGCTTAGGGCGTGAGAGAGCTTCTTATAATATTTAAAACGCAATAATAAGAGTATTAGATTAAGAGAACATTGTTAAAACCAAGTAATTGAAATAAATTATTATATTATTCTATCTATCAGAAGCGCATGAGCTACCATTTATCTCAGTTCGGTCAAGTCTCAGGCAGAAGCTAGATGTAATGCTAAAAGTCTTAATGAATGAATTGTTGAAGTGACAAATTTAAATAAAGAAATATTAGTTCTCACCGACATTGTTCCAGTGCGCTTTCACGATTGTTACCGCGATACAAAGGTTCCTCTACAACTTCAACACTCTCCTCTTTAATGAGAACGGGCGCCTCGGTGTCATCATCATCTACTTTGCTGGTTTGATCTTGTTGCTGAAAATAAAAAGTCAAGTAAATATGTCGCTTCTCATCTTACTACTACTATACACGAAACAGCTTATGGCGATTCATTTATGAAGTTTGCTACTCCTTCAAGCTGACTATTAAACGGATGTTGATGGACCTCTGCAGTAATATAGTATATAGGTACATCAGAATATTACACAGACTAGCTGTTATCTCGATAGTCCACACCCACACACATTCGTTTGACCGCAGTCTAGGCAGAGCCTGTACTATGGTAGCAGATAACTGATTAATACAGGTACTTCTACATTCTTTAATAAATATTTTCTTTTAACATAATTATAGATAAATTACACCCAGATTGAGGTTAGCATGTTGAAATGTAGGTACGATGACTGGAACAGCTAGAGAGTTCACAGATGTTCCAAAATGAAGACGAATGAAGCATATCTAGCATATCTGTAAGAAACAATATTGAAAGATACGAAAGCTAGAGAGATCGGAGAAGGACACAAGTTCTTGTGGAAGTGATGGGAAAAGATATGATGTGGACTTTATGTGGACAATATGTTAGACAAAAGTTTTAAAGATGTTGTGACATGTGTAAATAGAATTAATGATATTGAAGTGATGTGGTAGGATAGTTTTATTCTAAACGTGATTTGAACGTGAACCAGTTGGATGTGATAATTGTGAGAGAAAAGGTTTTGCTGACGGACATACAGGATTTAGAGGAGATATTTGTGCGAGGGTATTTTAATGGTCATGTGGAACAAATAAAGACGAGAGTATGAAATAGTATACGGGGCCTGACGATTTGTCAGACGAAAAAGCGAAGAAGAAGCTATTGTTTAAGCCGATACCACTTTTGATCTAGCGTTGCAGATACTTGCTTCCAGGGAAAGTGGACGCCGTTTGACTCAGCTTGATTACTTTCTGCCTAAGCGTAATCGGCTCAACTGGTTCTAAGACTGCAATTAGTACCGGGAGAAGACTTAGTTTCACAACTATGGCTCCTGGTGATCGAACTAAAGACTCGGCTGAGCTCAAGAGGGAACCAGGGAACAATTGGCCCAAAAATAACATGGCATAATATGTTAGAGAAGAATGAATATGCAGTAAACTTCAGCGGGAGTGGCAGATAAAATGATTGAAATGAATGATATGAAAATATTGCAATGTATGCGATTATATTTTATTATAACAATACGTTTCATGAATTATGGGTCGGCATTGACTCGTTCTAGCTTGTCCTCAGCGACTCTCATGCGAGTTTTTGGAGAAAATTCAGGTCTTTTGGGACGAGTGGCAACATGTTTCATACCTAAATGATTAGTTAAAATCGTACGCATCGACTCGTGAGATACAGAAAGTTCGGCGGCTATCTCTCTCAAAGTTGAATGAGTATTTTCTGTCACTGTTTCCTTCACTTTGGCGATGTTAACTTCAGTTGCCGACGTTGATGGTCTATCAGAGCGAGGCAAATCTTCCATCACATCTCGGCGGCTTTTGAACGCTTTGTACCACTCATAAGCAAAGTCATTCACCGTAAGCCTTCTGTAATATTTTCATTGACTCCGAACACGAAATTCCATTGGCGAAGCAAAATCTAAGACAAACTGTTTGTTCGATGTTTTGTCCATTATGAAATTCGCATTGCACACTAGATCATCATCATCAGCCTTTAACAGTCCACTGCTGGACTAGGCATCTAGGCTCCTTTGAAAGGAGGAATTGGCCTACTATACCACGCTGGCCAAACGGGTTGGTATAGGGTTTGTATCAAGTTTTCCTTCTCTTACAGTGATGTTCTCTGCATAATATGCTCCCTCTGTCAGCTCTTACGACACCCGTGGGATGATATGGGGTGGTGACAATCCGTATTCTTAATCCGTCACCACACGGACACTAGATATAATATAAATAAAAACAACACTCTTCTTAATATAAATAACAGGTGCAAATCAAACTCCGCGCCAAAATGGAATACAGTAGTTCCAATCTAACAACAACGAAAATGCACAAAAAACAATATTCGGAACCATAAACAAATAATCCATTCCCGATACTTTATAGGGTTCCGTACCTCACAAAGTAAACAAGGAACTCACACTCACAAACAGGGAGTCTGTCTGTCTGTCCGTGTGTCACCACCGATTTTCTCAGGAACGGGTGGACCTAGCAAATTGAAATTTATACCAGATACTGAGGTCTATGGTTCCTATTAGGTGTATAAAAATCAACCCGATAAAAAGATATGGTCAAAATTAGATTTTTGCGAAAATTTGTAAGTACCAAAATTAACCTTAATTTTCAACATGTTTTAATTTTCGGAATTTTTCCTTGTGATGTAAGACCTTGGTTTTAACCAAAATTGACAATTCTAGGTTAACCGTAAGTACCATATAGGTTTTGGGTCGAAAACCTATAATATGGTAGTTCCCGTTGAACTAGAATCACGAAATTTGGCCAAAAGGTTAGACAAAAGTCCTCCTGTCTTACAGCACAAATAAAGGAAAAATTACAAAAAATAAAGAAGTGCAAAATTTAAGGGTGACCCCATACATACATAGTAGACTGCATTTAAGATAGTCCTCTAAGTTGTATGGGCGCTCATACAGATTTAGAGGACTAGCGTAATGAGCACCAACCAGAAATAAGGTAAAATGCGTACGGAACCCTCGGTGCGCGGGTCAGACTCGCACTTGTTTGACTGAATGTATATTAGAGTTATAAGACTTCCTGTGAAATAGCAGGTAGTTCAATAATAGGGCGGCAGGTGTCAGGTGTGTGGACAGGATTATACTGACCTCTCCCTCCTCTGCTTGTTCCTCGTGTCTCAAAGTAACGGCACTGTTTATGTCAAGCTGTTCACTTATCGATAATGAACTTGCGAGCTGAAATTGAGGGGTGTCTTCTCTGAAAGAGAAATACATAATCATAGAACTTTTTGTCTATTTCTATTCCAGCAGGATAACAATACCGAGTCGGTATCATCAATGCAAATGTTAGTAATTTATTTAATAAATGTAACGATTGTCTCTGCACCACTCTAATAGTCGCTCTAATTATTTTTTACCGACAGAAAATTCTTTAAATAATAATGTTACTCTTATATGTACTTATGAGCTATGAGCGTGAGCTACTCCAGTAGCGGTAGAGCTTAACGTGACAACGTAGCAGAGTTTACAAAAAATAATTGGAAATAATAACGGCTGCAAAAACAAAATAATCTCTAGCAATCTATAGCCGACTATATGTATAACCTAACTAAGCTGCGTTATAACGTATTAGCGTAAAATATATCGAAGATGAAGAGCAAACAAATAAGAGCTTGATTGATTGGAGAAAAGGAAATGATCTATGAATATATGTAAATACTAAATACTAATCATTTCAATAAAATACTGAACCCCTGAGAAAATATAATTTGTTCTCGTCCGCTCGGGAATCTTAATAGCTTATATTTGGTTTTCTTATGACCCTGCCCCAAACATGGGAGCCCTGCGAAGCAAGGCTGCGTCATCTTAGCTTATTAAACATTACAACATTCGATAATAAATCATAGTAAGTGAGTAAAGGTAAAAATTACAAAGCATCGTTCTCATCCGAACGTAATATTTTAAGCTGGTGGAAATAGTTATTTGTGCAACAAGAGAGCAAAGTTGTTTTTTGTTTCGAGTGCTGATTTTGAGTCCCGAGCAAGCGAAGGATTCTATGATTGATTCACGAGCATAGCGAGTGATTCAAAGTTAGAATCCTGAGCGCAGTGAGGGACTCAACAACAGCACGAGATGCAAAAAACTTTGTTCTCGTGTAGCACACATAACTTTTACCTCAGCAGTGAAAACACATATTACTTAGGAGACATAGAAATGAACAGGA
The DNA here is from genome assembly GCA_944739405.2 of Euclidia mi. Lineage (NCBI taxonomy): Eukaryota > Metazoa > Arthropoda > Insecta > Lepidoptera > Erebidae > Euclidia > Euclidia mi. The sequence goes on along the minus strand of OX123187.2, from coordinate 4,257,903 downwards.
AAGGATTGAAATAACGTTTAACACGTTACGCTCTTCGATCAGCAAGGTTACGCTATGCGCTATCAGCATCAGCGAAATTGTTATTCATTTATTCCCGCTATTTTTTAAAATCGCGTTTTGATACCGCGTCCCTGATGTTTATTTTTCTTTCTTTGAGGTCGAATTTCAAAGGGGTTTGTTTTTTTCACTCGCTTTTTATACGCATGACAGAGACAGAGCACAGTAAAATTCGAATGTTTCACATTTATGGCTGAACAATGTCAATTCGTGGCACTGAAGACTGAAAAATTAAAAAGCTGGTTTGACCCACTCTCGAATCAAAATCGCGTTTTGTTCAATGTTGTCGCGCAGCAAAAGCGGCATGTTTGAGCTGCGCTGAGGTGAAAAGTATTATGTCAATAAGCAGCAATAATTTGAGTATTGTATTCGGCCGTTCCATCATTTTTAATCGTACCCCTAAATTCGGGTAGTTAATATTTTAGGCAGTGCATTAAATTTTTTGAGTATCATCAACCTATATTTTTATCAGATATTTATAACTAACCAAAAGAAGCTTTGAGTTATTCAAACCATAAATAAACAGACGTTATAATTTGTGACGGATAATTTACGTTAGCTGTATAATAATATATCTAGTATAGTATAATAGTATAATAATTTTTCTAGTATCAAGTTATTTCATACTTTATAAAATGAACACAGCGAATACTTTTAAAATACTAAACAAATTCCGCAGGCCTATTTTACTGTGTTAAAACTGTCGAGTCAGTATCATAAACATACTGCGAGCGCAGTGCATCGAAGCTGCCTATCTTGCCACATTTAAGCATTTTTGGATGGAGGATCAAGCATGCGGAATATTTTATGGTTTGTATTAGTGTCAGAGCTTTTTTTCTTTCAAATATTTCTTTCTCTAAAGGGCCCTGACTTCCTTTAACAAGGTTTGAAGATATACATGAAATCCGATTCCAAAGGCTGAACTTGCTCTTCGAGTCCTGGGACAAGCGAGAATTAAAACCTTAATATGCATTTAATTTATAACAGACAGTGATTCACGCTGAGGATTCGAACCCAAGATTTTGTGCATTTTGGTCTGTTGGGCGCCATAGTACTAAATCACTAGTGATTGCACAGCTTAAGAATAAACACAGTAAACAATGTTCTGCGAAGCGGGTCGACCGTCGGCACTTACTTGAACTAAATCGTCTATTACTCAAAATTTACAGCACCTAGTTAAGACTTTCTGGATAGCAGCTAATATCACGCATTTATTCTAATAATCTACATATGATGCTACATACAGGGTGGCGCTACCATAGGGGCACTTTTTGAACAGAGGCATAGCGTACAACATTCTGAAGCCTTGTACCAAAAATCAATTAAATCGGTGCAGTAGTTTAGCCACAATATCGATTTTAAGTTCGGCAATTTTTGCACATGCTTTAAATTCCACACAGCTGATACAAAACGGTCAACGACCCTACATTGCACGCCCCGACTCGCTCCGACGCGACGCCTCGACGTCATCCGAAGTTAGGCTCAGCGCAGATAAAACGGAGCGCAGCGGAGAGGATTTTATTAACGCACTTGAAAATAAACTATATTTTTTTTACAATAAAGTGCATAAATGCTTGAACCTGACAAAAAACATTCGCGCGTCCTCGAAGATATGCGGGAATCCTCGCGCGGCGTCGAGTCGGCGCCCGCATCGTAGTGAGTCGCGGCGCGCAATGTAAGGTCGTTGACCGTTTTGTATCAGCTGTGTGGAATTTAAAGCATGTGCAAAAATTGCCGAACTTAAAATCTATATTGTGGCTAAACTACTGCATCGATTTAATTGATTTTTGGTACAAGGCTTCAGAATGTTGTACGCTATGCCTCTGTTCAAAAAGTGCCCCTATGGTAGCGCCATCCTGTATATTATCTATACTATCTATACTTTTAATATTATAAAGAGGAAAAATTTGTATTTTTGTATGTAATGGATAAACTCAAAAACTACTGGACCGATTTTAAAATTTCTTTCACCATTAGAAAGCTACGTTATCTGCGAGTAACATAGGCTATATATATTTTTTTGAAATAGGGTACGCGAAGTAGTTCCCTCAGGACGCGAGTGAAACCGCGGGAAACGGCTAGTTTTCCATATAATTGCGTTATTGTGAGGTCATTTTATTTAATTCGAAAAAAAATATGTTTCTTGACTCTATTTTCAAATTCCACGCTGATAATAGCTTTGTTTCATTTAAAAAGATGGGACATTTAATTGTCTATCAAACAAGGCCAAATTTGATACCTGTAAAAGCCAAAATATTTTTTTAGTGGCTGTTTATAACAAACCTTTGGAATTTACTCAAAAAATCGACTAAATAATTTTATTCCAAAATGGTTTATTTGGGACCCCCATATGTAGGGGTAAAAATACTTAATTATGGCCCTAGAATCACCTTCCGAAGGGAATACGAACAATTACAAATCACCCTGTATATAAAATCCTTGCGTTACTGACTGACTGACAGACATCGTACAGCTAAAAATATAAGGCGCAAGAAGCTGATATTGAGCAAGTATGTTCTCTGGGGACCGTAAGGATGCACTTAGATGTGATTTCTCGAAATTCCAGCGGGATCGAGCACAAACGAATTAATAAAAAAAATGTTCAAGCTTAGGGCGTGAGAGAGCTTCTTATAATATTTAAAACGCGATAATAAGAGTATTAGACTAAGAGAACATTATTAAAACCAAGTAATTGAAATAAATTATTATATTATTCTATCTATCAGAAGCGCATGAGCTACCATTTATCTCAGTTCGGTCAAGTCTCAGGCAGAAGCTAGATGTAATGCTAAAAGTCTTAATGAATGAATTGTTGAAGTGACAAATTTAAATAAAGAAATATTAGTTCTCACCGACATTGTTCCAGTGCGTTGTCACGCTTGTTACCGCGATACAAAGGTTCCTCTACAACGTCAACACTCTCCTCTTTAATGAGAACGGGCGCCTCGGTGTCATCATCATCTACTTTGCTGGTTTGATCTTGTTGCTGAAAATAAAAAGTCAAGTAAATATGTCGCTTCTCATCTTACTACTACTATACACGAGACAGCTTATGGCGATTCATTTATGAAGTTTGCTACTCCTTCAAGCTGACTATTAAACGGATGTTGATGGACCTCTGCAGTAATATAGTATATAGGTACATCAGAATATTAGACTAGCTGTTATCTAGTGTATGGAGATAATAATTCGAGGTGGGGGACAAAAGAAGCACAGACAGTGCTCTAACGCTCAGGCCGCACACATCGCGATAACGCGGAGATTCGTGTTAATGTATTATAAGATGGATGAGGAACAATTGCATGTCAGTGATGAGTATATTACAATGAATGTATGGAGTGACTAGACAAGAATGGACAGAACTAGGATTGAGTATGTTAGAGGTAGTCTTAAAGTACGGTTATACAACGATGATTTAGTATGTAGGTTAACAAGTGCTGAATATGAAAGTAGAAGGACCAAAAAGAAGAAGGACGTTGATTGATTGATTGAGGCCCAGGAAGAGATGGATGGACTGTGTGAGATGAAGAGCGACAGAGAAGAATGGAAGCAAAGACATTCTGCACCACCCTCAAATAAATTGGGACCACGCCAAAAGAATGGTGATGATGCAATTAATAATGAAGCTCATTCACAAAGATACGTCTTTAGTGGGCATTAAACCCAGTACTGTAATATAGACCTATAAGTAAGGCTGCCATCACTTAAAGTACCGACGCCAGCAAAACACGGCAACAATCTCGAACATTCGGTTGAAATATGGTTTTACCCCCAGACACCTCTGAAAACGTACCATTAATTATCGCTTATCTATAAAACAATTGTATTTCCCCTGACAGCAAGTGTGCGGTTTATACTCGGACACTTTCAAATACACCTGCCTGGATGCCCTTTAAACTAGGGCAAATCCGCGGAATTCCGGACGGATGGCAGCCCTACCTATAGGTTAATCCATACAGCCACTATACTAACTTATCTACCAACAACCTCATTCGCCATAAACTGCAGTACTCACCGATACACTGTCCAGCAGACGCCTACACAACATGTCATGTGATCGCAATAATTGCTTTCTAAATATATTATATTTGTGTAACAAATCTGAACATTCAGTGCACACAAATTCTGGTAACCCATCTGTAGGTGTTATCTGAAATCAAAACAATCATAATTATGAAGGAGATAAACAATTTTAAGGTAAGTTATTAGCCCAAAACTTACTGTTAAGTCAATTTAAAAATAATTATTCATCATCATCACTATCACTCTAACATTATCGGCTGTACCTAAGATTAACACAAGCATCAGCGCAACAGCTTTCTGGCCTAATCCAATATGACAGAATAACAGCTTTGCCACAGAATGACTACAGTCTGGCTACTGTCACCCAAAGTGATAATGATATTCCATGGCTTAGACCAGTGACAGTATATACCACCGTCTCCTCTCTCTTTCCTCATAAAAACTGCCAAAGATCGATGCCATGGGCGATAGGGCCGCCGGTTATATGAGTAAGCTATGTAGGTGTGCAATAAAGCGTATTTCTACCCATCTATCTATCAAAGATCTTCATGACCAGCAGATCTAACGGCTTTGTTTAACAATTTATCACCCACTGAACTTTGAAATGACAATAGAGTGCACCATAGGTTGAATGCGATGACCTCAGCATGGCTGCTGTGTGAACATGGATGTTAATCGTGGTCTGGGTGTTTCTGTGTATGTATGTGTATATGTCACCGGAAAATAAGGAGAGCCCGAAATTTATAACCTAACCTAACCTATCTATAATTTCCTAGGAAATTTATAAATTTGCGGATTTTGTTATCTGCCGGTGACATATACATTGTCTTGTACTCATAGTACAAAATCTTAGTTTGGGACCAGATGGTGTTGTGTGTTGTAAGGAATTTTTTTATTGCCACACCATCACAACATACAATGATCACGTTACATACATTATGTTATGTAATGTGGTAGACTATTAAAAAATTATATTAATAACATTGTGTAGCGGTTGGATACAGGCAGCTCAAGATTGATCTGCATGGAGAGACTTGGAGAGGCCTTGACCAGCTGTACATGATGTTCATTTAGAAAAACGATGAAACAACGAATGATGAAACATGTCTATTAAATAAAATTTTAGCTTCATGTTAACAGACAAACAAATAGGTGGCATTAAAGTCAATATCCCGGCATACAACAACACTTGTACCCACTGGCACATCATACAAACATAGACTCACGCCTGTTTCCCTGTTGGAGAGGTAGGCAGAGACTATGGAACGCCATTTGCAACGGTCCTGACATACTTTGCTTGCTTCATTCACTCACATCAATTTCTCATGCATGCTCTTCTGTTGGATACTGGCACATAATAAAATTGCAGATCCTTATCTACTAAAACTATAAATACTAACTTTGGACAGTTTCCAGTTTCAGTTTCCTAGCATTATCTCAGTGGCAACCCAGTGTCAGCATACTAGTTTAACCAAACTGCAACCAAAAGTATGACTCTCTCTTTGGGAAAGAGAAAAGCCCATGGTTTAAACTAGTGGCAGTACATTCAGGGGTACAAACCCAGTAAAAACTGTCATAGATCTGCAAGACAACCAGTATTAATGGTATAACATGCACTTCCTCAGAGGACTTGTTATACCAGTTTGTCCTGGCAAGGCCAACAATAAAAAACATTTCAATTCCCACATAACTTTGAAAAGCCATTGTGCACACCTTGAATTCAAATCCAACAGCCTCGACATGGCAGTCTGTTGGTATCTCCACTAGGCTCACACTGCTTTCAACCCACTAAGGATACATACATACATAACTTCACACCTTTATCCCGAAGGGGTACGTAATTTTTAATACACATATAACCTCAAAAAGTCTGAGGTATGTGCCCGGGGTAACTGGGGATTGAACCCGAGACCATTGTCTTGGCAATGGGTTACATTACATTCACTACTAGGCTATCGCCACATCCACTTCAGATGTATTATGACATATGCTTGAAGTAGAGCTACAAGTTAGTTTGTAACTCCACTGATGTTGCAGCTAGCACTACTTGCAGCTAGAGTAGCACATGCAGTACCAACCATAGATCTAAACATCTTGTGACATTCTGTAACCATGACTGACTTACTTACTTTAGGTATGTTTAACTTACAACACAAATATATTCTACATAATATACCAGCCTTGTTTATAAAATAAATAAATTGAATAATACTCCCTGCTGGACACAACACTCTTCTCATTCAGAGTGTTGTGATTGATTCATATCTTTCAACATAATTCACATTCAGCTCTCAGACATGCAGGTTTCCTCACAATGTTTGCCTTCACTGTTCAGCCAGTAATCATTAACAGAGTCTCTCCACTCGACTGGTAGGGTATGGTAAATCTTGATGAATTCATAACATAGTTAATTGTTACAGAGTACAAGATGTGTTAAGTTGGATACTAGTTGATGTTGTGTAGTATAGGGCAGAAAAAACTAACAAAATTGTATAAAATCTAGGTATAGGACTCAGGTACTGGTATATGAGAGATAATATAAAAGGTACAACTTACACTTATGCCGGTCAAATGTTTATATATCAAAGCAAAACATATTGCTTTCGTCGTCCCACTATCATTCGCCAGACATCCTCTACAGATATACGAGGACTGATACATACTCGTTTTAAATGTCCTTTATTTTCGCTCAATTTGTTTCACTGAGAATTCCTGTCAACAATGTAGGCTTGTTGAAAAAGTATCGATATATCGATAAATCGATATTTTCAAAACGATATATCGATATTTTTTGCCGATATATTTTAATTCGATATATCGATAAATCGATACAAAATTTGCAATATCGAAAATTGTATAAAAACGATATTTTTTTTATTTATGTAACTGAAGTCGATAGAATCCAAAACTCTAAATATAGAAGAAAGCAAAAAGAAACTTTACTGTTTGAAAAACTGTACTGTTGATTGCATGGCTGAATTCAGGCCGCTAGTCGAACAGTGCCGCTTTATTCAGTGTCTAAGTTTTTAATTGAGCGGCTAATTTAGCTAGTTCTCTGTGACAAATACCTCTATACATTTTATAAAATAAAGTTTATAGTTCACGGTGGCTGAGCCGGGGGCAAAGTAGCAGGGCAAAGCAAGTACATACATATTTTCTCTTTCCTTATTGTCTGTCTGTATGAGCGCGATGAACTTTGATTACCACACGGATTATTTCACGGTTTTCAACGATAAAATATACTGTGACTCCTGAGGAAGGTTTAGATGTATCTATAATTCACGTGGGCAGATTTTATGTATAAAAATACCTTTTGATATTATTGACTAGGCCTAAACTAAATACTAAATTATTACTAGTATAAAACAGCCATTTGTTTAAAAAAATCTCCGATATATCGATGTATCGATATATTTTCCTGGAGATATCGACGCCGATATTGATATTTTTACAAATATCGATACATCGATATATCGATATTTTTGTTCACTTCCGACATCCCTACAACAATGAATCAAATCAATGTCCTAGGATCATAATTCATTAAGCTGTCATAATTGTCAGTTGGTCAGTTGTCAATTATACGTAACGTTCCGTTTCTCATAAAAAAAAGATATTTATAACATTGAATTATTACCTACAGAAACCAAGTACGCACACGTAACAGGCGCCGTTCATTTGGGTCAGAATCTGACCCAATCGGCGGCCGCGTTGTCTGCGGTCCGAGTCGCACGGTAGCGTAAAGGCCGGGCCAGACTGTTCTCAACAAGCTTTCAACAGGGGTCACCTTGGTGGGAGGTTTGTGGAGCCCACGGTTGGTGTTTGCGTTCACACTGTTTACAACCAGGCTCCCACCTCAGTTTGTTGTCGATTCTTTGTTTGGAAGCACGCGTTGCGATATGGCTCCTTATTTAACTAAACTTCAAAAAGTTGGCGTGGCATTAGCACTTGTGTGCGCAAGTGAGGAGAAAAAGAAAAAAGAAAAGAATTTGGATGAAGCGTTGGCTTAAGGAAAGAATAAAACTTAGTCATCCAAATTTAATGAATCTACTTGATTTTGGTGACCTGCGCAACTTTCTCAGAACGGAAAAAGAAACATTCTATGAGTTATTAGAAATGGTGAGGCCATTTATAACTAAAAAAAATACGCATCTGAGGAAGGCTGTTTCTGCTGAAGAAAGACTATAAGTCACTCTCAGATACCTAGCCACTGGATCATGTTATAGAGATCTGAGATACAGCTCTATAATATCACATGAACTATTATCGGAAATCATTCCTGAAACTTGTTGGGCAATTTACAAAGTTTTAAAAGAAACAATAAAGGTAAGTTTAAAAAAATATTTATTTTTTAATATCGTAAACGTTCGGACGCAACGGTTGCTGCTGCGCGACTGCCCTTGCGTGGTTTACAACAAGCGTTTACACTGTGGAATACGTCTTTACAACGGCGGCATCCACACGCGGTTGGCAACGCGCGTCCGTCCACAGAGGTTGTTGAAGGTCAAACTAGGAGTGGGTAATATCACTTTTTATGAATATCAAATCGTATCTATATATCGATATTCGATATCGGATTTTGAAACACCTTATTCGCTGAAACTAAATATTAATAGATACTGTCAGATACAACGGATGCGCTGTATTTCTGAAATATTGCAACGAATACCTATCTTTTATCGTGTCATACCGAATGTGATATTTTATTTTAATTTTATTGTATCAATGATGTGATATAGTATCAAAATTTAAATGAACCGTCCTTCATACTATATATTTTATCCACCTATTCAGTTGCAATATTATAACAATATTTTATGTTAATTTCAGTTATATTATTACAGTTTAAGTTTCACCAAATTGTATATTATTGCATAACGCATCATTATTTACTTACTCGCTGACGAGTAAGTAAATAATGATGTGTGATTGCTGCTTGGACCTTAGGTCCAAGTTTAAAATGAAACAATCATTTTACCAAAATATAAGGGCTACACTTAAAGCATGGCAATATTATATTTACGCCTAGAACGTACCGTTTAGAATCGTAGTATGTATAGTATCTGTCCTTTTACAACCATTTCACTCTTATTATTCGCACTCTCACTCTGTCGTCGCTTCGTCGGCCGGCAAGTAAAATAGGTATAACCACTCGTATACGATTCCAATTGTTCGATGTGATACGCGTATCGCTAGATATTTGACAGTATAGTGTTTCGTGAAATATATAGTTTTAGATTTGGCCGATATCCGATTTACGATATTGCATCGATATATAGATTCAATATCTATATACGATTTATATCGCCCACTCCTAGGTCAAACGAATTTTTGTTGCAAACAAGTGTTTACACTGTTGTAAACCGCCGGTGGAAATCGATGTGGAGGGCTTGTTGACAACAGTCTGGCCGGGGTTTAAGCATCTCCCGCAAAATAATCGAAATTATGACATATTGTACAGTGTTTTTGAGCCACAATGCTTCAGAAAAAGATTATAAGGTTGCTGGAGTATCATTCCACCGGTCAGACATCTATTTTATTACGTAGATTGTCTAATAATTCAAATACCTACAGTGAATCATAATAACTAAATCTAAGTATTTTTTTTTTATTAATTTATTTCATGACCACAGCGTCCTTCAGTCGGAATATTAAATATTAGTTCTAAGTTACACAGTACTTTTTTCTATATGTTACTTATTATCTAAATTATTTACTAAAAAGTTATATCTTTTCTACACTATTTAAAATAAATTTAAAAACAGAAATAAAATAAACATCTTTAGCAAGTAAATCATTAACTTGGCAGGGAACACTTAGCGAGTTTTGTTCCGAAATATCACAAATGTCACTGACAAATAACAGACGTTGAATATTGAAAGTTTTACACTTAAAAATAACGGTGTCCGTTTCGATGGCGCGGCCATGACGTTATTTTTTTTAAAAAAATGATAAGATTTTGTAAAAATTTGTAAAAGTAGACTCCCAAAACCATAAATTTGTCAAAGCTATGGTTAAAAAGTTATAAGGGTTTGAACGTGGCCGCGCCATTGAAACGCTCCGAACCGCGCGGCCACGGAGATCTTTAAAACTAAGCATTGCAGAGACCTGAAATGTTGGTAAGTAACAGATTGAATTTGTAAAAAAATTGTAAAAAATAGATAAAAATCCTGAGCTTGTATTTTAGGAGCTGTGAGACTAATACGCCATGGCCGCGCCAATGAAACGGTGAAAAACACATTTTCGCCGATATCTCGTGGAAAAAGCTGCGCAGACGTCTGAAGTTTTTTGTAAAACCCACATTTGAATTGGTCAAAACTAGTGAAAATACAACAAAAAATCCTAGGTTTATATTTCTGGAGCTATAAGACTAATTCGCCATGGCCGCGCCATTGAAACGGTGAAAAACATATTTTCGCCAATATCTCACTGAAAAAGCAACGCAGACGTCTGAAGTTTTTTGTAAAACCCTGATTTGAATTTGTCAAAACCAGTAAAAATAAAACAAAATATCCTAGGTTTATATTTCTGGAGTTATAAGACTAATACGCCATGGCCGCGCCATTGAAACGGTGAAAAACACCTTTTTGCCGATATCTCGCTGAAAAAGCAACGCAGACGTCTGAAGTTTTTTGTAAAACCCTGATTTGAATTTGTCAAAACCAGTAAAAATAAAACAAAATATCCTAGGTTTATATTTCTGGAGATATAAGACTAATACGCCATGGCCGCGCCATTGGAACGGTGAAAAAATACGTAATCGCCGATATCTCGCTGAAAAAGCAACGCAGACGTCTGAAGTTTTTTGTAAAACTCGATTTGAATTTGTCAAAACTAGTAAAAATAAAACAAAAAAATCCTAGGTTCATATTTCAGGAGCTGTAAGACTAAAAAATACGTAATCTACAGCTCCTGAAATGTAAACCTAGGGTTTTTATGCGCATTTTCACCAGTTTTGACAAATTCAGATCTAGGTTTTCAAAAAACTTCAGACCTCTGCGATGCTTTTTCAGCGAGATATAGGCCATTACATATTTTTTTACCGTTTCAATGGCGCGGCCATGGCGTATTAGTCTTATATCTCCAGAAATATAAACCTAGGATTTTTTGTTTTATTTTTACTAGTTTCGACAAATTCAAATCCAGGTTTTACAAAAAACTTCAGACGTCTACGTTACTTTTACAGCGAGTTATAGGTGAAAATGTGTTTTTCGCCGTTTCAATGGCGCGGCCATGGCGTATTAGTTTTATAACTCCAGAAATATAAACCTAGGATATTTTGTTTTATTTTTACTGGTTTTGACAAATTCAAATCAGGGTTTTACAAAAAACTTCAGACGTCTGCGTTGCTTTTTCAGTGAGATATAGGCGAAAATGTGTTTTTCACCGTTTCAATGGCGCGGCCATGGCGAATTAGTCTTATAGCTCCAGAAATATAAACCTAGGATATTTTGTTGTTTTTACACTAGTTTTGACAAATTCAAATCTGGGTTTTACAAAAAACTTCAGACGTCTGCGTTGCTTTTTCAACGAGATATCGGTAAAAATGTGTTTTTCACCGTTTCAATGGCGCGGCCATGGCGTATTAGTCTCACAGCTCCTCAAATATAAGCTCAGGAATTTTTTCTATATTTTTACAATTTTTTTACAAATTCAATCTGTTCAGGTCTCTGCAATGCTTAGTTTTAAAGATCTCCGTGGCCGCGCGGTTCGGAGCGTTTCAATGGCGCGGCCACGTTCAAACCCTTATAACTTTTTAACCATAGCTTTGACAAATTTATGGTTTTGGGAGTCTACTTTTACAAATTTTCGCAAAATCTTGTTACCATTTTTTTAAAAAAAAAGGTCATGGCCGCGCCATCGAAACGGACACAAATAACGTGATCTATGTCAGCATTTGGCTCTAAACAGTGAAATTACATTTGTTGTGTTGAATAATTTTAAGTCTGAAGAGATGAGCTGGAACCAGACAATGTCCAAACCGAAGGCGATTAATGACTGTGATGAACTTTCTATTGCAGTACTTACTTAAATCTGTTGTACCAAGGTGTTGTTGGTAAGTCTCGCTGTATCTCTGCATACCACCTTCCTTTATTCCCAGTGGTGATGTCCCAGTATTCTTTCCACAGTCTTTGCAGCTTGCTTTTAAACGAGCAGAAATAATCTGTGAATGGTACCTACTTTCAGTACATCCGTATGATCATCGTCATAATCTTGTCGAGTCGTCAAGTCCACAACCTCATTTCCGAATATGCCACTATGTGAGGGAAACTATACAAACTCTACATGTTTTGTTTCTTTCAACTTTTGTACAATTTCTTTTATTTTAAATATAATATAATTGAGTTTGTATGTAAAATTACTATGACATATTGTAGATAAAACGCTTTTTGGATCACTTACTACTAATATATTTACATTATTTACACAATTATGTACATATGTCAATGCTAACAAAATAGCATAGCTTTCTGCTGTAAAGACACTACAATTAATATCTAACTTAATACACTTAGCCATATTGACCTGAGGATCATAATATGCTGCCTTTACACCAGTGTCACTTTTAGATCCATCTGTATAGATCACATAAAAATTTGCCTTGGTATTAACAAAATCTAAGAAATCAAATTTATTTTTAATAGAATCTAAATGACAATCAATATCCAAATAATTTAGTAGAGCATTATAAGAACATTCATATACAGGCCAGTTATTATGTACACAAATATTATTTACAAGATTTTTTAAATTTGTCATAATGGATGGTATTTCAGGTAGAACTCCAGAAACCAGAGTGCTAGCTGAAATATTAGCTGACTGAACTGTGCAAGAGAGTTCTGCAGGGTATAGAAGATTACTTAACACTACAATACTGTTGGAAGATAACTGCTTGAGACAGAATCTCTCAACCAGTTGCAGGCGGCGCAATATTAGTGGAGGAATACAATTCTCAACTTCCATTGAATTAATAGGGGTAGAGCACATAGCTCCACTAATTATCCTTAATCCAATGTTTTGTATGACATCAAGTTTTCTCAATGATGTGACATTAGAATTCAAGTAAGCTAAACAGCTATAATCAAAGTGACTTCTCACTATACTTTTGTATAACATGTTTAAAGTTTTGGGGTCAGAACCCCAAAAAGTTCCAGCTAAGCATCTTAAGATATTGATACTTTTCATAGCATTTTGACAAATATAATCTACATGGGTATCAAATTTTAATTTGTTATCTATTATTACACCTAAGAATTTATGTTGATTAACAACAGGGATAATTTCACCATTAAAGGATATATTAACAGATAACTGTGTAAGTGAATCTTTGCTAAAAACCATAACTGAACTTTTCTCAGGACTAATGTCTAGTTTCAAAATATTATTATAGTAATGATGTAATTGATGTAATGCAGTATTCATATTATTAATAGCCATATCTATGTTTTGACTTTCACTGTATAAAAGTAAGTCATCTGCAAACTGCAAAATTTTAATATGTGAAGTTTCAACATAATCAAGAATTTGAGATGTGTACAAGTTATATAGCAAAGGAGACAGGGTTGCTCCTTGCATTGTTCCTTTATTAACTAACCTTGGTCCATGTAGTTTATTATTAAATTTAACATATAGAGTCCTATTGTATAAAAAGTAAAATATCCATTTTAGTATTTTATTTGGAAAGTTCAAGGTATATAAAACATGGATAAGGCTTTCAATGTTGACATTATCAAAGGCACCTTTGACATCTAAAAAGACACATATAACATTGGAGTGACTTAGTTTTGCCTTTTTTAAATCAGATATAAACGATACAAAACTTTCAGAGCAACTTTTTCCCTTTCTAAATCCAAATTGCATGTCTGGTAGCTTAGACTGTGTTTCAGCAAAATAATCTAACCGTAACTTCAACATATTTTCGAAAAGTTTGCCTAGACAGGAAGATAGGGAGATTGGTCTGTATGATGATGCATTATTAGCAGATTTATTAGGTTTTAAGACAGGAATAACACACTGAATAACATCACTTTTCCATGATTCTGGTATAGCAGTAATGTCCCAAAGTTTGTTATAAATATGCAATAATATAGTCTGTGCATGTGGATGTAAATTTTTAATTAACTTGTATGGTATGTTGTCCATTCCTGGTGTTGTGTCTTTTCTACTATTTAGTGAAATGTAAAGCTCATTGAGTGTGAAAGGCTTAGTGAGAAAACAGTTACTGTCATTGCATCTATCAGAATTGTCTAAAATTTCCTTTATTTTATCCTTATCTAATTGTGAGGAATCCGATAAATTATTTAAAAAACATGGTACCCATTCATCATTTAAAAACCTGTTATAAGAACTACCTATTCTTTTAAATCTTTTTATGTAACCCCAAATTCTAGCAACAGGTGTCATTCTGTTGAAACTAGTGCATAATTCATGCCATGACTTTTTCCTTTCTTCTTTTAATGTTCTTTTCTTTATGGCATCAATTCTTTTGTAATTTAAAAAATTTGGAATTGTGGGTGAATCTTTATAAGCTTTAAGAGCTTCTTTAGACTTTTGAACAGCATCAGCACATGATTTGTTCCACCAAGGTGCTGGCTTCCTTAATATTCTGATAGTTTGATTTGATTTTAGTTGTGGAACTGTTTCATCTCTAATTTGGCTCAAAATATTAACAAATTTTTGATACAATTCAATAGGTTCTGTACCTATTTTCTATATCTAGTTGTGAGAAGCAGTTCCCAGATAAGGAGTTAAATTTAGACCAGTCTGCTCTATTATATATATATTTTCCTTCCACAGAACCGACTTCGTAAACTGATGGCTTCACATTAACATAAACAAGAGTTGGATAATGATAACTACCCATCGGATCATCATGGACGCGCCATTCACTGAGGGGAGCTATCGTTGGACTAACCAGGGCTAAATCAATTGCTGAAGGATTCTTGTTTGGATATTGAACAGTTGTCGGGCTACCATCATTCAAAACACACAAATCTAATTCATCTACAAGATTATATAAAGCATTGCCTCTACTGTTGTTTGTATGACAGCCAAACAAAGTATGATGACAATTGAAGTCTCCCATGATGAGACAGGGCTTAGGTGTTTTCATAAGTATTTTTTTCAGTTTGTTACTATCAAACCTAGTGTGAACATTATTGTGAGGACAATATACACATAATATATGTAACATACCTAGTGAGGTCTCTATTGAAATGCAAATGTTTTGGACAGATTCATAAAATGGTGTGTCTACAACATCATATTTCAAATTATGCTTAATTAATATACCAACTCCATTATGTTCATTTTTTGAATTTTTATAAATAATATTGTAAGATGTAAAATTTGGAATTTTATTTCTACTCTTAAGCCAAGTTTCATTCAATAGGCATATATCAACATTTTGTTCAGATAGAAATTTATTAAGTAGACTTTTCTTACTCTGTAAGCTTTGTATGTTAAACTGTGCTATTCTTAAATATATATCCATACTATCAGACTAAATCTATACTAATATAATAAAGCGGAAGAGTTTGTTTGTTTGTTTGTTTGTTTATTTGTTTGTTTGTTTGTTTGAACGCGCTAATCTCAGGAACTACCGGTCGGATCTGAAAAATTCTTTTTGTATACGATAGCCCCGTTATTCCGGAAGGCTATAGGCTATATAACATAACGCTTCGACCCTTTGGGGCCGGGCAAAAGGCTAAAAGATAATGTCGA
Organism: Euclidia mi; assembly: GCA_944739405.2. Taxonomy (NCBI): domain Eukaryota; kingdom Metazoa; phylum Arthropoda; class Insecta; order Lepidoptera; family Erebidae; genus Euclidia; species Euclidia mi. The sequence continues at coordinate 4,242,099 of OX123187.2, read as the reverse complement.
CTAATCTCAGGAACTAGCAGTCGGATTTCAAAAATTGTTATTGCCTATGATAGCCCAATTATTCCGAAAGGCTATAGGCTATATAAAATTACACCACGACTTATAGGGGCCAGACAAAAATAATAAGATGGTCAGACGAGAAGGGGGAGGGTTGGGAAAAGGGCAAAAAAAGGCTAAAGGAATAGGATACAATCTATATGGGTATCGTCTTCGGCATTTTCGGGACACTGATTAATAATATGAAATTTATTTAGTGATCCAAGATGGCGGACGGGAAATCAAAGATGGCGGATGGGAAAATTTTAAAAATCAATATGGGTATCGCCTTCGATATTTTAAGGGGTGGGGAATCGAAATACAGCATCTATTTCGTGATCAAAGATGGCGGATAGGAAATCAAAGATGGTGGATGGGAAAATTTAAAAAAATCAATATTGGTATCGTCTGCGATGTTAAAAGGGATGGAGAATCCAAATACAACATCTATTTCGTGTTCAAAGATGGCGGATGGGATTTTTTTTAAAAAATCAATATGGGTATCGACTCCGATGTTTAAAGGGATGGGGAATCCAAATACAACATCTATTTCGTGATCAAAGATGGCGGATGGGATTTTTTTTTTAAAATCAATATGGGTATCGACTCTGATGATTTAAGGGATGGTGAATCCAAATACAACATCTATTTCGTGATCAAAGATGGCGGATAGGAAATCAAAGATGGCGGACGGGTTTTTTTTTTAAAGTCGATATGAGTATCGTCTCCAATATATAAAGGGATGGGGAATCCAAATACAACATCTATTTAGTGATTCAAGATGGCGGATGGGAAAAATTAAAAAAGTCAATATTGGTATCGTCTGCGATGTTAAAAGGGATGAGGAATGCAAATACAACATCTGTTTCGTGATTCAAGATGGTGGATGGGATATCAAAGATGGCGGATGGGGAAAAATTAAAAAATCAATATGGCTATCGTCTCCGATATTTTAAGGGGTGGAGAATAAAAAAAAAACATCTATTTCGTGATCAAAGATGGCGGATGGGATTTTTTTAAAAATCAGTATGGGTATCGTCTCCGATGTTTAAAGGGATGGGGAATCCAAATACAACATCTATTTAGTGATTCAAGATGGCGGATGGGAAAAATTAAAAAAGTCAATATTGGTATCGTCTGCGATGTTAAAAGGGATGAGGAATGCAAATACAACATCTGTTTCGTGATTCAAGATGGTGGATGGGATATCAAAGATGGCGGATGGGGAAAAATTAAAAAATCAATATGGCTATCGTCTCCGATATTTTAAGGGGTGGAGAATAAAAATACAACATCTATTTCGTGATCAAAGATGGCGGATGGGTTTTTTTTAAAAATCAGTATGGGTATCGTCTCCGATGTTTAAAGGGATGGGGAATCCAAATACAACATCTATTTAGTGATTCAAGATGGCGGATGGGAAAAATTAAAAAAGTCAATATTGGTATCGTCTGTGATGTTAAAAGGGATGAGGAATGCAAATACAACATCTGTTTCGTGATTCAAGATGGTGGATGGGATATCAAAGATGGCGGATGGGGAAAAATTAAAAAATCAATATGGCTATCGTCTCCGATATTTTGAGGGGTGGAGAATAAAAATACAACATCTATTTCGTGATCAAAGATGGCGGATGGGTTTTTTTTTAATCAGTATGGGTATCGTCTCCGATGTTTAAAGGGATGGGGAATCCAAATACAACATCTATTTCGTGATTCAAGATGGTGGATGGGAAAAATTTTAAAAATCAATATGGGTATAGTCTCCGATGTTTAAAGGGATGGCGAATCCAAATACAACATCAATTTCGTGATTCAAGATGGTGGATGGGAAATCAAAGATGGCGGATGGGAAAGTTTAAAAAATCAATATCGGTATCGTCTCTGATGATTTAAGGGATGGTGAATCCAAATACAGCATCCATTTTGTGATCAAAGATGGCGGATGGGAAATATAATAATATAAAAAAAGTTATTATTGGTGGTGAAAAAGTGGTAGTGGTATTTGATGTTCGATGCAGATAATGCCTATGTTCAGTGGATACCTCTCCTACGGAACCCTTCATGGGCGAGTCAGACTTGCACTTGATTTAATTATTTAATACCTAGCCATAGTATTTAATAGTATTAGTAATTTTATCATATCACTAGATCAGTGATCTAACCATATCACTCATATACCACCTTCTCATCTCCTTATAATAAGTTAGTTTTTCTACCTTAGAAATAATTTATATGGCAAAACAACTTTGCCTAGAAATTAAGAGATTAAACACTTATGTTCTTGGTAACTTTGTTCTGAATAAGTTGGAAAAGAGTTAAAAATTAATATGAAATGTAAATACATTAAAAAGGCGATACGGAGTTCGCCGGGACAGCTAGTTAGATAATAAAATTTCTTTAATTCTTTTAATTGTGATGGGTTCATTATTCTTGTTGTTACCAAGAGCAACCAGGGATTTAATTAAGGCATTCATTATAATATCATTACTTAGGATTTGCTCAGTGTCAAGCACCTTGCTAATTGGGCTTTTGTCAGTTCCCAGCAAGAGGGTACCTACCTTTAGGTTTATCCAATGCAGGAAATATTTTAGGGTCCGTTAAGTTTGATGGCAAACTCACCATAGTGGCATATGATTGGTTCATGGCCTTGCTTCTTTTTTCTTCCATTTTCTTTTGTTTGATGGGACAATCTCTTGATATTGCCAGGTGGTGGCCGCTGCAATTGATGCATACAATTTCTTCCACATCATATTCTCTGTATGAGTGCTGACCGGCGCACGATGAGCACATCTGTTGTCCTCTGCAAACTTTCGCAGAATGATTAAATTTGAGGCATTTATAACACTGTACCAGCGGTGGAATGTAGGTGTGCACCGGGTATCTGAAGAGCCTGATGATGTAAGCGTGCCGTGGCAAGGAAGTTGCTGCAAATGTTACAGCCACAGTTCCTAGTGCAGTAAGTTTGTCTTGTTCTTTACGCATAAAGCGCTTAATTGTGATAACTTCCGCGTCGCAGGTGATGTTTTTGTAGATTTCTTCATTGGTCATGGTGACTGGAACATGTCGAATAACTCCAATAATTTCCGTCATATGAGCAGGTATAAACGCTCTCAATTTATTCATGCTGAGGAAACTTTCCATACTCAAAAAGTTATTAGCTGGGGCAGGTTTTTTAAATGTAACGCCCACTTTGTAGGCATTCACTCTATGCACTCCAACGATGCCCTTCACATTGTCCGTAAAGAAGTTGGTCAGGGAAATAGGGTTTTTGTTCCCAACTTTTTCTTGTTTGCTCGATTCAACGTAGACCACACAATCACCGCTATGGTTTTCTGGGAAGAGTCTTTTATAGAGCGGCTTGGTGAAAATTTTATAAGCACTATCACTAGCACTAGAAGTCGGTTTGGTAATTTTACGTTTTTTTGTGCCTTCGACGGGGTCTCCCCCGTCGCTCGCCACACTCATGGTTAATTTAATACAATCAGCAACAGTTCAATGAAATATTTACACCAGAAAATAAATTATTTACATAAAACAATTAAATTTGAAAACTAGAAAAATTTAAAACGCCCGCTTATTTCGACTCCGCCAAAAAGTCCTCTGTGACAGCCTGGCGCCAGTGTTGCCAACAGCGATTTTCCAGGTATAATATCGACGGTTAAAAGGCTAATTGGTCTAAGCGACATTTTTTAAAAGTTACAGGAGAGAGATTTAAAGTTTCGTTTTTCGGAAAAAAAAAAATCATTAAAAAAAACTACTGCGTGGATGTTGATCTAATCAATACAGTATTTCCGTAAATACAATTATTACACCTTCCTAAATAGTTTTCATGAATATATAGGCTTTTTTAATGAAATAAATGTCGCTTGACTCAAAATGCATCTTATTATTTTTTAATAGAACAAGGAAAAATGGTCTAACTGCCAGTGATTTATATTCAAGTTAAAAGTAAATTAGTTCAAATGTGGATATGGATATGAAACAGAACAAAGAAAAATAACACAAACTACACGCGTCCCTATGAATTTAACATGTCAAAAGAGTTTAAGTAGGTAGGTAACATGTGAACTTGAACTGGAGTAAAGTAAATTAATACAAACAACAACAAATGTTCAAACAGAATCAAGTAAAGTGAATGCTTGCTATCATTATATTAGACGTAGGCTCTTATACCATTGTTAAGATTGATCATGAATACCTACGTAAAGATGTAATGATTAGAGTACATTTTAAAATAAAACCAATGTTTGAAATAGAAAAAAAATAATTTATTTGGACCATCCAAATCCTTTAACAAAAATGAATGAAATTAACAAAATTAGGTGAAAAGCTTAAAACAAGATAATTAATTATTAAGATTACAGATTGCAATAATACCACTAGTGCAATATACATTACATCATAATCTGGTTTATGATGGGGCATAGAGTACGGAATAGTGTGAGTTTTAAATTTTTTACATACAAAATCTTCCTCGTCAGAAAGGAAATCCACATAACATTTCTTCAGTTTGCACCTTTTCGATTTTTTATTTTCTTGAACCTGCTTATTATCTGTAATATTTATGTTAATACTTTTATCGTTGTCGATATCCTCTTCTTGTAGAGATTTCCCAATTAAATCCATTTCTTTATCCGCAATTATTTCGGTAAATGTAGGATGAAGTTCACCACTCTCCGATTCTTCTGCATTCTAAAACAAACAATACACTATCTGGTCTCCTACAATATCCTATGGAGTAAGCTTGAGAAAGCTGGAGTTCCTTCTGAGCTCATAAGCACTTTGAAATGATGGTATGGAGGTTAGATCAATCAAGTTCGATGGGCTGGGACTTTGTCGGAACCTTACGGATTGGAGTGTGGCGTGCGGCAGGGGGGGGTTGAGCTCACCTACGCTCTTTAACCTTTAATTAGGCGCGCCAATAAACTAACATTGTTAGTCGCACGGGGTCTGCAGTTACCCCAAATTGATAGGTATGAAATAAGAAACATCTTAATTAGTAATCAACTTTAATTGTTTTTATTCTGCTTATTTCTCATTAATCTTTTAGAAAAAGAAAAATAATATCTTAAAAAGATGTTTAGAACAATAAAAAATATGTTTTCCATAAGTACCTACTATAAAAATTGAACAATTACCACTAATTTTCTTTGTGTGATCGCCACTGATAAATTTATTGCAGTTTGCGATCGTTTTCCTGTTGCCGTTTCGTGAACAGATGTAGCACCTTGCTCTTTTTGTTTAGTGCAATCCAGTATTAGACGTTGAAGGAGTCGCAACTTCAGGTTCTGACAATCGTTTTTCAAAGCACTGGGCAGGGACGGAACGAAAAAGCCCCTCCGTGCAGTTCTTGCGATCAACTCTGCGGCGCGGGCGACACTGAATCGCGTGGAGAGTAAAGAATTAGAAAGCTAGCAAGAAATTCGGGTTGCCAGCATAAATAGCTAAAACAATAACTTAATTTAAAGATCACTTGGGGTCGCGGCGACCCCGCGCGCCTAATTAAAGGTTAATATCTACATAAATGAGTTAGTTGAGACGCTCAGCAGAGAGAGAGCCGGCTGTTACATTGATGGAATTTGTGTAAACAATATTAGTTACGCCGACGATATATGGCTCATCTGAGCGCCTCAGCTTGTGGCCTTAGAATGTTGGTGGCCATCTGTGAAGACTATGTCAGGCTTTATGGATTGGTCTACAACGAACGTAAGAGTGAGGTCATGGTCTTTGATGCCCGTAGTGGAAGGTGTCTAAAAACTATCCCACCACTCCATTTAAATGGTACTCCGCTCACACGGGTATACAAGTTTAAATACCTTGGATACGTCTTGACCGCGGGCATGAAGGACGATGAGGATATTGAGCGAGAGCGAAGGGCGCTGTCAGTTAGGGCGAATATGATAGCTCGCAGATTTTCACGTTGCTCACAGAGTGTCAAAATAACCTTGTTTCGTGCATACTGCACTTCTTTTTACACTTGGAGTCTGTGGGCTGATTATACGCAGAGATCGTACAGCCTCCTTCGCGTTCAATATAATAATGCGTTCAGGGTGTTGATGGCGTTGCCCCGTTACTGTAGTGCGTCAGGGATGTTTGCTGAAGCTCGCGTCGACTGTTTTTATACAACGATGAGAAAACGTTGCGCTTCCCTGGTGCGCCGAGTGCGGGCCAGCCCCAACCGTATCCTCTGCTGTGTGGCAAGCAGACTCGATTGTTTATATGTGAATCGCTGCTGCAAGCTGTCCACTTCCGTGATAGATGGGTGGCAGTGATTCACATATATTCATGGTTTTAGGCTAAGTGTTTAGAATAGGAATACTAACATAGGGTAAGGAATATTGTTATTTACCCAATGAGTTTTGTTACTCGAAATAAATAAATATTCATTCATTCATTGATATATGTTAGTAACTTTCCTTTCACTTTTAGTGAAATACCTATCAAGTAAAATAGTTTTTAAGCAGTCAAGAGAGGTTTCTCGTTCAAATTGAGCGCCCTGATTAGGAAAGTAAGTACATCCACCTTACTTAGAAAACCAAATGATTCGTTATCCTCAAGCGTTCCTTTGTGTTATGTTTATGTCTAGGAACTTAGTAAATTATACCACATCAACACCTTGTTTCGTATTAGATACTTACCTACATTAACGGTTACCGCTAAAATGTCTAAATAACAAACGTATGTTTATGTCTAGAAACTTAGTAAATTATACCACATCAACACCTTGTTTCGTATTAGTTACTTACATTAACGGTTACCGCTAAAATGTCTAAATAACAAAGTAGGTACGTTTGTTGATAACGTGATAAAGTCGTTTATGTCTAGGTACTTAGTAAATTATACCACATCAACTCCTTGTTTCGTATTAGGTACCTACTTCCAAACGGTTACCGCCAAAATGCAATAAGTAGCTAATTATAGTTATTTGACACACTAATAGAATTAAAACTTTCTTTTATTATTATATTCAAACATCATGGTTATAAAATACAATAATTAAACAAAATAGGTAAGTACAATACATGATACTTACCACGAAATTATCGTCCGTTTCGGGTCAACAAAGCTCTGTATTCTACAACCGTCTAGCGGATGACTGATGCGCCCGCGAGGGGAAATTTCACAGTTAAGTACCTTAATTCATAATCGTACGACAATTTTTTGTTTGACGACGTAAGTATAATCTTTATGACTATTTTCTGATGACTTAACAGGTAACATTTTTCAATTTCAATTTAAGTAAAATGGTGTAATTACCGAAGCTATAAAAGTTTGAACGTATCTCAGAAGGATTATGTAACATTATACATCAATACCAATATAAGCAAAAATGGTTCAAACGTCATTACAAAATAAAACTGGGCCAAGTTGAAATGGTTCAACCGACCAGGCCTCTTATTAAAATGGAAGCAAAATGGTTCAAGCGAAGTAGCCTATCTTTATTACGTAATGCAAAAATGTCTCAAGCGACAAAACCATGTAGTCGAGCAAAAGGTCAAATGTCTTAACGCGCATTGGTCATTCAAAATAGTTGTAGGAAAAATGAATCAACCGACGTATGAAAAATTCTGGGTCTAGTCTAAGTTACCAACTACAAAATATTGCTCAAATTTTGTGGCGGTTAGACCATAGACGTCCAAAATGAGAGCAAAGTTAGTGTGGGGTTCAAGCGCCAAAAATATGCGCATAAAAATTTGAAACCTAATTCAAACGACGCAGAAAAAATCGCTGGTTCCAAATATGTATATAACTCAATATCGCAAAAAATGTCGCTTAGACCAATTAGCCTTATAACCGTCGATATATTAGTCTATGACAGCGATGGCCCTAATGTCGCCATTTCTCAAGCGTGAAGTAGCCTAATGTCGCCGAATTTCAGTTGTAGTTACTTAAAGTAGCCCAAACATCAAAATATCAATATGAATAAATAAAATGTAGTTTTTATCAACTTATTTGAGGTTTATAACGCACACTATTTCTATCGGCTATACATAAACGGTGGGAGGATAATAATGTACAGTCATCCACCCTTGCCTGTACATGTTCTAGTTTTCCTGTGCTTTCCAGTTACATGGCTTGACGCATTTTTTCGCTTGGTCGCGAAATTTGAAGTGGTAGAAACATAACCATTCTGGGTTTCGTTTCGATCGAGCCTGAGAAGTACTGCGCCCACGCGATACTGAACGCCGATTGTTATAGTCATTGTGCCTTGGCCTTGACCTTGATCTATCTAATTCATCCAACTTTGTGGTTATCTTGGCTATCTCTGCCATAATGCTGTTTATATCCGGAGTTCAGACCTGCGCAATTTCAGTAACGCAAGGCCGAGTCGTCTCTGTAATTTTGTCAGCGCATCATGCCAAATTCTCTAAGTCATAGCAATAGTATATACATGTATAAAAAATCAACTAATAGAATAACGTTAAAATGTAGAGAACTCAGACAAATAGATATGGAAGAACAGTGTAAGAAATTTGGCGTTACGAATGCTTATAGACCGCAGACTAGACTTAGGACTTAACACTTACTTAGCATTCATAGATTTAGAAAAAGCCTTTAAACAGTGGGATAGCAGCTAGGGCTGCTATCCCACTGTTTAAAGGCTTTTTCTTGCCCAGCTTAGACACAACCATGTTGAACTTGGTTTCGTCTCCCATTTTCTGCGGCGCAAGTATGGCCTCGGTGCGGACGAACCATACCCGTGGCTGGTCTGTCCAAAAATCCGGTATCTTGGATTTTAGCGAGATTGCTAGCAAATCTGGTTTCTCTTCCATCCCATCCGGTTTTTGTTCCACTGGCGTCATGGCTGACGGTGCTGCAACTTGCGGTACCTACTGGGTTTGACATCGCGAATTAATCACTTTTCTTTTTCAGAAATGTTCACTTTTGTCGGGTCACCACTGTACGGAAGAGCTTGGTGGGTATTTATATGTATGAGTATGTTTATGTAAGGTGAGTATTCCTGTGTGTATAGATCTTCAGCACCAACTCCGTATCAAATAAAACATACTTTACGAAACACACAAATGTCTTTTATTTCGCACAACTTGGCGTGACAGAGTTACAGAGGCGACTGCCCGTGTCGGGGGGGAACGCGGGTCAGTCGTACCTAATTTGCTTACGTTAACAATATGTATAATGTCGCTACAGGCCCTTAGCATTTAATCACTCCCTTGTACAGTGGGGTTAGTAGTGTAGGGCTGCTATCCCGCTGTTTAAAGGCTTTTTCTAAATCTATGAATGCTACGTAAGTGTTAAGTCCTAAGTCTAGTCTGCGGTCTATAAGCATTCGTAACGCCAAATTTCTTACACTGTTCTTCCATATCTATTTGTCTGAGTTCTCTACATTTTAACGTTATTCTATTAGTTGGTTTTTTATACATGTATATACTATTGCTATCGTTTTTATTCCTATAAGTTCTTCTCTCTAACATTATATCTATTATATCTTGGCTAAGCCATGGTTTTCTAGGAACTATTTTCTCTTTTCCTAAATATTTATCTGCGTTAGTTTTTATTGAGTCCTTTAAATTATTCCATCTTAAGTCTACATTTTCTATATTAGACTTAAAGTCTTCACTATTCTTAAAATCAACGGAAACTGTAGAGACAAATATTAAGACATTAATGAGCTGTGTAACTGAAACTCCAAACAAAAGAAAAGTAATGGTGACTAGTTCAGAAAAAATGCTTAAAAACGAAATCTAGTAGCGTAGATGAATTTCGCGAGAAGAAAACACTTGGATTTTGTCGAGAACACGACTGCTCCTGGTGTCACCCTACTTATACCATTATTACTACTGTTTAAGCTCTTACATAATCCTGACTGAGAGGTTGCATCCGTGCTTTGTTAAGCTTACAGCTGATTTTCAACTATGTTTAGCTAACTTATATCAACAAAGTGATAAAAAGCTTTTAATAGAGGTACTCTATGCGGTACATTGCCATGTCAAAGTGCCAACATTATTTAGAAAATAAAACTTATATGGCCGAAATGGTAGCTTTTAGTGGTAAGACAATATCGCTGTTATAATACACCTTCATGGAGTTGTAGTCTCAAGTAACACGGTGCATCATGGTGCGTCATGGTGCGTCACGGCGCGTCATGGCGTGTCATGGCGCGTGACGGGGCGTCACATACAGACATACTTGTCGCGGTGACGACACAAAACGTTATGTTCTCTTACGATGTTTGATTGATGTTCTGCATTTGAGTTTGTGACTTTAATGCCACAAGCTCGTGCTGACTGCATTATTTAAAAAGGAAAATAAGTTTCAATCCGGCTGTTCAGATACTCTCACGACGTGTTGACTTTAGGACGCTCACACACTGAATGCGCCGTTCATCCGAGATGGTTGCCGGCTCGACTCAGTGAAACGTATCAAACTACCGACGTCAAAATTCTGGCTGTTAGCGATAAGCAGCACTTTTTCTACTCACTTTATTTCAGTACTTTTCATTAGCTACGACACATCTATATACAGTTGATCTGTGTGAGTAGCTTGAGTGGTAACAGTGTTGGGTATAAAGCCGTCGGATTATGAATTAAATAAAGCAACAGAGAAGTGCGAAAGTTCTCGACGTGCAGTAATGTGCTCTACCTATATCAGAAAAAGCCGCAAACTTTTACAAACTGATGAAGTTCCCGCCAGTTAACAACAACATAGAAACAAGTCCAATCACGCGTTATTAGCGAAACAACTCCATCAAATTTAATGATTGATATAAAAGAGAACACTCACCCGTTTATTCCGATGATACTCACATTGTTTTTAAAGATAATTATTAGCGTATCGTTTTTGTAGCGGATACTACAACACGGCGGTACGTTAAAATCAAGATCTGCTAACGATCCATCAAACTGCGCACATTTAACAACTTCCGTTTAAATATTATTGTCAATAAATAAAATGATGTGGCACTTATCACAGTCATTAATAAATAATTTTCAGAATTGCCCTGCGTCCTCTACTTTGCAGAAAGTCTTAGTCGCGCTCCCGTACTTCTGTCTTAGTGTATAATAAATAATATCACTTTCAGGCTGTGCTCACGTTTAAATGTTATTAAGTCGAGCCAATTCATATTCAAATTATTTATTCACTAAGGTTATAAGAAAACGCATATCAAATTGATATTTATAGATGAAATTAGCTTTTAACTTATAAATGAATAGGTTGGAGAAAGTTACCTTCTCTAATATTTTAAAGGATTAAATTTGTCTTTTCTTGAAACGATTTCATGATTTCGGTATCACGGCCAACTGGTGGCATCTTACTTACGACAGCTGTATACACTATGTAGACACACAAACAATTCACTCATGTATGAATCATACTCAACAGGAAATGTGAAGAATTCACCTTATGCGTCTAGCATTACGCACTACTCAATAGTATCAATTACCTAGTTTATTAGACAGTTGTTACTCTTGCTGTTACTATGCATACTCACAGAATTATTCTTTAGTGTAAGAGTTAAGTTGTATTACTATTACACTAGATTACGAATGCCTTACAGTTTAAGCATTAAATGTAACAAAATTTTGTTCTGTATTCAATCTATTATCGTCTGCTAGCAAGAACAAAAGCAAATGTAAGCCTCGAGATCGACAAAACACTTTTATAAAACAAATTTGAAATTTAAATCGACATTGACCTAATAAAATAAGCTTCTCCGTTTAGGTGCTCCGTGTGTTTCTCCGCATCGATGTCATTGTGGAGAAGACGTCGATAGCCTCGGACACCATGGGCTATCCTGCAGCAGAAGCGCTGGTAGGATTCCTCGTCATGCTCACCTAAATGACATAATCCGTCGTGCTCTTGTCGCGTCTGGTGTACCAGCTGTACTTGAACCAAATGGTTTGGTACGCGACGACGGGAAGAGACCTGACGGTATGTCACTGTTGCCATGGAAAATGGGTAGGCCTTTGGTGTGGGACGCAACCTGCGTAGACACCCTCGCGCCATCCCATGTTCCAAGCTCGGGAGGTCATGCTGGCGCTGCTGCTGCATCTGCGGAAACCCTCAAACGGCGCAAATACAGTAATCTAGTAGCTAATTACGTATTTGAGCCGTTTGGGGTGGAAACGCTAGGCTCATGGGGTCCGAGCGCTCGTTCTCTATACCGAGAAATATCTAAACGGTTAGTCGACGTCGCACGTGACCAGAAGGCTGGTTTATTCTTTGCTCAGAGAATCAGCATTGCCATCCAGCGTGGCAATGCTGCCAGCCTTCTGGGCACGTTACCCGATGATATTGATGCGGAGGCATTCTACGACGCCTAAACACACCTGTACATATGTATCTATTTTTACTCTTTATTTTTAGTTTTATGTACATATATATTTTTAGACAGTATGATTATTTAAGATAGTCATGTATATAGTTATAATTAATCATCTGCAATGTACCTTATAATTTAATGCAATTTAATTAAAAGTTTATATTCCGATACAATATTGGCGATACAGCTTTGAAGTATTTACTCGGAAGAGCGCTCGCTTTGTAAATAGTTTTAGCGCTCCAACATTAGCACTTAAATCTAAGAGCAATTTGAGGTAGCGGGCGCCCGTGCTCTTACCCTGTATGAAGGATTGTACTAAGTATTGAAACATTTCAACCACGTACATTGTGAAGCTTGTAAGTTATGTTAGAAAGGTATTCCATCTACATGGCTTAATATATTAATAAAGAATCAGATTTGTTTATGGAGACACTGTCTGTCGCTGGTCTCTTTTTGTCTATGAGCCTTCCCTTCCTCCCTTTTTGGTCATGGCTTCATCTCTGTGTACACGTCTCAGTTTGCCCAGTGTTAAGTTATTGTTAAATGCAATTTTACCCAAGCTATCAATAGTTCTTAAACAAAAAGGTTGTTAATCTTGAAGATTAAAAGACTTTTTGCTCCTGGTGAGAAATATATTTTATTTAACATCTCCCCATTGTCTGCTGCTAGACACCACTGCTGTATCCTCGGCCTCTGACAATTTAATAGGTTATGGGCCCAGAGTATTCGCAGAGCTAGTACCTAAAGAATTGTTTGTCAGCGCGAGAAATAAAAATAAAATTTATACGGTAATTCACAAATTCGACTATGGAAGCGACTCGGAATGAAAATGGCGCCGGGAGCAATGACCTTATGAATGTCGGCGCAAGCGGTTCTTTTTACAACATTGAAAATTTGCTTGGTGTTATAAATTACACAAATTGGAAGTTTATAATGCGGATGGCATTAACACTGGAAACTTTATGGGACTGTGTGGAAGGTACGGACATGGATCCGATGCGAAATCAACGTGCACTCGCTCGTATTTGCATGTGCATTCATTCATCATTGTATCAATATGTACGAGAAGCAAAGACTGCAAAAGATGCCTGGAGAATGTTATCAAGCATATTCGAAGATAAGGGATTGTACAGGCGTGTCCTTTTGTCTCGTCAATTGCATCAAACTGAATTTAAGAGCTTTGCTTCAATGAGCGAGTACATTAATCAAGTAATGACGTTGGTCCAGCAATTATCAGATATTGGCAAGTCGATAGAGGATGCCGAAGTTGCGGATATATTACTAAGCGGACTGCCAACGGAATACGATGTCCTTGTATCTAATCTGGAGACTGCGTGTATTAGCGGCAATCTGACAACTGAGCTCGTTCGCACGCGACTGTTACAGGAAGAATTTAGGAAAGTGAACAGTGATAATAATAATACGGCTTATATTGCTAAAAGTAAAAATAAAATAGTGTGTCATTATTGCAAAAAGGCAGGCCACATTAAAGCGAAGTGTTATAAATTTAAACGTGATAATATTGGTGAACGTTCTGTCAAAACGTTTGTAACCTCAGAAGTCGCTTTAATTAGCTCAACGGACTGGATTGTAGACAGTGGCTGCACATCATATATGACGAACAATAAAATGCATTTAATGGACTTTAAGCCTAGTAAAACGAGTGTATGTATAGCAAATAATGACAAATTGTCAAGCGTCGGCTCAGGTAAAATTCACATTTTATTTAACAATAATAAAAGTGCAGTTGTCGATACTATGTTGGTACCAGATTTATCCACAAATCTATTATCTGTTAGTAAACTTGTTAAAGTAGGCTTTACTGTGGTGTTCGACAAGGGTGGTTGTCACTTGTATAGGACATGTCAAATTAATGGGGATAGCTTTGGGTATGCTAGAAATATCAACGGTATCTACAAATTAGATTGTATTGTCAATAGGGTTTTGCACGTGGAGCATTCTTCACCTTCTCTAACTGAAGTGCAGGGAAGAGAGAGTGCGATGGTAGCAGCTGTACCAGCTTGTATCTGGCACAAAAGGCTTGGTCACCTGGGTTATGCTGGTATGTGTGCTCTTCGGAAAGCGAATCATTTTAAGTTTCAGGACAGTGAAGATCAACTGAAAAATTGTGTGGTATGTTTTGAGGGGAAGCAGGTAACTAAACCATTTCCTTCAAGCACAACGCGTGCCACTCAACCGCTGGAACTGGTTCATTCTGATGTGGCTGGACCGATGAGCAGCTGCAGTTGGGGCGGTGCTCGATACCTTTTGACATTTACTGATGACTATAGTAGGAAAAGTTGGGGATACCTTGTTCGGAATAAATCTGAGGTATTGTCAGTTTTTATTCAATTTAAGACTCTAGTAGAGAAACAATCCGGCTACCCTTTGAAGTGTCTTAGGACAGATGGAGGCGGTGAGTACTGTAATGGCAAATTTGAGGCATTCTTGCGTCATGAGGGAATTGTTCATCAGACAACAGTTCCGTACTCCCCCTCACAGAATGGAGTCGCCGAGAGGCTTAATAGGACTCTGATGGAGAAGGCGCGTTGCATGTTGCAGGAGTCTGGTCTCTGCCAGCGCTATTGGGGAGAGGCGGTAATGTCCGCAGTATATTTGAAAAATAGGTCCCCTTCTGTTGCTGTGGCAGGATTAAAGACACCTGAAGAGGTTTGGACCCGTTCAAGGGTTGAACTAGGTCACCTGCGTGTATTCGGTTGTATTGCCTATTCATTAATACCAGAGCAGAAAAGGACTAAACTTGATGCTAAATCTAAACGATGCATCTTTGTAGGTTACAGTGACACTACCAAAGGATATAGGCTTGTCGACCCTTTAGTGCCTCATAAGGTGTTTTTGGCAAGGAACGTGGTATTTTTAGAGACTGAATTTTTAAAGCCTGATGGAAATAAGCCAAATAGCTATAATTTTTATGAATATGACTGTAGTACTTATTCTTATAACCAGTCTTCTAATAATGTAAATGATAATTTTAATGAAAATGACATTAATAATGATAATATATTATTAAATGAGAATAGTAATAATGACAGTCTTTCTGACCAAGATTTAACTGTGGTTTCAGCTCCTAAGTCGGAGTACACAACTGGTGATGAAGTGCTAAGTCCAGAGTTACCGGACACCATTGATTGTGTAAGTGACACATCATTGCAGTCTGAGGGGTGGACACCTGCAGGGGAAGAAGCCGTGACTAGTCGTGAAGGTTCAGTGACCGTCACTAGGCGACCCGCTAGGAATACCCGTGGTAAACAGCCAGACAGGTATAAAGACTATGATATGTCATTGTTAGTTCAGGGTGATTCTGACCCTGTGAGCTATGCGGAAGCTATTTCTTCATCTGATAGTGAAGAATGGCAGGCAGCTATGCAAAAAGAGTATAATGCTCTTATTAAAAATAATGTATGGAAGCTTGTAGACCGGCCTAACCACCAAAATATAGTTAAGTGTAAATGGGTCTACAAAACTAAACAGAACTGTATGGGTAAGGACAAATTTAGGGCACGTTTAGTAGCACGCGGTTTTTCACAACAGTATGGTGTAGATTATAATGACACTTTCTCACCTGTCGTCCGCCACAGTTCTATGAGAATTTTATTTGCATTAGCTAATGACCTAAAAATGAACATAGATCACCTAGATGTAGAAACTGCCTTTTAAAATAGTGACTTAGATGAGCATATTTTCATGGAACAACCGGAAGGTTTTGATACCGATAATGATAAGGTATGCCTGTTGCAAGCATATATGGTTTAAAACAAGCAAGTAGAATGTGGAACTTGAAAATGCATCAATTGTTAACCAGTAATGGCTTCACACAAAATAAAAGTGAACCATGTGTGTATATTAAGAAACATAATAAATGTATAACTATAATTGCACTATATGTTGATGATTTTTAAATATTCAGTAACAGTGACATAACTAAAAA
Organism: Euclidia mi; assembly: GCA_944739405.2. Taxonomy (NCBI): domain Eukaryota; kingdom Metazoa; phylum Arthropoda; class Insecta; order Lepidoptera; family Erebidae; genus Euclidia; species Euclidia mi. Next base: position 4,225,829 of record OX123187.2, on the reverse strand, counting down.
TGAACTTTGTAACTTGCTTGAGCGTGAATTTAATGTTAAAAACTTAGGGACATTAAAAACATGTCTAGGTATGAATGTAACATATGATAAGGACAATGGCATACTTACTTTGGATCAATCTGACTATATTAAAAGATTATTATTAAGGTTTGGAATGCAAGATTGTAAAGCAGTATCTACTCCTATGGTATTAGGGAATAAATTATGTAAACCTCAAGGTAAATGTCTAGATGAAAATGTACATAGGTATAGAGAGTTACTGGGTTGCTTGATGTATCTATGTGTGTGTACAAGGCCTGATATGAGTTTTGCTTGTAGTCAACTAAGTCAGTTTACTCATGGCTTTGATGAGTCTCATTGGCTTGCAGCTAAACGAACATTGCGATACTTAGCAGGTACGATAAATTATAGACTATGTTTTTATAGGAACTGTAATTTAACCTTAACTGCTTATGCAGATGCTGATTGGGTCAACGATATAGTTGATAGAAAGTCTTATACTGGCTATGTGATTAAGTTAGGCATAAATACCATTAATTGGGAGTCTCGTAAACAAAAATGTACAGCACTATCCAGCACTGAAAGTGAGTACATAGGTATCACAGAAGCACTAAAAGACCTATGTTTTATTAAAAAAAAATTGTCTGAGATTTTGGATAAGAAATTAGAAATTGTCTTGTATAATGATAACCAAAGTGCTCACAAATTATTGGAATCTAAAGAATACTGCCACAAAAGAACCAAACATATAGATTTAAGATATCATTTTGTGAAGGATTTGATTCAGAATGGCTTTGCCAAAGTAAAGTACTTATCGAGTGATCAAATGATAGCAGATGTGCTCACCAAACCGTTAAGCTCTGTAAAACATGTGAAATGTATAACACAAATGAATGTAAAATGTGACTAAAGAGACTAAGCAGATATAAATGTATTATATAATTATGTAATAATTGATTTATTTTAATGGTGACCTGAAAATGCATGTAATTATCTGTGTGAAAGATTGTTTGTATAATGTTGTTTCTTTGTTTTTGGCAAACTTATTATTATTGTGTATTGTAAGTTTTTTTTTGTGTGTGCATGTCATGGATTGATGTTGGTATGACCATGTAGAATAGAATAAGGGGAAGTGTTAGAAAGGTATTCCATCTACATGGCTTAATATATTATAATAAAGAATCAGATTTGTTTATGGAGACACTGTCTGTCGCTGGTCTCTTTTTGTCTATGAACCTTCCCTTCCTCCCTTTTTGGTCATGGCTTCATCTCTGTGTACACGTCTCAGTTTGCCCAGTGTGAAGTTATTGTTAAATCCAATTTTACCCAAGCTATCAATAGTTCTTAAACAAAAAGGTTGTTAATCTTGAAGATTAAAAGACTTTTTGCTCCTAGTGAGAAATATATTTTATTTAACATCTCCCCATTGTCTGCTGCTAGACACCACTGCTGTATCCTCGGCCTCTGACAATTTAATAAGTTACACGTGTACATGTTTGTATACTTTGGAGCCAAGTCGCAGTGAAGGTGAACTCAACAAGCAATCGCGGTTAGTAAACTTTCCACACAAAAGTGTTTTGTGTGTCGCAGGGGAATTCTCTGGGACCGCATCACTTTCGCCAGCTTTTTATAATGTAACTTGACACCGCTGTACAATTTAGTCATAAAACTACAAAGAAAATGTAATATTCTACGGATATCTATAAATATACGTATCAATAAATATATGGCAACACAAAAGTCAGGCTCGTCGCATAAACAACTGTTTTATCCGATATATCAAAGTGGCAACCAATATATCCACAGCTTGTTAATATTGTCCTCGGGAGTATATCGTCGCCGCGTCATGTCTCAGTAAAGCCAACGACACAGGCGGCGCGCCCTAAGTACTTCAAAGTGTAACACAAGTAAAACGCTTTCCGTCATATTTGAGACATATAGGATTTCACGTGTTGGCGGAGATACTTATAGTTTTACTTTATTGTATTGATTCGGTAGTGACTTGTGGATACGACTCGCGGTTTGTCAACTGGCCTAGTTATCTGCGACCCTTTGGATGTGGTATAACAACTTTTGATGTAATGTTACTAATTCGAAGAACGTTTAAGAAAATAATCAATTTGTATAATATTATTGTTATTTATTGAATATTTATTTGCGATAACAACATTTACGCTATTGATCAAAAGGTATAATGTTCATTTGATGTAATGTTCAGGTGGTATAACATTTATTTTACTGAATATTCAAGTGGTGTAATGTAATGCAGAAAAGAAACCATTGTAAATATTTTCAGTATTTTATTTTGAAAAAAAAAAACCACTTAGACTAATCGTGAATTAAATGCGATCGCTTGAAGTAAATCTAATTCTGTGTAAGTTTCAAAATTACGTAATATGGTCTCAATGTGGACATCCTTTTAAATTGACATTCAATAATATTTTCTGACATTTTAAATATATGACATTTTATTGTTTAAATTTTTATTATTTTTACATATTGTTTGCAACATGTATTTTACTATGTATTAGCATGTAAAGTTGTGAGTACGATGTGGGCATTATTAAACATATAAACAAATAGTTGTGGCAACCTGTCTGATGGCTTAGGCTGACATGCTTATGCATACACCTTCTGATGGCGTGGAGGCATAGTGATACAGATCGTGCTGGCTCCCTCAATCAAGGTTGAGCCGTTACGATTGCTGTTGAATGCGGGCCAGCAGTGGGCCGAGTCAGTCAAAAGTGTCAGATGATTTCCTGTATTGTAGGTACTTGCATACTAAACCCTTTTTTTGTCTGGACTTTAAAAGATGAAGAAAAGACTAAAGAAATTGAAGTGACAAAAAAAAATCAATGACTCTGAGTTTGTTTCGGCCTTGCTTCTCAAGAAGTCATTTAGCTAGGAAAAGCCGGCATCATCTAGAATAGGGTTTTGACATGTATAAGTGTTGTAAACAACCAAAATGCAGAAATAAATATGTCTTCATGTCTTTATGTCTTCTTAGTACACATCTTTTTCTGTTTTGAACTAGGTTCTCCATAATAAAGATTGACAATAATATTTAAGAAGTAATTAAATGGTTAAGCAATTATAAAATTTGGTAAGCCACAAAAAACAGCATTAAAATAATAGCTTATTATTTTGCGAGTGACTAATAACTTAAAAGATGACTAAATGTTTGCAACTAATAAAATAAGTTGCTAGCGATTAAATATTTTCGCGACTATTATATCATTATTACCTACTCTAGTGAAACATTAGTTTAAATAAAATTAGTGCATTTGAATATACGGTCAAATGACATTATTTCAAAGAAATAAATATGCTAAATAAAAATTTACCAATGAATTATTCGGTCAAATGAATAATTATACGAAATGACTTTATTGTAACTAAAATTAGCCGGAGCGATTTTCGACAAAACGTTGTTATACCAAACAAGGGTGAACCTTTGGATGCTCGCACACTTTTTGCGATTTATTCCTAAACATTTATTCAAAACAAGCTACTATCTCTCTGTAGTTTGGCTTCAGAAAATTAATACGCTCACAAGAGTAGCGCCAGTGTAGATTCGAATTATCAACCGACAGTGGCGTAGCTAGCCCTATTTTTGGATGGGTGGCACCCCAAAAAGGGTGGCACCCGGGGCGGACCACCCCCACCGCCCCCCCCTTCCTACGCCACTGTCAACCGAGTTTTTAGAATGCAAATCAAGAAACGCACAGCGGATTCAGATTCGAAGTTTAGAATGAAGTCTTACAGAATCACACAGCAGATGCGAATGAAAATAGGTGTTTTCACGAGGAAATTGCTATCTAACCTTCAGAGTTTGTGTCAGCAACGTAAGGATGTAATGCTGTTTCTAAGCCTAAGCTGTTCGTACAATATCAAAAATATTCGGTATAAACTTGCAATTTTAAAGGTGTAAACCGTACGCAAAAGTAATCTTTTTTTTTTTACTTCTCTTGTATTGAATATCTTCGTACAGAAAACTAAACAAATAAATAATGAAAAATGGACACAGTGACCACCCACTAACAAAACATGTATTGTTAGACCGCGTGATGAAATCTATTATCTTTCGTGAAAATAACGACACTGGTAGTTGCGAGATAGGAAGACAACGTGTAACTAATTACTGTTTCAGAATTTAAAAATAAAGATAAATTGAAAATACTGTGATAAATAAAAGAGCGTGCGTTGAGATCAAACGTATATTTTCAACTGGTTTGTACGATTGCGCGCTTAGCGGCTAAACCTTAACGGTTAAACCTACCCACTAATACATATTATAATATGTAACACCTTCACCCTTAATATACACCTTCACACTTATAACTAATACATAAACAACTTATTTCTAAACATAATTACTACTTATAACAATCATCTATACCGTATCGTCTCACTGGTTTACGGACACGGTGAATATCACTCGATTCGTTTGGCACATTATTGTTCGAGCCAAGATCATTTATTTTAGGCACACTGGGCATGCTAGACGTTGGTGGAGTTGCTGTTAATACCGCGTCAGTGCCATCAGCTGGTGCTGATGTGCCACCGGCTGCCATCGCGCCACCCGCACCGCCCGGTGCGACGCCGACGCTGGTCTGGCTATCGTCATTTGTGGGGAACATTAGCGAAGGACGGAATCGTTTTACAGGTCTTTCATTTACCCTGTGAATATCACAATGATTACGTGTTAAGTTTACTATATTAGTTACATCTTTCGACACTCTCAGCTTTAGTTGGTCGACATGTCTGTGTTCCTCGGTTCCTTTGATAGATCTGACTTTGTAATTCGTATTGCCTGTCTTATCGATGATTGTCCCTGCCGTCCACTTATCTATACCACGATACTCTCTAAACCAGACCTTGTCACCCACCGCGAATTGTCTAATTACCCCTTCGGCGGATGATTTTATTATTTTACTTTCTTTCTGGTCCGGTTTTAAACAATCTAGACGCATGCGCAAATTGCGTCCTATACCCTTTTTTGCTGGACTTTCACCGGTTGTGTAGTGTGGTGTATTTCTATAAGCTAGTAGGAATCTACATAAGGAAGCGTGTATGTCTGTTTTAGACCTAATTGCCTTTTTAATGTTGCGTTTGCATATTTTTACGGCGTTTTCTGCCGCCCCATTCGACGCTGGGTGATATGTGGCTGAAAAAATATGTTCGATTCCATTGGTATTTAGAAATAGTTTGAACTCAGTACTAAAAAATGGAGGACCATTATCACTAACTACCTGTTTCGGCAAACCGAATCTGGCCCACATTTCTCGCAAAACCTTTATTACAGCTGTCGCTCTAGTGCTATTCATTTTTATTGCCTCTATCCACTTCGAATGAACATCAACTACAATAAGGTACGTTTGCCCCTCTATTGGTCCTAAAAAGTCTATGTGTATCCTGGTCCATGGATGATCTGGCCACGACCAGAGGCGTGGTGCGTGCGCCGGAGGCGCTTCGGATACCGCAGCGCACACTGTGCAGGCACGGCACGCGGCTTCTACCGCTTCGTCTATACCCGGCCACCACACATAGCTCCGAGTTTTGTTTTCACTACACCCATATGACCCTCATGAAGTTCTGTAAGCACTTTAGCCCTGCAAGAGTTTGGAATTACGACCCTATGTCCCGACATTACACAACCTAATTCTGTATACAATTCATTTTTCCTATTGACGTATGGTTTTAATTCCTTCATTTCAACATTGCCCGGCCAACCATCATTAATGTATCTAACTAGGGGAGAAGGAGGTAAGACGGGGCAGCGGGTAAGTCGGGGTACCCAGCTAAATTCACAGTTCAAACTGACCTATCACGCTCGTTCATTGATTGTTCGATGCGCCACAATGGTACTTGTCAGTCACCCGGTGGTTAATGGTTCGCAAGTGCACACGTGTCGAAAAAATTCAAAAATAGTGTTTTACTGCAAGTTGTTTCTCATATTTTCCTCTAGTTTGACACGTGATTGCCGTTTGTTAAATAACGCTAACTGGTGAGGTGTTTCTGTAATTGACGCTTAAACTAACCTATAATAAGGTAAGCATTTTGTTTCCTTAAGATTGTTAACTGTTTTTTTGTTTTGTTTTTATTGCTAGAAAATGGCTCTGCAGGCAAGATGGGGTAACTGGTAGTCCTTATTGCCTCCCAATGAGGAAAAATTTGCTTTTGCTTGATTTTCGTAAAAACACTTTTGTTTTTGTGTGCTTATTACAGTTTTCTTTTTAGAATGGTTCGTGACAACAAACGCACCACTAACAGGGACACGCCATGTATGTTTTGTCAGGAAGTATATTCCGTTTTCATTGAAGGGTATATCATGCTCACTATGTAGAAAATGGTCTCATAATAGCTGCGCGGGAATAGATGATGATGATGATGACGAAGTCATCCATATCTGCGAGTTCTGCCGGCCCAAATAATCATCTTTATCTGTAATCATTCTCATCACCCCAGCTTACCTCAGGGGGGTGCCCCATCTTACCACCACCATGGGGCAAGACGGGGCAAAATACCTTTTGTTTATTTTAATTTTTTTCTCTTAAATGTGTAACTGAATGTGCCTAATGACGCCAAAGATTAGAAGAGTAATAATTAGTTGTTAGTAAAAAAAAATATAATTGTTTAACTATGTAATTTTTTATATTATTGACCTTTAAAGCTTAAGTACCCCATCTTGCCACCCTCTCCCCTACTCTGCTCAAAACGGTATCTGAAGCCGTTTCTTTTTTTAATTTACAGGAATCTAGGAGTGACGCTTCTGAGGCAAAATGTAATTATGTTTGTTCTGGGGTATCTAATTCTTCCTTACAAGCACCTTCCTTATGCTTACTAATCAACCTAGACAAAGCATCTGCCGTATTCTTATCCGTGCGAATGTATTCTATATTGAAATGGTAAGCTGACAATTTAATGGCCCATCTTTGTAGTCGACTAGCGGCCGTGTTGGGAACACCCGACTGCGGTCCAAAGGTTGTGACTAACGGTTTGTGATCCGTACGTAAACTTTCTACCAAATAAGTATTGATGGAATTTATCCATTGCAAATATGATCGCGAGGGCTTCTTTATGAATTTGACTATAGTGTTGCTCGGCTGCAGTGAGCGAGCGCGACGCGTAAGCGACCACTCGCTCGGCGTCCGCCCGCGCGAGCTCGCATCGCACGTCATGTATGCTCTCCAACGACATATCAAAATGTCTCAGTACCTCTACCACCAGTTTACCGGCCGCTAATCGCTAGCGTCGTAGGTAAATTATTTGTATGAAAACTTGAACAGCGCTCCAAGCGGTTACTCAATGAACTAAATGCCGTACCACAAGCACTGTAGATTACGAGATGTAAACAAACGAACGAAATCTACACGATAGCAAGTTACGTTTTCTTCTGTAACCATACAAAATGGTACCATGAGTCACAATTTGACAGACGCTAGTAGAAAATACGATGGCAAGTGTAGAAACGTAACTCACTAGCATTTAGAGCAGTGAAATCTATTGTTTACATTATATTTTACCTCGTTTTGTAGACGATTAACAGTAAATAACTAGAACTTATTTGTCGATAAAAAAAATAATAGAACTCATTTATTATATTAATTTCTTTATTTTTTTAACGTTTTTTATAGATAAAAAATATAATTTACTATTAAAAGTATTAAAGATACGCTTCTATGGTTTGTCTTACTAAGCTGTCAAAGAGCAAAATTTGGCTGATTTTGTAAGTTTAAAGTTAAAAATAATTTCATTGACATACCCACCTTGCCATAAATACCGCCAATATCTAATTAAAATTGTGACACACATGTCCTCACTGAACTTCTTAATACACTAACTAACTGAACGCACATTACACTACAAACGTATTTCAAACTCGCCACCACCATAAAACAAAAGAAATACCAAATATCTACAAATTTATATTGACGAGATTGACGACAATAACAAAAATGTAAGGAGTAAAAGTTCAAGTGCTACAAAATATCACAAGTAACCAACCAACCGTTAACCTTTGTATTTAGCCGGATTATATCTTGGTACTAGAGGTCCTTTACTGTCACACTAATTCTAATATAAACAAAATGTTGACATCTAACCTTGACTCTTTCTCGTTTCTTAATATTGATAAAGAAAGGAACAAAACATAAGAGTGAAGCTAGCAAACAATTACGTCTTGCCAACATAACAAGCTAAGAACGATAGTAGCTATCGTGCTTACATTAACGATTTTTTAATGCTTTGTCAAACCTGTCGTACGGACGGTATAGAAATCTATTTGACCTACGCTATATTGCCTGCAATCAGCAAAACTTTTGAAAAGGTTATTTTGCATCAGTTAGAGAGCCACTTTCTCACAAATAATTTATTGCACAGTGAGCAGTATGGCTTCACTAAGGGTCGCTCCACCGTTGATGCCGGTGTAACTCTATTAAAACATATCTTTAACGCTTGGGAAAATTCGAAGGATGCCATTGGTGTTTTTTGCGACTTGTCAAAGGCTTTTGATTGTGTTGAACATGATACACTTTTACGTAAACTCAACCATTATGGTATTCGAGATAGCGCACTCAATCTTGTTGCCAGTTACCTTAGAGATAGAGTTCAGTATGTAGATGTTAGTGGAAGTAGGTCTCAAGGTTTGCCAGTGGGAATGGGCGTTCCACAGGGCTCTATTCTTGGTCCGTTTCTTTTTTTAATATATATTAATGACTTGCCATTCTTTGTTAGAAATCTATGTGATATTGTTCATTTTGCTGACGATACATCACTTATTTTTAAAGTTGATCGTAATACAAGTAACATTGACAGCGTAAATAATTCTCTTGCGCAAGTACTACATTGGTTCACGACAAATAATTTGCTACTCAACTCTGGCAAAACAAAATGTGTGAAATTCACTTTGCCGAATGTCAAAAATGTTCTTACTAATATAATTTTAAATAACGAAACAATTAACCTAGTTGATTCAACTGTATTTTTAGGTTTAACTTTAGATTGTAAGCTTCAGTGGGGTGCCCAAATATCCTGTCTGACAGTCAAACTTAGTTCTGCAGCATTTGCAGTTAGGAAAGTTCGCCAATTCACAGACGTAGATACTGCTAGACTTGTTTACTTTAGTTACTTTCACAGTGTAATGTCTTACGGGATACTATTATGGGGTACGGCGGCCGATATTCAGACAATTTTTGTTATTCAAAAGAGGGCCATACGTGCAATATATAAGTTAGATGCTAGAGATTCTTTACGAGATAAATTTAAAGAAGTAGAAATATTTACAGTTGCATCGCAGTATATATTTGCTAATTTAATGTACGTTAAGAAAAACTTAACTCTTAACCGTAAAAATAGTGACGTGCACAAAGTGAACACAAGGAATAAGCATAAACTAGTGGGCACTAACTACCGTCTACATAAAGTTCATAACTCATTTGCGGGACTCGGTATACAATTCTTCAACAAATTACCTCTGGAAATAATGAATTTACCTCTGCACAAATTTAAAACCACTACTAGGAATTTTCTTTTAAAAAGGGGTTATTACACTATTAAAGAATTTCTAGATGACAAGACATCATGGGTCTAGTTGCTTTTTTTTAAATTCACCATTATTGTTATTTTTATGACTGTGTAAAATACTCTCTTCTTAATTAGTAACATGTTAAGTGGAGGTGCCTCGTGAACACATGATTTTTGCAGGATTTGGATATTATTACGATTTGTTGAATGTAGTTTAACATTATTTATTCCTGATCATATCGTTGTTCACTTGTCACCTTCACAAAATTCTTTCTACATTTGCATTCCTTCACGCGGTCCACTGATTTATGTTCATAATAACGATCTGGAAAATGGAGGTAATTGGCGGTCATGGTCAGTATACCAATAGATTGTTTCTTACTGCCGGTTCGTATACCGTTATCGTCATGCTCACTAAAATGTCATTTCTTGTAGTGGCGTCGTGTATCGGGTCATCCCTGTCCCTCTAATATGGCGAGAGGGATGATGGCTGGCACATGCGTCATACTCGTGAACGGGTGCTACTTGCGATGACTGGTCGATGACGGTCTTGCGGGCTGGTATTAGATTTTAATATTTAACTGCATCATTTCCATCATGGGTCTGATCACTTTCGCGGATTGCCTGCATTGTTAGGTATATATAATGTAAGTGGATGCTCCTGTTTCACCATGTCTATTCTGAGGAGACTAACCAAATGATCATCAAAAGTATTATGCTTGAGTATTATTATGTACAGTAAATATATACAAGTGATATAGAAGGTGTAACAGTTGCAGCACCTAACAAAATGTAAATTATGTGTATTATGCAAAACCTGGCGAAGAAAAAGAGTGACCGTGAGTTTTATTGCCCGTTCTTTCTCATGGTTCTACCTATTGCTTTGCGAACGTGGCAGTAAATGTAAATGTAGAGTCTTTAAGTAATTATTTTAAAAATTTATTATTTTGACGTTTATAAGCGTCACATTGTGACCCAAATGAATAAACGATTTTGAATTGAATTGAAATACGTTGCGATGCTAGCGTTTTCGTCGCTAGCGTCTTAAATATCAATACCGGCTCATGGTAGAGGTACAGAACTGCCGCACTACACAAAAGCTTTGGTGTGTGACATTGTCCATTTCCAATGTTTACCCTTCTTCAGTAAGTCATAAAGAGGGGTAATATGAGTGCTTAGATTGTTTATAAATTTGCCATAGAAATTAACCATGCCTAAAAACGATTTTAATTCCAAGACATTTGGTTGGATGCGGCATACCTAATATAGGTTTCAACTTCTCTGGATTGACGCGAACTCCGTTTTTATCTATTATGAACCCTAAATACTTCACTTGGTCAGCCATAAATTCACACTTTTCCTTCCTAATTTTTAATCCGTTCGTTTCTAGAATACTAAACACTTTTTCTACGCTACTTAAATGCGAACCCCACGATTTATTTTTTATTAAAATATCATCGTAAAAAACTACTACCTCTGGCATATTTTTAAAGAGATTTGTCATTATCTTTTGAAATATTCCTGGACTAGAAGCGAGACCATACACTAGGCGGTTGTATTTAAACAATCCCTTGTGTGTATTTATGACAGTATAGTTCCTAGAGGTTTCATTTAGAACTGATTATAGGCTTGTGACAGATCTAGCTTGGTAAAATAACGATTACCACTCAAGCCGCTAAATAAATCTTCTACTTTTGGAACCGGATACCTATCGACCAACAAAGCTTTGTTCAGTGTCACCTTAAAATCCGCGCACAGTCGTATTCCGCCGTCCAATCCGAGCGGTCGACCGGCTCAATGACGCCGGTGCGCAGCATCGCGTCCAACTCGGCATCTACGCGCGGGAGTACCGGCCGCGCGCGGCAGAAAATCGGCTGCGTCCCCTCCCGCACGTACAGCTTGACCTCTTCCCGCGTATACTTGCCCAATGTGCCGTCAAATAATTGCTCATGCCTGGAAATGATATCATTGAGTACCTTATTCTTACATGGTACTATATTATGTATTTCTATACTCCTACTCAACTTAGGGATTTCTAATAAACTCGTGCTACCCTATTTATTACATATAAATCTAACTTTTTCACCCTATTGTTAAATTCAACATTTGTCTCTAAGTATCCTATCGGATAAATAGCGGAACCATCGTAAAATTTTAACTTTAATTTACACGTTTTCAAAGGTAAATTCTTAAATAATTTAATGTATGTTGAATAGCTTATACAAGATAAAGCCGACCCTGTATCAACTTCCATTTTTACGGGTTTATTATTTATGATAATCTCCATACACACCGGTTTATAGTTTGCTAAGGACATCTGATCGACCCATTCTGCTCCTCCCCGGAGGTGTCGCCGGTGTGGTGCTCGCGCAGCCAGTGCGCCGCCCCCACAGCGTGGCTGCCGGCGCCAGCTCGGCCCTGGGTCGCCGCCGCTGCTCCACTGCGCCGCGCGCCGCCGTCCGCGTCGCGGCCGCTCGATCCGAGCGCGCGACCTCTACGTGACCTTCCCCACGCGCCGTTTGAGTTTGAATTATTCGATGTTATACGCTGATCTGATTCCTTCTTCCTGCACACTCTTCGCAAATGGCCCACTTTTGCACTGTAACTGCATTGAAAATCTTTGTACCTGCAGTTTTGTGAGCTGTGTCTGTTATCTCCGCACGCTGAACAATTTCTGATTTCTAATTTATGTATTTTCTTGCTCAATTCCAAGTCCGGAGATTGTACTCGCGAGCTCTCGACAGCTCCGGCATCCCGCTCGGCTGCCTCCAGAGTATTGGCTAACTGCAACGCTTTGTTATAGTCTAGATCATTTTCTGCAAATAACCTCTGTCGGATAAAGTCACTGCGCCGACCACACACGAACTGATCTCTTAGATTTTCTTCTAAGTTAGTTTTAAACTCACAGAACCTCGCCATCTTTTTCAAGTCAGCCACGTAGTCCGCTATCGATTCGCCTGCTACTTGCCGCCTTTGACGAAACCTGCATCGTTCTGCTAGGATTGACGGTTGTAACGTAATACTACACATATTGCGTTATAATATCTCGCAGGCGCTTAACGCCAGCTTAGCCGTTCGCAATATTACCAAATATGGTCATGTTCACTAGCCAAGGCAGTTGTGAGTCATAGGCCTATATCAATATAAGATGGGTGCGCGATCTAAGTCGATCACTTGCCCTACACACCGTCTCGCTGATGGTTGTAGTAACTACAACTACAATCCTACTTCTCTTTCTACTGTCCCGCTGTGGGTAAGCATATTCTAGTTGTCTGTGTGCCTATACGTTCTGTCTGTAGTATCTGTGTCTCCTAAGCATAACAGCCGATCTAGGGACCGCCTGTTCCTGATCGGTTGTTGTGTATTCTCTATGCTGTTTCCAGTTCTTCCTACGGGCTTACTGCACCTGTCTTCTCTCTACGGGCTACAAGCCACGAGCTGCTGGCGCCGTGCCGCTACTAGCCAGCTGCCACCCAAGCCTCCGTTCCTGCCTACGAGCTCCTACAGCCAGGCCACGGACGCCTGAGCCTGACCGCTCGGCCCACATCGACATCCTACCTGAGATCCTCCGTCTCAGTGGCGCCCAACTCTATTTGTCTCACTTCCAATTACTGCAGTTGTTCTTGTTTAGGAGGTCAGTCTTTGTAAACGAGGAGGTGCAGACATCAGCGAACCGGTACGTACTATCTAACTTGTGTGTATCTGTGTATTGCTGTCTATCTTTAATTTCTATTCTTGGATACCTATTATGTGTTATCTTACTATTGTCTAATTCAAATTTCAACTACCGATTCCCTACGTAACTGTTCGCAATTTGAAATAACCGTTTTTTATTTTTGCAAGTCACTATCTATTGTCTACATTTTTACACCGAATCGTCGTAGTTTCTTTGTAAAGCAGAACTATTGCACACGGAGGGCTGTAATATACTTACGTTCTTTTCTATCATACTTATTTTATATCATCATGAGCACTAACACTATCAAGTACTTCCTACTTAATAAAAATGAATTGGCCTACGAGGTCGCTATTCGCGGAGAGGAGCCGGCTACCTCTGTTTTAGGTTTACGGAAGCAGCTACCTAAACTACTCGAGCTGATTCCGAATGACGAAATCCTAGAGTCAGGCCTAGACATAGCAGACGACTTCAAGGGAGCTAGCCTGTCAGTTGCCGATTTAGATTCGCGAATCTCTTCCCTTAAGGAATTATACGACCACAACTTGGCGAAGCGAACTACGGCTTTGCACAACCAGGTCTACCACAGATTGGGCAGATTAGACAAATCCGAACCTAAATACGGCAAGAAAATATCCGTCCTGACTGAACGCTTTCGGATGCTGTCGGCAGAGCTATCTAAGATAGAACACTCGAATGTTCCGTCGGCGGAAGTCGGAGTCACGATGACTTGCACGGATTCAACCCCTGCACAGGCAGCGTCGACTCCGATAACTGTCCACTGTGAGCATTTGAGGGTTGGCGAACTATCGAAACTCAAATTCGACGTAACAGGCTGCGTTCGCGAATTTCTACAACGCGTGACGGAATTTAGGACGGTAAGAAATCTACCTGCCAATAGATTATTCGATTACGCGTCCGAAATTTTTACGGGTAATGCGTTACACTGGTTTTGCGGTGTTAAATATTCCATTTCTACATGGGACGAACTAGCTAGTAAACTCACAGCTGATTTTACACCGTACGACTATGATTATAAACTTTTAGCCGAGATTCGTAATCGTACTCAAGGGCAAACTGAGGGTATAATCATCTATTTATCAATTATGTCCCAACTTTTTGCGCGATTGTCACCGAACACGGTACTAACCGAACATGAAAAATTAAATATATTGCTTCACAATATTAGACCGTGTTATTCTACAGTACTAGCTTCATGTACTACGGCTATAGACACTATAGACACTCTAAAAACACTATGTCTAAACTACGAGAGGTTCCAGTGTTTAAGTGCACAATTTCACGAACCTAGTTACCCTACGTCTAACACAGTAGCACCTGATTAAGCTTACATAAATAAAAAGGACACGCACGGTCACTATAATAATTCACAGTACTATAAACCGTCTAAACTAAAAAACTACGCTTCTGTCGCATCTATAAATGTCGAACCGAACGATACACCTGTGCCTAACCTACAACACTATAATGTCAACATGATATCAAAATCAGCTGTTCCTACAAAAATAACTAATAAGAGGTGTGTGTTTTGCCCGCGATGCCGTTCAACTGATCACTCACTAGGGACGTGCAAGCGAGAACGTTATCCGATATGTTTTAAGTGTGGCCTTAGGGATGTCACGTTCGTAAATTGTCCTAACTGTAAAAATAAATCTTTTTCAAAAAACTAATTTACTCGGAGCGTAGTTCGTCAAATAAGATGACAAACCCTACCGTTTGTACATCTTCTAAACCTAAATATTTTGACAAAGAAGACTGGAAAAATTGGCTGAACACTCTAAAAGTGTATTTTTCCAGTTATTCTGTGGCTGCGATCCGTGATCAAAAACCTAATATTGATTTTCGACCCTATGTTAATGTAACCATTAAGAATCTACCCCTTACTGGGTTACTTGACTCAGGTTCTGCCGTGACTATATTGGGCAATAATTCTCATATAAAAATTATTTCTCAAACTAATCTCCCTTTGAATAAGTGTGACAACCCTACTATATTTTTTCGATCGGCGGGTGGTCATCGTTTGACACCGATCGGCTATATCAACTTACCCACCACTTTTGAAAATAAAACTTATAACTTAAAAGCGTACGTAATACCAGAAGTCACTAGTTCGTTAATTTTAGGTATTGACTTCTGGAAAAGATTTAAATTGTTACCAAATCATATTTACTCTGTTCCGTTATCTAATAATGACTCTCGTAGTAAGTCCTTGCCTAATAAAGTTAATGCTACCGTGTCAGCTATTGATACACACAGTGATAACGAGACTACTCTGTAGCCTAAATGGCTGTCTTTTACCGTTTGTATCACGGTGAGTGTTCAGAAGAACTCTTTCAACTCGTCCCACCATCTCCTTTCCTATCCCGAACAACACGCGCCGGGTTAAAGTGCCACGCTTACACAGTTGAGCAGATACCGTCACGTACGAAAAGGTTCAGTACATCTTATCTTTGCCGTACCATAAAGATGTGGAACTCACTGCCACGTGTTTCCTTCCTCCCATGATCCTGGGTCCTTTAAGCGGGGCGTGAAAAAGCATCTCTCAAGGCCGTCAAAATGAGGGCCGTCATGTCACATTGCCTAACCAGCAATTGGGGATGATGGCCTTCCCAATAGGACTTCACTGTCAGCTTACCATCAGGCAGCGTGAAGTAATTTTGATAGGTATTTTTAATAAAAAAAAAAAAATAATAATATAACCTCGGATCAGTGGTATACTACAATCTACAATGGCTGTAAAAACTCACCTACATCTTTCGCTAATTATTCTATCAGGAATGATAAATTGTACAGATATATGGTATCTAAATGTACATTGCGTAAAGCTTTCGATTGGAAAGAGGTCCTACATACCTCGGATAGAACTACCGCCATTAAAGAATACCATTCGGAACTCGCTGCGGGTCATTTAGGTATTTTTAAAACGTATAAACGTTTAGCGCAGCGTTATTATTGGCCTGGTATGCACGCTGACATTATTAAGTTTATATCTTCGTGTGATACTTGTGTCGCACGTAAACACCAAAACAATGGTACTTTATATACACACACATACAACTTACGTCGTAAACCGGCTGGGTTTAACGTGGGTGATACTGTGTGGAAAAGAACCTACGACAAATTATTTAGCAAAAAACTAGCTCCTAAGTTTACCAAGTGTACTATTATTGCTAAAAAGTCACCACTAGTATACGAATTAGCGGATTCGTCGGGTAAATCTATTGGCAGTTGGCACATTAAAGATTTAAAACTAATTAACTACACTGATTCCTAACCTAACTAGATTCTTTCATTGTACCTACCTGCAGTTTGAGTTTCATAGTCACTATCTACTTAGCACTGTCTACAGAAGTTCGGAGGACTTAGTTAAACGGATTTTTCTTGTCTAGGCACGCTAAATCCTGCTGTACAGAGCGGGGTATTGTAACGTAATACTACACGTATTGCGTTATAATATCTCGCAGGCGCTTAACGCCAGCTTAGCCGTTCGCAATATTACCAAATATGGTCATGTTCACTAGCCAAGGCAGTTGTGAGTCATAGGCCTATATCTACATAAGATGGGTGCGCGATCTAAGTCGATCACTTGCCCTACACACCGTCTCGCTGATGGTTGTAGTAACTACAACTACAATCCTACTTCTCTTTGTACTGTCCCGCTGGGGGTAAGCATATTCTAGTTATCTGTGTGCCTATACGTTCTGTCTGTAGTATCTGTGTCTCCTAAGCATAACAGCCGATCTAGGGATCGCCTGTTCCTGACCGGTGGTTGTGTATTCTCTATGCTGTTTCCAGTTCTTCCTACGGGCACACTGCACCTGTCTTCTCTCTACGGGCTACAAGCCACGAGCTGCTGGCGCCGTGCCGCTACTAGCCAGCTGCCACCCAAGCCTCCGTTCCAGCCTACGAGCTCCTACAGCCAGGCCACGGACGCCTGAGCCTGACCGCTCGGCCCACATTTACATCCTACCTGAGATCCTCCGTCTCACGGTGTAGGCTGCAGATGAGCACGCAGTAGATCAACTGCGGCCGCATATGATAAGCTTGAAGGCTTCTTAGGACTCGCTAATGTAGACAGCAACTCGTATGTTTGATCCCCGATTAGCGCGACTAAAGTCGGTAACTTTAACATACATACATACATATCGTCACGCCTTTTATCCTCGAAGGGGTAGGCAGAGGTGTATTTCTACACGCACTTTTCGCCAGATATACTTTAGTCCCACGTAATAAGGGGCGAGCCTATTGCCGTACCGGGCACATTTCCAGACTCCGTGCTGCTACTGAGAATTTCGTGACAGAAAAACCCAATAACACTGCCCGACCCAGGAATCGAACCCGGGACCTCCCGATCCCACGCGCACATTTATGCCGTGAGACCAACGAGGCAGTCGTATAGGGTTTGATGTCGAGTTTTCCGTCTCTACGCAAAGATGGTATTTGCATCGTGTTATCCCTTAGTCGCCTCTTACGACACCCACGGGAAGATAGGGGGTGGTGACACTTGTATTCTATGCCGTCAACTGGTAACTTTAATTTTGTTAGCCACGAAATACATTTCTAACCGCTCCACATAAGCTGACCAGTTACCGGTTTTCATATCAAAGTCTTTGATTTTGCCCACAGACATTGTAATAATTGTCCATGACACGATGCAATGCAAATAACCGAGACCGAAAAGTTTTATCCTCGTCGCCACTGATAAATAAAAGAGCGTGCGTTGAGATCAAACGTATATTTTCAACTGGTTTGTATAATTGCGCGCTTAACGGCTAAACCTTAACGGTTAAACCTACCCACTATACATATTATAATATGTAACAAGGATAGTATCTGTAATCAAACATATTTATCATTACTATTAAACTGGGATTCACAGAATTTATATCGACTTAAAATCACTTTCACGGACAGTAAACGCCTATAGGCGTGATATTGTGTCTCGTTTACTGTCCGTGAAAGTGTTAAGACATAGGTAGACATAAGGTAGGTACCTTCTTCAGCTATTTTTATATCTTCCATAAAATTGAGATCTATGCTAGCCATTGTTTCGTTTTGTTCATCAACTGTTATGTCATCATTACCTGTATATAAAAAAGAACAATTTATTGAAAACAATCACATTAATTATGTTATGTTGTACTATACCAACAATCTTTGACATAACATTTGCGGGTCTCCTTCCTGCTCCTAAATAAGTGTAGCGTGTCACACTCAAAAGTGGTGGTACATACCTAATGCGTCACTATCATATTATATTGCAGGCAGACCTGATATTGACTCTCCCATGATAGAGTTTAACCATTCCGTAGTCTCAGATGGCTTTGGTGGTGGTGGTCCACCTCCGGTTTTCTTCCTGCCTCTCTTTTCTGCACTCATTTCCTTAAATGTGAATAATAATGTATTTCATAATTCACCATAAATATCTTACATGTAAGATTAATATTGAAATAAAAAAAAAAAGTCAAATTTTAATAGAGATGCTCACCTTTCTGGCTGTTTTCTTCAAAGTCAAAGTCAAAATCATTCATTCATCTAGGTCACAAGGTGACGCTTATGAACGTCAATTTTAAAATTAAATTACTTAATGCTTCTACATTTACATTTACTGCCTCGTTCGCTAAGCAATAGTGTGCGTCAGGATGGCTGGACCATGAGTGATTTTGGAGGTTTGAGCAATACCAAACTTTTGTACCTAATTTATACTATTTGGTACCAGACATAAAAAATTAGTACCTCGCTAAAGAGGGAAAACTATTACGAGGAAAGTGGCCAGCCATTCTGACTTCAGAATGGCTGGACCAAACCGGTTTCACCTAGTTGTAGGCGTTATAACTAGTTCATCTTTTTGTTAAAATATTGGTACCTAAACATATGTTTTTCTTATATTTTTTCGATAAGCCATAAATAAGTTACACCTACAAGAAGAAGAACTCGCACTTGCCCGGTTTTTTAAAGCCAGTAGATATACTTTATAACGAAACTAAACATGTTTAAAATAACTAAATAGGATAAAGACAACAAAAATAAACACCGGGCAAGTGCGAGTCGGACTCGCGCTCGAACGGTTCTGTACCATCTTAATATATAAAATCCTTGCGTTACTGACTGACTGACAGACACGCTACAGCCGAAACTATTGGGCGCAGGAAGCCGAAATTGGGCATGTATGTTCCTTCGGTACCGTAGGGGTGCACTAAGAAGGGATTTCCCGAAATTCCCACGGGATCGGCCAAAACGGGTAAATTAAAAAAAATGTAGGCGTAGCTGCTGGCGTCCTCTAGTTATCTATAAAAAACTGCAAAAAAAACACGTTTGTTGTATCGGAGCCCCCCTTAAATATTTGTTTTATTTTTATTTACTTATTTATTTTTAAAGTGATCATCATTCTCTAATCTTAGCGTTATCCCAGTTTCAATCTAGGGTCCGCTTCCTAGTCGAACCGGATTGGGCTGAATATTAGCTTTTCCACAGAGCGACTACCTGTCAGACCTCCGCAACCCGAAGGGATAGCGATATTCCATAGGTTATACTAGTGTCAGTTTATTTAGAAGGTACTGACGCCCTGTAACGACTGTCAAAGATCTTCATGACAACCGGGACCGACGGCTTAACATGTTCTCCGAGGTACGGGACGATAATTAACAATCAATACGCACATAACTCCGAAAAATCATTGGTGCGCGCCGTGGATTCAAACCCGATTCCCTCTGCATGGCAGTCTGTTGGTATCTCCTAGTGGAGATACCAACAGACTGCCATGCCGGCTATCGCTGCCTGTATTTCTAAAGTGAATATAACCAAATATTCTGTGAATATTTCAAGTGTCTACCTGTTGCCGTTATCAATATCGAGCAAAAACAAAATCACGTTTGTTGTATGGGAGCCCCCTTAAATATTGGTCATTCAATCGGCGGTAGTCTACACAGAAGCGCATGCTGCCATCCTTCTTCTTTACTAGGACAACCGGAGAGCACCACGGGCTGGACGAAGGCTCGATTACGCCTTCTTTCACCATCCATACCGTCGATCATAGGTTCCATTTCACGTTCCCGTGCCACTGGCACACGTCTTGGTCGCTGGCGAATCGGTGCTTCACTTCCCGTGTTTATTTTGTGCTGGACTAGTGCTGTCTTCCCTATGTCGGCATCACTGGTCGAGAAAATATCGGCGAACCGGTTTAACATCTTCTTAGCCTTGGTTTTCTCTTCTTCTGACAGGGTACTTTGGCAGTCCTCCAAAAGTGAAGACTCGTCGAATCGTGCACCCTGAACCTTGTCGCTGGTAGGTTGCTCTTGACATATACGCATCCAAGCCGCTCCTTCATAGGTGCCCAATTACGTCCCATTTTTGAGCAACACTTCCTTGTCACTTGCATTTAGTGCGCGTACTGATGAAACTTTGGTACCCCTTACCAAGGTTCGTGCAATCTTCCATGAGGAACCTCGACCAGAACTCCCGGGTAAACAAACCGGTACAACCGTTTCCGACCGCAGTAGAAGCGTGACATTCTTCAGGCAGTACACTTTTCCTGAAGTTGCGCCTTCCATGAAGACTTCTTCCGAGCCACATTTCAACACTCCTTGGTTAACATCGATCTCGTAGCGATACTTCCGCATGAAGTCTAGGCCCAAGATGCAGTCGTCCACTATATCGGCCACGATGACTTTGTGACGGTAAACTTTGTTGCCTAGCTTCAGATCCACCTCCATTTCACCTCGGACGGTTATGTGCTGACCGGTAGCTGTTCTCAGATTCACACATTCATTGTTCCTGAAGCAGCCCCGAAGAACCCGTCTTGCCAGATGGAAACCGACGACTGTCCGAGAAGCACCCGTGTCCAATGTCAGCTTGCATGGTGTTCTATTAATTTCGCCTTCGATGATCAGGCTGTTCCCATCGCATGATTGCGAGATCGAGATACTTGGGGCTCTTCCATTACCAGCCAGCACCCGCCCCGCAGTCCTGGCTTCTACTCGTTTCCTTGCTCTCGCTGCCTGGCAGGCACATCAGGCGACCCCTTTTGTGGAGACAGGCTGCCTACGCTTTGGGCAGCTCAAGCGGATATGGCCTCTTTCTCCGCAGCTGTAGCACCGAGGTGACGACACAACTTCCCTGATGCGGTGACCTCGGTCGTCGCGTCACACTGCTTCCACCTCCAGAGCGTGGGCTAAGGCGTCCTTGAGGTCCTTGAAGTGCCCAAGCCTCACTGCTGCTCTTACCTCCAGGTCCCGGATCCCATCCGTAAACGCCTGTACGAGGTTCCCATCAATAAGCGCAGGAGACGACTGGTATGCCTTCCTGACCAGCTTTTCCACCTCTACAGCCCACTGCTGCAGAGTTTCTCCGGTGCGTTGCGTCCTGTCCTTCAGCTGAGCACGATACACATGTTCGAGGTGCGCGTCTCCGTACCTCGCCTCCAGCGCCTCAAGAAGCTTCTCGTAGGTGACGTCTTGTCCGAGTGCCTCCAACACTGTCAAGGCCCGGTCGCGAAGGCCCAAGGTTAGGGCGGTTAAGGCCTGTTCTTTGGTCCACTCATTCGATCGCATCACAGCCTCAAACTGGATCTTGTATGCAGACCATGATGACGAGCCATCAAATGGTGGAACCTTAAACCCACTAGGTGAGGGCACTACAGTCGCAGATGTCACTTCGTTGGATCCGAGCCCACGCAATCTCTTCTCCACTTCAGCGACACAGGTCTCGTGATGGTCGTGTACACGCTTCTCTATAGAGGCGACGCGAGTCTCAAGCTGGTCGTGTACGAGCTTCTCCACGTCGCTGATACGAGCCTCGTGCTGCTGGAGCTCCTCCTTTACCACCTTCAGGTCCTTCCCTACAGCGGCGCTGAGGTCTTTCATCACCACCAGCTGTTCCTCCAAACGGCGGGCCTGCTCCTCCTTGTCGGGCTGTAGTTGTTCCTCCAGGCGGCGCGCGTGCTCCTCTTGACGGCGAGCCTGCTCCTCCTTGTCGCGCTGTAGCTGTTCCTCCAGGCGGCGGGCTTGCTCCTGCATGAACGTCATCAGAGCCGCGATGTCGGGCACCGCCACGGAGTGTGCGCTTGTAGGCTCCACTGCATCCGCGGATTCGCCTGGTCCACCAGACGATGGAGAAGGAACGTCTCCGAAGCGTCTCTGGTCCAGGTCTTGCTGGCGCTGGTTCCTGGTATGCACACCTTTACTTTCTTCCTTCGGCATAACCGGCATAATTTATCCCTTTCTTCTGACACCAATTTGTTACGAGCTGGGGTTCGTGATAAATTATATACATTATGCCAGAAAAACTGCACTTTATTCACTAACACAATAACACTAGATACACACACTTATTTTCACAACACTAATAAAGCACACTATTCACACCACTAGAATAACACTAAACACTTCCGACTTATTTCTCTTCGCTTCTTGATCGCTGTCAATTCTTCCAATTGTAACTGTGTCCGTTCCGTTCGGTCGCGCTCTATTTATACTGGCCGGATAACATCACTAGCGCATTCTAGATGCTTCTACAAAACTGTCGAAATAATCTCGAAAAGTCGATTACTCGATACAGCAACGCCATCTAGTACAGAGTAGCTGAATTACCTTTAAACCACCGATACATTCAATCTCTTCTAGTACCCCCCATTCACCGATAGATGGCGTAACAATATTTATTATATTCTGATTTTTAGTATTTGTTGTTATAGCGGCAACAACATTTTTCACTACTAGCTTAAATAACACTCTTTTTGGGCTTCGCCGCAGTCGGGTAGAAAAACCGGGCAAGTGCGAATTCTTCTTGTAGGTGTAACTTATTTATGGCTTAACGAAAAAATATAAGAAAAACATATGTTTAGGTACCAATGAGGTACTATATTTTAACAAAAAGATGAACTAGTTATAACGCCTACAACAAGGTGAAACCGGTTTCCCCCCCGTGGGATCTCCACCTTGTCGTGGTGGGGGGGCTCAGTAACCGTGGATTGGTTACCCGCGGTGAAGCTAAGAGGGATCCAGGAAGGGACGCTCCGCGTGGGCTTGACGGGGCCTGCGCAGGATGCGTCCAACGGTGCGGGTGCGGGGGACAGTTCTGTCTGTCCCTCGCAGTCAGGCGTGATCGCGGGAGGAGAGGCGTGTCGGTGTTGCGTTGCCGCGCGCCCTATCTCCCGCGACCAAATGGGGGCGCACCATTCGATGCGTCGCGGTGGGGCCGCAGAGGAAGAGGAGATGCGGTGTTGCGTTGCCGTCCTCCCTATCCTCTGCAGCCGCTTGGGGTTTTGGCGGCGGAGCCCAACACCCTCATCCGCCGCCAAGGGGGTTTTGTTCGGGGCCCGCCGGACCATCTGGCGGGCCAATACCCGTCGGGGGGTTGCGACGTATGCTTGGGCGAAACCCGACCCTCCGACACACGGGTACATGAGGCACACGGGTTGGTTTTTAGTCAGTAAGAGTCTGACAGTCCCCTTCGCCCATCCCCCAGGGCGGAGGGACTCCATGAGGATTTTCCAACCCGACACCAAAAAAAAAAAAAAAAAAAAGGTGAAACCGGTTTGGTCCAGCCATTCTGAAGTCAGAATGGCTGGCCACTTTCCTCGTAATAGTTTTCCCTCTTTAGCGAGGTACTAATTTTTTTTATGTCTGGTACCAAATAATATAAAATAGGTACAAAAGTTTGGTATTGCTCAAACCTCCAAAATCACTCATGGTCCAGCCATCCTGACGCACACAAGCAATAGGTAGAACCACGAGAAAGAACGGGCAATAAAACTCGAGGCCACTCTTTTAAATTGCCAATATTAGTGTACATATTTTTATTTTTGTAAGGAGCTGCAACTGTCACACATTGTACTAGATTACTTGTAAATAGTAATTAGTTACAGACATACTACTTAAGCAATTAATGCAGTTACTAAATTATGTATTTTAGTTAGCCTTTCAATACGAATATTGTGTAACAGGAGCATCCACTTACGACTTATAATGTATACAACTCGTGACCATGTTCAGAACTATGGTGGAAATGTATGTTACAGAAGTGACGGTATATGAATACACAAAATTACAAAAACTTTTGTTCACAGACCATGATAACGAGTTATCTTCATCTTACAGTACAGTAAATTTTAATAAAATTAGTGGAACAACAATGCAAATGTAAATGTAGTAAGTGGAATGACCTAATTATAATAAACGAATAATAATTTAAAAGAACTAGAAATGTTATATAATGATAAACTAAAAAATGCTAAGTATCTATATAAATTCTAAATAAGTAGTAGATCATGAGTTGTCTAGTGTAAGTGACCATCTATCCTTATCACTGAAATAATCATTAACAGTATAATAACCTTTCCTAATAAGGCAGTCTTTTATTTTACTTTTAAACGTATTAAATGGTAATTCTAAAAGACTAATTGGTATTTTATTGTAAATACGAATACCTAGCCCTACAAAAGAATTGTTAACTTTATGTAAACGATGATAAGGGGCATATAGAAATAAGAATATATACATGAAATGAAAGAGCAATGTCTTGAAGTAGAAAAATTAACTCAAAGGAGTGAAACAAATTTTAATTCTTTCAAAATAAAAGTACTGTCTGCAAAGCTAAGCACTTTCTTAAAAAATGACTTTTGGCCTGAAGGCTTAGTATTTAGAAGATATAGACTACAACTGCGTTCCGCTGTGAACGATAACGCTGCCTTTACTAAATAATTATGGATATACAAATACAACAGAAAAATAATATAAAGTTGGTTTCTTTTAATTGTCACGCAATTAAAAGTTGTATTCCTGCTGTACTTGATATGTGTAGATATGCTGATGTGATATGTTTACAGGAGCATTGGCTGATGCCATATGAACTAGATATAATTAACAAGCTCGACGGTGAGTTCAGCTGCTGCAGTAAATCCTCAGTGGATCCGACTGTGGTGCTCCGTGGGCGGCCCTACGGCGGGACTGCGCTTATGTGGCGCACTAGCCTGTTCACGCGAGCTGACATCATCCACTGTGACAGTGATCGTATTGTTGCTGTGCGTTCGTCTCAGGGTGATCGTAGCCTTTTGGTATTTTCTATATACATGCCGACTGATAGTGTGGACAACCTTCTAGTATATACAGACTGCTTGGCGCAAGTGAGTGCGGTAATCGATAACACTGATGTCGAGTGCGTTCTCGCCATGGGTGATTATAACTCTCATCCGGACACTCTTTTTGGAAAAGAGTTGACGGATTACTGCCGTAAACAATCCCTTGTATGCGTAGACTTAGATAGATTCGACGCGGACACCTTCACGTACGTTAGCGCCGCGCACGGTTCGTGCAGGTGGCTCGACCATTGTCTCGCGACGGAGGCGGCGGCTCGCTTTGTGACATCGGTGCGCGTCGATCTCGCTGTTACGGGTTCTGATCATTTTCCTTTAGTCATAGAGTGTGATTTTAACACAATTAGCCGTAAAATATATAACTGTGATAATAATATAAGTAATATTAATAGAAAACATTTATGGGGTAACAGGGATCGGGATCAAGCGTTGCTATACTCTGAAATATGTGATAAAAAGTTTTTAAATTTAATGGATAGTCATGACGTTGTTTTTAATGGAATTGATTGTTTGACGAGTGATCTTTTATGTAATAATGTCTGTCACTACGCATGTATTGACAATTTTTATGCTGATATTGTCGATGCGTTGCAGTCGGGAGCAGAACGGACTGCTTCTTCTAAAGACAGTTGCAATCGGGCTAAATTTAACAAAGTAATCGGTTGGAATTTTCACGTCAGGCCCATCACGCCAAAGCGAGGGAAATGTTCTCTCTGTGGGTATTACATGGCAGGCCACGCTCGGGATATCATTTCGACAATATGACGGCTTCACGCCGGGAATTCAAAGCTGCGCATAAATACGTAATGAAGAATCATGTATGAAGCTATCTTACTGTTCTGTTTTTACTACGGTCGCGTGTCGGCGTGAGCGATTGTCGCGATGCTGCCTACCTAATGCTAGCTATAGATTGTTGTTGCACCTATAATGTTATGTATGTACTTATCTGCTTACTTTAATTCCTATGTATTTTATCTCAATTCTTGGTTGTTACTTGCTGTAAAATTCATGTTATTGTTATTGTGTGCAAATAAATGAATTCTTATCTTATCTTATCTTTCTTATCTAATCAGGATAAAATAAAAATGGACGTGTTAGCTAGATGTCAAGCTAACTGTAATTTTGTAGAATTCTGGAAAGAAACTAATAAATTGATAAAAAAATGTAGTTTACCATTAATTGTAGAAGGTGAAAATAATAAGAAGAAAATCGCTAGTATATTTCGTACCCATTTTAATGTGAATAGTGGACAAGTTAAGAAGAATAGCTTTAAGGACGGTCGAGGCTCGGAGACACCGAAAAATATTGAAGTTATTTTGAGGAATATGAAGCGCGGGAAGTCTCCGGGCCACGACGGCCTTAGCGTGGAACATCTATTATTTGCAGGCCGTAGCATTTGTCATGTCCTGGCGCGGCTTTTCAATCTCTGCGTGAGGCATTGTTACTTACCGGTAGAGCTTATGCGTAGCCTAGTGGTATCCATACTAAAGAACAAAACGGGTGATATCTCGAGCGTGTCCAACTATAGGCCTATCTCTTTGGCGACGATCGTGGCCAAGGTGCTTGAAAGGGTAATTCATTCGCACATCACCTCGTTGGACATAGACGATGGCCAGTTTGGTTTTCGTCCGCAGCTCTCGACTGACATGGCTGTTTTTTCTCTAAAAGAGGTAGTCAAATATTATAACAAGAATAATACAACAGTATATGCATGTTTTTTAGACCTGAGTCGTGCATTTGATACTATTTACCACGACCTTTTATGGACAAAAATGTACGGCTCTGGAGTCGCCCCTGAGGTTGTTGGTCTTATGACGTACTGGTACGGCAATCAGACCAACAGCGTCAGGTGGGATTCCGAGGTCTCGGACAGTTACAGGCTGTCTTGTGGAGTGAGGCAGGGTGGGGTCACCTCTTCCGATCTATTTAATTACTATGTTAATGATTTGATCGTGGAACTGAGCGGTACCCCCGTCGGGCTCAGGTTGGATGGCAGATATGTCAACAACCTGAGCTATGCCGACGATATGGTGCTGCTTAGTCCTACGATTAATGGATTGAGAAAACTACTCGGTATTTGTGTGCGGTATGCGAAAGAGCATGACCTTACCTACAATAGTAAGAAAACAGAAATGGTGATTTTTAGGTCGGGAAAGGGTCCCCAAAGTGTACCAGAATTGCGTTTGAATGGACAGCTAATTAGGACGGTGGAGAGTTTCAGGTACCTTGGTCACATCGTAACGTCAAAGATGACTGATAATGACGATATAGAACGCCAGAGACGTGCTTTGTGCGTGGTGGGTAATATGATTGCGAGAAGATTCTTGAATGCGGCGCCTGACGTGAAGATTACCCTTTTTAAATCATTCTGCCAGACTTTCTACACATGTCAGCTCTGGACTGATTACACTATAAACTCGCACAATACCATCAGAGTGGCATACAATAACATATACCGGCAACTTATGGGGTTACCACGAAGTTGTAGCGCGTCCGGAATGTTTTTTGATGCGCGCGTGGATACTTTTAATGCCATTCAGCGGAAAAGAATAGCATCCTTTATGTCCAGAGTTGACATGTGTAAAAATACCATAATTAGAAGTATATCGGAGCGCCTGCTGCAGACTGCTACGTACCGACGATGGATGGCTATTGCCACCTAATCTGTTATAGGTTACTTTTATACATTTTACACTTTTTTAACGATGTTTTCTATTGTGTGTCGACCTTGTATATGGATCCTAGAGCCTGAAATAAAGTATTATTATTATTATTTTCAGAAATGTTTCTTTTAACTCAACTCAAGGTTGGCAATTGAGAACCAGGTACGGGTTTATACCAAGTATTCTGGTTCAGTCATGTAGTTATAGTTATGACTAGAGATTTTGTGCGTTTGGTATAGATTGGCCTGTTAGTGTCTCGTTTGTAGTATGTATTATGCTATGCATATTTGTGCATAAAGGATTGCTTGCGATATTTGAGGTACTCTGAAGTGCGAGTGAGGTCGGGTTTAAGAAGCGTCGAACTATAGAGCAACTGTCTAGTACAATTGATTTTTGTAGTGGTATGTAAGTTTTTGAGTGCAGTTCTAACATTTTTAATGCATTGTGAAGTGATTTTGGTATAATACCAGTTGAAGATATAATTATAGGGACTATTTTGACTGTTTCTTGGTGCCACATCTGCTTTATTTCGTCTGCTAGAGGGATGTATTTTTGTATTTTTTCAGTGTGTTTTTGCTTTAGATTGTTCGTGTTGGGAACGGCGATATCTATTAGGTAGGTGGTCTTAGTAGATTTAACAGTTAATGTGATGTCTGGTCTGTTGCTGAGGATAGTGCGGTCAGTGATGATGTCTCGGTCCCAGTAGAGCTTTACGTTATTATTTTCTAGCACATTTTTAGGTTTGTATTTGTAGTAGGGTGTGTGTGTTTCTGTTAGGTTATGTTTAAGTGCGAGTTGTTGGTGAATGTATTTGGCGACGTTGTCATGGCGATGTGTGTAGTCTTTGTTGGCGAGTGCGCTGCAACCTCCTGTGATGTGATCTATGGATTCGATGTATTGGTGGCACAATCGGCATTTATCAGTCTCTATTGTCTCTTTTAAAATATATTTTGAGTAATTGCGTGTTTTAATTATTTGATCCTGTATTGCTACAAAAAATCCTTCTGTCTCACTGAATATGTTTCCTTTAGTAAGCCAGGTAGTTGATGCGGTTCGGTCTATATGATCTTGTTCTAGTTGATGTGGATATTTACCATGTAATGCCTTGCTTTTCCAGTTTTCTAACTTTAAGTCTTCTTTCAAGATCTTAGCTTTTGGGTCAAACTGAGTGTTATTTAATTGTAGAGGTGTTCCAGAGTGTGATAGGTTAACTATTGCTTTGTGTAGTGTACTGTCGTTAGCTTTTCTGGTAAAATAAGATCGTAAATTATCTATTTGAGTGTAGTGTAGGTTTTTAATGTCTATAAATCCGCGACCTCCTAGTTTTCTACTTAGCGTGAACCGTTGTACAGCGGAGTGTATGTGGTGAATGTTGTGTTTATTGCATGTTGTTCTAGTTGTGGTGTTAAGAGAATTGAGTTCAGTATCAGACCATTTAATAATTCCGAAGGAGTATGTTAATATAGGGATAGCATAAGTGTTGATTGCTTTAACTGTATTTCTGGCAGATAGCTGGGTGTGAAGTATTTTGCTAAGTCTATTTTTGTATTTTGTTTTAAAAGTATTTTTTATTTCAGTGTGGTTTATAGATATGCTTTGTTGATATCCTAAATATTTATAAGTTTCTCTTGATTCCATACTATCTATTGTGCCGTCATGCAGCTCGAGTTCAAATGGATTTGTAGTGCTATGCTGACCTTTAACGATACTATTTATTTTACACTTATCTGTGCCAAACGTCATTTTTATATCCGTGCTAAATTTTTCTGTTAGGCTTAAAAGGTGGTCTAGTTCTTGTCTGCTACTTGCATATAATTTTATGTCATCCATGTACAGTAGGTGTGTGAGTTTAATTTTATTATCTCTGTCAATTGTGTATCCGCATGAGGTGTTATTTAGTATTCTGGAAAGGGGGTTTATAGCCAGGCAAAACCATAGAGGACTAAGAGAGTCGCCTTGAAAAATACCGCGTGAGATTTTGATAGGTGATGTGATAAGTGTAGAAGTCTTTGTTCTTAAGCTAAGTTTTGTAGTCCATTTGGTCATTGCATGTTGTAGGAATTGTATAAGGCTGTTGTCGATTTTGTATATTTTTAAAATATGTAGTAACCATGAATGTGGTACGCTGTCAAACGCTTTTTGATAGTCAATATATGAGTAATATAGATTTCGACGTTTCTGTTTGACTTGGTTGTGGATTTCGGCATCAATAATTAATTGTTCTTTACAACCCATTGAACCTTTACTGCAACCTTTCTGTTCTTCTGGTATGATTTTGTTTGCCGAGATGTGTGAGTTGATTTTATGTGTAATGATGGATGTTAGTAATTTGTAGATGGTGGGGAGGCAAGTTATGGGTCTGTATTTGGCTGGATTTGTAGTGTCTTGATCTTTAGGTTTTAAATAGGTTACTCCTTGAGTAAGAAAAGCGGGCATGTCGTGTGGATTTTTAATGAGTTCATTTAGAGAGTTTGCTATATGTGAGTGTGTTGATGTTAGGTATTGAATCCAGTAGTTTTGTATTTTATCGGGCCCCGGTGCCTTCCAGTTTAAAGTGTTTTTAACTGCGCGAGTTACGTCATCTTTGTCTATTACGATGAATGGCATAGGCTCGACTTTCTCCATCTCTTGCTCTTCTATTTTAGCCCATGAAGTGTGTGTGTTATGTTGTATGGGTTTTGACCATATATTTTCCCAATAGTGTTTAATGTCTTTTATGTCTGGGTGTTGTGTTACTGTTATGTTCTCTGAGTTAAGTTTTTGATAAAATAATTTTTGACTGTTGTTAAACAGAATATTATCTGACTTTCGTTGGTTGCTCTTCTTATATCGGTTCAGTCGTTTAGCTTGTGCTTGCAGTTTCTGTTTACTTGTATCAAGTCGGTCTACTAATTCTTGTCTAGTTTTGTTATTAGGATTTAATCTTTGTTGTTTCTTGTGTGTGAGATTTCCATTTAAGTATTGTGTGAGCTGTCCAATTTCTTTTCTTAGTGCTGTGATCTTATTTTCTAGACGTCTTTGCCATTGTGGTTTCTTTTGAGCTTTGTGAATGTTGGTTGTATTTTCGGACGGGCGGGTGGTTTGGTTTGTTATTTTAGTTTTCCTCCTGTACACAGGTGCTGCAACAACAGTAACAACACTACAGTGTTGTTACTGTTGTTGCAGCACAATAGATGGCAGTGTGAATTTCTTCCAATGTTATGATATCTCTGTTTTGTAGGTGATTGTCAACAATTTCGTTTAAGGTGTTTACAGTTTTTATCGCTTGTCGTGTAGTTTGCAATTTAGGTATTATGGGTCTGTATGTTGGGTCTGTGCCTGTATATTTTATTATCATTTCAGTAAAAATATTTTTCACGTAGTTAAAATCTATTGGCGTCACTGTTGTATTTGTTGGTTCATTTTCTTGTGTTTGGATGTGTTCGCTAGCTCCTAAGGATCGGCCAGTTTCTCTCTGTGATATAGTTTGTTGTTCTTGCGCGTGTTGAGTATTGGATATTGTTTGAGGTTGGTTTATAATAGGTGGCTGGCTGCTATGTTGGTGAGTGCTAGATATATGTTGTGCTTCTATAGTGTTAGCAGTGTTATTTGTGGGTGTATGTGTAATGGTCTGTTTTATGCGTTCTCGTTCTGCTGCTGATATCCTATTATTTCTATGTATAACTCTGATTTGATCTGATAGACGCTGTTCAGAGATATGGCTTAGCTTTGGAAATTTTTCTATGAAAACTTGATGTAGTAATTGTCTCCAGGCAGTCATGTCGTTTTCACAGATAGTTACTGTGTAGTAGCAACGGAGAAGTTCTATATTTATAGCATTAGTCCATTTCATCCGTTGTCTACTCTTTCCAGCGAGAGTGGTTGGAGGAAGTATATCTCGCAAAACACCTCTTGCTGGTGTGTTTGTGTCGATGTGTGAGGCTTGTGTGTTGTGGTCTACGTTATTTGCATTGTTTTGTAGTATTCGCGTAGGGTTAGTGATGTCAGAGGTGGGCACAGAAAAATTTGCATAAGCTTCTTGTGCAACATCGCATGACATTGGTGATGTGGTAGTGGATCGGGATGATTGATGGCATTGTAAGGAATGAGGTGGTGATGATCTGGGTGATTTAAATAAACTATGTGTGGAATATTATTATTATTATAACTTATGCCTGTTCCTAGTATTATGTCACTTTTTACTATATTATCTATGTCACTTTTTGTAGTAAATAAACCCATATTTTGCCTAATATACAATGTATTAGCAAATAAGAACTGCCAGGCTACTGTCAGAATTCCTATAGACTTAAAGCGTTCCCTCAGAGTATCTTTAGCACCTGTTTGAAATAGAATTAGTTTTTATTATGAGTCAAATCGATTAGATCGATTGAGTAACATTTTGTTTAGTCTATTGAAAATTTCTGACAATGGTCACACTGAACAGTCACTTCCGTCCTTCCGCTTGAAAAATTAACACGCCGTTTGCAAGCTCGCGTGCCTTGTACCTAAATTAAATTGATCGCCCTTTGAATAAACGCGAATTGAATCAACTTGTAATTAACTTAATACGTAATTTCCGCTTTTGACTTCCGGCAAGGTTTGTTGTAAATTGATGACATATTGAACTTTTGTGAAAAGTTTTGTGAACCGCTAACGTGCATCGTGGTCTGGAGAAGGACTTCGCCGAATTGTAAA
This sequence comes from Euclidia mi, assembly GCA_944739405.2. Lineage (NCBI taxonomy): Eukaryota > Metazoa > Arthropoda > Insecta > Lepidoptera > Erebidae > Euclidia > Euclidia mi. The sequence continues at coordinate 4,193,176 of OX123187.2, read as the reverse complement.
CTGGTATCTATTGATTCTCTTGTTATTTTGGCCAAAATTATAAGTTAATCTATAGGTCCACTTCAAGAACATCACCAGGAGCTATAAGGTAAAATTTTCATATAACTACATTATAATTTGTCATCGCTGAGAATCTCAGCAATATATGTCAGACATTTGATTGCTTTAGGACAACTGGATGAATATAAATTAGCTTCCACTGTGCCTACAACCAATTCCCAGTAAGCCTACGGTAATTCTAGACAGCACCTAACATGTATATTGCTCGTACCGCTCGTTTCTGTAGAACAAAGATATTCTGAATATCCGCAGCTTTGCCCCATAACAAAATGCCGTAGGACATGACACTATGAAAATAGCTAAAATAAACTAGACGAGCTGTGTCGACAGTAAGTTGTCTAACTTTTCTGACAGCATACGCTGCAGAGCTGAGCTTACCTGCAAGACATGCTATATGTGCACCCCATTGTAACTTATTATCTAATGTAATGCCTAGAAACACTGTAGAGTCAACTGTCTCAAGTCCCTCCCTATCTAGCATAACATTAGGTCCCAGTTGTCTAACGTTAGGTAAGGCAAATTTAACACATTTCGTTTTTTTAGAATTAAGTACTAGGTTGTTTGCTGTAAACCATTGTGTAACTTGTATAAGTGCATTATTTACATCATCAAATTCATTCCTATTTCTGTTTACTTTAAAAATAAGTGACGTATCATCTGCAAAAAGTACGACATCACAGATGTTTTTTAAATAGAAAGGTAAGTCATTTATATATACAAGGAATAGAAAAGGTCCTAGAATTGAACCTTGTGGAACGCCTAACTGTAAAGGTAATTTAGAGGATGTAGTCCGATTTACATCGACACACTGAAATCTCTGCCGCAGGTACGACTCGACAACACTAAGTGCGGTTTCCTCTACGCCGTAGTGGCGGAGCTTACGCAGTAGTGTGTCGTGATGAACGCAATCAAATGCTTTTGATAGGTCACAAAATACTCCGATAGCATTTTAGATGACTCCTAAGCATTATAGACGTGTTTTATGAGAGCAACACCCGCATCAGTAGTGGATCTACCTTTAGTAAATCTGTATTGATCTTTGTGAAGCAGACTATTTAAATTAAAGTGTCTTAGTAGCTGCTTTAATAAAATCTTTTCAAATATTTTACTAAATGCCGGCAAGATAGAGATGGGCCTAAAATTATTTATGTAATTTTTACTGCCAGATTTGAATAAAGGTATAATTTCACTTAGCTTCATCAAATACGGAAATACGCCTAGGTCAAAACATTTGTTAAAAATTATAGAGAGGTAAGGCGCAACAGTCTCAACTATAGTACTTAAAATTTTAATTGAAATGCCCCAAAAGTCGCCGGTATTTTTAATAGTAATTGAATTAAATGCGATCAATATATCTTGCGGGGTGACGTGCTCAAATCTAAACACGCTCTTGCATACAGGTACACTGCTAAGCAACAAATTTCCAGCGTATAAAGACGATGATTGTAAGGAACTAGTAGTTGTTATTGGTATGCTTGCAAAGAAACTATTGAACATATGCGCAACTTGAGATTTGTCTATAACTAATAAATTGCTATCTTTGATTTCAAATTGGTTTTCTCGTTGTCGTGCTCTACCGGTTTCATTATTTATAATTCTCCACGTTTCTTTAATTATATTTGTCGATTGCTTAATTTTACCACTAATAAATTTTGAGTAGCTAGTTGTTTAAAAATTTTTGAGTAGCTTTTTACATAATTTAGAAACGGTGTGTCAAATCTATGTTGTTTCAAACCATATAGTTCAAATAACTTGGCTCTACTTCTGTATATACCTTTAGTGGCCCACTGGTTAAAAGATCCGGTAGTACCCTTTAATGTTACAGTTTTACTCTTAAAAGTATTGTTACGAGCGGGGGTTTGACGATAAATTATAACTCACTATGCCACTTAAACTGAACTTTATTTATACACAAACACTATAGACGCTTATTTACACTACTAGTAGAAACACACTTATTTCACACTTAATTCTCAACACTAATAAAAACACCACTAAACAATTCCGAATTACTTCCCTTCGCTTCTTGTTTATCGCTCCGATATTCAATTGTCACTATGTCCGGTCCGTTCGCTCGCGCTCTATTTATACTGGCCGGATAACATCACTAGCGCATTCTAGATGCTTCTACAAAACTGTCGAAATAATCGCGAACAGTCGATTATCGATACAGCAACGCCATCTAGTACAGAGTAGCTGAATTACCTTTAAACCACCGATACATTCAATCTCTTCTAGTACCTAGTATTCACCGATAGATGGCGTAACACTGCCCCCCTCTTAAACGTGTTCGTCTCGAACATCGTTGGACCCATGGTAACGAGCCAACCGGTCCACATGAACTATCTTCGGTGCACCTCGCGACCCCTTCTGGATTCGATAGGTGACGTCGTTCATCCTGGTAATTATGCGATATGGCCCGTCCCATCTGGCTTGTAACTTAGGCGATTTGCTTTTGCTTCGTACTGGGTTATGAAGCCACACCAATGATCCCTCATCAAAGCCTTTGTTGTTTGCCTTCCGGTCGTAGCGAGTCTTCATCTTCTCAGACATCTGTTGTCCAGATTCCCTAATGTGCTCGTATACGTCGTTCATCCTGTTGCGTAGCTCGGTCGCGTAATCCGTTACATTGCGTGGAGATTCTGGTGGAATACCGGTGATTAAGTCAGCTGGTAAACGTAGTTATCTACCGAAATTGGCAAAAGCTGGTGTTACTCCTGTAGTTTCGTGGACCGCACTACGATATGACAGAAGAAATGGTTGGATATGCTTGTTCCAATTTCTTTGTTTGCTCTCCACGACCTTCGCCAGGTACCTTTCCAGTGATTGGTTAAATCGTTCAACCATGCCATCTGATTGCGGGTGATAAGCCGTGGTCCTGGTTTTATGTGCACCCATCACGCGACAAGTCTCCTTGAACACCTCAGATTCGAAGTTCCGGCCTTGATCGCTGTGGATTTCCAAGGGCACCCCGAACCGACAGAAGACTTCATACACCAGCTTATCGGCCACTGTGGTACCCTCTTGATTTGGGATTGCAAACACTTCAGGCCACTTAGTGAAGTAATCCATCACAACCAAGAAGTATTTGTTTCCGTCCTGGCTCTCAGGAAACGGCCCAGCCACATCCAACGCTATACGCTCCCATGGGGCACCCACATTGTACACCTTTAATGCACCTCTGCTACGAGTATGTGGCCCCTTCACAGCCGCACAACTTGTGTATTTGCGGCACCAATCCTCGACGTCATCCCGACAGTGGAGCCAATAAAACCGCTCCCGGATCTTAGTAAGGGTCTTCTTAACTCCCATGTGACCTCCCGAAGCACCATTGTGATAGAGCTGCTAGACTTCCGGCACCTTAGTTTTGGGCACTACCATTTGCAAATGGCACTGGTTACCGCGAGCGTTTTCCCATTTGCGGCGGAGAACTCCATCCTGGACAACCAAGCTTTCCCACTGTGCCCAATAACTCTTGGTGATGGGGCTCATCACTGCGATATCACTCCATTTGGGCCTAGGAGCGTCTGATTTCTTCCATTCAAGAATCGGCTGTATATCCTTGTCGTCTTGCTGAGCACTTCGCAAAGCTACTTTCCATTCGTCGCTCAGGTCCGCCTTCAACATCCTTACTAATGCTGCCTGCTTTGCTTCCTGTCGGGTACAGTGCTTGCACTGGTCGGGACACGGCCTACGCGATAGGGCATCTGCGTTACCATGGGACTTGCCGCTGCGATGTTGTATTACAAAATCAAACTCCTGCAGTAGTTCAATCCATCTGGCTACTTGTCCTTCTGGGTCCTTAAATTGAAGTAGCCATTTCAGCGCAGCGTGGTCGGTTCGCAGGTGGAATTTACGCCCCAACAAATATTTATTGAAATGATGCAATGTCTTTACTACAGCCAAAAGTTCCCGCCGGGTGACGCAGTAGTTTCTTTCGGGTTTGGATAAGGTCTTGCTGAAGTATGCTATAACAACTTCTTGATCACCCTTCCTCTGTGACAGCACGCCGCCAATTCCGGTGTTACTGGCATCTGTGTCAACTATGAATTCATGCTCATTGTCAGGGTTGCTTAGGATAGGTGCAGTGCACAGATGTTCCTTGAGCTTCTGGAATGCAACGTCACAGCTCTCATTCCAACAGAACTGTACCCTGTCTTCGGTGAGCTTATGAAGAGGTCGAGCAATGTCAGCAAAGTTCTTCACAAACCGTCGGTAGTAGGAGCATAATCCGAGGAATGCTCTGACCTGCGTTTTGTTCTCTGGAACTGGCTATTCCTTCACGGCAGTGATCTTTTCCGGGTCAGTTTGAATACCGTTCTCCGAGACCACATGTCCTAGAAAGTTCACTTGCCGTCTGAATAACGCGCATTTCTTCGGACTCAGCTTCAAATTAGCTCCTCGTATCTTTGACAGGACTTGCTCCAAGTTTCGAAGGTGATCCTGGAAGGTGCGCCCCACGATGATGATGTCATCCAAGTAGACCAGGCATGCGTCTCCAATCAGTCCCATAAGCACTCGCTCCATCAGTCTCTCAAAAGTAGCCGGAGCGTTGCACAATCCAAAGGGCATGACGTTAAATTGCCATAATCCTTTTCCTGTGGAGAATGCCGTCTTCTCCTTGTCTCGAGGATTTATTTCCACCTGCCAGTAGCCATTTTTTAAGTCTAAGGTAGAAAACCACTTCATCCCCGTCAGCGTATGCAGTGTGTCATCGATTCTTGGCAGCGGGTAGCTGTCCTTCTTCGTGATGTCGTTTAATCGGCGGTAGTCTACACAGAAGCGCATGGTGCCATCTTTCTTCTTAACTAGCACAACCGGAGAGCACCACGGGCTGGACGAAGGCTCGATGACGCCTTCCTTCACCATACCGTCGATCATAGCTTCCACTTCACGTTCCCGTGCCACTGGCACACGTCTTGGCCTCTGGCGAATCGGTGCTTCACTTCCCGTGTTTATTTTGTGCTGGACTAGTGCTGTCTTCTCTATGTCGGCATCCCTGGTCGAGAAAATATCGGCGAACCGGTTTAACATCTTCTTAGCCTTGGTCTTCTCTTCTTCTGACAGGGTACTTTGGCAGTCCTCCAAAAGTGAAGACACGTCGAATCGTGCACCCTGAACCTTGGCGCTGGTAGGTTGCTCTCGACATCTACGCATCCAAACCGCTCCTTCATAGGTGCCCAATTCTGTCCCTTTCTTGAGCGACACTTCCTTGTCACTTGCATTCAGTGCGCGTATGAAACTTTGGTACCCCTTACCAAGGTTCGTGCAATCTTCCATGAGGCATCTTCCTCTAGGCCTTCGATAAGTACGCAGCGGTTCCCTCGACCAGAACTCCCGGGTAAACAAACCGGCACAACCGTTTCCGACCGCGGTTGAAGCGTAACATTCTTCAGGCAGTACACTTTTCCTGAAGTTGCGCCTTCCATGAAGACTTCTTCCGAGCCACATTTTAACACTCCCTGGTTAACATCGATCTCGCAGCGATACTTCCGCATGAAGTCTGGGCCCAGGATGCAGTCGTCCACTATATCGGCTACAATGACTTTGTGACGGTAAACTTTGTTGCCTAGCTTCAGATCCACCTCCATTTAACCTCGGACGGTTATGTGCTGACCGGTAGCTGTTCTCAGATTCACACATTCAATGTTCCGGAAGCAGCCCCGAAGAACCCTTCTTGCAAGATGGAAACCGACGACTGTGCGAGAAGCACCCGTGTCCAATGTCAGCTTGCATGGTGTTCTGTTAATTTCGCCTTCGATGATCAGGCTGTTCCCGTCGCATGATTGCGAGATCGAGATACTTGGGGCTCTTCCATTACCAGCCAGCACCCGCCCCGCAGTCCTGGCTTCTACTCGTTTCCTTGCTCTCGCTGCCTGGCAGGCACATCAGGCGACCCCTTTGGTGGAGACAGGGTGTCACCAGGCTGCCTACGCTTTGAGCAGCTCAAGCGGATATGGCCTTTTTCTCCGCAGTTGTAGCACCGAGGTGACGACACAACTTCCCTGATGCGGTGACCTCGGTCGTCGCGTCGCACTGCTTCCACCTCCAGAGCGTGGGCTAAGGCGTCCTTGAGGTCCTTGAAGTGCCCAAGCCTCACTGCTGCTCTTACCTCCAGGTCCCGGATCCCATCCGTAAACGCCTGTACGAGGTTCCCGTCAATAAGCGCAGGAGACGTCTGGTATGCCTTCCTGACCAGCTTTTCCACCTCTAGAGCCCACTGCTGCAGAGTTTCTCCGGTGCGTTGCGTTCTGTCCTTCAGCTGAGCACGATACACATGTTCGAGGTGCGCGTCTCCGTACCTCGCCTCCAGCGCCTCCAGAAGCTTCTTGTAGGTGACGTCTTGTCCGAGTGCCTCCAACACTGTCAAGGCCCGGTCGCGAAGGCCCAAACTTAGGGCGGTTAAGGCCTGTTCTTTATTCCACCCCTTTGATCTCATCACAGCCTCGAACTGGATCTTGTATGCCGACCATGATGACGAGCCATCAAATGGTGGAACCTTAAATCCACGAGGTGAGGGCGCTACAGCCGCTGGTGTCACTTCGAGCTCACGCAACTTCTTCTTCACTTCAGCAACACAGGTCTCGTGGTGATCGTGTACACGCTTCTCTATAAAGGCGACGCGAGTCTCAAACTTGTCGTGTACGAGCATCTCTACGTCGCTGATACGGGCCTCGTGCTGCTGAAGTTCCTCCTTGACCGCCTTCAAGTCCTTCCCTACAGCGGCACTGAGGTCCTTCATAAGCACCACCTGCTCTTCTAGGCGGCGCGCGTGCTCCTCCTTGTCGCGCCGGAGCAGTTCTTCCAGGCGGCGCGCGTGCTCCTCTTGACGGCGAGCCTGCTCCTCCTTGTCGCGCTGTAGCTGTACCTCCATGCGGCGCGCGTGCTCCTCTTGACGGCGGGCCTGCGCCTGCATGAATGCCATCAGAGCCGCGAAGTCGGGCACCGCCACGGAGTGTGCGCTTGCAGGCTCCACTGCAGCCGCGGAGTCGCCTGGTCCACCAGACGATGGAGAAGGAACGTCTCCGAAGCGTCTCTGGTCCAGGTCTTGCTGGCGCTGGTTTCTAGTACGAACTCCTTCAGTTTCTTCCTTCGGCATAACCAGCATAATTTATCCCTTTCTTCTGACACCAATTTGTCATGAGCTGGGGTTCGACGATAAATTATAACTCACTATGCCACTTAAACTGAACTTTATTTATACACAAACACTATACAGGCTTATTTACACTACTAGTAAAAACACACTTATTTCACACTTAATTCTCAACACTAATAAAAACACCACTAAACACTTCCGAATTACTTCCCTTCGCTTCTTGTTTATCGCTCCGATATTCAATTGTCACTATGTCCGGTCCGTTCGCTCGCACTCTATTTATACTGCCCAGATAACATCAAGGAAGAGAACTAATAACTACTGGGTTTTTAACAACACAAGAACTAAATATATATTATCCAAACAAGTAGAAGATGTTGCAGAGACTCTAGTAGGTTCACAGAATAAGTTACTTAAATTAAATGACTTAAAAAACTCAGAAATCTAGTACACTGTGAAGAGATCTCTAAAATCACCACAAACTATAATATTCTTACTGCTACATTTAATTTTATTAATAGCATCTTCCATAACAGTCTCAAATAGATTATAATCACCAGAAAAGGGTCGATATACACAAATTACAATATATAAATCTAGTTCCACACAGGACAACTCAATAGTGCGCTCAATAGATAAGTTTACAATATCTTTGCATTTTAATAAATTTGAAGTCATTATGAGACAACCGCCTCTAATAGCCTGCTTACTTAAATATACGCTCTACATTGTGTAATATTGATTAATGACAATAATCTCATGGTTCTTTCACCAGTGTTCAGTTAAACACAAAACTTTAACATCATATTTCTCTAGAAATAAACTTAATTCTAATTCTTTGCCCGATAGGCCCTGCATGTTTTAGTGTACTATATTCAAATACTGCAGCCTAACTGTTGTCCTATCTTGGAGTTTAAATCACAAGATGTGTCAATAAAATCGTTGTTAGTACATGTACTAACCCTATCAAATAAAATTGTAAACACAAGACTCTTTGCCTTACTGTAAATTGTATGCTAATAGCTTAGCAATCTGTCGCTTAATATAAAATGGCAGATACATTGTATCTTTTGTCAAAGTAAATTTACTAATAAATTTATTAGTGTCAAAAAAGAATATTGCGTCACTATGACGACAAGTTATATTATACAATAACATATTTAATGAGTGTATGTGCATGTTTTCTGTATGTGTTAAGTTATTAGGCGGGTCCACACAGAGCGAGCAGCCTCGCGAGGAATTTGCCGCGCGAGGAAACGGTCCCCGAACGAGCGCGGCCATAGAATAAAGCTGCGTTCACATTTATCTGACGTGATCTCTCGTGACGGTCTCTGTTGTAATTACTTACCGTTCACATTTGTCTGTTGCCATCTGACGCAATTATGAATCAGTTCTGTCTTGATTCTCGGGAAGTCCACACTTTCGCAATGTTTTTTTTTCATGAATTATCCGATTCAGATTAAGTAGATATCCAATTATATCCATCAATTATATACATAGGATAGGTACTGTATAAGAATAATATTATAAAAAGGAAGTCAATTAGTTCGTCGTCCATTGCGCACAATTGCACGTCCACATTAGTCTGACAAGTTGTGTCTCGCGAGTTAACTGTACGGAACCCAACAATGTTAGGTTCGTCAGCCCATCTCTCCCCACCAAATTATCTAGATAATCTTATTGTCATCTAAGCATTAATTTATTATTAATACCTTTGTAGATTTAACATTAGCGATTACTATTTTATATTTTAAATATACTGTTAAGCTGTTATAATTAAATAAAGTATTTTTTTTTTAACGCGAAACTGGGCAAACGCGACGGTGATGAGCTGAGAGTGGGGCAATTTGGTTATGGGCATCGGAATTCCCGGGGTCAGTTGCTGGCTAGCTTTATGGAGAAGGAAGGACTCTATATGATGAATTCCTTCTTCAAGAAGCGAGAATGCCGCAAGTGGACCTGGGTAAGTCCAGACGGTGCAACCAAAAATGAGATCGACTTTATCATGTCGACGAAGAGACAGATATTCAATGATGTCTCCGTGATCAATTCACTTAAAGTGGGGAGCGATCACCGAATGGTAAGAGGCACATTGAATATCTGTACAAGCCTCGAACGGTCGAGGTTGATAAAGTCCACGCTCCGACCGGCACCGGTTCATATCCAAAACCCCGAGAGCTTTCAGCTCGAACTCAAGAACCGTTTCGAATGCCTGGGTGAATGCGTAGATATGGACGTGTACAGTAACGGGTTCGTGGATGCTGTCCATACAACAGGGGCTAAATTTTTTAAGCCCCAGAAAAGCCAGAGAACCAAAAAGATCTCGGATCCGACCCTCGAGCTGTTAGAGGAAAGGCGCAAGATGGTTCTGCTATCCTCCGACGACATGCCGAAATATCGGCACCTCAACAGACAGATCTCTAAGTCTCTGACTCGCGATCTCCGCCAATACAACACAAAATGTGTTTGTGAGGCGATCGAGCAGAATAAGGGATCCAAAGTGTTCCAGAGGGATCTGTCTGTTGGGCAGAGTCAGCTGACAAAGCTGAAGACGGAGGATGGCAGAATCGTATCGTCCAAGCCTGAGCTCTTGGAGGAGATCGAAAGGTTCTATGGACAGCTATACACGACAACGCAACAACCCGCAAGCACTCCAGCGTCAGACCCTAGAGCTGGATTGACCCGACACTATACCGAAGATATCCCGGACGTCAGCATGCACGAGATTAGTGTGGCTCTCAAACAGCTCAAAAACAACAAGGCGCCGGGTGATGACGGAATTACGAGCGAGCTTCTGAAGGCTGGCGGTGCACCCGCTAGAGAAGCCCTCCGGAAGCTATTTAATTCCGTCATTCTCGAGGGTAAAACGCCACAGGCGTGGCACAGGGGTGTGGTGGTGCTTTTCTTTAAGAAAGGGGATAAAACCCTCTTGAAGAACTACAGACCCATCACACTTCTGAGCCACGTCTACAAGCTGTTTTCGAGGGTCATCACGAATCGTCTCGAGAGCAAGCTAGACGACTTCCAGTCTCCCGAACAAGCTGGTTTCCGTAAAGGCTATAGTACCATAGACCACATACATACGCTGCCGCAGGTTATACAGAAGTCCGAGGAGTATAACCAGCCCCTATGCTTGGCGTTTGTGGACTATGAGAAAGCCTTCGATTCGATCGAAACCTGGGCGGTGCTACAGTCTCTCCAACGGTGCCGGATTGACTACCGATATATCGAAGTGCTGAAGTGTTTGTATTAAAACGCCACTATGTCAGTTCGCCTCCAGGACCAGAGTTCGAAACCTATTCAACTCCAGCGAGGGGTGAGACAGGGGGATGTCATATCCCCGAAACTGTTTACCACTGCGCTGGAGAATGTTTTCAAGCTTCTGGACTGGAATGGACTCGGCATCAACATCAACGGCGAGTACATCACTCACCTTCGATTCGCAGACGATATCGTAGTCATGGCTGAGACCATGGAAGACCTAGACACAATGCTCGATGGCCTCTGTAGAGTCTCCCAACAAGTAGGTCTTAAGATGAACATGGACAAGACGAAAATCATGTCGAACGTCCATGTTGTACCTGCTCCTATCCAGGTTGGGAACTCTACGCTCGAAGTTGTCGACAAGTATATCTATCTGGGACAAGTAGTCCAATTAGGTAGGTCCAACTTCGAGAAGGAGGTCTATCGTCGAATCCAACTCGGTTGGGCAGCGTTCGGGAAGCTGCGACATATCTTCTCGTCCGATATCCCGCAGTGTCTCAAGACGAAAGTCTTTGACCAGTGTGTGTTGCCAGTGATGACTTACGGATCAGAGACGTGGTCGCTCACTATGGGCCTTATCAGAAGGCTCAAGGTCACTCAGAGGGCGATGGAGAGAGCTATGCTTGGAGTTTCCCTGCGAGATCGAATCAGAAATGAGGAGATCCGCAGTAGAACCAAAGTCGCCGACATAGCTCTCCGGATAGCCAAGCTGAAGTGGCAGTGGGCAGGGCACATAGCTCGAAGAAACGATGGCCGTTGGGGCAGAAAGGTTCTGGAGTGGCGGCCACGTACCGGACGACGCAGCAGAGGTAGGCCCCCCGCAAGGTGGAGCGACGATCTTGTCAAGATCGCGGGAGGAGGTTGGATGCGGGCGGCTCAAGACCGGTCTGTGTGGAGAACCTTGGGGAAGGCCTATGTCCAGCAGTGGACGTCGTTTGGCTGATATGATGATGATTTTTTTTTACAATTAATCTGAGTCCAATCTCTTAATTCGCGCTGTACCGTCCCCACACCCTCTCTGTCGCAGACCGGGATATTGTCTATCGCGACACGACAGACGCCATCACGACAGACTACATCAGATAAATGTGAACGCGGCCTAGAGCGCGGCAGCCTCGGCGCCGTAGGAAAAAACAAAATTGTAGTTGTCATAAAGTTTGAATTCAGGACATGAAAATATAGTTGAAAATCTATTATGTATTATTGCGCATGTATCAAATCGACTTGTGAATTAGAGTGAAATAGTACATTTGCCATCTATCGGTCTACGTATCAATGTGAGATCGTTGGTCTCTCCTCTCTCTTATTTTTAAATTTTGTTTATAAATATAGTACTTGGAAATGTGTCCGTGTGGTGACGGATTAAGAATACGGAATGTCACCACCTCATATCATCCCATGGGTGTCGTAAAAGCTGACAGAGGGAGCATATTATGCAGAGAACAGCACTGTAAGAGAAGGAAAACTTGATACAAACCCTATGCCAATCCGTTTGGCCAGCGTGGTATAGTAGGCCAATTCCTCCTTTAGGAGAGGCCTAGTCTAGCAGTGGACTGTTAAAGGCTGACGACGACGACTTGGAAATGGTCATACTGCAATAGGGTTGTGGCATGTGTTTTTACTAGCCGGCTGCCTGACTGACGCCAATTGCTGTACCTACTTTGGGTACTAGACAGTGGTAATAATGGGCCATAACATACATACTTACTTATACCACAGAATAATTAATAGTACTAACGTACAGAAGCTTCACTTTTCAAACCAATTTATTGAAATTACGACTCTTGGTACTAAGCAATAAAGTTCAATTCATCTCGCATAAGCACTCAGTGCCTAATGCGATATTAACCTAACAGTTCCCGTTCTTTTCTAACACATAACGCTGTCGCTGTCTGGCGCGGAGTGGCGCGCTAGGGTTGTCGACTTGGCGCTGCTACTATATTTATTCATCGTCTATCTACCTACTTGACCACGTACCTAATAATAAATAATTATCCTATAAGTATCCTATCCCACTATTGGAGCTAGTAGAACAAAAGCACAAAAATTCTGGTCGTTTACATTTTTACTATACAAATTCTTAGTTATTTCCTAAACGCGTGGACCGATTTACATGATTCAAACAGATAAAATGGTTTTTGAACTAAATATTTAATTTGACACCATAATCGTTGAGATATCTCAACAAACAAAAAATCAAATTTTCAAGTTGCTCTCGTAATATAAATAAAATCAAATTTTCAAGTCGCTTTCGACACACAGTTAATTAAGCAATACTTTGCATTAGACTTGTGATGATACATTTTTGTTGTTAAAGGCGTTTAAGTTTATAATTTGAACAGTGTATGAACACGGCGCGTGAGAATACGGAGCGGTCGCACTCGTTGCGTGACGTCAACGTCTGATCATAATGTGAGTGGCGCGCGGCAACCTACTAAATCCAACCACGTCGACGTGGTCGGCCGAGGTACTTGTAAGTTTGTACTTACCGAGTTTGTACCTAAAATGCGAAGTGCGCCCGGCCTGCTTATACTTACTTTTTTTGTAAATATTGTGACGGCCGCTGTCATGTCAAACCGTCGTCACGAAATACAATAATTAGCAGAGGTTTGAAGACTATTTTATTATTTGGAAATGAGTTTTTAGTTCGATGACGTATACACTGTGTCAAGTGTTCGCCAAATTCAAAGAGGTTGGACTAGGTTTACACTAGAGAGAACATGCCCTATAAATTTCCTTATACCGAACGTGCAACATGTAATGTCAGTTGGTCTTAGAGTGGATTGCACCACATCACCGGTTAAAGTAAAAGCTAAAGTCAAATTTTACAATAACTTTAACAGTAAACTTGACGGCTGCCGCAAAATGTGTTGCACCAACGTTTTTGTTGCTAATGTTAAAGTTAACAGGGTTGCTAGACAAATGAGGCGTAATCTACCCCGATTCGCTGCGGGAACTATTTTTAAGTCCGGCAATACTAGAGCTTCGCTGTTATTGATAATGTCAAGATGTCAATTGTCAAATATTATATCGAACGTCAAACGAATTGAACGCGCTGAACGCACATCATTTTAAAAGATTTTGATTATCTTTCTTGTTTATACTACACCTATTACCTACGAGTTCAAGTCTTACGAAGTGTAGAAGACAATAATGGCATCAAATACAAAAAGCTTGTACGTAAACAGCCAAACAAAGTAAGTATGCACAACTTATTCTGTTGCCCATAACACTTGCTTGTTATTCTTTTTACAGCACACAAACTTATGCCTATCTTTACGTTAAATTCTGTATATTTCAGGGAAAGAAGCGTAAACTTTACCGGAGCTGAAGTCGATAGGCTTCAATCGTTAATAATCAAACATCAAAATGTATTATTTTGTAAGAAAACCGATGTTATAAGTAGTAAGCAAAAGGATAGCGTGTGGACTTTAATAGAAAGCGAATTTAATGCCCTTGGAGAGATTCCACGCACTGTGAAGCAGCTCAAATACAAATTTGAGAATACCAAGAGAGTGGCAAAAAGGTACATTAATAGATACAATGATAAATATATTGAAGGGCCTGGTGCTCAAAATTTCATACTTATTTATTCTTCGCGACAGACATTAAAAAACTCTATAGTGAATAGTGTATTCGAAACCGCGAGTGAAAATCGTGTAAAAATAGTGCTATCCAATCGTGCGGTAGATATACCGGGTTCGGTTCCGGGACGCGTCAAAGTGATAACATAACGCTAGAATAGTGAAAATTCGCAAATCGGTAATAAGTAGTGCCGTGTAGTGTATGTATAAGCATTAAACTTATACTTGTGCTAACCGTAGGGACTTAGATATCGATCATAAATAGTGTTATCAGTTGTAATAGATAATAACTAATAGTTGATAAACAGCTGTTTTGTTTACATACATACATATCGTCACGCCTTTTATCCCCGAAGGGGTAGGCAGAGGTGTATTTCTACACCCACTTTTTGCCAGATATACTTTAGTCCCACGTAATAAGGGGCGAGCCTATTGCCGTACCGGGCACATTTCCAGACTCCGTGCTGCTACTGAGAATTTCGTGACAGAAAAACCCAATAACACTGCCCGACCCAGGAATCGAATCCGGGATCCCACGCGCACATTTATGCCGCGAGACCAACGAGACAGTCGTATAGGGTTTGATGTCGAGTTTTCCGTCTCTACACAAAGATGGTATTTGCATCGTGTTATCCCTTAGTCGCCTCTTACGACACCCACGGGAAGATAGGGAGTTGGTGACACTTGTCTTGTATTCTTTGCCGTCAACCACACGGCATTTTTGTTTACATAGTAGTTTTATAAGTGTTTTTAGCTTTGAATAGGCTTGAAATCATGTTTAAATAGTTTCTTATTGCTAGTTATTGGTTTATATAGTCAAAATAATTGTAATAATAAACATTTGTGTGTTTATCATAAACTTTCTTTATGTACGATGGAAAGAAAGTTTGTATTTTATGCGTCGTAGGTTTTATTATGTTATCTTAGAATTGATGAATAAAGCTATTTCTATGGCGTTTGTTTTATTAGATGCGGCCCACCAAAATTACATACCTACATAACTATAGTATTTCATAGTTTTTTTATAGAAAATATAGTGGGCGGACCCTTGTGTGACAACATTTTTCGATATTTTTTCTTGAATAACTTAGTGATGCAAACAGTTAGGTTTATGTATTATATACCGTTCGATAGAACTTTTTGAGACCTATTTAGCTATGTATGGAACATATATGCATGTACCATAGTATCTAAGATAATTACATGTATCACAAATAAAGATTTGTTGTGCATATGTTCGGTGCAGTGGTCGGCGTTAAGGCACGGTAATATAATCTAACAGTATTGTAACTCGGCCGCCTTCGTGAGTTATATACCTACAGACGCGCCGCATGCGAGCTGCGGCACGATAGCGGCTGTGGGTACTCTTTGGCACAGTCCGCACAGTCTGATGGGTACTCTGCTCGAGGCGCGTAGGTATAACTCGAGTTTCGTGCGTTTGTATGGAGTTACAATACTGTTAGATATTATTACCGTGGTTAAGGTAAAATTTCGAAGTAGCTAAGCGACCATATTTTTGGCCAGTTTGTTGGCGTCCCAACCACCATGTTGTAACCAAGTAACTATATGTAGCCATCCAGCACCGAACACCTGAACAGCATCGCTCTCAACGTATGAAGATGTTTTATTTCTGAAGCCCCGAATAGATCGAAGCCATACAGTCCACTAGCACATAGAAGATGATCGTCGTAGGAACACTCGCAAGTCACACACCACCAGTGCACTGTGGCGGACCAGCTAAGGTTCGATTCCTGGCATCGTCACATTTATCTTTTCAACTGTTATTATTTTCATTTCTACATACATACATACATAGACTCACGCCTGTTTACCCGAAGGGGTAGGCAGAGGCATATTAAACGCCCACATTTCGCCAGTGTTTTGATCCCACGTAATAGGTGGCGAGCCTATTGCCGCTTATCGTGATATTTTGTTTGCCAGAGCCTCGTCCGTTGATCGGCAGGTGCACCACTTGCAGGTGAAGTTGGCTTGGGACCCATTTCTACCTAATACCTTTCATTTCTACCTAATAAAATTTCAGGTAGCTAGCACAGAGAGTGTTTCGACCGTTGAGCTAGCCACCGCGCTACATTTTTGGAGACTCGAAATCTAGCCAAGAATGATTTGTTGACCCCTTTTGAAACTCGATCGGTTCTGGAGAAATACACTTTTCTTTTCCTAAGCCTTATCGGGTCTAAATCACATTCGTCTTCAGAAGAACTAGTTTCTGCGAGTATTTCTCGAAGTAGTGACATTTTTGTTGGTTATATTCGATGCGTATCAATTATAGAACAATAGAACTGACTTTAACAATAACATTAACCGGCCAACATCGGGCGGTTACAGTTAACGTAAAATTATGACGTCATTTTAACAAATTGTCAAGTGGTGCAACTAATTTTTTGCTTAACCGATACTTTGACAGATGTTGCGATCTTTGTCATTGTTAAAGTAAGATGATGCAACCCAGTCTTAGTTGGTTAATCATAGCGTCAAATTACGCGTCTCATTTAAAGAGGCATAGACTCTTTACATACTCATATCTTTGACTACATTCTCTAAAGAGCCGTGCTGAGATCTGTCATCAGTGTAAAATTTGTTGTACGTTTGTGTTTACATTTTTAATAACTTTTTTGCATTTAAATAGTAAGTAAGCTTATAATAATTAAATAGTGTACTCATTAATTAATACACATCGTGTCTGTGATATCGGGATGTGGATTCCGCTATTCTCGGAACGGAAATAACAGTAGAAACTTTATCTTCTAGCAGTGAGTCGGACTTTTCCATCAAATTTATTTACTTTTCTCGTATTAATGCTATAATGAGTGTTAAGTTTACACAATATCATTGTATTGCAAATCAAGGGAACAGCTTGCATACGTATGTGTTATGAATTTAACTCACAAATTGTTATTTTGTACATTTATTGATTGAATAGCCTTAGTGATGGGATTTGACAGTGAAAGGTGATATCGATGTTTTTAAATGAGGGATAAATACGGAAACTAACTATCGGACATGAATGTAAGACTGTAGCTGGAAGCGACAGCGGGTAGCTGCGGTTGCTAAGTTGGCAATAAACAAAAACGTCCAGCGGTCTAATTTTCTATCGCGCGTTTGATAGTAAGCGCAGTTTAATGTACATAATTTACTTAGATACCTACCTTAAAAGTAGCGTCTATTAACCTAAAGCCAAGTGTTCCAGTGTACGCGCGTGTGTGTAGGCTTACATTTTTGCATCTATAAAATAGTATATGGGTTAGGGATGTGAGTAGCATTTTTTATTATTAAGAAGGTGTTTTTTATTACAGGTTGCCTATTAATGACGTCACAAGAAAACTTTGGATAAACGCCGTTGGACGGCCTAGTTTGATTTAGCAGAAGTACCATCGTATTTGTTCACGTCATTTTGAGAAAGACTGTTTTTTAAAGACAGAAAGTACCTGGCGTCGTTTAAAACCGAAAGCTGTGCCTACATTACATTTATGCCCGGACATTGCACACCCGGTAGAATTATTAATCCAAAGTTAAACAAAAGGTGTGTAATTTTAGTTTGAACATATTAATAAAATATAATAATTACAACGATTTTAATTAATCTACCTACTTCTATATTATTTATCATATTAGTGCTATCCTGACTGATCAAAGACGTCTTGCCTTGTAGTCCGCTATATGTAGCGGACTACAAGGCAAGACGTCTTTGATTTTGATTTTGATTTGATTCTACCATAAAATATAATATTCTTTCACATTCACACAACATTATCTGGTCCCAAACTAAGCATATCTTGTACTACGGGTTCTAGACAATCGATAAACATGCTTATATACTTTTCTGTAAATATATTACATATTATACATAGTACCATCCAGACCAAGACAAACATCCATATTCATGCACACAAATGTTTGACTTGAGCGGGAATCAAACCCGCAAGCTTCGGCGTGGCAGTCGGATTACCTACAACTCTAAAAAAATCGAGCAGTGTCCAACGTTAGCGATAGCAAGCAACGTGATATGATGCGACGCAAACAAATTGCCAAAGCCTGCCGTGCCGCATTAGCCAATCTGGTATAATTCGTACAATACAGTTATAATCTAAGTGACAGTTTCTTAGCATCGCATCGCAACGCATCGCTCATTAGTTTATGAATACTTTTTGTCAATAGACTTTAAGCCTAAAACGAACAATTAAACACGTGATTTTTTTAGTACTCGTGTAATACGTGTCTGTCAAGTCTTTGCAAAGCACTGTCCGGCGTCAAAAGTAAAAACTACAATTTCAATATTTTAGTTGTTTACTTCTACGGCTTAAATATATCGACACATACTAAAGTTAGACATTTGACCAAAAATATTTATCGATAAATCATCACTGTTACGAACAACACTCGGTTTCCTAACTCTATGTTTTGTCTACTGTTTGCCTACCACGATGCTGCTATAAGAGCGTGCTGCTAAACCTATCGACAGCTCTTTCTATCATACTGCATGTGCCATTAGAAAGAAGATGTCAATCATAGCAACTGCTGTTGTTATTTAGTGTTACTTCTATGCCTTAGGTTATATTTCTTTGGCCAAATTCACCAGTCATTGACAACAAGGCGATGGCCGTGCGGATAACACATTCCTTTCACGTTCTGAAGGCGTGGGTTCAAATCCCAGTCATAACTGTTATGTGGATTATGGTTTTTATGAAATTTGGAAAATGTTTATGAATATTTGGCAAATATTTAAAAGATTATTTAAATATTTCGAGTAAAAATTAGAAAATTCTAGAAACTTCAGGAAGGAATGGAAAGGTTAAAAAGAGACAGGAGATGGAAACACAAATTTAAATATTTCGAATAAAGATTAGAAAATTCTAGAAACTTCAAGAAGAAATGGAAAGTTAAAAAAGAGAAAGGAGATGGAAAAACAATTGAATAACGAAAAGACAATCGAAATTAGTAGATCTAGAACATTCCTAGGGGTATATAAGGCGGTGTAGACGCGCTGAGCGCCAGTTTAAGTTGAAAAGTGGTAAAGTGAAGAAGAAAAGGAAGAAGTAAAGGAAGAAAGAAGAAGTAGTAAAAAAGTGAAGTGAAAGTATAGTGCAGTAAAGTGCAGTGAAAAGTGCAGTGCAAAAAGTCGCTAGTGTTGGTGCTGTCTGCGTCGGAATTAAACGGCGTGTCGTGTGTCAAGTCGAATAAAGTGTCATCAGTGCTACTCGGTGTTTCCTTCCAATCCCGTTACCCCGTCCGTAACAATATATACATAGAAACACCCAGACCAAGACAAACATTCATGTTCATGCACACAAATGTTTGAGATGAGCGGGAATCGAACCCGCGACCTTTGGCGTTGCAGTCGCTTACACTCCCGCTTTGCCAACCGGTCGTCGATTATTGTTATACCTAAAGGATGGAATAGGTAGACATGGAAAAAAATATAGAATTAATTATAGGAAATGAATGTCTGTAGGCAAGGATACTGTAACCGAAGCACAGACTGAAGGATTATTATTGGTACAATAAATAGCGTCAAAGATGAGAATGTTATGATGAATGTATCCACCGTCATTCAGTGACCAGTGGATAGGGTATGCGACTGCTGATCGGAGGTCCCGGGTTCGATTCCCGGGTCGGGCAAAAGTGTTACTGGGTTTTCCCGAATTCTCAGAAGCAGCACGGAGTCTGCTGATATGCCCGTTAGCGGCAATAGGCTCGTCCCCTATTACGTGGGACCTTTACATTTCATGGTGAAATGTGGATGTAATAATATTACAACTCTGCCTATCCTTACGCGGATACAGACGTGAGTCTATAAAAAAATGTCCAACATACAAACACACTTGCGAATTGATATTATTAGTAGGGATTACTATGTTCGAGCGAAGCACGAAACAGCGTCCAGACCGCAGCAAAACAAAAAACCGAACTCGATGGCTCGGCCGCTCGGTCGCTCGCCCGCGGCGGTACACGCGCTTGCCTCGGCCGGGGCACGTCCACACAGAGCGCGCAGCCTCGCGCGCCAATTCCTCGCGAGGCTGCGCGCTCTGTGTGGACGTGTCTAATTCGTTAGCTCGGGCGCACGGTAAGCTCGGCCGCGGCGGCACATGCGTTTTCCTCGACCGAGCCACGTCCACACAGACCGAGCAGCCTCGCGAAGCATTTTCCTCGCGAAGCTGCTCAGTCTGTGTGGACCCGGCTATTTGAGTATGGCAAAGCACATAAAATAAATTTACACTTAAAGAACAATGGTCGGTTCCCATACAAAGGTGGACCAGAATTTATTTTTTCACGTCTATTGCTGTGGAGTTATTTATCAATATTTTTATGTTACTTTAATTAACTTTAGTATAGATATGAATTTTAAAACTTGGGATTACCTTTTATATTCTATAAAAAGTATGTTTGAGGTTATGAAATAAATTGTGTTTTTATTTAGTTTATTCGTAAAAATATATACATTAAACTATTCTGGTACCTAATATATGTGTGTAGAAAAACATGTTCTTCTAACAAACAAACTCAAAAACTCAATTCATAGCAAGCGAGGAACGATTGACGTTGATGTACCGGGTATAACCATAGAGATATTAAGAATAGAGTAGCAGAGTTCGGCCTATTCGTGTCCGCCGGTGGGAGAGAGAACGCAACAGTTGAGGCCGTAGACAGAGAAACCAATAGACGCAGTGATATGTCCTTTTTCTCTCACACAAGAAAAAGAGCGAAGATCACGTTTTAAATGCTTTAGAGAAGGATACAACTATGCCATATTTTGTCCTTTACTGTGTAACCTGTTCTTTTTAAGGCCGGCAACTTAAATTGCGAAACAAAGTTTGATCGACTGAAGGACGCTGTATCCAGGTCATGAAATAAATTTAAAAAAAAAAAAAAAAGTTTGACAGTTCTTGGCACCATAGCGTCAGTTGTCCCAAATAATCCAAATATTGTTTATTTTCATGTTAAATGCCGTGTTAAATCAGTGAAATTATCTAAATATCCATACTGTAGATATAAAATGGTTCGTTGCCGTGTTATTTCGTGTAACAGTGATAGTGAGAAGAAAATTGCCGGCGTATCATTTCACTCGTAAGTAAGCATATTTTTCAGTTTGTAGCCATTCAATATAGATAAATACGTAAACGAAAGCATAAATATACAATTGTTGTGGTAGCATTCATACAATTATCCAATTTATTATAAAAATAACCTATGTTTATTATTATGCACGTGCTGCCAGCGTTAGGTGTAAAATGTCCCGATTATAAACGAAAAATATTGAACAGAAATTAAATTAGTAATTAATAAACATTATTATAAAACTAACATTATGTTCGTTTTGGAATTAATGAAAGATTCGATATCCATAAATATATCTAAATTATCAATTAAGTACTTGTTATGCCTGGTTTCTAACAATAAACGATTTGTTTTGCTTTCTGTGAGTCAATGAACGATTTATATCCTGAACAGGAGGATACAAATCGTTTATTGCATTACATTTTACTGTTATATGCAATACATGTAAATACTCTTTCAAATAGTAAGCAAAAGGAGTTGTTTTTTGTTTATAAATAAAATTATATATTATATTTAATTTATAAAAGGTGTTATTAGAAACATGCTTTCTCTAATCGATTTTAAACTTTTGTGATTTGTATACATCATAGAAATTAATTTAGCGGGTCTTAATTGCGTTAACTTAACTTATTTAAGGTATAAATACCTATTTGTAACCGACGTTTCGCTCGTCTTGCACCGAGCGTGGTCGCGGAGAGACTGATGAGAGCTCAGCGACGTCTTGTGGAAGTGCGGGTTTCAGCACCTACCCTCACTTGGTCTTTATTTAAGTTCGCAATGTCGGTGCTCCGACACACTACACTAATGACGTCTACACACTGTTGAGATTTATCACTGCGGCGGTGTTTACACTTGCTGATGACTGGATTCCAAGTAGCCAAAGTCAAAGTCAAAGTCAAAGTCAAAAATCATTTATTCATCTAGGTCACAACGTGACGCTTATGAACGTCAAATTTTTAAAGTAAATTAGTAATGCTTCTACATTTACATTTACTGCCCATTCGCAAAGCAATAGGTAGAACCACGAGAAAGAACGGGCAATAAAACTCGTGGCCACTCTTTTTAATCCGCCGATAATCTATATCCATCCTCCCGGTTGAAATTGTTATATTTCTTGATTTCTACCGCTTCACGTACTATCCTGGAGTAATAGTGACGATCGGTGGATAAGACTTGTGGTTGATGCAGTTCTATCCAGTGGTTTGGTCCAGACTCCAACAAATGCTCAGCTATCGCCGACTTGTTAATATGTCGGTTTTTTACAGCTGCGATATGTTCCTTTACCCTTTCAGCGATTGTACGCTTAGTCTGCCCGATATATGAACTACCACAGCTGCAATCGACTTTGTAGACGCCAGGTGTTTGGAGAGGAATTACATCCTTTGGTGTACGCAGATTGTGTGCTATCTTAGAGAGCGGACTGTATACAGTCTTGATGGAGTATTTCTTGAGTACTGTTCCAACTTTGTCCGTCACTCCCTTTAGATACGGCATGTAAGCGGGCACTCTGCTTACTTCAGGTTTACGCTCCTTCCTCTTCCGACAGAGTAAGTTTTTCTTGTATCCGTTGGACCTAAGTACCTCCCGAACATGTGACAGCTCACTATTTAATTGTTCGGGGTCACATAAGTCATACGCTCTGTTCACTAACGAGGACACAACGGAATCCAAGTGCCGCGGATGGTGGTGCGAGTTCGCGTTGAGATACCTGTCGGTGTGTGTCGGTTTCCTATATACAGTGTGTATCACTTGGATTCCGTTGTGTCCTCGTTAGTGAACAGAGCGTATGACTTATGTGACCCCGAACAATTAAATAGTGAGCTGTCACATGTTCGGGAGGTACTTAGGTCCAACGGATACAAGAAAAACTTACTCTGTCGGAAGAGGAAGGAGCGTAAACCTGAAGTAAGCAGAGTGCCCGCTTACATGCCGTATCTAAAGGGAGTGACGGACAAAGTTGGAACAGTACTCAAGAAATACTCCATCAAGACTGTATACAGTCCGCTCTCTAAGATAGCACACAATCTGCGTACACCAAAGGATGTAATTCCTCTCCAAACACCTGGCGTCTACAAAGTCGATTGCAGCGGTGGTAGTTCATATATCGGGCAGACTAAGCGTACAATCGCTGAAAGGGTAAAGGAACATATCGCAGCTGTAAAAAACCGACATATTAACAAGTCGGCGATAGCTGAGCATTTGTTGGAGTCTGGACCAAACCACTGGATAGAACTGCATCAACCACAAGTCTTATCCACCGATCGTCACTATTACTCCAGGATAGTACGTGAAGCGGTAGAAATCAAGAAATATAACAATTTCAACCGGGAAGATGGATATAGATTATCGGCTACTTGGAATCCAGTCATCAGCAAGTGTAAACACCGCCGCAGTGATAAATCTCAACAGTGTGTAGACGTCATTAGTGTAGTGTGTCGGAGCACCGACATTGCGAACTTAAATAAAGACCAAGTGAGGGTAGGTGCTGAAACCCGCACTTCCACAAGACGTCGCTGAGCTCTCATCAGTCTCTCCGCGACCACGCTCGGTGCAAGACGAGCGAAACGTCGGTAACAGGTATTTATACCTTAAATAAGTTAAGTTAACGCGATTAAGACCCGCTAAATTAATTTCTATGATGCTTTCTCTATTTTACTACTTATGCCATGTGAAAATTTGATTCTTGCAAAATTGACAAATAGGTAATTAACATACACAATAATAAAAGCCATATGAAATCAATAACATGCAATAATTTAAAAATATGCATTACTAGGAATTTTGAATTAGTATTTTGTCATAATACATGGCTTAAGTCTGGGTATAGGTAACAGACATTAGAGAAAGCTGCCATATCCATGAACTTTATCTGAACTTACCATGATTGATGAATAGTTAGGTATACATCTTATTTGATAGAATGACATACCATACTTACATAATTTTAAATATTAATTACAAACTTTTCTTGATAGTTTGCCTGGTGATCCAAACCTATGCAAGATATGGATTGAAGCAACTGGAAGAAAAGACTGGGTACCCACAAAGTACTCTTAAATATGCAGCAAACATTCTTCAGAGAAATTACTTATTAAAAAGAACAAGAAAACAGTTCTCTACCCTGATGCTGTACCAAATGCGGTAAAAACCTATTATCTGTCTATGGTAACGCCATCTACCTTCCTATCCATAACTAATCGCATCAACATCAATCGTTCCACGTACAAGTGTGAGCGATACCATATTTCCGTATCCCTCTCTCTCCCACTCCCTGGAAGAGGCACTGCCTTTCGCCTGATTCGTCGACGCGAGTGACAGTCGAGAACATTCCGCTCGCTGAGAACGCCGTCTCGTTCGTATCGCGCCACACCGTTGTATGTGATTTATTACCGCTTCCACCAAGGAAAACCCGCTCGCGAATGGTGTACTGTAGTGAAAACAAGCAGCTGCATCACGAAACCACCAGCACGAAATCACCAGGAGACTGCCCTACGGAAACGGAAAAGGTTGTATAAGGTAGGTGCCCTCCATCCTTGAAATATCCTATACCCACGCACAGTCACCTATTCCCGTATCCATCTCCTAGGCGGCGAAGAACCGCTATCCTCTCTATACAGTCCATTTCCTTCTCCAAGTCGCCTAGAACCCTACCCTACGGTTTCGGTGTAAAGCCGAACCAGTCTACATTATACACATGGATAAAGCATATTAAATATAGAATAGACAATATTAATCGTAAAGTAATACACATTTGAATACATTAATTATTTTAAATTCATTAAAACATGTTTTTTAATTTTGTAATTTATCTTGCAGATGATTTTTTTTGGTAATGAGGATTCAAGAATGTTGCATGTTGTATCAACACCTTTAACACAAGAGCCAATAGAACCAATCCAGGTAATTATTCTAATTAATTTAAAATTAAAGTCAGGCATATTATGTCATCATCCTCGCAGCACTGAACATCACAATAATGTGTCAATGATGCTTCTGTTTGGCATTAAGGCTTTAGTGGATATTATGTGAAAGACGATTTTGGTTTAGATAAAATAGGACAAAATAAAACAAGGTCATTTTTGCGGTTAAATATATAAAATCTGTACTTGCTAATATTATAAAGCTGAAGAGTTTGTTTGTTTGTTTGTTTTCTTGAAAGCGCTAATCTCTGATCCGATTTATAAATATATTTTAGTGTTAGATAGCCCATTTATTGAGGAAGGCTATAGGCTATATATCATCACGCTAAGACAAATAGGAGCGGAGTAGTACAGAAAAATGTTTTCGAAACTGGGTAATTCTACGGGAACGAAGTCCCGCGCAAAAGCTAGTTTTATTATACCCTTATAATAAAACTAGTCCTATATAGGTATGCATACTGTTTACGAACAACTACGATCCTATACTGTGCGTCTCCCGATATGCACTTGATGGTTTTAATTAATGTTTTAGATTTCAACACTTGAAGAGAGTGCAGAGCCAGTACCATCTACGTCCTCAAGTGCTAATCTACAGTATGACACATGATTAGCACCCACCTCTAGAAGATTATTGCAATTGCCTGAACAGGAGGATACGCCAAGAAAGAAAAACTTAAAGCTGCATTAAGGAAGAAAACTGAAGTTGTTACAAATCTTAGAAAAAAGATACGAGCTGTGCGACAAACAAATAGACGTCTTATAAAAAAGAATGCTCAACTAACAGATATAATTTCAGAACTTAAACTTAAATCTCTAATATCATACGAAGATGCTGATATATTAAGCACTATTGATACTAGTAATAAAGATTTTTTAAAACGGTTTTTAGGCGTAGTAGGAAAAGCTAAATAATATTCGGCTCCATTACGAAAATTCGCACCCTTTGTCCAAGAGCTAATTCTTATGTACGAAAACAATCTAATACTTGCCTGCCGCACCCTCAAACTTTAGTTACTTGGTATAGATCAGTAGATGGTAATCCCGGATTTACTCAAGAGGCGTTGCATGCAATACAATTAAAAGTCAACGCATCAAATAAAAAGACTTATGTATGCCTCTCATTTGACGAAATGTCAATACGCAAAGCGGTGACTCTAGATGGCGGGGAATGTTTTGGCGCAATAAATATTGGAGTCAATTTAGATGGCGACAACATTAGAATGGCCACTCAGGTTTTAGTCTTTATGGCTACAGCTCTAAATGACTCCTGGAAAATACCAGTGGGTTATTTTCTTATCGAAAGTGTAACTGCAGAACAAAAGGCACAGCTTCTCATAGATTGCCTTAAGTTATTATATTCGAGTGGTGTAAATGTGGTTTCTGTAACTTGTGATGGGTGTCCATCAAATTTTGCCATGGCAAAAATATTAGGCTGTAAAATTGACAATGATGACGAAGTTAACCCTGTATTTAAAATTGATTTAGATGGTAATACAAAAGAAGTGTGTTTCTTGCCTGACCCACCACATATGGTGAAATTTGTTAGAAATCTGTTGGGCCATAAAGGCATATTAAAGACTAGTGACGATCAAGTAATAAAATGGGCGTACATTACATCTTTGCGTGATTTACAGGAGCAAGAAGGTCTTCACCTAGCTAATAAATTAAGAAAATCCCATATACATTTTTTTAAACAGGTTATGAAAGTTAAACTGGCTGTTCAAACTTTCAGCAATTCTGTGGGCGATGCCATCGAACTTTGTAAAGAAATGAATTTAGATCAGTTCCAAGGATCATCACATTCATCACCCACTGTAGATTTTATTAGAAAAATAAATAATCTTTTTGATATATTAAATAGTCGCAATATTAATGCGTACGGTAATAAAAAGCCCCTAACTAAGAACAATTTTGAAATCATTAATATTTTTCTTAATGATATGTTTATTTATTTATATTGTTACGAGCTGGGGTTCGACGATAAATTATAACTCACTATGCCAGAAAAACTGTACTTTATTGCACTATACTTTCACTATACACACTTATTTCTCAACACTATTTCACTCCACTAAACACTTCCGACTTACTTCCCTTCGCTTCTTGTTTGCTGTTGATTCTTCAACTGTAACTGTCCGTTCCGTTCCGTTCGCGCTCTATTTATACTGGCCGGATAACATCACTAGAGCATTCTAGATGCTTCTACAAAACTGTCGAAATAATCTCGAACAGTCGATTACTTGATACAGCAACGCCATCTAGTACAGAGTAGCTGAATTACCTTTAAACCACAGATACATTCAATCTCTTCTAGTACCCCCATTCACCGATAGATGGCGTAACACTGCCCCTCTCTTAAACGTGTTCGTCTCGAACATCGTTGGACCCATGGTAACGAGCCAACCGGTCCACATGAACTATCTTCGGTGCACCTCGCGACCCCTTCTGGATTCGATAGGTGACGTCGTTCAACCTGGTAATTATGCGATATGGCCCGTCCCATCTGGCTTGTAACTTAGGCGATTTGCCTTTGCTTCGTACTGGGATATGAAGCCACACCAATGATCCCTCATCGAAGCCTTTGTTGTTTGCCTTCCGGTCGTAGCGAGTCTTCATTTTTTCAGACATCTGTTGTCCTGACTCCCTGATGTGCTCGTATACGTCGTTCATCTTGTTGCGTAGCTCGGTCGCGTAATCCGTTATATTGCGTGGAGATTCTGGCGGAATACCGGTAATTAAGTCTGCTGGTAAACGTAATTCTCTGCCGAAATTGGCAAAAGCTGGTGTTACTCCTGTGGTTTCGTGGACCGCACTGCGATATGACAGAAGGAATGGTTGGATGTGCTTGTCCCAATCTATTTGTTTGCTCTACACGACCTTCGCCAGGTACCTTTCTAGTGATTGGTTAAATCGTTTAACCATGCCATCTGATTGCGGGTGATAAGCCGTGGTCCTGGTTTTATGTGCACCCATCACGCGACAAGTCTCCTTGAACACCTCGGATTCGAAGTGCCGGCCTTGATCGCTGTGGATTTCCAAGGGTACCCCGAATCGACAAAAGACTTCATGCACCAGCTTGTCGGCCACTGTGGTAGCTTCTTGATTTGGGATTGCAAACACTTCAGGCCACTTCGTGAAGTAATCCATCACAACCAAGAAGTATTTGTTTCCATCCTGGCTCTCGGGAAACGGCCCAGCGACATCCAAGGCTATGCGCTCCCGTGGGGCTCCCACATTGTACACCTTTAATGCACCTCTGCTTCGAGTATGTGGCCCCTTGACAGCCGCACAACTTGTGCATTTGCGGCACCAATCCTCGACGTCATCCCGACAGTGGAGCCAATAAAACCGCTCCCGGATCTTAGTAAGGGTCTTCTTAACTCCCATGTGACCTCCCGAAGCACCATTGTGATAGAGCTGCAAGACTTCCGGCACCTTAGTTTTGGGCACTACCATTTGCAAATGGCACTGGTTACCGCGAGCGTTTTCCCATTTGCGGCGGAGAACTCCATCCTGGACGCCCAAGCTTTCCCACTGTGCCCAATAACTCTTGGTGATAGGGCTCATTGCTGCGATATCACTCCATTTGGGCCTAGGAGCGCTTGATTTCTTCCATTCAAGAATCGGCTGTACATCCTTGTCATCTTGCTGAGCACTCTGCAAAGCTTTTCTCCATTCGTCGCTTAGATCCGTCTTTAACATCCTCACTAGCGCTGCCTGCTTTGCTTCCTGTCGGCTACAGTGCTTGCACTGGTCGCGACACGGCCTACGCGATAGGGCATCTGCGTTACCATGGGACTTGCCGCTGCGATGTTGTATTACAAAATCAAACTCTTGCAGTAGTTCAATCCATCTAGCTACTTGTCCTTCTGGGTCCTTAAATTGAAGTAGCCATTTCAGCGCTGCATGGTCGGTTCGCAGGTGGAATTTACAGCCCAACAAGTATTTGTTGAAATGCTGCAACGTCTTTACTACAGCCAAGAGTTCCCGCCTGGTGACGCAGTAGTTTCTTTCGGGTTTGGATAAGGTCTTGCTGAAGTATGCTATAACAACTTCTTGATCACCCTTCTTTTGTGACAGCACGCCGCCAATTCCGGTGTTACTGGCATCTGTATCAACTACGAATTCATGCTCATTGTCAGGGTAGCCTAGAATAGGTGCAGTACACAGATGTTCCTTGAGCTGAGCACGATACACATGTTCGAGGTGCGCGTCTCCTTACCTCGCCTCCAGCGCCTCAAGAAGCTTCTCGTAGGTGACGTCTTGTCCGAGTGCCTCCAACACTGTCAAGGCCCGGTCGCGAAGGCCCAAGGTTAGGGCGGTTAAGGCCTGTTCTTTGGTCCACCCATTCGATCGCATCACAGCCTCAAACTGGATCTTGTATATAATGTGTAATGGTGGAACCTTAAACCCACGAGGTGAGGGCACTACAGTCGCAGATGTCACTTCGTTGGATCCGAGCCCACGCAATCTCCTCTCCACTTCAGCGACACAGGTCTCGTGATGGTCGTGTACACGCTTCTCTATAGAGGCGACGCGAGTCTCAAGCTGGTCGTGTACGAGCTTCTCCACGTCGCTGATACGAGCCTCGTGCTGCTGGAGCTCCTCCTTTACCACCTTCAGGTCCTTCTTCAGAGTATAAATTAACCAGTACCAGTATATCTTTATCTAATGAAGCCTACGGGCGGCGCGGCGGTCTCGCGCGTGCTCGCACGAGCTCGCGATGGCTATTTTTAGTGGAAAAGGGTCAGTGCGATTTCAATTCCCTTCTCGCCACTCGGTGGAAAATCACCTTAAAAGTGATATTCTACCGGAGTGGTGGAAACGACACTCAAACATCACTGTACCTATGACGAACTCAAACATCACTGTACCTATATCTTTATCTAATGAAGCCTATGGGTGGTGCGGCGGTCACGCGCGAGCTCGCGATGGCTATTTTTAGTGGAAAAGGGTCAGTGCGATTTCAATTCTCTCCTCGCCACGTCTCGTCTCGCCCCTCTGGTGGAAAATCACCTTGACTGTCCGTTCCGTTCCGTTCGCGCTCTATTTATACTGGCCGGATAACATCACTAGCGCATTCTAGATGCTTCTACAAAACTGTCGAAATAATCTCGAACAGTCGATTACTTTATACAGCAACGCCATCTAGTACAGAGTAGGTGAATTACCTTTAAACCACCGATACATTCAATCTCTTCTAGTATTCACCGATAGATGGCGTAACAATATAATCTCAAAATGGCCGATGGTCAAAATGTTATTAAAAGTAACAGAAAGGTGTGTATAATCGGGCTAAGATGTTGCATTCGCACTGTTCAATTTTTATTTAATTGCTTAATTGTCAGCTCAGATTTAAAATTCTTACCTGTTTACAAATTATGTCAGGATCACCTAGAGACATATTTTAGCGCAATTCGGTCAAAAGGTGGATTTAATAACAATCCAACAACTGTATAGTTTCGTGCTGCGTACAAAAGGTTAGTTGTGCATGGAGAACTGAAACACATAGATACCGGCAACTGCACATCTTTTGAAAATATTAGCATTCTATCTTACACAAACTCGCGTTTTGAGAAATCGATAAATGCAACTTTACCACTTTTTAACGAATCCAGTGATTTAGAAGAATATGGGAACCTTAATGAAGTTCATTAAAGTCAAAGTCAAAGTCAAAATCATTTATTCATCTAGGTCACAAGGTGACGCTTATGAACGTCAATTTTAAAATTAAATTACTTAATGCTTCTACATTTACATTTACTGCCTCGTTCGCAAAGCAATAGGTAGAGCCACGAGAAAGAACGGGCAATAAAACTCGAGGCCACTCTTTTAAATCGCCAATATTATGGTACATATTTTTATTTTTGTAAGGAGCTGCAACTGTTACACATTGTACTAAATTACTTGTAAATAGTATTAGTTACAGACGTAATACTTAAGTAATTAATGCAGTTACTAAATTATGTGTTTTAGTTAGCCTTCCAATGCAAACAGCGAATATTGTGTAACAGGAGCATCCACTTACGACTTATAATGTATACAACTCGTGACCATGTTCAGGACTATGGTGGAAATGTATGTTACAGTTACATTCATTCACCGATACAGATGATCACGATTATCTTGCTGATCCTGCGCGTCTAACAGAATATACTAGGCATATAATTAAGTATATTGCCGGTTTCATAGTAACTAAGGTAGCAAAGATAGTTAAATGTGAAAACTGTTTGATGTGTTTGTTAAATACTGATTCCAAACACAAATATGAATTAATCATAAAAAAAGATAAAGGTGGTCTGCACTATCCTGCCGCTGATGTTATTTTAGTTTGTGAAATAGATGAAAAAATATTCAAACACAATTAGGCAGTAGGCTGTTAGAACAAAAAAAGATTTTATTACAATTAACCAATCAATGTGTTCATAAACGTATAGGAAGACAGTTCTTCAGAGAACATGGTATTACCTACGATTGTTCTCCTTTAGATGACCATAAAATATTATTAATTAAAGCAATTACTGTAAAATACTTCCAAATTCGCATTCACAAGTACACAAAACATTATTATCAGAGCCTAAAGAAAAAGTAAGGAATATGTTCACAAAATTAACTTTATTTCGCAATAAATAGTTTTTATTTACATCTATAAAGGCAGCTTCGCATTAGGAAACTTTTCCTTAGGTACTGATTTTATAATTCAAATGTATTTATTTATAACAAACATAAGTATACACACAGAGACATGCAAGATGTTTACAGAGGTCAAAAAAAGTGTTCATGTTTAGCCATATCAGCGTACAAACTTGAAAATATAAAAATTTCTACTCTTTTCATGATTATAAATCAGGTGAATGTAAATTAATACAAGTAAGTAGTCATGTTAAATAAATATACGATAGCCGAGTGGATATACCAACAGACTGCCATGCAGAGGGTATCGGGTTTGAATCCACGGCGCGCACCAATGACTTTTCGGAGTTATGTGCGTATAGAATGGTCAATTATCGCTTGTACCGTGCCTCGGAGAGCACGTTTAGCCATCGATCCCGGTTGTCATGGAGATCTTTGACAGTCGATATACGGCGTCAGTACCTTCTAAATAAACTGACACTAGTCTAAACCATAGAATATCGCTATCCCTTCGGGTTGCGGAGGTCAGTCAGACAGGCAGTCGCTCTGGGGAAAAGCTAATATTCAGCCGAATCCGGTTAGACCAGAAAGCGGACCCCAGCCAGATTGAAACTGGGATAACGCTAAGAGGATGATGAGTCATGTTAAATAAATAATTATATAAAAGAGTACATATTAAAAATGTTTGTCAAAAGTTGCAAAATATAACTAAAAATATCAGTAATTGTCATAAATTGTCAATAATTGTGTTACTTTTATAATTAAAATTAAGTGTACATGCCTAGTTTTATTTAAGTCCAGAATAACCTAAAATTGCCCTTTTCCCACGAATATCCCCAAAACTTGTTACTCTGGCAACACAGGTTGGTCAATGTGCGGTAAACACACACATTGATAAACTATTTTTTTCTCATTCGCGGTTACAGCGTATATTGGTTTCTCTGTCTACGGTTGAGGCCCCCTGCATCTCTCTCTAACAATACATGCACAACATCAACATTACGCAGTGGCGTGCTACCTGTAACTATTATTTAAATCAGGTGACAGATACCGAAATGGCGTATTTGTTCCATTTCACATCATTCACGTCAAATCTTAGATTTTTCATTAAAAAAAAACCGATTAATTACTACGTAATAAAAATATTTTTAATATTTTATATGTAACTAAAACACCTATTGATATTTTATTGTAAAAGTTATATTTTATTTTATTACAAAGTAACATAAATTCTTATTTATCATATCGTATAATGAAACGCATATTTTGACAATAAGGTTATGGCTGCGTTCATAACATTTTATTATTGTTTAGGGGTATAGTTTAAAAAATAAACTGTAAATACATTATTTCTTTCTCCCAAGTTCTAAAAATATGTATTTGCTTTGATCAAAATATTAAAAAAATGAACTTTTTTTTTGCTACAGGACTCATTATCAGACGTGCTAAAGGCCAAAGTGACCATTGTTCTTTTGAATTAAGTCCTAGTATAACCTAATCTGATTCACTAAACTAGTGTAACTATCCCCTGGCCTACTGTAATTTATTACACACTGATTTGTATACTCACTGAGAAGACTACCAAAATTATGACCTAGTCAATCAGAAAAGATGTAGGTTTTATTAGTTGATGTAGAAAGCCTAGTTTTAATCATATTTGATTGCAAAGGCGATTGGTTTTGTAAATCATTAGAAAAAATATTAGAAAAATTCTCAGGTAGTATAGTACTTGATGGCCCTGTCGGGATTAGAGTGTGAGTACAAGAATACGAGAGCTTATTGATCAGAGACTCATACATTTCTGCATTACATCTCACCAAGTCTACGAGCTCACTTGCCTCCACTATACGCTTGCTCAGCTCTTGTTGAGAAGCCTGGTATTTGTTGAATATCTCATTTAAGTTGTTTTCTCTAAGTAACAGTTCTTCCCTCAAGCGATGAGTATCAGTATCATATACTAACCTACTTTGCTCCAAATTTCTAGAGTACTCAGATAGTTGATTAACTAAGTTAATGCGCTGTTTTCTGAGATTTAAATGAACCCTATGTATGTTATATTTCCTTATAGATTTATGAAATTTTTTAATTAATTTATTAACTTTAATGTAGCGTTTCAGTTTTTTATGACTAGAAAAGCTGCGTCTCATAAGAATGGTATCCTCCCTGGTCAGATCTATTGTCACAACTGGCTCCCTAATACACACATGATCAGGCTCACTACTAACCAACTCATGATATAGGCTGCAGGTATTCGCAATCTGTTCACTGTGTTTAGTATTTTCAATGTTGGAGATGGTGTTATGAGCTTCACTCAATTCACGTTCCAGTTCAGCAACACGTCTCAGAGCTTCTTCATGAGTGTCCATGCATTGTT
Organism: Euclidia mi; assembly: GCA_944739405.2. Lineage (NCBI taxonomy): Eukaryota > Metazoa > Arthropoda > Insecta > Lepidoptera > Erebidae > Euclidia > Euclidia mi. The sequence continues at coordinate 4,159,168 of OX123187.2, read as the reverse complement.
GGAAGTTGGACACCGTCAGCCGAAGTTGCTCATGTTGTTCTAGGATTTCGTGATGGTGAATGTGCATTTCAGCCAGCTGTGCCTTGAGTTCAGTGTTCTTGTCTATAATTTTTTTAACTTCTTCTTCGCTGTCCTCCCTTTCCTGTAGCAGCTGGTTACACAGAATTTTAGAGCATTCCAATTCCTTAAGCGTGGTCTGTAGTTTGTCCTCCAGAACCGCCATTCTGCGGGTCATCATTTCCACAAACCTACCCTGTAGGCACCTGAAATATAAGGAAGAGTGAGTGAAATCAGCTGACGGAAACTATGAAATTGGTGGATAGAAAGTTGAGTAGGAAATATTGTAGGTAGATAATAAAAAAGAAAAAGAGAGTAAAATTGAATAAATTTAGGAACAGCTTATTTTAAATAGGTACTAAGTTTTGGGGAATTTGATATTCTATTCATAGAAAAGTGATGAACACAGATGAACATAATAAGTTTGATAGATTTATAAAACAATAATATGCAATTAACAAGATGAGTATCACTTATTGGTAATGTTTGAAATATCAATAAAACTGGAATGTAGGTACCTACTTATATAAATGGGCCTGTGTAACACTACTGTACTAAGTATTAATATTAATATAATTTATAATAAATAATTATGTATTATGTATAGTGTGTCATGTAGTATATGGTGTTTGAGGCAAATGTTTTTCGTCATCGATTTTGCTTCCACAAATTGTCAACCATACTTTATAATAACAAACTGTGCCGCTGTGTATTGTAATTGACGTCGCTCACATATAATGAGCAGTGTTTATGTGATGTATAGTGTATTCTCTGTACTCCCCGGGTTTCCAGATGATTTTAAATCTCTTCTCCGTTATCCGTTACTTTGACAGTTAGTCCGCCACAAATTTTCTAGCGAGGTTTTGTCAGTAGTCCTTTGATTTGTAGATACACCAACAATTATTGGTCAGGTTTATGGGTATACACTTCACTTCCCACATGGAATTTAATACTTAAAAGAACTTAAGGGCCTTATCATACTAGCGGTTTGGGAGCGGTTGCGGGGCGGAGCGGACGCGCAGCGAATGCGTTGCAAACACGCCGCGGCTGCGCAGCGAAGACGCCGCGGACGCGTGGCGAATACGTTACGTTTTCGTCGCGTGTTTGTAGCAAATTATCGACGTACAGTACATCCAGTTACTGGACACACACTGTACAGTTACTGGATGTATTTCCTTGTTAACTACATTAAATAAATTATTGAAATTTTCATTTGGCGAATCAATCTCCATTACATCAGAACTCATAGCATTCATTCCAATCAAAATTTTATTCCGGAATTCATTAAACTTATGCCTAGGTAATGGCCTAACTAACACTTTCTGTATGATGCTATCACTATAATACGGAAACCTTGCTAATTGACCACAGTGATCCGAAGTTAATTCAGAACTAACTAATTTATTCGAAACTGTACAATTACTAAATATATTGTCAAGACAGGTGGATGATGTTGCTGTAATCCTAGTTGGTTCAAAGAACAATTTTTTTAAATTAAATGATTTAAATAGATTTAAAAATCTACTAGTCATTACTGAATGATCAAGAATATTTACATTAAAATCACCACAAACTATAATACCTTTCTTATTGCTCCTAATTTTAGTAATTGCATCTTCAATAACTGATTCAAACAAACTAAAGTTACTTAACGGTGGACGATATACACATATGATAATATGCTGCTCAAGTTCTACACATGACAGTTCCACAGTGCGTTCTATAGACAAACTTGCTATGTCTTTCCGTTCTTTACATGTTAAGCTATTTGAAACAATAATCAAGGATCCACCATGAATAGCGTGTTTCCTAGAGAAGGCACTGTGTACCGTGTATTGCGAGTTATTTAAGAATTTAATTTGGTACTCTTTTAGCCAGTGTTCTGTAATACACATAACTTGTATACTGTGATTTTCTAAATATAAACTTAATTCTAAATCCTTGCCAGATAGACCTTGTATGTTTTGATGTGCTACATTCAGTTGAATTTGTCTACCCTTTATCCTAGTCTTAAGTTTAAAGAACTTGTGTCAGTATATTCAATAGAAGAATTATTAAGATAGGAACTATTTACAGAAGCTAAATTCTTGGATACCCTACATGTACCTGTGTCATTTTGTAAATTAAATGCTAATAATTTAGCAACTTGTCTTCTATAAAATAGTGGCAGATACATAGTATTGTAGCGGCTGCTGACGCTACAAATTATATGCGAGGCGTAATATTGCATTAGCGCGGCGCGGCAGTCGTCTCCCTTCACGCATACAGTTAGGTCGTAGTTATGTAGTTTATTTATAAGTATATTAAAATGTGGTACCACAGTAAAAGTATATATTTTCATCTTTGGAATCTTTCTTTTATCTCTTGACACAACATCTTCTCATACCCCTACAGTATCTTTGGTCAATGTAAAATTACTAATAAATTTATTAATGTCAAATAATAAAATAAAATCTTTATATTGCCATGTCAAATTGTATAAGCACAAGTTGAGTTCATGAATATAACTATTCATTGTTTCATTTAAGCTATAAGAATAAGGCAAAGCAAGAGTTATAAATTTGCATTCAAATTTGCTATGAAGCGATAACATAACTTCTGTCAAATTAAATATATCCTTTTTAGTCACCGTTGGGCTATCACCATATGTGATAATTATTGTAGACTGCCTATCAAATATTGTTGTATTTAATGTATTAATTAGATATGTAAACGAAGACCCTGGATAACAATAATTGATAGTATTGTGTTGTGTCAGCTCACAATTTATTAAACTACCTAAACCTACACCAAGCCTATCTGAGAATATATAAACTATTTGTGCCAGAATTCTTACCTAAAGAAGACTTACCTGTTCTATTATTCTCTGAACAAGTACTTTTATCACTATCACAAATAATCTGGGACTCACAAGTGGGTAAAGTTGGTTTTATGATATTCAAACAACTATTAGTATTTGTTAAGGCCTTTACATATTCTAAATTTTGTCTCCCCACTTGTGCAATCTCATCATATTTCCTAATATACTCCTGAACCTCATTTTCATATTGCGTGTTCATTCTACTTATTTGAGATTGTAAGGAACTTATTTGACTTTTAAGATCCCTAGTATGTTTGTCATATAACATTTTGCCATTAATCAACTCTGCATTGTATTTGTCTAACTCCATTAACAAATCTGAACGCTCAGAAACTAAACATTTATATTGCTGAGATGTTATCTTAGTTTTCCTATATTGTTATGATGGGAAAGTCTTTTAGTAAGCGAGCTTTGTTGTCTCTTCTTTATTAAGGCTGCTACACACAGTGCCGGCGGCATATCCGGCGGCCGTGCCGCCGGCCGAGCCGCGTGCGGCCGGCGGCACATAAAGCCGCCTGGCCGCACGAATGAGCCACCGTCATGGCCGCGCGGGCAGGCCGCCGGCCGACTGCGGGTTGCAACTTGCTACTTGTGTGTGTTCGTTCTATTAGGGTTGTCAACCATACTTTATAATAACGTATCCTACTTTACTTTTGAAATTCTATTTTATACTTTTGTATACAAATAAAGTATAATACTTTACTTCCAACCTTTACTGTGACGTGTAAAACCAAACACTAATTATTAATACTTATCTATATAACGTAACACATAAGTAAATGGATGATGGGAACTATTTGGGCTCAAAGAGATCTAAAGGAAATTCACCACTGATGGTAAATATTCTTACAGAAAAAGGCAATTGGCAATAGTGACGACCGGTTGGCGCCGCGGGAGTGTACGCGACTGCTACGCCAAAGGTCGCGGGTTCGATTCCCGCTCAAGTCAAACATTTGTGTGCATGAACATGGATGTTTGTCTTGGTCTGGGTGTTTATATGTATAATATGTATGTATTTACAAAAAAAGTATATACATATGTATGTTTATCCATTATCTACTACCCATAGTACAAGCTTCTGCTTAGTTTGGGACTAGATGCTGTTGTGTGAATGTGGTAGAATATTATTATTAATTGGCAATAGTATAGACTCACGCCCATCCCACGCCTGTATCTCCAAAGGGGTAGGCCGAAGTGTAATATTATACCCAAATTTCAAGAATTTTTAGGTACCACGTAATAGGGGGCGACCCTATTGCCGTTACCGGGCACATCACCAGATTCCGTGCTGCTACTGAGAATTCGGAAAAACCCAGTAATACTTGCCTAACCCGGGAATCGAACCCGATCAGCAGTCGCATACACTATCTACTGGACAACGGAGGCAATTTATACTCAAAATCATATCTCCGTCCTCGCCACTTCAGAAGTTCAGAATTAAAGAGTTCAGTGATGAATCCAAAGTGGCGAGAAGAAAGAAATAGAACGTCTATAATTAACGTAATTAAAAACTAATTGTTTATTTTTTAATTTTTATTGTCAAACAAGCTATGAAACATTTGAAGATAGAAAAAATTGGCAACCCTACGTTCTATACAACTGGAATGATGCCCGGCGGCTTTCTGCGGCCGATGCCGGCGGCACCGACACCCGCCAAATGCCGGCGGCATGAGACGCGCGACAAAAGCCGCCGGCCCATGCCGCCGGCACTGTGTGTAGCAGCCATTAAAATTGGCGGTACGATCCCTGGAAAACGTATTAATTACAAATGCGTAAATATATAATATATTAGGAACATTAGATATCTATTTGCAAATTATATGTATAAAATACAAATGTTCATAAAACAGCTTACAAAGATTACTTACTTCGCGGTTTTAGCTTTATTTCCATTACTTCAATTAAATACGTCGTTTTTACAAAAATACACCACAATATATTACCTTTGAAAACAACCACGAGATTACTTTAAATACTTTATCTTTTGACAAGTAACAAATAATGACAAATTTGAAGTTAATTTTCGCACTATCTGTCAAAATGTACAAGTATTAACATGTAAAAATAATTACCCCCTTCTCTACTATCGGTAGAGCAGTGTTCATTGAAATGGCAACATAGTTAACTATAGTCAATTCTAACCATAGTTAAAATGTGTATCAAAAAACGTAAACATGAGTTAACCATTAGGTAAAGACTTAACTATAGTTAGATTAACAAATGGTAAGCTAGACTTTTACTAGGGATCAAAAAACCGGCCCTAAGTCAACGCCTATTAAGAAGTGTCAGCGTCAAAAGCAAGTCTGTGACCAAACAGTGCATCAATCACTTCAAGTTTTAAGGCAAACTCTGATACCACACGACCATAGCCAGTCATATAAAATAATAGACCAACAACAAAAATCACATGTGAAACAAAATGTCAACAAGGCACCCTTACCGAAAGGACAATGGCAGATCTCCATACATCAAAATGTCTGAAATTAAATTGAAGCGTACAGTAATAAAAAATATATCAAAAAATGTGGCGTAAGTAACAGAGTCTATAAATGATTCTATTTTCACTCAGGTAAGGTGGAAAAAGAAGATATCGGTGTTTGAATTTTTAGTTAAGAATGAACAATGTAGGTAAAAGGAAAGTTATAGTATGAAAGTTAAACAATGTAGGTAGGTACGTCTGAATTATCAAATGACATATGTCAGATTGACATCAAAACGCGGAAGTATTTTGTTTGTAGCATCTAACTGTCACAGCCAAAGACAAAAGCAGAGCTGCACATTTTAAATCGATTTTATGTGAAATCGATACAACATTAAAACAATGCTGTGAAGTTTTATTTGATTTAAACGTTGTTTTGCTTCAAAAATATTAGCTTATTAATATAATGTTGACTAAATATTAAATAACTGCATTTTAAACCAAACCAACTCTATAAAGGTCGATCGTATCGATTACTTATTTAATAATCGATACGGATATAGCACTCACGTCTATTCCTGTCACACCATTGTCTATGGCAACAATCAAATATTCGTAATCAATTGGAATGCTTTTTATCATCATAAAATATTCCAGCTTTAACGAGACAAAGTGAAAATATTAAAAATTGTAGAAAAAAAAACAATTTGTTTTGTTCATATGAAGTTTATGGTCGCCACCACAAACCCAGACCAAATTCTGCCATTGTTATTTGTCAAAATAAGATGTACATTATAAGTTCAAACAAATCTAATAACATAATATTATCATTAACAAACGACACTTTTGGTAAACAATATAGTATTTATGCCATTTTTTAGTTGCAAATGTTGAAATTAATCAGCTATTATCGAACATAGAGAAAAAATTTGAAGGTCTTACTTTAAATGATTTCTGCAATATAATAATAGGCGAGGAAGACTTCAAAACGTCAGGAAATTACATTGAACTCATCACCAATATGAGAAATATACTCCAGAAAATTGATCACACCAATATAATTATTACCTTACCTACATTTAAGAATGATGTAACAATACATTACAATTTATATAATTCAAGAGTGACTATGTTTAACCAGCTACTGTACTTGGATAATTTAACCTATAAATATGTCAACATATTGGATTCAAATCTCAATCTGACATATGACCGCACTATGTTCAGAAAATCAGGAGCGATAAATAATAATGGTATGAAAGTTATTTTTGAAGACTTCAATACTCTGATTAGTGCTATAATAGATAACTTATCATCCGATACAATTTCCCTAGAAAAGCAAATTGAGGTCACGAATACAGACATATCCTCACAAAAGCTTTTTCGGACATAAATATATCAACATGTTACATCAAAATATTGTAGGCTTAAGAAATAAATTAAGTGAACTTTATGTATGCTTACAAGAACTGTCGGATAATAGCAATGCTGTCGATGTCATTTGTGTGACAGAACACTTTATGATGTCGGGTCATGAGGACCTGCGCATTATACCAAATTTTTATCTTACTGCATGCTATAGTAGAAATAGTTCTAAGAGAGGGGGATCATGTATCTTTATAAAAAAAGGGCCACCGCTGGCAACCTATTCCTCATATAGCTTCATTTGCTGTATCCTCTAGCTTTGAGTGTTGTGGTGTAGAATTAATTGACTATAACATTGTTATTGTATGCATAATATATAGAACACCTCAAACCAGCAACCTAAATATATTTTTGATAGGCTCAACAACATATTATGTTACATAAAAAAATCTTACAAAAGGCATAACATCGTGCTGGCAGGAGATTTTAATATTAACATATTAAAACATAATAATATTACTTTAGAATTTGAATGTTTGTTCGTAAACTATAACTTGAAATTAGCATTTAGAGAGCCTAGGTACCAGAAAAGTTAGTCAAACATGTATTGACAATTTCATTCATTGTTGTGCACAAAAATGTAAAAGTTATATAATAGAAGTAGCATTATCTGACCACACCGCCCAGTTCTTACGATACCCTGTTAAGAAAGTCTGTTTGATTAAACGCTGGAAAACAAACGTAGGGACTATAACATCAAAATTTGGAAATGTTTAATAACTATATAGGTAATCTGACTTTTTCAGAAATATATGCTACTCAAGATCCAAATGAAGCTTATAATATTTTTTATGACACGTTTAAACTGCTTTATGATATCTGTTTTCCATACCAGTTTATTGCTATAAATGTACATAGAAAACAAAAATGGGTCTCGCGTGGCATAAAGGCGTGCAGTATAAAAAAAAAACACTTCTTTGGCAATATAGAATAAAGCCAAGTGGCATAAATAAAATAAAATTGAAGCAATATTGTAGACTGTATAAAAAATATTAAGATTAACACAATGAGCTCAAAATGTTCATTCCATAGACACGTCACAGAATAAAGCAAAGTCAATTTGGAAAATTGTAAACAGAGTGAAACATAATATCCCAAACAAAACTGTAACTAGTATAAAAATACATGACAAAATTGTAACTGATCCAAATGTAATTTATAATTTATTCAATAATTATTTTATTAGCAAAATAGTTCCAAATTGTGTGACAAATAAATCGAAATATTCAGCATATATGTCCTTTAGGCAAAAGTCTATGTATATGAATCCATGCTCTCCTCTCAATGTATTCAATATTATAAAAACCTTAAAGAACACCAATAGTGTTGGATATGATGAGATATGTACTAAAGTTATTAAATATGTAGCTCCTAATATTTGTGACCACATTAGTCATATAATAAATTTATGCATAGAAACGGGGGTATTCCCTGAAAAACTTAAGACAGTAATAATAAAACCTGTCTTTAAAAAAGAAAGTAGAGATCACATGGACAATAGGCTAGTTGACAAAAAAAAAATTATAAGTCCGTCCTTTAGATTATTCAAAAATAAGCGATACGTATTTTTTCATTTGTAAATTAAACCAAAAATGATCAATATTTAGCTCATTAAAGTTACGTATAACGTCACGCCGTGCTGCATTTTTTAGCACTAGTTGACGTCACACGTAACTTTAAAGGGCTATATCTTTGTTATTTTTTATTTAATCGAAAAAAAGAAAAATACGTGTCCAATATTTTTTTATAATCTAAAATACGGACTAAATAAAATGTAATTATTTTGACCCTGGAAACTACCCTATTATAGACCTATTGAACTTGTTCCTATTTTGTCCAAAATATTTGAGAAACATATACACAATGTACTCAATAACTATCTAGAGAATAATTGTATACTAGTTAAAGAGCAGAAGCGTTTTCGACGTAACATGTCAATAAATATGGCCATATATGATTTTCTAGAAGTTGTAGTAAAAAGTATTGACGGCAAAATACCTGTCTGTTCCATATATATGGATATGAGCCAAGCTTTCGATCATGTAGATCATGAAATCCTGCTAGGTAAGCTCAATGCTTATGGCATAAGAGGAAATGTCCTAAAACTAATTGAAACATATCTTAAAAATAGCATACAGTACACGGAAGTTGTTAAATTAAATACTGTAACAAAAATTGAAGAAATTTACAGATCTGAATCACGTATAATTAAATATGGCGTGCCCCAAGGCAGCATATTAGGTCCATTACTATTTATTTATGTTGTATAATAAATGACTAACCAAACGCAACCAATAACCCTATAGCCCTCTTTGCGGACGACAGTACCATAACCATCAAATGTACAGATAAGGCTTGTTATGAATCTGATATTAATACCGCTCTGATGTCTGTCATTGACTGGTTGAACACAAATAATTTAAAAGCCAATATAGGAAAGATGAAACTAATGCACTTTAGTCAGCGTATACCTACCATGTATAACATTAATGTATGCGCTAATGGACAATCGCTAAAAGAAGTAGAGGCTACAAAGTTTTTAGGCATAATAATCGACAAGAAAATCACACGGAAACCATACATTGAACAATTATGTAAGAGATTCAATAAGTTAGTATATGTACTTCATGAATTATCACAAATAATTGATGTCAATGGTCTTCTTACTGCATACCATGGCTTAGTGGCATCGGTTCTTAGGAGTTATATTTTGGGGGAACTCAGTTGACAAAGACATAATCTTTAAAGCCCAAAAACGCTGTATTAGGGCTATGTTCTCTCTCAAAACAATTGAAAGCTGTCTGCCCTACTTTAAAAAATACAATATTCTGAATTTACCTTCAATTTATATACTAGAAGTAGCTAGCTATTTTTGTTAAAAGAAACTTAGGTTTATTTGTACTTGCCTCAGATACATTTAAACGCGTACAAAGAGATAAACATCGGCTTTGCCTATGCAAAACAAATACAACATTTATGCATAAAAGTATTTTCGCCATGGCTCCCAAAATTTATAATAAACTAGAGAACGCCAGCAGCTACGCCTGCATTTTTTTTAATTTACCCGTTTTGGCCAATCCCGTGGGAATTTCGAGAAATCCCTTCTTAGTGCACCCCTACGGTCCCCAAGGAATATACATGCCAAATTTCAGCTTCCTGCGCCCAATAGTTTCGGCTGTAGCGTGTCTGTCAGTCAGTCAGTAACGCAAGGATTTTATATATTAAGATTGCCAAGAAGTATCAGGGAATCAAATGTGACCATATTTAAACAAAAACTAGTAAAGCTTCTAAATGAAAAATGCTATTACATAATATAATAAAATGTATAATGTCTCTGATTTTTTGACCGACAATTTATTATTTTACTATGACATATTATTATTCAATGTGGACATTTTATACACATTATTTTTTATTAATCAATTAATCCTTGACATATTTTTCATATTATTTGGTATAATTTTTATTTTTATTACTTAACATTGTTATTCATTAATCTTAATTATGACATTTTTCTTTTGTTTTTGGCAATAATTGTAATTAATTTTATTTGTTCCAAATTGTATTTTTTTTGTAATTGTAATATTTGCACACCTCTTTCGAGGTTATAATTCAGCTTACTTCATATATTTTGTAAGACCTTAAAGCCTTGTATTCATTAGGCAACATTTGTTGATAAACACTGTTAATAAACAGTTTATAAACAGTGTTGCATCATCTCTGGATACAGTTTATAAACAGTTCATAAACAAATGTGATGAAACATTGTTTCTGAAACATGTTGCCGTGTTCCCCAATCAAACGGAGAACAAGCCGAAACATTTTGTTTATAAGCAAAAGTCAACAGGTGTGGACGTGTGTTGCGCGAGTTTATTAACATGGAAGTAGTGTGGTCCAACCACCAAGTTTCGATGATCATAGAGCTTTATCAACAGAATCAAGTACCTACTTTGGGACTCTTCAAATAGAAATTATAAAGACAAATTAAAAAAAAAGATGCTTGGGCCGATATTGCTGCGGAATTGAATATATCAAATGTAATAAATATAATATATATAATATGTATAGGTACATACATACACACATACACAACGTCACGCCTTTTATCCCCGAAGGGGTAGGCAGAGGTGTATTTCTACACCCACTTTTCGCCAGATATACTTTAGTCCCACGTAATAAGGGGCGAGCCTATTGCCGTACCGGGCACATTTCCAGACTCCGTGCTGCTACTGAGAATTTCGTAACAGAAAATCCCAATAACACTGCCCGACCCAGGCATCGAACCCGGGACCTCCCGATCCCACGCGCACATTTATGCCGCGAGACCTACGAGGCAGTCGTCTAGGGTTTGATGTCGAGTTTTCCGTCTCTACTCAAAGATGGTATTTGCATCGTGTTATCCCTTAGTCGCCTCTTACGACACCCACGTGAAGATAGGGGGTGGTGACACTTGTATTCTATGCCGTCAACCACACGGTACTATACATGTATATAATATATATATATATATATATATATATATATATATATATATATATATATATATATATATATATATATATATATATATAACGACTGTTTGCGGACTTGGTTGATCACGCGGTATTGCCGTTCCTTACTTGATCCACCTTTGCACTCGAATAACATTAACTCTATGGAATATATTTTTGATTTTTTCACAATGTTGCCATTCATAGCAAGACGTCGCCAAACATATTTAATAAAATTTAGATGTATTCGTGATGAATTTGGCTGAAGTTCCGAACAAAACTGAATCCGTAACGCCCATATATCTCAGACCGACGTCAACTTGTTGGCTCCGAATTATATGCCAAGCGTGCGTCCTTACTTGAATCCAGACGTGACCGTTATAAATATGTGGTTCCAGGGACAAGTTACTTCAATCCTTGCTCCGTGTAATAATAATACACACTACTCCGAGCGCTATGCCATTTGCATCCAGGCCTTCGCCTTGGGGCCCGAGCTCCGCTTTCTAGTCCAACTAGATTTAACAGAATATTAGCTTTTCCACAGAGCGACTGCCTTTTGACTTCCGCAACCCGAAGGGATAGCCATATTCTATGGTTTAGACCAGAGTCAGGATGTTCGCGGGTACTAATTCCTCGTATCGATTGTCAAGGATCTTTTTGATGACAGCTGGGACCAACGGCTAAACGTGCTCTCCGAGGCACGGAAGGTGTGACTTTTTGTGGCCGGTCACCCATTTATAAGCCAGACGGTGACGAGCTCACCTTAACCTTGCGAATCGATAGGATCGAGCGGTCGCCATTTTGCCACGGGCCGCTCACTTTATACGCCAAATGTGCGTACTTATTTGAATCCAAAACTATATACTATATTAGACCTGCTGGTTAATATTATGTGGCTCCAGGATTATGTTAGCCGCTCCGTTGTTTCAAGGGACAAAACACCCTTTTTTCCAAATCCGTTGCTTGCTCCAAGGGACAAAAGTCCCTGCCGTAGACTGCGCACAAGTAACTAATGTTCGTTTTATTAAAACTTAACGGATTGCGCTATATTATATATCAATAGACGCGTAATGAAATGAGCTTTCAAATGATACCAAATAACACCAAATAATATACATATAGTCCACGCAAGGGCAGTATAAAGTGAAAATTAGAAATATTTTCCCGCCATTTTTGAGCGCGATTTTATATTTCTGACATATTCCTTTTTCTCGTCGTTTTTTATTAAGGGAGGTATAAAAGTATTATAAACGGTTAGAAAGGTTATTTAATTTACTTTTAGAGAAAATAAATATAATTAAAAGAACCATTTTAATTTTAAACATAAAAAAATAAAACAAAGAATTGATTGTTAATTGTCGCCTATTTACGTATTTTATTTTTTTAAATACCTTTTTATGTTATATATCTGATTTAAACCTACATAAGTTTCTTACCAATTAGATTTCCAAGCAAAAGAACCATTTCCGATAAGAATCCGATAAGAATTACTCTTACTGGAATGTGCACAGTTGTTTACTTTTTCCCGCTAAAAATAACCTGAATATCCGCAAAATTTTTCGATAATCAATATCTCATGAATAATATGAGTATTATACATGATATGATAGGTTTATTTATATACTCATAATAAAAAAAATAACACAGAGCATAAATGTAACCTTATCAACATACATAAATGTATTTACATTCAATTAAAAAGAAATGCCGTTTTTTTCGACAGTTGTTTGTAAAAATCTCTTAAATTAAAGTAATACACAATATTTATTATTTTTTTTGCTGTAACTTCATAATTTATTAGTTTATTCACAATAAAAACATAAAAGTATCTTATATAATTATAATATTTGTTTACACCGATGTTTTTAATCCATAATTACGCCCCGCGCGCAAAATGCAAAGTCAGTGAAATAATTTTTTTTTCACATGCTAATATCTAAATATTTTTTTAAGCAAGTATTGCTATAATTTTATATATTTGTTAAGATAATATTACCAGGTATATAACAAAGCAAAAGGAACCAAGGTAAAACTAGTATTGTTATCACGATAATCAATTTTTTGACTAAGTCGTAATTGTTTACATAGCATCCGGTTCGGCCCCTCGAATAAAGTAAACACTTCATTCAAACGCAGTGTATCTGGGATCATATGAAAGAATAATTCATTTACTTGAACAAAACATAACTTCAACACCCTCACGCAACAAACTAATAAACAATGACTGATTTATTGAGCTCGCCCGTCAAGTGCTCGCGACGCGTTGAGCCGTAAGCACTTGGGATTTTTTAGGTACCTACGCGAAACGACGTAGCGGTTAGTTGAGTATTTTTGTTTGAATATTTTAGCTTACTATTTAACGCAAAATTGTATACCATAATCTGTATATTTATTTGGCTCCTTTAAGACATACATAACAATATACCCGTCAATCAATACTGGTTTCAATTTCACAACAATTTATGCTTTCACATTACAATTATTTAAATTTTAGTTTTCCATTCAAAAGATGATCCATTGAATTTATATTCATTACGCCCATACATTGTCAAATCCGAAAGCATACTATATTGATCCGCTTTAAATACTATGAACTGATACTGATAATCTTATGCACACAAGCTTATCCATGGATATTATGTGGCTACATTACTATACACGCCGCGTCATATCTGCGTGCTCATATGAATTTGGGTCGTTTGGCTGGTATGATGAAATATCATCAGTTCATCATCATATCAGCCAAACGACGTCCACTGCTAAACATAGGCCTCCCCCAAGGTTCTCCACACATACTGGTCTTGAGCCGCCCGCATCCAACCGCTTCCCACGTTCTTAACGAGATTGTCGATCCACCTTGCGGAGCGCTTTCCTCTGCGGCGTCATCCGGTATGCGGCCACCACTTCAGAACCTTTCTGCCTCCACGGCCAAAACTTCGAGATATGTGCCCTGACCACTGCCACTTCAGCTCGACTATCCGGAGAGCTATATCTTTGGTTCTCCTGCGGATCTCCTTATTTCTGATTCGATCTCGCATAGGAAACCTCCAAGAATAGCTCTCACCATCGCCCTCTGAGTGACCTTGCGCCTTCGGATAAGGCCCATAGATATTTAATATCATTAGATGAAATCCTTATCTATTTTCCATACATAAGTTGATCCAGAGGATTTATATTTATTATAACCATGCATTATTAGATCCACGAGTGACATTATAGCAGCCATGGAGTTATTTGCTAGCATTATGTTGTTGATTTACGTATTATTTAACTCTGATTACATGCTGCATCGTACTTACTTACTTATTGAATCCAGTAAACTTATATAAAAACAAATCAATATAATACCAGCTACGCAACCGATCAATACTATGAAGCTCCAGGATTAAGTTCATTCATTGCATGATTATTAGTAGTATGGTAAACTATTTTCTATTTAAAACTATTATTACAATTGTACTCTAAATTATAGGCCACATTCTGTTTACTTAATTGGCTCCAGTAAAAGGTCATACAATACATTTGCTCATGAGGACTACGCAGCTCTAGAACGATATGAATGAAGTATTCTTTTTTTATACTACATGTACTACAAGGCTGCAAGAACTATAGAGGCATTAGCCTTCTCAGCATTGTTGGCAAATTGTATGCGAAGGTACTGATTGAAAGAGTTATGGAAGTAACCGACAAGAAAATATGGGATGTACAAGCAGGATTCCGAAAGGGTATGGGGTGCACGGATCAAGTCTTTTCCTTGCGGTGCGTAGCCGAAAAATTCTTGGCCAAAGGTCAAAAGGTCTATTGCGCATTCGTGGATTTGGAAAAGGCTTACGATAAAGTGGTGAGGAATGAAATGTGGTCGGTACTGTCGATGTATGGGGTGAACAGCAGCCTCATACGAGCTCTGAAATCCCTTTATGAAGATTCTAGAGCTTGTGTGAGGATAAATGGGTCGTACACGGATTGGTTTACCATCGAAACAGGTGTTAGACAGGGATGTGTAGCGTCGCCGTGGCTGTTCAACCTCTTCATGGACAGTTGTTTGCAAGATTTGAAAAATAGTGACTGTGGATTAAGGATGAATGAGTTACTTGTCAAATGCCTCCTTTATGCTGATGATCAGGTTATACTTGCGTCTTCAGCGGAGGAGTTGCAGGAGATGGTAACAATCATGCATGGTGCGTTAGAGAGGAAGGGAATGAAAGTAAATGTAACTAAAACGAAAGTTATGGTTTTTGAAAAGGAGGAATGCGTTACGGCTTGTAATGTTATGATCGATGGGCAGCGAGTGGAGCAAGTGAACGAGTTTGTATATTTAGGTACGCTGTTTACAAGAGATGGTAAGAATGTAGAAGATATTGAAAGAAGAGTTAATGCAGGTAATAGAGTGAATGGAGCTCTGAAGGCGTTTATGAATAGCCAAAACGTGTCCAAAAAGGCACGTTTGGCTGTTCATAGAGGGGTGTTAGTACCTACTCTTATGTATGGTAGTGATAGTTGGGTATGGCAGAAGAGTCATGAAAGTAGAATAAATGCTGTAGAAATGAGAGCACTGCGAAGTATGTGTGGTGTTTCTTTGACTGACAGAGTAAAGAATTGTGTGATAAGAGAGTGTTGTGGGGTAAAAGAAGATGTAGTGACAAGCATCGAGAAAGGTATGCTAAGATGGTTTGGACACGTGGAGAGGATGGATGACGAAATACTGACCAAGCAGATATATAAGGCAAGTGTGGAAGGGACAGGACGAAGGGGAAGACCTAGGCGGACGTCCTCTGATCAGATTGGAGACATCCTAAAACAGGACAGGTTAGAAGCACCCTGAACAGAAGAGCATGCATGAGGAATCTGATGGGTGTGAATGAAGCAAGAGAGATATGTCAAGATCGTTGCAAATGCCGCTCCGTAGTCTCTGCCTACCCCTTCGGGAAACAGGCGTGAGTCTATGTATGTATGTACTACAAGGGATTGCTACAAATGCATTAATAAAAATTTGGGCAAGTGCGAGTCGGACTCGCGCACGAAGGGTTACGTACCATCATCTATAAAAGAAAATTACGTTTGTTGTATGTATACTTAAATATTTTTTAAGTTTCTATCTGTTTATTAAGATCGAGTAACAAATTGCCTAAAATTACGTTTGTTGTATGGGAGTCTCCCTTTATTATTAACTTTTTTATTTAATGATTTATTTTTAAAGGTAATATACAACTACATATTCTGTGAAAATTTTAAGCGTCTACCTGTTACCGTTAGTAATTTTGAGCATAAAATACGAAAAAAAACACGTTTATTGTATGAGACCCCCCCTTAATATTTTTTATTTTTAGTATTTGTTGTGATAGCGGCAACCAAAATAAATAATCTGTAAATTTCAGCTTTCTAGCTATCACGGTTCATGAGATACAGCCTGTTGACAGACAGACAGACAGCGAAGGCTTAGTAATAGGGTCCCGTTTTTTACCTTTAAGGAACGGAACCCTAAAAATTATACAGTAGAGGTGGCATACGAGCTACTGTCTGCCCGCCTGATAGTAAGCAGCTAATCATAGCCATGTAATACTAATAATACCAACTAGACATTATAAGCGCGTTGTTATATCTACTACTGTCCTACTACCAAAACCACCATGTGGAGAGGCTAAAGTCCTGTAGTGGACTGCAAAAGGTATCATCAATTTATTGTGACCACTTTCCTACACTATCAGATTAACATTTAGACACCAAAGAAGTTTATATACGATAGCGGGCATTGTAATAATAATAAAGCACCTACTACCAATCATCATTCTCAGAACGTTATTCATGAAAATATTATTATTATATTATTTGTTATTCCGGTAATATGGTAGTTTTGGTTGACTACTATTACCGTTTTCTACCAAAAAACAATTTCTTCCAAAATTACCAAACCTACCATTTCTACAACTTGTGTCATTAGTTAATTACTAACATTTCTACCAAAACTAAAATTTTTACACAATCTACCATTATCTCAAACCAACCATTTGAGCCATAACAACTATTGCTGCCAAAACTACAATTTCCACCAAAACTACTATTCATAGAAAAACAACCATATCTTCCAAAACTACCACTTTTTTCAAAGTAACCATGTTCTACCACAGATTCTGGCAAATTTTCTACCAAAGCTACAAGTTCTGCCAGTCACAATTTTCTACCAAATACTTAATTCCTATCAGTTTTAAATGATGATATTAGTACTCTATCTATATTATGCAATAGAACTTATGACGTGCAAATTTTATTTATGTTGACCTTTAATTTAACATGTGTCATACAGTGTGATGAACAGTAAGACTTATGTCATAGCACTATAGTAATTATATTTGTACGCCGGTGACGGCAAAATACTATGGACTTAAAAACAGTTAACAATTTTGTAAACTGTATTTAAACAAATAAACTATTATTTTATATTCTGTAAATGTTTCACATTAATAAAAAAAGATGTCCGAAGGAACTTCATCGTGGGTATTGTGTTTCGAAAGAAATTTCAGAAACATTTTCATAATAGATGCCTAGACTTGACAGAATATTAGCTTTTTCACAGAGCGACTGCCGTCTGACCTCTACAACTCGAAGACGTAGGCATATTTTATGGTTTAGACCAGATATTAGAGTGCACTGATTGCCCTAACGACTGTCAAAGATGATAACTGAAACCGATGGCTTTACGTGCTTTACGAGGTACGGAGGGATGTGATCTTTAGTGGCCGGTCACCCAATGTCCAGCACTGGACGTCGTTTGGCTGATATGACGATGATATTTCATATCAGCCAAACGGCCCAAATTCATGTAAGTACGCAGATATGGCGTGGCGTACATACGTAATGGAGCCACATAATATTCATATAAGCTATTGTGCATAACATTTTCAGTATCAGTTCATATTTAAAGCGGATTAATATAGTATGCTTTCGGATTTGACATTGCATGGACGTAATGAATATAAATTGATTGGATCATCCTATGTATGGAAAACTAAAATGTAAATAATTGTAAGGTGAAACCATTAAGTATTGATTGACGCATATATGTATGTCTTAAAGGAGCCAAATAAATAAGTATACAGATTATGGTATACAATTATGCGTTAAATAGTAAGCTAAAATATTCAAACAAAAATACTCAAGTAACATAATCCTGAAGCCAACTAATATTGACCAGCAGGTCTATATTATACATTTTTGGATATAAAGTGAGCGGTCCGTGGCAAAGTGGCGACCGCTCGAATCTATCGATTCGCAAGTTTAAGGGCGTTCGTTACCGTCTGGTTTATAGATGGGTGACCAGCCACAAAAAGTCACACCCTCCATGTCCTAAATTAAATGGTAATACATGTTATAGTAAGAAAATAGTCGCGTTGTGGAAAACTAATATACAAAAACTCCAAAGTAAAAAAAAACTGCTTGAAAAATGGACATAGAAACTTATTTAATGTAAGAAATTCCGCAAGTTATGAGAATTAATAAGAAATACAGAATAATAATACATAAAAGTGACCAAGAACCAATGACTGCCCTCCGTGAAGAATACTGCGCTGCGATTAGCCCATTTGAATCGGATCAAGTAAATCTAAAATGCCTAAAGTGTGGATTTGTATAAAAATGGCGTAATTACTATTAGCAATATTAGCAACGACGTTGGTGTTAGTTGATCCGAAAGGAACCACATGAGAATTGGGCGCTCGCAATGGATCAAGAAATCATGGCCGGATCAACAAGTGAAAACGGATCAAACAAAAACTACTTATATGGCACGCTTGATCAACATTGTGATGAAGGGGATATATATATATATATATATATATATATATTTATGTATACAAAACCAATGACTATCAGAAAGTGATCAGCCATCGATAGGGATTACAAAATACAAAAAACAGGTGCATGCGATTTTCGACCTTATTGACGTAACTCAGAATTTATAATTTTACTAACGTATCAATGTCAGAAAGCAAGAAAATACAAAAATAAAGTTTGTCATGAATTGTCAATAAGGTCGAAAATCGCATGCACCTGTTTTTTGTAAGCCCTATCGATGGTCGATCATTTTATAGTCATTTGTTTTGTAGACGTTCATTTAACCCTACCAAAATAGGTAACAAATTTACAAGCTCTTAAGAAGCTGTCTCTCTGTTCGATTTATTTACTCATGTGGCATCACTACCTCCTCGGGCGACATCCTAGCAACAACTGACAAGTGTGGACGGCCATGTTTCAGAAACAGTGTTTACGGCAAACTTGGTGATAAACACTTCATAAACAGTTTATCAACAAATGTTGCCTAATGAATAAAAGGCTTAATGTACCTACCTGTTTTATGCAAATAAAAGAATTTAAATTTGAATTTGAACGAGTAGTAAACATACGTTTTTACATATTATCTCAAAAAGACGGGGATCAAACTAAAATTAGTAGAAATGCTGTTATCTCTCATATTATCTAAACAGGCATGTGACATGAGCAGTATTAAAACAGTATATTATGGATACAAGATTGATAAAAGCATGAAATTATTGACTGAGAATAAACAACAGCATCGGTGACAAACAACAATATGTATAAAGTAGTTCCAGTTCTAGGGATTTTTATTAGTGGTAGCTGACAATACCTTAGGGTACTTCTGCAGAAGCGGATTAAGTTCGTCTAAGGAGGTTAATTTATGGCGACTCCCGTCTGCCGCCTTGATGGTGATCACGCCGTCGTGTGTCCAGCAACCTCTCATACCGAAATGCAGCCTTGCCTTCCCGAAGACCATCTGCTGTTCCTTTGTTAAGAACTCCCGAACCGAAGTCGTCGAGCCCTTGAGTTTTGACTTTGCTCGCCAAACAGTAGCCTTGAGATTCAAGCTGGTGAATTTAACTAAGATGGGTCGTGGACGCTCCTTACCGGTGCTTCCCAGCCGGTGACATGTTTCAAACGATGCCTGACTGACATCTTTCATGTCCAGCTTATTGTGGAGGATATCCATAACCGCAGTTGTACAATTCTCCTTATTTTGTTCGGGAATGCCAGTGAAAATCAATGTTTTCCTTCTGCGACTCAACTCCATGACATCAATAGCCTTTATGCACTCAGCTATCTGCTTCCGTAGCAAGCCAAGCATAGAGAATGTCAATTCCCGGAACGTTCGGAACTCTTCTGCGACCTTAGCCACAGTGTCCTTGGCTGTACCAATCTGTAGCTGTGCCTGGAGTTCGTCCATTTTCTTTGTAACATTCTCCTCAAGACTTCTCTGTGCAAGTAAAACTTCAGCAAATTGTGCCATGTTAAAAGTGCAATTATGTTACCAAAGTGAAGTGAAGGTGATCAGTTGGCAGGTGGTGTTCCAAATTAGTTGTAATGTGTCACATATGCACAGAACTACACTTGTATGGACTTAAAACTGTATGTATGACACTTATTAAACTTATAAAAAGTGCAATATAATTACAAAAACTATTTTAAATATATTTAACTATTTAGGTATATAGTAAATATTTATCCACCTACCGACGAAAAAAATAATATTTTTAAAAAATATATTTCATGCTGGAATTTTTATATATACGTGTTAGTTACTTACATACCCTGATAAACACAATAGATCTTAAAGAATAAAACTAAATTTAACAGAAAAAACAGCAGAAATACACTCACACATTCCGCACCGCCTCAACGCTCAATGACAACATTGACAACGAACTTTTTTTTAAATTTCTCTATGAAGTTGAAACTCGACTGGGATTAGTATGGCGGGAAATTTAACGTAGAAACGAGAAACACACTACAAACCAAGCCCTAGAGCGACAGAGACGAGTATATTTCACTCTTTCGACCGCGGCAGCCATGTCATATACAGGTTGACACGGGCACTTTGGCGTTCGGCGCCATATCAACTACTAGTTGACACGGGCAAAGTAGACTGAGATGCGATGTCATATACCAGTTGACACGGGTGTAGTGTTTGAATTTTGTTACATGCCATATAACACGGGCAAGAGAGCGGAAAGGCTAAAATCCTTCATACATACATCACACTTGTATGGCTTGTCACCGGCGCACATACAGGTATTTGCACGATCTACGCGGCCAAAAGTCCAAAATGTCAAAATAACAATATCATTCTTAAACCGAGTTCCACAAATAGATTACGAACCCGGGAACAATATCCAAGGTTTGTCTACCTGCTAGCCCACACTCCGCACCCGTGGGGTCAGTCGGAAGTTGACCGTGTTACCTAGTGTAGGTACGTATCTTTTCTCGGCGCTTTTCTAAACATTAAACTTGCAAAGTGATTTTTTTATGTTATCAAGTTCTTTTTACGAACTGAAAGTAATGGATTCTGATGGACAAGGTAAGAGACTTAGATATTACATAAATTAAGTCATGATCAACTATCAAACTACATATTTTTTTTTATAAATAAAAAAGCCATTTTAATACTGTGATTTTCTGCAATATTTTTTATTTGCTAGTGTTTTTGTTTATGTATCGGGGTAGATCGGGCTATTATTTTTAATATAGGTTATTATTTGATCCTTTTCTTTATCTACTCGAACGTCCATGGGTACAACGGTACCCAAAAACAAAGTAGCGTTGCACGTCGCGGTTACCAGAGTACCCAAAGCGCCATTTTTTTTAAAACTGCCATCTAAGGACAATTAGCGGTATTTTTTGACTTTTGGTGTTTGGAATCAATAGTTAACTAGCTAGTTTACCATTTAAATACGAGATGGCAGTGTAACAAGCCTTGACAAATGAATAAAAAATATTTTTCTTTAGTGTATATTTCGCAATATGTGTTTTGGAGTACCAGCCAAGTAATGTCGTAAGTACTGAAGTTTTACTAATTGTTTCTTAGATTATTATACATAAAAATAAACTAGATGATTTGTATTTTATAATTACATATACATATTACACTTCTGTGAGTAAAATCAAGTTATATTTCGTTTTCAAACTACAACTGTGTCGAAAAAATGGCGGCCCCTAACTTTTCGGCCTAATTTTAGCTCTGTTTCCTTTTTTCTCAGTGAAATTACATTAAAACAACGATCAACATTTCTTAATAATCACAATAATGTACTTTACAATCATAAATATAAAATAAACACAGAAGATTGATTAAAAATGTTATTATGTTCCTCAGGTTTTTTGATATGGGTAGTATAGTACCCACGGACGTAACTATATTGGTTCACAATAAGGGTCGGTACAAACAGCAAAATATGTTCGCAATATTTTTTACTTTGTTATTTTTTGCGGTTTTGGATGTTGAGTTTTTTGTTTTGGTTTGTGGTGTTTGTTTGGTGGTGTTTCATTATGCTCAAATTTTCTTGTGATATACTTACTAATAATATAATTTTGCACTCTTTTTATCTCCGTTTTCTAATATAGAGGATGTGTTTGTAACGTTCTTTTTAAATGTTCTTTTTAACTCCGTTTTCTAACAAAGAGGATGTCTTCTACTATTTCATATCACCACAGATAAGACAATATATCACTAAGTATAGTTTTGTGATTTATTGATAATAATTCATAAACTTAAACAATATTATTTATTTTTCGATATAATAATACTGTTAAGAGCTGGGGTTCGACGATAAATTATAACTCACTATGCCACTTAAACTGAACTTTATTTATACACAAACACTATACACACTTATTTACACAACTAGTAAAAACACACTTATTTCACACTTAATTCTCAACACTAATGCAAAACACCACTAAACACTTCCGAATTACTTCCCTTCGCTTGATGTTGATCGCTTCCTTATTCACTTGTTACTGTCCCCAGTCCGTTCGCTCCCGCTCTATTTATACTGGCCGGATAACATCACTAGCGCATTCTAGATACTTCCACAAAACTGCCGAATAATCGCGAACAGTCCGATGCTCGATACAGCAACGCCATCTAGTACAGAGTAGCTGAATTACCTTTAAACCACCGATACATTCAATCTCTTCTAGTACCCCCATTTACCGATAGATGGCGTAACAATACTATAAATACCGTATGTATTGTGCTCATTTGTTTATTGCCATAGTTGGTTTTGAAAATATTTATTTCTTCATAGTATGTGCATGTGCATTTTGTTATTTGCTTGAAGCTACACTGCTATGAGTTTGTAAGTCACTATCAAATTTGTTGTCCTTAATTCGATTGTTGGCTTAAATTAATACATACAACACGTTTAGATCACCAACTGATGATGAATTTTACATCAGATTTATTTTTTACTTTTATATAATTCGATTTACACATTTATAATATATATTGTACAAAGGACAATGGCAGATCTCCATACATCAAAATGTCTGAAATTAAATTGCAGCGCTCAGTAATAAAAAATATATCAAAACATTCGGCGTAAGTAACAGTCTATAAATTATTCTATTTTCACTCGGGAAAGCCGGAAAAAGAAGATATCGGTGTTTAATGTTTAGTTAAGAATGAAGAATGTGGGTACGTTTGAATTATCAAAGGCATTATGTCAGATTGACATCTAAACGCAGAACTATTCTGTAGCATCTACCTGTCACTGCCAAAGACAAAAGCAGAGCTGCACATTTTAAATCGATTTTATGTGAAATCGATATAACGTTAAAACGATGCTGTGACGTTTTTATTTGATTTAAAAGTTGTTTTGCTACAAAAGAATTAGCTTATTGATATAATGTTGATGAACAATTAATTAACTGCATTTTAATTATTATGTTTTAAACCAAACCAACCCTATAAAGGTCGATCATATCGATAACTTATTTAATAATCGATACGCATCAATGTCAAACTTCTATTCCTGTCACACCATTATTTATGGCAACAATCAAATAATAAAGTAAGCACCTAGTTCGTAATCAATTGGAATGCTTTTTATCATTATAAGATAATCCGGCTTTATCGAGACAAAGTGAAAATATAAAAAATATTAGAAAAAATAAACAATTTGTTTTGTTCATATGAAGTTTAAGCTTGCCACAACAAACCCAGACCTAATTCTGCCATTGTTCTTTATTATATGACTATCTATTTTTAAGTTGCGTAAATTACTAAGTGTGGACAAATCCTTAGATAAGGGGCCATATTGCTTATATTTTGGAGACGAAAGCGCACGAGATTCCGCGACAAAATTAACAAGAGAGGTGTTTTGTTTCGATTTATTGAACTACTTAGCGATAATTAAACAATCATTTATGCATCATTCGAAAGGCACATACGTCTAGTTTCTTGTGACATTGTTTTATTGGTAAAATTAACGATATTTAGCTGTTGCGGTGTGAATGAATACAATTTATAAGTTAATTTTTGATCGAATTCAATGTTCACAACTGTTTTTAACAGCTTATATAAAATTTGTGGATCTTAAAACATACATAGTTTTAATTGAAATTCTTGTACAATTTTTTTACAGTTTTTTCTTTATTCTAGCTATTATAGTTAAGTAGCTATGTAGGTTTTTATGTTACAACATGCGAGCGCGGCGACACCGAATCATGGCTGCGCGCATCCGGACGTACAAGGCTATAACAGTCGCTCGGGCTGGATGTGGGAGTGGTTATAAGTACTATCAAAATCATGTCCGCATATGTCCGGTTAGATACATTTTTGAGGGATCAAAGATATTAGCGAAGTTTCGTCTAAAATTTAAAATGTTTTTAGCTACTTTTAACACAGTTCATGTTTGATTAAGGGTCACAGGAAGCATCAGGAGTAAGGATTGTGACACAACAATACTTATTTAGCCTCATGACGAATGAAAATTCGCCTAATTTAGATGCCAAATTAAAATATATAAAAGATCATTTTTTGTCATGTGAAGGTTACAATGAAGACCAAATTGTTACAAGTTGTACAAGGAGGACGAAAGCTCATTATATAAAACATAAATTTATAAAAAACAAGCAGTGTTGCCTGGATGGTACTTTTGAAATACCTGTTGTTGATACACAAAACGGCCAGGGCGACCATCCAAGTTGTTCGAAGACACAAGTGAAAGGAGCAAGAGACGAAAGACTGAAGAACCTCGTTCTAATTTTGAATCTGGTAAAAGGATGCATCAAATGTCCTAAAAGATATTACTAGTTCTCCAACACGAGCAACTAAATATAAAAAGGCATTTTATCATTTGAAATCGGAAAAAGGGCAGCCCTCCTTGACACCAATGCAAGCTTTGGAAATGTTTGTAGATGCCGATTTGACACAAGGACAATATGAAATTATAAGAAAGAGTAATAAGAAGTTTTTTTTCCGTGCTATAGTGCCTTACAGAAAGCCAAGAAGAAATGTTACCCACTTACGAATGACGACGAACGACAATGACGAAGAAAGCCACAAAACTTAGAATTATTATGTTTTTTATGTTTATATATTTTTTTGTTTTTGAAAATAATAGTAAAAAGTAAAAAAAATGTTTGTTTATCTACAGTGCATAGATACCAATTAAGCATTAAAATAATTTTGGCCGCGTAGATCGTGAAAATACCTGTATGTGCGGCGTGCACCGGCTTATGAGACATTAATTTGAACTTTCGCCCAAAACATTTCATACATCACACTTGTGTGGTTTTATCCCGGTGTGCAGTTGCATGTGCGTGTTAAAATTACTTTTTAGGCCAAAACATTTCATACATACACCACACTTGTATGGCTTGTCACCGGTGTGCACACGCAAGTGGCCAGATAAAGTTTGCTTTTGGCTAAAACATTTCATACATACATTACACTTGTATGGGTTGTCACCGGTGTGCAGACGAATATGTCTAATTACATTGCCTTTCTCTGAAAAACCTTTCATACATACATCACACTTGTATGGCTTGTCACCGGAGTGCAGTTGGATGCGAGTGTCTAAATTACATTTTTGGCCAAAACATTTCAAACATACATCACACTTGTATGGCTTGTCACCAGTGTGCACACGCATGTGTGTTTAAATCACCTTTTTGGGCAAAACATTTCATACAAACATCACACTTGTATGGCTTGTCACCGGTGTGCAGTTGCATGTGCTGGTTTAAATAACCTTTTAGGGCAAAACATTTCATACATACATTACACTTGTATGGCTTGCCACCAGTGTGCAGTTGAATGTGCTGTTTAAATTACCTTTTTTGGCAAAACATTTCATACATACATCACACTTGTATGGCTTGTCACCGGTGTGCACACGCATGTAATAAGATAAAGTTTGCTTTTGGCTAAAACATTTCATACATACATTTCACTTGTATTGCTTGTCACCGAAGTGCAGCTGATGATGATGATGTAATTTAGACACGCACATCCAGCGTGTCTAAATTACATCATCATCATCAGCCTTTTAGCAGTCCATTGCTGGTCTAGGCCTCGCCTCTCCTTTGAAAGGAGGAATTGGCCTACTATACCACGCTGGCCAAACGGGTTGGTATAGGGTTTGTATCAAGTTTTCCTTCTCTTACAGTGCTGTTCTCTGCATAATATGCTGCCTCTGTCGGCTCTTACGACACCCATGGCATGATATGGGGTGGTGACATTCCGTATTCTTAATCCGTCACCACACGGACGATTACGGTCTAAATTAAATTTTTGGCCAAAACATTCAAACATACATCACACTTGTATCACTTGTCACCGGTGTTCAAACGCATGAGTCTGTAAACTGTCCTTCTGGCCAAAACATTTCATACATACATCACACTTGTATGGCTAGTCACCGGTGTGCAGTTGCATGTGCTGGTTTTAATTACCTTTTTGGGCAAAACATTTCATACATAGATCACACTTGTATGGCTTGTCACCGGAGTGCACACGCATGTGACAAGATAGTTTTTTTTGGCTAAAACATTCATACATACATCACACTTGTATGGCTTGTCACCAGTGTGCACACGCATATGCGTGTTTAAATCACCTTTTCGGGCATTACATTTCATACATACATCACACTTATATGGCTTGTCACCAGAGTGCAAACGCATAATATGAGTTATCAGTAAATTGTCCTTCCGGCCAAAATTTCATACATACATCACACTTCTATGGCTTGACGCCGATGTGCATCGGCTTGAGTCAATAATTTGTCCTTCCTTTTCAGACGCATGTTGTCGCATGGGTGATGACGGAGGTGCGCGACGTCACAATGTGATAAGATAAAGTTGGCTTTTGGCAAAAACATTTCATACATACATCACACTTGTATGGCTTTTCACCGGTGTGAACTCGCATGTGCTTGTTAATTTCACCTTATCGGGCAAAACATTTCATACAAACATCTCACTTGTATGGCTTTTCACCGGTGTGAACTAGCATCATCATATCAGCCAAACGACGTCCACTGCTGGACATAGGCCTCCCCCAAGGTTCTCCACACAGACCGGTCTTGAGCCGCCCGCATCCAACCGCCTCCCGCGATCTTCGGTCCATCTTGCGGGGGGCCTACCTCTGCTGCGTCGTCCGGTACGTGGCCACCACTCCAGAACCTTTCTGCCCCAACGACCATCGGTTCTTCGAGCTATGTGCTCTGCCCACTGCCACTTCAGCTTGGCTATCCGGAGAGCTATGTCGGCGACTTTGGTTCTACTGCGGATCTCCTCATTTCTGATTCGATCTCGCAGGGAAACTCCAAGCATAGCTCTCTCCATCGCCCTCTGAGTGACCTTGAGCCTTCTGATAAGGCCCATAGTGAGCGACCACGTCTCTGATCCGTAAGTCATCACTGGCAACACACACTGGTCAAAGACTTTCGTCTTGAGACACTGCGGGATATCGGACGAGAAGATATGTCGTAGCTTCCCGAACGCACCCAACCGAGTTGGATTCTACGATTGACCTCCTTCTCGAAGTTGGACCTACCTAATTGGACTACTTGTCCCAGGTAGATATACTTGTCGACAACTTCGAGCGTAGAGTTCCCAACCTGAATAGGAGCAGGTACAACATGGACGTTCGACATGATTTTCGTCTTGTCCATGTTCATCTTAAGACCTACTTGTTGGGAGACTCTACAGAGGCCATCGAGCATTGTGCCTAGGTCTTCCATGGTCTCAGCCATGACTACGATATCGTCTGCGAATCGAAAGTGAGTGATGTACTCGCCGTTGATGTTTATGCCGAGTCCATTCCAGTCCAGAAGCTTGAAAACATCCTCCAGCGCAGTCGTAAACAGTTTTGGGGATATGACATCCCCCTGTCTCACTCCTCGCTGGAGTTGAATAGGTTTCGAACTCTGGTCCTGGAGGCGGACTGACATAGTGGCGTTTTCATACAAACACTTCAGCACTTCGATATATCGGTAGTCAATCCGGCACCGTTGGAGAGACTGTAGCACCGCCCAGGTTTCGATCGAATCGAAGGCTTTCTCATAGTCCACAAACGCCAAGCATAGGGGCTGGTTATACTCCTCGGACTTCTGTATGACCTGCCGCAGCGTATGTATGTGGTCTATGGTACTATAGCCTTTACGGAAACCTTGTTCGGGAGGCTGGAAGTCGTCTAGCTTGCTCTCGAGACGATTCGTGATGACCCTCGAAAACAGCTTGTAGACGTGGCTCAGAAGTGTGATGGGTCTGTAGTTCTTTAAGAGGGTTTTATCTCCTTTCTTAAAGAAAAGCACCACCACACCTCTGTGCCACGCCTGTGGCGTTTTACCCTCGAGAATGACGGAATTAAACAGCTTCCGAAGGGCTTCTCTAGCGGGTGCACCGCCAGCCATCAGAAGCTCGCTCGTAATTCCGTCATCACCCGGCGCCTTGTTGTTTTTGAGCTGTTTGAGAGCCACACTAATCTCGTGCATGCTGACGTCCGGGATATCTTCGGTATAGTGTCGGGTCAATCCAGCTCTAGGGTCTGACGCTGGAGTACTTGCGGGTTGTTGCATTGTCGTGTACAGCTGTCCATAGAACCTTTCGATCTCCTCCAAGAGCTCAGACTTGGACGATACGATTCTGCCATCTTCCGTCTTCAGCTTTGTCAGCTGACTCTGCCCAACAGACAGATCCCTCTGGAACACTTTGGATCCCTTATTCTGCTCGATCGCCTCACGAACACATTTTGTGTTGTATTGGCGGAGATCGCGAGTCAGAGACTTAGAGATCTGTCTGTTGAGGTGCCGATATTTCGGCATGTCGTCGGAGGATAGCAGAACCATCTTGCGCCTTTCCTCTAACAGCTCGAGGGTCGGACCCGAGATCTTGCTGGTTCTCTTGCTTTTCTGGGGCTTAAAAAATTTAGCCCCTGTTGTATGGACAGCATCCACGAACCCGTTACTGTACTCGTCCACATCTACGCATTCGCCCAGGCATTCGAAACGGTTCTTGAGTTCGAGCTGAAAGCTCTCGGGGTTTTGGATATGAACCGGTGCCGGTTAGAGCGTGGACTTTATCAACCTCGACCGTTCGAGGCTTGTACAGATATTCAATGTGCCTCTTACCATTCGGTGATCGCTCCCCACTTTAAGTGAATTGATCACGGAGACATCATTGAATATCTGCCTCTTCGTCGACATGATAAAGTCGATCTCATTTTTGGTGGCACCGTCTGGACTTACCCAGGTCCACTTGCGGCATTCTCGCTTCTTGAAGAAGGAATTCATCATATAGAGGCCTTCCTTCTCCATAAAGCTAGCCAGCAAGTGACCCCGGGAATTCCGATGCCCATAACCAAATTGCCCCACTCTCAGCTCATCACCGTCGCGTTTGGCCAGTTTCGCGTTAAAATCTCCCATGACCACGGTGTAATGGGTTTTGAAGCCATGTATAGCCCGAGATATGTCCTCGTACATGGCTTCCACCTCCTCATCGGGGTGCGTCAAGGTCGGAGCGTATACCTGTATGACCTTCAGCGAATACCGTTTGGATATTCTGAGTATAAGGTACGCTACCCTGCTCGACACACTCCCAATATTTACCACGTTGGTCACGAGAGATTTGTGGACGATGAACCCGACACCACCATGGGACTGTTGGTCGCCCTCCCGGTAGAAGAGCAAGTTGCCGGAATTGAGAACTATCGAGTCCTCCCCCTGTCTTCGGACTTCAGATAGGCCTATGATATCCCATCGCAACTTGCTCAATTCTTCTTCCAGCTCGACAATCTTCTCGTCGGTCCGCAGTGTGCGCGTGTTCAGTGTTGCCAGGGCCAATTGTCGTTGGTGGTGGTAGCCCGATCTCTTCCGGAGATTCTTCGCACCCCTTGCCCCGCCGTTACCATGGCCGCTACCATAACCAGGACTAGCGGGGCCGCCGGGGACTAGGGGTCGGATTTTGTTGGTGTGGTTCATTTATGGGGGGATTTGCCATAATCGCCACGCTTGGCAGGCGTATTGGCGATCGCAGTGGCGGAAGTTTTTAGTGCTGGACGCTGCTGCCCATCCAGCATCTTGGGATTTACCTCCGCCAGGTTCGGATGGTTTGACCGCCATCCTTCAGTTGACTGCTTGCGCTGGGGGAGATACTATGACCAGTATCTACCCGTCAGAGTAACTCCCTCAGTGGGCGGTGGGGTCGTCACGTGCCGACGCCAAGACGCCACTAGCATGTGCTTGTTTAAATCACCTTTTTGGGCAACACATTTCATACAAACATCACACTTGTATGGCTTGTCACCGGTGTACAGACGAATATGTCTAAATTAAATTGCCTTTCTCTGAAAACCCTTTCATACATACATCACACTTGTATGGCTTTTCACCGGTGTGAACTCGCATGTGCTTGTTAATGTCACCTTTTCGAGCAAAACATTTCATACAAACATCACACTTGTATGGCTTTTCACCGGTGTGAACTAGCATGTGCTTGTTTAAATCACCTTTTTGGGCAAAACATTTCATACATACATCACACTAGTACGGCTTGTCGCCGGTGTGCAGACAAATATGTTTAATTAAATTGCCTTTCTCTGAAAAACCTTTCATACATACATCACACTTGTATGGCTTGTCACCGGAGTGCAGTTGGATGTCAGTGTCTACATTTCATTTTTGGTCAAAACATTTCATACATACATCACACTTGTTTGGCTTGTCACCAGTGTGCACACGCATGTGCGTGTTTAAATAACCTTTTCGGGCAATACATTTCATACATACATCACACTTATATGGCTTGTTACCAGAATGCAAACGCATAATATGTGGTAGCGCCATCTACCTTCCCCACAGCCATCTACCACCCCAGCGACTGTGGAGGTCCCGAATTCCATTCTGGACCTCCACAGTCGCTGGGGGATGCGCGAACTTGCATTCGGTGTCGGGCCGCGAGCACTTGTTCCGTTGGAATTCGCGGCACACTTCGAGTTGCAGCCAACGTGAGTCACTGCCTGCTACGACAGTATCAAGGGTCGGTGTAACCGTGAGAAGCCACCTTGCAAGTGGATATGGTAGCGCCATCTACCTTCCTCATCATCAGCCTTTAACAGTCCACTGCTGGACTAGGCCTCTCCTTTGAAAGGAGGAATTGGCCTACTATACCACGCTGGCCAAACGGGTTGATATAGGGTTTGTATCAAGTTTTCCTTCTCTTACAGTGCTGTTCTCAGCATAATATGCTCCCTCTGTCGGCTTTTACGACACCCATGGGATGATATGGGGTGATGACATTCAGTATTCTTAATCTGTCACCACACGGATAAGATAGGAAGGTAGATGGCGCTACCATATCCATGAGTACGATATTCTTCCCTGAGAAACTTACAAAGGTCGCGTAAATAAGAACTTGCGCCCACAAAACAAGTGCCGTTATCCGTGTACAAACACTGTATAGGGCCGCGCCGTGAGAGAAATCGTTTAAGGGCTGCCAGGAATGACACCGTGCTTAAATCTGTCGCAACTTCAATATGCGTAGCGCGCGTCGTTAAGCATGTAAAAATACATAGCCAGGCTTTACGGCTTTTAACACCTCGACCACGCACTGGCGTATACTGCAGTGGTCCTGCGTAATCACAACCGGTGTGTGTAAACGCTTTAGCAACTTGGTTGACGCGCTGGCTAGGGAGATTGGCCATGGGAGTGAAAGTCGGACGCGGACGAAATTTGAAACAGACGTTACATTTATGTATTCTGTGACGAATTATTCGTCGAGCGGCTAAAATCCAATACTTATGCCTAAGTAAGGACATAAGCAACTCCGGACCGGCATGGAGGTGCTTCTTGTGATAAAAATCAACAAGAAGGTCGACAACATGATCATGTCGCGGCAGAATACAAGGATGTTTGTAGTTATAAGGGTCATCCGAATTTGACAGACCCCCAGAACCCCGAACGGAAGTCTGTTTCTAGTGACTGTGAAGTGAAGTGAAAACAAGCAGCTGCATCACGAAACCACCAGGAGACTGCCCTTCGGAAACGAAGAAGATTGCCGTATAAGGTAAGTGCCCTCCATCCTTGAAATATCCTATACCCACTCACAATCACCTCTTCCCGTATCCAATCCTACATCCTCTTCCTTTAAATACAGTCCATTTTTTCCAAATCGCCTAGAACCTACCTACCTCCTCACCGCTGGCAGACTTTTGTCGCCAACCGCGTTAGTAAATTGATTGAACTTGTTCCCGCTACTTGTTTCAATCACGTCGCGGGTTATCGTACTCGTCTTCAGGAAGAACGTTCCATAGACCATATTGACTGGAAGTTTATTGCACCAGCATCACCACATTTCGGTGGATGTTGGGAAAGCATGGTCAAAGTAATTAAAACGCATCTCTTCAAGGTTATAGGTCAACAGATCCTCTCTTACGAAGAGCTTTTAACTGTCCTTGCACAATTCGAGGCACTGATCAACTCGCGTCCGCTCACGGCATTGAGTAGTGACCCTGCAGAACCATCCGCGTTAAGCCCTGCACATTTTCTGAACACAGTGCCATTAAAAGAAAAAAAAGAAAAGAAAATGTTTATTTTAACCTCACACAGTAAATATCAGTGAACACAATAAAAAAATAAATGAAAATTAATACTATTTCTAACACTACATTTTTTTTTTTTTTTTTATAAATACATTAGTGAGGCCAAAATTGGAACCTGCCTCAGCTAATGCTGCGACAAATTTTGCCGCTGCGCTGGTATTCTGGCAGGTCCATTAAGTGGCGTCACGGAATCATATGAGTTATTAAAACCAGAAACAAAAAAACATATAAAATAAAACTTATACAACAAAAAAGATAGAAAAACTTAATCACTAATTGCATGAACCACTTTTAATTTTAATAATATAAATATTAGCACTATAAACATTGCATTGACAGGCTACTTCTGTCTCGTTTCTAGACGAAGCAAAGTATGACATTCAAACATTGACGCTTAGTCTATGGCTTGGCTTATTGGCAGAGAGGTTGGACTAGGTTCTTATTGGCTAATGGCATTGCGCGTCAAAAATGGCGTATGGATAGAACATTTTGTATATAATTATTTGTAATAATAACAATTTTGTGAATTTATGACATATGTGTTCTATGTTTGTGTAGTGTTCTTTTTGTATATATGTGTGTGGTGTTATGGCTGCAAAATTTCATCACGAGACTATTATTCTATCTGCTATGCGATTACTAACCTATTTTTTTTTTTTATTTTTTTTTATTGTTGTTGTGCTGCAATCGTTCATGTATATGCAGATACTACCTCTCGAGCTTCTGCTCGTCTAATAAAATCTTGTTTAGCGTAATGCGGAACTTAAGTGACGTTTTGAGAGTACGAAGAGGAGGCGGCAGATCGTTCCAGCATCGTGTGGCAGCATATCTAAAACTACCACGAAAAGCAGTCGTTCTGTGTCGCGATACAACTAAAAGATGTCTGGATGCTCTTGTGCGGTGGCAATTGATGTCCCTGGACCAAGATAGCTTCTTGAACAGATAATCTGGATGCCCGGACCGCACAATGTCAAATAGCAAGGAAGCTAAGTGAAAACGCCTGCGTGCAGACATTTTCAACAGATTACCATCATTCAAGTAAGTAGTGACATGAGTACGGGGTGGAATATTATAACAAAACCGCGCACATGCATTCTGTACCCGCTGAATAAGCCTCTGAGTTCTGCCTATTATACAAGGACCATACACATTATCAGCATAATTTAGTTTAGATAGGATCAGAGACTCGCAAAGCATGATTCTCATGTCTGTACTGAGGTATTGCCGCACTCTGTACAACAATTTGAGACGGTAAAAACAGTTTTGTACAGCCTCAAGAACATGCGTCTCAAACTGAAGTTGACCATCTATTATTAATCCTAGATTGCGAGCCTCTGATACCTGCTCTATTGGACAGCCATCTATTTGTATGAGAGGATTCATAGCCTTAATTTTTTTAATACTTTTCTTAGTGCACAGTATAATAAATTTTGATTTTAAGGGGTTAAGTACTAAAGAGTTACTTTTTGCCCATTTTGATATTCTATCTAAGTCTGCATTAATTTTATTTATAGCCAACCCACAGTCCTGAGGAAGAAAGGATAAATATATTTGGAGATCGTCAGCATATAGATGAAATTTGGAGTTGAGTATTTGGTTGGCAACATCAGCACTATACAATATAAAAAGGAGAGGGCCAAGGATGGAACCCTGAGGTACACCCCTGGCTACCTGACAACAAGAAGAACTGGCCTTATTACCTTCCATGTCACTATCCATTTGGACAAATTGAGATCTATCAGTCAGATAACTATGGAACCATTTTACTGTTGCAGAGTCACATCCGTAGTAAGAGAGCTTGGAGAGTAGAAGAGAAATGTTAATACAATCAAATGCCCTCGAAAAATCGAGCAGTACAAGCACAGTTCCCATCCCCTCATCCCTAGCCTGCAATATATCATCAACAACATCGATAAGGGCGGTGGTTGTGCTGTGACCTTGGCGAAAACCAGACTGCTTTAGAGGTAAGATTTTGTTTTTCTCTACAAATTTTCTTAGCTGACTACATACCACCTTCTCCAAGACCTTGGAAAGGCATGGCAGTAGACTAATGGGCCTGAGATCTTTGGCAGATGTAGGATTAGCAGTTTTTGGTATCGGCCTAACTAAAGCAATCTTCCATGCATCTGGGAATGTGGCAGTGTTAATAGACTTGTTTATAATTTCAGAGATACAAGGAAGGCTTTGTGGCAGTGTCATCATTAACATCTCCAGTGAAATTTCATCTGTACCCATGGCGTTTGTTTTAAGACTGCGGAGGTGGAACAGGACTATGTCTTCGCTGACTGGCTCGAGCTTGAAAGTGGCAGTGTGGAATCGATTGGACTCAAAATAAATTATGTCAGACAGTGCAATAGCGTCTTTACCAGGAACATCCAGAAAATGCCTATTTAAAACTTCAGGGTCAAGTAGAAATTGCAGTAAAACATTATTTCTTTGTTTATTTACAACAATTGTTCCCTTCAGATTTTTCCATAGTTTCTTAGGGCTCTTAATATTGTTATTAATAAACATTTTAAAGTAAGCTACCTTTTCATTGTGAAATGCAGTAGCAACTATAGCTTTAAGATTCTTATAACTATCTTTATGTATGTCTGATCTGGTTGATTTGTAGCGCTCATGGTACTTGTCACGCAGCTTCACCATTTCCCTAATTGTATCCGTGATCCATGGGGGTGATTTTTCTTTAATTAACATTTTCCTTACTGGTGCATGCAGATCAAACAGAGAAATAATGAATGCATTCAATGTCAACACCATCTCATTTACATTTGATTGGGAGATTATGCAATGCCAGTCTATGTTAGATAGGTCAGAATCAAATACATCTAACATTATGCTATGTAATGGCCTGTGCCAGATCCAATAGGGAGATTGCTCATTAACTTTGAATGTAAATTGTACAGATATAATTGCATGTTGTCCCAAGTCTGGTTTGTGTAAAATAGTAACATTTTTTACTTTAGCATCAGTACACACCACATCTATTAGTGTCTCGCTGTGCTCGGTAAAATGAGTTGGTTGTTGTATAACCTGTGTCAGACTACAGCATTGTAGAAAACTGTTTAGCTGCTTAGTTTTACTGTCACTATTATTTGAATGATCAATATTGAAATCGCCTACTAGTATTATCCTATCAGCCTTGTTAAAGGATGTAAGAGACTCTGTGATAGTATCCAGAAAAATATTTACATCTAACCACGGAGGCCTGTATGCTGTGCCAATGATAACAGTTTCTTTGTTGACAGTTAGCTTTAGCCACATTTGCTCGACATTTGACGTAATAGGATGTGTCAGAACTCGCGCTGAAAGATCACTACGTATGTAGAATCCGATTCCACCGCCCCGGTTCCGTATGCTAGGCGGTCGTGGTACGTGTCGCAACCGGTAGTTAGGCACTATCGGCGCCCGACCCTCTTCACCATTCCGGAGCCAGGTCTCATTAATGGCAATAATATCTACAGCAAGCTCATCCATTGCCATCAGAAATTCCTCATGGCGTGTACCCAATGACCCAGCATTGAATAACCCAACTGTCAAGTTTTTAAGCTTGATCATTTATGCATGTAATAAATAATCATAATTGATTTTCTATTTGTTGTGTATTGTAGCTTATGAACGTTTTGTATATTTATGTGATAAAATAATGAATGCTGATAATAATATATATTGTAAATATTAGTATGATTTTCATGTTTTGTGTATATAAATAGCTTAGGAATGTTTTGTGTAGTCTTGTAAATATCTATTATTAAACAAAGTATATGTACGTGTATATGAGTATGAAATACATGTTTTGTATATGTACATAGCTTATAAATGTGTTCGTGTTGTGATGATTGCTGATTAAAATGTGTGTTGTAAATATTAGTTTGAATTATATATATGATGATAGTATGATTTATAAATATATTGCATAGAACATGATGTCTATATTCACATAAACCTAGCAGTTTATTTGCAATCCATATCACAATGCAATAAAGCAGTGAAATATATGCTTTCATAATAGACCTTATGTTATAATTATAATACTCTGTAATATAATATTTACTTAGTGCTACCGCTAAACACCTTGTCAATGTCTGTACCACAGCGTATTTGGTGGGCTTTGTCCCCGTGCTTATATCGGGCAAGGATGCGTCCATGTTGCACCCATACAAACTGCCAACCTTTTTGTTTGCTGGCTTCTCGCGCTTGGCGAAACAACTGACGGTTCTCCTTAGTCAGGCGCTCGTTCAGGTAAACGCGTACAGGGGCACCGGCACCAGGCACTCCCAAGTCAGCTGTCGTGGACCGGCGTGTGCGGGCGTTGCGTAACAGCGTGTCGCGTAGCTCACGCCTCACCAACCGCACAGCTAGTGGCCTCGGCCGTATCTCCGGCCCCGAAGCGTTAGTCGCCACGACATGTCGGCCTCCAACGCGTTCGGCACTCACAATGTCGCGTTCGTCGATGCTCACGCCGATCTTTGTGGCGATTTGCATCACCATATGGATGGGATTTTCGCCATTGGTTTCGGGCAAGTTAATTATGTCGACGTCATTCGCCAAGACATCCTGATCCCGGTTACGAAGGTCTGACTCCTCCCATGTCATCCATCTGCACAGGCTGCCGCTTTTCAAGTGCGCTCACCCTAATCTCCAAGTCGTCAACTTTTTTGTTATAGGCTTTTAGTGACGCTCTGATATCTGCTAAGTCGTCTCTTAATAGCAACAGCTCTTTATTTATGGCGCGCACATGGTCCTTGAACGTCCTTAAATCCTCCGCAATATCACTGGTCAACTCCTGGGTTGACTCAAACGTTGAATTGTGAGGTGATACAGCCTCGAGCTGTTCATCCGGCTGGTCAAGTACAGGTGTGGTTGCAGTTGTGTCAGACTTCTTTTCTGTGGTCCTGTTTTTTATGCAACTCGGACACTGCCAAGATGGGGCAATAGAGCCCACAGGAGGCAGTGCTACACACCTCCGATGAAAAAAAAGGTCACAGTGCTGACATCTAGCGGCCTCATTTGGCGACAAGAACTTGCGACATCGACCGCAGCTCCTTGACATATTGATAGCGGAAGAAGTTCACAGGTGTGCGACTAGATGGCGTTGTTCTTAATATTCGACGCTATGCAGTTACGATAACGTATTTATTGCACTTTTATCACCGTACACTGTTTCACCGAGACCAAGCGAGAGGCGCGCACACTCTAGATTAGTTTCTTGTAGCGTTAACACTATTATACTGCAATATCAATGTTTTTATTTAATTATAGGGTACTTCTATTTTATTAAAGAGATTTTTGCAAATGTTTTATTGTTTTTTATACGATATAGGCCACTGAATCACTCGCGATCAATGTACAATGTACATTGCACTACTATGCACAGTTGCAACTAAATGTTTATTCTATGAAATCACTTTATCTTTTTATATTACGTATACAATTATAGAAAGTAAACGACTCATTTGACATCCGTGACGCGACCCCATTATCGTCACTTCCGGCTCTCATGGCCGTTAGCCATCGTAGAGAAATTGCATACTTCCAAGGACGGTACGACCCGCGTTGTTACCGTGAAAACCGCCAAAGGGAGTTACGTGCGCCCTGTTGTACGTCTCTGTCCGCTTCCAACTCAGTGAGATCTAGCCTGAAGTTGGACCTACCACTTAGTTTAAGTATTTAGTTAGTAGTTTTCGCTATCATTGCGTTTGTAGTTTTCGCTAAAGTTAATTTAGATAAATTTTATTGTCATATCGCTATCTTAGCCTATTGATGGGTTATGCGGCAGTACACCCAACATAGCTAAGTTCAATTCTATTTTTTTTAAAGGCAACCCTTTAGGGCCGGGGGGATATGGTAGCGCCATCTACCTTCCTATCTATAACTAATCGCATCAACATCAATCGTTCCACGTACAAGTGTGAGCGATACCATATTTCCGTCTCCCTCTATCCCACTCCCTGGAAGAGGCACTGCCTTTCGCCTGATTGGTCGCCGCGATCGTCGACGCGAGTGACTGTCCAGAACTTTCAAGAACATTCGATTCGCGATACGCGTCTGCTAGACCGGATCACCCGCGCCGCTCCCGCTATAGTTATTACCTCTTAAGAAACCCGCTCGCAAGTGGAAGTGACTGTGAAGTGAAGTGAAAACAAGCAGCTGCATCACGAAACCACCAGGAGACTGCCCTTCGGAAACGAAGAAGATTGCCGTATAAGGTAAGTGCCCTCCATCCTTGAAATATCCTATACCCACTCACAATCACCTCTTCCCGTATCCAATCCTACATCCTCTTCCTTTAAATACAGTCCATTTTTTCCAAATCGCCTAGAATCTACCTACGGTTTCGGTGTATCGCCGAACCAATATGAGTCGGTAAATTGTCCTTCCGGCCAAAACATTTAGTAAGTAAAAGTAAGTAAGTAATCTCTTTATTGTTTCATCATAATAATGCACATTTCATACATACATCACACTTGTATGGCTTGACGCCGGTGTGCATCCGCTTGAGTAAATAATTTGTCCTTCCTTTTCAGACGCATGTTGTCGCACGGGTGATGACGGAGGTGCACGACGTCACAATGTGATAAGATAAAGTTGGCTTTTGGCTAAAACATTTCATACATACATCACACTTGTATGGCTTTTCACCGGTGTGAACTCACATGTGCTTGTTAATTTCACCTTATCAAGCAAAACATTACATACAAACATCACACTTGTATGACTTTTCACCGGTGTGAACTAGCATGTGCTTGTTTAGATCACCTTTTTGGGCAAAACATTTCATACATACATCACACTTGTATGGCTTGTCACCGGTGTGCAGACGAATGTGTCTAATTAAACTGCCTTTCTCTGAAAACCTTTTCATACATACATCACACTTGTAGGGCTTGTCACCGGTGTGCAGACGAATATGTCTAATTAAATTGCCTTTCTCTGAAAACCCTTTCATACATACATCACATTTGTATGGCTTTTCACCGGTGTGAACTCGCATGTGCTTGTTAATGTCATCTTTTCGAGCAAAACATTTCATACAAACATCACACTTGTATGGCTTGTCACCAGTGTGCACACGCATGTGTGTGTTTAAATCAACTTTTTGGGCAAAACATTTCATAAAAACATCACACTTGTATGGCTTGTCACCGGTGTGCAGACGAATATGTCTAATTAAATTGCCTTTCTCTGAAAACCCTTTCATACATACATCACACTTGTATGGCTTTTCACCGGTGTGAACTCGCATGTGCTTGTTAATGGTATCTTTTCGAGCAAAACATTTCATACAAACATCACACTTGTATGGCTTGTCACCAGTGTGCACACGCATGTGTGTGTTTAAATCAACTTTTTGGGCAAAACATTTCATACAAACATCACACTTGTATGGCTTGTCACCGGTGTGCAGACGAATAATATGTTTAATTAAATGGCCATTTTGGGCAAAACATTTCATACAAACATCACACTTGTATGGCTTGTCACCAGTGTGCACACGCATGTGTGTGTTTAAATTACATTTTTGGCCAAAACATTTCAAACATACATCACACTTGTATGGCTTGTCACCAGTGTGCACACGCATGTGCGTGTTTAAAACTTTTCTTTTGGAAAAACATTTCATACATACATCACACTTGTATGGCTTGTTGCCAGTGTGCACGGCAGTAAAGTTTGCATTACTCTTAGTCCTTTTGTAGGGTACGTCACGACTATATAACTTCTCATTAGAGTGTTTACGTGGATTTTGAACAATATAACGTTGGTGACGGTAACACCTCTTACAAACATCGCATTGATACAGCTTTGCAGCAGTATGTACATGTGAATGTTTAGTTAAAGCAGAATAATCAGGGAAACGTTTATACCACACTTCACATTTTAATGATTTCTCAGCAGAATGTTCGCGAATGTGTTCTGATAACAGATTCTCATCGCTGATACGTTCGTTGCACGCGTCACATATAAATGATTGTACATTACTACGTGAAATACTATGAACACTGCCGTCACTATATATATTGCATTTAACATCCTCTCCGGTGTAATTGTGGTCATGTAGCAATGTTGCATGACTTTTATTACATTCTTGATGACTGTTAGCATATATTTCATTATCACAAGTATAGTCATCTCTATCTGATGGGTTTTCAACTTCTAGTTTCATAAAACTCTGTTCAAGAAAGTGTTCTTGAATGTCGATTTCAGTGGTATCTGCATAATTGTTGAATGATGTGGTGAATGATGACTCATCGGGTACACGAGCATCTGAGAATGAGCAAACAAAATTGCGATCAAATACACATAGTTATAATGGGCATTTGACTTCTGTCAAAATATTTCTTTGTTACCACATTTAGAGATTCGCCACCGTTGAATCAAATGAAATATAAACAGTTTTGTAATGATTTTCTACTTGGTGTAGGAAGAAGCGGGGGGGAATACCAGTGATTCAGTATGTAAGATTGTGATAAAAATATTAAACTTTTACAGAGTAATTTCAATGTTATATTTCTGTTGATATATGTAAGACATTGCTAAATAGCGATAAGGCCGCCATTTGTTACACTTCTTTAAATTTCTACATTTATGTTTGTAATCTTAAAATAATTTTGGTGTACAATAAAGATGATTTATTATTATTATATTATATTGTGTAATTCTACAGGGTGTTTCATAACTGTCCGTCCAGGCAATGAAGAGTTGTAGCGTAGTGTAAAACTAGAACTGAGGTGTTTGTCATTATTTCACAGAAATTCAAGATAAAATTTGCCCTTGTAATTTCATCATCCTCTTAGCGCTATCCCAGTTTCAATCTGGGGTCCGTTTACTGGTCTAACCGGATTTGGTTGAATATTAGCTTTTCCACAGAGCGACTGCCTGTCTGACCTCCGCAACCCAAAGGGATAGCGATATTCCATGGTTTAGACTAGTGTCAGTTGATTAAGAAGGTACTGACGCCCTGTAACGACTGTCAAAGATCTTCATGACAACCGGGACCGACGGCTTAACGTGCTCTCCGAGGCATGGGACAAGCGATAATTAACAATTCAATACGCACATAACTCCGAAAAGTCATTGGTGCGCGCCGTGGATTCGAACCCGATACCCTCTGCATGGCAGTCTGTTGGTATCTCCACTCGGCTATCGCTGTTTCTCTTGTAAATTTAATTAATTTTAAATAATATCTTAATATCAGATTACCCATGGCAACACTGTAGACTCATAAATCGTAATAACTAGATATCTAGCTAAAGTTCATAAACATTTGACGGCAAAAGCGGCGCTCTTGAGTGTATAAGCCACCCGACCGCCTCCTTTGACAAAAGCCGCCGTAGCGCGTCATCGTCCTTTACACGTGCCAAGTATTATTTTAAATATAACAGATGTTATGCGCTTGATGCAACAGCTGATCTCTTGCTTCGATGGTTTAAGTAAAACAAAAGGCAGTATTTAGGTTGTCTATTTGTTTCGAGCGAGTGTGTGGCCAACTCTGGTATCAGTGTTTTCAGACTGCTTGAAGGCCTACGACATGGCCTAACGATTCTTGGAGTCGGCTTTACGTGCCGTCGGAAGCTTGGTAGAGCTCTCAGGTAATATCACACGCGGTTTAAGAGATCACCCATTTAAGAGAAGTCTTTTTTTTGTTGCTTATCTTGGCCGACCTATTACTATTGACAAGCCAAGTCGCGCTACGACGCTACTTCCGCTACGTTACTTATGTTAATAACTACTTTTTAATTGGTTTACGTAAGAAGGTATCTACCTTAATTGATAAATAAAAAAATCAACTTGCTGTAAGTTGCAACGGCCATTCTCCACATATCCGCCGCCCACGTCAAGACACTTATGGCATTTTTGCACCATCTCTGATGCTCGGGCCATACTACCTTACCGTCTACCGGGCTTTTACCGCCATAATTATGGCAATAAATTACCGTTAAATTACTGCGTGAAGTCGTGTGGTTACACTAGAGTTTACCGAGATATGCCAATAAACTAGGCGGTAAAAATATCATTTTTCAAGATGGCGGATGAAGCTGCAGCTGTTTTGTATTTTATGAGTGCCAATTATTTTAACATGAATCTTTTAAATTTTTAGCTTTCTGTCGGGTATCCCAGAGAGACGGTTCGGATTGCAATAACTCCAAAAATTCGAGCGCTTTTTCATTTGACCACTCCATATCGGTAGATACGTGCGTCGTCGTCGAACTCGTGTTGCACACTGAACAAACGGTAGTGTGGCCACAAACGCATTAATTACTGCGGTAATCTTCTTTGATGTGCGAAAAAAGACCGCCGCCGGAGCTATTGCCTACCGGCATATGCCATATTGATTGGCATTGTAAAATTATGGCCATAAATCGCGGTTACACCTAGGCGTTGTTGAAATTATGGCAATCATTATTGGCATATCCCGGTAGTGTGGCCCGAGCATGAACGCACACTACTTTACACTCCTGGGCTTAAACTTTGAAAAGCTGCAACGATACGCGCACCGCATTGACGGCGATACCTTTGATCAAAGTTCCAAAAGTTTAAGATTTTAATAAACATGTACCATATTAACGCTCAAAGTGTGGCAAGCCATTATGGTGATCTCTTAGAAGCCTTTTTGAATGTCAATGTTCACGCCGTCCTGGTTTCAGAGAGTTGGCTCGGACCTCACGATCCTTCCACCATTTATCCTCTTCCAGGTTTTATTTTAATCAGAAATGATCGAGTTAACAGAAGAGGGGTTGGTGTTGCCATCTATGTCTGCTCTTATTTTTTTTATAAGATCCTGGCTATCTTTTCTTCTGACATTTCTGCGACTGCTGAATACCTTTTCCTTGAGGTTTGGGTTAAATGAGTCAAAATTGTGATA
This sequence comes from Euclidia mi, assembly GCA_944739405.2. Taxonomy (NCBI): domain Eukaryota; kingdom Metazoa; phylum Arthropoda; class Insecta; order Lepidoptera; family Erebidae; genus Euclidia; species Euclidia mi. Next base: position 4,115,158 of record OX123187.2, on the reverse strand, counting down.
GGCGTTGTTTAATGTCCCCCCTCAGTCGATTACTTCTCCACTATCTAAGCGATACTGGAATGTTTGGGGTCCGAATACGCTCACCACATCATCATGGGCGATTTTAATATCAATCTCCTTGTTCAACAGTCCACTAGATCCTGCAAGCTCTTTTGAATTGTCGAGTCATGCAACCTCCACATTCTAACATTGCAAGCCACTCATCGCAATGTCGATGGGGAGGATACATGGCTCGATCTAATTTGCACCTCTGCTCCTGAATTTGTCTCCAAACATGGTCAAAACCCTGCTCCAACATTCTCATGATCTAATTTTCCTCTCAGACATCCTTAAGCCTCCCCGACTTCCCCTTAAAGTTCTGCATGTTCGTTGCTTTGGGCGCCTAGATGTAAATCAGCTGGAAAGAGATGCATCTACAATAAAATGGGATCACCTGACCGTTGCTGCAACTGTGGATGAAAAGGACGAGAGATTTGATAATGCTGTTCTTGAGTTGTATAATGTTCATGCTGCGGTTAGAAAAGTGAAACTCAAGCGTCCACCTGCTCCCTGGATAACGAAGGCGGTCAAAACGGCTATGAGACGCAGCGATTGTGCCTCTCATAAATTTAAAAAGCAAAAAACAGGATTTTTCGTCCCTATATAAAGTTGGAAGAAATCGGTGTAATCAGGTGATACGTAATGCCATATTTTCAGTAACATTAACTCATCCTTCCCTGCCAAGTTCCTTGGAACTATAGGTATTGGCAAATAGCGCAGTTTTGATCACCAGTGGACAGTGGTTTGGATGAAATCAATAAACATTTCACCACATCTAATTATTTGGATCATCCTACCAAGTGTCACACTGTGAATTACATACGTAACTTTCCCCCGTCTTAACACAGACCCTTTTAAATTTACGCCAGTGACCCCAGGGGAGATCAAGAAGACTATCCTGTCTATCAAAACCAACACCACTGGTTAAGATAGTATTAGTCGTAAAATGATTGTTTCCATCGTTGATCAATTGTTACCAGCTATTACGCATATTTTCAACTTCCCTCGACACAGGTGCGATACCCTTACTATGGCGGAAAGTGTTAGTAACTCCTTTGCCTCAACTCTCTAACCCTTCCCTTCCCAGCCACTTCCGCCCAATATCAATCCTTCCTTTTCTCTCCAAGGTGCTTGAGGCTTGTGTCAGACAACTTCCAAAATTTATCATTCACAATAATCTATTGAACCGATTTCAATCTGGATTCAGACCTGGACACAGCACAGTGACCGTTCTTGTGAAGGTGACTGGAGATGTTAGGGCGGGAATGGAAGAACCAAAGTTACGGTGCTAGCTTTGGTCGGTTTCACGAACGCCTTTAACACAGTCAATCACGAAATCCTACTATCCATCCTCTCCAGTCTTCAGATCTCTCCAGAAGCGCTGGAATGGTTCTCATGATATCTCATAGGACGTCAGCAGTCGGTTCGCCACGATGAATCTTCATTATCATAGTGTAGCTTCCAGTCTGGCGAACCTCAAGGTGGTATTCTCTCTCCATTATTATTTTCTATTTTTATAAATCTCCTGACCCAGAATCTTCAGTGTGCGTATCACTTTGACGACCGGTTGACGCAGAGGGATTGTAAGCGACTGCTACGCCGAAGGTCGCGGGTTCGATTCCCGCTCAAGGCAAACATTTGTGTGCATGAACATGGATGTTTGTTTTGGTCTAGGTGTTTCTATGTATAATATGTATGTATTTACAAAAAAAGTATTTAAGTATGTTTATCCATTATCTAGTACTCATAGTACAAGCTCTGCTTAGTTTGGGACTAGATGGCGATGAGTGTAAGTGGTAGAATATTATTATTATTATTATCACTTGTATGCTGACGACTTGCACCTACATACACAGGCAGGAGTAGACAACATCGCTTCAGCTATCGATGGGGAAAATCAAGCTCTGTTCATATATTTGATTGGTCGAAACGATTTGGTGTCGCTGTGAATCCCGCATAATGCCAGGCCGTTATCATAGGCAGTCAACGTAATATGAGCAAAATCGATCTTTCAGCGATTCCATCAGTCATGTATAACCAGACAGCAATACCCTCAGCACAGTTGTCAAGAATCTTGGCTTATATATAAGATAGCCACCTCAACTGGCGGGATCAAGTTACTTCTGTCAGTCAAAGAGTGACAGGATGCTTATGTTCGCTATACCGCTTAAAGAACTTTCTCCCTCCTAGCACTAAGGTAATGCTCATGCAGACTTAATCTTCCCTATTATCGACTATGGTGATGTGTGCTATTTTGACCTGAATGCAGACCTCCTCAACAAACTAGACCGGCTTCTTAATAACTGCATTCGATTCGTTTACAACTTTCGTAAATATGACCATGTCTCTGAATACCGCTCCCGACTCAAATGGCTAACTATTCGTCAAAGCCGCAGTTTGCGTGCTCTCACTACTCTTTTCTCCTTTCTTAACTCTCCCTCTGTTTCTTCTTACCTTAGTCCTTATCTACAATATTTATGCTCTAATCAAGACAAACATTTACGTTCATCTAACAATTGTCTCCTTTTGTGTCCCTCCCAAAGTTCTGGGTTCGTTAACTCTTCCTTATTCGTCCAATCTATCTCATTATGGTACGCACTCCCTCTCGAAATCAGGATGGCTAACAATAGGTTCACTTTCAAGGTAAAGGCTCGAGATTTTTTACGGAGCAAAATGGCTGAATAATCTCATATTGACTGTACTTACTGACTTATATATTATTATGTATGTATATATGTATTTTATAATTATTGCAAGTAGTTACTCATATGTATGTTTTTATAGTTATACTAGCTGACCCGGCAAACGTTTGTTTTGCAAATTTTTTTTTTTTTGAAAAATAGATGTTGGCCGATTCTCATAGATACCGGATAAGCACAAAAAATTTCATCAAAATCGGTCAAGCCGTTTCGGAGGAGTATGGGAACGAAAACTGTGACACGAGAATTTTATATATTAGATATATTTTATACATGTATATACATATATACATTTAAATATGCACTATTCGATGGTAAAAATAAACAAGACTTCTTCTTGGATAAAATAAATATTTTTTATTTATACTGCACAGTAAGCGATACAAAACAAGAATAAAAAAATCTACAAGAAGACATTACAAGAAGACAACACACGATACGTAATGTTTGAATTCAAGAAACCACAGATAAAGATTATAAACATGATACGGCCAGTATTCATATAAACAGACAGTATTAAAATTTACTCCAATACTCCCACTAAATTTAAATAATCTTAAATGTTTGCCTGTGTAACAAAAATTCATTTTATTTCCAGGTGCTTTTACCCCATCTGGGATTTCCATAAAAATATCTTCTTCTAAGTCACCATATAACGAGGCTCCTTCTATTTGTGTGAAAACACGAGCACAAAGGCTAGCTTTATATCTGTCTTGTTTACCATCATCATTTCTTTTGATACTGAAGACCCATTTTGAAGTTATGGTTCTGTGATTCTGTCTTTCAACAAATCTCCAGGTGTGGTTCACCTCATAAGCTTCTAGTTCTTCATTTATTGCTTCTAGCCACAACTGACATTCCTTACTGTTGATGGCTTCCTTATAAGACAAGGGAATATTTAATTCCACCACATTTGCTTCCAATTGGTTTCTTCGTGGACTCAAAGTTACATTTGATCTACCTATGTTTGTCAGATCAATTTCTTGAGAGGGTTCAAATGTTTCATCATGCTCTTCAGCACCACAATAAATACTGTTGTCACTATCATCGCTTTGCTCATTTGCACTATCATCGCTTTGCTCATTTGCACTGTCATCGCTTTGCTCATTTGCACTATCAATGTTGTTGGTGACATTCTCTACTGCTTGCTGTTCATCATCAACAACGTGATTATCATCTGAGCAACATGTCTTATTGCCATCATCAACTCTTCTAAATTCAGGGTTCTTATGTTCATCAAAAATTACATTTCTTGATATTGTTATTCTTTTCGTTATTGGGTCATACATTCTATAGTTAGTGTTGTCATAACCAACTAACATCATTTAACGACTTTTACTATCAAGCTTCTTTCTCAGCTGATCTGGTACATGAACACATCCTTCACATCCAAATATCCTTAGATGAAATTTGGGGCTGGCAACACTGTAAACGTCAGACGTAAAATTACGTAGCTCTGTAATTTTAAAAGTTTAATTTTATTTTAAATGAATATTAAATGCTTAAATATCATTTATGTTATCATACTGTGCATAACATTGTGAAAGACATTGAGTTTGGTGTTTGAAACCTCGATACGAACAGTTTTTGGCGGACAGATCTACTACCAGGTGCCAACAGACGGATTTGAAATCATCTTTAAACCCGGGGAGTATCTTACTTATTAACTTACACTCCTCATCACACATTTACTCGGCTCACACCAACGTGAGCTTCGTCCATCACACACTGGCACAGTTTCTGTCTCCTTTTGCTTGACAAGACGTGGAAGCAAAATCGAAGACTGAACAAACGCCCCATACAAACACCTACTACACTTACACTTCACATTTATTTAAGTGTTTATATCTTTAACAAGGCCCCTATATATAATATCTTTATAAGTAATATAATATAAAATTTGATACAAATTAGTAAATTTGCCAAGATTATATTTTTCATTTACTACCTACATATTTTACCTAATTAATTAAAAATTGAATAACACCTTTACTTTCAATAATATTTTTCCTTTTCTGTTATTTGTCTACTGTCCTTCTAGCTATAAATATTTATTTAAATAAATATATTTATTTATTTATCTATATCTATAAACTCCTACTATTACTGACTTATCTCTTTTCTGACATCTTGTTTATCTTTCTGTCCATAGGTGTTTGGCGTATCCTTGGCTATGAGCCATTCCACAATGAGCACTATGATGACCCGGAAGGCCACAGCGAAGGATCTAGAGAACAAGCTGAGAATAACCTTGATAGAATTAAAGAAGTGCCAGGAGGAGAATATACACCTACTGAAGGAGCGTGCAGACTGTGAAGAGGACATCAGGATTGTCAACGATAGGGTTTCCAACCTGAAGGCTCAGCTCGTAGAACTCCATATTGAGTATATGGACACACTGGCCCAGCGAGATAGGTTACAGGAGGAAATACATTTATTGACCGCTAGCAATGATGGCCATTCATGGTCTATGAGTCGCATTAGGGAACTTGAATGCTGTTTAGAACAATCTATAATAAATATTAAATCCCTAGAACAGACTGTTGAGGAATTAAACAGTAGAAAAACTCAGAACCTTTATACAGAGGTTGTAGGTACTAGCTTAGGTCACAGATCTACTAAACCATTTAAATTAAACACAAGTGGCCTGAAACGACATAGAAAATATAATAAACTAAACAAACACATTAGGAAATAAATCTTAAGCCTAAAACAATACAAGAAAAATAAAGTAACATCCCAGCAATATAAAGTTTTAGTTTCTGAGCGTTCAGAATTCTTATTAGACTTAGAAAAGTACAACACAGAGTTGATAAATAGTAAAATGCTGTATGATCAACATACTAGGGATCTCAAAGGTCAAATTACCTCTTTACAGTCTCAAATAGATAGGATGAACACCCAATATCAAAATGAGGTTCAGGATTATATTAGGAAATATGATGAGATAGCTCAGGTAGGTAGGCAAAATCTTGAGTATGTGAAAGCTTTGACAAACACCAATACTTGCCTAAATAGCATAAAATCAACCATACCCACTTGTGAGTCTCAGAATATTTTTGATATTGACAAAAGTTATTATGTAGCAAATAATACAACAGATAGGTCTTCCTTAGGTAGGAATGGCACAAATAAAGTTTATATGTTCTCTGATAGGTTAGGTTTAGGCTTAGGTAGTTTAATAAATTGTGAATTGAAGCAACACAATATTATTAATTATTGCTATCCAGAGTCTTCTTTTTCACATCTAATTGATAAATGAAATACAACAATATTTGATAGGGAGTCCACAATAATTATCTCATACGGTGATAGTCAAATGGTGACTAAAAAAGATATAATTAATTTAACAGAAGTTATGTTATTGCTTCACAGAACATATGATTGCAAATTTATTAGTATGACTTTGCCTTATGCTTATAGTTTAAACGCTATGATGAATAGACATATTCATGAACATAACTTGATGTTATACAATTTGACATGGCAATATAAGGATTTTATTTTATTTTTTGACATCAATAATTTTATTAATAATTTTACATTGACTAAAGATACAATGTATCTGCCACTATTTTATAAAAGACAAGTTGCTAAATTATTAGCATATAATATACAAAATGACACAGGTACATGTAGGGTATCCAAGAATTTAGTTTCTGTAAATAGTTCCTATCCTTATAATTCTTCTATTGAGAATACTGACACAAGTTCTTTAAACTTAAGAACAGGACAAAGGGTAGACATATTGAACTGGCAAGGATTTAGAATTAGGTTTATATTTAGAAAATCATAGAATTAAAGTTATGGCTTAAAGAATACCAGATTAAATTCATAAATAACACACAATACACAGTACACAGTGCCTTCTCTAGGAAACAAGCTTTTCATGGTGGATCATTGATTATTGTTTCAAACAGTTTAACATGTAAAGAACGGAAAGACATAGCTATAGTCGTATTTTTAATTAGACGAAGCCAACTGACAGTAGCTAATGTCACTTTGTAAAATAATGTTGTCATATTTAAAGTAATAGTGATGCATTTAGTTCTCGTTCAATCAGATGAACGAACATTGAGTGTGAATAGTTAATCATTTCAAACTATAAAAAAATATTATTTCTATATTACAATAAAAGTGCTCTGATATAAGTTACTAGTAGTTATGTAAGTAGTATAAATGTTCAAACATGAACATGACATTCTTGGCATTCCAACACACATCCAACTTATCACCGAGGAAGATGCGTGATATTTTAAGATCATGTAATTTATCACGTACGGCGGTCGGCTCAGACATGCTGCATCGGCACAATACACCGACGGCACACAACTAAATACGTGTATATGTGTACATAGAATAAGTTAAGTATATAAGATTATAGTTTTAAGAAATAAACCAGTCATTAGCTCACTCCCGGCTTTGACTCATACCCTACCCCTCACCTCTCACTGCGGCCAAGACACCCTTAGCCGTCACCATGATCGGTCTTGTGAGTCTGCTCGACCGGCAGTGAGAAAACCCACTTCATTACACCCTAATCCTACCCACTTTCCGTCTGTCGCCTTAGGTCTCCCGGCGACAGATATCCCGGCCCAGGGATCCCAGGGACTGCTAGGGAACTAGGGATTAGGGTTGTATACGCGACAGTCTGTGTGACCACAGTGTACACGGCCTCGCTATACACTATACCTAACAGGGCTAGGGTAGACTAGGGAGTTAGGTTAGAGTTAGATCTAAAATAGGGATAGGTATATCATAAGATAGGTTAGGCTAGATATAGGAACCAGTAGGCTTAAATTAGGATAAGTCTAGGTTTAGGTACGTGCAAGCTTAGGGCTATACTTAAGAGCTATCGAAGGTTAGGCCCTAACTTGTACATTGGTCGCATCGGGGCGCGGCGCGGCGCGGGCGGGGACAGGAGGGCAATTTATCAATGGTGTGGTTTACTACTACTACTTATTTACTACTCATAGTTTTAGTTATGCATTTACCAATTATTACGTATTTTTGTGGACAGTTTTGAGACAGTTTTGGGACTAAGGGTTGATTTTTCAATCGTCAGTTAAAATTTACTTGACAGTTAAACTGTAACCGGGATAAATTGAAAAGTACGTAACATCATTGATATAATTTATCCACAACCGTAGTATTTAATTTGTAAGTGTTATATTTTATTGCTTTGTTATCTTTTAACTGACAATTGAAAAATCGGCCCTTAGTGTTTTTATTTTTTACCTACACAAATATGATCAGTTAAAGATACTTAGAGCCCTGTTAAATTTTTTGTACTTATTAAAAATAGTGGTGTATATTGGAGTAAATTTTAATACTGGCTGTTTATATGAATACTGGCCGTATCATGTTTATAATCTGTTCAAACATGAACATGACATTCTTGGCATTCCAACACACATCCAACTTATCACCGAGGAAGATGCGTGATATTTTAAGATCATGTAATTTATCACGTACGGCGGTCGGCTCAGACATGCTGCATCGGCACAATACACCGACGGCACACAACTAAATACGTGTATATGTGTACATAGAATAAGTTTAGTATATAAGATTATAATTTTAAGAAATAAACCAGTCATTAGCTCACTCCCGGCTTTGACTCATACCCTACCCCACACCTCTCACTGCGGCCAAGACACCCTTAGCCGTCACCATGATCGGTCTTGTGAGTCTGCTCGACCGGCAGTGAGATAACCCACTCCGCTACACCTTAATCCTACCCACTTTCCGTCTGCCGCAGGTCTCCCGGCGACAGATATCCCGGCCCAGGGATCCCAGGGACTGCTAGGGAACTAGGGATTAGGGTTGTATACGCGACAGTCTGTGTGACCACAGTGTACACGGCCTCGCTATACAATATACCTAACAGGGGTAGGGTAGCACTAGGAAGATAGGGAATAGGTGGACTTGGTTACTGCGACGGTAGCCAAGTTGAGGGATACTACTACAACAAGGGAATAGGAGGACTTGGTTACTGCGACGGTAGCCAAGTTGAGGGAAACTACTACTACTACAAGGGAATAGGTGGACTTGGATACTGCGACGGTACCAAGTTGAGGGAAACTACTACTACAATAACAAGGGAATAGGTGGACTTGGATACTGCGATGGTACCAAGTTGAGGAAAACTACTACTACAACAAGGGAATAGGAGGACTTGGATACTGCGACGGTACCAAGTTGAGGGAAACTACTACTACAACAAAGGAATAGGAGGACTTGGTTACTGCGACGGTAGCCAAGTTGAGAGAAACTACTTTTACAATTGCTACTACTACAACTAATACTACTGTTAAATAAGGGAAGGAATATAATTTCTGGAGGGGTGAATAACATGCAATGGTACAAAACAACTGCATGTTGACTAAATATAAAATATACCTTGTTTTTTCCTACTACACATACATAGGTACTTAACATATCCACCGCAACGATCCTCAAGGTTCCACAGCAAGCAACGCAATAAGCTGCCGCTGCCAGGACCGCATCATACATGGCCTACAGCCAGCCAACCGAAGCCGTCAAGAAAACGAATCACCAGTGAACAACAAACTACAAGATGCCGTTAACGTTGAGCTGAAGCCTACGCCGAAGAGACGCCAGAATGTTCACGCCTGAACATAAGAACTTTCTAGAGCCTGCCCCGGAGAGGCGCTAGAATATTCACGCCGGAACATGACCTTCCTGAAGCCTATCCCGGAGAGACGCCAGAATGTTCAAACATGAACATGACATTCTTGGCATTCCAACACACATCCAACTTATCACCGAGGAAGATGCGTGATATTTTAAGATCATGTAATTTATCACGTACGGCGGTCGGCTCAGACATGCTGCATCGGCACAATACACCGACGGCACACAACTAAATACGTGTATATGTGTACATAGAATAAGTTAAGTATATAAGATTATAGTTTTAAGAAATAAACCAGTCATTAGCTCACTCCCGGCTTTGACTCATACCCTACCCCTCACCTCTCACTGCGGCCAAGACACCCTTAGCCGTCACCATGATCGGTCTTGTGAGTCTGCTCGACCGGCAGTGAGAAAACTCACTTCATTACACCCTAATCCTACCCACTTTCCGTCTGTCGCCTTAGGTCTCCCGGCGACAGATATCCCGGCCCAGGGATCCCAGGGACTGCTAGGGAACTAGGGATTAGGGTTGTATACGCGACAGTCTGTGTGACCACAGTGTACACGGCCTCGCTATACACTATACCTAACAGGGCTAGGGTAGACTAGGGAGTTAGGTTAGAGTTAGATCTAAAATAGGGATAGGTATATCATAAGATAGGTTAGGCTAGATATAGGAACCAGTAGGCTTAAATTAGGATAAGTCTAGGTTTAGGTACGTGCAAGCTTAGGGCTATACTTAAGAGCTATCGAAGGTTAGGCCCTAACTTGTACAGTTATATTTTATACATCTACAGGGTGTAAAAAGACCCTTAACGAAAACTGAAATCCCATGTTGTACCAATCACTACGAACATTTTTTACTTCGGCACCATACCTGGGAAATTACTGGCTCAGGAGATATTGAGGCTCAACGTTAGTATGGAATTTTTCTAATTAAGTACAAAATCGATGCATTTACCCCACCAAGATGTTCGCTAGATGCCCTATGACCCCATGGATAGGTAGATATTTCGAGCATTGCACGCGCGCGCTTTAAATTGCGGTTTAAAAAATGTGAAACCTTAAAAAAAATTCGTTTCCCAGGTATTATTTTTGGTTAGTATGACTTGGCATGATGTCCACAATGAGTAAACTTCGGCTTGGTGATGGGTCTTGTGACACCCTGTATAGTTTCAACTACATGATGTATTGAAAATAGAAGTCTTACAAGTTTCCTCGCAATGTTTTCCTTAATGTTTAAAACACTCGGTCAGTATAGGTAAATACTATCGGAACGTAGTCTTCGAAAACTCGAACACCGTACCCGATATCGGCAGTTCGGCACACTAACTATTCACTAGACAATCGATGTAATTTCATTCATTCAAGAGTTTTTTCAATCATTCACTTTGTCACAACACTATTTTTATTTCATCATAAACTGACAACACAGTAAACGTCAGTTGACTTTGTCTAATAAAAATACGACTATAGCTTGTCTATAGAACGCACGGTGGAACTGTCATGCATTGAGGTTGAGCAGCATATTATTATATGTGTATATCATCCTCCATTAAGTGACTTTAATTTGTTTGAATCTGTTATGGAAGATGCAATTAGTAAAATTAGGAGCAATAAGAAAGGGATTATAGTTTGTGGTGATTTTAATGTTAACATTCTTGAAAATTCAATAATGACTTGTAGATTTTTAAACCTTTTTACATCATTTAATTTGAAAAATTTATTTCTTGAACCAACTAGAATCACAGCAACATCTTTCACCTGTCTTGATAACATATTTAGTAATTGTATTGTTTCAGATAGAGTAGTTACTTCTGAATTAACTTCGGATCACTGTGGTCAATTAGCTAGGTTTCCATATTACAATGATAGCATCGCAGAGAGAGTATTGGTTAGGCCATTACCTAGGCATAAGTTTAATGACTTCCGGAATAAAGTATTGATTGGAATGAATACTATGAATCCTGACTTAATAGAAATAGATTCGCCAAATAAGAATTTTAACAATTTATTTAATATAGTTAATAACACGTTTCAGAATACTTTTAAGACTAAGGAGAAAGTAATTAAGGAATCTCGAGCTTTTAATGAGTGGGCTACTGCGGGTATTTACAAAAGCAGAGCAAAAATGTATGAGTTGTATGGTATGAAAAAATACAATTCTGATTTAAACTTCACTGAGTATGTTAGGAATTATTCTAAAATATTTAAAAGAGTGTGCAATACAGCTAAAGCTATATTCGTTAGAAATAAAATTAAACAATCTTCGAATAAAGTTAAGGCAACCTGGCGAGCTATTAACGCTTAGAAACTTAGCTCAGCTGCTTATGCCGTTAAGAAGGTTCGTAGGTTGACCGATGTCGATACGGCTAGATTGGTTTATTTAGTTATTTTCATAGTGTTATGTCATATGGCATATTGTTATGGGGTAGAGCTGCTGATATCCAAAATATTTTTATATTGCAGAAACGGGCAGTTAGGGCCATTTACCAGTTAAAGACAAGAGTCTCACTCAAAGAAAAATTTAAAACTATTGGTATTCTTACTGTAGCGTCACAATATATTTATGCCAGTGTTATGCATGTAAGACTAAACATAAATTCTTATAAAATGAATAGTGACAGACACAATATCAATACTAGATATAGACATAAATTATGTGTTCCGTATTTTCGTTTGCACAAAACGCATAGCTCTTTTATTGGGCTCAGTATTCGCATATACAATAAATTACCAACTTATATTTTAGACTTGCCTTTAAGTTCGTTTCAGGCAGAAGTTAAAAAGAATCTTATAAATAAGGTATATTACAGTTTGAAGGATTATTTTGATGACAGGAGCGCTTGGAAGTAGTTGTTCGCTTTTGACTAGGTCAATAATTAGTAGTTTTATTTTATAGTGTAGTTAATTACGATATTCTCATTTCATACTATATTTTGCATTCATGTTCCACACTTTCATTATAACTTTGCGGATTTGTAAAATGTGGGTAACTCGTGGTCATGGGCTAACTAATAGGTTGTCGATTGCTTTGGTTTCATAATACCGTTACTTTCTGCTTCATTCACTTCTACCATAGTTCTGACCATGTTCGCGAGTTGCCTACATTAAAAAAACGTAAGTGGATGCTCCTGTTTCACCATATTTACTTTGGGAGGCTTACCATATGAACATCATTTACTGCTTGAGTATGATATCAATAGCTACTAAAAATTTTACTAGTAGATGTCTACAATGTGAAACAGTTGCAGCTCCTTACAAAAATAAAATGTACCACCATTATATTTGTTTGAAAAGAGTGGCCATGAGTTTTATTGCCCGTTCTTTCTCCTGGTTCTACCTATTGCATTGCGAACGTGGCAGTAAATGTAAATGTAGAATCATTAAGTAATTAACTTAAATTTTGAAGTTCATAAGCGTCACTTTGTGGCCTAGATGAATAAATGATTTTGATTTTGATCTAAGCTTGGTTTTACACCACTCCACAATTCCATAGGTGTAACATCAGGTGTCTGACTGGAGCACGTACGGTTCAATAGGTACACAGCACAATTTACTGCTTCTGCCCAAAGATTCAGTGCTACATTACGAGCATAAAGCATTGATCGAGCACTTTCTACTATTGTCCTTATTTCTCTTTCAGCACAACCATTTTGTTCCGGCGTGTAGGGGGCAGTGAACTCATGAGTAATACCTACACTGTTTACATATTCCTTAAACGCTCTGCTTGTATACTCTCCATCACTATCCGTATGTAAAGTGCATACACCATGCATGAATAAGTTTTTAATTTTAGCATTGTATTTCTTAAGACATTCGAGAACATCACATTTGTTCTTTATAAAATACACATGCCTAAAACTTGTTGCAGCATCTTTAAAAATAACGAAGTATTTCATACCTTTAACTGATGGCATGTGAAAAGATCCACAGACGTCACTGAAGACAATATCACCTGGTTGTAGTGATCCTCTGTTGTAAGCACAGCCCTCACACATAAACTTGTCACAATCTGATATGTCGACACCTGTAATCAAATTGTCTTTGCACATTTTTTTTATTTCTTTAATGTTTAAATGTCCCAGACGTTCATGCCATGTTCTAATGTCTAACTTTTGCACTATATTACACACTGGATTGACAACTGTTTTTATTTTTAACACATAAAAATTTTTATTTAATAAAGTTCCACACATCACTATTTGATTGTTTTTATAAATTAATGCGTCAGTGTTTTTCTTTACAATTGTGTATCCTTGTCTCATCACCACTCCTTCAGAAAATAAGTTTCTTCTAAGTTTCGGTACATAGAGAACATTCTTGAGAATACTTTTCTCCTACTGACCATTGACACACCTTTCAATCCATACGCTTCCTTGGCCAACCACTTCCACAGATTCTTGGTTGCCCAATTTTAGTACTGATCCTGTGTACTCATATAATTCTGCAAAATTTTCTTTCTGATAAGACATGTGAGCTGAGGCACCGCTGTCTAATATCCAATTATTGTCATTCCAATCAAACTTTACAACATTGAAAGCAACATTTTCACCTTTAGTTTGCTTCTGTTTAGAAGCTTAACATTCTTTTGCAAAATGACCACGATTCCGGCATTTGTAACATACAAAAGTATGTGACTTTTCATCTGTCACATTAGTTTGTTTTTTTAAAGGAAAATACTTTTTCTTTGAATTTTGCTTAGCCACCATTAAAGCAGTTTCATTTTCCTCTTCTACGTTCAAACTAGCCTCTTCATCTAATAAACGAGCTGTCAGGTTTATTATGGTCTGTTTAGAGGGATCTAGAGATATCCAGGCTTGTCGCAAAGATCTGTATTTAGGTGGTAAAGTGCTCAAAATTTTTGTGATAATAGCAGTATCACTTATTTGCTCTGCATTGTCTTTCAATTGCTTTGCTAAGCTTTCAACTTTCGCAATATGTTGAGCGATATTGTCGGAAGATGACATTTTATATTGATAAAAACGCTCATGCAACATCATTTTATTCATTTCTGATATTTGCTCGAAAATAGACTCTAGTTTACACATCACTTCGAGTGCTGTTTCGCAGTTTTCTATACGTGCAATCTGCTTCAGATCCATTGCGGAGGTTATAATAAACATAGCCATACCGTCATTCTTGCTCCACTGAGTAACATCGTTTTCGGGTTTTGGCGTGATATCCAAACCTCTGGCACGCAGTGCACACTTAATTTGGAATTTCCATTGTTTAAAATTCGTTCCATCGAATTTTTCAACATTCATGGCTTTTCCAAACTTCATTCTTACACGATTTTTGTTTTGACACTTTTGTTTTCTATTGCCAATGCCTCTTTGTTATATATTCACTCGCGTCGAACTGGGCCCATAACCTATTCGATGGTAAAAATAAACAAGACTTCTTCTTGGACAAAATAAATATTATTTATTTATACTGCACAGTAAGCGATACAAAACAAGAATAAAAAAATCTACAAGAAGACATTACAAGAAGACAACACACGATACGTAATGTTTGAATTCAAGAACTCACAGATAAAGATTATAAACATGATACGGCCAGTATTCATATAAACAGCCAGTATTAAAATTTACTCCAATATACACCACTATTTTTAATAAGTACAAAAAATTTAACAGGGCTCTAAGTATCTTTAACTGATCATATTTGTGTAGGTAAAAAATAAAAACACTAAGGGCCGATTTTTCAATTGTCAGTTAAAAGATAACAAAGCAATAAAATATAACACTTACAAATTAAATACTACGGTTGTGGATAAATTATATCAATGATGTTACGTACTTTTCAATTTATCCCGGTTACAGTTTAACTGTCAAGTAAATTTTAACTGACGATTGAAAAATCAACCCTTAGTCCCAAAACTGTCTCAAAACTGTCCACAAAAATACGTAATAATTGGTAAATGCATAACTAAAACTATGAGTAGTAAATAAGTAGTAGTAGTAAACCACACCATTGATAAATTGCCCTCCTGTCCCCGCCCGCGCCGCGCCGCGCCCCGATGCGACAAACAGTGCTAAATTAGAACCGGTAGTGATCGCATCGTTTTTTTGATGGTTTATGTAGCTATGCTTCGTGCGTACTTTTTGAGTGGATAAAACGCGAGTGCCGCTGTGCGATTGTACAGGCAAGAGTTTGAAGCCAGTGGATCGGTCGATGCGGCCCTGCAACTTGGCCTCCATGCTCACCTGACCTCACGGCCATGGACTTCTTTTTGTGGGTGTACAAAAGTGAGCCGGTTAGTGTCGCGCATATTGGACGCTTTTGACGAAGTGAAAAGACAGAAGCGTACTTTTCTCGTTAAAAACAATTTAATAAAACGTTCCCGTTTGTGTATTGACAATAGTGGCGGACATTTCGAAGGACAATTGAAATACTTGTAAGTAAAAATTACCTACCTACGTAAATAATAATTTGATGCGGGCGGCTCAAAATCGGCCTGTGTGGACCTTGGGGGAGCCCTATGTCCAGCAGTGGATGTCTCTCGGCTGACATGATGATGATGAAATTTGTAAATAACAGCTGATTCTAACTTCATAAATACGCCAAAATTACTATATTTTCTTTTAGTCCAGAACACCTTCTTTTATTTTCATATTTGTTTGCTTTCTAATTACATAGCTCCGTATTTAATTACTTGTTAAACGATAAATTTTACCGGTCCTAAGCCCAAATGAAGTATGAAGGAGAGGGTAGAATTAACAAATTGTCGAGTATCTGCTGTGTGTGAACTATAGTTGCAAAACTTCTGAAAAATTCTGAATAATTCCGGAATACTTCTGGGAAAGTTTCTTTAAATGTGAATTATTCAAAATGGATTTAATTAAGATTTTTATGTTTTCTTTGCTGAAAAATCGTATTTTGAATCGATCGTCGATCGCCGCCGCCCCTCTGTGCGCCGGCCGGTGCCGCCGCGCTGGCGCCGCGCCGCGCACGCCCGACTGCCACGAGTCGTGCGTGCAGGCGATGGCGGTGCGGGGTGCGGTAAGAGGGGAGATGCTCCCCGGAGAAGTTTTCCCCCCGCGAGAAAGATTCGTACCCCGCAATCGAATGTTTCCGCCGAATATTTCGCCCGAATAATTCAATGGGAATAAACGTGTTTGTTTGTGGTGTGGTGGGTTTTTATTATAAATGGGATTGAATAAGTATATGTTGATGTTTTTATAGGTAGATATGTTAGCCTGCGATTAACAGGATTTTCATGCTTTTGTTTTTAGGTAGGTACCTACTTATTTCGAAATCGAATGCTATTTTTTGTAAATGTTAATTGTGCAATAAAAAACCAGGTCAAGCATATCTGATTTGTTTTTTAAAAAGGGTTACCTACCTATGTTTTTGGTTAGTTTGTATGTAGGTCTGTACGCATCGCGAGTATTCGCGAGTCGCATAGGTAGGTATTAATCATTACCTACCTACTTAACGCGTATAATAAAAACAAATAAAGGAAACCTTGCAAGCAAACAAAGATAATGTTACGCCATCTATCGGTGAATGGGGGTACTAGAAGAGATTGAATGTATCGGTGGTTTAAAGGTAATTCAGCTACTCTGTACTAGATGGCGTTGCTGTATCGAGTAATCGACTGTTCGAGATTATTTCGACAGTTTTGTAGAAGCATCTAGAATGCGCTAGTGATGTTATCCGGCCAGTATAAATAGAGCACGAGCGAACGGAACGGACACAGTTACAATTGAATATCGAAGCGATCAACATGAAGCGAAGAAAATAAGTCGGAAGTGTTTAGTGTTGTTCTAGTGGTGTGAATAGTGTGTTTATTAGTGAAGTGAAAATTAAGTGTGTGTATCTAGTGTTATTGTGTTAGTGAATAAAGTGCAGTTTTTCTGGCAAAGTGTATATAATTTATCACGAACCCCAGCTCGTAACAAATTGGTGTCAGAAGAAAGGGATAAATTATGCCGGTTATGCCGAAGGAAGAAACTGAAGGTGTGCGTACCAGGAACCAGCGCCAGCAAGACCTGGACCAGAGACGCTTCGGAGATGTTCCTTCTCCATCGCCTGGTGGACCAGGCGACTCCGCGGCTGCAGTAGAGCCTGCAAGCGCCACACACTCCGTGACGGCGCCCGACATCGCGGCTCTGATGGCGTTCATGCAGGAGCAGGCCCGCCATCAGGAGGAGCAAGCTCGCCGTCACGAGGAGCACGCGCGCCGCCTGGAGGAACAGCTACAGCGCGACAAGGAGGAGCAGGCTCGCCGTCAACAGGAGCAGGCTCGCCGTCAACAGGAGCAGGCTCGCCGTCAAGAGGAGCACGCGCGCCGCATGGAAGAACAGCTTCAGCGCGACAATGAGGAGCAGGCTCGCCGTAAAGAGGAGCACGCGCGCCGCCTGGAGGAACAGGCTCGCCGTCAAGAGGAGCACGCGCGCCGCCTGGAGGAACAGCTTCAGCGCGACAAGGAGGAGCAGGCTCGCCGTCAAGAGGAGCACGCGCGCCGCCTAGAAGAACAGCTCCAGCGCGACAAGGAGGAGCACGCGCGCCGCCTAGAAGAGCAGGTGGTGCTTATGAAGGACCTCAGCGCCGCTGTGGGGAAGGATTTGAAGGCGGTCAAGGAGGAACTTCAGCAGCACGAGGCCCGTATCAGCGACGTAGAGATGCTCGTGCACGACAAGCTTGAGACTCGCGTCGCATCTATAGAGAAGCGTGTACATGACCACCACGAGACCTGTGTTGCTGAAGTGGAGAAGAAATTGCGTGGGCTCGAAGTAACACCAGCGGCTGTAGCGCCCTCACCTCGTGGATTTAAGGTTCCACCATTTGATGGCTCGTCATCATGGTCTGCATACAAGATCCAGTTCGAGGCTGTGATGCGATCAAATGGGTGGAATAAAGAACAGGCCTTAACCGCCCTAACCTTGGGCCTCCGCGACCGGGCCTTGACAGTGTTGGAGGCACTCGGACAAGACGTCACCTACGAGAAGCTTCTGGAGGCGCTGGAGGCGAGGTACGGAGACGCGCACCTCGAACATGTGTATCGTGCTCAGCTGAAGGACAGGACGCAACGCACCGGAGAAACTCTGCAGCAGTGGGCTCTAGAGGTGGAAAAGCTGGTCAGGAAGGCATACCAGTCGTCTCCTGCGCTTATTGACGGGAACCTCGTACAGGCGTTTACGGATGGGATCCGGGACCTGGAGGTAAGAGCAGCAGTGAGGCTTGGGCACTTCAAGGACCTCAAGGACGCCTTAGCCCACGCTCTGGAGGTGGAAGCAGTGCGACGCGACGACCGAGGTCACCGCATCAGGGGAGTTTTGTCGTCACCTCGGTGCTACAACTGCGGAGAAAGAGGCCATATCCGCTTGAGCTGCCCAAAGCGTAGGCAGCCTGGTGACACCCTATCTCCACCAAAGGGGTCGCCTGATGTGCCTGCCAGGCAGCGAGAGCAGGGAAACGAGTAGAAGCCAGGACTGCGGGGCGCGTGCTGGCTGGTAATGGGAGAGCCCCAAGTATCTCGATCTCGCAATCATGCGACGGGAACAGCCTGATCATCGAAGGCGAAATTAACAGAACACCATGCAAGCTGACATTAGACACGGGTGCTTCTCGGACAGTCGTCGGTTTCCATCTGGCAAGACGGGTTCTTCGGGGCTGCTTCAGGAACAATGAATGTGTGAATCTGAGAACAGCTACCGGTCAGCACATAACCGACCGAGGTGAAATGGAGGTGGATCTGAAGCTAGGCAACAAAGTTTACCGTCACAAAGTCATCGTGGCCGATATAGTGGACGACTGCATCCTGGGCCTAGACTTCATGCGGGAGTATCGCTGCGAGATCGATGTTAACCAGGGAGTGTTGAAATGTGGCTCGGAAGAAGTCTTCATGGAAGGCGCAACTTCAGGAAAAGTGTACTGCCTGAAGAATGTCACGCTTCAACCGGTTCACGGTTTGTTTACCCGGGAGTTCTGGACGAGGGAACCGCTGCGTACTTATCGAAGGCCTAGGGAAAGAGGCATCGTGGAAGATTGCACGAACCTTGGTAAGGGGTACCAAAGTTTCATCAGTACGCGCACTAAATGCAAGTGACAAGGAAGTGTTGCTCAAGAAAGAGACGGAATTGGGCACCTATGAAGGAGCGGCTTGGATGCGTAGATGTCAGGAGCAACCTACCGGCGCCAAGGTTCAGGCTGCACGATTCGACGTGTCTTCACTTTCGGAGGACTGCCAAAGTACCCTGTCAGAAGAAGAGATGACCAAAGGCTAAGAAGATGTTGAACCGGTTCGCCGATATTTTCTCGACCAGTGATGCCGACATAGGGAAGACAGCACTAGTCCAGCACAAAATAAACACGGGAAGTGAAGCACCAATTCGCCAGCGACCAAGACGTGTGCCAGTGGCACGGGAACGTGAAGTGGAAGCTATGATCGACGGTATGGTGAAGGAAGGCGTAATCGAGCCTCCGTCCAGCCCGTGGTGTTCTCCGGTGGTGCTAGTTAAGAAGAAAGATGGCAGCATGCGCTTCTGATTAGACTACCGCCGATTAAACGACATCACAAAGAAGGACAGCTACCCGCTGCCAAGGATCGATGACACACTGGATACGCTGACGGGAATGAAGTGGTTTTCTACCTTAGACCTAAAAAGTGGCTACTGGCAGGTGGAAATAGATCCTCGAGACAAGGAGAAGACGGCATTCTCCACAGGGAAAGGATTATGGCAATTTAACGTCATGCCCTTTGGATTATGCAACGCTCCGGCTACTTTTGAGAGACTGATGGAGCGAGTGCTCATGGGACTGATTGGAGACGCCTGCCTGGTCTACTTGGATGACATCATCATCGTGGGGCGCACCTTCCAGGATCACCTTCGAAACTTGGAGCAAGTGCTGTCAAAGATACGAGGAGCTAATTTGAAGCTGAGTCCGAAGAAATGCGCGTTATTCAGACGGCAAGTGAACTTTCTAGGACATGTAGTCTCGGAGAACGGTATTCAAACCGACCCAGATAAGATCATTGCTGTGAAGGAATGGCCAGTTCGAGAGAACAAAACGCAGGTCAGAGAATTCCTCGGATTATGCTCCTACTATAGACGGTTTGTGAAGAACTTTGCTGACATTGCTCGACCTCTTCATAAGCTCACCGAAGACAGAGTACAGTTCTGTTGGAATGAGAGCTGTGACGTTGCATTCCAGAAGCTCAAGGAACATCTGTGTACTGCACCTATTCTAGGCTACCCTGACAATGAGCATGAATTCATAGTTGACACAGATGCCAGTAACACCGGAATTGGCGGCGTGCTGTCACAGAGAAAGGGTGACCAAGAAGTTGTTATAGCATACTTCAGCAAGGCCTTATCCAAACCCGAAAGAAACTACTGCGTCACCCGGCGGGAACTCTTGGCTGTAGTAAAGACATTGCAGCATTTCAACAAATATTTGTTGGGGCGTAAATTCCACCTGCGAACCGACCACGCTGCGCTAAAATGGCTACTTCAATTTAAGGACCCAGAAGGACAAGTAGCCAGATGGATTGAACTACTGCAAGAGTTTGATTTTGTAATACAACATCGCAGCGGAAAGTCCCATGGTAACGCAGATGCCCTATCGCATAGGCCGTGTCCCGACCAGTGCAAGCACTGTAGCCGACAGGAAGCAAAGCAGGCAGCGCTAGTGAGGATGTTAAAGACGGATCTAAGCGACGAATGGAGAGAAGCTTTGCAGAGTGCTCAGCAAGATGACAAGGATGTACAGCCGATTTTTGAATGGAAGAAATCAGGCGCTCCTAGGCCCAAATGGAGTGATATCGCAGCAATGAGCCCTATCACCAAGAGTTATTGGGCACAGTGGGAAAGCTTGGTCGTCCAGGATGGAGTTCTGTGCCGCAAATGGGAAAACGCTCGCGGTAACCAGTGCCATTTGCAAATGGTAGTGCCCAAAACTAAGGTGCCGGAAGTCTTGCACCTCTATCACAATGGTGCTTCGGGAGGTCACATGGGAGTTAAGAAGACCCTTACTAAGATCCGGGAGCGGTTTTATTGGCTCCACCGATGACGTCGGTGGAGCCAATAAAACCGCTCGCACCCGCACGGGATGACGTCGAGGATTGGTGCCGCAAATGCACAAGTTGTGCGGCTGTCAAGGGGCCACATACTCGAAGCAGAGGTGCATTGAAGGTGTACAATGTGGGAGCCCCATGGGAGCGCATAGCCTTGGATGTCGCTGGGCCGTTTCCCGAGAGCCAGGATGGAAACAAATACTTCTTGGTTGTGATGGATTACTTCACGAAGTGGCCTGAAGTGTTTGCAATCCCAAATCAAGAAGCTACCACAGTGGCCGACAAGCTGGTGCATGAAGTCTTTTGTCGATTCGGGGTACCCTTGGAAATCCACAGCGGTCAAGGCCGGAACTTCGAATCCGAGGTGTTCAAGGAGACTTGTCAAGTGATGGATGCACATAAAACCAGGACCACGGCTTATCACCCGCAATCAGATGGCATGGTTGAACGATTTAACCAATCACTGGAAAGGTACCTGGCGAAGGTCGTGGAGAGCAAACAAAGAGATTGGGACAAGCACATCCAACCATTCCTTCTGTCATATCGCAGTGCGGTCCACGAAACCACAGGAGTAACACCAGCTTTTGCCAATTTCGGCAGAGAATTACGTTTACCAGCAGATTTAATCACCGGTATTCCGCCAGAATCTCCACGCAATATAACGGATTACGCGACCGAGCTACGCAACAAGATGAACGACGTATACGAGCACATCAGGGAGTCAGGACAACAGATGTCTGAAAAGATGAAGACTCGCTACGACCGGAAGGCAAACAACAAAGGCTTCGATGAGGGATCATTGGTGTGGCTTCATAACCCAGTACGAAGCAAAGGCAAATCGCCTAAGTTACAAGCCAGATGGGACGGGCCATATCGCATAATTACCAGGATGAACGACGTCACCTATCAAAATCCAGAAGGGGTCGCGAGGTGCACCGAAGATAGTTCATGTGGACCGGTTGGCTCGTTACCATGGGTCCAATGGGTACTAGAAGAGATTGAATGTATCGGTGGTTTAAAGGTAATTCAGCTACTCTGTACTAGATGGCGTTGCTGTATCGAGTAATCGACTGTTCGAGATTATTTCGACAGTTTTGTAGAAGCATCTAGAATGCGCTAGTGATGTTATCCGGCCAGTATAAATAGAGCACGAGCAAACGGAACGGACACAGTTACAATTGAATATCGAAGCGATCAACAAGAAGCGAAGGAAATAAGTCGGAAGTGATTAGTGTTGTTCTAGTAGTGTGAATAGTGTGTTTTATTAGTGAAGTGAAAATTAAGTGTGTGTATCTAGTGTTATTGTGTTAGTGAATAAAGTGCAGTTTTTCTGGCATAGTGTATATAATTTATCACGAACCCCAGCTCGTAACAATAATATAATTTACAACTTCCAAGCGCGAATAGTTAGTAAGGTCGACTTTCCTGGTTATTTTTTGAGAGTTGAAATATTCCCAAAGTTTCGGAATACTTCCGAAGTATTTGGCGGGAATGATTCGGAATTTTTCCCGCCAGCATCTATAGTGTGAACATATACAACAAGGAACCAACTACTTCCTGCGATTTGATGAACCACAACACTCGCAAAAGAACTCCAATGATGATCCATGACTTCCATGAGGCTATTGATATTTAAAAAATCAAGTGCGAGTCAGACTCGTCGTTCATGGGTTCCGTAGGTATTCTAGAGGTTCACTTAACGTAGGTACCCATTATCTTCACCTAACCAAATATCACTATAAATTTTTCGCCATCAAACATAACTTTGTTGTCCATAGTGTTTGTATAAACGACAGTTATATAATGCGGTTTTTGAATATGCGCTATATCTCAAAAACTGCTGTCTACATCTCGTTTAAAAGAATTTTCGTTGGAGGTTTTATATCTCTACTAGATTCGTCACTCTCTAAGCTTCAAAGTTAGAGAGAGCGGGACACTTATTACGAATTTTGCGGCGTCTATCTTTCAAAAGACTGACTATGAGAAACAATGGTATAAGGAAGTTTTTTTAAAACATCTATCTCAATATACGCCGCATGTACAGTCGCGGTCTGAAAGTGTTTACCACCTTAAGGCTTATAATTGCATGAACACATCAATGACACAAGGACGACGATATTGTACTAGGCAACCAATCTATGATAACATGCGTTGCATAGCAACTGGTGTCAATAACGATTTATTATTCCACATTTATACATCTACGTTTATTTTATTACAAGCGTGATATTTACACTGAAACTAAAATATTTGTAGTCTTCAAATAATGTAATTTTAATCTTGCTATTTACGATTTTGGTATTTTTAAATAATAAGTTTATCAAATGACTATGACATTGACAAATTATAATGAAAGGGATGGCGAAAATACGACATCCTGAATATAAAACCTTTTGGAAAAATAAATACAATATTTATATCGTCTAGCGTAAGACTGCCTCGTTGGTCTCGCGGTAGTGCATACGACAGCTGATCATGAGGTCATGGGTTCGATTCGCGGGTCGGGCTCGGAAAATGTTGCTAAGGTTTTCTGTTAAGAATTTCATAGTGACAAATTATTAGGAATTTCTGTCAAAAAATTCTTAATAATTAGCCCGAAGTTGGCGGTGTTTCACCCCCGTGTATCAGAATGCACGTTAAGCAGTCCCGGCTGTCATGATCTATGGCAGTCATTTGTGGGAAGTCAGTGCCCTCAAATATACCTACTGACTACTGGTCTAACCTTAGAATGATGTTAGATGGTAGTAGCTCCGTGTAAAAACTGATATTCAGTAAAATCTCGGTAGACCAGTAATAGCAGGCCCTGGGCTCCGAAGCGCAAGCTTGGGATGCAACTAAGAAAATGCTAGGGTGATGATTATGATATCGTCTAGCGAAAATCAGGGTGCGGTCAGACTGTGAGCTATAATGTAAATGCTAAAATAGTTGTAGCTCTTTGTTGCACCGTTAAACTTGTCATTCTATTACAATAAGTGTTTTTATAAAAATATCAAAATACAGAAGATTTTCAGCAAAATAAATGCAATTCTGTCATTATGTCAAATTATTTCATCGACCTAAAAATATTCATAAGGCGGGTCCACACAGACCAAGCAGCCTCGCGCGGAAAATGCTTCGCGAGGCTGCTCGGTCTGTGTAGACGTGCCCCGGCCGAGGCAAGCGCGTGTACCGCCGCGGGCGAGCGACCGAGCGGCCGAGCCATCGAGTTCGGATTTTTGTTTTGCCGCGGTCTGGACGCTGTTTCGTGCCTCGCTTGAACATAGTAATCCCTACTAATAACATAAATTCGAAAGTATGTATGTATGTTGTAAATTTTTTTATAGACTCACGTCTGTATCCCCGAAGGGATAGGCAGAGGTGTAATATTCATCATCATCAGCCTTTAACAGTCCCTGCTGGACTAGGCCTCTCCTTTAAAAGGAAGAATTGGCTTACTTTACTACGCTGGCCAAACGGGTTGGTATAGGGTTTGAATTAAGTTTTTCTTCTCTTAAAGTGCTGTTCTCTGCACCATATGCTCTCTCTGTCGGCTCTTACGTCACCCATGGGATGATATAATATTATATTCGTATTGTTAATCCGTCACCACACGGACAAGGTGTAATATTATTACATCCACATTTCGCCATGAAATGTTTAGGTCCCACATAACAGGGGACGAGCCTATTGCCGTTACCGGGCACATCAGTGTATTTTTGGGCATTCTAGGCCACCTTGCGCTCCGGCGATCGCCTTCGCTTCGGTGACCTAGAACGCCCAATATTACACAATGATTTTATCCTGACAGGCAGCTGGCCCACCTTGCGCTCCGGTGATTTGTCGATAGTGGAATAGAATGCCCAATAATGTATGATCGCCTCGAATATCGCGTATGTTACTGCAGACCGATCGCCTCCAATCACTTGCTAGTATTACTTTCTATACTCGACCGTCGTTCATTCTAGTACGCCTCACTTGTGTAGTCGACCAAGTCCTCAATTAACGAAACTTGTTGAACAGCACCGTTTTTGTGCACGTTAATAGCAAACAACCCGATAAAATGTGAACGTAATGCGTTCAGCGCTAAATCATATTAAACGCGATCATACGACTTTGTTCATTTTTGCTGAACGACACTGATTTGGTGTATCAACGATTGTGGGGAATGTCAACGGTTCTGCAACGAAGCATCGTGTATCATCAACTATCAGAACGGGTTGCTCACCTAGTAAAACATTATTACAATTCGATTATATTAATTTACAGTAAGAACAGCTAACAAAATATTTAAATAACAAATAAAAAACACTTAGTTGCATCAGTTTTAAATTACCGAATTAAATTCAATAAAGACATTACGGAAACCGAGATTGGTCTGTTCGTCTACTTATATAAATAATTAAAAAGTCTAAGAGAAATGGTTGTTAGATCAGTTGGGTATGCCAACCGCTCACCGTTATGACTAACATTGCAGAACGACTACATTAAGCTTCATGCGAACTGCTTGTCGTTGTGACTAACATCGTTTAAGGTATTTGACATGCAAAACAGTAGCAGTCGGCTATCCCAACCGCTCACCGTTGTGACTAATATTGCAAACGACTACAGTAAGCTTCATGCGAACTGTTTGTCATCGTGACTAATATCGTTCAAGGTATTTAATACGCAAAACAGTAGTATTACTTACTATACTTGACCACCGTTCATTCTAGTACGCCTCACTTGTGTAGTCAACCAAGTCCTCAATCCTCAATTAACGAAACTAGTTGAAAAGCACTGTTTTTGTGCAAGTTAATATCAAACAACCCGATAAAATGTGATCGTAATACGTTCAACGCTAAATCATATTAAACGCGAACATACGACTTTGTTTAATTTGCTGAACGACACTGATTTGGTGTATCAATGATTGTGGGGCATGTCAACGGTTCTGCAATGAAGCATCGTGTATCAGCAACTATCAGAACTATGCCAAACGCTCACCGTTGTGACTAACATTACAAAACGACTACAGTAAGCTTCATGCGAACTGTTTGTCATCGTGACTAACATCGTTCAAGGTATTTGATACGCAAAACAGTAGCAGTCGGTTATGCCAACCGCTCACCGTTGTGACTAACATTGCAAAACGACTACAGTAAGCTTCATGCGTACTGTTTGTCATCGTGACTAACATCGTTCAAGGTATTTGATACGCAAAACAGTAGCAGTCGGTTATGCCAACCGCTCACCGTTGTGACTAACATTGCAAAACGACTACAGTAAGCTTCATGCGTACTGTTTGTCATCGTGACTAACATCGTTCAGGTATTTGATACCCAAAACAATAGCAGTCAGCTATGCCAACCGCTCACCGTTGTGACTAACATTGCAAAACGACTACAGTAAGCTTCATGCGAACTGTTTGTCGTCGTGACTAACATCGTTCAAGGTATGTGACATGCAAAACAGTAGCAGTCGGCTATGCCAACCGCTCACCGTTGAGACTAACATTACAAAACGACTACAGTAAGCTTCATGCGAACTGTTTGTCATCGTGACTAACATCGTTCAAGGTATTTGATACGCAAAACAGTAGCAGTCGGTTATGCCAACCGCTCACCCTTGTGACTAACATTGCAAAACGACTACAGTAAGCTTCATGCGTACTGTTTGTCATCGTGACTAACATCGTTCAAGGTATTTGATACCCAAAACAATAGCAGTCAGCTATGCCAACCGCTCACCGTTGTGACTAACATTGCAAAACGACTACAGTAAGCTTCATGCGAACTGTTTGTCGTCGTGACTAACATCGTTCAAGGTATGTGACATGCAAAACAGTAGCAGTCGGCTATGCCAACCGCTCACCGTTGAGACTAACATTACAAAACGACTACAGTAAGCTGCATGCGAACTGTTTGTCGTCGTGACTAACATCGTTCAAGGTATGTGACATGCAAAACAGTAGCAGTCGGCTATGCCAACCGCTCACCGTTGAGACTAACATTACAAAACGACTACAGTAAGCTTCATGCGAACTGTTAGTCGTCGTGACTAACATCGTTCAAGGTATGTGACATGCAAAACAGTAGCAGTCGGCTATGCCAACCGCTCACCGTTGTGACTAACATTACAAAACGACTACAGTAAGCTTCATGCGAACTGTTTGTCATCGTGACTAACATCGTTCAAGGTATTTGATACGCAAAACAGTAGCAGTCGGTTATGCCAACCGCTCACCGTTGTGACTAACATTGCAAAACGACTACAGTAAGCTTCATGCGTACTGTTTGTCATCGTGACTAACATCGTTCAAGGTATTTGATACCCAAAACAATAGCAGTCAGCTATGCCAACCGCTCACCGTTGTGACTAACATTGCAAAACGACTACAGTAAGCTTCATGCGAACTGTTTGTCGTCGTGACTAACATCGTTCAAGGTATGTGACATGCAAAACAGTAGCAGTCGGCTATGCCAACCGCTCACCGTAGAGACTAACATTACAAAACGACTACAGTAAGCTTCATGCGAACTGTTAGTCGTCGTGACTAACATCGTTCAAGGTATGTGACATGCAAAACAGTAGCAGTCGGCTATGCCAACCGCTCGCCGTTGTGACTAACATTACAAAACGACTTCAGTAAGCTTCATGCGAACTGTTTGTCGTCATGACTAACATCGTTCAAGGTATGTGACATGCAAAACAGTAGCAGTCGGCTATGCCAACCGCTCACCGTTGTGACTAACATTGCAAAACGATTACAGTAAGCTTTATGCAAACTGTTTGTCGTCGGGACTAACAACGTTCAAGGTATGTGACATGCAAAACAGTAGCAGCGGGTTATGCCAACCGCTCACCGTTGTGACTAACATTGCAAAACGACTACAGTAAGCTTCATGCGAACTGTTTGTCGTCGTGACTAACGTAGCTGAGAAAGGAAAAGTCATATTAGTGCAATAAGTTAATGAATTATACTTAAGTTTTATTTAATTACAGATTTCATTTGATATAAATATTGGGTATTCAAACCACGCATCCACCAACTGCACCATAGATTGAAGCTTGCACCACTGCAGTGTACCGTCTCCCCTCCAGAATTTTACTTGAAGTATAACTCGAGTTGATATACTTTCAAATCGTAGAGGTAGTCTCCCGTCGCGTTGTGTTCATCGCTCGACGTTTGTTGCCGTTCCGAACCCTATGAATGAAGAACGGTGCCATTACGGTCTTGAAGGATCGTTGAACGCACCTTCTGTACGACTAAAAATCATATTCACAGACTTTGTCACTTTTCTGAAACAAACGTAAATACACAATACAGTTTTATTTAATGATTTAATTTTGCATATAACATTTTATTTGGGATATTAAAACATATACAATCACTTGCAAGTTGTTAGATACCATCGAATAATAGGTATTCGATGGTATCTCGGAACGACAATATGAAAAACAATGTGACATAATATTCTCAAGAACTAACCTAGTCTATATAAATATGTCAGTAGGTACAAAACTCGACATTAATATAACTAATAGATATAAATTTAGTATGATTACCTTATGATAGCACGCGTTAGCTTTTCGGTAGTTGATCTAGGCTCGTAGGAGTACAATGTTTTTGAAGGAGGCCGGCATTGCGTTCAACATCTGCTATGTAGAGTAACTGCGTTGATCACACTCAACCTAAAATATTAAACAATGATATATGATTTAATCTTACTTGAAATTATTATGCTAACAGAAATCAATATGTTTATATTACTGTTAATCTACTAAGAAGCAAGATATTGTCTCGTAATTGAATTATAATCAATTCTAAATATGAGTAAGTACTTAAATTAATTTAATGAAAATAAATAAAGTTTAAGGTTACATTTTACCTGAAAAATAAAGTTGAAATAATTAAACTAGGCAATTATAAAAAATATTAACACTTACATTTTTAAATGACAGTCAATTGACGTATAATATTGAAACAATTTAACTAGTGTAGTAAGCTGCAGAGCAATCGTACTGTAGAATAATGATGTACATGGTTCTATGCATCGAGAACAAAAACGATAGCTTATAAGCCGGATTTGACACAGAAATTTGATAAATTTAATGTCAGTATAAGTTGTTAGAACTATAAACAAATGAGATATTTCTACAACTTGTAATAAAATATATTTTTCTAGAAACTTCATTTACTAACGCAGCGAAAGAACTCAGGGCTGTCAATATCATTGGCATGCATATCATATAATATGTATGAAATGACGATTCTATTTTTACCGTAAATGTATGGAAGTGACATCCATTACCAAATAAGCTGTGTTTGAACAAAATACGTACCAATTGCTGATTAGCAGATTTGAATAGGTTGTGCATAAGAAGTATTGTCTTGAACATATGATACTTTTATTTTATTGTAATATAATAAGTTGTGTTGAAATATAGCGACTTTTATTAGGGTTGGCAGATAACATAAGAGTTGGCAGATGACCTTGAGTTTTATTGTCCGTTCTTTCTCATGGTTCTATGCCCTTGCTTTGCGAACATGGCAGTAAATGTAAATGTAGAAGCTTTAAGTAATTATTTTTTAAATTTGATGTTCATAAGTGTCTCACTTCTAGTGGAGTCCTCCTAGATATAATAATACATAGAAATACGAAATTATTATCTCAAGATTAATTTAGTTGTACATTATAATATGTATTTACATATCTGAGCCAATATTATAATACTGAAGAGTTTGTTTGTTTGGTTGAACACAGTTATCTCAGGAACGATTGCTTTGAATCGAGGCACACGCTCTGGAGAGCCCAGATAACATTAAATATTGGTACCTACATTTTTCTTGTTTATTTCTTCTATTATTTTCGACTTGTATCGTCGACATAAAAAGTGCATAAATAGATGAGTTCGAAATAGATAAGACGAAAGAATTTAATTTGAAATGTTGTACAACACCAACTCATAGATTCATTAGGCGGGTCCACACAGACCGAGCAGCCTCGCGCGGAAAATGCTTCGCGAGGCTGCTCGGTCTGTGTGGACGTGGCTCGGTCGAGGAAAGCGCACGGCAGCCGCGGCCAGCCGCACGCGTGCGCCCGAGCTACCGAATTAGACACGTCCATACAGAGCGCGCAGCCTCGCGAGGAATTGGCGCGCGAGGCTGCGCGCTCTGTGTGGACGTGCCCCGGCCGAGATAAGCGCGTGTGCCGCCGCGGGCGGGCGACCGCGCGGCCGAGCCATCGAGTTTGGTTTTTTGTTTTGCCGCGGTCTGGACGCTGTTTCGTGCCTCGCTCGAACATAATAATCCCTACTAATAATATAAATTCGCAAGTGTGTTTATATGTTGGACATTTTTTTTATAGACTCACGTCTGTATCCGCGTAAGGATAGGCAGAGTTGTAATATTATTACATCCACATTTCACCATGAAATGTTTAGGTCCCACGTAATAGGGGACGAGCCTATTACCGTTAACAGGCACATCAGCAGACTCCGTGCTGCTTCTGAGAATTCGGGAAAACCCAATAACACTTTTGCCCGCCCCGGGAATCGAACCCGGAATCTCCGATCAGTAGTCGCATACCCTATCCACTGGTCACTGAATGACGGAGGATACATTCATCATAACATTCTCATCTTTGAGGCTATTTATTGTACCAATAATAATCCTTCAGTCTGTGCTTCGGTTACAGTAACCTTGCCTACAGACATTCATTTCCTATAATTCATTCTATATTTTTTTCCATGTCTACCTATTCCATCCTTTAGGTATAACAATAATCGACGACCGGTTGGCAAAGCGGGAGTGTAAGCGACTGCAACGCCGAAGGTCGCGGATTCGATTCCCGCTCATGTCAAACATTTGTGTGCATGAACATGAATGTTTGTCTTGGTCTGGGTGTTTCTATGTATATATTTACAAAAAAAGTAAGTGTAAGTATGTATGTTATGGCCCATTATTACCATTGTCTAGTACCCAAAGTAGGTACAGCAATCGGCGTCAGTCAGGCAGTCGGCTAGTAAAAACACATGCCACAATCCTATTGCAGTATGACCATTTCCAAGTACTATATTTATAAACAAAGAACAATGGCAAGTTCCCATACAACACTTTATTTGAAATCGATTCGAAGCGTCTATGTATGAAAAAATCTTAAAAACAAAGGGGTTCTATTACTTAAACATAATCATCAAGAGTTTTTATTTTAGGAGGCCGTAAAAAAAAGATATGAACATTGTTTATATTTTAAGGTTATGTTAATAGAAAACAACTTTGTAACTACACAAATGCATTAAATACATTTAGATAAGGGGTGGTGATGTGCAAAAAGCATTGATAGGATATACCTAGACTGATTCAAGATCAGTGTCTAGACTTGTTAAGTACCTAATATTAAAAAATCAAAGTTCCATCACGAAATAGGGACGTAGGCTATGTAGGATTTATGTAATCCTTTATCTTTCACAATTTCATTGAGTATTAGAGCCCCACCTCATTAGGAGGCCATGGCGACGTCGCCAGCTACTGTACAATTAATATTGAAATGTATGCCTACCTAACTCACTTGGCCACGGTTTGGCAGCCATAGGTAAATTTCAATATAAACTGTTTGGATACCCAGCCGGCGACGTCACCATGGCGTACAAGTGAGGCAGGGCTCTTAAGATTAGACGTCATGGCATGATGTTAGATCTCTCTAATAAATAGGTACAAGTCACTTGCTTTTATAAAGAACTAGCTTTTGCCCGCGTGGAAGTCGAAAATTATCCCACAGGAACTCAATACCAGGATAAAAAGTATACTATATCCTATTCCAGGTTATGGTCTATCTGTGCGCCTAGTTTCATTCTAATCTTTTCAGTAGTTTTTTCGTGCGTAACAAACAGACACACAAACATCGCATTTATAATATTAATAAGGATAAGCATATGGGATCTCTCTTAGTGCGCCACCAACAGGCATGACAAACCTTATCTGAAGGTGACGGCTGCAAATGAAATAAAGGAATGGTTTTTTAAATCGAATACTTACTCCATAATTGATAAAAAACAGACAATTTGTATTAGATGCTTTAAAAGAGACACCAATAGACTTCTGGAATAGGATATAGTATACTTTTTATCCTGGTATTGAGTTCCTGTGGGATAATTTTCGACTTCCACGCGGGCAAAAGCTAGTTCTTATAAAAGCAAGTGACTTGTACCTATTTATTAGAGAGATCTAACATCATGCCATGACGTCTAATCTTAAGAGCCCTGCCTCACTTGTACGCCATGGTGACGTCGCCGGCTGGGTATCCAAACAGTTTATATTGAAATTTACCTATGGCTGCCAAACCGTGGCCAAGTGAGTTAGATAGGCATACATTTCAATATTAATTGTACAGTAGCTGGCGACGTCGCCATGGCCTCCTAATGAGGTGGGGCTCTAATACTCAATGAAATTGTGAAAGATAAAGGATTACATAAATCCTACATAGCCTACGTCCCTATTTCGTGATGGAACTTTGATTTTTTAATATTAGGTACTTAACAAGTCTAGACACTGATCTTGAATCAGTCTAGGTATATCCTATCAATGCTTTTTGCACATCACCACCCCTTATCTAAATGTATTTAATGCATTTGTGTAGTTACAAAGTTGTTTTCTATTAACATAACCTTAAAATATAAATAATGTTCATATCTTTTTTTTACGGCCTCCTAAAATAAAAACTCTTGATGATTATGTTTAAGTAATAGAACCCCTTTGTTTTTAAGATTTTTTCATACATAGACGCTTCGAATCGATTTCAAATAAAGTGTTGTATGGGAACTTGCCATTGTTCTTTGTTTATAAATATAGTACTTGGAAATGGTCATACTGCAATAGGATTGTGGCATGTGTTTTTACTAGCCGACTGCCTGACTGACGCCGATTGCTGTACCTACTTTGGGTACTAGACAATGGTAATAATGGGCCATAACATACATACTTACACTTACTTTTTTTGTAAATATATACATAGAAACACCCAGACCAAGACAAACATTCATGTTCATGCACACAAATGTTTGACATGAGCGGGAATCGAATCCGCGACCTTCGGCGTTGCAGTCGCTTACACTCCCGCTTTGCCAACCGGTCGTCGATTATTGTTATACCTAAAGGATGGAATAGGTAGACATGGAAAAAAATATAGAATGAATTATAGGAAATGAATGTCTGTAGGCAAGGTTACTGTAACCGAAGCACAGACTGAAGGATTATTATTGGTACAATAAATAGCCTCAAAGATGAGAATGTTATGATGAATGTATCCTCCGTCATTCAGTGACCAGTGGATAGGGTATGCGACTACTGATCGGAGATTCCGGGTTCGATTCCCGGGGCGGGCAAAAGTGTTATTGGGTTTTCCCGAATTCTCAGAAGCAGCACGGAGTCTGCTGATGTGCCTGTTAACGGTAATAGGCTCGTCCCCTATTACGTGGGACCTAAACATTTCATGGTGAAATGTGGATGTAATAATATTACAACTCTGCCTATCCTTACGCGGATACAGACGTGAGTCTATAAAAAAAATGTCCAACATATAAACACACTTGCGAATTTATATTATTAGTAGGGATTATTATGTTCGAGCGAGGCACGAAACAGCGTCCAGACCGCGGCAAAACAAAAAACCAAACTCGATGGCTCGGCCGCTCGGTCGCCCGCCCGCGGCGGCACACGCGCTTATCTCGGCCGGGGCACGTCCACACAGAGCGCGCAGCCTCGCGCGCCAATTCCTCGCGAGGCTGCGCGCTCTGTATGGACGTGTCTAATTCGGTAGCTCGGGCGCACGCGTGCGGCTGGCCGCGGCTGCCGTGCGCTTTCCTCGACCGAGCCACGTCCACACAGACCGAGCAGCCTCGCGAAGCATTTTCCGCGCGAGGCTGCTCGGTCTGTGTGGACCCGCCTAATGAATCTATGAGTTGGTGTTGTACAACATTTCAAATTAAATTCTTTCGTCTTATCTATTTCGAACTCATCTATTTATGCACTTTTTATGTCGACGATACAAGTCGAAAATAATAGAAGAAATAAACAAGAAAAATGTAGGTACCAATATTTAATGTTATCTGGGCTCTCCAGAGCGTGTGCCTCGATTCAAAGCAATCGTTCCTGAGATAACTGTGTTCAACCAAACAAACAAACTCTTCAGTATTATAATATTGGCTCAGATATGTAAATACATATTATAATGTACAACTAAATTAATCTTGAGATAATAATTTCGTATTTCTATGTATTATTATATCTAGGAGGACTCCACTAGAAGTGAGACACTTATGAACATCAAATTTAAAAAATAATTACTTAAAGCTTCTACATTTACATTTACTGCCATGTTCGCAAAGCAAGGGCATAGAACCATGAGAAAGAACGGACAATAAAACTCAAGGTCATCTGCCAACTCTTATGTTATCTGCCAACCCTAATAAAAGTCGCTATATTTCAACACAACTTATTATATTACAATAAAATAAAAGTATCATATGTTCAAGACAATACTTCTTATGCACAACCTATTCAAATCTGCTAATCAGCAATTGGTACGTATTTTGTTCAAACACAGCTTATTTGGTAATGGATGTCACTTCCATACATTTACGGTAAAAATAGAATCGTCATTTCATACATATTATATGATATGCATGCCAATGATATTGACAGCCCTGAGTTCTTTCGCTGCGTTAGTAAATGAAGTTTCTAGAAAAATATATTTTATTACAAGTTGTAGAAATATCTCATTTGTTTATAGTTCTAACAACTTATACTGACATTAAATTTATCAAATTTCTGTGTCAAATCCGGCTTATAAGCTATCGTTTTTGTTCTCGATGCATAGAACCATGTACATCATTATTCTACAGTACGATTGCTCTGCAGCTTACTACACTAGTTAAATTGTTTCAATATTATACGTCAATTGACTGTCATTTAAAAATGTAAGTGTTAATATTTTTTATAATTGCCTAGTTTAATTATTTCAACTTTATTTTTCAGGTAAAATGTAACCTTAAACTTTATTTATTTTCATTAAATTAATTTAAGTACTTACTCATATTTAGAATTGATTATAATTCAATTACGAGACAATATCTTGCTTCTTAGTAGATTAACAGTAATATAAACATATTGATTTCTGTTAGTATAATAATTTCAAGTAAGATTAAATCATATATCATTGTTTAATATTTTAGGTTGAGTGTGATCAACGCAGTTACTCTACATAGCAGATGTTGAACGCAATGCCGGCCTCCTTCAAAAACATTGTACTCCTACGAGCCTAGATCAACTACCGAAAAGCTAACGCGTGCTATCATAAGGTAATCATACTAAATTTATATCTATTAGTTATATTAATGTCGAGTTTTGTACCTACTGACATATTTATATAGACTAGGTTAGTTCTTGAGAATATTATGTCACATTGTTTTTCATATTGTCGTTCCGAGATACCATCGAATACCTATTATTCGATGGTATCTAAAAACTTGCAAGTGATTGTATATGTTTTAATATCCCAAATAAAATGTTATATGCAAAATTAAATCATTAAATAAAACTGTATTGTGTATTTACGTTTGTTTCAGAAAAGTGACAAAGTCTGTGAATATGATTTTTAGTCGTACAGAAGGTGCGTTCAACGATCCTTCAAGACCGTAATGGCACCGTTCTTCATTCATAGGGTTCGGAACGGCAACAAACGTCGAGCGATGAACACAACGCGACGGGAGACTACCTCTACGATTTGAAAGTATATCAACTCGAGTTATACTTCAAGTAAAATTCTGGACGGGAGACGGTACACTGCAGTGGTGCAAGCTTCAATCTATGGTGCAGTTGGTGGATGCGTGGTTTGAATACCCAATATTTATATCAAATGAAATCTGTAATTAAATAAAACTTAAGTATAATTCATTAACTTATTGCACTAATATGACTTTTCCTTTCTCAGCTACGTTAGTCACAACGACAAACACTTCGCATGAAGTTTACTGTAGTCGTTTTGCAATGTTAGTCACAACGGTGCGCGGTTGGCATAGCCGACTGCTACTGTTTTGCATGTCACATACCTCGAACAATGTTAGTCACGACGACAAACAGTTCGCATGAAGCTTACTGTAGTCGTTTTGCAATGTTAGTCACAACGGTGAGCGGTTGGCATAACCCGCTGCTACTGTTTTGCATGTCACATACCTTGAACGATGTTAGTCCCGGCGACAAACAGTTTGCATAAAGCTTACTGTAATCGTTTTGCAATGTTAGTCACAACGGTGAGCGGTTGGCATAGCCGACTGCTACTGTTTTGCATGTCACATACCTTGAACGATGTTAGTCACGACGACAAACAGTTCGCATGAAGCTTACTGAAGTCGTTTTGTAATGTTAGTCACAACGGCGAGCGGTTGGCATAGCCGACTGCTACTGTTTTGCATGTCACATACCTTGAACGATGTTAGTCACGACGACTAACAGTTCGCATGAAGCTTACTGTAGTCGTTTTGTAATGTTAGTCTCAACGGTGAGCGGTTGGCATAGCCGACTGCTACTGTTTTGCATGTCACATACCTTGAACGATGTTAGTCACGACGACAAACAGTTCGCATGAAGCTTACTGTAGTCGTTTTGCAATGTTAGTCACAACGGTGAGCGGTTGGCAGTTTCCTCAATTGCGGAATTATTTATTATTATATTTAGACTATTAT
The DNA here is from genome assembly GCA_944739405.2 of Euclidia mi. Lineage (NCBI taxonomy): Eukaryota > Metazoa > Arthropoda > Insecta > Lepidoptera > Erebidae > Euclidia > Euclidia mi. Next base: position 4,078,033 of record OX123187.2, on the reverse strand, counting down.
ATTTTTTTACTTTATAAGTACAAAATTTGATTAATTTGGTTTTTGATATGTTAACTTTTAGATTATTTTGCTGTAGCCATGTTAACACCTTTTGCACTGCTTCACAAATTTTAATCTCATGAGATGTGGTCATGTCTTCATGAGGTACTATCACCGATACATCGTCTGCGAAAAGGACACTTTGATAACTTAAAGAATCAGGCAAATCATTTATATACATTTCATTTTATTGTCTAAGGCTACCTACATTATAAGTGTCACTGAAAGAATGCGTATGAGTAGGACGGAAAGTAAGTACTATCAATGAAGTAGTGAATGGATTGTAAAATATGTCCATTAATTAAGGTAAGATTTTCTACAAAAAACAAATGATTATAACTTTGCTATTTATAGATATTATGAAATTCTTACGTCACATATATGATAATAATGTCTTCGCTAATATGTCCTTAAAGTTTTTGTACTTATTAAAAAATCGTGGTGTATAGAGTAAATATAAATGACACAGGTGTAACAGTTGCAGCACCTTACTAAATTTAAATTGTTATGTATTATGCAAAACATGGCGATGAAAAATAGTGACCGTGAGTTTTATTGCCCGTTCATTCTCATGATTCTACGCCCTTGCTTTGCGAACGTGGCAGTAAATGTAAATGTAGAAGCTTTAAGTAATTCTTTTTAAAGTTGACGTTCATAAATGTCACTTTGTGATCTAAATGAATAAAGGATTTTGACTTTGACTTTTACTAATATGAATGTGTGTACTTACAGCTGTGGTCGTCGAAGCGCAGCCGCGCTCTCAACGAGTGCCGCGCCGCTTCTGTGACAACGAGCGACTCCACACTGGTCGCCTGTGTACCAAGTAGATCAAACATAACATTTCTGTATATAGTGAAAAGTATAGCAGAATTGATAGTTCTGTTCTCAGTTCGTAGCTGATCCACATTTTTATATTTGAGGGTTCATACTCAAAGGGTAAAACGGGTTCTATTACTAAGACTCCGCTGTCCGTCCGTCTGTCTGTCTATCAGCCCGTCTGTTCTTCCCTCCGTCTGTCCGTCCGGCCGTGATGTTCACAGATGATGAACTTCTGTTGGCGCTACAACAACAAATACTAAAAAACAGAATAAAATAAATATTTAAAAGCTTAACATACATTGAGCATCATGGGACCAGTTTATCCACTTACATGAGAACCTCGATGGCTAAGGATTTGTAAAAAGACTAGAGGGTGCCAGCAGCTACGCCTGCATTTTTTTTAATTTACCCGTTTTGGCCGATCCCGTGGGAATTTCGGGAAATCCCTTCTTAGTGCACCCCTACGGTCCCCAAGGAACATACATGCTAAATTTCAGCTTCCTGCGCCCAGTAGTTTCGGCTGTAGCGTGTCTGTCAGTCAGTCAGTAACGCAAGGATTTTATATATTAAGATATACAAGTTTATAAATACATATACTATAAGAATTATATTACTGGCCGCTGAATTGCTGTAATAATAGCGCGGCAGGTGTTAGAAACGATATGATTATACTGACCTCTCCCTCCTTTGCTTCTTCTTCGTGTTTCAAAGTAACGCCACTGTTCATGTCAAGCGGGTCACTTATCGGTAATGTAATTTCGAGTTGAAATTGAGGTGATTCTTCTCTGAAAGAGAAATACCTAATCTTTATTCTTGTTTACTGAATTACAGCAATAATACCAAATATATATATATAAAGGGTGTCCAAAAACTCAACGTTAAGCCGAAACAGGGTGACAGGATTGTAAAAGAGAAAAACCAGAAAAAAAATATTCCATGCAGTTTGAAAATTATGGGTATTGAAGAAAAACCTAGAAATTTGGTCAAACTGTAATAATTTTTCGGTTATTGTGGTAAATTTTTATTATTTTTGTTCATTTAATCTTTGGAGCCGTAACTCTAAATATGTAACATTTCTAAAATCACGGAGAAAATTATTGAAACAATTGCCCCAAGTTTCCTAGAATTAAGACTATGCCCAGCCTTGCAAGGTAACCCTCCCATTCCTCCTTCCACACGTGAATGTGTAACGGCAGTGACAATTGACGCACTAAGGCCACGAAGTGTTGAAGAAGTGAATGATGGGGATATACAAGTAAGTGCCCAGTATATGGATAATGTAAGGAGTACTTTGGAATGTGCCATCAGGGAATATCGTTACGAGGCCTTAGTAAATAGGCCTCGTCTGCCGCGTTTGCCCACGCATAAGAAAAATTTGGCGCTGGTGTGTGCCCTGGATTCACTATTGTCTACATACCTAGACAATAGTGAAAATCTCAGTGATACACAATTCTGTACTGTGCGGCTGTAGCGGCATGTCGGATAGCCAATGTCAACATACAAAGCAACATTGATATGGCTACCCGAAATAATGCTGTGCCGGCTTGGCAGTGCAGGCTTGAGCGTCGTATCGCTGAGTCTAGGGCACACATTGGCAAGCTTATCTGCTTCAGGTCGGGCAACACTCGCCCGAGAGTGATGCGTTTTGTGACCCGCGCCTTTGCAGGAACGGGTATTAGGCCACGAGAATACGCGTCGCGGGTCACAGAACACATCGACTTCCTGAAGCAGAAGATTTATGCGTGGGCAAATCGTATCAAACGTTATAAAAAACGTATAGGCAGATATTCCCAGAATCGCACATTCCAAAAGGATGAAAGGTGGGTGTATAGAAATTGGGAGCGTCCCGGTCTAGGTGTGGATGATGGGAGTCTACCAGATAATGAAACTACAAATACGTTCTGGAGTAGCATCTGGTCGACCCCCGTTAGCCACACGGAAGATGGTTGGTTTAGGGATGTTGAGCGATCATGTGCGGCAATCCCTAGTATGGATGCCGTAGCTATTACACCTACAGATGTTAGTTGTGCAGTCCGTCCGTTACCAAACTGGAAAGCGGCAGGTCCGGACGGATTGCACAACTTTTGGTTGAAGTGGCTGCGTAGTGCACATGCTCGTTTGGCGTCCCAATTCCAATCGTCTCTAGAATCAGGAACGCTTCCAATTTTCTTAACAACTGGCATTACCCACCTGCTCTTTAAAACAGGAAGTACCACGGACCCAAAAAATTATAGACCTATAACCTGCCTACCGACAGTCTATAAACTTTTTACATCCATTTTAAGAACTAAACTGGCCAAACATATATATACTAATAAAATCATGTCCAGTTCTCAAAATGGATGTAAAAGTGGGTCGCGTGGTACTAAAGAGCTACTCCTTATAGACATGACCATTAGCCAACAGGTTCGCCGTAGCCGAAAGGATCTAGCGACATGCTGGATAGATTATAAGAAGGCCTACGACTCTGTGCCACATACATGGCTCTTGAGAGTGCTAGAGTTGTATAAAGTTGATCCAACTCTATGCACTTTCCTGAAGACGTGTATGGGGCAGTGGAGTACGGTTCTTCGCTATCCAGGATGTCGACGGACTCTCGGCTGCGGCGATCCTATTAAGATCCAACGAGGGATCTTCCAAGGTGACAGTTTGAGTCCCTTGTGGTTTTGTCTAGCACTGAATCCTCTTAGCACTTTGCTCGAGAATTCAGGGCTAGGCTATCGGTTGCACAGCAGAGGTCAAGTAATATCTCACCTTCTTTTCATGGATGACTTAAAACTATTTGCCTCCACCGACCTCCAGTTGACAGAGTTAATAAAGGTAACTGAAAACTTTAGTAAGTCTATCAAGATGGAGTTCGGTGTAGATAAATGTGCGGTCTTGCATGTAAAGAAGGGCAGGGTTGTGGAATCTGATGGTATAGAACTTTCAGCTTTCACACAACTTAGATCTCTCTCTGCAACCGAAACCTACAAATACCTAGGTATGTCGCAGGCACTAGGTATTGCTGAGACTGGCATGAAACAGGCGTTGCAGGAGCGCTTCTTTGGCCGTTTGAAAAAAATCTTAAATAGTTTTTTATCAGGCGGCAACAGGGTGCGCGCCTGTAACGGTTGGGCCATGCCAGTCTTAATGTACTCCTTCGGCATACTTCGGTGGACTCAAACAGAACTTGATGCCTTGGATAGAAAAGTCCGTTGTCTACTAACTACATACCGGATGCATCACCCGCGGTCGTCAGTAATGAGATTGTACATCCCGCGGAAGTGCGGGGGTCGCGGCATCTTAAGTGCCAAGACCCTCCATAACCGCGAGGTGTGCAATCTCAGGGAATATTTTCTCAGCACTGACGCGGGTGTCCACCGTGATGTGGTCACTGTGGACAACGGGCTTACTCCGCTGGGTCTGGCTAAGGAGAACTGGCGCAAGCCTGCCGTACTTGGTGTTGAGGAGCGCAAGGAGGTATGGAAAGGTAAAGAGCAGCATGGACGTTTTTATCGGGCCCTGCATGGACCCGATGTAGACTTACCAGCTTCTGTGTCCTGGCTACGTTTTGGCGATCTTTTCGCCGAAAGAGAAGGTTTTGTCTTTGCGATTATGGACGAGGTTGTCATGACGAATAACTACCGGAAGTATATCCTGAGGGATGGGACGGTTGACATATGTCGGGCATGTCACCAGCCTGGTGAATCTCTCAGACATATAGTATCTGGTTGTTCTCGTCTTGCCAACGGCGAGTATTTGCATAGACACAACCAAGTGGCCAGGATTGTCCACCAGCAACTTGCCTTAAAGTACCAACTTGTCGACTCTGAAATACCGTACTACAGGTATATGCCCGACCCAGTTCTTGAAAATGGTCGTGCCACCATGTATTGGGATCGATCTATCATTACTGATAGAACTATTGTGGCTAACAAGCCAGACATAGTAGTGATAGATCGATCTAAGCGCCTTGCAATGATCATCGATGTCACCATTCCCCATGACGAGAATCTCGTGAAAGCCGAGAAAGATAAACAAATAAAATATTTGGATTTGGCTCACGAGATTGTCGACATGTGGGATGTGGACTCGGCGATCATTGTACCGATAGTCGTGTCAGTTAATGGTCTCATTGCCAAGAGCCTCGATCACCACCTCAAGAGGCTCAAGTGAGACGGCTGGATTAAGTCGTCTATACAGAAGGCAGTATTGCTGGCTACGGCTCGTATCGTCAGGAGGTTCCTCTCTCTGGAGCCCTAACCACCGGTAGCTTGGTCCCTGCACCCGATACCGGTGAGCCCCGTAATTTTATTTTATATTTTTATATTTGTTTTTTCTAAATAACATAGAAATGTAAAATAGCATTATGAGAAAAGGTTAAAATAAAGAGAATAATAATAATCTTTATTGTACACCAAATTTAAATTTTACATAGGAATTACAACGATATTATATGTACATATTGCACAAAAGGCGGCCTTATCGCTAAAAAGCAGTCTCTTACAGGCAACCCATAAGGAAAAGAGCAGTAAGGAGCCAATATTGCTTGTGTTTTAAAACGAATGTCTTGGCACCTTTCTACGCGCCAAAAAAAAAAGTTGAAATGTCACATTTCATTCTCGTACGAGGCGTATCTGCGTCTAGTGCAGTGATGCAGTTATGATCGTTACCGCTATGACAATATGGGTCATAATAGGGTGAACATAGAAGAGCTTTGTAATTTGATCCATTACTTAGTTTATTTATTTATTACACTAATTTCGTTCATTTATTATCAAAGAAGGTATTTGAAATGAAAAAAGTAATATTTTACATAGTCTTTCATGGCAATAACCTTTGATAAAATAATTTTAATAATAATTTATTCGCTTTTAATTATATAAGAACAATACGTTACGGCCGCTCGCCTAAAGTAAACATTTCATTCAAGCGTAATTTGTTTTGTACCATTAGAATGAGTCGTTCATTAGGTTGCAGAAAAATAAACACCACTCCTCTCAAGTTATTAACAATCACACAAAAACTAATTAATTGAGCGCGCCCGTCTTTAAGTGGCGGCGCGCACTTGAAATTTGTCGATGCTGAGTAAGCACTTAAAAAAGGTGAGCGGTCAAGCGGTTATCTTCTAGACTTGGTAGTTGGGTAGGTTATTTAACCAAAATTCCTATAATAATAATAAGCTACCAATTTTATATTTCTGGTTAATTAAGCATGGAGACTGGAGCCGTAGTGCGAATAAAATTGAATATTCATTTTATCCGCCATACACTCCACGCCACTATTAACAAAATAAAAAGAAAAAAATAATCATTAATGACAACATTTAGAATGACTTCACATTCTACTTTAGTACACATGTACGCGCAGGTAATAATTAAAGGCACTGTATAAATAAATTGCCGTGGCTGCAAGTGCTTCTACGTCCATCTTGTCTAAGCACCAATGCAGAATAATCCGTCAGCCAATGTGTAAGTAGCAATCTTGGCGTCGCACACTGGCGAATATTACCAAAAGATTGCCAAAATGTTTTAATAATTAAAATGCATTAATTATACGCAGACGATTTGAAAAAAATTGGGTTTTAAATACATTGAGTTGATTTAATAATAATAATAATAAGATCAAAGAAATAAGTATCTAAATAAAAATATGTCTATTACACCACAAGCAAAACATTTAGAAAAAATATATAGTTACGATGACATTAAAACTGTCAAAAGAAATAACAACAAGATAATATACAAATAAATAACGGAAAATGTTGACGAGAAATGCCAAGAAACAATTACGAGCACAATCAACAACCCCGGGCTCGTCGCTGAGCTCCGCCTCACAGCCATCGAGGCCCGCGCCAACATCACCAGCGGCTGCAGTTGCGTCGAGCTCAAGCGACGAGTACTTCTCGCCGCCGTCGTCGCCGTCACCTGTGCGTCGGAGAGGCAGAGGCCGGCCACCAGCCTGCCTGGGACCACGAGACCCACCGGTCTCAAACAGGGTCCTCGCTGCTGGTGGTAATGTGCAGCGCATGCGATGGACAGAATCCATCAACGAAAACGTCATGCGCGCATATTTTGGGGCTACAGAGGGGGGGACTAAACTCACTGCGTATCGCAGTCGCATGCTCCTTCTGTTTCAGGCTTTGGAACCTGGTATCAACGTTACCGCTCAACGATTGTCGGATCAGGTGCGAGTTATCCAGCGTAGTAATAAGCTGGATAACGTTGTACTTGATAGGCTACGCTCAGACTACTTACCTACGAGCCAGGCCGTTCACGTCCAACCCGCTAGTGCTCCCGTAAACACAAATACACCGCGGACGGGTAATAATACCGATGTGGAGGTGGATGATATGGTTTGTATCGTAAGTATTCAGTACAATGAGGAGGTTATGGATGCTTTGAAATGTGCGATTGAGCAATATCGGTACATGTCACCAACAATTAGGCCGCGCCTGCCCCGGTTGCCAATGCATAGACGAAATATGGCGCTGGTAGGTGCCCTTGATTCGCTATTAACTAGTTTTCTAGAAAATAGTGAAAATCTTGGTGATACGCACTCAATTCTGTACTGCGCCGCCGTAGCGGCATGTCGTATGGCAGGTGTCAAGTTTCAAGAACATGATACTGTCATGCGACAAAGATCTGCTGTCCCGGCGTGGCAGTGCAGAATTGAGCGGCGTATTACTGAGACAAGGGCACTTATCGGTAAGCTAATCTGCTTTAGGTCTGGGAATACACGTCCCAGGGTCATGCGCTTTGTGCGCCGAGCCTTCTTGGGGACTGGCATCAGTCCTCATGAATATACATCTCGGATCACAGAGCGCATTGACTTCCTAAAGCAGAAAGTCTATGCATGGGCAAATCGGATACGCAGATATAGAAAACGCGTGGACCGATATATGTTGAATCGTACATTTCAAAGGGACCAAAAGTGGGTTTATAGAAACTGGGACCGACCAGACCAAGATGTGGCTAATGGGCAGCTGCCGGATACAGACGCCACAAACCGGTTTTGGCGTAGCATATGGTCGGCGCCTATTGGTCACACTGAGGGTGGTTGGATTCGGGATGTTGAACGGACATGTGAACATATTCCAGAGATGGATAACGTAGTCATTTCAGGCGAAGATGTCACTAGTGCAGTCCGGTCGTTATCCAATTGGAAATCTCCAGGACCGGATGGACTGCACAATTACTGGCTGAAATGGCTACGTAGTTCACATGACCGATTAGCATCCCAATTTCAATCAGCCATAGAATCTGGATCGATCCCAGATTTCATGACAACTGGAGTAACCCACTTGCTCCATAAGACAGGTAGTACCACAGAGCCCGGTAATTATAGGCCGATTACATGTTTGCCATCGGTCTATAAACTTCTTACGTCTATTCTGAGGGCTAAAATATTAAAACACATAGAGTTAAATTCCATTATGTCGCACACTCAGAATGGATGTAAGAAGGGGGCTCGTGGTACTAAGGAGCTCCTCCTTATAGATATGACCATTAGCCAACAAGTTCGTCGTAACCGAAAGGATCTGGCGGCATGTTGGATAGACTACAAGAAAGCGTATGATTCTGTGCCACATACAAGGCTTTTGAGGGTGTTGGAGTTGTATAAAATAAATACAACTCTACGCACCTTCTTAAGGTCATGTATGGGGCAATGGAAAACGGTTCTTGGCTATCCAGGATGCCGACGGATCCAGGGAAATGGCGAACTTGTTAAAATTGAGCGGGGTATGTTCCAGGGCGATAGTCTGAGCCCGTTGTGGTTTTGCTTAGCGCTGAACCCTCTTAGTACATTACTAGAGGGTTCAGGGTTAGGTTATAGGCTACGCAGAGGTGGTCAGGTCATATCCCACTTGTTGTTCATGGATGACTTGAAGCTGTTTGCTCACACCAATTCACAGTTGATGGATTTACTAAAAATTACTGAAAGTTTTAGTAATTCTATCAAAATGGAATTTGGTGTGGATAAATGTGCAGTGATACATGTGAAACAAGGAAGGATGGTGGAATCTGAAGGGATTCAACTCTCAGATTCGATTAACCTCAGATCACTTCTGCGAACCAATACCTATAAATACTTGGGTATGTCACAGGCCTTATGTATTAACGAGACAGACATGAAGCAATCGTTGCAAGAACGTTTCTTTGGCCGCCTGACAAAAGTACTGAAAAGTCTTCTGTCAGGTGGCAATAAGGTTCGAGCTTGCAACGGTTGGGTCATGCCGGTTCTGATGTACTCCTTTGGCATACTCAAGTGGACTCAGACTGAGTTAGACGCCCTGGACAGAAAGGTGCGTACAATGCTGACAGCTTACCGGATGCATCATCCACGCTCGTCCGTAATGAGGTTGTATATTCCGCGGAAGTGTGGAGGTCGTGGCTTTTTAAATGTCAAATCTCTACACAACCGCGAAGTATGCAACCTCAGAGAATATTTTCTCAACGCGAACGTGGATATGCATCGGGACGTTGTCGCAGTGGACGCCGGATTAACCCCGCTCAGTTTATCGAAGGACAACTGGCGCAGACCTGTGGTGCTTAGCACTGACGATCGCAAGCTTGTTTGGCAGAGCAAGGAGCTTCATGGCAGGTTCTACCGGGCTCTACATGGGCCGGAAGTAGACTTATTAGCCTCGGTGAACTGGCTACGCTTCGGTGACCTCTTTGGGGAAACCGAAGGGTTTGTCTGTGCAATTGCTGACGAAGTCATCAAGACGAATAACTACCGGAAATATATCCTGAGGGATGGCACTACTGATATTTGCCGTGCGTTTCACCAGCCTGGTGAATCCCTCAGGCATATCATTTCCGGTTGTTCTCGTCTTGCTAACAGTGAGTACTTGCACAGGCATAACCAAGTAGCCAGGGTCATTCACCAGCAACTTGCTCTGAAATACAGGCTTGTAGATGGTGAGGTGCCGTACTACAGGTATGTGGCGGAGCCTGTCCTGGATAATGGTCATATCACGTTGTACTGGGATCGATCTATCATCACAGACAGGACTGTTGTTGCCAACAAACCTGATATTGTGTTGATAGATCGATCAGAGTGCCGCGCAATAATTGTTGATGTTGCCATCCCTCATGATGGCAATCTCGTGAAGGCTGAGAAGGACAAGCAGATAAAATATCTGGACTTGGCTCACGAGATTGTTGACATGTGGGATGTTGATTCAGCAATTATTGTGCCGATAATCGTTACAGTGAACGGTTTAATACCCAAGAGCCTCACCCAACATCTTAGGAGGCTCGCGTTGGAACCTTGGGTCAGGGGCCTGATACAGAAGGCAGTACTGCTGGACACGGCACGCATAGTGAGGAGGTTCCTTTCTCCTGAGCCCTAACCACCAGTAGCTTGGAGCCTGTTCCCGATACTGGTGGGTTTCCATAACATACTTTTATATTTTTAAATGTATTTTTTTTATATTTAAAAATGTATTAATATGGTATGAGATAAATATTAAATAAAGGTGATAATAATAATCTTTATTGTACACCAAATTTAAATTTTACATAGGAATTACAACATATATGTACATATTGCACAAACGGCGGCCTTATCGCTAAAAAGCAATCTCTTACAGGCAACCCATAAGGAAAAGAGCAGTAAGGAGCCAGACATAGGGCAGTTTTGGCGTAGTAATGAAATTATGATATAATATATGATTTTTTTACAACGATTTTTTTTTATTGAGACCATAGATAAATATTGCTTGTGTTTTAAAACGAATGTCTTGGCACCTTTCTACGCGCCAAAAAAAAAAGTTGAAATGTCACATTTCATTCTCGTACGAGGCGTGTCTGCGTCTAGTGCAGTGATGCAGTTATGATCGTTACCGCTATGGCAATATGGGTCATAATAGGGTGAACGTAGAAGAGCTTTGTAATTTGATCCATTACTTAGTTTATTTATTTATTACACTAATTTCGTTCATTTATTATCAAAGAAGGTATTTGAAATGAAAAAAGTAATATTTTACCTAGTCTTTCATGGCAATTCTGTATGTCGTAAGCCATGTAAAAATTATTTTCATGGCTTTTAACTTGCGACGTGTACACAGCCGTCGCGACAGCTTATCTCGGTATCGTATTTCAAGGTCTGTTTATAGAAACTGTGAGACTGTAAGTACTTTATTGTTATTGTTAATTGAAGAATAGTTCTTGTTCATGGTGTTATAATAAGTAGTTACGACATTTATGGATAAAACATTCATTTATATCGTCCTAACCGTTTAGAGACCTGAAAACACATTTACGAAATCATATAAGATCTTATTAGAAATTTATGCCGATTCACTTGTCGTCTTATTAATATTTGCAATTAGAAAAACTATTCATAAAAACAACACAGCTTACAGAACAACGATAAGTGGTCTCGTTTGTTTTTTATGGATGTTTATCTGAAGTGAGTCATAAGTGCGCGATGACACGCGCCATGTTTTCGACCACCCGGTAGTAAACATAAACTCACTAAAAAGTGACGTAAGGAGTTTAGCGTAGTTTAGCAACAGGAGAGAGGACTATAAATTTAAAATTTTTAAAATTTGCCCTCTTTGAAAGGCTATTAAAAAAATCTACTAATGTGCCTTGGAATGTGCTATTTAAAGTTTGCATTTAATCAGGATTGTAAACATGTGTTGTTTGACATTGCGTCGTCCAGGAACTGGACAGAAGCAATTATAGAACTTGCGTATGTTGGCAGTTATTGCAATTAAATGTTTAAGATTTTGCTATTTGTTTTTAGTTTATAAGTTTTTTAGTTTAAAAGTTTTATTTTATGTGTTTTTTATTTTATTCTGAACACATGACGTCATTCAATGGACCTGCCAGAATACCAGCGCTGCGGCAAAGTTTGTCGCAGCATTAGCTGAGGCAGGCTCCAATTTTGGCCTCAATAATGCTGTTCCATCTAATTTGTTATTCGATTTTATATTATGTATTTTATCTTGATTGTGTTTTTCTGTCATTTATCATTGTGAGGCACAAATAAACATATTTTTCTTAAAATGGTACAATACTTGTTTCGTTTCATACACATTTTTTTTTTTTAGTAGCCTACGCTGTCCCTCTGCTGGGCAAAGGCCTCACCCAAATCTTTCCAGGTGCCAGAAGATACAAGACGTCGCCGAGGCCGGGCCCGAAAGGGGTGGCGGGATGACTACGCCTACCACAAGATCTGGACTGAGATTGCATGCGACTCAAAAATACGAGTAAAGAAATAAAAATCTTTAGTAACCCGATTTTTGCTAACCTATCTTACTTACTCAATTAAAATGTTTATTTATGCGCACAAGCTCGTTGGTAGGTTCTTAATTTTACGGCAAAATGATGAGAGAGATGGATAGTGCACAATGTTTGCCATGAATGAGCGAGACAGATAGTGACGCCACGCAGTGAGACGGAGATGCCGGAGATGCGTCGTTTAAACGAGTGCGAATGAAACAGATACAGACGCCATACCAAGCGATACTACTGCATCCGATGATAGCAGTAGAAACATAGTGACTATTGATTTAACAGAGTCTAATTCATCTATTCAGTCATTTAGAAACATGAAAGCCTGTAATAAATTGAAGAAGTATGTTAAAATTAATAAATTTATCAGGAAAAAGGAAAAATTGTTGAGAATGTACAAGAAATCAAGTATTAATATAGATTATTGCAAAAAATATGTTAATGTAAAGGAACAGATGTCAGTATGTCTAGCTAAATTAGATTCTAACCTATTAAAGTATGATGCTGATATTCATTGTTTGCAAACGGAGATTGACAGTTTACAAGAATCTTTGTTGAACATGACAAAAAAATATAATTTATCACAAAAACAAATAAATGAGCATATCTTGGCAATGGATGACTTAGTGGACTTGTGTAAGTATAATGAGCAGAGGCTCCAATCCCTTACCAATAATAATCATGGCAATGAACATAACCAGATGCCACGGAGTCACTCACAGCCAACTACATTAAATTATTGCTCTGATTTGTTATCACCGTCTGATGCAGCGGGTAACAGCACCATTGATTCTAATCTTGGTATTTCCTTCTCACCCCACATTACAAACACCAACAAACTATTAATGTTTAGTGATGAGATAGGGAAAAACATGAGCCAGTTGTTGCGGCAAAGGACAGGTTTAGCTATTACTAACATATGTATGCCTGGAGCAACTTATTCTCAAATAATGCAATCTATTTTATCTAAAACATACTGTCCTGAAACAACAATTATTATATTTATTGGGAGAAGAGGAAATGCAAATATAAATGTAATACAGAGATATTTTGACCAATTACTCAATTTAAAAGTTAGAAAAATTCTGTTACTTGCTTTTCCTTACAGTAACCTGTTGCCACAAGCTGAAAATGATTATAGATTTAAGATTAATTCAAAATTGCATACTATGACATTTTATAATAATTTGATTGACATTATTGACTCTAATGCTTTAATTAGAAATTTTTATTTGACATATGATAATTATTATATATCACAATTTTATAAAAGACAAATAGCATCATCGCTAGCTTATTATATTAATAACTCAGCCAAGGTTTTGGCTAACCACACTGCTTTTATTGAGCAGTCAAATTTGACATGCAATATAAGCTTGGAATCCGTTCCAAATTCTTTAAATTGACTTCTGAGACAATAGAGTCAATCTCTGGCAATATATTTAATAAGACACCAAATTTTGTACCTAGTTTAAGTGACAAAAACATAGTTCCATCAACCACACATACAAACAATAATTTTAAAAATTGTATCAACCTGGTGCATCAAAATATACAAGGGTTGATGGGTAAGGAGTTAGAATTGGAATTGTTTATGAACTGTAACAATATTGATATTTTATGCATTACAGAACATTGGCTAAGAAGCCACCAGTTCATATTCAATTTTAATAACCACCAGGTTGTAAGCTCGTTCAGTAGAGAAAATTTTATCCATGGTGGCTCGTTAATCATAGCAAGTAAATTTCTAAAATTTAAAGAAAGGACTGACATTGTGAGCCTCTCTGTTGAGCGAGTAGTAGAGATTACATGTGTTGAGTTTGAGCAGTTCATTGTTATGAGTGTATACAAACCTCCATGTGCACCATTTGAAAGTTTTTTAGTTATTATGGAGGATGCTCTAAGCAAAGTTTGTGATTGCCGTAAAACGGTTGCTATTTGTGGAGACTTTAACATTAACATATTAGAAAAATGCTCTTCAACTATCAATTTTTTAAATTTACTTAAGTCATACAATTTATGTCATAATTTCTATGAACCAACTAGAGTGACTGCCACAAGTGGTACTTGTATTGATAATATATTTACTAGTATAAAACCAATACACAAATCTTTGATTAATATGCTTCAGTCAGATCACAGTGGGCAGTTAATCTGTTGTCCAAGAGAATGCCCGAGAGAACAGAGAAAAATTGTTAAATATATACCAATAAATGAGAAACGACTTAAAACTTTTAAAAACAATTTATCTCGAAAAATGCGTTGGTTGCCACATCATGACCATCCGGATCAGTTATATAACTCCTTATTTAAATTAATTAATGACGAATTTCAGACTGTATTTACATCCAAAAAATTAAATGTAACTGACCGTCTGATGTTTAGTGATTGGGCAACTGAAGGTATTCATAAAAGTCGAATTAGGTTATATGAACTGTATAGTGAAAAGTCTTATAATAATAGTCAGACCTTTATTAATTACGTAAGAAAATATTCCAAAATATTTAGACAAGCTTGTAACACGGCAAAATCTATTTATTTGAGAAATAAAATAAAACTATCAGAAAACACTATAAAGGCTACCTGGAATGTGATCAACAATGAAACTGGCAGAGCTAAAGCACGCAGCCGCGACTACCTGTTAAAAATCAATAATGTGAGTATTTCAGAGGACCTGGAAGTTGCGACAGAATTTGAAAATTTCTTTGCTAATATACCTATAGTGACAACAGAGTCGCTCAACTCATCTTCTATGTCTGCTGAAATGCTTCTTAGGGACTGCGTGCCAGAATGTGATGCAGCCTTTGAATTCACTGTTGTTACTACTGACGATATTATTAAACAATTTAAAACTTTAAATATGAAAAAGACAATGGATTTGTGGGGACTGTCAGTGAAGACTACTTCATCTATTATTAGCATAATTGCTCCACATCTTGCAGCGGTATTCAACGGTTGCGTCGCTTCTGGAATATTTCCTGACTTAATGAAATATAGTAAAGTTATACCTTTATTTAAATCTGGTGACACAACCGACCCTTCTAATTTTCGACCTATTTCTGTATTGCCGACACTTAGTAAAATTTTTGAAAAATTAATTCTTAGTCAGTTGCTTAGTTATTTCAATAGACATAATCTACTCCACGAGAAACAGTTCGGATTTACGAGGGGTCGTTCGACTACTGACGCAGGAGTTGAGCTACTCAAAAGTATATTTGCAGCTTGGGAGAAGTCGCAAGATGCATTAGGTATTTTTTGCGACTTGTCAAAAGCGTTTGATTGTGTACATCATGACACTCTGGTCAGGAAATTGTATCATTACGGCGTTAGGAACAAAGCTCTCGATCTCCTGGTTTCTTACTTGGGCAACAGAATCCAGAAGGTCCAGATCAATGACAAGACATCTCCAGGTTCTGCCTTAAAAATGGGAGTCCCGCAGGGGTCAATTCTCGGACCATTTCTTTTTTTGATTTATATTAACGATCTACCTTATTATGTAAAAAAGAATCATGAGATTGTGTTGTTCGCGGATGACACCTCCTTAATTTTTAATATTAGACGACAACAGATAAATTTTGACGAAGTAAACAATGCACTCTCTAAAGTTGTTAGTTGGTTTAATGTAAATAATTTATTACTTAATGATAAGAAAACCAAACTATTAAAATTCTCAATGCCCAATGTTAAACAGATGGAAACCAATGTACAACTTAAGGAATCCAGAATTGAGCCCGTCGGGACGACTATGTTTCTAGGTATTATGCTTGATACCAAACTCCAATGGGGTCCGCATATAGAAAGACTTTCGGGCAAACTTAGTTCTGCAGCTTATGCAGTTAGGACAATTAGACGCCTTACAGATATAGATACAGCTAGAATGGTTTATTTCAGTTACTTTCATAGTATTATGTCTTATGGGATTCTTCTCTGGGGGAATGCTGCAGACCTTAACACAATATTCGTTCTGCAGAAAAGAGCAATAAGGGGAATTTACAACCTTGGTCCTCGTGTTTCTCTAAGAGGAAAGTTCAGTGAGATAGGCATTCTAACTGTTGTATCGCAATATATATACGATAATCTCTTATATGTCCACAAGAATATTGACAAATTTAGTAAAAAAAGTGATCTTCACACTGTAAATACTAGACATAAGTATAATCTTGTAGTTCATAGTACCCGCCTCCACAAAATAAGTAACTGTTTTATGGGGCAGTGTATACGCTTTTATAACAAGCTCCCTCTTAATATAAGAAATTTAACAATAAATAAATTTAAGATAATTGTTAAAACTAAGTTGTGTTTAAAAGCATATTATAAAATTTCCGATTATATAGACGACAAAAATGCTTGGGATTGAGCTGCTCTAATTCAACATAAAAATATAAACTTGTACAACTGATAAATTTAAAATTGACGTTTCGTAAGCACTTTATACAAAGTTTACACGAAATAAAGAATAATTTCATTTCATTTCATTTCAAGCAAATGGCTACGCTACCAGTCTGACACGAGTTAGTACTTTTAGCTCATTCGTCTACTGCGCACTTTTTCGTATACGCTTGTGTTAATTTAGTTCTACTCGTATTATTACGCAACCCGCTAGAGGGTTGGCTGAGGCTGAGGCTGGTTCAGGGCGTACTTAATTATATAATATTAATTAAATTAAAATTTAAAGGTAAATCACTGTCATAATATAATTTTAAGTCGCTTACTATACAGATAATTAATTAAAATACAATTTATAAATGGAAACAAAATAAAATACAATTTGATTGAATAAAAAAAACAATAATAATAATGAATATGAGATATTTGATTGATTGAATAAATGTCGAAATATGAAAATAAATTACATTATCACCTTACATTAATAAATTTACTTAAAATTAACGATAAACCTTCTACTGCTTAAAGTGTCGTGGTGAATGTCGACTACATCACTATATTCGTTCAGACTTTTGCACATTCTGCATATAGGTGAGTTTGCCCCAAGCACTATTCTCGTTAGGGGTGGACATGGAGGTGTTATGTGATGTCTTGGGTACCTTGCTGGTGCACGAAATCTAAGGAAGCCAAGCAACTTAGGACAATCTATTTAATTTTTTGTAAAGTTTGCATGCAAGTATACCATCACTTATTTTTGCACGCATTGATAGTGGTTGCATTCTGAAATATTGCATACGTGCATTGTAGGAGGGCAGTTGTTTGGCTTTATGTGCTCTAAACGCAAGGTACCATAGGAAACGTTTCTGGACTCGCTGTGTGGTCTCCATACTACACTGCAATATTCCAGAGTGCTGCGTACGAGACTGTTGTATAACATTACTTTTGTGCTACTTTTGTGGAATTCTCTAGTATTTCGTAAAATAAAGCCCAACATTTTCGATGCCCGTTTGATAATGTTTTCTATATGTGGTATGAAGTTTACTTTATTATCGAAAATAACTCCCAAATCTCGAATAGTTTCTTTTGCTTCTATTTTTTATTGTCTATGTAATATTGCGTGTGTATAAAATGCGCTTTTCTTGAAAAGGTCACATGGCTGCATTTTTTTGAGTAAAGCTCCATTATATTATTAATAGACCATTCAATCACCCTACTTAAGTCTTCTTGTAATAGCGCACTCTCATGTATGGTGTCAATTTTTCTGGCAAATTTCAAATCGTCTGCGTATAATTAATGCATTTTTATTATCAAAACATTTTGGCAATCTTTTGGTAATATTCGCCAGTGTGCGACGCCAAGATTGCTACTTACACATTGGCTGACGGATCATTCTGCATTGGTGCTTAGACAAGATGGACGTAGAAGCACTTGCAGCCACGGCAATTTATTTATACAGTGCGTTTAATTATTACCTGCGCGTACATGTGTACTAAAGTACGAGGGGAGTTCAATGTATTCTCGGTATAGGTGTGAAGGAAAAGGCGGAAAATTCTGAATAAATTTTATTTTTCAATATACTCCCCTAACATCTCAATACATTTATTTTTTCGTGAAATTAACTTTTCAATTCCCTTTGAAAAATATTTTTCTTCATGGCCCGAAAAATGTTCGTTTATTGCTCCCTTCAACTCTTCATCGTCCGAAAAATGCTTTCCACGAAGGTCTTTTTTAAGATTAGGGAAAAGATAATAATCACTAGGGGCCAGGTCCGGACTGTAGGGTGGATGATTGATTTCTGCAAATCCGTACTCCCGCACAGCAGCCTGGGCAAGGCGCGCCTTGTGAACCGGCGCTTTGTCGTGAAGCAGCAACACACCTGCGGTTAATTTTCCACGTCTTTTTTCTTTAATTGCCTCCTTTAAATTACGCAGGGTGGTTGCGTATGATGCAGCAGTAATACTCTGACCTTTTTTTGTGTACTCGATTAGCAAGATTCCCTTAGAATACCAAAACACCGTGGCCATGAGCTTTCCTGCGGACGGAGTGACTTTGAACTTCTTCGGCGGGTCTGATCCTTTTTTGTGCCGCTGCATAGACTCAGGGTCATAGTGATGAACCTACGTTTCATCACCAGTAACAATCTGATCGAAAATACTTTGCGGATTTTCACCACAGAGGTCCAAAAACTCCTTACAACAGTCAACTCGCACATGTTTTTGTAGCGCGGTGAGCTTTCGCGGCACCCATCTTGCACTGACCTTTGACAAATTCAGGCGCTCATTAAGGATTGTGTGAATGGTACCCACGGATAGCTTAGTCATTTCTGCTAATGTTTTCACTCTTACACGGGCATCTTCAAGTACAAGTTTTTCGACTAATTTGACGTTTTCTTCAGTAGCGGCACAAATTGGCCCACCAGCGCAGGGGTCGTCTTCAATGCTCTCTGTACCCCTTTTGAATTCACTTGACCACTTCTGAATTGTAGATAATGAAGGCGCAGAATCTTGGTAAACAGCCACCATTTCTTCATAGATATTTTTTTGAGTTTTTCCTTGTTTTGTGAGGAATTTTATCACTGCACGATGCTCGATTTTTTTCATCATTGTCAAATCAGTCATCATAGTTGTCTTTTCGCAATGATATCTTGAATACTAATGGTGGCAATTAAACGAAGTTTTGTATTTATACCCTCAAAGAGTGTCATTAAGTAATGAGATAATTAAATTACCCTTATCATTAGTATATCACCTCGATACCGAGAATACATTGAACTCCCCTCGTAGAATGTGAGGTCATTCTAAATGTTGTCATTAATGATAATTTTTTTCTTTTTATTTTGTTAATAGTGGCGTGGAGTGTATGGCGGATAAAATGAATATTCAATTTTATTCGCCATACGGCTCCAGTCTCCATGCTTAATTAACCAGAAATATAAAATAGGTAGCTTATTATTATTATAGGAATTTTGGTTAAATAACCTACCCAACTACCAAGTCTAGAAGATAACCGCTTGACCGCTCACAATTTTTAAGTGCTTACTCAGCATCGACAAATTTCAAGTGCGCGCCGCCACTTAAAGACGGGCGCGCTCAATTAATTAGTTTTTGTGTGATTGTTAATAACTTGAGAGGAGTGGTGTTTATTTTTCTGCAACCTAATGAACGACTAATTCTAATGGTACAAAACAAAATAAATTATGCTTGAATGAAATGTTTACTTTAGGCGAGCGGCCGTAACGTATTGTTTTTATATAATTAAAAGCGAATAAATTATTATTAAAATTATTTTATCTAAGGTTTATTTATATACTCATAATAAAAAAAATAATACAACGCATAAATGTAACCTTATATACATATATATGTATTTAAACTTTTTTAAATAAAATAAAAAAATGACGTTTTACGATTTTTTTTGTGTATAATTAAAGTAATACACATTATTTATTAATTTTTTTGCTGTAACTTCATAATTAATCAGTTAATTTACAATAAAAACATAAAAGTATGATATATAATTACATAATTTAAACAATGATGTTTTAAATCCATAATTACTCCCCGCGCGCGGTATCCAAAGTCAGCGAATTTTTTTTTTTCAAATGCTTACTACTAAATAATTTTCTGCAACTATTGCTATAAATTTATTTTCTTACATAGATAATATCACCAGGTACATGAAAATACAACAGCAAACCAGATTCAGCTTATACTTTTATTATGATAAACAAAAGTGTCGAGTAAGCCGTTAAAGACGATGGCGAAAAGTGGGTGTAGAAATGTATTTCTAGGGGGTAGGCAGAGGTGTACCTCTGCCTACCCCTTCGGGGATAAAAGGCGTGACGTTATGTATGTATGTAATTTTATAAAAAATATTAAAAAAGCAACATAAAAATTAGTAAAAAAATATATATTATTGTTCGATTTCGGTACAATTTCTATAAAATGGTAAAATCTCATTGCTGCCCTACGCCGCCGCCATCGTTATAGACGTTATAGGAACTTGGGAACGTAAACTTGAGAACCTATAAGTGATTGTTGCACTTCTGTCTTTATTTTGTAATTAATAAAATTTATATCATGTATCAACCGTGTAAACAATCGTTGGTAAACCAAATAAAATAAATAAATAAAAATAAATATATTCACGTGCAACAGTACTGTCTCCGCTGAAGAGCGACAACGAAATGAAAAAGGCGTCAACGTGTGAACGCTGTTGGCGGAACGCGCCAAGATCCATTGATGTGTGCACAAAAAACCGACACTATTCGGCTGGCCAGCCAATGTCAGCGCCAACTACACCAATGAAGCCCACATAGCGCCAAGTAGCTCCTACACATTGGGCCAATATGTTGGGTCAGCATGTTGATCCAATGTGTACAGCGGACATTAAGCCAACATAGCGCTAAGTAGCTCTCTACACATTAGGCCAATACGTTGGGCCAGCATGTTGGGCCAATGTGTACAGCGCGCATTTCATTGAATTAGTTTCACATGTTTGAATAGCCTTTAAAATTTCAATATCAACTGGATTCATCCTTTTTTTATTTCGTGGTAGCATTGAATTAGCAGTACTTGTCAACGGTGTAGGGCACGCAGATTCGTTTAAGGAAAATTTAATACTACTATCTTGAGTGCTATCAGAGTTATCCTGGTAGTTATCAGCTGTATCTTGTGGCTGGAATACTTTTAATAAAAACTGCAATTGTGCGTTATATTTTCTATTTTGGGGCTTGTCCTGATTTTGTTACTAGTGATTTTTTGAAGGTGTCCCGAATATTGTTCCACTTTTTCATGAACAATTTTACCAAAATAAATAAATGAATCATTAATTTTCTTTTACAGGTACTTGGCCAGCGGAAATTACTTTCACAGACATGTAATACAGTTACAAATTAGGGGTTTCGACACTAGCTGAAATTGTGAACGCAGTGTGTTGCTGTATATGGGAAATTTTCAGACTACAATTCCTTGCACCACCCACTGAGGAACAGTGGAAAGCAATAGCTGATGAATTCAAGAAAAAAGCTATCTTCCCAAATTGTTTGGGTGCTGTGGATGGCAAGCATATACGTATATAGAAAAAATCCCCAACTCCGCCTCTATGTTTTTTAATTACAAAGGATATTTCTCGATTGTGCTTTTGGCGAAAGTGGACGCAGACTATGAATTCATTTTCGTTGACATTGATTCATATGGAAAAGACTGCGATTCGGCCATCTTTCAGTGTACAAATTTTTACTAGAAACTTACTGATGGAAGACTACCCATACCTTTTTTTTTGCGGGGGGAAATCCTCATGGCCTACCTCCGCCTGGGGAAAGGGGGAGGGGCGTGCCGGACTCTTACACTCACACTAGTGCTGGCCGGGTCTTTCCGTACATCGAAATGAAAGATGTCGACACACTCGCTGAGCAACTCAGCGCTGTGATCAACACAGCGCTTCAAGTCTCGCGTCTGGACGCTGCGTCGACACGCCGGCCTCCCCAACTCCCGGCCCACATCATGGCGATGATCGACAGGAAAAGGAAGCTGAGACGCCAATGACAACGCACCCGATGCCTGACTATGAAGTCCCAGCTCAACGCTCTGGCTGTGACGATCTCGAGTGCACTGGAGACAGTCGCCACCGAATCCTGGCACCGCACCATCGAGCAAGCAGGTGAAGACTGGTCAGGCATCCACCGCCTATGCCGCCAGCTCTCTGGGAAGCAACCTCCGACTAGGCCTCTCCTGGCTGGTGACAGTACCCCACGTTACCGCCCCGAGGACCGAGCGGAGATCTTTGTCGACCACTTAGAGATCCAGTTCCAGCCGAATCCAGCTTCCGATATGCAGCATGTAGAAGCTATCCAGCAGCGTCTGGAGTCTTACTTCTAATCGCCGATAGCCCCCACGGAAGACCCTAAATTTTCCCCGGGTCAGGTGCAGCGAATGATTCGCCGCACCAAACTGCGGAAAGCCCCAGGTCCCGACCGGATCACCAACGAAACCCTGCGTCACCTACCTCCGAGAGCAATGGCGACGCTGACGCAGCTGTTCAACGGCATCATCCGCACAAGCCACTTTCCCGCAGCATGGAGACTCGGCCGAGTCATAATGCTGCTCAAGCCCGGGAAGAACATACTGAATCCCGAAAGCTATCGGCCCATCACTCTGCTGTAGACACTCTCGAAAGTCTTCGAGAAGCTTCTACTGCTGCATCCTGTACCGCACATCCAGCCACGCGACGAGCAGCTCGGGTTCCGAGCCGAACACTCCACGACGCACCAGCTCGCCAGAGTACTGCACCACATGACGGTGGCCCTCAACAAGAGGGAGAGCGCTGTAGCATTACTTCTCGATATGGAGAAGGCGTGCGATCGCGTCTGGCACGCCGGCCTGGTCTACAAGCTGTCCACGTCTACTACTCCCCGCCGAGTAGTCAAGACTGTGGCCAGCTTTCTTCAGGACAGGCGCTTTCAAGTGACAGTTGACGGCGTCCTGTCAACAGAGCGGCCCATCAGAGCCGGCGTCCCTCAAGGGAGTTGCCTCTCGCCCGTGTGCTACAGCAGGTACACGGACGACATCCCCGTCGCTGGAGGCGCTATGCTGGCGCTGTATGCAGACGACGCTGCCTACATCACCACCTCCCTTAACCCCGTTCACGCGGCGGTTAAGATGCAGCGCGCCCTGGATGCACTCCCGCCCTGGCTGGAAGACTGGAGAGTGACGGTCAACGTGGCGAAGACCCAGGCAATCTCCAGGGGTGGACGGAGACTGCCCCCGCCCCTCACCATGCTCGGACAACACGTCGACTGGTCCCCGACGGTGAAATACCTCGGCGTGACCATAGACCATCGTCTCACGATGGCCCCACACGTGAAGAACGTTGTTGGCCAAGCGCGAACCGCTCGAGCTCTCCTGCGACCTGTCTTGGCGTCCGGACTTCCCCTCCGTGCGAAGCTAGCTGTCTCCAAGGCATACATCCGCACCCGCCTCACCTATGCCTCCCCAGCGTGGTACGCGCTGGCTGCGGAGACCCTCCGCAAACGGCTGCGTGCGCAGCAGTCGCTCGCCCTACGCGCCGTTGTAGACGCCCCTCGCTACGTGAGGAACGACGTCATTTCCAGGGACCTACGCATGGCGAGCATTGACGACTTCATCGGTCGCCTGAGCGTTAACATGTTCGCCCGCGCTGACGGATCATCCTTCCGTCACCTTTGCGTGGAGCTTTGGAGCTGGCACCATACCATCGGCGCCCACCGGATCGACCACTGCCACGGGACCTGATCCCCGCAGCAACCACACCAGACTGACTCCAGCTCACTCACGTCGGCTGACGGGTGCTTGCCGGGAGCCTCCCCCGGCAAGCTCGACTTCGCCAACGTAAGCGAAGCCCCCACCGAACAAGCCACCGCTGGCTCGTAGTTCGCCCACCGGACGTTTCCCTCTTGGGAAATACTGCTGGTGGGGTCAGGTCTCGCTAGCGGCGTGAAGTACAACCGGGCTAGACACCCGGATACGACGCCAGTGGCAAGGACCACACCCCTGTGACCCGTCTGCAGTTGCAGGAGGTGGCTGACACCATTGAGACAGGACAGCACCTGTATCAGTTTCCCTCCGGTTCCCCTAGGGGAATCGTGAGAAGACCCGGAGACCCTTATCAGATGACCTTGAAACGTCAACAGGTAGACATCTCGTCAATCTCCAAGCAAGAAAATTTCCCGGAAATGGATACAACAGCGGAAGCAGCGGCTCAAGCAGTTATCCTATTGCAACAGGGCCTGAGTTAACGTCAAGTGGCTCGTACTTTGCAGATGAGCCAGTCAGCGGCATCAAGAATATACCGAAGGCAGGAGACTGGTGGCTTTCACCGACGAAGAGGTTCCGGTAGAAATCGGTCCACTTCGGAGGCAGACGATCGCTTTATCGTCCGTACTTCGCTGAGGAATCGTTCTCTCACTGTGGTCCAAATTCAACAGGAGCTCCGAGAAACGCGTGGGGTAGCTGTAAGTTCTTGGACAGTGAGAAGAAGACTCAAGGCAGCAACCCTCACTCCAAGAAGACCAGCAACGGGTCCCAAATTGACTGCAGGTCATCGAGCAGCCCGGCTACGTTTTGCAAGAGAACACGTCGATTGGACTGAGGATTAATGGCACTCTGTTCTCTTCTCGGATGAAAGCAGAGTATGCCTACATGGTAGCGACAGAAGGAGGAGGGTGTACAGAAGGCCGGGGGAGTGATACGCACAATGATGCATAGCAGCAACTGTTGCGTACGGAGGAGGTTCCTACATGGTGTGGGCTGGCATATCAATGGAAGCAAAAACTGAACTAGTTTTCATTGAAACTGGCCGCCATGTCGGGGGGTTGACCGCAAATCGGTATATTGAAGATATCTTGGATTTAGGGTCCCAAGCCAACCTTGGTGCACCTGCCGATCAACGGACGAGGTTCTGGCAAACAAAATATCCCGATAAGCGGCAATAAGCTCGCCACCTATTACGTGGGATCAAAACTCTGGCGAAAAGTGGGCGTTTAATATGCCTCTGCCTACCCCTTTGGGGAAACAGGCTTGAGTCTATGTATGTATGTATGTCATTATGTAATAAAGGTTATTTAAAATGTTATGATGTCTTTTATTTAAAAAAAATTACCCTTAATTTTTCAAGTTTTAGTAATCGCAAAGTTTAAAAACATTTATTGTTGAAAGAAAATGAGTACAAGTTAAGAGTATTTGTACTCATTTTAAAACCAACATCAAGTTCAAATTTAGGTCTTAATTTTAAAACTAGAGGAAAGTATGAAGTGAGTCGATTTTTTTGCTCGCCAGTGTATATTGAAAGTTTGATTGATATCGATAGCGGATTCAATCACTATTAAATTAAAAAGTTACGAAATTTGTGTTTAGATTGTCTTTAGCCCTAACTGACAAACATAGTGCCATCTTCTTCTGGCAACTCTAATTTGTCATAAGTGAGTGAAGAGTGTAGCTATATTCAATTTGTTCTTATTAATATCTTCCATGCTTTAGTTAATCTTCTGTGTCAGGTCCAGAACCCTTTCAAAACAATCAAAGCCCCTATAGTTTCGTACGTCTGTGTTTGTTTGTATTATGTGAGTGTACGCGTCTGTACATATCTGACGTCAGTTTGGACCTGACGCATACTAAGCGTCTGGTGGTAGAAGAAATATCATACACCCTCATTGTGTGATTTTTCACTTTGTAAGAAATTTATAATGACAATTTTAAAAATACAATACGCTTAATACGTGTACTTATGTATATATTTAACTAGCTGACCCGGCGAACTCTGTTCCGCCTTAGAGGCAATCAATAAGCCGATCTTGGATTTTATTAAGTTCATTGTTCACCCCACAAACTTCGAACCTGTCTAAAATGACGCTACCCTGGTACCGCACTATATCCTAAGCTACAATGAGATATTTTAAAGCTGCAGCATGTCTGTAGCTTTATGCTCCCCTGGTACTTTTCCTGCGCATGCTTTGTTTCTTTCAATACTTTTCAATATCCTCTACAATGAGATATTTTAAAGCTGCAGGAAGTTTATAAATAGAAAATAAAAAAAATCTCTAGCTTTATGCTCCCCTGGTACTTTGCCTGCGCATGCC
Source organism: Euclidia mi (assembly GCA_944739405.2). Classification (NCBI taxonomy): domain Eukaryota; kingdom Metazoa; phylum Arthropoda; class Insecta; order Lepidoptera; family Erebidae; genus Euclidia; species Euclidia mi. Next base: position 4,051,945 of record OX123187.2, on the reverse strand, counting down.
TTGTATCTTTCAATAGGTAGATTTGTCCCTACAAACTTCAACCCTCCCTACAATCCCTCCCAGTCTATTTTTGCAACTAATTGTATCCTATGTGTTTTTCCTGGTTCTAATCTACCTTCCCACCAATTTTCAGCCAAATCGGTTCAGATGTTCTTGAGTTTATAAATAGTGTAACTAACACGACTTTCTTTTATATGTATACTAGCTTTTTCCCGCAGCTTCGCTCACGTTAAATTCGGGGTAACACAAAACTCCTTCATCGTTCTATAGTAAATTTTGTTTTAACATAATTAAATTCATAGAGGCTAATAAGAAATATAACCGCAAGAAGTATTTAAGACATTTCTGTAAACAGTATTTTTAGAGTTCCGTAGTCAAAAATGGCTAAACACTAAATCCTTATAGACGCGCTTTGTCTGTCAGTCTATCCGTATATCATAGCCACTTTATGCCGAAACTATTCAGTTTATACATTTGAAAATTGGTAGGTAGATGTTTTCTGTAAACCGCTTTACAACATTTTAGAAAATAAAAAATATTCAATATGGGGGGGCTCTTCATAAATGGACCTGATGTGGAAAATGGGTCGTTTAAAGTTACTTTGCGGTTCCCAAAACAACTGTTTCTCAAAGTCAATCGTTTGAAAGATATACGGTTCCAAAGTGGTAAAATAAGTGTGTGTGTTCCTCTAACTTTTAAAGTAAGAGAGTGACAAATCTAAGAAAATATATGCTGTAGATAGTTATAAAAATTCCAACGAAAATTGGTTTGAACGATATGTAGTCAGCAGTTTTTTAAATAAAGCACATCTTAAAAACCGCAAATATAGCTGTATCGTTTATACAAATACTATTAATAGTTAGTCGAAGATAATGGCTATGGTAAATGGATACCTCCACTACGGAACCCTTCATCGCGAATAGCTTTTATATCCAGTATTTGTAATGGAGCACCTCTCACCTACTAACAAAGCTCTACACGCAGCTGCGAGTCAGAAGTCGAAGGAAATCGGGTACAAATTCGTCTGGGTTCGCAACGGACGAGTGTACGTACGTAAAGATGTAGGCGAGGAGCAGGTTTATATTAGGAATGTGGAATCTTTGGAAAAGCTACTTTAGAACTATGCCGTTTTATCCCACTTATAACATTTAGGCGGATGTTATTGTGATTAATTTGGTTATAAAATTCACAACGCTGAAGATTTATTACCAAAATGTACGAGGTCTTAGAACTAAGACTCATAACTTTTACCGTAATCTTTGTTGTTGCACATACGATGTAATTATAGTAACGGAGACTTGGTTAAACGATACAGTATTGGGCACTGAGCTTTTTCACTCGAGATACATTGTCTTTAGGAGATATAGATCTGTTACAAAGTATTGCAACAAAAAGGATGGTGGTGGGGTATTAATGGCTGTTTTAAGGAAACACAATTCTCGCCAGAAAATGTGGGAAACCGACTGTGAGGATTTGTGGGTTACAGTCGAGAAACTCCACAATAAGAATGTTGTAACCTTGGCGTTTGGCGCGGTATATATGCCTCCACCCGTTAACAAGGTACTGTTGAAAGATTTTATGTCTAATTGCAATCGTGTAATTGAAAAACCCAACCTATTACCCTGCATCGTAGGAGATTTCAATGTTCCTAATATTGATTGGACATTGTATAATAATAACTCTACATCATTCACAGTCGGATCTCAACTGGCACAATCACTAATCGATTTCGTTAATGTTAATAATTTGCGACAATGTAATGGTGTAGTAAACAACAAAAATAGAATTCTAGACCTAGTACTCCTGGACGGCTCGCTGCCGTTCTCGCTTCCGATGGCCGCTGACGAGCTGAGTCCTGTTGACCCACTGCATCCCCCTATAGAGTTTGGTATTTCTATGGCATCCCCAAAAAAACTTGAACAATGTAAAAATAAAATTCAATACAATTTTATAAAGGGCAATTACGAGCTGATCAGCGAACACCGAAACTCGATTGATTGGGTTACAGTACTGGATAGTCAAATTGATTTGGACCACATGGTAGCGACATTCTACTCTATCTTGAAAGAAGCCATTGATTTGTTTGTCCCCAAATCAAAAACTAAAAAGGAAACTTATCCACCCTGGTTTAACAGACAGCTTATTAAAGTTATCCGCGAAAAAAACAAGTTGCTTCGCAGATTTAAAAAATATAATAACCCTCTTGACGGTATAACCATACGTGATCTTAGTAACCAATGTAAAAAATTAAGAGAAGACTGCTACAATACCTTCATTGCTTCAGCGGAGGACAAAATAAAGCAAAACTACATTTTTCTGGTCCTACATTTAAAAAAAGCGAGGTCATGATATGGGAACCTATCCGGCGACAATAACAAACGGCTCTTATACTTCCAGTGACGGCTCTGAAATCTGCATCTTGTTCGCAGACTTCTTTGCTTCAGTTTTTGATACATGTACAAATACTCAGCATTCCACAGAGTACCTGGAGACTGTTCCCCACTCAGGTCAGATGATATCAACCTTGGAGTTAGATTCTCAGACCATACTAAGAAAACTATTAGAACTTGACCCAAATAAGGGAGCAGGGCCTGATGATATACCTCCCATATTGATAAAAAAGTGTGCAAAGGCACTGATTGTACCGTTGCACATTGTATATAACAGGTCTTTACAAACTTGCTATAGTAGTTCCCCTTCACAAAGGAGAAGAAAATAAAGCTGTGCAAAGTTACCGACCAATTTCTCTGCTATCCACAATGGCCAAGGTCTTTGAATCACTAGTGTGTCCAGTAGTTAAGAGTCACTTTAAAGGCTTGCTTACTGATTGCTAACACGGGTTTGTCAACTCTCGATCCACATGTACCAATCTAGCTACGTTTATCGATGATGTGACATGTGCTCTAGATCGCCAAAAACAAGTAGACGTCATCTACACAGATTTGAGTAAGGCGTTTGACAGGGTATCCCATCATATTCTGTTGCAAAAATTGGCACGGTACGGTTACACGGGCCCTTTACTATCTTGCTTAAAGTCGTATTTGAACCAGCGAAAATTTTTCGTAATTGTCAATGGATATAGATCCAAATCATGTGTGATTACGTCCGGTGTACCTCAGGGATCGCATCTAGGACCTATTCTATTTAATATTTTCGTTAACGCCTTACCTTCATGTATCACCTACTCTACACCTTACATGTACGCGGATGACTTGAAGGACTCGAAAGTAATATTAACTCCAAATGACGTGATAGAATTGCAGAGGGACTTGGACCAATTAGACAAATGCCCTCTTACTTATAAACGTTAGTCAAAATTTTAAACGACTGCTGAGAGGCTGATTAGCAAAAACCTTACATATAAACCCTGTTTAGCGTTTAGCAGCCACTAAGTGACGCATAAATAGCTGTCAAATTTAAACAACACCGGGACCTTGTTTAAATGTTGCTGAGAGGCACAATGGCGGCTTTTACTTGAAACAGCTGTTCGATCAATGACATAATATTATCATATATCATTGATCGAACAGCTATATCATTAGTAATTTTGACTCCGGTTCGCCAGGTGATATCTGGAGATTTCTGGGGACTCTAGGGATAGGCAGGTCGAAGCAGTGCAATCTTCCGCCGGCTATTGGGTTGGACAATATAAATAAACATTTCGTCAACTCAAATACTTTAGATCGTCTAACCCTGCGTCAAACGGTTCATTCCATTGCACAATGGCCTTCTCTAAATATTAATTCCTTCAATTTTTCTCCCGTTACCTCAGATGAAGTTAGAAAATCTATCCTATCCATCAAGTCAAAGGCAGTGGGCTACGATAACATCAGTCGTCGCATGATCACCACTGTCCTCGACCAACTCCTTCCCGCTATCTCCCATATCATCAACTTCTCCTTGTCCTGCTGCCAATATCCCAACGTGTGCCGTAAAGCTTACGTTCGTCCTCTTTCCAAAGTCTCCGATCCCTCTATGCCGAGCCACTATAGACCCATATCCATCCTCCCATTCCTATCCAAAATCCTAGAGGCTTGTGTTCACAAGCAGCTTTCCAGATTTATCCTTTCCAACAACATCCTTAGTCCTCTCCAATCCGGGTTTCGACCTGGGCACAGTACTGTTTCCGCTCTACTCAAAGTGACTGGCGATATTAGGGCGGGCGTGGAGAAAGCCGAGTTAACCGTGTTAGCTTTGGTTGACTTCTCAAACGCCTTTAATACCGTCAGTCACCATGTTCTCCTGGCTGTCCTTTCTCACCTTAATATTTCATCTGAGGCTCGGGATTGGTTCTCTTCTTATCTTCGTGGACGCCAGCAGTCGGTACGCACTGATGAAACATCGTCGAATTGGTGTGATCTGACTGCTGGGGTTCCACAAGGCGGAATCCTTTCCACTTCTATTTTCATTGTTTATCAATCTCATAACTCGTGAACTTCAGTGTGCGTATCACCTGTATGCTGATGACTTGCAGCTTTACTCTCAGGCACGGGTAGAGAAGCTGTCAGATGCAATTGGCAAAGTTAACTATGACTTACAAGCGATAAAGGTGTGGTCTGATCGATTCGGTCTTTGCGTGAATCCATACAAATGCCAGGCTATTGTTGTAGGAAGCTCGCGTATGATTGCTAGAATCGACCACACGAGTCTGCCACCCGTCATTTTCAATGGATGTGTAATACCTTTTACCACAACTGTAAAAAATCTTGGTCTGCACATAGATGCTACCCTTGATTGGCAGACTCAAATTGCAGTAGTTAGCCAGAAAGTTCGGGACTTTTCGATCTCTTTATCGCCTGCCTTTCTCCCTTCAAGAACTAAAGCAATGCTTGTGCAAACCTTAATCTTCCCCATAATTGACTATGGTGATGTGTGTTATCTCGACCTGAATGCAGATCTGCTCAATAAACTTGACCGACTTCTCAATTATTGCATTCGGTTCGTTTTCAATCTTCGTAAGTTCGATCATGTCTCGAAATTCCGTAGTGAATTAAAATGGTTACCAATACGTCAGCGACGAAAGGAGATGTACCATTTGGCCATACATTATGGGCCTGGCACGGCCAAACACAACACCATGTGTGTTTTGAAGATAAATGACTACTCTATTAACCTGTATAATTTCTTTTTAAATAACTTTTGGTGGAAATAAGATACGAGATATTTGAAATGGAAATTATTCCGCAACTAAGTATACCTCAACATTGAATTTTAACATAAATATAATACCTAGATGTAAATAAAAGTATGTCTTTGCGTCTTAAAGAACAAAAACTACATAAAGAGTGGCCAATAATAATGAATAATCACCTGTGTACTAGGGAACCTCGTACTATGTATACTCGTCCAAAAAAGCTAACCACAATCACAAACACCGCTGCATATTCTTAACATGGGTAGAAGGTACTGATCATTATTATTGAATTTATATTCAATTACATTACATTAAAAACCGTACGAAAACACCAATAAATCAGAGCAAAATATTTACGATACACAGTGGCAACACGAATGACATAATTGACATAACAGATAAAAAAAGTGTTGCTAATGGTTTGAAAAAATATTTCTACTATCGATTAAAAAACAAAACGATTTTTACCGATTAATAATTATGGAATGTATAATAAATTATATATTTCTTGATTCTTTTTACAAATATACTTATAAAGTAAATAAAATATATTGTTTTCTAATATAGTAATAAAAATATTATTTCCTTAAAACAATTTCTGCCTACCATACTTCATTTTATTTTTAATGCTGGCAACATAAGACATTTATCCGCTATTACCATAGCTTATTCAAAATAATTAATCTTTAAAAACTAAATTCTTTCACCGATACTCTATCAAGAAACGAAAACGATGTAAAATTTATAAAAATTATATGTTTAATTTCAACGATTCACAACTTTCTGGCCGCTACAGGCCGTATTTGGTCTTTCTCCTTTGCGTACGCTGACTACATTATACTCACTTCTCCACTCCGCTAATGCCCCATCTTATCTAATGCCTTATTTTCAATATCTTTGCTCCAACCATGTTAAGAACTTACGATCATCTAATAATTTTCTACTTCTTTGTCCATCCCACACTTCTAATCTAGTTCATTCTTCTTTCTAAATCCAATATATCCTACTTTGGAATGCTCTCCCTCATTTCTCTAAAATATTGAGTGCAGTCGTTTCCGTTAACGTTTTATCGGATAGATTGATAACCGTGCGTTCAATATTTGAGTTTTCTTGGTGGGGGGTACATGGTTTTTGTTTCTTCAACAAGAATTCAAATTTTCGTTCTATTTTCAAGGCACTAAGTTCTTTCGACCGCTGTGCCTGTAGATAGGTGATGCGATCACAGTTATCGAAATCATCTTTAGTCAACACTTCACTGCACTTCAGATGTATTTTATACCAATCCGTTTGTAATTTGTCGAGTTTATAACGGGTGTTGGCGTTCAACACCACTAGCCCTGAGTTCTATGTAAAACCCGTGAAAAGAACAAAATCAAACCGCGAGCTGACGTAGTGAGTGTGGTATGTCGTGATCGGGTACAATGTGATAGTGATAACAGGGCTAGTGGTGTTGAACGCAAAAAACGAGTAAGAAAGCGGGTAGACCGTTATACTTGCTCGTAACATTCATCCACCCCCAATACCATCAGTACATCCGTGAACATGGCGCTTGCAACAGTGCCGAAATATCGGTTACTCCAAACAAAGGTACGTGGTAAATATCCCGAAAAACAATTTAAATTAAATATAATAGTAGGAGAGCTGGTAAACAATTTTTGGTAACATACCCAATTGAAGCATTACAAGAAATTCTGTGATTGTCCTTAAATGAACCTAAATTAGATAGTCGAGGTCTAGTTGAAGTGTAGCGGCTCCCTACAAGCACTTGAATCTTTGTACAGGCAAAAAAAATTGAGTCATTCTAGATTTCTTTTTTATAAGGAGAGCTTATATTGGCTGTATATCTCTGCTCAAGGTTACTGTGAATTGCGATGCGGTGAGCTCTCGCGAAAGCACGACATAGGGCACTCATGCGGTCTTTCAATAATATTTTCAGAGTAAATATAAGTATAATTCCATCCTAAGTAATAACAATAATCGAAAAGAACATTTATTAGACCTTTTTATGAAAATCAAAAATACATCCGTAATTAGTATAATACCCTTAAGCATAAAATATTGAATCTCAAATAAAGTGCAATAATAGAAAAAAAAAACATACGTAAATTTCAAAGACTATTTTGGCTATAATCTGTGGCCCTCGTGTGTGTATCGTTCTTTATCAGTTACTCAGCTAAACAACAGCTAATCAACGTTTTTCCCCCCCGTGGGATCTCCACCTTGTCGTGGTGGGGGGGCTCAGTAACCGTGGGTTAGAAGCCACCCACGGTGAAGCTAAGCGGGATCCCGGGAGGGGACGCTCCACGTGGGCTTGATAGAGGCCTGCGTAGGATGCGTCCCATGGTGCGGGTGCGGGGGACAGTTCTGTCTGTCCCTCGCAGTCGGGTGCGGTCGCGGGAGGAGAGGCGTGTGGGTGTTGCGTTGCCCCGCGCCCTATCTCCCGCGACCAAATGGGGGCGCACAATCGTTGCGTCGCGGTGTGGCCGCAGAGGAAGAGGAGATGCGGTGTTGCGTTGCCGTCCTCCCTATCCTCTGCGGCCGCTGGGTGTTTTGGCGGCGGAGCCCAACACCTTCATCCGCCGCCAAGGGGGTTTCGTTCGGGGCCCGCCTGACCATCTGGCGGGCCAATACCCGTCGGGGGGTAGCGAGGAATGCTTTGGTGAAACCCTACCCTCCGACACATGGGTACATGAGGAGCACGGGTTGGTTTTTAGTCAGTAAGAGTCTGACAGTCCCCTTCGTCCTTCCCCCTCGGGGCGGAGGGACTCCATGAGGATTTTCCAACCCGATACCAAAAAAAAAAAAAAAAGCTAATCAACGTTTATAAGTTAAGAAAATTTAAGCGTTGTTTAAATGCTTGGCAGCTGTTCAGCTGGGAGGTGGCTAAGTCACACTCAACGAGATTTTTATAAGTAAGACGGATGGTGTGTAGTGAATGGCATGCAGGTAAATCACTCAAAATGCCATTTCATAAGATTTACCAGAAAATTAAAACCTATCGCTTCATCATACCACATACAAGGGAACAGTCTGTGTGAGGTGCAAACAGTGAAAGACCTAGGAGTTATTCTGGACAACAAGATTACATTTGTTCCTCACAAAGAACTAACTGTAAAGAAGGCTTCTAGAATGCTGGGTTTTGTTATACGGAATGGCAAGGAATTTAGGAGACCCGCTACTAAAATATTGTTGTATAATACCATAGTGAGAAGTATCCTAGAATACTGCAGTCAGATATGGAGACCGCACTATTCCATACACTCCCTTAGATTGGAAAGATTACAAAAGAGATTATTATGGCATTTGTGTCGTGGCGGTTGTCTCATGTTTTGAAGACCTATGACGAACGGCTTCGTTACTTTAAAATACAATCTTTATCTAAGCGTAGAGACATTATGGACCTTACTTTTCTGTTCAAGATAGTCAGAGGACACATAGACTGCCCAAAGCTATTAAGTAGAATTAATTTTAGGGTCCCTTCTAGAAATCCCCGATTTCAAATTGCTCCGTTTAGCCCCCCCTTCAAGAGAACAGAGTTTGGAAAGTGTTCGCTGATCCCACGTATGTGTCGACTTATGAACGCATGTGGCTCGTCAGTGGTGTGACGTCAATCCTTGACGCATCACTCGACCCGGTTGACCCCGCCGCCCGCGCCCTGCAACGGACTATAAATACTGAAGCGCTGGCTGCGCCCGGCCCTTTCTGGCGCCTGCAGGCAGACAACGAGCTAAGTACACCAGCTGCTTTTCCTGGACGACCACCGGGAGCGGACCCTCGACAAACTCCTTACCATCGCCGAATCACGCGACCCTGATTATATCGTTTCGAATAGCATATTTTTAGTAATTTTTCGTAAGTAAAACGTTTCGCTAAAGGATGTGTTAAATTCTTTGATGAATTAAATCGATTTTTAAATGTAACATTTAACCACGTTTCTCATTTTAACCAAACCCAAAGGTCTACTACGTTACAGTGGATATCTACTGTGACTCGCTGGCTTCTTTCCGAAAAGGCGTCGGCTAGTGTAAAGTTTATCACTTATTATTGCTAACAACAGATTTAATTTGATGACTTAACATTAATTTTGAATTTTCGAATATTTGATTGATTGTTTTACTTCCGTGTGGTTGACGGCATAGAATACAAGTGTCACCACCCCCTATCTTCTCGTGGGTGTCGTATGAGGCGACTAAGGGATAACACGATGCAAATACCATCTTTGCGTAGAGACGGAAAACTCGACATCAAACCCTATACGACTGCCTCGTTGGTCTCGCGGCATAAATGTGCGCGTGGGATCGGGACGTTCCGGGTTCGATTCCTGGGTTGGGCGGTGTTATTGGGTTTTTCTGTCACGAAATTCTCAGTAGCAGCACGGAGTCTGGAAATGTGCCCGGTACGGCAATAGGCTCGCCCCTTATTACGTGAGACTAAAGTAGGTATATCTGGCGAAAAGTGGGTGTAGAAATACACCTCTGCCTACCCCTTCGGGAATAAAAGGCGTGACGATATGTATGTATGTATGTATGTATGTTTTACTTCCTATTTTGTTTCTATTGATTTGACATTACATAATTGTTTTTTTTTAATTTTGATTTTATATTAATGTTATTTTGATTTTGTTTCTATTTTTTAGTATTATTTAAAAAAAAGTATTTAATTCTTTTGATTATATATAAAATTTTGATTATTTTGATCTCATATTGATTAATTGACTTTTAGTTTTATGATCTAGCGGTTTTACATATTGACATTCGCATTGATTATAATTTAGATATTGATTTATGATTGTATGTACTTAGTTTTTATGTATCTTTTAAAATATACCTATTTTCGAATTGTTACCAAGTAGTTATATAAGCAGTCTTTTTAAGCTCACTGATTGGTGCATGCAGTGGCTACCTCAAAAGGTTATGCAACCGACAATCAGCACATTACATTGTATATTTGAATTTGTATTGTTGTTATAATCATTGGTGGTCCTAAATAAATAAATAATGTTTCGTCCTAGGTGTTACTTGTAGCCGTTTGCCATTACAAAGCTTTGGTGCATTAAGATTCCGCATTAACAGGACTGGAACACCAACGTTCAGTCTCAAGCTGCGTGAAGGTACTCCCGATAATAATTATTGTGAGGAGTTCAGAAACTCTATAGGGTACGAAGAAACTTGGTCAGCATTCATGACATTATCTACCGAAACGTGCTCAACAACATCATTTTGCATACAGTCAAATGTCAAAACCATGGTCCGATATATCTCTATACACACTTTCGCATTTATGAGTAGAGAATATTGGTTCAGCCGGTTTAGCGTGAAATTGGTACATATTTTCATTATAGATTAGCCAAGACTGTAAAGGTAGAATTCCGTGCATCGCGATCGATCGCAGCCGCACGCGGCCTACGACTGTCGTCAATCGCTCGCGACAATAGTCATAGTATGAAAATGTATGGCACCGCTGCCGAGGCCCGCGACTGACGCGCGCGGCCGAAGAATGTCGTGAGCCGCGCGCGGCAGTGTCTTGAAATTAGTAGATGTTGTTCGTCAGTTCCCTCTACACGTGTGTCTAGCGAAGTCAAAATCATGGTCGAAATGCTAATTGACATCTTTGAAGAAGAAGAGGAGAATGACGAGCTGCTGTTGCTATATTATGAAACTAGAGTACCAATCGACCCTATCTTTAAAAGCAGAAATGAAAAAGGATACTAGCAAATATTGATTCAAAAGCAATTATATTGTACCTAATGAAAAAAAATGTTGGAAGTTTGGAACGATAATACAAAATTGAATTCTTTTTAAACAGAGTGTCACAAGATCCATCACCAAGCCGAAGTCTACTCGTTGTGGACATCATGCCAATTCATACTAACCAAAAATAATACCTGGGGAACGCTTTATTTTTTTAAAGTTTTCTCATTTTTTAAACCGCAATTAAAAGCGCGCGCGTGCAATGCTCGAAAAACCTACTTATCCATGGGCTTACAGGGCATCTAAAGAACATATTGGCAGGGTAAATGCATCGATTTTGTACCGAATTAGAAAAATTCCATACTAACTTTGAGCTTCAATATCTTCTGAACCAGTAATTTCCCTGGTATGGTGCCGAAGTAGAAAATGTTCGTAGTGATTGGTACAACATGGGATTTCAGTTTTCGTTAAGAGTCTTTTTACACTCTGTATAGTCGGCAAAACTTCCGATTTTTTTTTCATTACTACTAATTTCAAGACACTGCCGCGCGCGGCTCACGACATTCGTCGGCCGCGCGCGTCAGTCGCGGGCCTCGGCAGCGGTGCCATACATTTTCATACTTTGACTATTGTCGCGAGCGATCGACGACAGTCGTAGGCCGCGCGCGGCTGCGATCGATCGCGATGCTCGGAATTCTACCTTTACAATAATTATTAGTTTACGTAAGTAAGCGAACGAAGTAATGACAGTGCACCATATGACAATGTAGAAAGTGACAGTACTGACAGATAGCACATGCGCAGCACTCAATTATTACAGCGCATGCGTTCTTACTATCAAAATGTCTGTCATTACATTCAATTAAACTAATTACTCTGGGCTATTGAGATGGGTGTTTAATGGATAGGTTTAGATGAAAACTATGGATGAATGCCGGCGTCTGCCCTAAGTACTCTAATAGTACGTCGAAAAGGGGCAGACGGTGACTCGCCAACTCACTAGATGGACCCTCTCTAAATAGCCGCCAAGGCAAACAAACTCTACCATAAAGGCAACAAGAGGGCAACACCGGTGTGAGCGGCTAGGGGTGTAGAGCGGTGCGGCACCGGTTTCGCCATCGCGGGTCTCGTGACCCGGAGCGGGTTTCCCCGTAATTACGCCCTTGACAATGACACTTCCACCCCCGAGCAAATAGCTCTTGCGACTTCCCTCTGGCCGGCCGACTAAGGCAAGCCAGAGTCAAGAGTCCTGCGGGCGCTCTTGGAAATCCACTCCGACCAGCCAGTAAAAGCAAGCCGGAGACGAGGCCCTGACCGACTCCCTGAAGTATTCGGGACCGCAGTGTCGCCACACACATTCAGCTCGCCACAAAGCTGCCCTGGTTTATTATTATTAAAAAAACCTAATCAAAAGAAAAATGTTATATTTTATCTCTTTCCAGTCTGAAAGTAGATAACTGTATACATATACATGTCATGCGTGTGTGTGTGTGTGGCGAATGTTTCAACGTATAGGTAATGTTTATTTGCCTTAAAATCATATATTTATAAATTTTATAAAAAAATGCTACTAATTCTACCTGTTAACAATAAGTGTGCCAAACTTCTTAATTCTCCGTTCGCGCATTTGTCGTAAAAAGGGATCACAAAATTTTCCTTCACGTATTTATAAACCTATAGATAAATATTAGTTCTCACCGACATTGTTCCGGTGCGATGTCGCGCTTGTAACCACGATACAAAGGTTCCTCTACAACTTCAACACTCTCCTCTTTAATGAGAACGGACGCCTCGGTGTCATCATCATCTACTTTGCTGGTTTGATCTTGTTGCTGAAAATAAAAAGTCAAGTAAATATGTCGCTTCTCATCTTACTACTACTATACACGAGACAGCTTATGGCGATTCATTTATGAAGTTTGCTACTCCTTCAAGCAGACTATTAAACGGATGTTGATGGACCTCTGCAGTAATATAGTATATAGGTACATCAGAATATTACACAGACTAACTGTTATCTCGATAGTCCACACCCACACGCATTCGTTTGACCGCAGTCTAGGCAGAGCCTGTAGTATTGTAGCAGATAACTGATTAATACAGGTACTTCTACATTCTTTAATAAATATTTTCTTTTAACATAATTATAGATAAATTACACCCAGATTGAGGTTAGCATGTTGAAATGTAGGTACGATGACTGGAAGAGCTAGAGAGTTCACAGATGTTCCAAAATGAAGACGAATGAAGCATATCTAGCATATCTGTAAGAAACAATATTGAAAGATACGAAAGCTAGAGAAATCGGAGAAGGACACAAGTTCTTGTGGAAGTGATGGGAAAAGATATGATGTGGACTTTATGTGGACAATATGTTAGACAAAAGTTTTAAAGATGTTGTGACATGTGTAAATAGAAATGATATTGAAGTGATGCGGCAGGATAGTTTTATTCTTAACGTGATTTGAACGTGAACAAGTTGGATGGGGTCTAGTTCATAATATCGACAGTCACTACATCGATGGTCGCTGTATCGAAAACGTTCCATCGACAGGCTAATGTATCGACAGTATCCCAAATCGATGGTACGCTACATCGACAGTACCCCAAAGCGATGGTACGCTACATCGACAGTACCCCAAATCGATGGTACGCTACATCGACAGTACCCCAAATCGATCGTACGCTACATCGACAGTAAACCAAATCGATCGTACGCTACATCGACAGTAAACCAAATCGAAAGTACGCTGCGTCGACTACCCGACCCGAGCCAGATTTAAATAAAAACACAGGATTTTTTAAAGTTTTAATCTCAATTTGCCTAGACAAAAAGAAATGAAGGTTAGGTGAGACTGCAACTCAAGTAAGTAGGTTATGTTAGGTTGTCTTGTGACCCTTAATCCAAAAATAGGAGCCCTGCCAAGCAGGGCTCCGTCAACTGAGTGTTTTATTTTATTTAAAAATTCGGACATTTACCAACTCATGCTGCTAAATCTTAGGAGTTATTTGTTCGGGTAGTCGATGCAGCGTACTTTCGATTTGGTTTACTGTCGATGTAGCATACCGTCGTTTTAGTGTACTAACGATGAAGCGTACCATCGATTTGGGGTACTGTCGATGTAGCGTACCATCGATTTGGGGTACTGTCTATGTAGCGTACCATCGCTTTGGGGTACTGTCGATGTAGCGTACCATCGATTTGGGGTACTGTCGATACATTAGCCCGTCGATGGAACGTTTTCGATACAGCGACCATCGATGTAGTGACTGTCGATATTATGAACTAGACCCAGTTGGATGTGATAATTGTGAGAGAAAAGGTTTTGCTGACGGACATACAGGATTTAGAGGAGATATTTGTGTATTCGGGGAGATGGGCCTCGTTAGCCTTGGTTGGCAACCTGTCTAGGAGAAGGAAAACTCCGAAATTAAACCAACTTTCAGGGAGCATACCCGACACAAAACCCCGATCTAAGGTGTAAACCGACCCGTGCCGAGAGATTCGTGGCCAGAGGGTAAGCTGGTCGCAAACGGAGGTTGCCTGTGTTGGTGGTCACAGGGCACACGTGATATTCCGCCTTACCCCCGTAAAGGGCTCTATGGGGATGGACATTTAAAAACCCTAAATCTCGTGGGAACGCAATGGGAACAATTAATAATATTTCCTCACACGGCGGCGACGCGGTTCGCAACCCATCACGTCTCGTTTCCCGCAGGGGCGAAAAGCGGCCTACGGAGAGCAGGTTTGCAACATTGAATGTTGGAGGAGGCATGAACGGCAAATTGGATGAAGTATGTCAGATGATGGATGATAGAAAGATTGATGTTCTTTGTGTGAATGAAACAAAAAGAAAAGGGTGTGAAACCACCAAGCATGGCGCATATACGGCGTATTGGTCTGGGGTAGATAGTACCACAAGAGCCTGTAAGGGAGTTGGTGTAATACTGTCTGCGCGAATGAATGAGTGTGTAAAAGAGTTTGAATGTGTAAATGCTAGGCTACTGTGGATGAGAATGAAAGTAGGACTTACTCGTCTCTTTATTGTGGGGGTGTACGCCCCGGTCAATATAGTTACGGGTATGTCACAACATGAGCAAGACGAAAGGCAGGAGTTTTGGGAGAGTTTAGGAGAGATTTTGAGGAACTGCAAGGATAATGAAAGATTGATCTTGTTAGGGGATTTCAATGGATGGGTGGGAGTAAAGCGAGATGGATTTGAAAGGGTGTTAGGTGCATTTGGTGATGAGAGTGTGAACGAAAATGGAAAAGTACTGCTTGAGTTTTGTTTGGAGTGGAGCCTTTGTGTGACAAACACCATGTTTGATCATAAAAGGATACATATGTATACGCGAGAGGCGAAAAATGTTAGAAGAAGTATGATTGATTTTGTGATAGTAGATGAACGATTGAGAAAGAATGTGTTGGATACAAGAGCATATCGAGGGATCGGCATCCACACAGACCACTTCTTGGTGTTGAGCCGGATAAATGGGCTCTTTAAAGGATGGCGACACCGAGAGCGTAATGAAAATAGGGTCTTGGAAAGAATTAAGGTAGAAAATCTACAAGAGAAAGATGTGAAAGATGAGTATAAACGAAGATTGATAGCAAAATTTGAGAGGTTCGCTTGCATAAATGATATGGAAGTATTATGGCAGGCCTTTAAAGAAGAGGTAGTATGTGTAGCGTCTGAAGTATGTGGTGTGATCAAGAGAAGGAAAATACGAAAGGTTAAGAATACATGGTGGGACAAGGATGTACAATCAGCAGTGTCAGAGAAGAAGAAAGCTTGGTCAGATTGGTTGGCTGCCAGAGCAAATGAAAGAATGGGAAAAGCAACGAGTGTAGACATAGATGAAGCAAGAAAGGAGTTTGTTAGGTCAAAAAGAATAGTGAAAGAAATGGTTAAAAGGAAAAAAGAGGAAAAGAAAGATGAGTTTGATAGCAGATTATCTGACGATTTCCAGAGAAACATTAAGTTTTTCTGGAAATCCGTTCGTGCAGTTCGAGGAAGAACTCAATCCTCAGAACACACATCCATCAGAGACGAGAATGGAAAGATAGTAAATGATGAATCTTGCGTGCTGAAGAGATGGAAAGAGTATTTTGAAAGTTTATTTGAAAGGTCGGCGATAGAGACACCGATAGCTGAAATAAATGGTAACGATAGCAATGATGAAAGCGTTATTGGCGTGGATGAGATCGTGAAGGCACTGGGAAGTACGAAAGTAGGTAAGGCTGCAGGATATGATAGGATTACAGTCGAAATGCTGAAGGCTGGACAGGGCGTCATAGTTGGTCAGTTGCAGCGGTTATATAACTTGTGCTGGACCACCGGCCGAGTACCTTATGACTGGGCCACAGCTGTAGTTGTGCCTCTTTATAAAGGAAAAGGCTCACAACAAGATTGCAAAAACTATAGAGGCATTAGCCTTCTCAGCATTGTTGGCAAATTGTATGCAAAGGTACTTATTGAAAGAGTTATGGAAGTAACCGACAAGAAAATATGGGATGTACAAGCGGGATTCCGAAAGGGTATGGGATGCACGGATCAGGCTTTTTCCTTGCGAAGCATAGCCGAAAAGTTTTTGGCCAAAGGTCAAAAGGTCTATTGCGCATTCGTGGATTTGGAAAAGGCTTACGATAAAGTGGTGAGGAATGAAATGTGGTCGGTGCTGTCAATGAATGGGGTGGACACCAGCCTCATTCGAGCTCTGAAATCCCTTTATGAGTATTCTAGAGCTTGAGTGAGGATAAACGGGGCATACACTGACTGGTTTACCATCGAGAAAGGTGTTAGACAGGGATGTGTAGCGTCGCCGTGGCTGTTTAACCTCTTCATGGACAGTTGTTTGCAAGATTTAAAACAGTGTGACTGCGGATTAAGGATGAATGGGTTACTCGTCAAATGCCTCCTTTATGCTGATGATCAGGTAATACTTGCATCTTCAGCGGAGGAGTTGCAGGAGATGGTAGCAATCATGCATGGTGCGTTAGAGAGGAAAGGAATGAAAGTGAATGTAAGTAAAACGAAAGTTATGGTTTTTGAAAAGGAGGAATGCGTTACGGCTTGTAATGTTTTGATCGATGGACAGCGAGTGGAACAAGTGAATGAGTTTGTTTACTTAGGTACGTTGTTTACAAGAGATGGTAAGAATGAAGAAGATATTGAAAGGAGAGTTAATGCAGGTAATAGTGTGAATGGAGCTCTGAAAGCGTTTATGAACAGTCAAAACGTGTCCAAAAAGGCACGTTTGGCTGTACATAGAGGCGTGTTAGTGCCTACCCTTATGTATGGTAGTGAAAGTTGGCTATGGCAGAAGAGATTTGAAAGTAAAATAAATGCTGTAGAAATGAGAGCACTGAGAAGTATGTGTGGTGTGTCTTTGACCGACAGAGTAAAGAATTGTGTGATACGAGAGTGGTGTGGGGTAAAAGAAGATGTAGTGACAAGCATTGAGAAAGGCATGTTAAGATGGTTTGGGCACATGGAGAGGATGGATGACGATAGACTGACAAAGAAGATATATAAGGCAAGTGTGAATGGAACAGGACAAAGGGGAAGACCTAGGCGGACGTTCTCTGACCAGATTGGAGATATCCTGAAAAAAGGACAAGTCAGAAGTACCCTTAACAGAAGAGCATGCATGAGGAACTTGATGGGAGTGAGTGAAGCAAGTGAGGTATGTCAGGATCGTTGCAAATGGCGTTCCGTAGTCTCTGCCTATCCCTCCGGGAAACAGGCGTGAGTCTATGAATGTATGTATGTATGTATTTGTGCGAGGTTATTTTAATGGTCATGTGGAACAAATAAGACGAGAGTATGAAATAGTACACGGGGCCTGACGATTTCTCAGACGAAAAAGCGAAGAAGAAGCTATTGTTTAAGCCGATACCACTTTTGATCTAGCTGTTGCAGATACTTGCTTCCAGGGAAAGTGGACGCCGTTTGACTCAGCTTGATTACTTTCTGCCTAAGCGTAATCGGCTCAACTGGTTCTAAGACTGCAATTAGAACCGGGAGAAGACTTAGTTTCACAACTATGGCTCCTGGTGATCGAACTAAATACTCGGCTGAGCTCAAGAGGGAACCAGGGAACAATTGGCCCAAAAATAACATGGCATATGTTAGAGAAGAATGAATATGCAGTAAACTTCAGCGGGAGTGGCAGATAAAATGATTGAAATGAATGATATGAAAATATTGCAATGTATGCGATTATATTTTATTATAAAAATACGTTTCATGAATTATGGGTCGGCATTGACTCGTTCTAGCTTGTCCTCAGCAACTTTCATGCGAGTTTTTGGAGAAAATTCACGTCTTTTGGGACGAGCCGAGTGGCAACATGTTTAATACCTAAATGATTAGTTAAAATCGTACGCATTGACTCGTGAGATACAGAAAGTTCGGCGGCTATCTCTCTCAAAGTTGAATGAGTATTTTCTGTCACTGTTTCCTTCACTTTGGCGATGTTAACTTCAGTTGCCGACGTTGATGGTCTATCAGAGCGAGGCAAATCTTCCATCACATCTCGGCGGCTTTTGAACGCTTTGTACCACTCATAAGCACAAGTTTTTGACAAAGTCATTCACCGAAAGCCTTCTGTAATATTTTCATTGACTCCGAACACGAAATTCCATTGGCGAAGCAAAATCTAAGACAAACTGTTTGTTCGATGTTTTGTCCATTATGAAATTCGCATTGCACACTAGATCATCATCATCAGCCTTTAACAGTCCACTGCTGGACTAGGCATCTAGGCTCCTTTGAAAGGAGGAATTGGCCTACTATACCACGCTGGCCAAACGGGTTGGTATAGGGTTTGTATCAAGTTTTCCTTCTCTTACAGTGATGTTCTCTGCATAATATGCTCCCTCTGTCAGCTCTTACGACACCCATGGGATGATATGGGGTGGTGACAATCCGTATTCTTAATCCGTCACCACACGGACACTAGATATGATATAAATAAAAACAACACTCTTTTTAATATAAATAACAGGTGTAAATCAAACTCCGCGCCAAGATGGAAAACAGTAGTTCCGATCTAACAACAACGAAAATACACAAAAAAAATAATTCGAAACCATAAACAAATAATCCATTCCCGATACTTTATAGGGTTCCGTACCTCACAAAGTAAAAAAGGAACTCACACTCACAAACAGGGAGTCTGTCTGTCTGTCCGTGTGTCACCACCGATTTTCTCAGGAACGGGTGGACCTAGCAAATTGAAATTTATACCAGATACTGAGGTCTATGGTTCCTATTAGGTGTATAAAAATCAACCCGATAAAAAGATATGGTCAAAATTAGATTTTTGCGAAAATTTGTAAGTACCAAAATTAACCTTAATTTTTAACATGTTTTAATTTTCGGAATTTTTCCTTGTGCTGTAAGACCTTGGTTTTAACCAAAATTGACAATTCTAGGTTAACCGTAAGTACCATATAGGTTTTGGGTCGAAAACCTATAATATGGTAGTTCCCGTTGAACTAGAATCACGAAATTTGGCAAAAAGGTTAGACAAAAGTCCTCTTGTCTTACAGCACAAATAAAGGAAAATTACAAAAAATAAAGAAGTGCAAAATTTAAGGGTGACCCCATACATACATAGTAGACTCCATTTAAGATAGTCCTCTAAGTTGTATGGGCGCTCATACAGATTTAGAGGACTAGCGTAATTAGCACCAACCAGAAATAAGGTAAAATGCGTACGGAACCCTCGGTGCGCGGGTCAGACTCGCACTTGTTTGACTGAATGTATATTAGAGTTATAAGACTTCCTGTGAAATAGCAGGTAGTTCAATAATAGGGCGGCAGGTGTCAGGTGTGTGGACAGGATTATACTGACCTCTTACTTACTTGATACTTGATGGCACGGGCTGTTTCCGCAACTCCACGTCTTGGCGTGTATTTTGCGTGCAGGTGGGAATGATGTCTTCATTCGAGCCACCCCAGCTCTTCGAGGAAGGCCAGCAGACTATTTTATCTATTATCTATTATACTGACCTCTCCCTCCTCTGCTTGTTCCTCGTATCTCAAAGTAACGGCACTGTTTATGTCAAGCTGTTCACTTATCGGTAATGAACTTGCGAGCTGAAATTGAGGGGTGTCTTCTCTGAAAGAGAAATACATAATCATAGAACTTTTTGTCTATTTCTATTCCAGCAGGATAACAATACCGAGTCGGTATCATCAATGCAAATGTTAGTAATTTATTTAATAAATGTAATGATTGTCTCTGCACCACTCTAATAGTCGCTCTAATTATTTTTTACCGACAGAAAATTCTTTAAATAATAATGTTTCTCTTATATGTACTTATGAGCTATGAGCGTGAGCTACTCCAGTAGCGGTAGAGCTTAACGTGACAACGTAGCAGAGTTTACAAAAAATAATTGTAAATAATAACGGCTGCAAAAACAAAATAATCTCTAGCAATCTATAGCCGACTATATGTATAACCTAACTAAGCTGCGTTATAACGTATTAGCGTAAAATATATCGAAGATGAAGAGCAAACAAATAAGAGCTTGATTGATTCGAGAACAGGAAATGATCTATGAATATAAATACTAATCGTTTCAATAAAATACTGAACCCCTGAGAAAATATAATTTGTTCTCGTCCGCTCGGGAATCTTAATAGCTTATATTTGGTTTTCTTATGACCCTGCCCCAAACATGGGAGCCCTGCGAAGCAAGGCTGCGCCATCTTAGCTTATTAAACATCACAACATTCGATAATAAATCATAGTAAGTGAGTAAAGGTAAAAATTACAAAGCATCGTTCTCATCCGAACGTAATATTTTAAGCTGGTGGAAATAGTTATTTGTGCAACAAGAGAGCAAAGTTGTTTTTTGTTTCGAGTGCTGATTTTGAGTCCCGAGCAAGCGAAGGATTCTATGACTGATTCACGAGCATAGCGAGTGATTCAAAGTTAAGAATCCTGAGCGTGGTGAGGGACTCAACAACACAAGATGCAAAAAACTTTGTTCTCGTGTAGCACACATAACTTTTACCTCAGCAGTGAGAACACATATTACTTAGGAGACATAGAAATGAACAGGAAAGGATTGAAATAACGTTTAACACGTTACGCTCTTCGATCAGCAAGGTTACGCTATGCGCTATCAGCATCAGCGAAATTGTTATTCATTTATTCCCGCTATTTTTTAAATCGCGTTTTGATACCGCGTCCCTGATGTTTATTTTTCTTTCTTTGAGGTCGAATTTCAAAGGGGTTTGTTTTTTTCACTCGCTTTTTATATGAATGACAGAGACAGAGCACAGTAAAATTCGAATTTTTCACATTTATGGCTGAACAATGTCAATTCGTGGCACTGAAGACTGAAAAATTAAAAAGCTGGTTTGACCCACTCTCGAATCAAAATCGCGTTTTGTTCAATGTTTTCGCGCAGCAAAAGCGGCATGTTTGAGCTGCTGAGGTGAAAAGTATTATGTCAATAAGCAGCAATAATTTGAGTATTGTATTCGGCCGTTCCATCATTTTTAATCGAACCCTTGAATTCGGGTAGGTAATATTTTAGGCAGTGCATTTAATTTTTTGAGTATCATCAACCTATATTTTTATCAGATATTTATAACTAACCAAAAGATGCTTTGAGTTATTCAAACCATAAATAAACAGACTTTATAATTTGTGACGGATAATTTACGTTAGCTGTATAATAATATATCTAGTATAGTATAATAGTATAATAATTTTTCTAGTATCAAGTTATTTCATACTTTATAAAATGAACACAGCGAATACTTTTAAAATACTAAACAAATTCCGCAGGCCTATTTTACTGTGTTAAAACTGTCGAGTCAGTATCATAAACATACTGCGAGCGCAGTGCATCGAAGCTGACTATCTTGCCACATTTAAGCATTTTTGGATGGACGATCAAGCATGCGGAATATTTTATGGTTTGTATTAGTGTCAGAGCTTTTTTTCTTTCAAATATTTCTTTCTCTGAGGGCCCTGACTTCCTTTAACAAGGTTTGAAGATATACATGAAATCCGATTCCAAAGGCTGAACTTGCTCTTCGAGTCCCGGGACAAACGAGAATTAAAACCTTAATATGCATTTAATTTATAACAGACAGTGATTCACGCTGAGGATTCGAACCCAAGATTTTGTGCATTTTGGTCTGTTGGGCGCCATAGTACTAAATCACTAGTGATTGCACAGCTTAAGAATAAACACAGTAAACAATGTTCTGCGAAGCGGGTCGACCGTCGGCACTTACTTGAACTAAATCGTCTATTACTCATAATTTACAGCACCTAGTTAAGACTTTCTGGATAGCAGCTAATATCACGCATTTATTCTAATAATCTACATATGATGCTACATATATTATCTATACTATCTATACTTTAATATTATAAAGAGGAAAAATTTGTATTTTTGTTTGTAATGGATAAACTCAAAAACGACTGGACCGATTTTAAAAATTATTTCACCATTAGAAAGTAAGTAAGTATATATGTATATTTTTTTGAAATAGGGTACGCGAAGTAGTTCCCTCAGAACGCGAGTGAAACCGCGGGAAACGGCTAGTTTTCCATATAATTGCGTTATTGTGAGGTCATTTTATTTAATTCGAAAAAAAATTGTTTTTTGACTCTATTTTCAAATTCCACGCTGATAATAGCTTTGTTTTATTTAAAAAGATGGGACATTTAATTGTCTATCAAACAAGGCCAAATTTGATACCTGTAAAAGCCAAAATATTTTTTTAGTGGCTGTTTATAACAAACCTTTGGAATTTACTCAAAAAATCGACTAAATAATTTTATTCCAAAATGGTTCATTTGGGACCCCCATATGTAGGGGTAAAAATACTTAATTATGGCCCTAGAATCATCTCCCGAAGGTAATACGAACAATTACAAATCACCCTGTATATAAAATCCTTGCGTTACTGACTAACTGACAGACATCGTACAGCTAAAAATATAAGGCGCAAGAAGCTGATATTGAGCAAGTATGTTCTCTGGGGACCGTAAGGATGCACTTAGATGTGATTTCTCGAAATTCCAGCGGGATCGAGCACAAACGAATTAATAAAAAAAAATGTTCAAGCTTAGGGCGTGAGAGAGCTTCTTATAATATTTAAAACGCAATAATAAGAGTATTAGATTAAGAGAACATTGTTAAAACCAAGTAATTGAAATAAATTATTATATTATTCCATCTATCAGAAGCGCATGAGCTACCATTTATCTCAGTTCGGTCAAGTCTCAGGCAGAAGCTAGATGTAATACTAAAAGTCTAAATGAACGAATTGTTAGTGACAAATTTAAATAAAGAAATATTAGTTCTCACCGACATTGTTCCAGTGCGTTGTCACGCTTGTTACCGCGATACAAAGGTTCCTCTACAACTTCAACACTCTCCTCTTTAATGAGAACGGGCGCCTCGGTGTCATCATCATCTACTTTGCTGGTTTGATCTTGTTGCTGAAAATAAAAAGTCAAGTAAATATGTCGATTCTCATCTTACTACTACTATACACGAGACAGCTTATGGCGATTCATTTATGAAGTTTGCTACTCCTTCAAGCAGACTATTAAACGGATGTTGATGGACCTCTGCAGTAATATAGTATATAGGTACATCAGAATATTAGACTAGCTGTTATCTAGTGTATGAAGATAATAATTCGAGGTGGGGGACAAAAGAAGCACAGACAGTGCTCTAACGCTCAGGCCGCACACATCGCGATAACGCGGAGATTCGTGTTAATGTATTATAAGATGGATGAGGAACAATTGCATGTCAGTGATGAGTATATTACAATGAATGTATGGAGTGACTAGACAAGAATGGACAGAACTAGGATTGAGTATGTTAGAGGTAGTCTTAAAGTACGGTTATACAACGATGATTTAGTATGTAGGTTAACAAGTGATGAATATGAAAGTAGAAGGACCAAAAAGAAGAGGGACGTTGATTGATTGATTGAGGCCAAGGAAGAGATGGATGGACTGTGTGAGATGAAGAGCGACAGAGAAGAATGGAAGCGAAGACATTCTGCACCACCCCCTTAAATAAATTGGGACCACGCCAAAAGAATGGTGATGATGCAATTAATAATGAAGCTCATTCACAAAGATACGTCTTTAGTGGGCATTAAACCCAGTACTGTAATATAGACCTATAAGTAGGGCTGCCATCACTTAAAGTACCGACGCCAGCAAAACACGGCAACAATCTCGAACATTCGGTTGAAATATGGTTTTACCCCCGGACACCTCTGAAAACGTACCATTAATTATCGCTTATCTATAAAACAATTGTATTTCCCCTGACAGCAAGTGTGCGGTTTATACTCGGACACTTTCAAATACCCCTGCCTGGATGCCCTTCAAACTAGGGCAAATCCGCGGAATTCCGGACGGATGGCAGCCCTGACTATAGGTTAATCCATACAGCCACTATACTAACTTATCTACCAACAACCTCATTTGTCATAAACTGCAGTACTCACCGATACACTGTCCAGCAGA
Source organism: Euclidia mi (assembly GCA_944739405.2). Lineage (NCBI taxonomy): Eukaryota > Metazoa > Arthropoda > Insecta > Lepidoptera > Erebidae > Euclidia > Euclidia mi. Next base: position 4,027,585 of record OX123187.2, on the reverse strand, counting down.
CGCCTACACAACATGTCATGTGATCGCAATAATTGCTTTCTAAATATATTATATTTGTGTAACAAATCTGAACATTCAGTGCACACAAATTCTGGTAACCCATCTGTAGGTGTTATCTGAAATCAAAACAATCATAATTATGAAGGAGATAAACAATTTTAAGGTAAGTTATTAGCCCAAAACTTACTGTTAAGTCAATTTAAAAATAATTATTCATCATCATCACTATCACTCTAACATTATCGGCTGTACCTAAGATTAACACAAGCATCAGCGCAACAGCTTTCTGGCCTAATCCAATATGACAGAATAACAGCTTTGCCACAGAATGACTACAGTCTGGCTACTGTCACCCAAAGTGATAATGATATTCCATGGCTTAGACCAGTGACAGTATATACCACCGTCTCCTCTCTCTTTCCTCATAAAAACTGCCAAAGATCGGTGCCATGGGCGATAGGGCCGCCGGTTATATGAGTAAGCTATGTAGGTGTGCAATAAAGCGTATTTCTACCCATCTATCTATCAAAGATCTTCATGACCAGCAGATCTAACGGCTTTGTTTAACAATTTATCACCCACTGAACTTTGAAATGACAATAGAGTGCACCATAGGTTGAATGCGATGACCTCAGCATGGCTGCTGTGTGAACATGGATGTTAATCGTGGTCTGGGTGTTTCTGTGTATGTATGTGTATATGTCACCGGAAAATAAGGAGAGCCCGAAATTTATAACCTAACCTAACCTATCTATAATTTCCTAGGAAATTTATAAATTTGCGGATTTTGTTATCTGCCGGTGACATATACATTGTCTTGTACTCATAGTACAAAATCTTAGTTTGGGACCAGATGGTGTTGTGTGTTGTAAGGAATTTTTTTATTGCCACACCATCACAACATACAATGATCACGTTACATACATTATGTTATGTAATGTGGTAGACTATTAAAAAATTATATTAATAACATTGTGTAGCGGTTGGATACAGGCAGCTCAAGATTGATCTGCATGGAGAGACTTGGAGAGGCCTTGACCAGCTGTAGATGATGTTCGTTTAGAAAAACGATGAAACAACGAATGATGAAACATGTCTATTAAATAAAATTTTAGCTTCATGTTAACAGACAAACAAATAGGTGGCATTAAAGTCAATATCCCGGCATACAACAACACTTGTACCCACTGGCACATCATACAAACATAGACTCACGCCTGTTTCCCTGTTGGAGAGGTAGGCAGAGACTATGGAACGCCATTTGCAACGGTCCTGACATACTTTTCTTGCTTCATTCACTCACATCAATTTCTCATGCATGCTCTTCTGTTGGATACTGGCACATAATAAAATTGCAGATCCTTATCTACTAAAACTATAAATACTAACTTTGGACAGTTTCCAGTTTCAGTTTCCTAGCATTATCTCAGTGGCAACCCAGTGTCAGCATACTAGTTTAACCAAACTGCAACCAAAAGTATGACTCTCTCTTTGGGAAAGAGAAAAGCCCATGGTTTAAACTAGTGGCAGTACATTCAGGGGTACAAACCCAGTAAAAACTGTCATAGATCTGCAAGACAACCAGTATTAATGGTATAACATGCACTTCCTCAGAGGACTTGTTATACCAGTTTGTCCTGGCAAGGCCAACAATAAAAAACATTTCAATTCCCACATAACTTTGAAAAGCCATTGTGCACACCTTGAATTCAAATCCAACAGCCTCGACATGGCAGTCTGTTGGTATCTCCACTAGGCTCACACTGCTTTCAACCCACTAAGGATACATACATACATAACTTCACACCTTTATCCCGAAGGGGTACGTAATTTTTAATACACATATAACCTCAAAAAGTCTGAGGTATGTGCCCGGGGTAACTGGGGATTGAACCCGAGACCATTGTCTTGGCAATGGGTTACATTACATTCACTACTAGGCTATCGCCACATCCACTTCAGATGTATTATGACATATGCTTGAAGTAGAGCTACAAGTTAGTTTGTAACTCCACTGATGTTGCAGCTAGCACTACTTGCAGCTAGAGTAGCACATGCAGTACCAACCATAGATCTAAACATCTTGTGACATTCTGTAACCATGACTGACTTACTTACTTTAGGTATGTTTAACTTACAACACAAATATATTCTACATAATATACCAGCCTTGTTTATAAAATAAATAAATTGAATAATACTCCCTGCTGGACACAACACTCTTCTCATTCAGAGTGTTGTGATTGATTCATATCTTTCAACATAATTCACATTCAGCTCTCAGACATGCAGGTTTCCTCACAATGTTTGCCTTCACTGTTCAGCCAGTAATCATTAACAGAGTCTCTCCACTCGACTGGTAGGGTATGGTAAATCTTGATGAATTCATAACATAGTTACTTAATTGTTACAGAGTACAAGATGTGTTAAGTTGGATACTAGTTGATGTTGTGTAGTATAGGGCAGAAAAAACTAACAAAATTGTATAAAATCTAGGTATAGGACTCAGGTACTGGTATATGAGAGATAATATAAAAGGTACAACTTACACTTATGCCGGTCAAATGTTTATATATCAAAGCAAAACATATTGCTTTCGTCGTCCCACTATCATTCGCCAGACATCCTCTACAGATATACGAGGACTGATACATACTCGTTTTAAATGTCCTTTATTTTCGCTCAATTTGTTTCACTGAGAATTCCTGTCAACAATGAATCAAATCAATGTCCTAGGATCATAATTCATTAATCTGTCATAATTGTCAGTTGGTCAGTTGTCAATTATACGTAACGTTCCGTTTCTCATAAAAAAAAGATATTTATAACATTGAATTATTACCTACAGAAACCAAGTACGCACACGTAACAGGCGCCGTTCATTTGGGTCAGAATCTGACCCAATCGGCGGCCGCGTTGTCTGCGGTCCGAGTCGCACGGTAGCGTAAAGGCCGGGCCAGACTGTTCTCAACAAGCTTTCAACAGGGGTCACCTTGGTGGGAGGTTTGTGGAGCCCACGGTTGGTGTTTGCGTTCACACTGTTTACAACCAGGCTCCCACCTCAGTTTGTTGTCGATTCTTTGTTTGGAAGCACGCGTTGCGATATGGCTCCTTATTTAACTAAACTTCAAAAAGTTGGCGTGGCATTAGCACTTGTGTGCGCAAGTGAGGAGAAAAAGAAAAAAGAAAAGAATTTGGATGAAGCGTTGGCTTAAGGAAAGAATAAAACTTAGTCATCCAAATTTAATGAATCTACTTGATTTTGGTGACCTGCGCAACTTTCTCAGAACGGAAAAAGAAACATTCTATGAGTTATTAGAAATGGTGAGGCCATTTATAACTAAAAAAAATACGCATCTGAGGAAGGCTGTTTCTGCTGAAGAAAGACTATAAGTCACTCTCAGATACCTAGCCACTGGATCATGTTATAGAGATCTGAGATACAGCTCTATAATATCACATGAACTATTATCGGAAATCATTCCTGAAACTTGTTGGGCAATTTACAAAGTTTTAAAAGAAACAATAAAGGTAAGTTTAAAAAAATATTTATTTTTTAATATCGTAAACGTTCGGACGCAACGGTTGCTGCTGCGCGACTGCCCTTGCGTGGTTTACAACAAGCGTTTACACTGTGGAATACGTCTTTACAACGGCGGCATCCACACGCGGTTGGCAACGCGCGTCCGTCCACAGAGGTTGTTGAAGGTCAAACTAGGAGTGGGTAATATCACTTTTTATGAATATCAAATCGTATCTATATATCGATATTCGATATCGGATTTTGAAACACCTTATTCGCTGAAACTATATATTAATAGATACTGTCAGATACAACGGATGCGCTGTATTTCTGATATATTGCAACGAATACCTATCTTTTATCGTGTCATACCGAATGTGATATTTAATTTTAATTTTATTGTATCAATGATGTGATATAGTATCAAAATTTAAATGAACCGTCCTTCATACTATATATTTTATCCACCTATTCAGTTGCAATATTATAACAATATTTTATGTTAATTTCAGTTATATTATTACAGTTTAAGTTTCACCAAATTGTATATTATTGCATAACGCATCATTATTTACTTACTCGCTGACGAGTAAGTAAATAATGATGTGTGATTGCTGCTTGGACCTTAGGTCCAAGTTTAAAATGAAACAATCATTTTACCAAAATATAAGGGCTACACTTAAAGCATGGCAATATTATATTTACGCCTAGAACGTACCGTTTAGAATCGTAGTATGTATAGTATCTGTCCTTTTACAACCATTTCACTCTTATTATTCGCACTCTCACTCTGTCGTCGCTTCGTCGGCCGGCAAGTAAAATAGGTATAACCACTCGTATACGATTCCAATTGTTCGATGTGATACGCGTATCGCTAGATATTTGACAGTATAGTGTTTCGTGAAATATATAGTTTTAGATTTGGCCGATATCCGATTTACGATATTGCATCGATATATAGATTCAATATCTATATACGATTTATATCGCCCACTCCTAGGTCAAACGAATTTTTGTTGCAAACAAGTGTTTACACTGTTGTAAACCGCCGGTGGAAATCGATGTGGAGGGCTTGTTGACAACAGTCTGGCCGGGGTTTAAGCATCTCCCGCAAAATAATCGAAATTATGACATATTGTACAGTGTTTTTGAGCCACAATGCTTCAGAAAAAGATTATAAGGTTGCTGGAGTATCATTCCACCGGTCAGACATCTATTTTATTACGTAGATTGTCTAATAATTCAAATACAGTGAATCATAATAACTAAATCTAAGTATTTTTTTTTTATTAATTTATTTCATGACCACAGCGTCCTTCAGTCGGAATATTAAATATTAGTTCTAAGTTACACAGTACTTTTTTCTATATGTTACTTATTATCTAAATTATTTACTAAAAAGTTATATCTTTTCTACACTATTTAAAATAAATTTAAAAACAGAAATAAAATAAACATCTTTAGCAAGTAAATCATTAACTTAACTTAAATTTATTTTAAATAGTGTAGAAAAGATATAACTTTTTAGTAAATAATTTAGATAATAAGTAACATATAGAAAAAAGTACTGTGTAACTTAGAACTAATATTTAATATTCCGACTGAAGGACGCTGTGGTCATGAAATAAATTAATAAAAAAAAAATACTTAGATTTAGTTATTATGATTCACTGTATTTGAATTATTAGACAATCTACGTAATAAAATAGATGTCTGACCGGTGGAATGATACTCCAGCAACCTTATAATCTTTTTCTGAAGCATTGTGGCTCAAAAACACTGTACAATATGTCATAATTTCGATTATTTTGCGGGAGATGCTTAAACCCCGGCCAGACTGTTGTCAACAAGCCCTCCACATCGATTTCCACCGGCGGTTTACAACAGTGTAAACACTTGTTTGCAACAAAAATTCGTTTGACCTAGGAGTGGGCGATATAAATCGTATATAGATATTGAATCTATATATCGATGCAATATCGTAAATCGGATATCGGCCAAATCTAAAACTATATATTTCACGAAACACTATACTGTCAAATATCTAGCGATACGCGTATCACATCGAACAATTGGAATCGTATACGAGTGGTTATACCTATTTTACTTGCCGGCCGACGAAGCGACGACAGAGTGAGAGTGCGAATAATAAGAGTGAAATGGTTGTAAAAGGACAGATACTATACATACTACGATTCTAAACGGTACGTTCTAGGCGTAAATATAATATTGCCATGCTTTAAGTGTAGCCCTTATATTTTGGTAAAATGATTGTTTCATTTTAAACTTGGACCTAAGGTCCAAGCAGCAATCACACATCATTATTTACTTACTCGTCAGCGAGTAAGTAAATAATGATGCGTTATGCAATAATATACAATTTGGTGAAACTTAAACTGTAATAATATAACTGAAATTAACATAAAATATTGTTATAATATTGCAACTGAATAGGTGGATAAAATATATAGTATGAAGGACGGTTCATTTAAATTTTGATACTATATCACATCATTGATACAATAAAATTAAAATTAAATATCACATTCGGTATGACACGATAAAAGATAGGTATTCGTTGCAATATATCAGAAATACAGCGCATCCGTTGTATCTGACAGTATCTATTAATATATAGTTTCAGCGAATAAGGTGTTTCAAAATCCGATATCGAATATCGATATATAGATACGATTTGATATTCATAAAAAGTGATATTACCCACTCCTAGTTTGACCTTCAACAACCTCTGTGGACGGACGCGCGTTGCCAACCGCGTGTGGATGCCGCCGTTGTAAAGACGTATTCCACAGTGTAAACGCTTGTTGTAAACCACGCAAGGGCAGTCGCGCAGCAGCAACCGTTGCGTCCGAACGTTTACGATATTAAAAAATAAATATTTTTTTAAACTTACCTTTATTGTTTCTTTTAAAACTTTGTAAATTGCCCAACAAGTTTCAGGAATGATTTCCGATAATAGTTCATGTGATATTATAGAGCTGTATCTCAGATCTCTATAACATGATCCAGTGGCTAGGTATCTGAGAGTGACTTATAGTCTTTCTTCAGCAGAAACAGCCTTCCTCAGATGCGTATTTCACGCACCCCGAGGTACTGACGCCTAGAATGTCAACATTTGGCGTTAGTTCATTAAAATGTTACATTCTTGGGCTTAACATGCATTTATCAGAGGACAAAATATTTTTTTTTTTTAGTTGTCAAGAAGTAAATGTAAAGTTAAATACAAGTTAATAGGATCGCACCGCTCTACCCGCTGCCGGCATCTCGAAAAAACGAGTGCAGAATATTTCATTTAATTTCATTTATTCATTTTATTATTATGTACAGATACACACAGAATGATGTTGACATGGCAAAAGTGCTTACTATGTTGTGCCGATGTTTGGCATGCAAAATGTCATATGTAATTATATACACATAATAGCAGATGGCAAACACGCAGAAAATTATTTTTACCTAAAAAATAAATTGCGTTTTCAAACTACCGTAACTTTTAATGGATTTTGTTTAAGTTCATTTTGACGATTTCATTCACAGACAACGTAATTTAATCTCCATGCCTAGAAATGTTTATGCAATGTAGGTACTAGCTAGTTATCTGTAATATTATTAATTGTTGGTCAATAATTTAATATTTTAGGATAGGTAGGCTACTTTGAGCAAATGATTTATTGTTAATGTTTTTAAAAAAGACATGGCCATAATAGAGTAACATGTATGTACTCTATCATTAACTGTGTTTGTTTAATTTACAGAATAAATTACATGTAAAACGACAAATAAGTCGGCATATTTCTGAATATTCGACCATTCAAACACAAATCAAATATTTTTATTTACAATATAAATACAATATAAATTTAAAAACTGACTGCCTCGTTTGTCTCGCGGCATAATTGTGCGCGTGGGATTAAGATGTCTTAGGTTCGATCCCCGGGTCTGGCAAAGTGTTATTGGATTTTCCGTTAGGAAATTCTCAGTAGCAGCTCGGAGTCTGTTAATGTACCCGGTACGGCAATAGGCTCGCCCTCTTTTACGTGGGACTAAAATCCCTCTGCCTATCTTGTCGGGTATATAGGCGTGAGACTATGTATGTATGTAAATTTAAAAACATAGTACCTAGCATAAGTAATTAGGCATTGAAAAAAAAAGACTGTTCAAAAGGTATAAAATCTAAAACACAACTATTTGAAAAAAGGTTGTGAAGCTCTGATTATTTGTTTACAAAAAGTCTATCTTCTCGTGGCACCAACTATACAAATATTATCTAACTTAATACACTTAGCCATATTGACCTGAGGATCATAATATGCTGCCTTTACACCAGTGTCACTTTTAGATCCATCTGTATAGATCACATAAAAATTTGCCTTGGTATTAACAAAATCTAAGAAATCAAATTTATTTTTAATAGAATCTAAATGACAATCAATATCCAAATAATTTAGTAGAGCATTATAAGAACATTCATATACAGGCCAGTTATTATGTACACAAATATTATTTACAAGATTTTTTAAATTTGTCATAATGGATGGTATTTCAGGTAGAACTCCAGAAACCAGAGTGCTAGCTGAAATATTAGCTGACTGAACTGTGCAAGAGAGTTCTGCAGGGTATAGAAGATTACTTAACACTACAATACTGTTGGAAGATAACTGCTTGAGACAGAATCTCTCAACCAGTTGCAGGCGGCGCAATATTAGTGGAGGAATACAATTCTCAACTTCCATTGAATTAATAGGGGTAGAGCACATAGCTCCACTAATTATCCTTAATCCAATGTTTTGTATGACATCAAGTTTTCTCAATGATGTGACATTAGAATTCAAGTAAGCTAAACAGCTATAATCAAAGTGACTTCTCACTATACTTTTGTATAACATGTTTAAAGTTTTGGGGTCAGAACCCCAAAAAGTTCCAGCTAAGCATCTTAAGATATTGATACTTTTCATAGCATTTTGACAAATATAATCTACATGGGTATCAAATTTTAATTTGTTATCTATTATTACACCTAAGAATTTATGTTGATTAACAACAGGGATAATTTCACCATTAAAGGATATATTAACAGATAACTGTGTAAGTGAATCTTTGCTAAAAACCATAACTGAACTTTTCTCAGGACTAATGTCTAGTTTCAAAATATTATTATAGTAATGATGTAATTGATGTAATGCAGTATTCATATTATTAATAGCCATATCTATGTTTTGACTTTCACTGTATAAAAGTAAGTCATCTGCAAACTGCAAAATTTTAATATGTGAAGTTTCAACATAATCAAGAATTTGAGATGTGTACAAGTTATATAGCAAAGGAGACAGGGTTGCTCCTTGCATTGTTCCTTTATTAACTAACCTTGGTCCATGTAGTTTATTATTAAATTTAACATATAGAGTCCTATTGTATAAAAAGTAAAATATCCATTTTAGTATTTTATTTGGAAAGTTCAAGGTATATAAAACATGGATAAGGCTTTCAATGTTGACATTATCAAAGGCACCTTTGACATCTAAAAAGACACATATAACATAGGAGTGACTTAGTTTTGCCTTTTTTAAATCAGATATAAACGATACAAAACTTTCAGAGCAACTTTTTCCCTTTCTAAATCCAAATTGCATGTCTGGTAGCTTACACTGTGTTTCAGCAAAATAATCTAACCGTAACTTCAACATATTTTCGAAAAGTTTGCCTAGACAGGAAGATAGGGAGATTGGTCTGTATGATGATGCATTATTAGCAGATTTATTAGGTTTTAAGACAGGAATAACACACTGAATAACATCACTTTTCCATGATTCTGGTATAGCAGTAATGTCCCAAAGTTTGTTATAAATATGCAATAATATAGTCTGTGCATGTGGATGTAAATTTTTAATTAACTTGTATGGTATGTTGTCCATTCCTGGTGTTGTGTCTTTTCTACTATTTAGTGAAATGTAAAGCTCATTGAGTGTGAAAGGCTTAGTGAGAAAACAGTTACTGTCATTGCATCTATCAGAATTGTCTAAAATTTCCTTTATTTTATCCTTATCTAATTGTGAGGAATCCGATAAATTATTTAAAAAACATGGTACCCATTCATCATTTAAAAACCTGTTATAAGAACTACCTATTCTTTTAAATCTTTTTATGTAACCCCAAATTCTAGCAACAGGTGTCATTCTGTTGAAACTAGTGCATAATTCATGCCATGACTTTTTCCTTTCTTCTTTTAATGTTCTTTTCTTTATGGCATCAATTCTTTTGTAATTTAAAAAATTTGGAATTGTGGGTGAATCTTTATAAGCTTTAAGAGCTTCTTTAGACTTTTGAACAGCATCAGCACATGATTTGTTCCACCAAGGTGCTGGCTTCCTTAATATTCTGATAGTTTGATTTGATTTTAGTTGTGGAACTGTTTCATCTCTAATTTGGTTCAAAATATTAACAAATTTTTGATACAATTCAATAGGTTCTGTAAGATATAGAAAGCTATATCTAGTTGTGAGAAGCAGTTCTCAGATAAGGAGTTAAATTTAGACCAGTCTGCTCTATTATATATATATTTTCCTTCCACAGAACCGACTTCGTAAACTGATGGCTTCACATTAACATAAACAAGAGTTGGATAATGATAACTACCCATCGGATCATCATGGACGCGCCATTCACTGAGGGGAGCTATCGTTGGACTAACCAGGGCTAAATCAATTGCTGAAGGATTCTTGTTTGGATATTGAACAGTTGTCGGGCTACCATCATTCAAAACACACAAATCTAATTCATCTACAAGATTATATAAAGCATTGCCTCTACTGTTGTTTGTATGACAGCCAAACAAAGTATGATGACAATTGAAGTCTCCCATGATGAGACAGGGCTTAGGTGTTTTCATAAGTATTTTTTTCAGTTTGTTACTATCAAACCTAGTGTGAACATTATTGTGAGGACAATATACACATAATATATGTAACATACCTAGTGAGGTCTCTATTGAAATGCAAATGTTTTGGACAGATTCATAAAATGGTGTGTCTACAACATCATATTTCAAATTATGCTTAATTAATATACCAACTCCATTATGTTCATTTTTTGAATTTTTATAAATAATATTGTAAGATGTAAAATTTGGAATTTTATTTCTACTCTTAAGCCAAGTTTCATTCAATAGGCATATATCAACATTTTGTTCAGATAGAAATTTATTAAGTAGACTTTTCTTACTCTGTAAGCTTTGTATGTTAAACTGTGCTATTCTTAAATATATATCCATACTATCAGACTAAATTAGATAATAAAATTTCTTTAATTCGTTTAATTGTGATGGGTTCATTATTCTTGTTGTTACCAAGAGCAACCAGGGATTTAATTAAGGCATTCATTATAATATCATTACTTAGGATTTGCTCAGTGTCAAGCACCTTGCTAATTGGGCTTTTGTCAGTTCCCAGCAAGAGGGTACCTTTAGGTTTATCCAATGCAGGAAATATTTTAGGGTCCGTTAAGTTTGATGGCAAACTCACCATAGTGGCATATGATTGGTTCATGGCCTTGCTTCTTTTTTCTTCCATTTTCTTTTGTTTGATGGGACAATCTCTTGATATTGCCAGGTGGTGGCCGCTGCAATTGATGCATACAATTTCTTCCACATCACATTCTCTGTATGAGTGCTGACCGGCGCACGATGAGCACATCTGTTGTCCTCTGCAAACTTTCGCAGAATGATTAAATTTGAGGCATTTATAACACTGTACCAGCGGTGGAATGTAGGTGTGCACCGGGTATCTGAAGAGCCTGATGTAAGCGTGCCGTGGCAAGGAAGTTGCTGCAAATGTTACAGCCACAGTTCCTAGTGCAGTAAGTTTGTCTTGTTCTTTACGCATAAAGCGCTTAATTGTGATAACTTCCGCGTCGCAGGTGATGTTTTTGTAGATTTCTTCATTGGTCATGGTGACTGGAACATGTCGAATAACTCCAATAATTTCCGTCATATGAGCAGGTATAAACGCTCTCAATTTATTCATGCTGAGGAAACTTTCCATACTCAAAAAGTTATTAGCTGGGGCAGGTTTTTTAAATGTAACGCCCACTTTGTAGGCATTCACTCTATGCACTCCAACGATGCCCTTCACATTGTCCGTAAAGAAGTTGGTCAGGGAAATAGGGTTTTTGTTCCCAACTTTTTCTTGTTTGCTCGATTCAACGTAGACCACACAATCACCGCTATGGTTTTCTGGGAAGAGTCTTTTATAGAGCGGCTTGGTGAAAATTTTATAAGCACTATCACTAGCACTAGAAGTCGGTTTGGTAATTTTACGTTTTTTTGTGCCTTCGACGGGGTCTCCCCCGTCGCTCGCCACACTCATGGTTAATTTAATACAATCAGCAACAGTTCAATGAAATATTTACACCAGAAAATAAATTATTTACATAAAACAATTAAATTTGAAAACTAGAAAAATTTAAAACGCCCGCTTATTTCGACTCCGCCAAAAAGTCCTCTGTGACAGCCTGGCGCCAGTGTTGCCAACAGCGATTTTCCAGGTATAATATCGACGGTTAAAAGGCTAATTGGTCTAAGCGACATTTTTTAAAAGTTACAGGAGAGAGATTTAAAGTTTAGTTTTTCGGAAAAAAAAAATTCATTAAAAAAAACTACTGCGTGGATGTTGATCTAATCAATACAGTATTTCCGTAAATACAATTATTACACCTTCCTAAATAGTTTTCATGAATATATAGGCTTTTTTAATGATATAAATGTCGCTTGACTCAAAATGCATCTTATTATTTTTTAATAGAACAAGGAAAAATGGTCTAACTGCCAGTGATTTATATTCAAGTTAAAAGTAAATTAGTTCAAATGTGGATATGGATATGAAACAGAACAAGGAAAAATAACACAAACTACACGCGTCCCTATGAATTTAACATGTCAAAAGAGTTTAAGTAGGTAGGTAACATGTGAACTTGAACTGGAGTAAAGTAAATTAATACAAACAACAACAAATGTTCAAACAGAATCAAGTAAAGTGAATGCTTGCTATCATTATATTAGACGTAGGCTCTTATACCATTGTTAAGATTGATCATGAATACCTACGTAAAGATGTAATGATTAGAGTTCATTTTAAAATAAAACCAATGTTTGAAATAGAAAAAAAATAATTTATTTGGACCATCCAAATCCTTTAACAAAAATGAATGAAATTAACAAAATTAGGTGAAAAGCTTAAAACAAGATAATTAATTATTAAGATTACAGATTGCAATAATACCACTAGTGCAATATACATTACATCATAATCTGGTTTATGATGGGGCATAGAGTACGGAATAGTGTGAGTTTTAAATTTTTTACATACAAAATCTTCCTCGTCAGAAAGGAAATCCACATAACATTTCTTCAGTTTGCACCTTTTCGATTTTTTATTTTCTTGAACCTGCTTATTATCTGTAATATTTATGTTAATACTTTTATCGTTGTCGATATCGTCTTCTTGTAGAGATTTCCCAATTAAATCCATTTCTTTATCCGCAATTATTTCGGTAAATGTAGGATGAAGTTCACCACTCTCCGATTCTTCTGCATTCTAAAACAAACAATACACTATCTGGTCTCCTACAATATCCTATGGAGTAAGCTTGAGAAAGCTGGAGTTCCTTCTGAGCTCATAAGCACTTTGAAATGATGGTATGGAGGTTAGATCAATCAAGTTCGATGGGCTGGGACTTTGTCGGAACCTTACGGATTGGAGTGTGGCGTGCGGCAGGGGGGGGGGTTGAGCTCACCTACGCTCTTTAACCTTTAATTAGGCGCGCCAATAAACTAACATTGTTAGTCGCACGGGGTCTGCAGTTACCCCAAATTGATAGGTATGAAATAAGAAACATCTTAATTAGTAATCAACTTTAATTGTTTTTATTCTGCTTATTTCTCATTAATCTTTTAGAAAAAGAAAAATAATATCTTAAAAAGATGTTTAGAACAATAAAAAATATGTTTTCCATAAGTACTATAAAAATTGAACAATTACCACTAATTTTCTTTGTGTGATCGCCACTGATAAATTTATTGCAGTTTGCGATCGTTTTCCTGTTGCCGTTTCGTGAACAGATGTAGCACCAGTTGGGCAGGGACGGAACGAAAAAGCCCCTCCGTGCAGTTCTTGCGATCAACTCTGCGGCGCGGGCGACACTGAATCGCGTGGAGAGTAACGAATTAGAAAGCTAGCAAGAAATTCGGGTTGCCAGCATAAATAGCTAAAACAATAACTTAATTTAAAGATCACTTGGGGTCGCGGCGACCCCGCGCGCCTAATTAAAGGTTAATATCTACATAAATGAGTTAGTTGAGACGCTGAGCAGAGAGCGAGCCGGCTGTTACATTGATGGAATTTGTGTAAACAATATTAGTTACGCCGACGATATATGGCTCATCTGAGCGCCTCAGCTTGTGGCCTTAGAATGTTGGTGGCCATCTGTGAAGACTATGTCAGGCTTTATGGATTGGTCTACAACGAACGTAAGAGTGAGGTCATGGTCTTTGATGCCCGTAGTGGAAGTTGTCTAAAAACTATCCCACCACTCCATTTAAATGGTACTCCGCTCACACGGGTATACAAGTTTAAATACCTTGGACACGTCTTGACCGCGGGCATGAAGGACGATGAGGATATTGAGCGAGAGCGAAGGGCGCTGTCAGTTAGGGCGAATATGATAGCTCGCAGATTTTCACGTTGCTCACAGAGTGTCAAAATAACCTTGTTTCGTGCATACTGCACTTCTTTTTACACTTGGAGTCTGTGGGCTGATTATACGCAGAGATCGTACAGCCTCCTTCGCGTTCAATATAATAATGCGTTCAGGGTGTTGATGGCGTTGCCCCGTTACTGTAGTGCGTCAGGGATGTTTGCTGAAGCTCGCGTCGACTGTTTTTATACAACGATGAGAAAACGTTGCGCTTCCCTGGTGCGCCGAGTGCGGGCCAGCCCCAACCGTATCCTCTGCTGTGTGGCAAGCAGACTCGATTGTTTATATGTGAATCGCTGCTGCAAGCTGTCCACTTCCGTGATAGATGGGTGGCAGTGATTCACATATATTCATGGTTTTAGGCTAAGTGTTTAGAATAGGAATACTAACATAGGGTAAGGAATATTGTTATTTACCCAATGAGTTTTGTTACTCGAAATAAATAAATATTCATTCATTCATTGATATATGTTAGTAACTTTCCTTTCACTTTTAGTGAAATACCTATCAAGTAAAATAGTTTTTAAGCAGTCAAGAGAGGTTTCTCGTTCAAATTGAGCGCCCTGATTAGGAAAGTAAGTACATCCACCTTACTTAGAAAACCAAATGATTCGTTATCCTCAAGCGTTCCTTTGTGTTATGTTTATGTCTAGGAACTTAGTAAATTATACCACATCAACACCTTGTTTCGTATTAGATACTTACCTACATTAACGGTTACCGCTAAAATGTCTAAATAACAAACGTATGTTTATGTCTAGAAACTTAGTAAATTATACCACATCAACACCTTGTTTCGTATTAGTTACTTACATTAACGGTTACCGCTAAAATGTCTAAATAACAAAGTAGGTACGTTTGTTGATAACGTGATAAAGTCGTTTATGTCTAGGTACTTAGTAAATTATACCACATCAACTCCTTGTTTCGTATTAGGTACCTACTTCCAAACGGTTACCGCCAAAATGCAATAAGTAGCTAATTATAGTTATTTGACACACTAATAGAATTAAAACTTTCTTTTATTATTATATTCAAACATCATGGTTATAAAATACAATAATTAAACAAAATAGGTAAGTACATGATACTTACCACGAAATTATCGTCCGTTTCGGGTCAACAAAGCTCTGTATTCTACAACCGTCTAGCGGATGACTGATGCGCCCGCGAGGGGAAATTTCACAGTTAAGTACCTTAATTCATAATCGTACGACAATTTTTTGTTTGACGACGTAAGTATAATCTTTATGACTATTTTCTGATGACTTAACAGGTAACATTTTTCAATTTCAATTTAAGTAAAATGGTGTAATTACCGAAGCTATAAAAGTTTGAACGTATCTCAGAAGGATTATGTAACATTATACATCAATACCAATATAAGCAAAAATGGTTCAAACGTCATTACAAAATAAAACTGGGCCAAGTTGAAATGGTTCAACCGACCAGGCCTCTTATTAAAATGGAAGCAAAATGGTTCAAGCGAAGTAGCCTATCTTTATTACGTAATGCAAAAATGTCTC
This sequence comes from Euclidia mi, assembly GCA_944739405.2. Taxonomy (NCBI): domain Eukaryota; kingdom Metazoa; phylum Arthropoda; class Insecta; order Lepidoptera; family Erebidae; genus Euclidia; species Euclidia mi. Next base: position 4,011,769 of record OX123187.2, on the reverse strand, counting down.
AAGCGACAAAACCATGTAGTCGAGCAAAAGGTCAAATGTCTTAACGCGCATTGGTCATTCAAAATAGTTGTAGGAAAAATGAATCAACCGACGTATGAAAAATTCTGGGTCTAGTCTAAGTTACCAACTACAAAATATTGCTCAAATTTTGTGGCGGTTAGACCATAGACGTCCAAAATGAGAGCAAAGTTAGTGTGGGGTTCAAGCGCCAAAAATATGCGCATAAAAATTTGAAACTAATTCAAACGACGCAGAAAAAATCGCTGGTTCCAAATATGTATATAACTCAATATCGCAAAAAATGTCGCTTAGACCAATTAGCCTTATAACCGTCGATATATTAGTCTATGACAGCGATGGCCCTAATGTCGCCATTTCTCAAGCGTGAAGTAGCCTAATGTCGCCGAATTTCAGTTGTAGTTACTTAAAGTAGCCCAAACATCAAAATATCAATATGAATAAATAAAATGTAGTTTTTATCAACTTATTTGAGGTTTATAACGCACACTATTTCTATCGGCTATACATAAACGGTGGGAGGATAATAATGTACAGTCATCCACCCTTGCCTGTACATGTTCTAGTTTTCCTGTGCTTTCCAGTTACATGGCTTGACGCACTTTTTCGCTTGGTCGCGAAATTTGAAGTGGTAGAAACATAACCATTCTGGGTTTCGTTTCGATCGAGCCTGAGAAGTACTGCGCCCACGCGATACTGAACGCCGATTGTTATAGTCATTGTGCCTTGGCCTTGACCTTGATCTATCTAATGGGGATGTCCACTGCGCTTTTATCCCTATAGAGGGCGTATCGTCGCAATGGCTAATGTTAGCTGTCATCTCCATACTTATTATTGTTTACCTGACTGTTTTTTAAGATTTTAAGCTATCATGCCGCTTTGTGCTGTACCAGAATGTAATGTTAGTGGAGTACATTTATTTCCGAAAAATGCAGAGTTAAAAAAACAGTGGGAGAAAGCTATACGGCGAAAAAATTTTGTGGCTACGGAAAATTCCAGGTTATGTCGAAACCACTTTAAGGATAGCGATTATGTTGGAGAATCGAGCCTATACAGGTGAGATTAGAAAGTATTCTTAGCCATTTCAAATGTTTTTTTTTAATGGATTGTGTCCCATAAAATTAATATGTCCTTTTTTTCAGGACGGTTACAGCAACGAAGATACCTCAAAAAAGGAACAATTCCAAGTATTTTTCCTTGGACGAAATCTAAAAGCCCAACAACAGCCAGTAGAGCAAAACGTTACCAGAGAAGAACTAGACGTCAACTAGATTATACACTACATACTGTTGAAGCTACAAATAATTCCAGTGATGTTCCCGATGTAGATAAAGAAATTGTTTTGAGTGATACTCAACCTATTATGGATATTTTAGAAAATAATACTAAGACAACTGCAACACAAACCGATTGGAAACTACATTGTTTCTCTATAGAGTCAATTAAAAATTATCCTCATATGATTCATTATTATACAGGATTGGAAACATATGACAAATTCAGACTTGTTTTGAGCACACTAAGTCCTATGTGTAATGATTTAACATATAGAGAGAACAAAGTAATTAATGTAAGCATTGCAGATCAATTGTTAATTACTTTGGTTAAGTTGAGGTGTAACAAGCCGGATATTGAGTTAGCTTTTATGTTCCAAATATCACAATCAAATGTGTCCAACATTTTTGTGACATGGATTAATTTTATGTCTGATGTTTGGTCTTGTATAGACTTATGGCCATCTAAAAATCTTGTACAATATTATATGCCAGTACAGTTTAAGAAAGATTTTTTAACTACAAGAATAATTATAGATACTACAGAGTTTCCAATTTGCAAACCTAGCAATCCTATAGCCCAACAAGCAACATTTAGTAATTACAAAAACAGAAATACATTAAAAGTCATGGTAGGATCTACCCCAGGTGGTCTTATATCTTATGTTTCAGAAGCATATGGTGGATCTACTAGTGATCGACAAATAATTGAGAGAAGTGATCTTCTACAGAAATGTGAAGATGGGGATTCAATTATGGCAGATCGCGGTTTTAATGTCCAGGATATATTTGCACAAAAAAACATAAAAATTAATATTCCTGCATTTTTAAAAGGAAAAGCGCAGTTACCTGGCCTCCAACTAATGCAGGACCGTAAGCTTGCCAGCAAAAGGGTACATATAGAACGAATTATTGGACTTACAAAGACATTTAAAATATTAAAATCTGAATTAAGTCCTTATTATAGTGCATTAGGATCAAAAATAATGTTTGTTTGTGCAATGCTGTGTAACTTTAGAGAAAAAATTATATCATAATATTGTTATGACTCCACTGCCTCTGATCCCAAGATTATTTATTATCGTAGGGTTAGCACGCACATACATATAGCACAAAGCTTCTTTCAACTCAATATATATATAATTATTTAAGTATGTTTATACACAGCTAACAGAGTTACTAGCTCATCAGCTGTCTCTGATCCCAAGATGATATCTCAGCATTGTCGTAGGGTTAGCACGCACATACATATATATAGCACAAAAGCTTGTTTCAACTTAATATATTATATAAATTTAAGTATGTTTATAGACAGCTAACTCTTATCCCAAGATGATACTTCAACATTGTCATAGGGTTAGCACGCCTATACATATAGCATATAATCACTCACTCAATATAAACACCAAAACACACACGCATAAAATGTTTTTCTTGTTTAAATTGTTTTTCTCACCCATAAAAATATTACCTACTTCTTACCAATCAATGTAGTTACACTTAAGCTCCGGCATGTCTAGTTGGGAGAGACTGGCAATCTGTGATACAGGTTCTCCTAGTTCAGATACCAGTCTCTCACACAAGTTCACCTACTTGATTATGTAACACTCAAGGCCTGATTGTTAACTATTCTGTGTGAGAGAGAAATTAATAAAACATTTTATTATTATTATTTGCCAGGTTACTAGATGTTACTTTGTTTTAGTTAATTTTTATATTTAGTTACCCTTTTTCGCCAATTTCTGGTTTGTATAATGCATGCTGTGAAACTCTGTAATGGGCTTTAGAATCCTATGTCACATTGTTACCATATAATGTACCTTCTTTGTTAACAAGCTGTTGAGTTTCCTATCAATAAATAAATAAAAAAGTAATATAGAGTAATAAAACCATGTCAATTGTTTTATTTTTTTATTAATTCAGCATAGTTTCTATAGTACATTTTTTCTAAAAATGCATTTTTAAAATAATTTATGTAAAAATAGTCCAGCTTTTTCAGCATTTCTTCAATAAAACTATCATCCCTATCTATAAAAATTACTTCTAATGATTTAAATGTATATACTATTAGATTGCAGTATTTTCTTCCTGTTACGTACAGCTGTCCCTGGATCTGATAGTAGTAAATATTATTTCTTTTTAGAGTAATTCTACCATTTTCAATACATAAGTATGGCACTGATCTTGCAGTTACTTCTCTATGCCTTACAGAGTAAGGACACTTAACTTCTATAATAGTTTCAGAGCCCAACAGCCCATCTGGTGATGCACCTAAATATGGTCTCTCCAGTGATATATATAGACCACACTTCTCTACTGATAAACCAGTTTTCTCTTCATACATTTTTATGGCCACACCTTCATTCACAAAGCCATGAGCACAGGCTTTTGATTTGAAAGCCACCTTGTTCAACATTTGTCTTGCATAAGTTGGCATTGTTGTTTCTCGTAGGTGACAAATTGCATAAAAACTGCTGGCTGTTATTCTAACTTGTCTATGTTCATGCCATTTTTTATTTTGATGCTGACCTCTGGTGGCTTTTTCTATTTCAAAAACTTTTTCTTTGCTTGTATCCACTAAATTGTAGGATTTTAAAATTTTCATTGTGGGGCTATCCATATCATATAAATGGTCATTTTCAATAGCTACAGGATTTGCAGGCTCATATAATTGCTTAAAAGGCATTGATGAATGTATAAAATTTATGACTTTGTTTCTGAAGTTGATATTATAAACTTTTTTATCTATTTTATGTAGGGGATATGGTGAAAAGACACTGTTGTTTAAATTTCTTTTAGTTGGCAATTTAGTTGCTTTCAATGGTGTGGCTAAATATTTTTTGGCAGGTTGATGAAAAGTTTGCAGTTTTTGGGTAGACACTTCATTTAAAATTATATACTTTTGCTGTGACATATTCGCTACACCTAACAACACAACACCCACATGTTTGCAATGCGCCTCATTGCCTTTACCAGCAGCACATTCACATTGCGCTTCTAGAGGTTCACCATCTTCAGACAGTTTAACATCTATTTCATATTGCAGTTGTTTCATTTGAGCTTTGCAGAATCCTGTAAAGAACAATTTTATTTTAAATTGAATACCTTGAAATCTAATATCAAAGTTGAGAAGACCACTGTTTATGACAAATCTATACTAATAATTATTATAAAGAGGTTATTTTTTTACTTTTCGAAGATGTTTTTTTTTAAATATTTTATATAATTATTAGGGGCTATGCATGAGCATACATAAAACAAGATTAAGAGAACTGACCTTTTATAAATGTATGGCCATCAGCAGTTGTGCAGTATCTTAATATCATTAGGTACCGATTTTCATATAACCTATTCGACTCAATTATACTCTTCTGAAATCTGAAAAAAAAAAATAATTTAATACAATGACCTCATTAACATTATTTCTGTACGGAATGTCCATTTGTGATAGAAAAAATATTGCAATAAATATGATCTCTTACAAGTTAAACTTGACTCCATGACAACATGGTACTTAAAGAAATACAGTTTTTAACAAATACTTGCCTGTCAAAATAAGCTTGAATATGCTGCTTTGTAATAGCTGGCAAAACAGCGGTAGAATTGACATCCCGGTAAGAATCTGCACTGGGAATATCCATTTGTGTAGAAGATTGGGACTCAGCTTCAATATGACCAAAATTGGAGTTTCGGTCATAAGATTCCAATCTAGAATTATTAATGATCTGTTAAAACATCTAAACTGAACTTGTTACAGGAGCAGCTGCAAGATGATAGTGATACAAGAGACTCACTCGTAAGATCTATAGGAGAACTTTATTTTACATCATTAGTAACTACTGTACATTTACATTTTTTTTAGGCGGTTACCAGCCATATAGCTAAGTTATTAAAATGATAGCTTGTTGATTTTTCCATAAAGAATTAAATAACACAATATCTTTCAACAATTTATGCAAATCTAAGGATTACCTTTCGATGAGGTTAGCTTTCTTTCCAGTTAAAATTGCACCTCTTTTCCTTAATTCTGCTTTGAGCTGTACCATATTCCAGGTTGAATACATCGTAAAGCAAGTCCAGAACACAATAAACGGCAAAAATCTCGAAAGCAACACAAAAAATAGACCACTTGAAATCTGACAAGTACGAATCTGTATTGTTATTGAGTCATTGCGCCTGTGGCGCCCTCTGCGATTAGTTTTGCGTGGATATCCCCATTCATCCAACTTTGTGGTTATCTTGGCTATCTCTGCCATAATGCTGTTTATATCCGGAGTTGAGACCTGCGCAATTTCAGTAACGCAAGGCCGAGTCGTCTCTGTAATTTTGTCAGCGCATCATGCCAAATTCTCTAAGTCATAGCAATAGTATATACATGTATAAAAAAGCAACTAATAGAATAACGTTAAAATGTAGAGAACTCAGACAAATAGATATGGAAGAACAGTGTAAGAAATTTGGCGTTACGAATGCTTATAGACCGCAGACTAGACTTAGGACTTAACACTTACTTAGCATTCATAGATTTAGAAAAAGCCTTTAAACAGTGGGATAGCAGCTAGGGCTGCTATCCCACTGTTTAAAGGCTTTTTCTTGCCCAGCTTAGACACAACCATGTTGAACTTGGTTTCGTCTCCCATTTTCTGCGGCGCAAGTATGGCCTCGGTGCGGACGAACCATACCCGTGGCTGGTCTGTCCAAAAATCCGGTATCTTGGATTGTAGCGAGATTGCTAGCAAATCTGGTTTCTCTTCCATCCCATCCGGTTTTTGTTCTACTGGCGTCATGGCTGACGGTGCTGCAACTTGCGGTACCTACTGGGTTTGACATCGCGAATTAATCACTTTTCTTTTTCAGAAATGTTCACTTTTGTCGGGTCACCACTGTACGGAAGAGCTTGGTGGGTATTTATATGTATGAGTATGTTTATGTAAGGTGAGTATTCCTGTGTGTATAGATCTTCAGCACCAACTCCGTATCAAATAAAACATACTTTACGAAACACACAAATGTCTTTTATTTCGCACAACTTGGCGTGACAGAGTTACAGAGGCGACTGCCCGTGTCGGGGGGGAACGCGGGTCAGTCGTACCTAATTTGCTTACGTTAACAATATGTATAATGTCGCTACAGGCCCTTAGCATTTAATCACTCCCTTGTACAGTGGGGTTAGTAGTGTAGGGCTGCTATCCCGCTGTTTAAAGGCTTTTTCTAAATCTATGAATGCTACGTAAGTGTTAAGTCCTAAGTCTAGTCTGCGGTCTATAAGCATTCGTAACGCCAAATTTCTTACACTGTTCTTCCATATCTATTTGTCTGAGTTCTCTACATTTTAACGTTATTCTATTAGTTGGTTTTTTATACATGTATATACTATTGCTATCGTTTTTATTCCTATAAGTTCTTCTCTCTAACATTATATCTATTATATCTTGGCTAAGCCATGGTTTTCTAGGAACTATTTTCTCTTTTCCTAAATATTTATCTGCGTTAGTTTTTATTGAGTCCTTTAAATTATTCCATCTTAAGTCTACATTTTCTATATTAGACTTAAAGTCTTCACTATTCTTAAAATCAACGGAAACTGTAGAGACAAATATTAAGACATTAATGAGCTGTGTAACTGAAACTCCAAACAAAAGAAAAGTAATGGTGACTAGTTCAGAAAAAATGCTTAAAAACGAAATCTAGTAGCGTAGATGAATTTCGCGAGAAGAAAACACTTGGATTTTGTCGAGAACACGACTGCTCCTGGTGTCACCCTACTTATACCATTATTACTACTGTTTAAGCTCTTACATAATCCTGACTGAGAGGTTGCATCCGTGCTTTGTTAAGCTTACAGCTGATTTTCAACTATGTTTAGCTAACTTATATCAACAAAGTGATAAAAAGCTTTTAATAGAGGTACTCTATGCGGTACATTGCCATGTCAAAGTGCCAACATTATTTAGAAAATAAAACTTATATGGCCGAAATGGTAGCTTTTAGTGGTAAGACAATATCGCTGTTATAATACACCTTCATGGAGTTGTAGTCTCAAGTAACACGGTGCATCATGGTGCGTCATGGTGCGTCACGGCGCGTCATGGCGTGTCATGGCGCGTGACGGGGCGTCACATACAGACATACTTGTCGCGGTGACGACACAAAACGTTATGTTCTCTTACGATCACAGAAGAATAAATAAAGCATGGAATGAACGATATTTTTATGAACAAATTGAATATAGCTACACTCTTCACTCATATGACAAATTAGAGTTGCCAGAAGAAGATGGCACTATGGTTGTCAGTTTGGGCTAAAGACCATTTGAACACAAATTTCGTAACTTTTTAATTTTTTTGTGATTGAGCAAATCCGCTATCGATATCGATTAAAGTTTCAATATAGGTTCAAAATCAAACGGACTTGTAAAGTATATTATTTATATGTTATACATTTTAAATTCCGTAACTTTATGTCCACAGCACTCAGAACGCTAGTTGATGGACAGTCTTTAAATAATTATTACACAAACTTGCATTTTTAAACAGAACTTATATATTTTTGTTTCAAATGGGTACTCAGTAGCACATAATCTTTCGAGGCGTTATTTTGTAATTTTCATGGTATTTTTCTTTACGCATCAACAGCCTTTTCAAGTCCACTGCTGGTCTTTAACCTTCCGTGGTGGAGGTATGGCCTAGTATAATACCACACTAGCCAGACGTATTCGTATAGGGTTTTATTTCGAGATTTCCTTCTCTTGTTTCTCTTAGTCGCCTCATACGACACCCTCGGCATAAATATTTATTTATACTTATTTATAGTTAGTTTTTCAGCTGTAATGAAAGCTGTAAGTGGGATTAATAAATATTAAATAAATAAATCATCACCCCCTACTCTCTCTCTCTCTAATCTCAATAAAATATTTTTATTAGAGAAAGCAAATAATTAAGATAAAAGCAAAACTCATAGCTTAAGCATTATGATAACTGAGAATGGCATATCCAAATTAATTCTTTACAAGGATAGGAGATAGTCGACATGGATTTTATCAAGCAAAAAACATAAAAAATTACTTAAAATAGATAAATCAGACAAAATCTTGAATAGTGCCCAAAGGTTTGTTATTAACAATAATCACTTTATTGAAATTTTCTCATTACATAGTGTATGTAATACAAATCTATGTGTAAAAAATGTATGTGCGGGATCGGACACTTTTCGATTATACATGTGACACACAGAATATTTAGAGATAAAAAAATTGTGGCTAGACTAGCCCTTCGATTTTATCTTGGGATCGGCACATTATTAGTCCACTAGTCGAACAAGAACAACCAAGTTTTGGTCTCTGGGTAGATGACATTTAACAAAATTTCTTTCAAATGAAGATTCCCTTATTTTGATGCATATCCACTCAGTAGTCGTGACTGCAGACAGAGCAGACAATTCTTATCAAACCTTCAAATTACTGTCCTTTAAATTTTACTCTCTTTGTAAAGAAAGATCAGATTTTTTCTATAGGTGCATTAATTTTTTTTGTAATATGATGGATTCTAACAAGCTTCGGAATTCATTACTGTTGTTGATAGTTTAAATAATAGCAAGTAATTATTTAAGCACTCACACTGATATGTTTAGAAGGGAGGAGCCATCTGTCATTACTATAAAAACATTCCGCAGTAAAATGCTTGGAACAAATTCTATGGTGCTTTCTAGGCACCCAATTTTCTCCACGACATTCTGCAGCAATCCACTTATTTTATAAATCTTTATCACGTGCACATATAATCTAAAAAATAACGAGGTAAAAATATACGGTGGATAGACATATCGATAAGATTTTTTACAACACTTGAAAAGTCGATAAAAATATTATACGACTAAATTCAAAATCATGATAGAACTGTTATAAAAGAAAAAATCACTAAGGTTATATAATTTGATGGCATAATATTGTCTAAATTGTATCTTACACGTCAGTTGACTGTGTTCAATTTGGGAGTACTAGGACGGTCTCTATGTATATTATCCAATCTTTGCTTACGATGTTTGATTGATGTTCTGCATTTGAGTTTGTGACTTTAATGCCACAAGCTCGTGCTGACTGCATTATTTAAAAAGGAAAATAAGTTTCAATCCGGCTGTTCAGATACTCTCACGACGTGTTGACTTTAGGACGCTCACACACTGAATGCGCCGTTCATCCGAGATGGTTGCCGGCTCGACTCAGTGAAACGTATCAAACTACCGACGTCAAAATTCTGGCTGTTAGCGATAAGCAGCACTTTTTCTACTCACTTTATTTCAGTACTTTTCATTAGCTACGACACATCTATATACAGTTGATCTGTGTGAGTAGCTTGAGTGGTAACAGTGTTGGGTATAAAGCCGTCGGATTATGAATTAAATAAAGCAACAGAGAAGTGCGAAAGTTCTCGACGTGCAGTAATGTGCTCTACCTATATCAGAAAAAGCCGCAAACTTTTAACAAACTGATGAAGTTCCCGCCAGTTAACAACAACATAGAAACAAGTCCAATCACGCGTTATTAGCGAAACAACTCCATCAAATTTAATGATTGATATAAAAGAGAACACTCACCCGTTTATTCCGATGATACTCACATTGTTTTTAAAGATAATTATTAGCGTATCGTTTTTGTAGCGGATACTACAACACGGCGGTACGTTAAAGTCAAGATCTGCTAACGATCCATCAAACTGCGCACATTTAACAACTTCCGTTTAAATATTATTGTCAATAAATAAAATGATGTGGCACTTATCACAGTCATTAATAAATAATTTTCAGAATTGCCCTGCGTCCTCTACTTTGCAGAAAGTCTTAGTCGCGCTCCCGTACTTCTGTCTTAGTGTATAATAAATAATATCACTTTCAGGCTGTGCTCACGTTTAAATGTTATTAAGTCGAGCCAATTCATATTCAAATTATTTATTCACTAAGGTTATAAGAAAACGCATATCAAATTGATATTTATAGATGAAATTAGCTTTTAACTTATAAATGAATAGGTTGGAGAAAGTTACCTTCTCTAATATTTTAAAGGATTAAATTTGTCTTTTCTTGAAACGATTTCATGATTTCGGTATCACGGCCAACTGGTGGCATCTTACTTACGACAGCTGTATACACTATGTAGACACACAAACAATTCACTCATGTATGAATCATACTCAACAGGAAATGTGAAGAATTCACCTTATGCGTCTAGCATTACGCACTACTCAATAGTATCAATTACCTAGTTTATTAGACAGTTGTTACTCTTGCTGTTACTATGCATACTCACAGAATTATTCTTTAGTGTAAGAGTTAAGTTGTATTACTATTACACTAGATTACGAATGCCTTACAGTTTAAGCATTAAATGTAACATAATTTTGTTCTGTATTCAATCTATTATCGTCTGCTAGCAAGAACAAAAGCAAATGTAAGCCTCGAGATCGACAAAACACTTTTATAAAACAAATTTGAAATTTAAATCGACATTGACCTAATAAAATAAGCTTTGAAGTATTTACTCGGAAGAGCGCTCGCTTTGTAAATAGTTTTAGCGCTCCAACATTAGCACTTAAATCTAAGAGCAATTTGAGGTAGCGGGCGCCCGTGCTCTTACCCTGTATGAAGGATTGTACTAAGTATTGAAACATTTCAACCACGTACATTGTGAAGCTTGTAAGTTATGTTAGAAAGGTATTCCATCTACATGGCTTAATATATTATAATAAAGAATCAGATTTGTTTATGGAGACACTGTCTGTCGCTGGTCTCTTTTTGTCTATGAGCCTTCCCTTCCTCCCTTTTTGGTCATGGCTTCATCTCTGTGTACACGTCTCAGTTTGCCCAGTGTTAAGTTATTGTTAAATCCAATTTTACCCAAGCTATCAATAGTTCTTAAACAAAAAGGTTGTTAATCTTGAAGATTAAAAGACTTTTTGCTCCTGGTGAGAAATATATTTTATTTAACATCTCCCCATTGTCTGCTGCTAGACACCACTGCTGTATCCTCGGCCTCTGACAATTTAATAGGTTATGGGCCCAGAGTATTCGCAGAGCTAGTACCTAAAGAATCGTTTGTCAGCGCGAGAAACAAAAATAAAATTTATACGGTAATTCACAAATTCGACTATGGAAGCGACTCGGAATGAAAATGGCGCCGGGAGCAATGACCTTATGAATGTCGGCGCAAGCGGTTCTTTTTACAACATTGAAAATTTGCTTGGTGTTATAAATTACACAAATTGGAAGTTTATAATGCGGATGGCATTAACACTGGAAACTTTATGGGGCTGTGTGGAAGGTACGGACATGGATCCGATGCGAAATCAACGTGCACTCGCTCGTATTTGCATGTGCATTCATTCATCATTGTATCAATATGTACGAGAAGCAAAGACTGCAAAAGATGCCTGGAGAATGTTATCAAGCATATTCGAAGATAAGGGATTGTACAGGCGTGTCCTTTTGTCTCGTCAATTGCATCAAACTGAATTTAAGAGCTTTGCTTCAATGAGCGAGTACATTAATCAAGTAATGACGTTGGTCCAGCAATTATCAGATATTGGCAAGTCGATAGAGGATGCCGAAGTTGCGGATATATTACTAAGCGGACTGCCAACGGAATACGATGTCCTTGTATCTAATCTGGAGACTGCGTGTATTAGCGGCAATCTGACAACTGAGCTCGTTCGCACGCGACTGTTACAGGAAGAATTTAGGAAAGTGAACAGTGATAATAATAATACGGCTTATATTGCTAAAAGTAAAAATAAAATAGTGTGTCATTATTGCAAAAAGGCAGGCCACATTAAAGCGAAGTGTTATAAATTTAAACGTGATAATATAGGTGAACGTTCTGACAAAACGTTTGTAACCTCAGAAGTCGCTTTAATTAGCTCAACGGACTGGATTGTAGACAGTGGCTGCACATCATATATGACGAACAATAAAATGCATTTAATGGACTTTAAGCCTAGTAAAACGAGTGTATGTATAGCAAATAATGACAAATTGTCAAGCGTCGGCTCAGGTAAAATTCACATTTTATTTAACAATAATAAAAGTGCAGTTGTCGATACTATGTTGGTACCAGATTTATCCACAAATCTATTATCTGTTAGTAAACTTGTTAAAGAAGGCTTTACTGTGGTGTTCGACAAGGGTGGTTGTCACTTGTATAGGACATGTCAAATTAATGGGGATAGCTTTGGGTATGCTAGAAATATCAACGGTATCTACAAATTAGATTGTATTGTCAATAGGGTTTTGCACGTGGAGCATTCTTCACCTTCTCTAACTGAAGTGCAGGAAGAGAGAGTGCGATGGTAGCAGCTGTACCAGCTTGTATCTGGCACAAAAGGCTTGGTCACCTGGGTTATGCTGGTATGTGTGCTCTTCGGAAAGCGAATCATTTTAAGTTTCAGGACAGTGAAGATCAACTGAAAAATTGTGTGGTATGTTTTGAGGGGAAGCAGGTAACTAAACCATTTCCTTCAAGCACAACGCGTGCCACTCAACCGCTGGAACTGGTTCATTCTGATGTGGCTGGACCGATGAGCAGCTGCAGTTGGGGCGGTGCTCGATACCTTTTGACATTTACTGATGACTATAGTAGGAAAAGTTGGGGATACCTTGTTCGGAATAAATCTGAGGTATTGTCAGTTTTTATTCAATTTAAGACTCTAGTAGAGAAACAATCCGGCTACCCTTTGAAGTGTCTTAGGACAGATGGAGGCGGTGAGTACTGTAATGGCAAATTTGAGGCATTCTTGCGTCATGAGGGAATTGTTCATCAGACAACAGTTCCGTACTCCCCCTCACAGAATGGAGTCGCCGAGAGGCTTAATAGGACTCTGATGGAGAAGGCGCGTTGCATGTTGCAGGAGTCTGGTCTCTGCCAGCGCTATTGGGGAGAGGCGGTAATGTCCGCAGTATATTTGAAAAATAGGTCCCCTTCTGTTGCTGTGGCAGGATTGAAGACACCTGAAGAGGTTTGGACCCGTTCAAGGGTTGAACTAGGTCACCTGCGTGTATTCGGTTGTATTGCCTATTCATTAATACCAGAGCAGAAAAGGACTAAACTTGATGCTAAATCTAAACGATGCATCTTTGTAGGTTACAGTGACACTACCAAAGGATATAGGCTTGTCGACCCTTTAGTGCCTCATAAGGTGTTTTTGGCAAGGAACGTGGTATTTTTAGAGACTGAATTTTTAAAGCCTGATGGAAATAAGCCAAATAGCTATAATTTTTATGAATATGACTGTAGTACTTATTCTTATAACCAGTCTTCTAATAATGTAAATGATAATTTTAATGAAAATGACATTAATAATGATAATATATTATTAAATGAGAATAGTAATAATGACAGTCTTTCTGACCAAGATTTAACTATGGTTTCAGCTCCTAAGTCGGAGTACACAACTGGTGATGAAGTGCTAAGTCCAGAGTTACCGGACACCATTGATTGTGTAAGTGACACATCATTGCAGTCTGAGGGGTGGACACCTGCAGGGGAAGAAGCCGTGACTAGTCGTGAAGGTTCAGTGACCGTCACTAGGCGACCCGCTAGGAATACCCGTGGTAAACAGCCAGACAGGTATAAAGACTATGATATGTCATTGTTAGTTCAGGGTGATTCTGACCCTGTGAGCTATGCGGAAGCTATTTCTTCATCTGATAGTGAAGAATGGCAGGCAGCTATGCAAAAAGAGTATAATGATCTTATTAAAAATAATGTATGGAAGCTTGTAGACCGGCCTAACCACCAAAATATAGTTAAGTGTAAATGGGTCTACAAAACTAAACAGAACTGTATGGGTAAGGACAAATTTAGGGCACGTTTAGTAGCACGCGGTTTTTCACAACAGTATGGTGTAGATTATAATGACACTTTCTCACCTGTCGTCCGCCACAGTTCTATGAGAATTTTATTTGCATTAGCTAATGACCTAAAAATGAACATAGATCACCTAGATGTAGAAACTGCCTTTTAAAATAGTGACTTAGATGAGCATATTTTCATGGAACAACCGGAAGGTTTTGATACCGATAATGATAAGGTATGCCTGTTGTTAAAAAGCATATATGGTTTAAAACAAGCAAGTAGAATGTGGAACTTGAAAGTGCATCAATTGTTAACCAGTAATGGCTTCACACAAAATAAAAGTGAACCATGTGTGTATATTAAGAAACATAATAAATGTATAACTATAATTGCACTATATGTTGATGACTTTTAAATATTCAGTAACAGTGACATAACTAAAAATGAACTTTGTAACTTGCTTGAGCGTGAATTTAATGTTAAAAACTTAGGGACATTAAAAACATGTCTAGGTATGAATGTAACATATGATAAGGACAATGGCATACTTACTTTGGATCAATCTGACTATATTAAAAGATTAGTCTTGGGCGTAATAGTTCGCGACTGAGATCGAACGATCTAGTTCGCCGCTCCTAAACGAACTAGTTCGCTCTTTTAGTTCGTTAGTTCGTGATTCGTTCCCAAATCCCAGCTCTTCGCAGCAGGAGCAGTTTTAAAACAAACGAACGATCTGCCTTAAATTGAACTATTTTAAGAAGTTCGTTCGCTCTGTCTTATATTAATTATTTAAACCCGTTCGTTCGCTCGTTTTTAAAATCTGCTGCTGCTGCGATGTGATGATTGAACATTGCACAATTACTAATAAAATTTTGGAGACAAAAATAATTATGTATAACGAGACCTTTACTCGTTCTGTCACGACTCACGAACGACTGAACTATGGAGCGGGCTATTTGGAGAACTAGTTCGCGTAGTTCATCTGTGGGAGTCACTCTTTCGAACTAGTTCGTTCGCGAACTACACAAGACTATAAAAGATTATTATTAAGGTTTGGAATGCAAGATTGTAAAGCAGTATCTACTCCTATGGTATTAGGGAATAAATTATGTAAACCTCAAGGTAAATGTCTAGATGAAAATGTACATAGGTATAGAGAGTTACTGGGTTGCTTGATGTATCTATGTGTGTGTACAAGGCCTGATATGAGTTTTGCTTGTAGTCAACTAAGTCAGTTTACTCATGGCTTTGATGAGTCTCATTGGCTTGCAGCTAAACGAACATTGCGATACTTAGCAGGTACGATAAATTATAGACTATGTTTTTATAGGAACTGTAATTTAACCTTAACTGCTTATGCAGATGCTGATTGGGCCAACGATATAGTTGATAGAAAGTCTTAGACTGGCTATGTGATTAAGTTAGGCATAAATACCATTAATTGGGAGTCTCGTAAACAAAAATGTACAGCACTATCCAGCACTGAAAGTGAGTACATAGGTATCACAGAAGCACTAAAAGACCTATGTTTTATTAAAAAAAAATTGTCTGAGATTTTGGATAAGCAATTAGAAATTGTCTTGTATAATGATAACCAAAGTGCTCACAAATTATTGGAATCTAAAGAATACTGCCACAAAAGAACCAAACATATAGATTTAAGATATCATTTTGTGAAGGATTCAGAATGGCTTTGCCAAAGTAAAGTACTTATCGAGTGATCAAATGATAGCAGATGTGCTCACCAAACCGTTAAGCTCTGTAAAACATGTGACATGTATAACACAAATGAATGTAAAATGTGACTAAAGAGACTAAGCAGATATAAATGTATTATATAATTATGTAATAATTGATTTATTTTAATGGTGACCTGAAAATGCATGTAATTATCTGTGTGAAAGATTGTTTGTATAATGTTGTTTCTTTGTTTTTGGCAAACTTATTATTATTGTGTATTGTAAGTTTTTTTTTGTGTGTGCATGTCATGGATTGATGTTGGTATGACCATGTAGAATAGAATAAGGGGAAGTGTTAGAAAGGTATTCCATCTACATGGCTTAATATATTATAATAAAGAATCAGATTTGTTTATGGAGACACTGTCTGTCGCTGGTCTCTTTTTGTCTATGAACCTTCCCTTCCTCCCTTTTTGGTCATGGCTTCATCTCTGTGTACACGTCTCAGTTTGCCCAGTGTGAAGTTATTGTTAAATCCAATTTTACCCAAGCTATCAATAGTTCTTAAACAAAAAGGTTGTTAATCTTGAAGATTAAAAGACTTTTTGCTCCTAGTGAGAAATATATTTTATTTAACATCTCCCCATTGTCCGCTGCTAGACACCACTGCTGTATCCTCGGCCTCTGACAATTTAATAAGTTACACGTGTACATGTTTGTATACTTTGGAGCCAAGTCGCAGTGAAGGTGAACTCAACAAGCAATCGCGGTTAGTAAACTTTCCACACAAAAGTGTTTTGTGTGTCGCAGGGGAATTCTCTGGGACCGCATCACTTTCGCCAGCTTTTTATAATGTAACTTGACACCGCTGTACAATTTAGTCATAAAACTACAAAGAAAATGTAATATTCTACGGATATCTATAAATATACGTATCAATAAATATATGGCAACACAAAAGTCAGGCTCGTCGCATAAACAACTGTTTTATCCGATATATCAAAGTGGCAACCAATATATCCACAGCTTGTTAATATTGTCCTCGGGAGTATATCGTCGCCGCGTCATGTCTCAGTAAAGCCAACGACACAGGCGGCGCGCCCTAAGTACTTCAAAGTGTAACACAAGTAAAACGCTTTCCGTCATATTTGAGACATATAGGATTTCACGTGTTGGCGGAGATACTTATAGTTTTACTTTATTGTATTGATTCGGTAGTGACTTGTGGATACGACTCGCGGTTTGTCAACTGGCCTAGTTATCTGCGACCCTTTGGATGTGGTATAACAACTTTTGATGTAATGTTACTAATTCGAAGAACGTTTAAGAAAATAATCAATTTGTATAATATTATTGTTATTTATTGAATATTTATTTGCGATAACAACATTTACGCTATTGATCAAATGGTATAATGTTCATTTGATGTAATTTTCAGGTGGTATAACATTTATTTTACTGAATATTCAAGTGGTGTAATGTAATGCAGAAAAGAAACCATTGTAAATATTTTCAGTATTTTATTTTGAAAAAAAAAACCACTTAGACTAATCGTGAATTAAATGCGATCGCTTGAAGTAAATCTAATTCTGTGTAAGTTTCAAAATTACGTAATATGGTCTCAATGTGGACATCCTTTTAAATTGACATTCAATAATATTTTCTGACATTTTAAATATATGACATTTTATTGTTTAAATTTTTATTATTTTTACATATTGTTTGCAACATGTATTTTACTATGTATTAGCATGTAAAGTTGTGAGTACGATGTGGGCATTATTAAACATATAAACAAATAGTTGTGGCAACCTGTCTGATGGCTTAGGCTGACATGCTTATGCATACACCTTCTGATGGCGTGGAGGCATAGTGATACAGATCGTGCTGGCTCCCTCAATCAAGGTTGAGCCGTTACGATTGCTGTTGAATGCGGGCCAGCAGTGGGCCGAGTCAGTCAAAAGTGTCAGATGATTTCCTGTATTGTAGGTACTTGCATACTAAACCCTTTTTTTGTCTGGACTTTAAAAGATGAAGAAAAGACTAAAGAAATTGAAGTGACAAAAAAAAATCAATGACTCTGAGTTTGTTTCGGCCTTGCTTCTCAAGAAGTCATTTAGCTAGGAAAAGCCGGCATCATCTAGAATAGGGTTTTGACATGTATAAGTGTTGTAAACAACCAAAATGCAGAAATAAATATGTCTTCATGTCTTTATGTCTTCTTAGTACACATCTTTTTCTGTTTTGAACTAGGTTCTCCATAATAAAGATTGACAATAATATTTAAGAAGTAATTAAATGGTTAAGCAATTATAAAATTTGGTAAGCCACAAAAAACAGCATTAAAATAATAGCTTATTATTTTGCGAGTGACTAATAACTTAAAAGATGACTAAATGTTTGCAACTAATAAAATAAGTTGCTAGCGATTAAATATTTTCGCGACTATTATATCATTATTACCTACTCTAGTGAAACATTAGTTTAAATAAAATTAGTGCATTTGAATATACGGTCAAATGACATTATTTCAAAGAAATAAATATGCTAAATAAAAATTTACCAATGAATTATTCGGTCAAATGAATAATTATACGAAATGACTTTATTGTAACTAAAATTAGCCGGAGCGATTTTCGACAAAACGTTGTTATACCAAACAAGGGTGAACCTTTGGATGCTCGCACACTTTTTGCGATTTATTCCTAAACATTTATTCAAAACAAGCTACTATCTCTCTGTAGTTTGGCTTCAGAAAATTAATACGCTCACAAGAGTAGCGCCAGTGTAGATTCGAATTATCAACCGACAGTGGCGTAGCTAGCCCTATTTTTGGATGGGTGGCACCCCAAAAAGGGTGGCACCCGGGGCGGACCGCCCCCACCGCCCCCCCCTTCCTACGCCACTGTCAACCGAGTTTTTAGAATGCAAATCAAGAAACGCACAGCGGATTCAGATTCGAAGTTTAGAATGAAGTCTTACAGAATCACACAGCAGATGCGAATGAAAATAGGTGTTTTCACGAGGAAATTGCTATCTAACCTTCAGAGGTTGTGTCAGCAACGTAAGGATGTAATGCTGTTTCTAAGCCTAAGCTGTTCGTACAATATCAAAAATATTCGGTATAAACTTGCAATTTTAAAGGTGTAAACCGTACGCAAAAGTAATCTTTTTTTTTTTACTTCTCTTGTATTGAATATCTTCGTACAGAAAACTAAACAAATAAATAATGAAAAATGGACACAGTGACCACCCACTAACAAAACATGTATTGTTAGACCGCGTGATGAAATCTATTATCTTTCGTGAAAATAACGACACTGGTAGTTGCGAGATAGGAAGACAACGTGTAACTAATTACTGTTTCAGAATTTAAAAATAAAGATAAATTGAAAATACTGTGATAAATAAAAGAGCGTGCGTTGAGATCAAACGTATATTTTCAACTGGTTTGTACGATTGCGCGCTTAGCGGCTAAACCTTAACGGTTAAACCTACCCACTAATACATATTATAATATGTAACACCTTCACCCTTAATATACACCTTCACACTTATAACTAATACATAAACAACTTATTTCTAAACATAATTACTACTTATAACAATCATCTATACCGTATCGTCTCACTGGTTTACGGACACGGTGAATATCACTCGATTCGTTTGGCACATTATTGTTCGAGCCAAGATCATTTATTTTAGGCACACTGGGCATGCTAGACGTTGGTGGAGTTGCTGTTAATACCGCGTCAGTGCCATCAGCTGGTGCTGATGTGCCACCGGCTGCCATCGCGCCACCCGCACCGCCCGGTGCGACGCCGACGCTGGTCTGGCTATCGTCATTTGTGGGGAACATTAGCGAAGGACGGAATCGTTTTACAGGTCTTTCATTTACCCTGTGAATATCACAATGATTACGTGTTAAGTTTACTATATTAGTTACATCTTTCGACACTCTCAGCTTTAGTTGGTCGACATGTCTGTGTTCCTCGGTTCCTTTGATAGATCTGACTTTGTAATTCGTATTGCCTGTCTTATCGATGATTGTCCCTGCCGTCCACTTATCTATACCACGATACTCTCTAAACCAGACCTTGTCACCCACCGCGAATTGTCTAATTACCCCTTCGGCGGATGATTTTATTATTTTACTTTCTTTCTGGTCCGGTTTTAAACAATCTAGACGCATGCGCAAATTGCGTCCTATACCCTTTTTTGCTGGACTTTCACCGGTTGTGTAGTGTGGTGTATTTCTATAAGCTAGTAGGAATCTACATAAGGAAGCGTGTATGTCTGTTTTAGACCTAATTGCCTTTTTAATGTTGCGTTTGCATATTTTTACGGCGTTTTCTGCCGCCCCATTCGACGCTGGGTGATATGTGGCTGAAAAAATATGTTCGATTCCATTGGTATTTAGAAATAGTTTGAACTCAGTACTAAAAAATGGAGGACCATTATCACTAACTACCTGTTTCGGCAAACCGAATCTGGCCCACATTTCTCGCAAAACCTTTATTACAGCTGTCGCTCTAGTGCTATTCATTTTTATTGCCTCTATCCACTTCGAATGAACATCAACTACAATAAGGTACGTTTGCCCCTCTATTGGTCCTAAAAAGTCTATGTGTATCCTGGTCCATGGATGATCTGGCCACGACCAGAGGCGTGGTGCGTGCGCCGGAGGCGCTTCGGATACCGCAGCGCACACTGTGCAGGCACGGCACGCGGCTTCTACCGCTTCGTCTATACCCGGCCACCACACATAGCTCCGAGTTTTGTTTTCACTACACCCATATGACCCTCATGAAGTTCTGTAAGCACTTTAGCCCTGCAAGAGTTTGGAATTACGACCCTATGTCCCGACATTACACAACCTAATTCTGTATACAATTCATTTTTCCTATTGACGTATGGTTTTAATTCCTTCATTTCAACATTGCCCGGCCAACCATCATTAATGTATCTAACTAGGGGAGAAGGAGGTAAGACGGGGCAGCGGGTAAGTCGGGGTACCCAGCTAAATTCACAGTTCAAACTGACCTATCACGCTCGTTCATTGATTGTTCGATGCGCCACAATGGTACTTGTCAGTCACCCGGTGGTTAATGGTTCGCAAGTGCACACGTGTCGAAAAAATTCAAAAATAGTGTTTTACTGCAAGTTGTTTCTCATATTTTCCTCTAGTTTGACACGTGATTGCCGTTTGTTAAATAACGCTAACTGGTGAGGTGTTTCTGTAATTGACGCTTAAACTAACCTATAATAAGGTAAGCATTTTGTTTCCTTAAGATTGTTAACTGTTTTTTTGTTTTGTTTTTATTGCTAGAAAATGGCTCTGCAGGCAAGATGGGGTAACTGGTAGTCCTTATTGCCTCCCAATGAGGAAAAATTTGCTTTTGCTTGATTTTCGTAAAAACACTTTTGTTTTTGTGTGCTTATTACAGTTTTCTTTTTAGAATGGTTCGTGACAACAAACGCACCACTAACAGGGACACGCCATGTATGTTTTGTCAGGAAGTATATTCCGTTTTCATTGAAGGGTATATCATGCTCACTATGTAGAAAATGGTCTCATAATAGCTGCGCGGGAATAGATGATGATGATGATGACGAAGTCATCCATATCTGCGAGTTCTGCCGGCCCAAATAATCATCTTTATCTGTAATCATTCTCATCACCCCAGCTTACCTCAGGGGGGTGCCCCATCTTACCACCACCATGGGGCAAGACGGGGCAAAATACCTTTTGTTTATTTTAATTTTTTTCTCTTAAATGTGTAACTAAATGTGCCTAATGACGCCAAAGATTAGAAGAGTAATAATTAGTTGTTAGTAAAAAAAAATATAATTGTTTAACTATGTAATTTTTTATATTATTGACCTTTAAAGCTTAAGTACCCCATCTTGCCACCCTCTCCCCTACTCTGCTCAAAACGGTATCTGAAGCCGTTTCTTTTTTTAATTTACAGGAATCTAGGAGTGACGCTTCTGAGGCAAAATGTAATTATGTTTGTTCTGGGGTATCTAATTCTTCCTTACAAGCACCTTCCTTATGCTTACTAATCAACCTAGACAAAGCATCTGCCGTATTCTTATCCGTGCGAATGTATTCTATATTGAAATGGTAAGCTGACAATTTAATGGCCCATCTTTGTAGTCGACTAGCGGCCGTGTTGGGAACACCCGACTGCGGTCCAAAGGTTGTGACTAACGGTTTGTGATCCGTACGTAAACTTTCTACCAAATAAGTATTGATGGAATTTATCCATTGCAAATATGATCGCGAGGGCTTCTTTATGAATTTGACTATAGTGTTGCTCGGCTGCAGTGAGCGAGCGCGACGCGTAAGCGACCACTCGCTCGGCGTCCGCCCGCGCGAGCTCGCATCGCACGTCATGTATGCTCTCCAACGACATATCAAAATGTCTCAGTACCTCTACCACCAGTTTACCGGCCGCTAATCGCTAGCGTCGTAGGTAAATTATTTGTATGAAAACTTGAACAGCGCTCCAAGCGGTTACTCAATGAACTAAATGCCGTACCACAAGCACTGTAGATTACGAGATGTAAACAAAAGAACGAAATCTACACGATAGCAAGTTACGTTTTCTTCTGTAACCATACAAAATGGTACCATGAGTCACAATTTGACAGACGCTAGTAGAAAATACGATGGCAAGTGTAGAAACGTAACTCACTAGCATTTAGAGCAGTGAAATCTATTGTTTACATTATATTTTACCTCGTTTTGTAGACGATTAACAGTAAATAACTAGAACTAATTTGTCGATAAAAAAAATAATAGAACTCATTTATTATATTAATTTCTTTATTTTTTTAACGTTTTTTATAGATAAAAAATATAATTTACTATTAAAAGTATTAAAGATACGCTTCTATGGTTTGTCTTACTAAGCTGTCAAAGAGCAAAATTTGGCTGATTTTGTAAGTTTAAAGTTAAAAATAATTTCATTGACATACCCACCTTGCCATAAATACCGCCAATATCTAATTAAAATTGTGACACACATGTCCTCACTGAACTTCTTAATACACTAACTAACTGAACACACATTACACTACAAACGTATTTCAAACTCGCCACCACCATAAAACAAAAGAAATACCAAATATCTACAAATTTATATTGACGAGATTGACGACAATAACAAAAATGTAAGGAGTAAAAGTTCAAGTGCTACAAAATATCACAAGTAACCAACCAACCGTTAACCTTTGTATTTAGCCGGATTATATCTTGGTACTAGAGGTCCTTTACTGTCACACTAATTCTAATATAAACAAAATGTTGACATCTAACCTTGACTCTTTCTCGTTTCTTAATATTGATAAAGAAAGGAACAAAACATAAGAGTGAAGCTAGCAAACAATTACGTCTTGCCAACATAACAAGCTAAGAACGATAGTAGCTATCGTGCTTACATTAACGATTTTTTAATGCTTTGTTAAACCTGTCGTACGGACGGTATAGAAATCTATTTGACCTACGCTATATTGCCTGCAATCAGCAAAACTTTTGAAAAGGTTATTTTGCATCAGTTAGAGAGCCACTTTCTCACAAATAATTTATTGCACAGTGAGCAATATGGCTTCACTAAGGGTCGCTCCACCGTTGATGCCGGTGTAACTCTATTAAAACATATCTTTAACGCTTGGGAAAATTCGAAGGATGCCATTGGTGTTTTTTGCGACTTGTCAAAGGCTTTTGATTGTGTTGAACATGATACACTTTTACGTAAACTCAACCATTATGGTATTCGAGATAGCGCACTCAATCTTGTTGCCAGTTACCTTAGAGATAGAGTTCAGTATGTAGATGTTAGTGGAAGTAGGTCTCAAGGTTTGCCAGTGGGAATGGGCGTTCCACAGGGCTCTATTCTTGGTCCGTTTCTTTTTTTAATATATATTAATGACTTGCCATTCTTTGTTAGAAATCTATGTGATATTGTTCATTTTGCTGACGATACATCACTTATTTTTAAAGTTGATCGTAATACAAGTAACATTGACAGCGTAAATAATTCTCTTGCGCAAGTACTACATTGGTTCACGACAAATAATTTGCTACTCAACTCTGGCAAAACAAAATGTGTGAAATTCACTTTGCCGAATGTCAAAAATGTTCTTACTAATATAATTTTAAATAACGAAACAATTAACCTAGTTGATTCAACTGTATTTTTAGGTTTAACTTTAGATTGTAAGCTTCAGTGGGGTGCCCAAATATCCTGTCTGACAGTCAAACTTAGTTCTGCAGCATTTGCAGTTAGGAAAGTTCGCCAATTCACAGACGTAGATACTGCTAGACTTGTTTACTTTAGTTACTTTCACAGTGTAATGTCTTACGGGATACTATTATGGGGTACGGCGGCCGATATTCAGACAATTTTTGTTATTCAAAAGAGGGCCATACGTGCAATATATAAGTTAGATGCTAGAGATTCTTTACGAGATAAATTTAAAGAAGTAGAAATATTTACAGTTGCATCGCAGTATATATTTGCTAATTTAATGTACGTTAAGAAAAACTTAACTCTTTACCGTAAAAATAGTGACGTGCACAAAGTGAACACAAGGAATAAGCATAAACTAGTGGGCACTAACTACCGTCTACATAAAGTTCATAACTCATTTGCGGGACTCGGTATACAATTCTTCAACAAATTACCTCTGGAAATAATGAATTTACCTCTGCACAAATTTAAAACCACTACTAGGAATTTTCTTTTAAAAAGGGGTTATTACACTATTAAAGAATTTCTAGATGGCAAGACATCATGGGTCTAGTTGCTTTTTTTTAAATTCACCATTATTGTTATTTTTATGACTGTGTAAAATACTCTCTTCTTAATTAGTAACATGTTAAGTGGAGGTGCCTCGTGAACACATGATTTTTGCAGGATTTGGATATTATTACGATTTGTTGAATGTAGTTTAACATTATTTATTCCTGATCATATCGTTGTTCACTTGTCACCTTCACAAAATTCTTTCTACATTTGCATTCCTTCACGCGGTCCACTGATTTATGTTCATAATAACGATCTGGAAAATGGAGGTAATTGGCGGTCATGGTCAGTATACCAATAGATTGTTTCTTACTGCCGGTTCGTATACCGTTATCGTCATGCTCACTAAAATGTCATTTCTTGTAGTGGCGTCGTGTATCGGGTCATCCCTGTCCCTCTAATATGGCGAGAGGGATGATGGCTGGCACATGCGTCATACTCGTGAACGGGTGCTACTTGCGATGACTGGTCGATGACGGTCTTGCGGGCTGGTATTAGATTTTAATATTTAACTGCATCATTTCCATCATGGGTCTGATCACTTTCGCGGATTGCCTGCATTGTTAGGTATATATAATGTAAGTGGATGCTCCTGTTTCACCATGTCTATTCTGAGGAGACTAACCAAATGATCATCAAAAGTATTATGCTTGAGTATTATTATGTACAGTAAATATATACAAGTGATATAGAAGGTGTAACAGTTGCAGCACCTAACAAAATGTAAATTATGTGTATTATGCAAAACCTGGCGAAGAAAAAGAGTGACCGTGAGTTTTATTGCCCGTTCTTTCTCATGGTTCTACCTATTGCTTTGCGAACGTGGCAGTAAATGTAAATGTAGAGTCTCTAAGTAATTATTTTAAAAATTTATTATTTTGACGTTTATAAGCGTCACATTGTGACCCAAATGAATAAACGATTTTGAATTGAATTGAAATACGTTGCGATGCTAGCGTTTTCGTCGCTAGCGTCTTAAATATCAATACCGGCTCATGGTAGAGGTACAGAACTGCCGCACTACACAAAAGCTTTGGTGTGTGATATTGTCCATTTCCAATGTTTACCCTTCTTCAGTAAGTCATAAAGAGGGGTAATATGAGTGCTTAGATTGTTTATAAATTTGCCATAGAAATTAACCATGCCTAAAAACGATTTTAATTCCAAGACATTTGGTTGGATGCGGCATACCTAATATAGGTTTCAACTTCTCTGGATTGACGCGAACTCCGTTTTTATCTATTATGAACCCTAAATACTTCACTTGGTCAGCCATAAATTCACACTTTTCCTTCCTAATTTTTAATCCGTTCGTTTCTAGAATACTAAACACTTTTTCTACGCTACTTAAATGCGAACCCCACGATTTATTTTTTATTAAAATATCATCGTAAAAAACTACTACCTCTGGCATATTTTTAAAGAGATTTGTCATTATCTTTTGAAATATTCCTGGACTAGAAGCGAGACCATACACTAGGCGGTTGTATTTAAACAATCCCTTGTGTGTATTTATGACAGTATAGTTCCTAGAGGTTTCATTTAGAACTGATTATAGGCTTGTGACAGATCTAGCTTGGTAAAATAACGATTACCACTCAAGCCGCTAAATAAATCTTCTACTTTTGGAACCGGATACCTATCGACCAACAAAGCTTTGTTCAGTGTCACCTTAAAATCCGCGCACAGTCGTATTCCGCCGTCCGCCTTCCTAGCTATAACCAACGGGGTGGCCCAATCCGAGCGGTCGACCGGCTCAATGACGCCGGTGCGCAGCATCGCGTCCAACTCGGCATCTACGCGCGGGAGTACCGGCCGCGCGCGGCAGAAAATCGGCTGCGTCCCCTCCCGCACGTACAGCTTGACCTCTTCCCGCGTATACTTGCCCAATGTGCCGTCAAATAATTGCTCATGCCTGGAAATGATATCATTGAGTACCTTATTCTTACATGGTACTATATTATGTATTTCTATACTCCTACTCAACTTAGGGATTTCTAATAAACTCGTGCTACCCTATTTATTACATATAAATCTAACTTTTTCACCCTATTGTTAAATTCAACATTTGTCTCTAAGTATCCTATCGGATAAATAGCGGAACCATCGTAAAATTTTAACTTTAATTTACACGTTTTCAAAGGTAAATTCTTAAATAATTTAATGTATGTTGAATAGCTTATACGAGGGTCAAACTGAAAGTTCTTAGAAAATCAAAAACTGATTACATTAGCCAGTTATTAGTTTGATTATATCTTTTCAAAATATTGGCCATTGACGTCAATACACCGCTGCATGCGATGGAACCACTGGGAAAAGCACTTTGCCCACTCGTCCTTAGGGGTCTCTTCAATGGCATCGCGATATGCAGCCACCGCTTCTTCAGCATTCATAAACCGCTTTCCTTTAAGTTTTTCTTTAATTTTTGGAAATAAATAAAAATCACAAGGCGCGAGGTCGGGGCTATACGGCGGGTGACCCAGTAATTCAACGTTTGATGTCGCCAAATAGTCGATCGTTCGCTTGGCGGTGTGCGACGAGGCGTTGTCGTGGTGAAGGAGGATCCTACTGCGAGGTCGTTTCTCTCGAACTTTTTCCAAGACAAGTGGCAAACAATTGGTAGTGTACCATTCTGCAGAAACTGTTTTTTGATCCTCTAACACAATTGTTGCGAAATGACCTATCCTTCCAAAGAACGAGGCCACCATTTTTTTTCCCGCACTTCGATCTCTCTTCACTTTAGTTGGCAACTCCTCGAAAGGAAACACCCACTGAGCAGATTGTCTTTTGGTTTTAGGATCATAACAGTAAATCCAGCTTTCATCACCTGTTAGTATGTCGAACACAGCATTTGAGTCACCTCCGTTAAATCTTTCAATCATTTTACGGCACCAATCCACACGATGGAGTTTTTGAGCCTTAGTCAAATTATGAGGTATCCACCGGGCGCAAAGCTTCCTGACCGCTAAATGTTCGTGGAGGATTTTGTGCACTTGACTCATACCGATGCCTAAGCTTGTCCGAATCTGCTGATAGGTCACTCTTTTGTCAGTCTCTATCATACGCCGCACAACACAGATGTTATTTTCAGTCGTCGCCGTAGAAGGCCGTCCCTCACGTACATCATCAGTGAGATTAGTGCGACCACGTTTAAACTCATTAAACCAGTTGTAAACAGTCGCACGAGATGGGGCTTCATCGTGAAAGGCCAATCGTAGTCTATCATAACTTTCTTGTTGACTTAAATGACATCGAAAGTCATAAAAAATCATTGCACGAAAATTTTCTCGTGTTAAATTCATGTTGACGTGACACAGACAATTTTCAATTTGCCGCCAAATCGTAAAACAAATGACAAATGAATGAAATATATACTCAGTAATATTGGCAAAGAGTTCTATTTTCAAATTTTAGAATATTTTTTTTATTATATTGTTTATAAGTGGCCAGTTCTAAGAACTTTCAGTTTGACCCTCGTACAAGATAAAGCCGACCCTGTATCAACTTCCATTTTTACGGGTTTATTATTTATGATAATCTCCATACACACCGGTTTATAGTTTGCTAAGGACATCTGATCGACCCATTCTGCTCCTCCCCGGAGGTGTCGCCGGTGTGGTGCTCGCGCAGCCAGTGCGCCGCCCCCACAGCGTGGCTGCCGGCGCCAGCTCGGCCCTGGGTCGCCGCCGCTGCTCCACTGCGCCGCGCGCCGCCGTCCGCGTCGCGGCCGCTCGATCCGAGCGCGCGACCTCTACGTGACCTTCCCCACGCGCCGTTTGAGTTTGAATTATTCGATGTTATACGCTGATCTGATTCCTTCTTCCTGCACACTCTTCGCAAATGGCCCACTTTTGCACTGTAACTGCATTGAAAATCTTTGTACCTGCAGTTTTGTGAGCTGTGTCTGTTATCTCCGCACGCTGAACAATTTCTGATTTCTAATTTATGTATTTTCTTGCTCAATTCCAAGTCCGGAGATTGTACTCGCGAGCTCTCGACAGCTCCGGCATCCCGCTCGGCTGCCTCCAGAGTATTGGCTAACTGCAACGCTTTGTTATAGTCTAGATCATTTTCTGCAAATAACCTCTGTCGGATAAAGTCACTGCGCCGACCACACACGAACTGATCTCTTAGATTTTCTTCTAAGTTAGTTTTAAACTTACAGAACCTCGCCATCTTTTTCAAGTCAGCCACGTAGTCCGCTATCGATTCGCCTGCTACTTGCCGCCTTTGACGAAACCTGCATCGTTCTGCTAGGATTGACGGTTGTAACGTAATACTACACATATTGCGTTATAATATCTCGCAGGCGCTTAACGCCAGCTTAGCCGTTCGCAATATTACCAAATATGGTCATGTTCACTAGCCAAGGCAGTTGTGAGTCATAGGCCTATATCAATATAAGATGGGTGCGCGATCTAAGTCGATCACTTGCCCTACACACCGTCTCGCTGATGGTTGTAGTAACTACAACTACAATCCTACTTCTCTTTCTACTGTCCCGCTGTGGGTAAGCATATTCTAGTTGTCTGTGTGCCTATACGTTCTGTCTGTAGTATCTGTGTCTCCTAAGCATAACAGCCGATCTAGGGACCGCCTGTTCCTGATCGGTTGTTGTGTATTCTCTATGCTGTTTCCAGTTCTTCCTACGGGCTTACTGCACCTGTCTTCTCTCTACGGGCTACAAGCCACGAGCTGCTGGCGCCGTGCCGCTACTAGCCAGCTGCCACCCAAGCCTCCGTTCCTGCCTACGAGCTCCTACAGCCAGGCCACGGACGCCTGAGCCTGACCGCTCGGCCCACATCGACATCCTACCTGAGATCCTCCGTCTCAGTGGCGCCCAACTCTATTTGTCTCACTTCCAATTACTGCAGTTGTTTTTGTTTAGGAGGTCAGTCTTTGTAAACGAGGAGGTGCAGACATCAGCGAACCGGTACGTACTATCTAACTTGTGTGTATCTGTGTATTGCTGTCTATCTTTAATTTCTATTCTTGGATACCTATTATGTGTTATCTTACTATTGTCTAATTCAAATTTCAACTACCGATTCCCTACGTA
The DNA here is from genome assembly GCA_944739405.2 of Euclidia mi. Taxonomy (NCBI): domain Eukaryota; kingdom Metazoa; phylum Arthropoda; class Insecta; order Lepidoptera; family Erebidae; genus Euclidia; species Euclidia mi. Next base: position 3,982,085 of record OX123187.2, on the reverse strand, counting down.
ACTGTTCGCAATTTGAAATAACCGTTTTTTATTTTTGCAAGTCACTATCTATTGTCTACATTTTTACACCGAATCGTCGTAGTTTCTTTGTAAAGCAGAACTATTGCACACGGAGGGCTGTAATATACTTACGTTCTTTTCTATCATACTTATTTTATATCATCATGAGCACTAACACTATCAAGTACTTCCTACTTAATAAAAATGAATTGGCCTACGAGGTCGCTATTCGCGGAGAGGAGCCGGCTACCTCTGTTTTAGGTTTACGGAAGCAGCTACCTAAACTACTCGAGCTGATTCCGAATGACGAAATCCTAGAGTCAGGCCTAGACATAGCAGACGACTTCAAGGGAGCTAGCCTGTCAGTTGCCGATTTAGATTCGCGAATCTCTTCCCTTAAGGAATTATACGACCACAACTTGGCGAAGCGAACTACGGCTTTGCACAACCAGGTCTACCACAGATTGGGCAGATTAGACAAATCCGAACCTAAATACGGCAAGAAAATATCCGTCCTGACTGAACGCTTTCGGATGCTGTCGGCAGAGCTATCTAAGATAGAACACTCGAATGTTCCGTCGGCGGAAGTCGGAGTCACGATGACTTGCACGGATTCAACCCCTGCACAGGCAGCGTCGACTCCGATAACTGTCCACTGTGAGCATTTGAGGGTTGGCGAACTATCGAAACTCAAATTCGACGTAACAGGCTGCGTTCGCGAATTTCTACAACGCGTGACGGAATTTAGGACGGTAAGAAATCTACCTGCCAATAGATTATTCGATTACGCGTCCGAAATTTTTACGGGTAATGCGTTACACTGGTTTTGCGGTGTTAAATATTCCATTTCTACATGGGACGAACTAGCTAGTAAACTCACAGCTGATTTTACACCGTACGACTATGATTATAAACTTTTAGCCGAGATTCGTAATCGTACTCAAGGGCAAACTGAGGGTATAATCATCTATTTATCAATTATGTCCCAACTTTTTGCGCGATTGTCACCGAACACGGTACTAACCGAACATGAAAAATTAAATATATTGCTTCACAATATTAGACCGTGTTATTCTACAGTACTAGCTTCATGTACTACGGCTATAGACACTATAGACACTCTAAAAACACTATGTCTAAACTACGAGAGGTTCCAGTGTTTAAGTGCACAATTTCACGAACCTAGTTACCCTACGTCTAACACAGTAGCACCTGATTAAGCTTACATAAATAAAAAGGACACGCACGGTCACTATAATAATTCACAGTACTATAAACCGTCTAAACTAAAAAACTACGCTTCTGTCGCATCTATAAATGTCGAACCGAACGATACACCTGTGCCTAACCTACAACACTATAATGTCAACATGATATCAAAATCAGCTGTTCCTACAAAAATAACTAATAAGAGGTGTGTGTTTTGCCCGCGATGCCGTTCAACTGATCACTCACTAGGGACGTGCAAGCGAGAACGTTATCCGATATGTTTTAAGTGTGGCCTTAGGGATGTCACGTTCGTAAATTGTCCTAACTGTAAAAATAAATCTTTTTCAAAAAACTAATTTACTCGGAGCGTAGTTCGTCAAATAAGATGACAAACCCTACCGTTTGTACATCTTCTAAACCTAAATATTTTGACAAAGAAGACTGGAAAAATTGGCTGAACACTCTAAAAGTGTATTTTTCCAGTTATTCTGTGGCTGCGATCCGTGATCAAAAACCTAATATTGATTTTCGACCCTATGTTAATGTAACCATTAAGAATCTACCCCTTACTGGGTTACTTGACTCAGGTTCTGCCGTGACTATATTGGGCAATAATTCTCATATAAAAATTATTTCTCAAACTAATCTCCCTTTGAATAAGTGTGACAACCCTACTATATTTTTTCGATCGGCGGGTGGTCATCGTTTGACACCGATCGGCTATATCAACTTACCCACCACTTTTGAAAATAAAACTTATAACTTAAAAGCGTACGTAATACCAGAAGTCACTAGTTCGTTAATTTTAGGTATTGACTTCTGGAAAAGATTTAAATTGTTACCAAATCATATTTACTCTGTTCCGTTATCTAATAATGACTCTCGTAGTAAGTCCTTGCCTAATAAAGTTAATGCTACCGTGTCAGCTATTGATACACACAGTGATAACGAGACTACTCTGTAGCCTAAATGGCTGTCTTTTACCGTTTGTATCACGGTGAGTGTTCAGAAGAACTCTTTCAACTCGTCCCACCATCTCCTTTCCTATCCCGAACAACACGTGCCGGGTTAAAGTGCCACGCTTACACAGTTGAGCAGATACCGTCACGTACGAAAAGGTTCAGTACATCTTATCTTTGCCGTACCATAAAGATGTGGAACTCACTGCCACGTGTTTCCTTCCTCCCATGATCCTGGGTCCTTTAAGCGGGGCGTGAAAAAGCATCTCTCAAGGCCGTCAAAATGAGGGCCGTCATGTCACATTGCCTAACCAGCAATTGGGGATGATGGCCTTCCCAATAGGACTTCACTGTCAGCTTACCATCAGGCAGCGTCAAGTAATTTTGATAGATATTTTTAATAAAAAAATAATAATAATAATATAACCTCGGATCAGTGGTATACTACAATCTACAATGGCTGTAAAAACTCACCTACATCTTTCCCTAATTATTCTATCAGGAATGATAAATTGTACAGATATATGGTATCTAAATGTACATTGCGTAAAGCTTTCGATTGGAAAGAGGTCCTACATACCTCGGATAGAACTACCGCCATTAAAGAATACCATTCGGAACTCGCTGCGGGTCATTTAGGTATTTTTAAAACGTATAAACGTTTAGCGCAGCGTTATTATTGGCCTGGTATGCACGCTGACATTATTAAGTTTATATCTTCGTGTGATACTTGTGTCGCACGTAAACACCAAAACAATGGTACTTTATATACACACACATACAACTTACGTCGTAAACCGGCTGGGTTTAACGTGGGTGATACTGTGTGGAAAAGAACCTACGACAAATTATTTAGCAAAAAACTAGCTCCTAAGTTTACCAAGTGTACTATTATTGCTAAAAAGTCACCACTAGTATACGAATTAGCGGATTCGTCGGGTAAATCTATTGGCAGTTGGCACATTAAAGATTTAAAACTAATTAACTACACTGATTCCTAACCTAACTAGATTCTTTCATTGTACCTACCTGCAGTTTGAGTTTCATAGTCACTATCTACTTAGCACTGTCTACAGAAGTTCGGAGGACTTAGTTAAACGGATTTTTCTTGTCTAGGCACGCTAAATCCTGCTGTACAGAGCGGGGTATTGTAACGTAATACTACACGTATTGCGTTATAATATCTCGCAGGCGCTTAACGCCAGCTTAGCCGTTCGCAATATTACCAAATATGGTCATGTTCACTAGCCAAGGCAGTTGTGAGTCATAGGCCTATATCTACATAAGATGGGTGCGCGATCTAAGTCGATCACTTGCCCTACACACCGTCTCGCTGATGGTTGTAGTAACTACAACTACAATCCTACTTCTCTTTGTACTGTCCCGCTGGGGGTAAGCATATTCTAGTTATCTGTGTGCCTATACGTTCTGTCTGTAGTATCTGTGTCTCCTAAGCATAACAGCCGATCTAGGGATCGCCTGTTCCTGACCGGTGGTTGTGTATTCTCTATGCTGTTTCCAGTTCTTCCTACGGGCACACTGCACCTGTCTTCTCTCTACGGGCTACAAGCCACGAGCTGCTGGCGCCGTGCCGCTACTAGCCAGCTGCCACCCAAGCCTCCGTTCCAGCCTACGAGCTCCTACAGCCAGGCCACGGACGCCTGAGCCTGACCGCTCGGCCCACATTTACATCCTACCTGAGATCCTCCGTCTCACGGTGTAGGCTGCAGATGAGCACGCAGTAGATCAACTGCGGCCGCATATGATAAGCTTGAAGGCTTCTTAGGACTCGCTAATGTAGACAGCAACTCGTATGTTTGATCCCCGATTAGCGCGACTAAAGTCGGTAACTTTAACATACATACATACATATCGTCACGCCTTTTATCCTCGAAGGGGTAGGCAGAGGTGTATTTCTACACGCACTTTTCGCCAGATATACTTTAGTCCCACGTAATAAGGGGCGAGCCTATTGCCGTACCGGGCACATTTCCAGACTCCGTGCTGCTACTGAGAATTTCGTGACAGAAAAACCCAATAACACTGCCCGACCCAGGAATCGAACCCGGGACCTCCCGATCCCACGCGCACATTTATGCCGTGAGACCAACGAGGCAGTCGTATAGGGTTTGATGTCGAGTTTTCCGTCTCTACGCAAAGATGGTATTTGCATCGTGTTATCCCTTAGTCGCCTCTTACGACACCCACGGGAAGATAGGGGGTGGTGACACTTGTATTCTATGCCGTCAACTGGTAACTTTAATTTTGTTAGCCACGAAATACATTTCTAACCGCTCCACATAAGCTGACCAGTTACCGGTTTTCATATCAAAGTCTTTGATTTTGCCCACAGACATTGTAATAATTGTCCATGACACGATGCAATGCAAATAACCGAGACCGAAAAGTTTTATCCTCGTCGCCACTGATAAATAAAAGAGCGTGCGTTGAGATCAAACGTATATTTTCAACTGGTTTGTATAATTGCGCGCTTAACGGCTAAACCTTAACGGTTAAACCTACCCACTATACATATTATAATATGTAACAAGAATAGTATCTGTAATCAAACATATTTATCATTACTATTAAACTGGGATTCACAGAATTTATATCGACTTAAAATCACTTTCATGGACAGTAAACGCCTATAGGCGTGATATTGTGTCTCGTTTACTGTCCGTGAAAGTGTTAAGACATAGGTAGACATAAGGTAGGTACCTTCTTCAGCTATTTTTATATCTTCCATAAAATTGAGATCTATGCTAGCCATTGTTTCGTTTTGTTCATCAACTGTTATGTCATCATTACCTGTATATAAAAAAGAACAATTTATTGAAAACAATCACATTAATTATGTTATGTTGTACTATACCAACAATCTTTGACATAACATTTGCGGGTCTCCTTCCTGCTCCTAAATAAGTGTAGCGTGTCACACTCAAAAGTGGTGGTACATACCTAATGCGTCACTATCATATTATATTGCAGGCAGACCTGATATTGACTCTCCCATGATAGAGTTTAACCATTCCGTAGTCTCAGATGGCTTTGGTGGTGGTGGTCCACCTCCGGTTTTCTTCCTGCCTCTCTTTTCTGCACTCATTTCTAAAATAATAATAATAATATAACCTCGGATCAGTGGTATACTACAATCTACAATGGCTGTAAAAACTCACCTACATCTTTCCCTAATTATTCTATCAGGAATGATAAATTGTACAGATATATGGTATCTAAATGTACATTGCGTAAAGCTTTCGATTGGAAAGAGGTCCTACATACCTCGGATAGAACTACCGCCATTAAAGAATACCATTCGGAACTCGCTGCGGGTCATTTAGGTATTTTTAAAACGTATAAACGTTTAGCGCAGCGTTATTATTGGCCTGGTATGCACGCTGACATTATTAAGTTTATATCTTCGTGTGATACTTGTGTCGCACGTAAACACCAAAACAATGGTACTTTATATACACACACATACAACTTACGTCGTAAACCGGCTGGGTTTAACGTGGGTGATACTGTGTGGAAAAGAACCTACGACAAATTATTTAGCAAAAAACTAGCTCCTAAGTTTACCAAGTGTACTATTATTGCTAAAAAGTCACCACTAGTATACGAATTAGCGGATTCGTCGGGTAAATCTATTGGCAGTTGGCACATTAAAGATTTAAAACTAATTAACTACACTGATTCCTAACCTAACTAGATTCTTTCATTGTACCTACCTGCAGTTTGAGTTTCATAGTCACTATCTACTTAGCACTGTCTACAGAAGTTCGGAGGACTTAGTTAAACGGATTTTTCTTGTCTAGGCACGCTAAATCCTGCTGTACAGAGCGGGGTATTGTAACGTAATACTACACGTATTGCGTTATAATATCTCGCAGGCGCTTAACGCCAGCTTAGCCGTTCGCAATATTACCAAATATGGTCATGTTCACTAGCCAAGGCAGTTGTGAGTCATAGGCCTATATCTACATAAGATGGGTGCGCGATCTAAGTCGATCACTTGCCCTACACACCGTCTCGCTGATGGTTGTAGTAACTACAACTACAATCCTACTTCTCTTTGTACTGTCCCGCTGGGGGTAAGCATATTCTAGTTATCTGTGTGCCTATACGTTCTGTCTGTAGTATCTGTGTCTCCTAAGCATAACAGCCGATCTAGGGATCGCCTGTTCCTGACCGGTGGTTGTGTATTCTCTATGCTGTTTCCAGTTCTTCCTACGGGCACACTGCACCTGTCTTCTCTCTACGGGCTACAAGCCACGAGCTGCTGGCGCCGTGCCGCTACTAGCCAGCTGCCACCCAAGCCTCCGTTCCAGCCTACGAGCTCCTACAGCCAGGCCACGGACGCCTGAGCCTGACCGCTCGGCCCACATTTACATCCTACCTGAGATCCTCCGTCTCACGGTGTAGGCTGCAGATGAGCACGCAGTAGATCAACTGCGGCCGCATATGATAAGCTTGAAGGCTTCTTAGGACTCGCTAATGTAGACAGCAACTCGTATGTTTGATCCCCGATTAGCGCGACTAAAGTCGGTAACTTTAACATACATACATACATATCGTCACGCCTTTTATCCTCGAAGGGGTAGGCAGAGGTGTATTTCTACACGCACTTTTCGCCAGATATACTTTAGTCCCACGTAATAAGGGGCGAGCCTATTGCCGTACCGGGCACATTTCCAGACTCCGTGCTGCTACTGAGAATTTCGTGACAGAAAAACCCAATAACACTGCCCGACCCAGGAATCGAACCCGGGACCTCCCGATCCCACGCGCACATTTATGCCGTGAGACCAACGAGGCAGTCGTATAGGGTTTGATGTCGAGTTTTCCGTCTCTACGCAAAGATGGTATTTGCATCGTGTTATCCCTTAGTCGCCTCTTACGACACCCACGGGAAGATAGGGGGTGGTGACACTTGTATTCTATGCCGTCAACTGGTAACTTTAATTTTGTTAGCCACGAAATACATTTCTAACCGCTCCACATAAGCTGACCAGTTACCGGTTTTCATATCAAAGTCTTTGATTTTGCCCACAGACATTGTAATAATTGTCCATGACACGATGCAATGCAAATAACCGAGACCGAAAAGTTTTATCCTCGTCGCCACTGATAAATAAAAGAGCGTGCGTTGAGATCAAACGTATATTTTCAACTGGTTTGTATAATTGCGCGCTTAACGGCTAAACCTTAACGGTTAAACCTACCCACTATACATATTATAATATGTAACAAGAATAGTATCTGTAATCAAACATATTTATCATTACTATTAAACTGGGATTCACAGAATTTATATCGACTTAAAATCACTTTCATGGACAGTAAACGCCTATAGGCGTGATATTGTGTCTCGTTTACTGTCCGTGAAAGTGTTAAGACATAGGTAGACATAAGGTAGGTACCTTCTTCAGCTATTTTTATATCTTCCATAAAATTGAGATCTATGCTAGCCATTGTTTCGTTTTGTTCATCAACTGTTATGTCATCATTACCTGTATATAAAAAAGAACAATTTATTGAAAACAATCACATTAATTATGTTATGTTGTACTATACCAACAATCTTTGACATAACATTTGCGGGTCTCCTTCCTGCTCCTAAATAAGTGTAGCGTGTCACACTCAAAAGTGGTGGTACATACCTAATGCGTCACTATCATATTATATTGCAGGCAGACCTGATATTGACTCTCCCATGATAGAGTTTAACCATTCCGTAGTCTCAGATGGCTTTGGTGGTGGTGGTCCACCTCCGGTTTTCTTCCTGCCTCTCTTTTCTGCACTCATTTCCTTAAATGTGAATAATAATGTATTTCATAATTCACCATAAATATCTTACATGTAAGATTAATATTGAAATAAAAAAAAAAGTCAAATTTTAATAGAGATGCTCACCTTTCTGGCTGTTTTCTTCAAAGTCAAAGTCAAAATCATTCATTCATCTAGGTCACAAGGTGACGCTTATGAACGTCAATTTTAAAATTAAATTACTTAATGCTTCTACATTTACATTTACTGCCTCGTTCGCTAAGCAATAGTGTGCGTCAGGATGGCTGGACCATGAGTGATTTTGGAGGTTTGAGCAATACCAAACTTTTGTACCTAATTTATACTATTTGGTACCAGACATAAAAAATTAGTACCTCGCTAAAGAGGGAAAACTATTACAAGGAAAGTGGCCAGCCATTCTGACTTCAGAATGGCTGGACCAAACCGGTTTCACCTAGTTGTAGGCGTTATAACTAGTTCATCTTTTTGTTAAAATATTGGTACCTAAACATATGTTTTTCTTATATTTTTTCGATAAGCCATAAATAAGTTACACCTACAAGAAGAAGAACTCGCACTTGCCCGGTTTTTTAAAGCCAGTAGATATACTTTATAACGAAACTAAACATGTTTAAAATAACTAAATAGGATAAAGACAACAAAAATAAACACCGGGCAAGTGCGAGTCGGACTCGCGCTCGAACGGTTCCGTACCATCTTAATATATAAAATCCTTGCGTTACTGACTGACTGACAGACACGCTACAGCCGAAACTATTGGGCGCAGGAAGCCGAAATTGGGCATGTATGTTCCTTCGGTACCGTAGGGGTGCACTAAGAAGGGATTTCCCGAAATTCCCACGGGATCGGCCAAAACGGGTAAATTAAAAAAAATGTAGGCGTAGCTGCTGGCGTCCTCTAGTTATCTATAAAAAACTGCAAAAAAAACACGTTTGTTGTATCGGAGCCCCCCTTAAATATTTGTTTTATTTTTATTTACTTATTTATTTTTAAAGTGATCATCATTCTCTAATCTTAGCGTTATCCCAGTTTCAATCTAGGGTCCGCTTCCTAGTCGAACCGGATTGGGCTGAATATTAGCTTTTCCACAGAGCGACTACCTGTCAGACCTCCGCAACCCGAAGGGATAGCGATATTCCATAGGTTATACTAGTGTCAGTTTATTTAGAAGGTACTGACGCCCTGTAACGACTGTCAAAGATCTACATGACAACCGGGACCGACGGCTTAACATGTTCTCCGAGGTACGGGACGATAATTAACAATCAATACGCACATAACTCCGAAAAATCATTGGTGCGCGCCGTGGATTCAAACCCGATTCCCTCTGCATGGCAGTCTGTTGGTATCTCCTAGTGGAGATACCAACAGACTGCCATGCCGGCTATCGCTGCCTGTATTTCTAAAGTGAATATAACCAAATATTCTGTGAATATTTCAAGTGTCTACCTGTTGCCGTTATCAATATCGAGCAAAAACAAAATCACGTTTGTTGTATGGGAGCCCCCTTAAATATTGGTCATTCAATCGGCGGTAGTCTACACAGAAGCGCATGCTGCCATCCTTCTTCTTTACTAGGACAACCGGAGAGCACCACGGGCTGGACGAAGGCTCGATTACGCCTTCTTTCACCATCCATACCGTCGATCATAGGTTCCATTTCACGTTCCCGTGCCACTGGCACACGTCTTGGTCGCTGGCGAATCGGTGCTTCACTTCCCGTGTTTATTTTGTGCTGGACTAGTGCTGTCTTCCCTATGTCGGCATCACTGGTCGAGAAAATATCGGCGAACCGGTTTAACATCTTCTTAGCCTTGGTTTTCTCTTCTTCTGACAGGGTACTTTGGCAGTCCTCCAAAAGTGAAGACTCGTCGAATCGTGCACCCTGAACCTTGTCGCTGGTAGGTTGCTCTTGACATATACGCATCCAAGCCGCTCCTTCATAGGTGCCCAATTACGTCCCATTTTTGAGCAACACTTCCTTGTCACTTGCATTTAGTGCGCGTACTGATGAAACTTTGGTACCCCTTACCAAGGTTCGTGCAATCTTCCATGAGGAACCTCGACCAGAACTCCCGGGTAAACAAACCGGTACAACCGTTTCCGACCGCAGTAGAAGCGTGACATTCTTCAGGCAGTACACTTTTCCTGAAGTTGCGCCTTCCATGAAGACTTCTTCCGAGCCACATTTCAACACTCTTTGGTTAACATCGATCTCGTAGCGATACTTCCGCATGAAGTCTAGGCCCAAGATGCAGTCGTCCACTATATCGGCCACGATGACTTTGTGACGGTAAACTTTGTTGCCTAGCTTCAGATCCACCTCCATTTCACCTCGGACGGTTATGTGCTGACCGGTAGCTGTTCTCAGATTCACACATTCATTGTTCCTGAAGCAGCCCCGAAGAACCCGTCTTGCCAGATGGAAACCGACGACTGTCCGAGAAGCACCCGTGTCCAATGTCAGCTTGCATGGTGTTCTATTAATTTCGCCTTCGATGATCAGGCTGTTCCCGTCGCATGATTGCGAGATCGAGATACTTGGGGCTCTTCCATTACCAGCCAGCACCCGCCCCGCAGTCCTGGCTTCTACTCGTTTCCCTGCTCTCGCTGCCTGGCAGGCACATCAGGCGACCCCTTTTGTGGAGACAGGCTGCCTACGCTTTGGGCAGCTCAAGCGGATATGGCCTCTTTCTCCGCAGTTGTAGCACCGAGGTGACGACACAACTTCCCTGATGCGGTGACCTCGGTCGTCGCGTCACACTGCTTCCACCTCCAGAGCGTGGGCTAAGGCGTCCTTGAGGTCCTTGAAGTGCCCAAGCCTCACTGCTGCTCTTACCTCCAGGTCCCGGATCCCATCCGTAAACGCCTGAACGAGGTTCCCATCAATAAGCGCAGGAGACGACTGGTATGCCTTCCTGACCAGCTTTTCCACCTCTACAGCCCACTGCTGCAGAGTTTCTCCGGTGCGTTGCGTCCTGTCCTTCAGCTGAGCACGATACACATGTTCGAGGTGCGCGTCTCCGTACCTCGCCTCCAGCGCCTCAAGAAGCTTCTCGTAGGTGACGTCTTGTCCGAGTGCCTCCAACACTGTCAAGGCCCGGTCGCGAAGGCCCAAGGTTAGGGCGGTTAAGGCCTGTTCTTTGGTCCACTCATTCGATCGCATCACAGCCTCAAACTGGATCTTGTATGCAGACCATGATGACGAGCCATCAAATGGTGGAACCTTAAACCCACGAGGTGAGGGCACTACAGTCGCAGATGTCACTTCGTTGGATCCGAGCCCACGCAATCTCTTCTCCACTTCAGCGACACAGGTCTCGTGATGGTCGTGTACACGCTTCTCTATAGAGGCGACGCGAGTCTCAAGCTGGTCGTGTACGAGCTTCTCCACGTCGCTGATACGAGCCTCGTGCTGCTGGAGCTCCTCCTTTACCACCTTCAGGTCCTTCCCTACAGCGGCGCTGAGGTCTTTCATCACCACCAGCTGTTCCTCCAAACGGCGGGCCTGCTCCTCCTTGTCGGGCTGTAGTTGTTCCTCCAGGCGGCGCGCGTGCTCCTCTTGACGGCGAGCCTGCTCCTCCTTGTCGCGCTGTAGCTGTTCCTCCAGGCGGCGGGCTTGCTCCTGCATGAACGTCATCAGAGCCGCGATGTCGGGCACCGCCACGGAGTGTGCGCTTGTAGGCTCCACTGCATCCGCGGATTCGCCTGGTCCACCAGACGATGGAGAAGGAACGTCTCCGAAGCGTCTCTGGTCCAGGTCTTGCTGGCGCTGGTTCCTGGTATGCACACCTTTACTTTCTTCCTTCGGCATAACCGCCATAATTTATCCCTTTCTTCTGACACCAATTTGTTACGAGCTGGGGTTCGTGATAAATTATATACACTATGCCAGAAAAACTGCACTTTATTCACTAACACAATAACACTAGATACACACACTTATTTTCACAACACTAATAAAGCACACTATTCACACCACTAGAATAACACTAAACACTTCCGACTTATTTCTCTTCGCTTCTTGATCGCTTGTCAATTCTTCCAATTGTAACTGTGTCCGTTCCGTTCGGTCGCGCTCTATTTATACTGGCCGGATAACATCACTAGCGCATTCTAGATGCTTCTACAAAACTGTCGAAATAATCTCGAAAAGTCGATTACTCGATACAGCAACGCCATCTAGTACAGAGTAGCTGAATTACCTTTAAACCACCGATACATTCAATCTCTTCTAGTACCCCCCATTCACCGATAGATGGCGTAACAATATTTATTATATTCTGATTTTTAGTATTTGTTGTTATAGCGGCAACAACATTTTTCACTACTAGCTTAAATAACACTCTTTTTGGGCTTCGCCGCAGTCGGGTAGAAAAACCGGGCAAGTGCGAATTCTTCTTGTAGGTGTAACTTATTTATGGCTTATCGAAAAAATATAAGAAAAACATATGTTTAGGTACCAATGAGGTACTATATTTTAACAAAAAGATGAACTAGTTATAACGCCTACAACAAGGTGAAACCGGTTTCCCCCCCGTGGGATCTCCACCTTGTCGTGGTGGGGGGGCTCAGTAACCGTGGATTGGTTACCCGCGGTGAAGCTAAGAGGGATCCAGGAAGGGACGCTCCGCGTGGGCTTGACGGGGCCTGCGCAGGATGCGTCCAACGGTGCGGGTGCGGGGGACAGTTCTGTCTGTCCCTCGCAGTCAGGCGTGATCGCGGGAGGAGAGGCGTGTCGGTGTTGCGTTGCCGCGCGCCCTATCTCCCGCGACCAAATGGGGGCGCACCATTCGATGCGTCGCGGTGGGGCCGCAGAGGAAGAGGAGATGCGGTGTTGCGTTGCCGTCCTCCCTATCCTCTGCAGCCGCTTGGGGTTTTGGCGGCGGAGCCCAACACCCTCATCCGCCGCCAAGGGGGTTTTGTTCGGGGCCCGCCGGACCATCTGGCGGGCCAATACCCGTCGGGGGGTTGCGACGTATGCTTGGGCGAAACCCGACCCTCCGACACACGGGTACATGAGGCACACGGGTTGGTTTTTAGTCAGTAAGAGTCTGACAGTCCCCTTCGCCCATCCCCCAGGGCGGAGGGACTCCATGAGGATATTCCAACCCGACACCAAAAAAAAAAAAAAAAAAAGGTGAAACCGGTTTGGTCCAGCCATTCTGAAGTCAGAATGGCTGGCCACTTTCCTCGTAATAGTTTTCCCTCTTTAGCGAGGTACTAATTTTTTTTATGTCTGGTACCAAATAATATAAAATAGGTACAAAAGTTTGGTATTGCTCAAACCTCCAAAATCACTCATGGTCCAGCCATCCTGACGCACACAAGCAATAGGTAGAACCACGAGAAAGAACGGGCAATAAAACTCGAGGCCACTCTTTTAAATTGCCAATATTAGTGTACATATTTTTATTTTTGTAAGGAGCTGCAACTGTCACACATTGTACTAGATTACTTGTAAATAGTAATTAGTTACAGACATACTACTTAAGCAATTAATGCAGTTACTAAATTATGTATTTTAGTTAGCCTTTCAATACGAATATTGTGTAACAGGAGCATCCACTTACGACTTATAATGTATACAACTCGTGACCATGTTCAGAACTATGGTGGAAATGTATGTTACAGAAGTGACGGTATATGAATACACAAAATTACAAAAACTTTTGTTCACAGACCATGATAACGAGTTATCTTCATCTTACAGTACAGTAAATTTTAATAAAATTAGTGGAACAACAATGCAAATGTAAATGTAGTAAGTGGAATGACCTAATTATAATAAACGAATAATAATTTAAAAGAACTAGAAATGTTATATAATGATAAACTAAAAAATGCTAAGTATCTATATAAATTCTAAATAAGTAGTAGATCATGAGTTGTCTAGTGTAAGTGACCATCTATCCTTATCACTGAAATAATCATTAACAGTATAATAACCTTTCCTAATAAGGCAGTCTTTTATTTTACTTTTAAACGTATTAAATGGTAATTCTAAAAGACTAATTGGTATTTTATTGTAAATACGAATACCTAGCCCTACAAAAGAATTGTTAACTTTATGTAAACGATGATAAGGGGCATATAGAAATAAGAATATATACATGAAATGAAAGAGCAATGTCTTGAAGTAGAAAAATTAACTCAAAGGAGTGAAACAAATTTTAATTCTTTCAAAATAAAAGTACTGTCTGCAAAGCTAAGCACTTTCTTAAAAAATGACTTTTGGCCTGAAGGCTTAGTATTTAGAAGATATAGACTACAACTGCGTTCCGCTGTGAACGATAACGCTGCCTTTACTAAATAATTATGGATATACAAATACAACAGAAAAATAATATAAAGTTGGTTTCTTTTAATTGTCACGCAATTAAAAGTTGTATTCCTGCTGTACTTGATATGTGTAGATATGCTGATGTGATATGTTTACAGGAGCATTGGCTGATGCCATATGAACTAGATATAATTAACAAGCTCGACGGTGAGTTCAGCTGCTGCAGTAAATCCTCAGTGGATCCGACTGTGGTGCTCCGTGGGCGGCCCTACGGCGGGACTGCGCTTATGTGGCGCACTAGCCTGTTCACGCGAGCTGACATCATCCACTGTGACAGTGATCGTATTGTTGCTGTGCGTTCGTCTCAGGGTGATCGTAGCCTTTTGGTATTTTCTATATACATGCCGACTGATAGTGTGGACAACCTTCTAGTATATACAGACTGCTTGGCGCAAGTGAGTGCGGTAATCGATAACACTGATGTCGAGTGCGTTCTCGCCATGGGTGATTATAACTCTCATCCGGACACTCTTTTTGGAAAAGAGTTGACGGATTACTGCCGTAAACAATCCCTTGTATGCGTAGACTTAGATAGATTCGACGCGGACACCTTCACGTACGTTAGCGCCGCGCACGGTTCGTGCAGGTGGCTCGACCATTGTCTCGCGACGGAGGCGGCGGCTCGCTTTGTGACATCGGTGCGCGTCGATCTCGCTGTTACGGGTTCTGATCATTTTCCTTTAGTCATAGAGTGTGATTTTAACACAATTAGCCGTAAAATATATAACTGTGATAATAATATAAGTAATATTAATAGAAAACATTTATGGGGTAACAGGGATCGGGATCAAGCGTTGCTATACTCTGAAATATGTGATAAAAAGTTTTTAAATTTAATGGATAGTCATGACGTTGTTTTTAATGGAATTGATTGTTTGACGAGTGATCTTTTATGTAATAATGTCTGTCACTACGCATGTATTGACAATTTTTATGCTGATATTGTCGATGCGTTGCAGTCGGGAGCAGAACGGACTGCTTCTTCTAAAGACAGTTGCAATCGGGCTAAATTTAACAAAGTAATCGGTTGGAATTTTCATGTCAGGCCCATCACGCCAAAGCGAGGGAAATGTTCTCTCTGTGGGTATTACATGGCAGGCCACGCTCGGGATATCATTTCGACAATATGACGGCTTCACGCCGGGAATTCAAAGCTGCGCATAAATACGTAATGAAGAATCATGTATGAAGCTATCTTACTGTTCTGTTTTTACTACGGTCGCGTGTCGGCGTGAGCGATTGTCGCGATGCTGCCTACCTAATGCTAGCTATAGATTGTTGTTGCACCTATAATGTTATGTATGTACTTATCTGCTTACTTTAATTCCTATGTATTTTATCTCAATTCTTGGTTCTTACTTGCTGTAAAATTCATGTTATTGTTATTGTGTGCAAATAAATGAATTCTTATCTTATCTTATCTTTCTTATCTAATCAGGATAAAATAAAAATGGTCGTGTTAGCTAGATGTCAAGCTAACTGTAATTTTGTAGAATTCTGGAAAGAAACTAATAAATTGATAAAAAAATGTAGTTTACCATTAATTGTAGAAGGTGAAAATAATAAGAAGAAAATCGCTAGTATATTTCGTACCCATTTTAATGTGAATAGTGGACAAGTTAAGAAGAATAGCTTTAAGGACGGTCGAGGCTCGGAGACACCGAAAAATATTGAAGTTATTTTGAGGAATATGAAGCGCGGGAAGTCTCCGGGCCACGACGGCCTTAGCGTGGAACATCTATTATTTGCAGGCCGTAGCATTTGTCATGTCCTGGCGCGGCTTTTCAATCTCTGCGTGAGGCATTGTTACTTACCGGTAGAGCTTATGCGTAGCCTAGTGGTACCCATACTAAAGAACAAAACGGGTGATATCTCGAGCGTGTCCAACTATAGGCCTATCTCTTTGGCGACGATCGTGGCCAAGGTGCTTGAAAGGGTAATTCATTCGCACATCACCTCGTTGGACATAGACGATGGCCAGTTTGGTTTTCGTCCGCAGCTCTCGACTGACATGGCTGTTTTTTCTCTAAAAGAGGTAGTCAAATATTATAACAAGAATAATACAACAGTATATGCATGTTTTTTAGACCTGAGTCGTGCATTTGATACTATTTACCACGACCTTTTATGGACAAAAATGTACGGCTCTGGAGTCGCCCCTGAGGTTGTTGGTCTTATGACGTACTGGTACGGCAATCAGACCAACAGCGTCAGGTGGGATTCCGAGGTCTCGGACAGTTACAGGCTGTCTTGTGGAGTGAGGCAGGGTGGGGTCACCTCTTCCGATCTATTTAATTACTATGTTAATGATTTGATCGTGGAACTGAGCGGTACCCCCGTCGGGCTCAGGTTGGATGGCAGATATGTCAACAACCTGAGCTATGCCGACGATATGGTGCTGCTTAGTCCTACGATTAATGGATTGAGAAAACTACTCGGTATTTGTGTGCGGTATGCGAAAGAGCATGACCTTACCTACAATAGTAAGAAAACAGAAATGGTGATTTTTAGGTCGGGAAAGGGTCCCCAAAGTGTACCAGAATTGCGTTTGAATGGACAGCTAATTAGGACGGTGGAGAGTTTCAGGTACCTTGGTCACATCGTAACGTCAAAGATGACTGATAATGACGATATAGAACGCCAGAGACGTGCTTTGTGCGTGGTGGGTAATATGATTGCGAGAAGATTCTTGAATGCGGCGCCTGACGTGAAGATTACCCTTTTTAAATCATTCTGCCAGACTTTCTACACATGTCAGCTCTGGACCGATTACACTATAAACTCGCACAATACCATCAGAGTGGCATACAATAACATATACCGGCAACTTATGGGGTTACCACGAAGTTGTAGCGCGTCCGGAATGTTTTTTGATGCGCGCGTGGATACTTTTAATGCCATTCAGCGGAAAAGAATAGCATCCTTTATGTCCAGAGTTGACATGTGTAAAAATACCATAATTAGAAGTATATCGGAGCGCCTGCTGCAGACTGCTACGTACCGACGATGGATGGCTATTGCCACCTAATCTGTTATAGGTTACTTTTATACATTTTACACTTTTTTAACGATGTTTTCTATTGTGTGTCGACCTTGTATATGGATCCTAGAGCCTGAAATAAAGTATTATTATTATTATTTTCAGAAATGTTTCTTTTAACTCAACTCAAGGTTGGCAATTGAGAACCAGGTACGGGTTTATACCAAGTATTCTGGTTCAGTCATGTAGTTATAGTTATGACTAGAGATTTTGTGCGTTTGGTATAGATTGGCCTGTTAGTGTCTCGTTTGTAGTATGTATTATGCTATGCATATTTGTGCATAAAGGATTGCTTGCGATATTTGAGGTACTCTGAAGTGCGAGTGAGGTCGGGTTTAAGAAGCGTCGAACTATAGAGCAACTGTCTAGTACAATTGATTTTTGTAGTGGTATGTAAGTTTTTGAGTGCAGTTCTAACATTTTTAATGCATTGTGAAGTGATTTTGGTATAATACCAGTTGAAGATATAATTATAGGGACTATTTTGACTGTTTCTTGGTGCCACATCTGCTTTATTTCGTCTGCTAGAGGGATGTATTTTTGTATTTTTTCAGTGTGTTTTTGCTTTAGATTGTTCGTGTTGGGAACGGCGATATCTATTAGGTAGGTGGTCTTAGTAGATTTAACAGTTAATGTGATGTCTGGTCTGTTGCTGAGGATAGTGCGGTCAGTGATGATGTCTCGGTCCCAGTAGAGCTTTACGTTATTATTTTCTAGCACATTTTTAGGTTTGTATTTGTAGTAGGGTGTGTGTGTTTCTGTTAGGTTATGTTTAAGTGCGAGTTGTTGGTGAATGTATTTGGCGACGTTGTCATGGCGATGTGTGTAGTCTTTGTTGGCGAGTGCGCTGCAACCTCCTGTGATGTGATCTATGGATTCGATGTATTGGTGGCACAATCGGCATTTATCAGTCTCTATTGTCTCTTTTAAAATATATTTTGAGTAATTGCGTGTTTTAATTATTTGATCCTGTATTGCTACAAAAAATCCTTCTGTCTCACTGAATATGTTTCCTTTAGTAAGCCAGGTAGTTGATGCGGTTCGGTCTATATGATCTTGTTCTAGTTGATGTGGATATTTACCATGTAATGCCTTGCTTTTCCAGTTTTCTAACTTTAAGTCTTCTTTCAAGATCTTAGCTTTTGGGTCAAACTGAGTGTTATTTAATTGTAGAGGTGTTCCAGAGTGTGATAGGTTAACTATTGCTTTGTGTAGTGTACTGTCGTTAGCTTTTCTGGTAAAATAAGATCGTAAATTATCTATTTGAGTGTAGTGTAGGTTTTTAATGTCTATAAATCCGCGACCTCCTAGTTTTCTACTTAGCGTGAACCGTTGTACAGCGGAGTGTATGTGGTGAATGTTGTGTTTATTGCATGTTGTTCTAGTTGTGGTGTTAAGAGAATTGAGTTCAGTATCAGACCATTTAATAATTCCGAAGGAGTATGTTAATATAGGGATAGCATAAGTGTTGATTGCTTTAACTGTATTTCTGGCAGATAGCTGGGTGTGAAGTATTTTGCTAAGTCTATTTTTGTATTTTGTTTTAAAAGTATTTTTTATTTCAGTGTGGTTTATAGATATGCTTTGTTGATATCCTAAATATTTATAAGTTTCTCTTGATTCCATACTATCTATTGTGCCGTCATGCAGCTCGAGTTCAAATGGATTTGTAGTGCTATGCTGACCTTTAACGATACTATTTATTTTACACTTATCTGTGCCAAACGTCATTTTTATATCCGCGCTAAATTTTTCTGTTAGGCTTAAAAGGTGGTCTAGTTCTTGTCTGCTACTTGCATATAATTTTATGTCATCCATGTACAGTAGGTGTGTGAGTTTAATTTTATTATCTCTGTCAATTGTGTATCCGCATGAGGTGTTATTTAGTATTCTGGAAAGGGGGTTTATAGCCAGGCAAAACCATAGAGGACTAAGAGAGTCGCCTTGAAAAATACCGCGTGAGATTTTGATAGGTGATGTGATAAGTGTAGAAGTCTTTGTTCTTAAGCTAAGTTTTGTAGTCCATTTGGTCATTGCATGTTGTAGGAATTGTATAAGGCTGTTGTCGATTTTGTATATTTTTAAAATATGTAGTAACCATGAATGTGGTACGCTGTCAAACGCTTTTTGATAGTCAATATATGAGTAATATAGATTTCGACGTTTCTGTTTGACTTGGTTGTGGATTTCGGCATCAATAATTAATTGTTCTTTACAACCCATTGAACCTTTACTGCAACCTTTCTGTTCTTCTGGTATGATTTTGTTTGCTGAGATGTGTGAGTTGATTTTATGTGTAATGATGGATGTTAGTAATTTGTAGATGGTGGGGAGGCAAGTTATGGGTCTGTATTTGGCTGGATTTGTAGTGTCTTGATCTTTAGGTTTTAAATAGGTTACTCCTTGAGTAAGAAAAGCGGGCATGTCGTGTGGATTTTTAATGAGTTCATTTAGAGAGTTTGCTATATGTGAGTGTGTTGATGTTAGGTATTGAATCCAGTAGTTTTGTATTTTATCGGGCCCCGGTGCCTTCCAGTTTAAAGTGTTTTTAACTGCGCGAGTTACGTCATCTTTGTCTATTACGATGAATGGCATAGGCTCGACTTTCTCCATCTCTTGCTCTTCTATTTTAGCCCATGAAGTGTGTGTGTTATGTTGTATGGGTTTTGACCATATATTTTCCCAATAGTGTTTAATGTCTTTTATGTCTGGGTGTTGTGTTACTGTTATGTTCTCTGAGTTAAGTTTTTGATAAAATAATTTTTGACTGTTGTTAAACAGAATATTATCTGACTTTCGTTGGTTGCTCTTCTTATATCGGTTCAGTCGTTTAGCTTGTGCTTGCAGTTTCTGTTTACTTGTATCAAGTCGGTCTACTAATTCTTGTCTAGTTTTGTTATTAGGATTTAATCTTTGTTGTTTCTTGTGTGTGAGATTTCCATTTAAGTATTGTGTGAGCTGTCCAATTTCTTTTCTTAGTGCTGTGATCTTATTTTCTAGACGTCTTTGCCATTGTGGTTTCTTTTGAGCTTTGTGAATGTTGGTTGTATTTTCGGACGGGCGGGTGGTTTGGTTTGTTATTTTAGTTTTCCTCCTGTACACAGGTGCTGCAACAACAGTAACAACACTACAGTGTTGTTACTGTTGTTGCAGCACAATAGATGGCAGTGTGAATTTCTTCCAATGTTATGATATCTCTGTTTTGTAGGTGATTGTCAACAATTTCGTTTAAGGTGTTTACAGTTTTTATCGCTTGTCGTGTAGTTTGCAATTTAGGTATTATGGGTCTGTATGTTGGGTCTGTGCCTGTATATTTTATTATCATTTCAGTAAAAATATTTTTCACGTAGTTAAAATCTATTGGCGTCACTGTTGTATTTGTTGGTTCATTTTCTTGTGTTTGGATGTGTTCGCTAGCTCCTAAGGATCGGCCAGTTTCTCTCTGTGATATAGTTTGTTGTTCTTGCGCGTGTTGAGTATTGGATATTGTTTGAGGTTGGTTTATAATAGGTGGCTGGCTGCTATGTTGGTGAGTGCTAGATATATGTTGTGCTTCTATAGTGTTAGCAGTGTTATTTGTGGGTGTATGTGTAATGGTCTGTTTTATGCGTTCTCGTTCTGCTGCTGATATCCTATTATTTCTATGTATAACTCTGATTTGATCTGATAGACGCTGTTCAGAGATATGGCTTAGCTTTGGAAATTTTTCTATGAAAACTTGATGTAGTAATTGTCTCCAGGCAGTCATGTCGTTTTCACAGATAGTTACTGTGTAGTAGCAACGGAGAAGTTCTATATTTATAGCATTAGTCCATTTCATCCGTTGTCTACTCTTTCCAGCGAGAGTGGTTGGAGGAAGTATATGTCGCAAAACACCTCTTGCTGGTGTGTTTGTGTCGATGTGTGAGGCTTGTGTGTTGTGGTCTACGTTATTTGCATTGTTTTGTAGTATTCGCGTAGGGTTAGTGATGTCAGAGGTGGGCACAGAAAAATTTGCATAAGCTTCTTGTGCAACATCGCATGACATTGGTGATGTGGTAGTGGATCGGGATGATTGATGGCATTGTAAGGAATGAGGTGGTGATGATCTGGGTGATTTAAATAAACTATGTGTGGAATATTATTATTATTATAACTTATGCCTGTTCCTAGTATTATGTCACTTTTTACTATATTATGTATGTCACTTTTTGTAGTAAATAAACCCATATTTTGCCTAATATACAATGTATTAGCAAATAAGAACTGCCAGGCTACTGTCAGAATTCCTATAGACTTAAAGCGTTCCCTCAGAGTATCTTTAGCACCTGTTTGAAATAGAATTAGTTTTTATTATGAGTCAAATCGATTAGATCGATTGAGTAACATTTTGTTTAGTCTATTGAAAATTTCTGACAATGGTCACACTGAACAGTCACTTCCGTCCTTCCGCTTGAAAAATTAACACGCCGTTTGCAAGCTCGCGTGCCTTGTACCTAAATTAAATTGATCGCCCTTTGAATAAACGCGAATTGAATCAACTTGTAATTAACTTAATACGTAATTTCCGCTTTTGACTTCCGGCAAGGTTTGTTGTAAATTGATGACATATTGAACTTTTGTGAAAAGTTTTGTGAACCGCTAACGTGCATCGTGGTCTGGAGAAGGACTTCGCCGAATTGTAAACTGGTATCTATTGATTCTCTTGTTATTTTGGCCAAAATTATAAGTTAATCTATAGGTCCACTTCAAGAACATCACCAGGAGCTATAAGGTAAAATTTTCATATAACTACATTATAATTTGTCATCGCTGAGAATCTCAGCAATATATGTCAGACATTTGATTGCTTTAGGACAACTGGATGAATATAAATTAGCTTCCACTGTGCCTACAACCAATTCCCAGTAAGCCTACGGTAATTCTAGACAGCACCTAACATGTATATTGCTCGTACCGCTCGTTTCTGTAGAACAAAGATATTCTGAATATCCGCAGCTTTGCCCCATAACAAAATGCCGTAGGACATGACACTATGAAAATAGCTAAAATAAACTAGACGAGCTGTGTCGACAGTAAGTTGTCTAACTTTTCTGACAGCATACGCTGCAGAGCTGAGCTTACCTGCAAGACATGCTATATGTGCACCCCATTGTAACTTATTATCTAATGTAATGCCTAGAAACACTGTAGAGTCAACTGTCTCAAGTCCCTCCCTATCTAGCATAACATTAGGTCCCAGTTGTCTAACGTTAGGTAAGGCAAATTTAACACATTTCGTTTTTTTAGAATTAAGTACTAGGTTGTTTGCTGTAAACCATTGTGTAACTTGTATAAGTGCATTATTTACATCATCAAATTCATTCCTATTTCTGTTTACTTTAAAAATAAGTGACGTATCATCTGCAAAAAGTACGACATCACAGATGTTTTTTAAATAGAAAGGTAAGTCATTTATATATACAAGGAATAGAAAAGGTCCTAGAATTGAACCTTGTGGAACGCCTAACTGTAAAGGTAATTTAGAGGATGTAGTCCCATTTACATCGACACACTGAAATCTCTGCCGCAGGTACGACTCGACAACACTAAGTGCGGTTTCCTCTACGCCGTAGTGGCGGAGCTTACGCAGTAGTGTGTCGTGATGAACGCAATCAAATGCTTTTGATAGGTCACAAAATACTCCGATAGCATTTTAGATGACTCCTAAGCATTATAGACGTGTTTTATGAGAGCAACACCCGCATCAGTAGTGGATCTACCTTTAGTAAATCTGTATTGATCTTTGTGAAGCAGACTATTTAAATTAAAGTGTCTTAGTAGCTGCTTTAATAAAATCTTTTCAAATATTTTACTAAATGCCGGCAAGATAGAGATGGGCCTAAAATTATTTATGTAATTTTTACTGCCAGATTTGAATAAAGGTATAATTTCACTTAGCTTCATCAAATACGGAAATACGCCTAGGTCAAAACATTTGTTAAAAATTATAGAGAGGTAAGGCGCAACAGTCTCAACTATAGTACTTAAAATTTTAATTGAAATGCCCCAAAAGTCGCCGGTATTTTTAATAGTAATTGAATTAAATGCGATCAATATATCTTGCGGGGTGACGTGCTCAAATCTAAACACGCTCTTGCATACAGGTACACTGCTAAGCAACAAATTTCCAGCGTATAAAGACGATGATTGTAAGGAACTAGTAGTTGTTATTGGTATGCTTGCAAAGAAACTATTGAACATATGCGCAACTTGAGATTTGTCTATAACTAATAAATTGCTATCTTTGATTTCAAATTGGTTTTCTCGTTGTCGTGCTCTACCGGTTTCATTATTTATAATTCTCCACGTTTCTTTAATTATATTTGTCGATTGCTTAATTTTACCACTAATAAATTTTGAGTAGCTAGTTGTTTAAAAATTTTTGAGTAGCTTTTTACATAATTTAGAAACGGTGTGTCAAATCTATGTTGTTTCAAACCATATAGTTCAAATAACTTGGCTCTACTTCTGTATATACCTTTAGTGGCCCACTGGTTAAAAGATCCGGTAGTACCCTTTAATGTTACAGTTTTACTCTTAAAAGTATTGTTACGAGCTGGGGTTTGACGATAAATTATAACTCACTATGCCACTTAAACTGAACTTTATTTATACACAAACACTATAGACGCTTATTTACACTACTAGTAGAAACACACTTATTTCACACTTAATTCTCAACACTAATAAAAACACCACTAAACAATTCCGAATTACTTCCCTTCGCTTCTTGTTTATCGCTCCGATATTCAATTGTCACTATGTCCGGTCCGTTCGCTCGCGCTCTATTTATACTGGCCGGATAACATCACTAGCGCATTCTAGATGCTTCTACAAAACTGTCGAAATAATCGCGAACAGTCGATTATCGATACAGCAACGCCATCTAGTACAGAGTAGCTGAATTACCTTTAAACCACCGATACATTCAATCTCTTCTAGTACCTAGTATTCACCGATAGATGGCGTAACACTGCCCCCCTCTTAAACGTGTTCGTCTCGAACATCGTTGGACCCATGGTAACGAGCCAACCGGTCCACATGAACTATCTTCGGTGCACCTCGCGACCCCTTCTGGATTCGATAGGTGACGTCGTTCATCCTGGTAATTATGCGATATGGCCCGTCCCATCTGGCTTGTAACTTAGGCGATTTGCTTTTGCTTCGTACTGGGTTATGAAGCCACACCAATGATCCCTCATCGAAGCCTTTGTTGTTTGCCTTCCGGTCGTAGCGAGTCTTCATCTTCTCAGAAATCTGTTGTCCAGATTCCCTAATGTGCTCGTATACGTCGTTCATCCTGTTGCATAGCTCGGTCGCGTAATCCGTTACATTGCGTGGAGATTCTGGTGGAATACCGGTGATTAAGTCAGCTGGTAAACGTAGTTATCTACCGAAATTGGCAAAAGCTGGTGTTACTCCTGTAGTTTCGTGGACCGCACTACGATATGACAGAAGAAATGGTTGGATATGCTTGTTCCAATTTCTTTGTTTGCTCTCCACGACCTTCGCCAGGTACCTTTCCAGTGATTGGTTAAATCGTTCAACCATGCCATCTGATTGCGGGTGATAAGCCGTGGTCCTGGTTTTATGTGCACCCATCACGCGACAAGTCTCCTTGAACACCTCAG
Organism: Euclidia mi; assembly: GCA_944739405.2. Classification (NCBI taxonomy): domain Eukaryota; kingdom Metazoa; phylum Arthropoda; class Insecta; order Lepidoptera; family Erebidae; genus Euclidia; species Euclidia mi. Next base: position 3,957,068 of record OX123187.2, on the reverse strand, counting down.
ATTCGAAGTTCCGGCCTTGATCGCTGTGGATTTCCAAGGGCACCCCGAACCGACAGAAGACTTCATACACCAGCTTATCGGCCACTGTGGTACCCTCTTGATTTGGGATTGCAAACACTTCAGGCCACTTAGTGAAGTAATCCATCACAACCAAGAAGTATTTGTTTCCGTCCTGGCTCTCAGGAAACGGCCCAGCCACATCCAACGCTATACGCTCCCATGGGGCACCCACATTGTACACCTTTAATGCACCTCTGCTACGAGTATGTGGCCCCTTCACAGCCGCACAACTTGTGTATTTGCGGCACCAATCCTCGACGTCATCCCGACAGTGGAGCCAATAAAACCGCTCCCGGATCTTAGTAAGGGTCTTCTTAACTCCCATGTGACCTCCCGAAGCACCATTGTGATAGAGCTGCTAGACTTCCGGCACCTTAGTTTTGGGCACTACCATTTGCAAATGGCACTGGTTACCGCGAGCGTTTTCCCATTTGCGGCGGAGAACTCCATCCTGGACAACCAAGCTTTCCCACTGTGCCCAATAACTCTTGGTGATGGGGCTCATCACTGCGATATCACTCCATTTGGGCCTAGGAGCGTCTGATTTCTTCCATTCAAGAATCGGCTGTATATCCTTGTCGTCTTGCTGAGCACTTCGCAAAGCTACTTTCCATTCGTCGCTCAGGTCCGCCTTCAACATCCTTACTAATGCTGCCTGCTTTGCTTCCTGTCGGGTACAGTGCTTGCACTGGTCGGGACACGGCCTACGCGATAGGGCATCTGCGTTACCATGGGACTTGCCGCTGCGATGTTGTATTACAAAATCAAACTCCTGCAGTAGTTCAATCCATCTGGCTACTTGTCCTTCTGGGTCCTTAAATTGAAGTAGCCATTTCAGCGCAGCGTGGTCGGTTCGCAGGTGGAATTTACGCCCCAACAAATATTTATTGAAATGATGCAATGTCTTTACTACAGCCAAAAGTTCCCGCCGGGTGACGCAGTAGTTTCTTTCGGGTTTGGATAAGGCCTTGCTGAAGTATGCTATAACAACTTCTTGATCACCCTTCCTCTGTGACAGCACGCCGCCAATTCCGGTGTTACTGGCATCTGTGTCAACTATGAATTCATGCTCATTGTCAGGGTTGCTTAGGATAGGTGCAGTGCACAGATGTTCCTTGAGCTTCTGGAATGCAACGTCACAGCTCTCATTCCAACAGAACTGTACCCTGTCTTCGGTGAGCTTATGAAGAGGTCGAGCAATGTCAGCAAAGTTCTTCAAAACCGTCGGTAGTAGGAGCATAATCCGAGGAATGCTCTGACCTGCGTTTTGTTCTCTGGAACTGGCTATTCCTTCACGGCAGTGATCTTTTCCGGGTCAGTTTGAATACCGTTCTCCGAGACCACATGTCCTAGAAAGTTCACTTGCCGTCTGAATAACGCGCATTTCTTCGGACTCAGCTTCAAATTAGCTCCTCGTATCTTTGACAGGACTTGCTCCAAGTTTCGAAGGTGATCCTGGAAGGTGCGCCCCACGATGATGATGTCATCCAAGTAGACCAGGCATGCGTCTCCAATCAGTCCCATAAGCACTCGCTCCATCAGTCTCTCAAAAGTAGCCGGAGCGTTGCACAATCCAAAGGGCATGACGTTAAATTGCCATAATCCTTTTCCTGTGGAGAATGCCGTCTTCTCCTTGTCTCGAGGATTTATTTCCACCTGCCAGTAGCCATTTTTTAAGTCTAAGGTAGAAAACCACTTCATCCCCGTCAGCGTATGCAGTGTGTCATCGATTCTTGGCAGCGGGTAGCTGTCCTTCTTCGTGATGTCGTTTAATCGGCGGTAGTCTACACAGAAGCGCATGGTGCCATCTTTCTTCTTAACTAGCACAACCGGAGAGCACCACGGGCTGGACGAAGGCTCGATGACGCCTTCCTTCACCATACCGTCGATCATAGCTTCCACTTCACGTTCCCGTGCCACTGGCACACGTCTTGGCCTCTGGCGAATCGGTGCTTCACTTCCCGTGTTTATTTTGTGCTGGACTAGTGCTGTCTTCTCTATGTCGGCATCCCTGGTCGAGAAAATATCGGCGAACCGGTTTAACATCTTCTTAGCCTTGGTCTTCTCTTCTTCTGACAGGGTACTTTGGCAGTCCTCCAAAAGTGAAGACACGTCGAATCGTGCACCCTGAACCTTGGCGCTGGTAGGTTGCTCTCGACATCTACGCATCCAAACCGCTCCTTCATAGGTGCCCAATTCTGTCCCTTTCTTGAGCGACACTTCCTTGTCACTTGCATTCAGTGCGCGTATGAAACTTTGGTACCCCTTACCAAGGTTCGTGCAATCTTCCATGAGGCATCTTCCTCTAGGCCTTCGATAAGTACGCAGCGGTTCCCTCGACCAGAACTCCCGGGTAAACAAACCGGTACAACCGTTTCCGACCGCGGTTGAAGCGTAACATTCTTCAGGCAGTACACTTTTCCTGAAGTTGCGCCTTCCATGAAGACTTCTTCCGAGCCACATTTTAACACTCCCTGGTTAACATCGATCTCGCAGCGATACTTCCGCATGAAGTCTGGGCCCAGGATGCAGTCGTCCACTATATCGGCTACAATGACTTTGTGACGGTAAACTTTGTTGCCTAGCTTCAGATCCACCTCCATTTAACCTCGGACGGTTATGTGCTGACCGGTAGCTGTTCTCAGATTCACACATTCAATGTTCCGGAAGCAGCCCCGAAGAACCCTTCTTGCAAGATGGAAACCGACGACTGTGCGAGAAGCACCCGTGTCCAATGTCAGCTTGCATGGTGTTCTGTTAATTTCGCCTTCGATGATCAGGCTGTTCCCGTCGCATGATTGCGAGATCGAGATACTTGGGGCTCTTCCATTACCAGTCAGCACCCACCCCGCAGTCCTGGCTTCTACTCGTTTCCTTGCTCTCGCTGCCTGGCAGGCACATCAGGCGACCCCTTTGGTGGAGACAGGGTGTCACCAGGCTGCCTACGCTTTGAGCAGCTCAAGCGGATATGGCCTTTTTCTCCGCTGTTGTAGCACCGAGGTGACGACACAACTTCCCTGATGCGGTGACCTCGGTCGTCGCGTCGCACTGCTTCCACCTCCAGAGCGTGGGCTAAGGCGTCCTTGAGGTCCTTGAAGTGCCCAAGCCTCACTGCTGCTCTTACCTCCAGGTCCCGGATCCCATCCGTAAACGCCTGTACGAGGTTCCCGTCAATAAGCGCAGGAGACGTCTGGTATGCCTTCCTGACCAGCTTTTCCACCTCTAGAGCCCACTGCTGCAGAGTTTCTCCGGTGCGTTGCGTTCTGTCCTTCAGCTGAGCACGATACACATGTTCGAGGTGCGCGTCTCCGTACCTCGCCTCCAGCGCCTCCAGAAGCTTCTTGTAGGTGACGTCTTGTCCGAGTGCCTCCAACACTGTCAAGGCCCGGTCGCGAAGGCCCAAACTTAGGGCGGTTAAGGCCTGTTCTTTATTCCACCCCTTTGATCTCATCACAGCCTCGAACTGGATCTTGTATGCCGACCATGATGACGAGCCATCAAATGGTGGAACCTTAAATCCACGAGGTGAGGGCGCTACAGCCGCTGGTGTCACTTCGAGCTCACGCAACTTCTTCTTCACTTCAGCAACACAGGTCTCGTGGTGATCGTGTACACGCTTCTCTATAAAGGCGACGCGAGTCTCAAACTTGTCGTGTACGAGCATCTCTACGTCGCTGATACGGGCCTCGTGCTGCTGAAGTTCCTCCTTGACCGCCTTCAAGTCCTTCCCTACAGCGGCACTGAGGTCCTTCATAAGCACCACCTGCTCTTCTAGGCGGCGCGCGTGCTCCTCCTTGTCGCGCCGGAGCAGTTCTTCCAGGCGGCGCGCGTGCTCCTCTTGACGGCGAGCCTGCTCCTCCTTGTCGCGCTGTAGCTGTACCTCCATGCGGCGCGCGTGCTCCTCTTGACGGCGGGCCTGCTCCTGCATGAATGCCATCAGAGCCGCGAAGTCGGGCACCGCCACGGAGTGTGCGCTTGCAGGCTCCACTGCAGCCGCGGAGTCGCCTGGTCCACCAGACGATGGAGAAGGAACGTCTCCGAAGCGTCTCTGGTCCAGGTCTTGCTGGCGCTGGTTTCTAGTACGAACTCCTTCAGTTTCTTCCTTCGGCATAACCAGCATTATTTATCCCTTTCTTCTGACACCAATTTATCATGAGCTGGGGTTCGACGATAAATTATAACTCACTATGCCACTTAAACTGAACTTTATTTATACACAAACACTATACAGGCTTATTTACACTACTAGTAAAAACACACTTATTTCACACTTAATTCTCAACACTAATAAAAACACCACTAAACACTTCCGAATTACTTCCCTTCGCTTCTTGTTTATCGCTCCGATATTCAATTGTCACTATGTCCGGTCCGTTCGCTCGCGCTCTATTTATACTGCCCAGATAACATCAAGGAAGAGAACTAATAACTACTGGGTTTTTAACAACACAAGAACTAAATATATATTATCCAAACAAGTAGAAGATGTTGCAGAGACTCTAGTAGGTTCACAGAATAAGTTACTTAAATTAAATGACTTAAAAAAACTCAGAAATCTAGTACACTGTGAAGAGATCTCTAAAATCACCACAAACTATAATATTCTTACTGCTACATTTAATTTTATTAATAGCATCTTCCATAACAGTCTCAAATAGATTATAATCACCAGAAAAGGGTCGATATACACAAATTACAATATATAAATCTAGTTCCACACAGGACAACTCAATAGTGCGCTCAATAGATAAGTTTACAATATCTTTGCATTTTAATAAATTTGAAGTCATTATGAGACAACCGCCTCTAATAGCCTGCTTACTTAAATATACGCTCTACATTGTGTAATATTGATTAATGACAATAATCTCATGGTTCTTTCACCAGTGTTCAGTTAAACACAAAACTTTAACATCATATTTCTCTAGAAATAAACTTAATTCTAATTCTTTGCCCGATAGGCCCTGCATGTTTTAGTGTACTATATTCCAATACTGCAGCCTAACTGTTGTCCTATCTTGGAGTTTAAATCACAAGATGTGTCAATAAAATCGTTGTTAGTACATGTACTAACCCTATCAAATAAAATTGTAAACACAAGACTCTTTGCCTTACTGTAAATTGTATGCTAATAGCTTAGCAATCTGTCGCTTAATATAAAATGGCAGATACATTGTATCTTTTGTCAAAGTAAATTTACTAATAAATTTATTAGTGTCAAAAAAGAATATTGCGTCACTATGACGACAAGTTATATTATACAATAACATATTTAATGAGTGTATGTGCATGTTTTCTGTATGTGTTAAGTTATTAGGCGGGTCCACACAGAGCGAGCAGCCTCGCGAGGAATTTGCCGCGCGAGGAAACGGTCCCCGAACGAGCGCGGCCATAGAATAAAGCTGCGTTCACATTTATCTGACGTGATCTCTCGTGACGGTCTCTGTTGTAATTACTTACCGTTCACATTTGTCTGTTGCCATCTGACGCAATTATGAATCAGTTCTGTCTTGATTCTCGGGAAGTCCACACTTTCGCAATGTTTTTTTTTCATGAATTATCCGATTCAGATTAAGTAGATATCCAATTATATCCATCAATTATATACATAGGATAGACGTACTGTATAAGAATAATATTATAAAAAGGAAGTCAATTAGTTCGTCGTCCATTGCGCACAATTGCATACGCGCGTCTGACGCTTTACGATAGACAGAGGCGCGTCCACATTAGTCTGACAAGTTGTGTCTCGCGAGTTAACTGTACGGAACCCAACAATGTTAGGTTCGTCAGCCCATCTCTCCCCACCAAATTATCTAGATAATCTTATTGTCATCTAAGCATTAATTTATTATTAATACCTTTGTAGATTTAACATTAGCGATTACTATTTTATATTTTAAATATACTGTTAAGCTGTTATAATTAAATAAAGTATTTTTTTTAACGCGAAACTGGGCAAACGCGACGGTGATGAGCTGAGAGTGGGGCAATTTGGTTATGGGCATCGGAATTCCCGGGGTCAGTTGCTGGCTAGCTTTATGGAGAAGGAAGGACTCTATATGATGAATTCCTTCTTCAAGAAGCGAGAATGCCGCAAGTGGACCTGGGTAAGTCCAGACGGTGCAACCAAAAATGAGATCGACTTTATCATGTCGACGAAGAGACAGATATTCAATGATGTCTCCGTGATCAATTCACTTAAAGTGGGGAGCGATCACCGAATGGTAAGAGGCACATTGAATATCTGTACAAGCCTCGAACGGTCGAGGTTGATAAAGTCCACGCTCCGACCGGCACCGGTTCATATCCAAAACCCCGAGAGCTTTCAGCTCGAACTCAAGAACCGTTTCGAATGCCTGGGTGAATGCGTAGATATGGACGTGTACAGTAACGGGTTCGTGGATGCTGTCCATACAACAGGGGCTAAATTTTTTAAGCCCCAGAAAAGCCAGAGAACCAAAAAGATCTCGGATCCGACCCTCGAGCTGTTAGAGGAAAGGCGCAAGATGGTTCTGCTATCCTCCGACGACATGCCGAAATATCGGCACCTCAACAGACAGATCTCTAAGTCTCTGACTCGCGATCTCCGCCAATACAACACAAAATGTGTTTGTGAGGCGATCGAGCAGAATAAGGGATCCAAAGTGTTCCAGAGGGATCTGTCTGTTGGGCAGAGTCAGCTGACAAAGCTGAAGACGGAGGATGGCAGAATCGTATCGTCCAAGCCTGAGCTCTTGGAGGAGATCGAAAGGTTCTATGGACAGCTATACACGACAACGCAACAACCCGCAAGCACTCCAGCGTCAGACCCTAGAGCTGGATTGACCCGACACTATACCGAAGATATCCCGGACGTCAGCATGCACGAGATTAGTGTGGCTCTCAAACAGCTCAAAAACAACAAGGCGCCGGGTGATGACGGAATTACGAGCGAGCTTCTGAAGGCTGGCGGTGCACCCGCTAGAGAAGCCCTCCGGAAGCTATTTAATTCCGTCATTCTCGAGGGTAAAACGCCACAGGCGTGGCACAGGGGTGTGGTGGTGCTTTTCTTTAAGAAAGGGGATAAAACCCTCTTGAAGAACTACAGACCCATCACACTTCTGAGCCACGTCTACAAGCTGTTTTCGAGGGTCATCACGAATCGTCTCGAGAGCAAGCTAGACGACTTCCAGTCTCCCGAACAAGCTGGTTTCCGTAAAGGCTATAGTACCATAGACCACATACATACGCTGCCGCAGGTTATACAGAAGTCCGAGGAGTATAACCAGCCCCTATGCTTGGCGTTTGTGGACTATGAGAAAGCCTTCGATTCGATCGAAACCTGGGCGGTGCTACAGTCTCTCCAACGGTGCCGGATTGACTACCGATATATCGAAGTGCTGAAGTGTTTGTATTAAAACGCCACTATGTCAGTTCGCCTCCAGGACCAGAGTTCGAAACCTATTCAACTCCAGCGAGGGGTGAGACAGGGGGATGTCATATCCCCGAAACTGTTTACCACTGCGCTGGAGAATGTTTTCAAGCTTCTGGACTGGAATGGACTCGGCATCAACATCAACGGCGAGTACATCACTCACCTTCGATTCGCAGACGATATCGTAGTCATGGCTGAGACCATGGAAGACCTAGGCACAATGCTCGATGGCCTCTGTAGAGTCTCCCAACAAGTAGGTCTTAAGATGAACATGGACAAGACGAAAATCATGTCGAACGTCCATGTTGTACCTGCTCCTATTCAGGTTGGGAACTCTACGCTCGAAGTTGTCGACAAGTATATCTATCTGGGACAAGTAGTCCAATTAGGTAGGTCCAACTTCGAGAAGGAGGTCTATCGTCGAATCCAACTCGGTTGGGCAGCGTTCGGGAAGCTGCGACATATCTTCTCGTCCGATATCCCGCAGTGTCTCAAGACGAAAGTCTTTGACCAGTGTGTGTTGCCAGTGATGACTTACGGATCAGAGACGTGGTCGCTCACTATGGGCCTTATCAGAAGGCTCAAGGTCACTCAGAGGGCGATGGAGAGAGCTATGCTTGGAGTTTCCCTGCGAGATCGAATCAGAAATGAGGAGATCCGCAGTAGAACCAAAGTCGCCGACATAGCTCTCCGGATAGCCAAGCTGAAGTGGCAGTGGGCAGGGCACATAGCTCGAAGAAACGATGGCCGTTGGGGCAGAAAGGTTCTGGAGTGGCGGCCACGTACCGGACGACGCAGCAGAGGTAGGCCCCCCGCAAGGTGGAGCGACGATCTTGTCAAGATCGCGGGAGGAGGTTGGATGCGGGCGGCTCAAGACCGGTCTGTGTGGAGAACCTTGGGGAAGGCCTATGTCCAGCAGTGGACGTCGTTTGGCTGATATGATGATGATTTTTTTTTACAATTAATCTGAGTCCAATCTCTTAATTCGCGCTGTACCGTCCCCACACCCTCTCTGTCGCAGACCGGGATATTGTCTATCGCGACACGACAGACGCCATCACGACAGACTACATCAGATAAATGTGAACGCGGCCTAGAGCGCGGCAGCCTCGGCGCCGTAGGAAAAAACAAAATTGTAGTTGTCATAAAGTTTGAATTCAGGACATGAAAATATAGTTGAAAATCTATTATGTATTATTGCGCATGTATCAAATCGACTTGTGAATTAGAGTGAAATAGTACATTTGCCATCTATCGGTCTACGTATCAATGTGAGATCGTTGGTCTCTCCTCTCTCTTATTTTTAAATTTTTTTTATAAATATAGTACTTGGAAATGTGTCCGTGTGGTGACGGATTAAGAATACGGAATGTCACCACCTCATATCATCCCATGGGTGTCGTAAAAGCTGACAGAGGGAGCATATTATGCAGAGAACAGCACTGTAAGAGAAGGAAAACTTGATACAAACCCTATGCCAATCCGTTTGGCCAGCGTGGTATAGTAGGCCAATTCCTCCTTTAGGAGAGGCCTAGTCTAGCAGTGGACTGTTAAAGGCTGACGACGACGACTTGGAAATGGTCATACTGCAATAGGGTTGTGGCATGTGTTTTTACTAGCCGGCTGCCTGACTGACGCCAATTGCTGTACCTACTTTGGGTACTAGACAGTGGTAATAATGGGCCATAACATACATACTTACTTATACCACAGAATAATTAATAGTACTAACGTACAGAAGCTTCACTTTTCAAACCAATTTATTGAAATTACGACTCTTGGTACTAAGCAATAAAGTTCAATTCAGCTCGCATAAGCACTCAGTGCCTAATGCGATATTAACCTAACAGTTCCCGTTCTTTTCTAACACATAACGCTGTCGCTGTCTGGCGCGGAGTGGCGCGCTAGGGTTGTCGACTTGGCGCTGCTACTATATTTATTCATCGTCTATCTACCTACTTGACCACGTACCTAATAATAAATAATTATCCTATAAGTATCCTATCCCACTATTGGAGCTAGTAGAACAAAAGCACAAAAATTCTGGTCGTTTACATTTTTACTATACAAATTCTTAGTTATTTCCTAAACGCGTGGACCGATTTACATGATTCAAACAGATAAAATGGTTTTTGAACTAAATCTTTAATTTGACACCATAATCGTTGAGATATCTCAACAAACAAAAAATCAAATTTTCAAGTTGCTCTCGTAATATAAATAAAATCAAATTTTCAAGTCGCTTTCGACACACAGTTAATTAAGCAATACTTTGCATTAGACTTGTGATGATACATTTTTGTTGTTAAAGGCGTTTAAGTTTATAATTTGAACAGTGTATGAACACGGCGCGTGAGAATACGGAGCGGTCGCACTCGTTGCGTGACGTCAACGTATGATCGTAATGTGAGTGGCGCGCGGCAACCTACTAAATCCAACCACGTCGACGTGGTCGGCCGAGGTACTTGTAAGTTTGTACTTACCGAGTTTGTACCTAAAATGCGAAGTGCGCCCGGCCTGCTTATACTTACTTTTTTTGTAAATATTGTGACGGCCGCTGTCATGTCAAACCGTCGTCACGAAATACAATAATTAGCAGAGGTTTGAAGACTATTTTATTATTTGGAAATGAGTTTTTAGTTCGATGACGTATACACTGTGTCAAGTGTTCGCCAAATTCAAAGAGGTTGGACTAGGTTTAGACTAGAGAGAACATGCCCTATAAATTTCCTTATACCGAACGTGCAACATGTAATGTCAGTTGGTCTTAGTTGGTTAATCATAACGTCAAATTACGCGTCTCATTTAAAGAGGCATAGACTCTTTACATACTCATATCTTTGACTACATTCTCTAAAGAGCCGTGCTGTGATCTGTCATCAGTGTAAAATTTGTTGTACGTTTGTGTTTACATTTTTAATAACTTTTTTGCATTTAAATAGTAAGTAAGCTTATAATAATTAAATAGTGTACTCATTAATTAATACACATCGTGTCTGTGATATCGGGATGTGGATTCCGCTATTCTCGGAACGGAAATAACAGTAGAAACTTTATCTTCTAGCAGTGAGTCGGACTTTTCCATCAAATTTATTTACTTTTCTCGTATTAATGCTATAATGAGTGTTAAGTTTACACAATATCATTGTATTGCAAATCAAGGGAACAGCTTGCATACGTATGTGTTATGAATTTAACTCACAAATTGTTATTTTGTACATTTATTGATTGAATAGCCTTAGTGATGGGATTTGACAGTGAAAGGTGATATCGATGTTTTTAAATGAGGGATAAATACGGAAACTAACTATCGGACATGAATGTAAGACTGTAGCTGGAAGCGACAGCGGGTAGCTGCGGTTGCTAAGTTGGCAATAAACAAAAACGTCCAGCGGTCTAATTTTCTATCGCGCGTTTGATAGTAAGCGCAGTTTAATGTACATAATTTACTTAGATACCTACCTTAAAAGTAGCGTCTATTAACCTAAAGCCAAGTGTTCCAGTGTACGCGCGTGTGTGTAGGCTTACATTTTTGCATCTATAAAATAGTATATGGGTTAGGGATGTGAGTAGCATTTTTTATTATTAAGAAGGTGTTTTTTATTACAGGTTGCCTATTAATGACGTCACAAGAAAACTTTGGATAAACGCCGTTGGACGGCCTAGTTTGATTTAGCAGAAGTACCATCGTATTTGTTCACGTCATTTTGAGAAAGACTGTTTTTTAAAGACAGAAAGTACCTGGCGTCGTTTAAAACCGAAAGCTGTGCCTACATTACATTTATGCCCGGACATTGCACACCCGGTAGAATTATTAATCCAAAGTTAAACAAAAGGTGTGTAATTTTAGTTTGAACATATTAATAAAATATAATAATTACAACGATTTTAATTAATCTACCTACTTCTATATTATTTATCATATTAGTGCTATCCTGACTGATCAAAGACGTCTTGCCTTGTAGTCCGCTATATGTAGCGGACTACAAGGCAAGACGTCTTTGATTTTGATTTTGATTTGATTCTACCATAAAATATAATATTCTTTCACATTCACACAACATTATCTGGTCCCAAACTAAGCATATCTTGTACTACGGGTTCTAGACAATCGATAAACATGCTTATATACTTTTCTGTAAATATATTACATATTATACATAGTACCATCCAGACCAAGACAAACATCCATATTCATGCACACAAATGTTTGACTTGAGCGGGAATCAAACCCGCAAGCTTCGGCGTGGCAGTCGGATTACCTACAACTCTAAAAAAATCGAGCAGTGTCCAACGTTAGCGATAGCAAGCAACGTGATATGATGCGACGCAAACAAATTGCCAAAGCCTGCCGTGCCGCATTAGCCAATCTGGTATAATTCGTACAATACAGTTATAATCTAAGTGACAGTTTCTTAGCATCGCATCGCAACGCATCGCTCATTAGTTTATGAATACTTTTTGTCAATAGACTTTAAGCCTAAAACGAACAATTAAACACGTGATTTTTTTAGTACTCGTGTAATACGTGTCTGTCAAGTCTTTGCAAAGCACTGTCCGGCGTCAAAAGTAAAAACTACAATTTCAATATTTTAGTTGTTTACTTCTACGGCTTAAATATATCGACACATACTAAAGTTAGACATTTGACCAAAAATATTTATCGATAAATCATCACTGTTACGAACAACACTCGGTTGCCTAACTCTATGTTTTGTCTACTGTTTGCCTACCACGATGCTGCTATAAGAGCGTGCTGCTAAACCTATCGACAGCTCTTTCTATCATACTGCATGTGCCATTAGAAAGAAGATGTCAATCATAGCAACTGCTGTTGTTATTTAGTGTTACTTCTATGCCTTAGGTTATATTTCTTTGGCCAAATTCACCAGTCATTGACAACAAGGCGATGGCCGTGCGGATAACACATTCCTTTCACGTTCTGAAGGCGTGGGTTCAAATCCCAGTCATAACTGTTATGTGGATTATGGTTTTTATGAAATTTGGAAAATGTTTATGAATATTTGGCAAATATTTAAAAGATTATTTAAATATTTCGAGTAAAAATTAGAAAATTCTAGAAACTTCAGGAAGGAATGGAAAGGTTAAAAAGAGACAGGAGATGGAAACACAAATTTAAATATTTCGAATAAAGATTAGAAAATTCTAGAAACTTCAAGAAGAAATGGAAAGTTAAAAAAGAGAAAGGAGATGGAAAAACAATTGAATAACGAAAAGACAATCGAAATTAGTAGATCTAGAACATTCCTAGGGGTATATAAGGCGGTGTAGACGCGCTGAGCGCCAGTTTAAGTTGAAAAGTGGTAAAGTGAAGAAGAAAAGGAAGAAGTAAAGGAAGAAAGAAGAAGTAGTAAAAAAGTGATGTGAAAGTATAGTGCAGTAAAGTGCAGTGAAAAGTGCAGTGCAAAAAGTCGCTAGTGTTGGTGCTGTCTGCGTCGGAATTAAACGGCGTGTCGTGTGTCAAGTCGAATAAAGTGTCATCAGTGCTACTCGGTGTTTCCTTCCAATCCCGTTACCCCGTCCGTAACAATATATACATAGAAACACCCAGACCAAGACAAACATTCATGTTCATGCACACAAATGTTTGAGATGAGCGGGAATCGAACCCGCGACCTTTGGCGTTGCAGTCGCTTACACTCCCGCTTTGCCAACCGGTCGTCGATTATTGTTATACCTAAAGGATGGAATAGGTAGACATGGAAAAAAATATAGAATTAATTATAGGAAATGAATGTCTGTAGGCAAGGATACTGTAACCGAAGCACAGACTGAAGGATTATTATTGGTACAATAAATAGCGTCAAAGATGAGAATGTTATGATGAATGTATCCACCGTCATTCAGTGACCAGTGGATAGGGTATGCGACTGCTGATCGGAGGTCCCGGGTTCGATTCCCGGGTCGGGCAAAAGTGTTACTGGGTTTTCCCGAATTCTCAGAAGCAGCACGGAGTCTGCTGATATGCCCGTTAGCGGCAATAGGCTCGTCCCCTATTACGTGGGACCTAAACATTTCATGGTGAAATGTGGATGTAATAATATTACAACTCTGCCTATCCTTACGCGGATACAGACGTGAGTCTATAAAAAAATGTCCAACATACAAACACACTTGCGAATTGATATTATTAGTAGGGATTACTATGTTCGAGCGAAGCACGAAACAGCGTCCAGACCGCAGCAAAACAAAAAACCGAACTCGATGGCTCGGCCGCTCGGTCGCTCGCCCGCGGCGGTACACGCGCTTGCCTCGGCCGGGGCACGTCCACACAGAGCGCGCAGCCTCGCGCGCCAATTCCTCGCGAGGCTGCGCGCTCTGTGTGGACGTGTCTAATTCGTTAGCTCGGGCGCACGGTAAGCTCGGCCGCGGCGGCACATGCGTTTTCCTCGACCGAGCCACGTCCACACAGACCGAGCAGCCTCGCGAAGCATTTTCCTCGCGAAGCTGCTCGGTCTGTGTGGACCCGGCTATTTGAGTATGGCAAAGCACATAAAATAAATTTACACTTAAAGAACAATGGTCGGTTCCCATACAAAGGTGGACCAGAATTTATTTTTTCACGTCTATTGCTGTGGAGTTATTTATCAATATTTTTATGTTACTTTAATTAACTTTAGTATAGATATGAATTTTAAAACTTGGGATTACCTTTTATATTCTATAAAAAGTATGTTTGAGGTTATGAAATAAATTGTGTTTTTATTTAGTTTATTCGTAAAAATATATACATTAAACTATTCTGGTACCTAATATATGTGTGTAGAAAAACATGTTCTTCTAACAAACAAACTCAAAAACTCAATTCATAGCAAGCGAGGAACGATTGACGTTGATGTACCGGGTATAACCATAGAGATATTAAGAATAGAGTAGCAGAGTTCGGCCTATTCGTGTCCGCCGGTGGGAGAGAGAACGCAACAGTTGAGGCCGTAGACAGAGAAACCAATAGACGCAGTGATATGTCCTTTTTCTCTCACACAAGAAAAAGAGCGAAGATCACGTTTTAAATGCTTTAGAGAAGGATACAACTATGCCATATTTTGTCCTTTACTGTGTAACCTGTTCTTTTTAAGGCCGGCAACTTAAATTGCGAAACAAAGTTTGATCGACTGAAGGACGCTGTATCCAGGTCATGAAATAAATTAAAAAAAAAAAAAAAGTTTGACAGTTCTTGGCACCATAGCGTCAGTTGTCCCAAATATTGTTTATTTTCATGTTAAATGCCGTGTTAAATCAGTGAAATTATCTAAATATCCATACTGTAGATATAAAATGGTTCGTTGCCGTGTTATTTCGTGTAACAGTGATAGTGAGAAGAAAATTGCCGGCGTATCATTTCACTCGTAAGTAAGCATATTTTTCAGTTTGTAGCCATTCAATATAGATAAATACGTAAACGAAAGCATAAATATACAATTGTTGTGGTAGCATTCATACAATTATCCAATTTATTATAAAAATAACCTATGTTTATTATTATGCACGTGCTGCCAGCGTTAGGTGTAAAATGTCCCGATTATAAACGAAAAATATTGAACAGAAATTAAATTAGTAATTAATAAACATTATTATAAAACTAACATTATGTTCGTTTTGGAATTAATGAAAGATTCGATATCCATAAATATATCTAAATTATCAATTAAGTACTTGTTATGCCTGGTTTCTAACAATAAACGATTTGTTTTGCTTTCTGTGAGTCAATGAACGATTTATATCCTGAACAGGAGGATACAAATCGTTTATTGCATTACATTTTACTGTTATATGCAATACATGTAAATACTCTTTCAAATAGTAAGCAAAGGGAGTTGTTTTTTGTTTATAAATAAAATTATATATTATATTTAATTTATAAAAGGTGTTATTAGAAACATGCTTTCTCTAATCGATTTTAAACTTTTGTGATTTGTATACATCATAGAAATTAATATGTCTGCTCAGTCACCGCTCAGCTTTACTCGTGCACACACGCTTAATCGTTAATCGTTTACCAGTGTATCTCAAACTTTTTCACTATGTTCATCTGTGCTAGCTGCGGAACACAACACACGGAGGGCCCAATTTGCAGTGTTTGCAAGTGCCACTATGACTATCAGTGTTCGGGTGTTACTGAGGCTGGATACCGAAAACTTGGAGACAGGAAGAACAACTGGCGTTGTCTGAAATGCAAATCTAGTCCATCTCCGTCTCCAGTGACTATTTTCCCTCAACCTTCTCAGCTGGACAAGATGCAGGACGAAATTAGCAAAATTGTCTCGCAGCTTACATCTTTCCCAACACTCCTTGCAGATGTAAAGGCCATAAAAGAAGAACTAACCTCCCTGAAGGACTCTGTAGACATGGCGCATCACCTCATCACCAGTCTCTCAGAAAAAGTAAAAAATATAGAAACTAGAATCACGGTCGTCGAGAAGGTCGCGAATGAAGTACCTATACTGCGTTCGGAGATCGAAAAACTCACTCAAGAAATGCATGTAAGAGATCAATGGTCCAGAGCGAGTAACGTGGAGATTCGCGGTATCCCCGAGAGGAAGAATGAAAATCTCTATGATATCGTGGAGAAGATTGCGAAGCTGTCTGAACAGACCGTGACAAAAAGGGACATAAATTATATAGCGCGTATACCCACCCGAGTTCCTAATGCGCACAAACCAATAGTAGTCGCTTTTAACTGTCGCTACATAAAGGAAGATTTTATGGCTACTACTCGTAAATTTAAACATCTCAATATTTCTCACTTAGGCTTTTCATCGACCACGAATTTCTACGTCAATGACCACCTTACATCGGCAAACAAAATACTGCTGAGCAAAGCAAAACACCTAGCCAAAGAAAACAGCTTTCAGTATGTCTGGGTCAAGCACTGTAAAATTATGGTAAAAAAATCGGACACCACACCAACATTTTTTATAAAGGCCGAAAAAGATTTGTGCAGGATTGCGTCTTAGTTAAATATATAAGTTCATTTTTTAACATATCAAATAAATATTTTGAACACCACTTGGTAAACAGTTTGAGAACCATTGTCAACCGTCGAGTCTTTTGTTTATCGTACCCGCGCAAGAATCATAAAAAACCGGTCAACTGGCGTAAACAGGTAAGCCGTCACATTATACTAATATCGCTCTTTTGCGCGAACTTTAGCTACAGCGCGCTGTACACTTTCGCTTGCGCTCTAGGCGGACCATCATTATATTATTACTCGTGTGTTTCATTTCTGTTGCTTGTTATACGTTACGCTTTTAAGTATACCCTATTTTTGTTTATCTACATAACAATGAACGGTAATTATTTAATTTATAGTGCCGTGTTAATCAATTTTAATTACTGTATTATATTAACAATATTTCTAGTGTATTTGAAGGAACCGTATCCTACATTAATGTTTAGTTGTGTTAATAACTTCTATAAATCTTTTAACACTTACGTCATATTACTTCGCTGTCGTTTTGTTCCTCTCTGTTTTAGCTTATATAATATTGCTTTTGGACGCCAGTCATGCTTTGTGTTTCGTGCTATGGTGGATTTTAGCTTATCTCGTTTTTTATACTTTTATAGACTGCCTTTAAATAGTTGGATAAAGCTTATAAAATTCAATGTTTACTTATTTTAATCTATACTACCAGAATACGCGAGGGCTACGTACTAAGACACACCTTTTCAAACGCAACTTGCTTATGAACTCGTACGAAGTAATCTCACTGACGGAGACTTGGCTGCTTGACGGTATAAGCGATAGCGAGCTTTTTGATGACAAGTACGTAGTTTGGCGCCGCGACAGAAATTATTTAGATACCGGTGAAAAGTATGGAGGCGGTGTTCTCCTAGCGGTGCGACGTGAGCTCACGTCAGTACATAAACCGGGATGGAGTTCCTCAGCGGAAGATATTTGGGTAACAATTACCCACAATAACACCCGCTGCTTGTCACAAAAAATACACCTCTGCACGCTGTATCTATGCGCGGAAAAACACGGCAATGTATTTAATTCTCAGCTCAGTAACTTTACAAATAAGCTATCAACTATAGTTAATTTATACCCCAATGATATTTTTATAATAATGGGCGATTTTAATATGGGTAATGTAGACTGGATTTGTAGAGGTGGCTGTCTCGAGCCTACGGGAGTTTCAGGTGCGGCTCAGGTGTACTTTTTTGATACTCTTTTTGAGTGCAATTTGAATCAATTTAATCTGTGTCGTAATTCAAACAATAGGCTACTGGATTTGGTGCTATGTAATACCGAATTAAATGTATGTGTCTGCCACAGTCCACTAGTGCCCGAAGATGTTCACCATAAAGCCCTTAGTATAACTTTAACGTGTATCAAAGTCAAATCATGTAATAGTAATCCCCGAATAAAATACTTTTATGAACACGGCGATTATGATGCATTAAAGGCGAGTTTAACTGATATATTATGGGCGGACTGTTTAAATAACAAGACCTTGGAGGAGGCTGTCGACTTCTTCTACGATTCTCTATATGACCTAAGAAATAAATTCATACCCCATAAACTTATTAAGCCCACTACATGCCCCCCGTGGTACAATAAAAGTCTTAGAAGGATTCTTACAGAAAAGTACAAGTATCTTAAGAAATACCATACTTACGGTAACGCAGCCGACTATGCCACCTTTAGTTTTCTGCGAAAAAGGGCTAAACGAGTAGAGGAGGAATGTTATCGCACATACATAAAAAACATAGAAAATTCTATAGCTCAGAATCCTAAGCTCTTTTGGAGCTTCATTAAATCGAACAAAAAACGTGGTAACACTCTTCCTTCCACTATGACATACTGTACCACATCGGCCGAATCAAATGTGGGTATATGTAATCTTTTCGCAAATTACTTCCAGTCTACATTTCTTACACCACCTAAGGGTCACACTCCTGTTTTTAACGGCAACCATGAGTATCCACATTGTGCTCAATCGATAGGCGATATAGAAATATGTCCTGTCACTCTAGGCAAGTTCCTCAAGTCACTGGATCTTACCAAAGGGGCTGGGCCGGACCAAATAGCACCTAGGCTGATTGTGAATTGCGCTGATGAATTAACCAAACCCCTTACCATTTTGTTTAAGCGCTCTATTTCTGAAAGCACAGTACCGAGGATTTGGAAGTCTGCTTTTATCACTCCTATACATAAGAGCGGTAACACGACGGACGTATCTAATTACAGGCCCATTTCAAAGCTTTGTATCTTCGCAAAAGTACTGGAACGGATTGTTTACAATCAGGTCTACAATACACTCTCGAGCACGATAATTCCTGAACAACACGGATTTGTAAGGAACAAATCTACTACAAGCAACCTTTTAATATTTACCGATTTTGTCACGTCTAAAATGGTTGCGGGTGGACAGGTAGACGCCATATTCACAGATTACAGCAAGGCTTTTGACAGAATCGACCACGAAATCCTTTTCCAAAAGTTGCTACGCGCGGGTATACACGGTAGCTTATTCAGATGGTTCACCTCTTACATTAGGAACAGATCCCAGGCGGTAGTAGTCAACGGTGCGATGTCTAAATGGAATATTATTCCTTCTGGTGTTCCCCAAGGTTCATTGATCGGGCCTTTATTGTTTAATTTGTTCATCAACGACATTCACTCTTGTTTCATACACTCACAATTTCTGCTCTATGCAGATGACATGAAGGTGTTTAAACAAATTAAAAGTATTGACGACTCGCTCCTGCTTCAACAAGACCTTTCTAGACTCGAGCATTATTGTCGCATAAATAATCTGGAAATAAACACGTCTAAATGCTTCTCAATAACTTTTACCCGTAAACCAAAATACAAAGAATTTAATTATACCTTAAAAGGGCAGGTACTTAGCCGAGTTAATGAAATACGTGATTTAGGCGTATATCATGACTCTAAACTGACCTATGAGAAGCACGTAGATTATATCGCCAGGAAAGCTAATAAAAACTTAGGTTTTGTTTTGAGATCTTGTTCTCAGTTCTCAAATCTAAAAGTTGTCAAAATTCTTTATTGTTCTTATGTACGTAGTGTCCTTGAATACTGCTCTCAAGTCTGGAATCCACAGTACGATGTTTACATAGGCAGACTGGAATCCTTACAGCGAAAATTTACCCGGTTTCTTCAATTCAAATGTAGGAAATACGACAATAGCTACGAGGAGCGTTGTAAGCGACATCATCTTATTCCACTTCACGAAAGGAGAAAAATAGCGGACATCACTTATTTAGTCAAAATTGCTCAATCGAAAATAGACTCACCCTATCTACTTTCATCGGTACAACTTAAAATTCCTAGCAGATCAGTTAGGATACCCATTCTTCTTCATGTCCCACACGGTACCACTAACTACAGAGATTTCTCATTTTTTGTAAGATCTGCTAATTTACTAAACACACTGGTTGCCTACTCCGAACTAGATCTATTTAATTCAAATCCGGTCACTTTTAACAAACTATTGTCAACTCAATGGTTTCAATCGGTTCTCTAACTGTGTTTTTGTTTTTGTTTTGTTTAGTACTTTCTTGGATTTTAACTTCAATGTGTTTTTGTTCTTCTCAGTTCCACTATCAAGTTAATTAGTGTTTTAAATTTTTTGTTGTGCAATCTCTAAATATGCATATGTGAAAACATTTAAATGGTTACTAGTTAGTCTTAAAGATTTTGTATTAGTTTTAGACACTGTTTGTTTTCCAAAATAAATAAAATAAAATAAAATAAAAAAAAATAGTACGTGAAGCGGTAGAAATCAAGAAATATAACAATTTCAACCGGGAAGATGGATATAGATTATCGGCTACTTGGAATCCAGTCATCAGCAAGTGTAAACACCACCGCAGTGATAAATCTCAACAGTGTGTAGACGTCATTAGTGTAGTGTGTCGGAGCACCGACATTGCGAACTTAAATAAAGACCAAGTGAGGGTAGGTGCTGAAACCCGCACTTCCACAAGACGTCGCTGAGCTCTCATCAGTCTCTCCGCGACCACGCTCGGTGCAAGACGAGCGAAACGTCGGTAACAGGTATTTATACCTTAAATAAGTTAAGTTAACGCGATTAAGACCCGCTAAATTAATTTCTATGATGCTTTCTCTATTTTACTACTTATGCCATGTGAAAATTTGATTCTTGCAAAATTGACAAATAGGTAATTAACATACACAATAATAAAAGCCATATGAAATCAATAACATGCAATAATTTAAAAATATACATTACTAGGAATTTTGAATTAGTATTTTGTCATAATACATGGCTTAAGTCTGGGTATAGGTAACAGACATTAGAGAAAGCTGCCATATCCATGAACTTTATCTGAACTTACCATGATTGATGAATAGTTAGGTATACATCTTATTTGATAGAATGACATACCATACTTACATAATTTTAAATATTAATTACAAACTTTTCTTGATAGTTTGCCTGGTGATCCAAACCTATGCAAGATATGGATTGAAGTAACTGGAAGAAAAGACTGGGTACCCACAAAGTACTCTTAAATATGCAGCAAACATTCTTCAGAGAAATTACTTATTAAAAAGAACAAGAAAACAGTTCTCTACCCTGATGCTGTACCAAATGCGGTAAAAACCTATTATCTGTCTATGGTAGCGCCATCTACCTTCCTATCCATAACTAATCGCATCAACATCAATCGTTCCACGTACAAGTGTGAGCGATACCATATTTCCGTATCCCTCTCTCTCCCACTCCCTGGAAGAGGCACTGCCTTTCGCCTGATTCGTCGACGCGAGTGACAGTCGAGAACATTCCGCTCGCTGAGAACGCCGTCTCGTTCGTATCGCGCCACACCGTTGTATGTGATTTATTACCGCTTCCACCAAGGAAAACCCGCTCGCGAATGGTGTACTGTAGTGAAAACAAGCAGCTGCATCACGAAACCACCAGCACGAAATCACCAGGAGACTGCCCTACGGAAACGGAAAAGGTTGTATAAGGTAGGTGCCCTCCATCCTTGAAATATCCTATACCCACGCACAGTCACCTATTCCCGTATCCATCTCCTAGGCGGCGAAGAACCGCTATCCTCTCTATACAGTCCATTTCCTTCTCCAAGTCGCCTAGAACCCTACCCTACGGTTTCGGTGTAAAGCCGAACCATTTTTTTGATCCATACGAGTCGGATTCATTTACGTTTTATACGTTATACCTAGGCAGTTATAGCACCTAGCTATACTCCTAATATATTCACATAACCGTCACATGGTTATTTCCGCCCGCATTAGTAGGTAAACTTTTATGTAGCTACCTACTTATTAAATTATTATTTCTGCAACTATCATAGTTGTCTTATAAATCTCATATTTCAATCAACTTTAATTCCTCGGCTCTAAGGTGTTGCCTACTTAGCCTACTTAGGTAAAATAATAGATACATTAGATATTCTTATTGTGTTTCGGTCTCATTAGCTTATACTTACGTAAGCATGTCACAACAAAAGAAGTCACGCGTGTCGGAAGACAAAGAGATGACAATCTTAGAAGCAAAACGCAATATTTTATTTGAGCGCATTCAAAATATCTATGAATGCTCAAAAACCGCATCTATGTCTGACAGTAATAGCGAAGCATTTCTCAGTTATTGTATAACAGTAGATAGTATTCGAACAGATTTTCATAAGTTGTTAGACGATTATAACGCAAGATTACTTTCTATCAATCCTGATGAAAAACCAAACTATCAGGCGTATACCTCATTCGAAGATCTTTATTGTATTATTAAGCGTATACAATCGCAATTGGAGGGTAAATGTTCGGCAGAGCCCGTTGCCCGCAAACCGAGATTACCGCCAATCGAGATTATGTCGTTTGACGGAGATATACGAAATTGGCCGTTATTCTATGCGAGTTTTAAGTCTACAGTGCACGATAATGGTTCTCTGACAGATGCTGACAGGTTGTACTATTTAATAGGTAAACTGTCACCGAAGGCCCAGTCCGTATTTGCAGGTGTCACACCCAGTGCTGAGATTTATCAGGTCATATTTCAGTCACTACTTGACAGATATCAGGACACGCGCGTCCTAGCGTCTACGTACTTTGACCAAGCTTTAAATCTTAAATTGTCCGGTGCCGCGTCTGTCTCGAATTTCCAGCTGTTTATAGACAACTTTGTTATCGCAGTTAATTCTCTTAAAAACTTAAAAATAGAAGATCTTTCCGACTTTATGTTGCTTCAACTCGCTTTAAAAAAGTTTGACACTGATACAATTCGCGCATTCGAGATGACGGAACGCAATAATAAAATACCTACACTAGATAGTTTTATTTCGTTCATCAAAGATCAGTGTCGAATATTTCATAATACGCAGTCTGGTTCACCTGGCCCGTCTAACACTAACAACAACAAACAAAGGTTGAATAAATCGTGAAATAGTAATAATAACTCGGTCCCTAATCCACAATCTTACGTAACATGTTCGGAATCTAATAGTAATAATTCACAGAAGTGTCTGTGCAGTAATATAGTGCACGACCATTACTATAAGTGTCCCACCTTTAATGATTTAAATCCAATTGCTCGTTTTAAATGCGTAAAGGATAACAAAGCTTGCATTAATTGCTTAAGCATAAAACATAAAACGAGTAATTGTTCCAGTAGAACGAGATGTCGCTCGTGTAATCAAAAACATCATACACTGTTACATTTCGATAAAGATAACACGTTGTCAAGCCAAGCCGCTAACCTTGACACACTTAAGCCGCAGGTGCAGACCACGGTGCCTTCACCCTGCACGCCTCAGGGCGAAGTATCGTTGTGTACGACGTCCATTGCGCGGGCGACGCGCACGCGAGGACGGCACTCGCGCATCTATAATGATCCGCGCAGGGCCAAAACGCGATGTATGGCGTCTAAGACTGTTCTGTTAGCGACGGCGCAAGTTATTGTTTATGATGTTAATGGGTCGCCGCACATGGTACGATGTCTGCTAGATAGCGCATCTCAGACCAATCTAATAACATCGGAATGCTTCAAACGCCTCGGATTATGGAATAACTTTAAAAATACTAACTCAACCGTCAAAGGGATAGGCGGATCAGAAAAGCATTGCAGGGGTTCCGTAGATATTAAAATACATTCGTGTTTTGATAGGAATATTAATTTTAACATTTCTTCGCCGTATCACGGACGCATTGCCGAACGCTAATGTAGACGTAGCATCACTCACTCATCTCGAGTCATTGCCGCTAGCCGACGCGGAGTTTGCGAATCCGGCAGGCATTGATCTTTTGATCGGAGCTTCAATATTTCCGCACTTGCTACTAACTAAAATAGTACGTAGTGAGCGATATGATTTACCGCCCGCTATTGAGACGGTACTTGGGTATGTGATTATGGGTACCGTACCTACGTTACATACTTCTCATTGTATTACGTCTTGTTGTTGTTCTGCTCTTCAAGAGATCAAGGTGGGTGCTAAAACTGTGTGTAAGATAAAGCACTAATTAGCTATGCTATGCTACGCTATGCTACGTTATGCTATGCTATGCTATGCTAAGCTACGCTACGCTACACATCCGCTTTGTATATAGATGACATTGCCTGTAATGTCATACCCGCTCCGCTAGCAATTTCGCTTTGTGAAGAGCTTATTCAGCTTTTCAAGCGAGGCCAGTTTGATCTTGTCAAATGAACAAGCAACTCTAAGGAGGTTCTCGCACGCATACCAGATTCTCATAAAGCTTCTCCAGACATTGAGTTTGAGAAATCTGTACCGCATAAGGTTCTCGGTTTACGCTGGGACAAATCCTGTGATAGTTTTCGGTTTGACGTCTCACCACCAGATGATAAGTGCACCAAACGCACTATGCTGTCTACAGTGGCTCGACTATAGGACATAATGGGTTTTGTGGCTCCCACAATTTTGTACGCCAAGCTCTTGATCAAAGAGCTTTGGCTATTAAAGTGTGAGTGGGATGAAACACCCCCTGACCATATTGTCGCCGCTTGGGGCCAGTTTTGTATTGAGCTTACCGCGCTCAATCAAATTACTATTCCGCGTCATCTTGGGTTGGTAGATGGATGTACCGTCAACTTAATAGGTTTCGCTGACGCCAGCGAGCGTGCTTACGGCGGAGTCGTATATCTGCAAGTCCGCATTGGTTCTAACTACTCGGTGCAGTTAGTTTGTGCCAAGTCTAAGGTCTCGCCTGTTAAAACCATTTCAGTTGCGAGACTGGAGTTGTGCGCGGCCCTTCTGCTGTCTCAGTTGCTCCGCAAGGTTCAAGACACAGTTTTGCCCCACTACCCCATTAATAAATTATACGCATTTTCCGACTCCAAAGTAGTGCTCGCTTGGATTCGTTCTTCTCTTCATCGCTGGCAGACTTTTGTCGCCAACCGCGTTAGTAAATTGATTGAACTTGTTCCCGCTACTTGTTTCAATCACGTCGCGGGTTATGGTACTCGTCTTCAGGAAGAACTCTCCATAGATCATATTGACTGGAAGTTTATTCCACCAGCATCACCACATTTCGGTGGATGTTGGGCAAGCATGGTCAAAGTAATTAAAACGCATCTCTTCAAAGTTATAGGTCAGCAGATCCTCTCTTACGAAGAGCCTTTAACTGTCCTTGCACAAGTCGAGGCACTGATCAACTCGCGTCCGCTTCCAACTCATTGAGATCTAGCCTGAGGTTGGACCTATCTCTTAGTTTAAGTATTTAGTTAGTAGTTTTCGCTATTATTGCGTTTGTAGTTTTCGCTAAAGTTAATTTAGATTAATTTTATTCTCATATTGCTGTCTTAGCCTATTGATGGGTTATGCGGTAGTACACCCAACATAGCTAAGTTCAATTCTATTTTTTTTTAAAGGCAACCCTTTAGGGCCGGGGGGATATGGTAGCGCCATCTACCTTCCTATCCATAACTAATCGCATCAACATCAATCGTTCCACGTACAAGTGTGAGCGATACCATATTTCTGTCTCCCTCTCTCTCCCACTCCCTGGAAGAGGCACTGCCTTTCGCCTGATTCGTCGACGCGAGTGACAGTCGAGAACATTCCGCTCGCTGAGAACGCCGTCTCGTTCGTATCGCGCCGCACCGTTGTATGTGATTTATTACCGCTTCCACCAAGGAAAACCCGCTCGCGAATGGTGTACTGTAGTGAAAACAAGCAGCTGCATCACGAAACCACCAGCACGAAATCACCAGGAGACTGCCCTACGGAAACGAAAAAGGTTGTATAAGGTAGGTGCCCTCCATCCTTGAAATATCCTATACCCACGCACAGTCACCTATTCCCGTATCCATCTCCTAGGCGGCGAAGAACCGCTATCCTCTCTATACAGTCCATTTCCTTCTCCAAGTCGCCTAGAACCCTACCCTACGGTTTCGGTGTAAAGCCGAACCAGTCTACATTATACACATGGATAAAGCATATTAAATATAGAATAGACAATATTAATCGTAAAGTAATACACATTTGAATACATTAATTATTTTAAATTCATTAAAACATGTTTTTTAATTTTGTAATTTATCTTGCAGATGATTTTTTTTGGTAATGAGGATTCAAGAATGTTGCATGTTGTATCAACACCTTTAACACAAGAGCCAATAGAACCAATCCAGGTAATTATTCTAATTAATTTAAAATTAAAGTCAGGCATATTATGTCATCATCCTCGCAGCACGATTATTGTTATACCTAAAGGATGGAATAGGTAGACATGGAAAAAAATATAGAATTAATTATAGGAAATGAATGTCTGTAGGCAAGGATACTGTAACCGAAGCACAGACTGAAGGATTATTATTGGTACAATAAATAGCGTCAAAGATGAGAATGTTATGATGAATGTATCCACCGTCATTCAGTGACCAGTGGATAGGGTATGCGACTGCTGATCGGAGGTCCCGGGTTCGATTCCCGGGTCGGGCAAAAGTGTTACTGGGTTTTCCCGAATTCTCAGAAGCAGCACGGAGTCTGCTGATATGCCCGTTAGCGGCAATAGGCTCGTCCCCTATTACGTGGGACCTAAACATTTCATGGTGAAATGTGGATGTAATAATATTACAACTCTGCCTATCCTTACGCGGATACAGACGTGAGTCTATAAAAAAATGTCCAACATACAAACACACTTGCGAATTGATATTATTAGTAGGGATTACTATGTTCGAGCGAAGCACGAAACAGCGTCCAGACCGCAGCAAAACAAAAAACCGAACTCGATGGCTCGGCCGCTCGGTCGCTCGCCCGCGGCGGTACACGCGCTTGCCTCGGCCGGGGCACGTCCACACAGAGCGCGCAGCCTCGCGCGCCAATTCCTCGCGAGGCTGCGCGCTCTGTGTGGACGTGTCTAATTCGTTAGCTCGGGCGCACGGTAAGCTCGGCCGCGGCGGCACATGCGTTTTCCTCGACCGAGCCACGTCCACACAGACCGAGCAGCCTCGCGAAGCATTTTCCTCGCGAAGCTGCTCGGTCTGTGTGGACCCGGCTATTTGAGTATGGCAAAGCACATAAAATAAATTTACACTTAAAGAACAATGGTCGGTTCCCATACAAAGGTGGACCAGAATTTATTTTTTCACGTCTATTGCTGTGGAGTTATTTATCAATATTTTTATGTTACTTTAATTAACTTTAGTATAGATATGAATTTTAAAACTTGGGATTACCTTTTATATTCTATAAAAAGTATGTTTGAGGTTATGAAATAAATTGTGTTTTTATTTAGTTTATTCGTAAAAATATATACATTAAACTATTCTGGTACCTAATATATGTGTGTAGAAAAACATGTTCTTCTAACAAACAAACTCAAAAACTCAATTCATAGCAAGCGAGGAACGATTGACGTTGATGTACCGGGTATAACCATAGAGATATTAAGAATAGAGTAGCAGAGTTCGGCCTATTCGTGTCCGCCGGTGGGAGAGAGAACGCAACAGTTGAGGCCGTAGACAGAGAAACCAATAGACGCAGTGATATGTCCTTTTTCTCTCACACAAGAAAAAGAGCGAAGATCACGTTTTAAATGCTTTAGAGAAGGATACAACTATGCCATATTTTGTCCTTTACTGTGTAACCTGTTCTTTTTAAGGCCGGCAACTTAAATTGCGAAACAAAGTTTGATCGACTGAAGGACGCTGTATCCAGGTCATGAAATAAATTAAAAAAAAAAAAAAAGTTTGACAGTTCTTGGCACCATAGCGTCAGTTGTCCCAAATATTGTTTATTTTCATGTTAAATGCCGTGTTAAATCACTGAAATTATCTAAATATCCATACTGTAGATATAAAATGGTTCGTTGCCGTGTTATTTCGTGTAACAGTGATAGTGAGAAGAAAATTGCCGGCGTATCATTTCACTCGTAAGTAAGCATATTTTTCAGTTTGTAGCCATTCAATATAGATAAATACGTAAACGAAAGCATAAATATACAATTGTTGTGGTAGCATTCATACAATTATCCAATTTATTATAAAAATAACCTATGTTTATTATTATGCACGTGCTGCCAGCGTTAGGTGTAAAATGTCCCGATTATAAACGAAAAATATTGAACAGAAATTAAATTAGTAATTAATAAACATTATTATAAAACTAACATTATGTTCGTTTTGGAATTAATGAAAGATTCGATATCCATAAATATATCTAAATTATCAATTAAGTACTTGTTATGCCTGGTTTCTAACAATAAACGATTTGTTTTGCTTTCTGTGAGTCAATGAACGATTTATATCCTGAACAGGAGGATACAAATCGTTTATTGCATTACATTTTACTGTTATATGCAATACATGTAAATACTCTTTCAAATAGTAAGCAAAGGGAGTTGTTTTTTGTTTATAAATAAAATTATATATTATATTTAATTTATAAAAGGTGTTATTAGAAACATGCTTTCTCTAATCGATTTTAAACTTTTGTGATTTGTATACATCATAGAAATTAATTTAGCGGGTCTTAATTGCGTTAACTTAACTTATTTAAGGTATAAATACCTATTTGTAACCGACGTTTCGCTCGTCTTGCACCGAGCGTGGTCGCGGAGAGACTGATGAGAGCTCAGCGACGTCTTGTGGAAGTGCGGGTTTCAGCACCTACCCTCACTTGGTCTTTATTTAAGTTCGCAATGTCGGTGCTCCGACACACTACACTAATGACGTCTACACACTGTTGAGATTTATCACTGCGGCGGTGTTTACACTTGCTGATGACTGGATTCCAAGTAGCCGATAATCTATATCCATCCTCCCGGTTGAAATTGTTATATTTCTTGATTTCTACCGCTTCACGTACTATCCTGGAGTAATAGTGACGATCGGTGGATAAGACTTGTGGTTGATGCAGTTCTATCCAGTGGTTTGGTCCAGACTCCAACAAATGCTCAGCTATCGCCGACTTGTTAATATGTCGGTTTTTTACAGCTGCGATATGTTCCTTTACCCTTTCAGCGATTGTACGCTTAGTCTGCCCGATATATGAACTACCACAGCTGCAATCGACTTTGTAGACGCCAGGTGTTTGGAGAGGAATTACATCCTTTGGTGTACGCAGATTGTGTGCTATCTTAGAGAGCGGACTGTATACAGTCTTGATGGAGTATTTCTTGAGTACTGTTCCAACTTTGTCCGTCACTCCCTTTAGATACGGCATGTAAGCGGGCACTCTGCTTACTTCAGGTTTACGCTCCTTCCTCTTCCGACAGAGTAAGTTTTTCTTGTATCCGTTGGACCTAAGTACCTCCCGAACATGTGACAGCTCACTATTTAATTGTTCGGGGTCACATAAGTCATACGCTCTGTTCACTAACGAGGACACAACGGAATCCAAGTGCCGCGGATGGTGGTGCGAGTTCGCGTTGAGATACCTGTCGGTGTGTGTCGGTTTCCTATATACAGTGTGTATCACTACTTGTTTCAATCACGTCGCGGGTTATGGTACTCGTCTTCAGGAAGAACTCTCCATAGATCATATTGACTGGAAGTTTATTCCACCAGCATCACCACATTTCGGTGGATGTTGGGCAAGCATGGTCAAAGTAATTAAAACGCATCTCTTCAAAGTTATAGGTCAGCAGATCCTCTCTTACGAAGAGCCTTTAACTGTCCTTGCACAAGTCGAGGCACTGATCAACTCGCGTCCGCTTCCAACTCATTGAGATCTAGCCTGAGGTTGGACCTATCTCTTAGTTTAAGTATTTAGTTAGTAGTTTTCGCTATTATTGCGTTTGTAGTTTTCGCTAAAGTTAATTTAGATTAATTTTATTCTCATATTGCTGTCTTAGCCTATTGATGGGTTATGCGGTAGTACACCCAACATAGCTAAGTTCAATTCTATTTTTTTTTAAAGGCAACCCTTTAGGGCCGGGGGGATATGGTAGCGCCATCTACCTTCCTATCCATAACTAATCGCATCAACATCAATCGTTCCACGTACAAGTGTGAGCGATACCATATTTCTGTCTCCCTCTCTCTCCCACTCCCTGGAAGAGGCACTGCCTTTCGCCTGATTCGTCGACGCGAGTGACAGTCGAGAACATTCCGCTCGCTGAGAACGCCGTCTCGTTCGTATCGCGCCGCACCGTTGTATGTGATTTATTACCGCTTCCACCAAGGAAAACCCGCTCGCGAATGGTGTACTGTAGTGAAAACAAGCAGCTGCATCACGAAACCACCAGCACGAAATCACCAGGAGACTGCCCTACGGAAACGAAAAAGGTTGTATAAGGTAGGTGCCCTCCATCCTTGAAATATCCTATACCCACGCACAGTCACCTATTCCCGTATCCATCTCCTAGGCGGCGAAGAACCGCTATCCTCTCTATACAGTCCATTTCCTTCTCCAAGTCGCCTAGAACCCTACCCTACGGTTTCGGTGTAAAGCCGAACCAGTCTACATTATACACATGGATAAAGCATATTAAATATAGAATAGACAATATTAATCGTAAAGTAATACACATTTGAATACATTAATTATTTTAAATTCATTAAAACATGTTTTTTAATTTTGTAATTTATCTTGCAGATGATTTTTTTTGGTAATGAGGATTCAAGAATGTTGCATGTTGTATCAACACCTTTAACACAAGAGCCAATAGAACCAATCCAGGTAATTATTCTAATTAATTTAAAATTAAAGTCAGGCATATTATGTCATCATCCTCGCAGCACTGAACATCACAATAATGTGTCAATGATGCTTCTGTTTGGCATTAAGGCTTTAGTGGATATTATGTGAAAGACGATTTTGGTTTAGATAAAATAGGACAAAATAAAACAAGGTCATTTTTGCGGTTAAATATATAAAATCTGTACTTGCTAATATTATAAAGCTGAAGAGTTTGTTTGTTTGTTTTCTTGAAAGCGCTAATCTCTGATCCGATTTATAAATATATTTTAGTGTTAGATAGCCCATTTATTGAGGAAGGCTATAGGCTATATATCATCACGCTAAGACAAATAGGAGCGGAGTAGTACAGAAAAATGTTTTCGAAACTGGGTAATTCTACGGGAACGAAGTCCCGCGCAAAAGCTAGTTTTATTTTACCCTTATAATAAAACTAGTCCTATATAGGTATGCATACTGTTTACGAACAACTACGATCCTATACTGTGCGTCTCCCGATATGCACTTGATGGTTTTAATTAATGTTTTAGATTTCAACACTTGAAGAGAGTGCAGAGCCAGTACCATCTACGTCCTCAAGTGCTAATCTACAGTATGACACATGATTAGCACCCACCTCTAGAAGATTATTGCAATTGCCTGAACAGGAGGATACGCCAAGAAAGAAAAACTTAAAGCTGCATTAAGGAAGAAAACTGAAGTTGTTACAAATCTTAGAAAAAAGATACGAGCTGTGCGACAAACAAATAGACGTCTTATAAAAAAGAATGCTCAACTAACAGATATAATTTCAGAACTTAAACTTAAATCTCTAATATCATACGAAGATGCTGATATATTAAGCACTATTGATACTAGTAATAAAGATTTTTTAAAACGGTTTTTAGGCGTAGTAGGAAAAGCTAAATAATATTCGGCTCCATTACGAAAATTCGCACCCTTTGTCCA